>OZ025303.1:183505079-185905079 GCA_964019185.1 Maratus speculifer | reverse complement strand
CAGGAAGTGATGGAAATTGTTTCATAATCTATACTTAATGCATGGTTTTTCTTACTTGGTTTAAGATGATTCAGAGAAATTGAAATTATTGACAGATTTTGGAACTTTCATATTGAAAAACAAATTATTTGTATTCGCAAAAATAAATAAACGAGCAGGCATCTCAAATTCTGCATTTTCAGAATTTAGTGTCGCCTTCAATGAGAGATTCGGGGGGGGGGGGGGGGCTAGCGGCGGAGGAGTCGTGACGGAATTTGTTGAATTTTGACGAAAGAAAATTTTTAAGAAAGAACTGTTTCGTTAATTTACGATAAACCTATGAATTTAGTTGCAATAAAAAAATGCATCTTATATTGGTAAGTCTAACTTACAAACAAATAGTATTATTTTAACCTAAAGTCACTGATCCTCTATAGACACTCGAAATTTTTTTTGTAAAAGTCTGCGTGTGATTAATGTGTTTTTCAACTACGTTATTTTCAAAAGTGAAGCATTTTTATCAGTGAAGAAGCAACAAAATTATATAGCCTAATTTATTTATTTATTTATTTTTCGTACCGAACCGGGATGGGCTCTAGTCTTCATGGGCCAAAATTTTCAGTCCCTGTTTTGACCCAGCTTGTATGGAAATCTATTGTCTTGTCGTAGCCTGGTCCATTCAAAAATCAGTAAACATTTACTTTGGTCCACCAGGCATTTATAAATCGCCATTATTCTAAAATTAAGCATTAAAATTTATTCCTTATAAAAAAAATAGTAGATATCTAGGCTGATTAAAATATTGCTACCGTAAAGTACCGAAAGTACTCTCAAAATACAAGCCTCCCCTCTATATTTTGCAAACTGTATAAATTCTTGGAAATTTATAAATTTCAAATATATCCCCGCACCATCCTAATTTTTTTTTTTACCTATCTATTTCAATAAAGTTCCAATTATAAGTATCCCTTAAAATTATTAGAATTTCCTCGCTAAAGGGATTGTTACTTAACGGTTAATGGGATTGTTACTTAACGGTTAATTAAAATGTACTAAAATATGAATGAAAAAACTGCCTATGACGAAATCCTGTCTTAGATTGAAAAATATATTGTACTATGCAAAATGAATATAATATGAGACAAGACAAAAGAATATATAATACATTTACATCTATGCTAAATAAAAAAAGAACTTGTAAATAACGCATTTTCCCCCTTTCCTGTGCTATTTCGCTTTAGAAGATTTTACTGTGCATCATTTTTCATATTTTTAAGTATCCAATACATGGAATATGGTAATAGTACTAATAGTAACTGTAATAACATATACACGAATTAGAAGTTCATTACAAAAATAAATATTACAGCTTATGGTACTTCTATAAAAATAAAGATTATAAACATGAAAAAAAAAAAAAAAGCTAAGGTGGTATTTATGGTCAAAACTCCTCCTACGAGATAATTTTTTAACCAAATATACATAAAAATCAATAATTTGTAGAAACTCACTCGGGCCGGGGTCGGGTCGAGATAAAATTTTTTCCGGGCCTGATTGATTTCAGGCAGAATTTCTAGCCTTTATATGCCAGTATATATTTTTTTCTACGGGCCAGGCCGAATTTTTTTCTGTGGGTGGTCAGGTCTGGAAATATCAACCCATGCAGACCTCTAATACTGAATATGGGACGCGTCATTTGATAATATGTTTGACGCAACCGGAAACAAACTTGCAGTGCTGATTTCTACATATTTTTTAACATAAATAAATCGATTGTGGATGTAGTATTTGGCTACTTTGATTGTAGACGTTTTGCATTTTCTTTTAACTTTATTTTATTAACTATATTGTAATGAGTTTCAATGTACGTCAATCATTGACTCATTCGATTGTTCTTATAATTTAGTCAGCCAGTTATATACGTATGTGACATTACTTTTGTTATTACAGTGCGATGATATAATACTTTTCTACCACCTCTAATTATATAAGCAGTGTTTTTGAATTTAGAGTGCATTATTGAAAGAGTATTAACTATGAATTATCAAAATACGTACCTTATAGTTCAAAAACTGACTACACAAAAACATAAGATGTTTTTTATAAAATTCGATCAAAAAATACTTACAAGCAAATTTAATTTCAAACAAGGCAAAAGTTTATTCTTTAATGTATTTAATGATAGTTCTGTGTTAGGGTCTGGAAAAAAAAATCTTTTTGGCAGGATGAATAGTATTAGGTGTAGTATGCTTTTTACCGGGACTATGAAATTATATTAACTAATTAAGAATCACAAAACGAAAATTTTATTATGTTATGCATTGAATTAGTATAGGTTATTATTGAATTACTTTGTGATACGCTGATGAGATTCATTTAAACCAGTGACTCACAACGTGAGGCGCACACCTCACAGGGGGGCAGTTTGACTTTTTAGGCGGTCAATTACAAAACTTTTTACTCAATCACGCGCTATCAATTTCTTTGTATATATATTTTTAAGTAATGTTATAGACTAAAAATAAATTAAATACAAACAAAAGTTTATTTATTTTTTTAATTTTAAGAGCTCTCAATCAAATGTTTTAAATAGAATTAATACCAGAATAATTATATTATCTTTTGCCATACCATAATCATGCAATCTATTAAAATAATAAATTTCATGGTTATTACTGTATTACATGTTTTTACGTAACTCTTTCGATTAAATGATATATACATTTTAAAATTTAAAATCGGATAGTGCAGGCAGCCAATTACCATAATGGAGTAACGAAAAACAATGAAAATAATTTGTGATGAGAATAACGTTTCTTTAAAACTGTTAAAAAACAAAAATCTTTAAATGATTCTTGTATAGTGTGTTATCCAAAAAAAGATAATTTAATGTCCAAAGTTTTTCCGCAAACTCTTAATAAGTTATAAAATTGAATTATGAAATGCGTCAATTTTATAAATTTTAATATTAGTGTAAGAACATTTTCAAGACATTTTGTGAAGATAAATATACTGGCCATATAATAATTTTCTTTAACGTTGAGGTAAGTTAATAAATACTTCATTGCATTTGTAGAATTATGTTAAAAACACATTTATGACACAAGATTAATCTCTTTGATAAGTTAAAGAATGTGAAATGGATAAATATCGTTAGGCACGCCACACACTAGCGAGACATGCGTCAAAAATCGTGCAACATGTCGCAGTCAAACCGGTTTTTCCTTTGTTATCAGGGTGAAATTGTCGCATGTCTCATGTTTTTTCGCTCAATGTTTCACAGGTGTGTGGCCTCCCTTAGAGCTATGTTAAACTGCTAACAATTATGTTATGCTTAACTGAGTTCACACGACTCACAATATTAACGAGCCGAGGAGGGGGATCGTAATTTTACAGATGCTTTTGTGGGGCGTATCGAATAAAAGGTTGAGAACCACTGATTTAAACAATAACTGCTATAATCGAAACATTGAACAACCTACCTAAAATTAAGTCTCAAAAATAAAATCTAAATTTATTGCACAGATTTTGTATCTCCTATCAATTATGCTAAATATAAAAAAGCCTTTCCTTAAAATTGATCTTCTCCCGCTTATGTCTATCAGATAAATAAAGGCATAATTTTCCACTTCTGTTGATTTCCTGTTATCATACATGTTACGCATTTCATATACATGTGTATGGAGTCGTAAAACATATGATGAAACCAGAATTTCACCTTCAAAATTTAACGCTGTTTGGCTGCAGTCCAGGCTGCAGCAGGATGAAAACATCTCCACTTTTGAATGTTTACATTTCGTCTGTCGTCGTCGGTTCTTTTTTGACATTGGTTTCGTTCTTCTTTGATGCTTCTTTTTATTAAAAACTGAGATTTTACACTATATTTTAAGGAAGAAAAATGAAATATACAATTATTTACTGAAAATAATTGTCTGAAATGGGTTTAATTAAAACAGATTATGAGTATCTCAACAAAATAGATGGTATATATGATAATGGTCGGCTAGCTGCCATTATTATATGTTTAGTGTTACATACTGTAAGTATTAAAATAAATTACTTTACCGATTTTCGTTTTTCCTTGCGGCTATTCATAATTTAAATACAGAAAAGAAAATTCATTAAATCCTAAATTATGGAAAAGAAATCGTTATTAAACAGATATATTTTTTATTCTATAAATTTAAATCTTGACTTTAATTGAATTACTTATATCGTTTATCATTAATTTGAGATATTTTTGTTCAACTACGTGTTTAAAAAGTAAAAGCAAAAAAAGTTATAAACAAAAAAATTCCCTTTCTCGTTTTCCCTTTTGTGATAAAATGCTATTACAGTTGCTTTTTTTTTAAAATAAAATACTATTTTTTTTTTCAGCTATGTCATGTTAAGTAAAATAATTATTTATAATGATAGTTATCGTAAATAATTATTGATAATATCTTAATAACCTTTCTTTTCGTATTATATGATAATATTTAGCAGATTTATTTTCTGAAACAACCATGGAAAAAAATAATTTTCAATTGCATTTTTATAAACCTTGTCATTGTATACAAGATTGTTGTTTTTATGATTTTATGCATAATTGTAATTCATAAAATTATCAGTATTATTTTGAAAAAAATATTTTTACATTATACAGCCAGTAATATAATAATAATTTCAACATATAAAATAGCTTCTGATGTAAAGAGAAGTAAACATAAGAAAAAAAGAGTATATTGTCAGCGTTTGAAATCCTTGATGGTCCGCTAGTCTGAGATCACAAAAAATTCAATTAGACTACTAATTTGATAAATTTAGTGATCTTTAAGATTAGTAACTTTTTCCCTCTCTCTGTGGCAGGTTACTAAAACTTTCTTGTCCTTGAAAAAAACCACTTCCTAACACAAACCTTGTAATTAAATAACAATAAATAAATAGATGAAATTGTATTAAACCTTAGTCACTTGAAATAAAAAATTTTATATCATTTTATAGTTTTTTCATGTACTGTTTAACTTTTAGCAAATTATAATTGCCCATTATATTATGTTGAAAATTTTGAATACTTGCAAAAAGGAAGTTTGATTTATATTCTACAAGGAGTGTGTGTGTGTGTGGGGGGGGGGGGGCATTCAAAAAGTTAAAGGGACTTAATATATTATTATGTAATGGACCAGTGATGATGACTGTGGACCAGTAAATTCTTATACTTACTAGTCCTTGAATGGTTTTCTCCTTTCTTAGATCTGAATTTGCTTTTAAAATGAAAATTTATTGATCCATAGTTATTTTGATTGATATATCACTCATTTTTTTGTTACTATGACTATGAAGTTATCATAATACTGTACTTTTATAAAATTATTTATTGATAGAATACTTTTCAAAAGTGAAATATGAAAAATACTGTAGTAAATTTTTATTAACACCGAGGTTCACACTGTATTTAAATAACAAAGTTACCTGACCTTTCCAGCCACATTACATTTTTAGAAATCTACAAATTACAATTCTAGATCTTAATGATTTGAATGATTATCTCATCAATCAATTTCGGCAAATTGTCAGGCTTGGCTTTTTCTTTTTACCTGTAAAAACCATATAATAAACTCTTATTAGTCATAAAACTACATTTTAATGCTATTGATAAAAACTCCATTTTCATGTAATTTATGTATGTATAAAAAGATTGTAAATAAAAAATTAGTTCTCCAAAGCTGCTGATACAACACTTTAATCATAAAGATTTTATCGTAATTTATATATTCCCTACTTTTCAATGGAACAATAAATGCTTGTTTCTGTAGGCAACTTTGAAAACACTATAAAATTTTCAAACTTAATATAGGAATGCTGTTATTAAGTGAATAATAGAAGTATTATAACATTATTTTAATATATACACAACTACTATTAAGCTAATATTTATTTAAATGAAAATGAAAATACTAATACAGTAGAACCTAGATCCATTCCAAGAGGTTCAGGAAAAAACAATGAATGTGGATAACTTCAAAATGCCCAAAAGCACAATGTTTATGTATTAATAGTGCATGCAATGTACAGTATACTATCAAATACAGTAGAGGACCTGAAATCCGGAAATGAAGACAATTGAGAACGAGGTGAATCATGATGAATCATGAATCTTTGATCAAATGTGCATTTTTTTTCGAGATTTTTTAAGATTTCATGCTTTTTTGGCCTTTTTTTTACAAAATTCACCTTTTTACTGCGTTTTTTCGACAGAAATTAAATTTTTTATAAAAACGCAAATTTTTTCAAGTATTGCTTCAAGTATCAAAATTCATAAGTCATTCAAAGATTTATGATTCATCCCCATAAAAAAATGCAAATTTTTTCAAGTATTGCGAAAAAACTCTGCAAATTCGTCAAATATCGCGATAAAACCTTGCAAATATCGTCAGATATTGTGAACAAATCCTGCAGATATCTCGCAAAAAATGCAAATTTTGTGAAATGATTGCGGAAAAATCCTGTGTCTGTGTAAGCTCCCCCCTCTAATTATTTTATGATTTTTCATCACCTTTGGGGGGATGGATTAATGGTATTTTATGGTTATATATATATATATATATAAATAAAGCTGGGGGGGGGGTAGCAAAACATCCTGATTTTGAAGAGCTCTGAATTTTGGGTGTCCGGATTTGAGACTTTGTACTATAGTACAAGAGTCAAAATTGGAGCTTAGTGTTTTTTCCATAGACTTCTCATACAACACACTTTTCATTCATTTTTTTTTTTTTTTTTTTTTTTTTTTGGAGGGGGGGAGGGGAGGAAAGTGTCGAGTTTCGGACGGACCCGAAATCTGGAAAATTCCAAAATCCGGAAAAATTGCTAACTACATCGATCAGACCCGAATAAAATCGAGAATTTCATCGATCATGTGGAGTAATTTTGCGATTTTCGTTGATTGGCTTTGCAAAGATCATGAATTTCGCCAATAGGCTTTGTAAAAATCGCGAATTTTGTCGATTAGCTTCGTAAAAATCGCGAATTTTGTCGAGTAGCTTCAGAAAAATCGCGAATTTTGTCGATTAGCTTCGGAAAAATCGCGAATTTTGCTGATCCGAATCGGAAAATTGTGAATTTCGTCGATTAGGTGTGTACAAATCATGAATTTTGTCGATCAGACACGAAAAAATTGCAAATTTTGTTATTCAGTCGCATTAAAATCGTGTATTTCGTCAATCAGGTTCGGATGAATCACCAATTTTGTCGATCATGCGAAGGAAAATTGTGAATTTCGTCTATCAGCTTTGCAAAAATCGCGAACTGCGTCTATTGACTTTGTAAAAATCGTGAATTTTGTCCATCGGCTTCATGAACATCGTGAATTTTGTCTATCGCCTTTGTAAAAATTGCAAATTTCTTAGATCAGGTGTGGAAAAATCGTGAATTTCATTGATCAGCTTTGTAAAAATCGTGAATTTTGTCTATCAAGCGCTGAAATATCGTGTATTTCGTCGATTATGCGAAAGAAAATAGCGAATTTTATCAATCGACTTTGTAAAAATCGCGAATTTTATTGATCGGCTTCGTAAAAACGAGAATTTCGTAGATTGTCTCCAGAAAAACATGAATTTCTTCGATCAAGCGCATTGAAATTGGAAATTTTGTCGATTAGGTGCAGAAAAATTACAAATCTCGTCGATCATGTGCAGAAAAATCATGAATTTCGCCGATCATACGAAGGAAAATAGCAAATTTCATCGACCAGCTTTGTTTAAATCACGAATTTTATCGATCGATTTGTAAAAATCTCGAATTTCGTTGATCGGCTAGGTAAAAATCGCAAATTTTATCGATCAGGCACGGAAAAATTTAAAATAACGTAGATAAAAAAAATCTTCTTAATCGGCTCCTTCTCTCTCCTTCGTTCATAAAATTCACATTTTTTGGCACCAGCCATTTATGCTCTTTTTTTTAGCACTTTTAATAAAACAGAACATAATCTCCTGAATTATGTCAAGGAATATCTTTAAATCTAGAAAATAATCCTTGCTATATCTGTTATATATAAAAATGTAAAACCTGCTGATATATCCTTACCAACTGAATTGGGTATTTTGACTGGGTGAGTGAACTTAAATGGGTACCCCCCCCCCCCCCCCAATTACACACATACACTCTCCTCTGAAACCACATATTTTTTTTATCAGATTCTAGGCTACAGATCTCCTCCTCTAACTCGAATTCTCTCCATGTTATTGATGTGGCCCTCGACCACCCAGATATATTTGAAAGTGGCCCTTCTCTTCAAAAGGTTGTGCACCCCTAGTATTTTTATTAATATTCTATTAATTATTTGTTTTTTCATCACTTAAAATAAAAATTATGTCAATATGTGTAATTTGGCTGTTATTTTGGCAAAATCAGTCGATGGGATAATCAAGTCATACCAAAATTTCTACTTGTAGAAAATTTTTGAATTTTATCATCTTTTTATAAAACATTTCAAATTTAAGAAAACAGTTTTTTAAAATCTTATTACATTAACATTGGATGCCTGCTTTTGGATGATAAAAACCCCATTTGAATAATTTTTTAGGTAATGAGTATAACTTCCTATAGATTAGCATGGGATTTTGCTAACAAGAAAGAATGGTGAAGTGACCTTTACCTATGTAACTTTTAACCTTTTATCTACCAGCAGTACTTATAAGTACCATTGTGGAAAATTTAATAAGAAACGTATTTAATCAGTCTATTAATAAAAGTTCTTTTTCTTACCACACAATATACATTACTCGATCTAAATTAGATAGAATAGAAAAAAAAAACAAAAAAAGTCAAATATTTTTAAAAGGAGGTAATTTTCTTAATCATTTTCATATGTAGCTATATCTGTGTTTTTCTTTGAAAAAAAGTTATATGAAATATTTTTGACGGTAAAAACCTTTCCGTTTACAGAGAGGATCATAATACATTAATTCATTGCTTTTATAATTGTAATATTTTCATAAGAGTATTTTTGGTTAATTAATTTGATTATTTTTGAAAATATATATATAAAAAAATTATAAATACCGATATATTTAATTAGTTTTAATGAAAAAACACTTCTAAATTTCACATTATTATTATTTAAAAATTCCAGTATATCTTCAGATATTAATGAAGACAATTATTGATGTAAAACGATTTCTTATAAATAATTTGGTAGATAAAGGGTTAAATAATTAAATTTATTTATAAAAATCTTTTTGTTTATAATATTTTACAATTTTTGCTTTATTAATTTTTTTTTCAGTTGGCTGGAGTAGCACTTCTGTCCCTTTCAATATGGATGTATGTAGATACTGCGTCATATTTGGCCACAGATCATAATGACAAGTTCTTCATTTCAATATACATTTTGATGGCGGCTGGTTCACTCATGACCTTAGTTGGTTTTCTAGGATGTTGTGGTGCAATGCAGGAGAGTTCTTGTATGCTTGCAACAGTAAGTATCTCTATTATTTTTTTATTATTAAAAAAAATAATGTAAATATATGTTACATAGGTTTTTATATTTTTTATTTTGTAATGAAATCTTTCTTTGCTGATTTTATTTGACAATATTTATGTCTTTTATTATTTTTTTAAAAAAGTTTTCAATATTTCTTTTTGTCTTTAAAACCAGAAGGTCAGAATATGTCCGATCCAGTGATCTAGAATCAGAAGAAATTTTGCAGAAACATATGCAATTGATTTTGATTTTAACTACAAATTTCATAATTCTCTGAGATAGAAAATTTTCACTACAAATAAATAAAAATCTGCATGGCAATCATCACAAAATTGATGTGTACCGTATATCTGAGGGTACCACATGATAGATTCTGTTACGAATTTTCTGAAAATTTAATACATTTGGTTCTGAAAATTTTAATTAATCGGTCATCAAACAAAAATACTGCAAATTTTGTCCAAAAATTACAAAATAAATAAATAAAAATAAATAAATAAGTAAAACAAAATAAATAAAAATAAATAAATAAGTAAAATAAAATAAATCAAAATAACTATAAATTTTGTCTAAAAAACTAAGTTTCCTCAAAAGATCGCAAAACGAAAATAGATTTTGTTAAAAGATCGTGAAATGAACGCACATTTCATCAAAAGATTGCAAAAAAAAAAAAAAAAAAAAAAAAACTCAAAAAATTCTTTAAAATGTTGCTAATGACCACTGTTTTTGTTGAAAAGGGCAAAAAAATCTGCAAATTTCATTAAAAGATCATAAATTTCATCAAAGGATCTCTAAACATAGCAAATTTTGTCAAACAATCTCTAAAAAAAGCAAATTTCGTTAAAAGATTGCTAAAAAATGCCGATTTTGTCAAAAGGCTGCCGGAGAAAAAACAACAACAACAACAACAAAAAACATAGTTAATGCTGGGAGTATATTTCCCTCACTTTGCTGTAACCTTTCAGAAAATTTGTTATCAATTTTAGAATTTTTTTTTTAAATTCAGAATCATTCAGTCATATATACTTACTTGCATGTAAGTTGAGAAATAATGGAAAAATAGATTTTCGATACATATGATAGTACAGTAGATTCCCTCAAATCTGCTCAGCTTGGGACCAGAAATTGTGCAGATTTTAGAATTTTGCAGATTTCTGGTCATAAATTTGTTTACATTTTTTAAACAATTTGAATGCAATTAATATTACAATTGAAATTATAATGAATGCTTATACAATTTAGTAAAATATTAAACTAATTAAATAAAGTAATAAACTAAATTAATACAAATTTAAATAATTTAAAATGATTAAAAGCATTGGTGAAGTAAATAATCAATGTATAACTAAATATTCATTCTAAAGATGAGATGAATTTTGTCTAAATTATTCAATGAAACTTGCTCCATAAAAATTCACTACTAATTCACATTAAAATTAAAAAATAAGGAAGTTTTATTTCAGATTTACCCAGACTTAATAATAAAAAAAAGCTTCATTAATGTATTATACCATAGTTTCCCCCAGGTTTAAAAAAGGGCAGGGCGCTACTGTTCTGAAAAGGGCACTTTTTACATTTTTCAGGACACTTTTTCATTTTTAAGGGCACTTTTATAAAGTTGAATCTAGCAGTTCAAAAAGTCGTAAAAAAACAAATTTCATCAAAAAATTGAAAAAAAAAAAAATTGTTAAAAGATCGCGAAAAAATGGCAAGTATTGTTAAAAGATCGCGAAAAAACGGCAAATATTGTTAAAAGATCGTGAAAAAATGGCCAATTTTGTTAAAAGATCGCAAAAACAACAGATTTTGTTAAAAGATCGCAAATAACGGCATATTTTGCTTAAAAAAATCGCGAAAAAACGGCAAATTTTATTAAAAGATCACAGAACAGCAGTTTTTGTTAAAAGATCACAAAAAACAGCATATTTTGCTAAAAAGTCACAAAAAAAAACAAGAAATCTCGGGAAAATATCGCGAAAAAATGCAACTTTTCACAGAATTTTCCATTTTATTGTGATTTTTGGACGAAATTTGCCGTATTTTTCGCAAATCTTTTGACGATATCTGCTGTTTTATCGCTATCTTTTGACAAAAGTTGCCATTTTTTGTGACTTATTTGACAAAATTTTTCATCTAATCTCGATTTTTGGAAGAAATTTGTCGTTTTTCCATGATTTTTTGAGGAAATCTGCCGTTTTGTGAAATTTTTTGTCGAAATTAACCATTTTTTTGCGAATATTGTCGAAAATTAATCGTTATTTAGTGACTTTTAATTAAACTTGCCCTTTTTTAGCGAATTTGTGACGAAATTACCCGTTCCACAAGACGCGTATGAGGCTTTTTTTTGCGTTCCGTCGCCAACTTTCTGCGTAATTTACGCGTTGTAGCACGTTCGGATCATCGCTGAAAGGCTGTGTTTTTTCAAATGTGGGGCAAGAAGGGCACTAGTGTTTGGATGAGGGCCAAGAGGGGTGCTATTTTTTAAACTAAAGGGCAGGAGGGGCGGCGCGCCCCCCTGAAACCCTCTGGGGGAAACTCTGATTAATACACTTGTTTAAAAGATTGTGATTACCAGTGATATTAGCAATATCTTAAATTTTTTTCAGAAATAAATTTGTTCTTCCTTCATGAATTCAATAATGTAAATGAAAAATTTTTGTTTAAAAAATATATAGAATTGACATAACTATAAAAAAGTCAAATTGTGTCCCTATATTTGAACTGAAAGTTTTATTTACATCTGTAAATTATGTGCGGATTTTAGAGAGTTGTAGATTTGAGGGAGTCTACTGTACAGTATTTACCTATAACACACCATAAAATTTTGGGGAAATTTTCATGTGGATTGGGGAAAATGATGAGAGTAGAAACATTTTCTGCACCCCTGTTTAAAACTCCCTTTATATTTTTAATTTTATATTGCAAGTTATAACTTTCATAGCTAGAATCGTACTCTTTTCTGATTTGAAATGTATGAAATTTTATAAAATTATTTTCTTGTATTTTTTTTTTTTTTTTTTAACATTAATCTTATTTTTTCATAAAATGAGAAAAGAAAAAAAAATTGCTGTTTTGAGACAGATTATCTGCTTTTTTCCTTAAATGACGCAGAGTTGTTTATCTAACAAGCAGCAATTGCTATTGAAACTTATCAACTCAATTTTTAGGTTGTTTCAGTACTATCAAGCTATGTCAGTACTCATTTTAAGAAGAAAAAGAAAAGTTCCATTATTTTTTTCAACTTCATTCCAATGTAATTCATCCCCCCCCCCTTTTTTTTCAGATTTAAAATATAAAAGATTCTTAACTAGCACTTTTCCAAATATCATTAAAATGATCTAATAATGCAATGTTATTGTTTTCAAACATTGATAAATATGCTGTGAATTTTTTAACCCCTTAATTGTCACAATTTTTATGAGCTATTTTCCTGCAAAAGTGGACAACAGGAACAGATTGTGCATATGTAATAACATGTTTGAAATGGTTTAACTTTTATTAAAATACATATCTTTTCTGTATTATGATTCTAGCATTTTCAATTAAATTAACAGGTTTCTTTTTTATTTCTAGTTTTCAACTTTTGTCATTTTAATATTTGCGGCTGAAATTGCTGGAGCTGTTTATGGATATTCTCATCAAGATGAAGTAATTATTTTTTATTACTATTATTAAGTACAGTAAGCTTAATTTAAGGTGGACTCGGCATAAAACAGAATTCTATCTAGTGCAGAAAGATTTTAATTTAAGAATGAATTTTTTTTTCATCCCAGTTGATTCTGCCTTAGACAGAGTTCAGTATACTTAGAATATGATTTTATTGATATGAAAATAAAAAGTGTCAGTAATAAATGTCAATTCTTTAAGTTACATGTTTTGTCCAATAGCAGATTTATTTTATGTTATGTGAGAGAACACATCTTAAAAATAAAATAAATATTAATAATATTAAAATAAAAATATTCTGATGTGATATATGAAGATCTCAGAAACCAAGTGGTACAAGTGACAAAATTTGATTTGGAGTAAAAATTGAGTTCAAAGATAATTGATGTTAAATTTGAACATCAATAATAATCTGGGATCTGATAAGATCTGGGATCCAGATATCTTTTATCTAGAGATTTGATACTATAAACTATTTTCAAGATTACATGATTCTGTATCAAAATCAATTGTGTGTTAATGGTTGCTATTATATTTTATAAGCAAATGGTAAACAGTAGCAAAATTGTTCATTTTATGTGTAGCAATGGTTCTTGGGTAACAATGGTAACCGGGCTCGGGCCTTAATTTTTTTTCCTGGAGTATCGGGTCGGGCCGAGTCTAACTTTTTTTTTTTTCCGCACGAAGCCGAGACTAATTTCGTTCTTCCTAGCCTTCACGGACCTAAATAATCAGTTCCTGTTTAATCTTCCCGTATGAAAATCCTTTTCTCGACGTGGAAAAGTCTGTTCATAAATGAGTAAAGTTTGGCTTGATCCAAAAATTTTTGCAAAATAGACATATACTTTTAAGCCGTCATTATTCTACAGTTAAACATTAGAATTTATTCTTTTTAAAGAATCGTAGATCACTAGGCGTCTTAAAATAGAATTAAAAACATAAAAAAAAAAAAAAATGATTGACGGAATTTTTCTTTAAACTGAAAACTGCAAATTTCTTTTAAACTGTTCATTCATGCAAAATGAATACAACAATACCCGAAAAAAAATATATATTAAACATTCACATCTGCTAAGAAGGAAACATATTTTTTTTTGCAATGTCTTAGAAGATTTTACTTTTACCATATACCATTTTTCATATATTTTTTTTATGTATTAATAATACTAATGATAACTGAAACATTTACATACAACAAACAAAGGTTAATTAACACCTTGAAGGGCGGTGGTATAAAATATATACCACTTAATTTTACTTGCGAAATACCACATTGACATCTGAAATTTGAAAAGAAGATTTTAATTTTATCAAGTATGTACAGAAAAGTTTTTATCTATTTTGAAAAAAAATCATTTTTAAATTCTGGTGTCAATCAGTCATTTCAGCATTTTTAGAATAGAAGTACTTTGCCCCTCAAAGGGTTAAAAGCGTAAATATCGCAGCCTATGGCACTTCTGCATAAATAGAGATTATAAACATGAAAGAAAAAAAAAAGACTAAGATAAGTTTTTTTGGTCTGAACTCTTCCGTTAGAATAAAGATCAATGTTCTGTAAAAATTCACTAGAGCCGGGCTGGGTCGGGCCAATATTTTTTTCATTCAGGCCGGCCTCAGATCGAAATTTTAACTTTTGTGCCGGGCCGGACTCGTGCCAAAACTGAAACTTTCGGGCCAGGCCCGGGCCAAAATTTTAACTTTCGGGCCAGGCTTGGGCCAAAAAATTTCGGCCCGTGCAGATCTCTAATAGCTAGCTTGGAATTAATAATATATATTCTACTGGTATTTAAAAAAAAAAGCCAAAGTTTTATATAAAGAATAACAGTAACACTTCAAAATCTCTTTTGCCTTGTTTTTCCTTTCGAAAAATCATGCACGTTTATGAATATTAAAAAAAAAAAAAAAAAACCCTGTTACAACAGGTAAAGATTGCTTTTAAAATCAATATTACTGAGACGAAATATGTCAAACATTTAAAATCAATTGCATTGCGTATAAAATTTGTGTATGATTTTCAAAAATAACGATATAATATAATAAGTTATTTATCTTTTTGAAATGGTATATGCAGAACAAAATCTATATTGGTAATATTAATATGAAAACAGCTTCTAAAAATAAGACAAAAATTCAAAAAGTGAGTAATTTCTTTTGATAACTTTGGCGAAGTCAAACATTATAATGTCAAAATCAACATTATAAAGCAAAAAATTTAAAAATAAACTTTTTGAAATATATTATTGACATTAAATAGAAAAATTATGATATGCAAAGAAAATTACATTATCATTTCAAATTTAATTTCACACATTTAACATGATGATTTAATTTTACTGTAACAATATTATTTACAAAAACACAACTGTCAACAATGAAATATTTAATTCAATCTACATTATTAAAATTCGACCGTATGTATGTATGTGACGCGATCTCCTCCAATCCCGGAAAAGTAGAGAAATGTCACGTTTGTTTTGAATTGAATAGAAAAAATCGCAGGGTCCCGAGTTGCCCATTCACATTTTGAAATTCCAATTAGTAGGTCAGTTATAATTAAAACGTTAGCGCAAATGCGAAATTGTCATAGAAATAGCGAAATATTAAAAAAAAAATCATTCCATAAATTCTTATTAAACGTTGTAATAAGAGGAACAAAATGTACTATATTGTACTGGAAGATTGAAATTGGATTTCTTTTACTGATGCGGAAAAATTGTCGCAAATCGCAAAAAAAAAAAAAAAAAAAAAAAAAAAAAAACACTAAATGTGGTATATAAAGAATCGTTAAAATTTCAAAAATTGGAGATAGTAAAATTTATTTAAGATTAAAACAGGATTTCTCTCAAAAATACTAGACATTGGCTAACAATCACATTGAAAATGGCATTTAAAATGACTAAATATTCAAAATTCACAAAGGAGAAATTTTAATATATTTAGCTAAATTTTTTGCATAGAGCTACTTCCAAGAAAGCAAAATAAATCACTATAAAATTCGGAAAAATAAAAAATATTTAAAAATAGTTTTAAAAAACTTACAGAACAAAACTTTATATATTTTCCTAGAAGACAGTATCCAAAAATCTTTCCCAAATACAAAAAAAAAAAAAGTAAAAAAAATCATTAATTTTTTTTATAAAAAGCAGCTGATAAAATTCACTATATTAGGCTGAATGTTTGAAACTGAACTAATCTTACAAACGCAAAAGAAAAAAAAAATTGCGAAATGACAGAAAATTCCAAAAATCGCTTGATGTAAGTAAACTTTATTGAAAAGAACTGTTTTTATATTAATCTTAAATATTAAAATACATTTCCTTTTACTAATGTTGAAAAAAAAAAAAAAAGAGATAATAAAAACCTTTTAAAAATCGCAGTGGACGAAATTTACTACAATGAGAGTTAAAAGCATTCTAATTGGAATTCACTTCCGAGTAAAAAAAAATCTGCACAATAAGCGAAATAATGCAAAAAATTCGGATTGAAAATCGCCAGAGACAAAATTTAATATATTAGTCTGAAACAGAATCCCTTTGTGGATGTCAAAATATCACGGCAAAACGCAAAAAAAGGCTGCAAACTGCAAAAATTTCTAAAATCGTTATATCTACAAAGTGACTAAAAATTTAAAATAATTTTCACGAGTATAAAAAAATTGCAGCTGAATGGAAAAAAAAAAAAAAAAAAAAAAAAAAAAAAAAAAACTAAAAATGGCATTGAAAATCTCAGTAAAAATTGGTAAAAAATTAAAACGTGGAGGACAACTTTTACTATATCAGTTTAAAAGTTTAAAACACATTCCTAACCAATAGATTCTATATAATCGATTATATGTTCAATACACATTACAAATAAATTTTTTTTTCATTTAATGGCACTCTACCAAAATTTGAAAAGAACTTTTTTTTTACACTAGAAATGAAAATACGAGGAATCCCGTTACCCCTCCCCCCCACAAAAAAAGTTTACCATGTTTTAAGAAGCAAAAAGAGTTTTTTTAACCCTGCGTGGGGGGAGGGGATCAACTTTTTTCAAGTAAGTCAAATGGGGTATCGTTTCGTATGATTTTTTAAAATTCTAAATCGAATGACACCATCTGCAAGACGATAGATCAATTTTTTCAAAGTTGCGGAACGTTTTATGAATAAAATGGCAAAAATTACACTTATTCAGATAAAATAGGTTTTTACATTAACAACTGAGGACCATTCACGAAAATTTGGGAAAGAACATCGTTTTGTCATTAGACATGAAAATTCAATGAGTCTCCCAGCTTTCTTTTTCTTTTTTTTTTGGGAGGGGAGGGGGGTACGTCGAGAGATGGGGATACTTCAGCATTTTAAAATTAGGTGAAGTAGGTATAATATATATATATATATATATATATTTTATGTGTTTTCAAATTTTAGATCAAATGGCATCATTCACAAGTTCCTACAATCATTCTTTATAAACGTTTATACATATGTATATATACAACGTTGAAAGTTATGCTTTATTATTGAGCACAGGTTTGTCATATTTTTTTACCCTCAAAACTTGCTCTTATCAAATAAAATCAAGCTTTTTAAACGTCCTCAAAACAGCAATAATCAAGATCAGGATCATCAGATTTCTTCAAGGTTAGTAAAGCTGTCAAAATGCCCGTGTATTCATAATTTTTTATTTATAAAACCATTCATGACTTTGTATTCATAAAACCTGCTTAACTTTGTAAGACTTGTGAAAGCATTAGATTCCGAATTGGGAAAAAAAGAAAAAAAAAAAAAACATAGCAAACGATACTACACTTTAGCTAAAGAAAAAAATTGAATTCTCCACCAGAGTAAAAATGCGCCCTCCCTTCTTTTTAAAGCATGCTAAAACAACGTTTTTTGCCGGGGAGGCGGAGGGTCATCGGATCTTCACTTTTAATGTCAAAACAAAACTTTTTTTCAAATTTTCGTGAATGGCCATCAATTGATGTATTTACTCATATTTTGGTCAATTTTACCTGTACAAATATGCGAGAAAAATGCCGCCCTTTTATGTTGCGCCCTGAGGTGGCTGCCTCACTTGCCTCATCCCTGGCGCCGGCCTTCTATATATATATATATATAACTGAATCATGATTGAATAATTTAGCATTATTATTATTTTTTTTTTTGAAATAGTCCCTTTTAAAAGTATTTCTTATGTTTGTGGTTTGAATTATATAAGTATATATAAACAAATGTTTTATTTTGTAGGTGAAAAGCGCTATTACTAAGAGAGTGACTAATATGATAAAGAATGAATATAGTGTTCAAGATGCTGTAACCTTAGCAGTTGACCAAATGCAAGAAAGGGTATGCATATTTATCTCCTAATTCATTATTGTAAATTGTATTAATATTTGCATACAATATAATAATATTATATAATTATCTTTATTTTATTTATTTATTTATTTATTTATTTATTTTTTTTTTTTTTTTTTGTGCTTGTGAATCACTAAATAGTATTTATTACTTTTAAATGAACTTGGTTATGAAATCATCTTTACTTCTATAAGCTGTAGATTGATTTTGTCTTCACTGTACAGTAGATTTTTATAACATTGTTGATTATTATAATTGATTTGACATGGAATGACTTCCATGTCAAATCAACACAGTGATTTTACCTCATCTTCGCCAAATTTAAGGAAATTAGGTAAGGGGTTTACTTTTATGTAGCCTAAGAAAAATAATACCAATTCATAGCTTTTAAATCTTTCATAAACATGCATTTATTGAAAATTTACTCTGTTGTCAGTCTAGCTATAAGTAGTTGCTATAATTATACAAAATGTAGGAATAAAAAACTATGTTTAAAATGCAATTTTTTAGGCCTTATTTTAATAATTTTAAAAAATGTAATCGATGATAGAAATTTTCAATAAATTGATGTTTTTGTTAAAAATCTATTAATCCATTGCTGTCCCATTGCTTGCCTTGTTTTCATATTTACTGTTCTGATTAAAAACAGTCTGAATCCTTTTTCAATTTTTTTTTTTTTCTTAATGTATTCAAATTTAAACATTGGGTTTTCAAAATATTTTTCCCTTTTTACCCTTTTAATATTTTCCCTTTTTTTACATTTATAATGTTTAATGTAATTTGAAAGGTTATAAAAAATGTTTTCAAATAACACCTTTCCCAGCTCTGTATCTTAGAGAAGCTACAACTTGAATTATAAAATGTCCTGTATGAGCATTTGTCTAATTTTTAACATCTTTACAAGGCTGTAGTCCCAGAATGTGTACATATATTTTAATAATATCTGGCATTTTTCTTAGTCTGCATGAAAATAAACTTCTTACTAAATTTCTTCAAAATCTGGTATGGTGAGATAAAAAAGTTTCCAGTTTTGTGTTGATTTGATATGGAATGGCAATAAACATAAACCTTAGAATTTTGTATATTAAAGATCACACTTCAGACATCTTTATACTTGCCTTGTAAACATGGCCAGAAAAGTTTGAAAGATATCTATGTGATAGAATATCTTTCATACTGAATTTCTTATTACTATGAGTTGTGCCGATTATAATTTTTTTCATACTATAGATCATTTGACATATCCTTCAATTTATTTTATGAACAGAGTCGAAATATGCCTACATCAAATAATTCATTATTAGTTATTAAAAATGTACGTATGGTCGAATCCATATCAATTCAGGCAGGAGGTTACTTTCATAGTCTCAGAAGTTTTTGAATTGAACATATGTTAAAATTCTGAAAAAAGTAAGGTGCTTGTATATTTTTGTTTTACATAAAAAAAAAAAAAAAACTGGCCTGGGATACAGAATACTAAAGATGGCATCTCAAGCACCATTTCCCATTCACAATTTTCGATAAAAATTTTAAAGTACTCTATCTGTGAGACATTGCAAGATATTTTGTTGCTTTTTTTTTTTTTTTTTTTCATTTTAAAAATTTTTTCTGTTTATTAAGATATACTCTATTTTGAAATATGTATTTTATTTTTTTTGTTGTGGCCTTCTAAAAAAAAAATAAATTAATCAAATATTTTTTTCTCAAAAATGTCAATCTTAAAATTTTTGATTTTTTAACCTTTAATACCATTAAGTACTATGTTCAATGTGAAGGAGAACTTCCACTTTTGAGTTTAATAAGTTTTTGAAACATTTAAAAAATTCAGAGAATTTTACTGGAACTGTACATTAATAGTTCCAGTAAAAATCTCTGAATTTTTGTTTATTTATATCATATGAAGCCTACTACATATTCTAAACAAGTTAGAAATTATACATCAGATGTGGAAAATCAAGTGCATTGGTACTTTAACTAGTTTTATAAATATTTAGATCCTGGTGCAAAAAGTGTCACACTTTTGGGCAAACAGGCATGTATACAAACTTTGTTTCTATATATTAAATTCAGTAATACAGAAGTAATATGAATCCATTTTAAAAAGAACGTAATCACCATTGCAACCCAGGATATTACCTATCATGGGATATCATTGAATTAATTATGTATGACAGGATTTAATAAAATGGAGAAAATCATTTATTAATTTCTTTAAGTTTTATTTTGATTTTCATAACATTTTAAATGATATATACTTTATTTTCCATACTGAACATTGCATAGTAAGTCTGAATAACATGTATCAATTATAGAGCAATACAACTATATTAACGAAAGTTAGAGTTCAGACAGACAGACAAACTGAATCCGTAAAAAATTTCAACTATGACAGAAAGTGTTAAAAATGCATAATTATTTGAAATTTGAACCAAAAGATAGAAGCATACTTGAATACTTTTATACATCCTCGTGTTTTGTTTATCTTTATATAAACAGCAGTATTTAGCTAATAATTAAGACTAAAATACACTTAAAACTAGTGAAATTACACTTCCAGAGATTATCATCCATAAATGGCTGTGTGTCTAATTTTTTGTTTGGATTATTTGTATATCATTCTATCTATAGTCTACATAATATTATCTCGGTATATTAAATGTAATTCAGCATAAAAATGCTATATTATTATGATACATGTAATTCAGACTTGGTATGGAATGTTCGGTATGGAAAATAAAGTACGTATCATTTCAAATGTTATGAAAATCAAATTAAATCTTAAAAAGGTATTAATAAATGTTTGCTTCATTTTATTAAGTTACATCATATGTAGTTAATTCAATGATATCCCATGATAGGTGATGATTCTGAGTATCATTATCATCCTTCAACCTCCCCTCCCCTTTCAGAATAATGATATCATTATAAAAATGTAAAAAAAAAAAAAAAAAAAAAAATTTTTAGAATTTTGTTCTTTTGTTTGGATTAATACACAAAACTGGTTAAATTTATTTTTCCCATACTTTGATTCAAATGAAGAAAAGTCAATAAAATATTGCTTTATTCAAATACAATTTTAGAAAATTGTTATTATTTAAAAGTATTTTATAATAATTTTTTCTTACATAATGTTTTCAACAGTAATAAAACCTTGTTGAACTTGCTCCCCGAACAGAGGAAGGATCAGGTGAGGGGGTAGTTAGAAATTCTTATCAACGAGATAAGTGAACAACATTCTTTTTCTTTTATTTATTAGTAAACACAAGCTTCATTTCAAATATACTTCACATATGGTTTCTCGAACAGTGATTATATGCATACACATATGAAGATGAATAGGAATGTCAAACATTGGGGTATAAAATATTTTAAAATTAGATAATTATATAGTAGCATTCACTCTAGAAATAAAAAGGGCATGGTGCTATTCATGAAAAAGGGCATTACTGCCGCAGAAAAGGACACTTTTGCAAGAAATTTTTTTTATTGCTTTTAGAAGGGGAAAAAAGAAAGCGGCAAAATACATAATTTTAAAATATGATAAATTAAGTAACATTAATTTCGAACGATTTTATGATATAAAAATTAAAAGTACAATTAAATTAAAACATGATTGAACAGTTTCATGTTCTTTTTATTAAGGAAATGAAAAAAATTCTATCATTTTTGGGCAAAAAAATTTAGAAATACTATGGAATTAAAAAAAAAAAAAATATTTATTAAAAATCTCTGGGTAAAACCAGTGGTATATTTTACTACTTTTAAAAAGGGCAAGGTGCATTTTGTAAATTTGAAAAAGGTCAGGGTGCTGAATCCTTCAAAAATGGCCTAGAATGAACACCATATATAGTAATTTAGTGATTTTAATAATAACTTTGTATTTTCATGAAAATAGATAATGTACTAAAAAAAAGATAATGTACTATTTTGATTGGGTCAGAAATGATATCAATATCAAAAAGTAAGCCCCCCCCCTCCCCCCTAAAATGTTATATATGCACAGCCCCTTACAAGGCAAATAGATAGCATCATTTTTAAGTTTATACGAGCTGCTTTTCAAATGTGTAATTAATCTTACTTATTAGTTACAAAAATAGCCGTCAATTGTTAAGACAGCGATGGATGAGGCCATGGTGAAGTATGACACTTTCATACAGAAAAGCGTGCAACCTGATTTCAGATGACAGCCGCCGTTATATTTACAATATCATTCAATCTTCATAACCTGGAAATATTTTTTAAACAGTGCACATTGTACGAATTGAATATTTCCAGCTGAGCGAAAAATTGCCCAGGCCGGGAATTGAACCCGGATACTTGGCTTACAAGGCCAATGCTTTACCTGTTAAGCTATCTGGGCGATAGCCGGCTGGGATTTTTCGCTCAGATAACCTTATTGGTCGTAACATCCGGTCTGTCATTTGAAACAGCTCGCAGAATAAACCGCAGGTAATGTAACTCCATATAACGATGGATACGTAGATATACTATTATTTTTAACACAATCAAACTGATTGGTAAAGTAATCATACGAATTGAATATTTCCAGCTGAGTGAAAAATCCCAGCCGGCTATCGCCCAGATAGCTTAACAGGTAAAGCATTGGCCTTGTAAGCCAAGTATCCGGGTTCAATTCCCGGCCTGGGCAATTTTTTGCTCAGCTGGAAATATTCAATTCGTATGATTGCTTTACCAATCAGTTTGATTGTGTTAAAAATAATAGTGCACATTGTGTTTTTAGAGACTGTGAACTCTTAATGGGGGTTAGCAGGCATAGCTTCTTTATTAAAAATGATTAATTAAATAAAAGTAAATAAATAATGTTGTAAAGATTCCTATTAAAAATGAGATCTTTAATTATCCACTGAAACTTGTCTCATAAAGATACACTACTAATTCTCATCAAAATAATAAAATAAGTTTTTTATTTCCCCCTGGAATAAACTAGATTTAGTAGCTGAAAAAGCTTGATTAATAAATATATTTGGTAAAAAGATTGCAATTACCAGTATCAGCGATAACAGCAGTATCTTTCAGAAATAAATCTATACTTTCTTCAAGAAGAAGCATTATATCAGTCATATTAATGAGTTACATATTAAAAATACTTATGGAATGATATAAAAATAAAGTCTGTAATTTTATTTCTACACCTAAAGTGAAAGTTTCATTGTTTACATCAGCAGTGATGTGCAATTTTTATGCATTTTAAGATTTTAGGGTTGTGGATTTGAGATGTCTATTGTATTTTATATATTTTTCATCTTGTAGCATGTGCCTGTCCTCATTCCCCTTGAAAGTCAGCCCAGCTGATAACAGTTTTGAATTATAAAAAACGTTTTCTTATTTTTCTAGCTCATGTGCTGCGGTGCCACTGGGATTAGTGATTGGGCAAATTCTAGTTTCAACAATAAAAACAAAGATACTTCCCTTCTTGATAAACTCATTAGCACTGCTGCTTTTAGAGTTCCTAAATCATGTTGCATTTCAAAAGAAAGTGGACAGTGTGATACTGCAACTAATATAATTGCTGCCAACACATTTTCAACTGAACTTTATTCTGAGGTAAGTGTTTTGAGATGTCTTTTAGTTTGCATTATATTTCATTTTTTATGTTCACTCTAATATTACACTAATTTTATGCTTAAAAACTTAACTAAATATTATTTAAAAAATAAATTTTGTGGTTCTTTAGAAATTATTCTGTATCACATGCTTTAGGCAGTTTTTTCTACTAGACTTCTGTTGTCATCAGAAAAGTCTTATTCTTGTTTTGACATCTGCGGAAAACCAGTTGCTTTATTTATCTCATGTTTTGAGGAGTTTTTTTTTTTTTTAAATTTATTTAATAGCTATTTCATTTATGTTATGGGACTTAAAGTCAATATTGTCTAAATTCTTTGAAGACTGTGTTGAAATATGCATTTTTACACAGAAAAAAAAAAAGTCTCTGTAAGGTGCAAAGTGACTTGTCGTAATTTTTTAAAAAAAGGTTAAAATTTGTATATTTGAAAACTGATTGCACCTTCAAAGAAAAGGCCTCAGCGTTATATGTATATTTTTTGTTATTCAGTACTTTTAAAATTCTGCCCTAAGAAAACAAAGCTATATGAAGTAAAAGGAAAACTGCAAAAATGACCATTATGAAAAATAAATAAATAAATCTATTAACATTGGTGGGTTTTTTTTATCTTCAAACTGATTACTACATTCAAACAATAATAATCTTTCAAAGTATGTTTTTTATATTAAAGGTAGGGCCAATGGAGTTTTTTAAAAAATGACAAAATTCCTAAAATTTTTAGCTTTTTGTTCTTAATTTTAAACTCACTATGTTAATTGGGTCCTGGGTATGTGCAAACAGTTGGGACAAAAAAGCTGAGTTTTTTTTTTTTTTTTTAGTGAGAGTTCTTTTCGATTTTTAATTAATAATTCATTTAATTAACAAGAATTTAAAATTCTGAATTTCAAATGTAATAAGAGACTTGACTACCCTAACTTGGACTGCCCTCACTCAGATTTTCAGCCTTGTACGTGTAGTAGATTTTCTTAACTGTGTCATACAAGCAAAGTGAAACTTTCTTATAGATAGTATAGATATTGCAGTGACTTGTCTTTTCTTAAATTTTAATCCAAAACAAGAGTTAATATTTTTATTGATATCAAATTAAAATAAATTGCCTAAATAATGGTTTAACTGTTAAAATTTTCTTCTTGTAATGTTAACAAACCTTTTTATCATTTTATCTGAATTCACATTGATGTTTTTTTGACAGAAAAGTTTTTGTTCTTATAATTCTATCCAATTAATTTAGCTATTTAACCATAATATAATTAATAATAAATATTATCAATATAAAATGTTAACAATAAAATAAAATTTTGGCATTTTGTTGGTATTTAATCTTTTATTCGCAAAACATTGATTTGCATAGATAGTTTTCTTTAGGTCACATATTATTGATCTAGTGATGGGTGATTTCGATTTTTTAAATCGATTTAATCGATACTACGGCCAACTCGATTTAATCGATACTTTGAAATTTTTAATCGATTTCTCTGAAGGTAATATAATTTTCATTTTCCTTCAAAAGTCGAAGATAAAATAGACGGATGTGCCAATTCCAAAATTTCAATATATTAGTTTCTAAGATAGAAGAATTAACGAAACCTCAGAACCAATCCCCCCCCCCCCCCTGCAAAATAGCGTTTTTGTTGAGTGATGTACAACAAAAATTGATCAGGATCAATTTTTATTAAGTACAGTTGAATCGAATTTTGATGAAAATCCATGAAAGCGCAAGATACAGCTGTTGCGAAATCATAAAAAATGCAGCATATCAGCGCCACATGTAGCGCAATTTACACCAAGAACTAACTAACACTAATCTCTGTCAGAGATTTACTGAATCTGAATTTTGATGAAAATTCGTTCTTGAGATAGCACTATTGCGTTAATCATGAATAATGCAGTATAGCAGCGCCATCTCTTAAGCGATTTCCACCAAAATGTAATTAGCATCAAATAATATCAAGGACTAATTGAATCTAAATTTTTATGAAAGTCCGTGCATTAGTTCTTGAGATAAAGCTAAAACAGGGGTGTGCGAAAAGAGAACTGCGCCCGGTTCAAAGTTCCAATTTAGGCCCCCCCCCCCTATTAACTTTTTCTTGTGATAGGCTAGAAGTGATGTTAGTAGTAAAAATTTGGCTCCCCCTAAATTTCCGTGCTCGGAACGTCCGCTTCCTTTCGCCCCCCCCCCCCTCTTTCACAAGGCGCTGAGTGGAAATTGTGAAAAATTCAGTATAGCAGCGCCATCTGAGAAGCTATATACATCAAAAATGCAAAAAACATCAATTCATGTCAAGGACTAACTGGATCTAAAATGTGATGAAAATCCGTTCATTCGTTATTCAGATATAGCTGTTGCGCAAATCGCATAAAATGCAGCATAGTAGCGCCACCTGTTAGGCTATATGCCCCAAAAATTAATTAGATTCAGTTTATATCAAGGTCAAACTAAATCTAAAGTTTTGTGGAATTCCGTGCATTTGTTCTTGAGATAGAACGGTCAGAAATTTTTGACGTATACAGACTCACAGAGTGACAAACACACACACAGACAGATATTTCTTAAAAACCATGAAATCGTGTTAAAGACCTTCTAAAATATATAAATCCATCAAAAACGGGAAGTCAAAATTTTTCACGAATCTAATACTCTCTGCTTATAAAGTTACAAAAGAAAGTAAAAATGTAAAATCGATTCTGCCCGTAAGATCGGTCTTTAGATTCGATTTCGATCTTTAGATTCGATGTCGATCTTTAGATTCGATGTCGATCTTTAGATTCGATGTCGATCTTTAGATTCGATGTCGATCTTTAGATTCGATTTCGATCTTTAGGTTCGATGTCGATCTTTAGATTCGATTTCGATCTTTGGATTCGATTTCGATTTTTTTTTCTTTTTTTTTTTTTTTTCCTAGGCTAAATCAGTGTTGAATGCAGATATTTTTCTGCAACTCCGGAGGAAGGCATCAAGTTTTACAGCTCTGTAAGAGAGGGGGAATCGCAATTTGTGCATTAAAAAGCATAAAATCTCTTCTGTAGGGGGGGGGGTAATCCCCTGTGGGCCACCCCCAATAATTCGACACTTGGTTAAATCGTTATATTTTTGTTTAGAAGTCCAGTTATTTGAAGTATTAGTTTATTATGTTTTATTTTTCACGCTCGTCTCTTCTAATCCCCCCCCCCTTCCGCGTCAGTTTTAACTTACAGGGCCGTTCGAAATATGCATATAGTTTTAAAAATGTCCAATTCTCGGTCTATTTTATTTTAGATCCACATTTTAAATCCTTGACAAAAGATAAATAAAGGGTCGCCCTTCCGCCCATTTGGGGTTTATCTGCGCCCCGCCTGGGGGCATTTGCACCCTCCCTTAATATACACCTTAAAATTTTGCTCATTTAATTCTCTATCATTTTTAACTTAAAAGTTTAAGCTACATGGCACCCCCAGAGCTGTGGACCCTCCCCCCCCCTTGTCGATCACTCACCTGATTTTGCTTATTTCTTTACTTCATTTAAATCTTTAAAAGGCTATAACTTTCCTTCTATAAGAGTTACAGTGATGAGAAAAATTCTAGTATAGCTAACCATTTTTCGCCGTTCTTTTTGCTATTCCAGTTTCCCGGTTTTCTCTATAGGACCTTTTTTTTGGGGGGGGGGCAGAGGGTGTTTTTCTCATTTCTTGATACAATATGTCTATTGAAAGCTTATGCTTCATACATTACAAATCTAGCATAAGAAATTTTCTCCCATCATTTCAGGTCACGTTACGGACCCATAATGTGTTAAAATTTTAATTTTTCAAACTTCTTCGAAAACAACAACAACAACAACAAAAAAACATTGATATATATCAGCGAAACTGGGGTTCGAACCCGCAATCGTTTGACTGCACACGTAATCCCTAACAGTGGCGTAGCTAGGGGGGGGGGGGCAAGGGAAGCGTTCGCCCCGGGCGCCGAGGCCTAGGAGCTCCAAATTGAGAGAAATTGTTATATATCTATATTGGAGTGGGGGCGCAAAATTTCTTGCTGGCCCCGGGCGCCAAAAAACATAGCTACGCTACTGATCCCTAAGCTTATTGGCCACCGAGTACTCAGCAGCGCTATTATTTCTTTAGATTGTCATCTTTAAATTCGTAATATCTTTTGAATGGAATGTCCGATTTGAATAATTCAAAAAGTAATCTACAGATATTGTAACAGGCATTAATACAAAATGATTTATTTGGATAAGGATTAAGGTATCGATAGTATGGTCTAATTTTGGTCGGTGTATTTATCGCGTTTTAAAATGTAAGAAAGTAGTTATAGTGAGTTAACTACAATAGCTGGACATATGGTATCGCGCGGTTTTTTTTAAATAGATATTAATATATTCTTTAATATTATAGAACCTTTTCTTATTCATTTAAAAGTATTTCCTGGCGATTCAAAATTATATATCCTAACGATTCAAAAAAATACACACGTAATTGTTCAAGGTTTCACTTCTATCGGCACTCTCAGATTGCCACTATTCTTTTTTCATGTTCGCCCGTCCTACCGCCCCCCCCCCTTCCTCACCAATCTTAACTTACAGGTTCGTTCAAATTATGACTGTGATTTAAAAAAAGTCTAATCCTCGTTCTATTTTGTTATCAATCCATATTTTGAAACCTCAATAAATGATACATATGGGCCGGGGTCGCCCTTCTGTCCGTTTCTGATTTACCTTGCCCCCTGGGTGGGGGGCATATTTTTTGTTTCTTCTACACCATCTCATGTAACATATCGTTATAAAGCTTTTATCTCCTCGTTTTTACTTACCCATCATACGTAGTATAGGGTAAGTCTTGCAATCGTTTTGAAAATCGAAAAATTTTTTTTGACGGATTTACACGTTTCATATAGTGGAGATTCCGAAAAACATATTTTTAGAAAAAAAAATTTTGCCGTCCGTCTGTCTGTCTGTCTGTCTGTCCGTCTGTCTGTAAACGCTCTATCTCCCGAACAAATTGAGATAGAGACTTGAATGTTTGTATGTGTAAGGGTGATTGGTGGTTGCAGGTATTTGTTAAGGCATTTAGAAGAACGAAATGATCATGTATCCAGGTTCAGATGTACAAAAAAAACCCCACGATGATTGCAAAGTTACACTTTATTTTAACATCTATTACGAAGGGGGGCGCACTTACAACTCTCGGAGAAAATCTCCGAACGAAGAATAGCAGGTTAACAAGACGAGCGCAGAGAGTCAAGTGCCCTCGTACATAGCAACAAACTGCCACCTTTGGCATCATAGAAAATCGCCAACATACACAAGTTCGCCCATGCACAATGGATAGTATACGCCAAATAACAGTTAAAATGCAGCCGGCAAGATAAGAATTCAATTTGGATTCCTAGCTAGGATGGGAAAGGAAAAGGTTGCCAAACGATAGAATGTTACACGTGTTATTATGTCTAATAAAGAGGCACACCAAAGGGACATCAGATTTTACTGCGCAGATGTTAAATTCTTTTTAGGGTTTTGTCGAGAAAGGAAAAGAAGCGTAAGCATAAATTTTAACTGCGAAACAGAGATGATGTCCATATACGGTAATGCAGAATTGCCTCGATCGGAAATAGCAGACATCTGGAAATAGCTTTAAACGGTTGATTAATATGTGAGTGTATTTCTCACAGACAAAGTTAAGCAGCTGCCGATTTTTCGGTTAGAGAATTAATAAGCAAAGAAAATGGAAAAGGAATGAAGGACAACTTAAAACTAATTTTGAATTGAACAGAGACGGGGGGTGTAAAGGAATAATTTAAGAAAATAACCAATATATAACGAAATAATCGTTATATATATCACCCGGTGCACCACGAAAAAACACTTTTGCTGTCCAATGTGCATAGGCTAGCATAAAATATTATAACATAAAAACATACATAAATGCAAAAGTTTTTTTTTTATATGTTTATGTAGAAATTTCAACGTCATGATGATGGAGACTTTTGTATTCAAAAACAGTCAGCAGTTCTAAAGTCTCTATATTTTTTTATATTTGTATTTCATGGATCCAAGGTAGTACTGTATTTTATATGCATAGGTTGAGTCGACTCAGACAGTACAAAAATCTTACTGCAGCTTTGATTGTTATCATGACATAAATAAAATTTTGAAACATATACACAAAACATGAAACTAATACTAAATGAATATAAAATGGCAATACACAAAAATAACATAATAGTACTATATTTTTCAAAAAATTAAAAAAGAGTAATATGATGTATATTAAAAAATAAAAATGTTTTTGTAAAAATTGTTTCATGCCGAAGCATAGGATGACAAAAAAAAGAGGTGCTCCAAGCACGCCCATAAAAATATGCGTCACCCTGAATCTTGTGTACAACACAAGTATTATGGCATCGGCTTAGGGCCTAGCCTTAGATGAGGAGGGAATTGTGATGCTCCCCCGAAGACACTAGCGGTCTTCTGAAGGAGCCCACGTCGAATTACATGAAAAAAACTTGAATTGTTGTGAATTGGAATCACAATTCAAAAATTTGAATCGAAACTCCAATTCCAAAATTTTGTCTCTCAACACAATGAAGCTTGAACCCTTAGGGCATTAATTTTGAACGGGAACAAGACTTAAAAGGGAAGAATTCAAAAAGAAAAAAAACACAAAAATGTATATCATATAACTGATATGGGCAGACAATCCTAGAGTGAAGAGAGACGAAAAATATGTCACAATCGAGTGGGGTGATGAACAAGTCATATATAAAAACTGTGTTTTATTTAAATACATGAATCTTTTGTTTACTTTTCTAAAGTACAGTACCTGTTTATCTAACTATAATATGTTTGACTTACAGTACAAGAAATGTTAAGTGGGAGGTTAGTGGAAAAATACTGAATTAATGAGTATTGTCAAAGAAATTTTAAGTGTACTGCAAAAAGAAACAAAATAAAAATAAAAAGTAACTAAAATTTAAGTGATATGAAGACATATCTAAGTGTTAAAGGATAACAATGATACCTAATATTGTTCCTAAGAGATCTTCAGAGCAACAGTGATGGACCAGCCATGATATTGTTAAAGATCAGTCAAAAACAACATACACACAACCATGAGCTCTTTGGTTGGATATGTGGTATCATAAAACAAGACATAAAAATAATAAATAGTGATTTACATTAGTTTCTTTTTCTTAGATTGTATGTGTGTGGTTGATAAAACGTATTAAAGTTAGTGTTGTTTATATGACTTGATGCATCAAATAAATGTCCATAACGAGGAGGTGCTAATAAAAGTCTATCAATATGTACCCGAAATGCTGTGTTATCAGGAGTATACAACCTTTTAATTGAGAATGACACAGGGGAATGTTTACAAGTGACAATATATGGACCAGTATACTTTGTTTTAAACTTGTCATTTGATTTTAGATATACAATGTCTTTTAAGAAAATGGATCTTAATTTAGCTTTCTGACCGTAATATTTATATCTTTTATCTTGAGCAGATTTAATGTTGTTATAAGCTTTGTGATATATCTTACTCAAATCATCAAGTAATTTGTGTACTTCAATATGTTTATCAAGAAAGGGTTGGTTGCACGACTGATCAAAAGTGTCAAAAATTAGAGAAAGTTCACGTCCAAAATGAAGAAAATTAGGAGAATATAATGTAGTTGCATGTTTCGAACCATTATAAAGTGATTTGTGTATAAATACTGCATTTTCGAATGAATGACCTTCTTGTAAAAGAATATTAACTGAATATTTGATTGACTTATTGATTCGCTCTGCAATCGCATTTGATTGTGGTCTCGAGGCAGAACTGTGTAATACCTTAATGCCCATTGTATCATTAAAAATGTTATATACCTGAGACGTGTACTGGGGTCCTAAGTCTGATAAGACAACCGAAGGCCTCCCAAAGGTGGTTATGTAAGAGAATAAGCATTTAACAACCTTACTCGCAGATATGTCATTAAGTGGAAAGAGTTCAATATGTCTCGAAAAATGATCAGTGATAGTTAAAACATATTTTCCATTAGCAAACGGTCCAAGGAGATCTGTACTAATAGTGTGACCAGGGTACCTGGGAGTGTATGTGGGCTGCAAAGGTGCGGGTGGAGTTTGGTGATGTTTAGTTTGAAGACATTTGATACAGGATGCGACAAAGTTTAAAGTGTCTACATACATACCCTTCCAAAAATATCTACCTGACAAGAATTCATAAGTTTTATTAAAGCCAAAATGAGATAAATGTGAAATTGTTAAGACTTTACTTTTAAGTGAATTTGGAACAATAATGTGATACGAAAAAGTGTTATTAAAAATATTTTCCTTCTTTAACATTAATACTTTCGAATCAGGATGAATGAAGTAGTTAGGAAATTTTTGAGAAGATCCTTTATTTAAGATTTCTTTATAAACAACAGACAAAGTAGGGTCATTTTGTTGTTCAGTAGCAAATGTTTCATTCGAAATTTCTAATAAAGGGTCAGGATTTGTTTGTGTACCAGAAATAAGGCAGTTAACATGCATATTAGAATCACTCGAGCTGGAGTGTGGAGTATCACATTCTACAATAGGTAAGGGTTGAGTGTCATGAATAAGTTCAGGGTTTGTAGCTAAAGTCTGTTGATTATTTTCAAAGTTACAGCGAGATAAATAGTCAGCGAGTACATTCTTTTTACCTGGAATATGTTGAAATTTGTATGTGTATTCTGAGAGATCCATGAGCCAACGAGAGATAATATCAGCCGGGTTTGTAGTTTTGTTGTACTTTTCTAATGGTTTACTATCTGAAAGGATTACAAATTCTCTGTTGTATAAATAATATTTGAAAGCAGTAACTGATTTATGAATCGCCATGAGTTCTAATTTAAGTGCAGGATATTTTTTCTCTGACGCTTTTAAAGATTTTGAAAAGTATGCAACAGGTAATAGTTGTTTATCATGTTCTTGTAGTAAGACGCCAGAAATGGCAATATTTGACGCATCAGTATTTAAATAGAACTTTTTGTTCCAATCAGGTAATCTAACCATGGGTGGATTAAAGAATATCTTCTGTATGGTGTCCATAATTTTTTGATGTTTGCTTGTCCACTTAAATTTGGCTTTTGGAGTAGTTAAGTTTATGAGAGGCTGCACAAGTTCAGAAAAGGATGGAACCAGAGATTTGTAAAATGTAATGACGCCTATGAGTGCTTTTAATTGACGTTTAGTTGTAGGTGTTGGAAAAGATGTTATTTTTACAATGTTCGACTGAACAGGAGAAATAGTTTGATTTTCTATGTGAAATCCAAGATAATCTAAACTGGTTTTGTGAAAAGTGCATTTGTTAGGGGACAGCGTTAAATTATATTTTACTAGTATTGCAAGAATTTTATCCAACTTCTCACACATTTCTTGATATGAATTGGCACCAACAATAAGATCATCTTGGTAGGTATAGACACCTTCTAACTGTAATTCATCAAGTAACGAGTCCATTAAAGCTTGATAAATTGAGGCGCTCGTTTTTAAGCCGAATACTAATCTCTTATACCGAAAAGAACCAAACATTATAGTGAATGTGAGCTGATTTTGAAATTTTGCAGGCAAATCAATCTGATGATATGCCTGATGAAAGTCAAGAGAAGAAAAAAAACGATATTGTGAAAGATTTGAAATAATGGTTTGAATTTTTGGAAGTGGATAGGACGAACCTTGAATTATAGTATTAACCATTCTGAGATCTAATGCGAGTCTATATTTCTGTATACCTGTACCGTCTGGTTTCTTTTTAACAAGAAGCATGGGGCAGGCCCATTCGGAACAATGACGTTCAATGATTTTGGCATCAAGTAACTGTTTGATTTGATTTAAAACATCCTTTTGCACAGCTTGGGGGAGAGGGAAAGGGAGAGTCTTTATGGGGTAATCATTAATGAATTTCAAATCAGGTACAATTTTATCAGTATGACCAAGTGTGTCTAATGATTTGGAAAAGGCAGGATAATAACTAAGTAGCAATTTAGTTAGGTTCTTTGCTTCGTCAGATTTTAAGTGAGAAAGTTTAAAATCATTAGCCGATAACTCCTGCTTTCTTTTTTGTAAGATTTCATTAGACGCCTGAATAAAATTTACAAAGTGCTGTTCTGAGTTATTTTGCTTGTCAGACATTTCAGAAGTATAGTCGCGAATTTCCTCAATCTCAGATAATTGACCTATTTTTGTGTGTTTAGGGAGATGAATGGTCTTTTCAGAAGTGTTTTTAAGTGTTATTGAGAAGAACTGATGTATTTGTGAAGTTTTTTTTCTTTTATTGGATAATTTGTTCATTTGAATAATGGCATCATTTCCTGTTAATTCTTTTGTTTGTGCCAAATATTCAAAAAGATAATTTCTGTCATTGTTGATGTTATTGAAGGTGTAAACAGAGCACCATATTTGTTGTTGAGGTTCTACAATAATTTTTCGAGTTAAGAACACCGCTTGATTCAATACAACATCACTCAAAGAATTGCATGATTTTGATTGTTTCTCTCCAGAAGATTCTTTACTGGTTTTTAAAGGAACAGAGAAATTATTGTTGACGTGGAGACACTTGTTAAAAGTATCGATGACAACATTGTATCTAGTTATGAAATCGAAACCTAAAATGCCTTCAAAACTGGAAGAGTCAGGTATGTCAACAACATAAAAGTGATGTGAAAACGCTTTCTGTTTTAGCTTAATGGATGTTCTGATGCAGGCGGAAAATGAGACATCAGAATTGACAGTTTTAATATTGACGTCAGTGGACAGTCTTTTATATTTTAAGACAGGTTTAAGTTGATTAAATAATTTTTGTGAAAGTAAAGATATACTACTACCAGAATCAGCCAACAAAGTAATATCATGGTTTGCTATAGTGGCTTCAACAAGAGGGAGGGATGGTGAGATAGTGTTTACACTACAAATTATCTGAACATTATCACTTTCTGTTTGTGTACTGATGTTATTTGCTATCTTAATGGAGTCAAAAGTTTGGGAAGCTACTGAATTAACTAGTCTCGAACTTGAAATTTTAGGTAATACAGGGTCAAAAGGAAAAGTTGCTGATGTAGAAGTATTAGACTGAGACACAACACCATCAGCATAAAAATTGTATCTCTGTTTCAGTTTTCCTGAAATTGGGGCGTGGAGTTTGTGTAATTGTTTTTCCTTTGAGTATTTGCTCTTTTCCATTTAAAACAAGAGAGAGCGTCATGATTGTTTCGTCCACATAACTGACAAACAACTGGTTTTTTTTGTGAAAACTTGTGTGGGGAATAACGCCTAGTGTAGTTTCGATTTTTGTAATTTTTTTGAAGCGTGAAACACCTGCGAAATGTTTTGGTCTAGTCTGGAGATTTTTTTGCTCAGTTTCGGTTTTAGTATCAGGAGGGGCAAAGGATAATGCATTTATTTTCTCGGAAATTTCTTTCAGTTGCGATTCGATGAGATTTTCTGGTCTGTGTACCGAAGGTAAGGAATGTAAGATTTTCTCATTCCTTAAAATTTCATGAAGGGTTTGTGCTCTTTCGACTGCTGTTTTATAATCATTAATGCCTTCTTCCTGTAATTTTATTCTAATATTTGAAGGAAGGGCTTCTAGAAATTTCATAAGTTTAATAGTGTTGCGTGCACTTTCGTCGTTGATATCTGCATAAACAGTCGCCGCAAGAACATTTAGTCTATGAGCTAAGTTTTTTATCGTCTCAGAAGGCATAAGTGCTAAACTGGACAATTCAACAGAAGCAACACATTTACTAGGGGGGGCGAAAAATGACGCAAATTCCTTTTCCAACAAATCAAGGTCTGTTATCTTTTGCAGGTCGGGATTTTGGGCTAGAAATTTTTGTGCAGGCCCAACTAACTTTCCCTTTAAGATTGCAATTGTTGTTTGTGGGTTGTATTTATTAATTTCTGCACAGACGCGAATTTGATCAAAGAAAAATTTAAGTAAATCTGGATCTCCATCAAATTGAATGATATTTATCGGAATTTGTTTTGCCGCCATGATCAGTTTTTTTTTGTTTGTTTACGCTCACAAGTTTTAGAGAAATTGTTACACAGACCTGACTTATACTCTAAAGCACATTGAAAACAAGTAAATTTCCTAGCTAGTAAAAATATCTAAACTAGCAAAATAAATAGATTTTAAAATATACCTCACTTTAAAGATATCTTATTTGAACCTTTTATGACAGTAACGCAAGGAAGCACATACAAAATTAACACATTTAGAAAATAAATTAAATAAAATGGCAAAATAATTACACTTTGAAACATATATCTATATATTCCTTCACTTTAACAAAGTACTTACTTTAGATAATAAAGTAAAGAAAACTCTATAGAAAACCGCAAAAACTGTTAGCAAGCAAGAAAAAAAAAAAAAAAAAATCCTTTAACTTCTTTACTCAAGGAAAAAAAATTCCTTTTTTTGTAACTTAAAACCTTCTGATTTATTTATATGTTTTGGATGAAAAAGAATGTTCTTATTTTAACCTTGTAATTAAAATTCAAAACTGGTTAAACACATTTAAGCATATTAGAGAATCTAAATACAAATTAAAAAAAACAAAAAAAGGGGTGGGACGTAAAATATGAAACAATAGCACATAAATGCAAATAACTGATAAAAACTGCATAAAATGTCATAAAAATAATAACTAGAAATGACAACAGTTACCGTGCTTTCGCAATTTAAAAAAAATCTTTGCAAAAACACAATAACAGGATTATAATAGTTATGTTGAAAAAAATATGATTTAAAAACACCAAACTGCAATATTGATTATGATGAACTGACTGTGGAAGCAGAACATAAAGTAAAGAAAATACTTGGGGTAACTTACAGATTTAGTTTTAAAGAAATAATTAAATGATTACTAATTTAATAAGACAAAACTTAGGGAACTGGGGCACGCTCTGCTCCCACATTCAAAATGTAGACTTTTTTTGAGGTTGGATTTTCATTGTGCACTTTTTTTCTTTTTTTTTTTATATTTTTTTTTACTGACGAATAGCAGATAACTTATCAAAGGTAGTGACACATCATTTTTTTTTTATTCTTAGTTGGAATTCTGTTATTTAGTTACTAATTTTTGTGCACTGTTAACTGATTCATACGATGAATTCTTTCTGATGGATTTTCACCGAATTGAAGACTTATTTTGTATGTGCAAAATTTTTTTTTTTTTTTTACTTTCGTTGCAGACACCCGCGAATGAATCACTATTTTTTTTCACGATGAATCACTCTACGATGGATAACAACACAATGAACTTTCTGTAGATTACGTTATGTAGACACAACACAAACACTGGTATATAAGCACAAGTTGAGCACACCGTAACAGAAGCACAAAATGCTAGGCGAAATCGATGATCACACACAAATCACACACAAACGAGTGGAAAAAAGAAGGGTGGGCGCCCCAGCGCTCAGGTGATACTTGGCCGCATATTTCTTTTGAAGATGGAATTTCACGGGGAAACGCTCCGAAGCACTTGAGCTGCAGAGGACAGGGGAGGAAAAGGGGGCGTCCAGGAAAGGAACTTCAGGACGGGAACACCACTTGTCGACGCCGAGCGCAGATGAAGTCGGGGAAATCAATTCCACATCTGTTGACTTTTAGCAGGCAAGACTACTAGCAGTTGCATTTTTTTTTACCGGGAATGCAGAGAAGAAAGAAGAACCAAAATTATCACATTCGCCGTAAAGTCGCAGTTGATTGTGCCCCCCTCCATATATTTTTTTTTTTTATGTGGGGAAAAAAAACGAGAGTCAAACGGCACCAGAGATTTTGTAAGGGTGATTGGTGGTTGCAGGTATTTGTTAAGGCATTTAGAAGAACGAAATGATCATGTATCCAGGTTCAGATGTACAAAAAAAACCCCACGATGATTGCAAAGTTACACTTTATTTTAACATCTATTACGAAGGGGGGCGCACTTACAACTCTCGGAGAAAATCTCCGAACGAAGAATAGCAGGTTAACAAGACGAGCGCAGAGAGTCAAGTGCCCTCGTACATAGCAACAAACTGCCACCTTTGGCATCATAGAAAATCGCCAACATACACAAGTTCGCCCATGCACAATGGATAGTATACGCCAAATAACAGTTAAAATGCAGCCGGCAAGATAAGAATTCAATTTGGATTCCTAGCTAGGATGGGAAAGGAAAAGGTTGCCAAACGATAGAATGTTACACGTGTTATTATGTCTAATAAAGAGGCACACCAAAGGGACATCAGATTTTACAGCGCAGATGTTAAATTCTTTTTAGGGTTTTGTCGAGAAAGGAAAAGAAGCGTAAGCATAAATTTTAACTGCGAAACAGAGATGATGTCCATATACGGTAATGCAGAATTGCCTCGATCGGAAATAGCAGACATCTGGAAATAGCTTTAAACGGTTGATTAATATGTGAGTGTATTTCTCACAGACAAAGTTAAGCAGCTGCCGATTTTTCGGTTAGAGAATTAATAAGCAAAGAAAATGGAAAAGGAATGAAGGACAACTTAAAACTAATTTTGAATTGAACAGAGACGGGGGGTGTAAAGGAATAATTTAAGAAAATAACCAATATATAACGAAATAATCGTTATAGTATGTACTTAGTATGTAAGGATGGGACGAAGCCTATTTAATATCAAAAACCTCGATTATTCGGAACTATATTTTTCGGACTCTCGAAAACTTCGTTTTGATGAAAGGTATATAAAAATTTTCGAATTTTTTTGTTCTAAGGAATGGACGTAAAAGGCAATAAAATAACACACATTTTGCATATGGAATGAAGTTGATCGAATTATTAGTTGCCGAGATATTTGTAATCCTGTTTTCCACATTCTTCGATTTTTCATGACCCTGTATTTCATTCAAATCTCAATTCAGAGGTATATTTTAATTGGAAATGAAACGCTTAATCCGACGCAGTTAATTGTTAGTTATTAGAATTATTATTTTTGGAGTTATAAGGATGTTTCTTTTACGCAGTTCGGTACAACTTGAGTAGTTTGGCGTTTTATATAATTTGTCGAAATTGGTACATCAGCAGTTCTTTAACATAGCATTACTATGTAAGGTACCCTGGGGTAATAACGCCACGTTAAGGTTCTACCAATTTTCACGGCTTAGTTTTAGATTGTATCTTTCAAATAAATATAGGATCTGATACAGCAACTCATTGACTATCTATATAAAATAAAATAATTTAACAGATATGTATTCATAAAATGTAATGGCGTTTTTTCTTGACCCATGCTATTTGGCGTTATTACCCACCTATATGGGTAATAACGCCATGCAAACAAAACTATGAAATAAGATGGAATAATTGCATGTAGATAGCCCAATTCTAAAAATACAAACTCTACAAACTTAGAAATTGACAAATTGCATTCTAAGATATTGAAAATGTTCAATTTTTGTGAAAGTGTAAGAAATATAAAGGCGTGGTGTGGGAGGAGGGGATGAGGCAAATGAATATCAGACAGTGAGTTTCTTTTTGCTTAAAAAGGACCGTTTAAATAGAAATATGAGAAACATTGCACAGTTTTAGCTGTGTTTATTTGAATCAGTATTTAGGATGTAGCTCGGCCACTGTAGGCAATCAACCGGGGTATTAATGTCAATGATTGGCGTTATTACCCCGGTATAGTTATTGCGCAGTACATTTTAAATTACAAATTATCTAGAGAAGATATCCAAAATCTTCAACAACATTTTAAAAGTACATGAAATGCACTACAAATTTATTTAATCAACAAAGTATTTCCGGATCTCGCAAATTTTAGATCAAGCGTTAATTTTAGTTGTTTGTAAAAACAATAAGACCTAAAAATGAAACAAATTAACTTGAAGCTGTTTTTTGCGATTTATATGACTCAAAACCCTTCTGCGCAGAGCACATGGGTGTCATTTACCTGTTTATTTCATAATTATGCAAAATATAAGCACTTGGCGTTATTACCCCGCCTGGCATTATTACCCCAGGGTACCTTATATTAAAAATATTTAAATACTGTTTATGAATTGCAATGCATTGTATAAATAGTTTTCACATGTTTTATTTTCATATACATATCCATGATAGGTAAGTATTACGGTGATCCCCAACGACTAGTTTTCTGTTACTACCCCTCTCTCCACCTAGTTACATGCTCTTGGCACTTTTTATAGTTTCAAAGAGTGCATGTTTCCCGCGGGCCACCCCATGAATTCAACACTAAGTTAAACACTGTATTTTTATTTAGAATCTCAGTTATTTGGGTTATTAGTTAATTATGTTTTTTTTTCAAGTTCGTCCTTTCTAATCCCTCGCCCCCCCCCCCCCCCCCCCCCCCGCCTTTCTCGCCAATCTTTACTAAATGGGCCGTTCAAAGTATGCAAGCAATTTTTAAAATGTCCAATTCGTGTTCTATTTTATTGTAAATCTTCATTTTGAAACTTCGACAAAAGATACATTTGGGCTATGGTCGCCTTTCCGTCAAGAGTGGGGTTTACCTGCCCCCTTGGGAATGGGGCATATTTTTTGTTCTTCCAAACTATCTCGTGTAACATTTGGTTGGCATTAGAAAAAAAAAGTTTTTTTTTGTCTATACTCTTTGTTCCCCATCCTAGTTACACGCTCTTGGCATTCTTTATACTCGGTTTAATGCCAAATTACTCAGTGTTGTTATTAGTTGAGTTATGTCTCTCAAATTTGTCAAAGTTTTTGTGTAAGTGACAACCATAAGTGACAATCATTTTAAAATTTAAAATTCTTATTATCCGACTCTAAATAGCTTAATTCTATGCCTCCCTAAATGGGAATGGGGTGGTGGGAGGCGGTAATTACGGTCCTGCTGATTGTCTAAGTTTTGGAATTAGTAATTTGGATCTTCTCTGTGTGAACCTGAATATCGAAATATCGATTCTAGTATCGATTCTAGAACTGAGAAATCGATTCTTATTATGATCGATGTTGTTTTATACGATATCGATTTTAATCGATTCTCAAAATTTCCAGAATCGCCCATCACTATATTGATCGAAGGCCTTTTTAAAATTCGAATCAAATTTATTATGCCATTCAAAGAGAGAGAAACATTTTATTTAGCCTATTCCAGAGAAAAATTCCTTGTTTAATCACTTTTGATGTTTGTAATAATACAATGGAACTTTAGAATAAGGAATTACGCAAGAACCTATTAAGAAACATAAGAAACGATTCAAAATCATTTAATTTACAGTCGCCATAGTGACATAAGGGGAAAAAAAATTGTTATAATCTGAATTACTTTTTTTGCATTTTAGAAAAGAATTTTAGTGACTGGCGAAGAAACTAATATTTGAAAGAATTTGATTCTACAGTGCATGTTTTCATTTTACATTTGTGTATACATGTTGTATTTTTACATTGAGCATTTTTTAGCTCTTTTCAACAAAATTGAAAAGAGCTTAAGCATTATATTTGTCTGTCCGTTTGTCCACACTCTAACTCCTGTAAATATATTCAGATTTCCATGCAATTGATAAAGATTATTTAGCGTCACCAAAGATTGGTATTGTAAATGAAGTATATATGATTAATGGTTCATTTACAGGGACACTGAAAAGAATTCTATTACATCATGGTACATGGAGAAAAATCGTTTGGAGATTATTTTAATGGCATTATGCTATTTCAAATGTATTTGAAACTGGTATAAATAACTGAATTTCACTACAATCACGTTAAAACAGAATATTCATAGCATTTTTTATTAATTTACAGGAAACACACACAAGAAATCAGTTACAGTATTGTATTCTTTGCGTAATAATTACTGGAGAGTTTTAAAGTTCTTCGATTGTGATTTTAAATTTAGTGTTTTGCATGTTACTATTTATATATTACTGTATTACTGTATTACTAGGGGGGAGGCCAAAGCCAAAGCACTGCGACCAGGGGTCTATTGTACTATCCCCCAAGAATTAAAGAGGAAATATATCCCCACCTAGTCCCTGAACAGACCAGTAGCTGACATAAAATTCAGCAGGCATTTGATAGGAATATCCTGAATTTCCCATGGCTCAATCAAATGTCGACCCAGGTGCTCAAAACGATAAGCAGCATATACTTCACAGCTACAAAGGACATGTACAGCAGTCTCCTCATCGTATTTACAACCCCTACAAAGAGGGTTCTTGACTACCTTCATAATGCTAAGGTGTTTATTAAGTCTACAATGTCCTGTTAGAAGTTCTACCATATTTCGTAGACTATTTCTTCTGAGTTCAACAAGTTCTTTTGCCCTTTTACTGAGGCATCCACTATTGAGCTCCTTCGCTTGTCTCTGTCCACTCGAGTCAAGCCATTCTTGATACTGCTGCTCTCTTAAAATTCTAAAAACAGTAGTTCTAACGCAGTCCTTAGAAATGCCAATAGCAGGTTCAGGCCCAATAAACGGAGTAACCGACCCTTTTCTTGCTAAACTATCAGCAAGCTCATTGCCCAGGATGCCAGTATGACCAGGTACCCAATGTACAATAACATTGTTACCATTACGGGCAAGCCTATTCAAAGAGCAATAACACTCCCAAACAATTCTAGAAGTAATTGTGTGTTTTTGTAAGGCGAGCAATGCTGCCTGACTATCAGAACAGATATTAACAGACAGTCCACTATACCCCCTTTCAATGCAAATGTAACAACACATAAGTATTGCATAAACCTCTGCCTGAAAAACAGTTGCATAACTCCCCAGCGGGTAAAAGAAAGATGTACCATCATCTGGGCAGCAGACTCCAGCTCCAGTTCCAGAATTTATCTTGGAACCATCAGTGAACCAGGTCATACCTGCCTCAAGTTTCACAGAAGAGGTCTCCCAGTCAGCTCTGGAGTGAAGACCAATTCTGAATGACTTATCAAATACATGCTTTAAAGGCATACCATCACCCTTCATGATAAAAACTGGGTGCTTACTGATTTTACAGTTGAGCCTACCCCAAGTAAGATACCTCGAGTAACTAAGCCACTGCCCATGTAACATGAGCCTATGTGAGCAGATCAATGCTTCTGCCTCAATAATCATATGCAGAGGGTACATACCCAACAGCAATTCCATGGCAGATGTAGGTGTTGTCCTAAGTACACCTGTCATGGAGATACAGATCATCCTCTGCAGCTTTGCTAAATCTGATTTAGCAGTGTCAGTCATAGTTCTTGACCACCAAGCTATACTGCCATAATAGATTATAGGGCAGATCACCATATTGTATATCCACTTGATAACCTTAGGACTAAGTCCCCATGTTTTGCCAATAGCATTTCTGCATGACCAGAAAATCTTCTTGGCCTTATTGATGCAGTAATCCATGTGTCTCTTCCAACATAATTTCTCATCAAAATAGACACCAAGATACTTCACTTCCTTCGAGCAATTCAATGTATGCCCATAAAACACAATCTCATTAAATTTGAGTGACTTTTTCTTAGTGAAAGCAACAAAAGTAGTCTTTTCTGGGTTAACAGAAAGACCAACATCTCTGCACCACCGCTCTACCTTCTTAAGGATATTATTGAGTATATCAGAAAGAATATTTTCAAACTTACCCCTAATGACAATAACAATGTCATCCGCATATCCAATACAGTATGCACCACGCAGATGTATCTCAACAAGGAGTCCATCCACCACCAAACACCAAAGTACAGGAGAGAGAACCCCACCTTGTGGGCAACCCTTCTTTACCTTAACATGAATTGCATCTCCTAGCAGCTCAGCATGGATAAACCTATCCCTGAGCAGACAGTTGATCCAATTCATAGTTACCTCATCCGCACCCCTATCGGCCAAAGCCTTGAGAATGGAATCCATAGATACCTTATCAAAGGCACCCTCAATATCAAGAAAGACAGCAAATGCAGTTTCATTTGCCTTAAGACTTTTCTCAAGCAAGAAAGAAAGACTATAAAGAGCAGTGTCAGTTGATCTGCCACTCTGATAAGCATGCTGAGAACTGGAGAGAGGCTTTACACCCAAGATGCGTTCCCTGATGTGCCTATCCATTAACTTTTCCAACGTCTTAAGCATAAACGAGGTTAGACTAATAGGTCGGAAAGATTTTGCCTCAAAATAAGTGTCTTTCCCAGGTTTAGGGATAAAGATCACCTTGGCATGCCTCCATGCATTCGGAATATACCCAAAAGCAAGACACGCCCTATATATCTGCCCAAGCACAGGTACTAAGATCGTTTTCCCCTTTTGTAACAAAACAGGTACGATTTCGTCCATACCAGGACTCTTATAAGGGTCAAATGAATCGATGGCCCACAAGATCCTGTCATGAGTGACGATATCACCAGCAAGATTCCAGCATTCCCTACTGCTAATAAAAGTGGTAGTTATGTCTGGAGCCGCATTTTCATCATCACTAGTGGAATCCGGGAAATGAGTCCTCATCATTTCTGTGAGAATCTCCTTTCCCGTTTCAGCATACTGCCCATTCTCTAATTTAATGGCATTAAGGTTAGAACTTTTATCCCTAACCATAAGTCTCATAAGTTTAGCACTTGTAGAGACATCCTTAATACCATCACAGAAGTTTTTCCAAGAATCATACTTAGACTTCCTGATGGCCTTATTGTATACGGTGAGTGCAGTCTTATATTGCTGCCAATCTCCACCCTTTTTGGCTTTATTAAATGCCCTACGGGTATTTCTCCTGAGTTTGCTAAGCTCAGAGGACCACCAAGGCACAGGCCTTGGGGAGCTAGCTACAGGAGGTTCGCAGTTATTGTGAAAAGCTTGAAGAATGGCCTGTTGCACTGAGTCAACAGCCAACTCCACTTCTGAAAAACTATTGTAACTTAACTTACCATTTAAAGACAGGATCCTTTCTTCAAGTTCCCTGCAGTAAGAATGCCAGTTTGTTTTTCTGGCATTCCTCCTCTTCATTGCTGGTCCAGTTGTCCCTGCAATGTTGAACATGATTAGTCGGTGATCTGATAATGAAATGGTATCTGACACCTTCCAATCTCTAATGATGTCATAGCAGTTTCTACTGCAAAAAGTGACATCAAGAACCTCCCTCCTATTTTTAGTAATAAAAGTTGGCTCATTCCCTCTGTTAAGTATATATAGGTTATAAACCAAAATATCTTCTAAGAGGTCATCTCCTCGTTTGTTACAGTCTGTGCTGCCCCAAACAGTATGATGTGCATTTGCATCACACCCAAACACTAACTTATGCCCCTTCCGAGAACAGTCACCCATGAGAGCTTTCGCCTCACTAGAAAGAGGATCCTGTTTCTCAAATGGAAGGTAAGAAGATGAGACAATTATCCTATCAGGCCCATTCTCACCCTGAAAAACCACCTTTACAGCAACACAGTCACCGCTCAGGTAGTTCACCATATTAATTGCGTTTAGCCTAGGACTGACATAAATGCAAGCTCTTGGCCTAACACAGGTCCTATCAAAGTATAGCCTGTTCTTACTACATCCTAGACCAAGAATGTTGCCATCCCTAGTCCAGGGTTCCTGAATAAGTGCAATATCAACCTTCCCTTCAGAGATCATCTTTCCTAAAATGGCAGATGAACCCTTACTGTGATGGAGGTTGATCTGAACTATCTTTAGAAGCGTCATCTGGTTTATTTAAACCAACAACCAACCTGTCTTCCTCAGAGATAGCCATATCTTCTGAGTCCTCAGCCAATAACTGTTCCACTTCATCCAAAAACATGGAAGGGGAATTACATTGGACAGAAACATTTTCAAGTCTAGTATTAATTTCTTTAATACTGCTTGTTTCACTTACCTGAGAGGATGTGTCTGCAGCCACAGCTTTAGCCTCCTTCTCTCTCATCTTTTTCACATTTGGATCATTCAAAATTTTAAATGATCCCTTATCGAGCCCAGTATATACTTTATAGTCTGCTCTCTTTATAGCCTCAGAGGCAACAAGGTCAACCTCAAAGATCCAACGAATGGACTGGGGTTCTGCGACATGGTCCAGGACACGCCAGTCACCCGTCTTCAACTCTGGGTTATACCTGTTAAGCCTCTTCAGCAGCTCGATGGGATCCTTGGTATAAATATCTCTTGTTTTGAAAGCCACCTTGACTGGTTTCGGCATCTCACTCATGGCAAGCACCTTGAGGGAAATACCCTCAAAGACAGTGGCATTGCCATGGTAAGTGTTCCTAATCCAGACCTCGGTGGCATCTCCTTCATATGTGAAAATTAAGGCTCCAGAAACAAGCCTGGAGTCACTTATCAGAGGCAGAGGTCTATCATCAGGAGACTCGTCAATACATCTGATGACATCTTTCAAGATAATATCTACCTCTTCTTGTGCTAGTCTGGTCAATGGAAAGCCTTCCTTGACCAAAGCTAACTTTCTGACTGCAGCTACAGCAGCAAAGGACCTCTGGACATCCTCCTTAGGCCTCTTTGCTGTTGCCGACATCTGTGGGGAAGGTGTTAGTTCTATCACCTTCCTTTTACTACCACTGTCTTTCGAACCCTTCGGTGGAGCATCATCAGTGTTGGTTTCCACCTCCTCCCGCTTCTGCTTCCTCCGTCGGTTTCGTTTTTGCGTCTTACTGAGTACTTTCGGCCCTCCTGCAGTGGTTCCAGAGTGTTCCCCACCTAGGTGGGTTCCGCCTCCGTTTCCACCAGCAGTCATGCCGATTTCCTCCTTTTGTATTATTGTGCTTTTCTCCGGAGAGTTGAGCGCAGTCTTCGATTGGGTTTCACTAGGAGTGATCCCCAATCCTTGTTTTTCACTTTTCTCACTATCACAACCACCGCCGATCTGAGACTCTAAACACATTTCTCGATCAGCCATAGTTGTAACCATAAGAAAAAATTTTTGAAACCACGGTAAACTTCCAGTTCGCCACTACCCCCGCATAGGTAGTGGTTCCCCACCCTTTCCTAATGTGTAAAGGGTAACCTCCGGAGCCATTCGTGAACTGGGGATTCGGCTGCCACTCATAACGTGTACCAGGTACACAGGTCCCTGGCAAGCCAGAGAGGATTTCTCGCTATGAGCTGGCCTCCGCCTCCCCAGCCTAACGCTACCGAGGGAGCCCACCTCTGGGACTGTTTTCTAAAAAACGTTCCTTAAAAACGATATTATAGTAGCACGCCACTCTTCCTCCCCACACTACATTCAAACTGGAGACCTTTCCCACACCCAACTGGATGCCACTAGGCAGAGCCTGAAAAGTCGGTACTGAGTCCCCATAAGTTCAAATGCAGAACAGGGAAGATCGGTATTGATACTACTATAACCAAGAAGTAACAAAACTGAAAAAAAGAAGATTAAAAAGAGTGAAACAAAGAGGAAAAGGATAGACAACTAAAAAGAGAAGAAATAAAGAAAGGTAGAAAGATCGCTCAGGACCCCGGGGTTGCGAAACCCGTAAATACCTAAAGAAGGCATTTCCCTGGGGGATACTATTTATATATAATTGCTATACCTCACATATAGCACTGCACAAAAGTATTTGCATACCATTCTCCTTATTATAGGAAATTCCTGAAGGGTAATTTTCTGAAATATATGTATCTTAAATTAACTAAATTTTGTAATGTATGTTTTTGATAGATACAAATCTCTATCATACAGGGCTATTCAAAAATTCAAGTAATTTTCAGATTGTAGATGGGAACAGTTGATATTTGGTTTTGAAATGCGTTATGCATTTCCATATGGTGAAAAGAGACGTAATATTTTAATTTTTTAAATAGTGCAGTTCTGTTACATTATTCTGAATGTGTTGCAAAGTGCTTCATAATCTATGCTTGATACATGATTTTCTATTTCTTGTTTAATTCTTTCAAGTTGTTTAAAGAATAAAGAAAAAAACATGCTCTAATGCCCTTTTTTGTTTAATTCCAACTTCTACACATTGTCCCTGACATTCATCCTGTAATATGGAAAATTTTATAAGTTAATCTTTTCAGTTAAATCTATTCAAGAATTAACTTTCAAAAATATCAGTTTGGATTAACCAGAATATTTTAGATATATGAGGTTCTACTGTACTTATTTGGCACACATTAAACGCTGAAATAAATCAAATCTCAACTCAAAAATATAATTTTTTTAGAGTTGTATTGTATTACAAGAATATGCAGCATTGTCACAGAAATTGTTTTAGTCTTGGATACAATTATCAATTTCTTTTATCTAATGCGAAATGCTTTTAAAATTGCAATATTTATTTACCTTATTGTACGTGCTTGTTATCAAAACATTAGAAATTCTGTATATTAAGTTTAATATTTCTTCAAGTCAGTTAAGGCATTTTTTCCATACTTAAAAGAAAAAAAATATTTGTTTTAAATTCATCTTAATAATGTGAATGAAATATTATCATTAACCTGTAATTCTTAGCTTTTATTTCTCCAGCAGTGCGGTGACAACCAACTTTTTTTGTTTCATGTTTTATTAAAAATGAAAAAAAAAAAGTTCCGTTTTTTATAATTTTCTATTTTTCATATAATGTTTGTTTTTTAAATAGGGCAAGTTTTTCTGCTTTGCCTTGAAATTTAAAAGTCTACTTTTGACATTTTATTGCTTAATGCAAATAGTATAGTATGGAAATTTCCAAGTTGATAAATGTATAAATCTGAATCTTTAAAAATTACATGAAAATCATAGATTTATGTCTCATGTATTTTAATTTTTTCTGATGCAGATTTTCATGCCAATCATAATTAAGATAGTTTATTATAAAGTATGGAATTATATGTATAGAAAGGCCATATTTTGATCAGCACAGAGGTGAGGTAATTTTCCTCATTTATATTGATAAAATGCTGCAGGATCTCATCTTTTATTTTCAATAAGAGCAATAATAATTATAATAAATAAAGAATAAATCAGTGTTAAACACAAATATTGCTGAATTTCTGTTGGATCATTATTAACATTTAGGAATGAATAAACAAGGAATAAAATATTTTACATGAAAGTCAATCATGCAGACCTTAGGATGCCAAATTAGAGAATGTTTATTGTACTTCAAAATTTTTTACAGTATGCGTATTTTTTTGTTTTCCTGAATTTAGGTAATCCAAACAGGCTCTGGTCCCGATTAGTGGGGGCTCTACTGTACTTATAATGAGACAAACACATATTCCTTTTTCATATTAAAATCAACAAAACATCTTTTTACCTCCTCAACTATTACGTCTGATTATAAATTTTGACTTTTAAAATTAAATTTTACATTTAGTTTCATTATCTTGTTTGAAATATCGACCTTTTTTTTAAAAATTTTATTGCCTAAGTTGTATTGTTAGAGTTAACAGCCATTTTTTGTACTATACTTGGTTGATTAACATTACTTTGATTAGCTGTCAATCTACATATAACTTGAGAAATTTCTTTTTTCTTATCCCCCCCCCCCCCTCCTCTCCAAAAGAAACAAACAGTCTATAGCATTTGTTTTATATTGTTTCTCATTATAAAATTTCCTTTTTAAAGTTCACATGTAATTGTATTCCTCTGTGTCTGTTATTCAAAATTATGACCTTCAGTTTAATTTTAATATCAAAGTTGTACTGTTAATAACTATTTTGTCACTTACTTGATTCATTAATATCACTCTTAAAATAGATGTAGATAATAATGTAGTCAATGTATTTGCAATCTGAAGAGCTGATTCTATTTCATGAAAAGAAACAAGAAAGAATAATCACATGTGATGCATAGCTTATGAAACTTTTTACAAAGCATTCAGTTCACAGTTTAATAATGTGAAAGGTATCTGAAGTAAATAGTTTGGAAAACTCATTATACATTTAAAAATCCAATTTCAGCAATTATTATCTATAGTTGGAAAATTATCCAAATTCCTTTGTTCAACTCTGTATATTATTTATAGATTTGTATGTGTACTACATAGTATATAAAAAAAATAGTTCAATTAGAGAATCCATAACACATTTTAATATTCTCCTTCAGCAATTTCTGTGAGTAAGTGAAATTATTCTATTTTTGTGCAGCCTTGTATATGATTGAAAAGAATTTATACACACCAAACATATGCTAAAAATTAGTTATATTATAAACCTTTTAACTATAATTGAAGATACATTTCCAGCAGTTATTGCTTTTAGACGGTACAGTGTAACTAAATTCTTTTGTGTGTTTCAGTAACTGAATGACAATGTTTTGCATACCACACTCTTTAGTAAGCTTTTTTCTTCTAGTCTATCTCTGTGATGTATATCGATTTCAGTTTGCTTGAACCTTTATCATTATCACATGTATAACATCATTAAAATATACTGCATATGCAGGGTTCGATTTAAGCAATATCGCATCGCAATTTGCGATTCAAATTTAACTAAAATGTGATCCAACAAATGCATTAAATCGCAATCATTGCGATGCATATTTCCCACACCCTTTGTTATGTCATATACACTTAAAGTTAAAATTTAAAGATGTTTTTACACGACATACGTTGTGTTTTCACTCTCCCCAAGTGTTTATTTACAATGGATGTACAGCGAGACGCCATTGCTGGGCGCAGTTTTCCAAGTAAGCACATGATTTGTTCCTACCCTGACGCTGTGATTGATTACTGAATCACTGTTACTTGCTAATCATGGCGTTTGCTCATAGAAGTTTGATGTGCGTGTTGTAGTGGCTGTAAAATGAACACTCACTGTTACGATCCTTTTAATTTATTTATGCATCGAAGCAGACAGCGCAGATTTTATTTACTTTCATTTATGCTTTTGGTTAAATATTGCTTTAAAAAAAAAAAAAAAAAAAAAAAAAAAAAAAATTAAGATTTAAAAGTTACGTTAGCTATCTTTTACTTGCTATACAAAAGTGTCTAACTGCTATTCAAAACTGACTTTGTATAGTAGTTATTGCTATGCAACTTTCTTTTTCTAAATCGACCCCTGTGCATATGATTTGTTCTCGCAAATCATAATGTAACATCAATCTTCTGAGTGTCTTGTAAATGAATTATAAATGCTTCACATTTCATTTTTGATACTGAACATCTCTGGTAAATCTCAATAACATGTATCAATTATATGGCAGTTAAAGTTTATTTATGCTGTTAGAGTACAAATAGACACATCTAGACAAACCAAATTCAAAAATAATTTTCAACTATGTTGAAAAATGAAGAATTTAAAAAATCAATCTGTATTGCTACAATATTGTAATATCAAATATATATTTTTTTCAATTATAAAATTTCTCTTTTGAGAATTTTACAATTAATTCCAACTATGTCAGTTTTTAAAAATATTTATCTTTGATTTAATTTTATTATATATCTGAACTAGTCATTTTATGCCTCTTATTTAATGAAAGAAAATATTTACTGCCTATGAATCAATTTTTGATGATCAGTTGAGTTTTGTACAAGATCTTAATCTTTTGACAGTGATGTAAATAATGGAGAAAACCTATGAAATAGAATTGACATTTCTTAACAAAAGAGTGTAATTATATATTTCAGTATGTATTATTTATAAATGTATGCTTATCTTATACAATCATACTATTGTTTATATTTAAATATAAAGCTACTTTTTGTAATTTGCAGGGTTGCTTGAATAAGATTGAAGACAAAGTTGAGAAGCATCTTTTTACAATTATTGTTGTTGGCATCAGCATTGCTGTTATTCAGGTAACTTAGCTATTCATAATTGAAAAAAAATAGCTCTAATGCAAATTATATTCTATACTAGTTGACCTGCAAGAAATAACCAAGCCCGTGATAACCTTAATGTCAAATTTATGATTTTATGTCTTTTACTCCATTTTGTTTAAATTAATATTTTAATATGAGAAAAATCACAAAAATAAAAAAAAAAAAAATAAAAAAATTATAGAGTTTAAAGTATATGGCATTTGTATTTTACTGTCTGCATAGCTTGATTTTTAGAATCTATTTGCTTCTAAAGAGAATTAAACATGACAAACCTCTCAGGTTTTAATTGATTCCCTCTGAAAATTTCATGTATTTTATTTTACAAAAAATATTTTTACTTATTCAAAATGTTTTGAATAGAGATGGGAATGCTCGGAAAAAAACGGAAAAATTGGAGAAAAAAAAAGTTTTTTCGGTTTTTTTCCAGAGGTAAAGATGAAAATAAGGAATTTTGCTTAGTGGCTACTGGCCGGTAGGTTGTCTTTTTTTAGTAGCCAGTTATTGCCTAGTGAGAATAATTTCTTTAGTAGCCAGTAAGTACATTTGAGTTACTGAATATTTAATTACAAGATATATACGAGCATGGACTAAATAAGTAATATGTGAACTAGTTAAAAATATTTTAATTTATATTGTTTGGAATAAACTTGAGATACTAATTTCAAATTTATTTTAAATTAACAGCAAAGTTATATATAATATGCATATGTAGTTAGCTACACAAGTCCAACTATGCTTAGGTACTTGCGTAGCTAACGACAAAAATAAACCCAAACCCTCTTTTTTGTAATTATTTATCTAGAATTAAGATGTAACCCCCCCCCCCCCCCCAAAAAAAAAAAAAAAAAAAAAAGAAAGTCTTTCCACCAACTAGCAGGTTTGATTAAAAAAAAAAAAAAATTCATAGCAAATTTTCTAAAAAATAAAAGGGGGGGGGGGGCTCTTATGAAATTAACATTATATGTTTTTTCCACAATTTTTAAACATAATGTGCGTTTTTTTCTTTTTTGCGATCTCTTGATAAAATTTGCGTTCGTTTTCGTGACTTTTTAACGAAAATCGTGTTTATCACAATTTTTTGACGGTATTGCCGATCGTTATCGCGACTTTTTGGACAGTATTTGCATTAGTTATCGTGATTTTTTGCTGGTAATTCGCATTCATTATCGCGATTTTTTGACGGTATTCGTTTGTTATCGTAATTTTTTGACGGTATTTGCTTTTTGTGGGGTTTTTTTTTTTTTTAAAAAATTCGCATTTTTTGCGTTTGTTTTTACGTTTTTGGACGAAAATCGTCTTTGGTATCGCGATTTTTTGTTGATATTAGAGTTTGTAAACGCAATTTTTTGACGGTATTAGCGTTTATTAATGCGATTTTTTGGTGGTATTTGTGTTCGTTATCGTGATTTTTTGCCGGCAATTCGCATTCGTTATCGCGACTTTGACGGTATTCGAGTGTTATCATGATTTTTTGACTGTATTTGCTTTTTTTTTCTATATAAAATTTGCGTTTTTTGCGTTCGTATTTACGTTTTTTGACGAAAATCGCGTTTGGTATCGCGATTTTTTGCCGGTACTCGCGTTTGTTAACACGATTTTTTGACGGTATTCGCATTTGTTAACGCGATTTTTTGACGGTATTAACTTTTTTTGCATGTTTCTTTGATTAAATTCACATTTTTCCCGTTTGTTTTTATGTTTTTTGACAAAAACCGCGTTTGTTTTCATTGATTTTTTGACAAAATACGCAGGGTTTTTTTTTTACAATTGCCTTTTTTTTTTCAATTTTATAAAAATATTTACTGTTTTTTCGCGATTCTTCAACGATATTTGCATTCTTTTTGCGATCCTTAATGATATCTTTTCGCGATACTTACACGAAATTCATGTTTTTCCGCGATCTTGTCAAAATTCGTGGGCGTTTTTTTTCTGTAATTCTTTTCACAAAACACCTTTTGGAGAATCCTGCATTTGGCCGGTACTTTCCACATTTTTAGTCGCCAGTTTTTCACATTTAGTTGCCGAGTGGCGACTGGCAAGTGCTTATTTTCATCTTTATCCGGAGGCTTATTTTTTAATTTTTCCAAACTGGAAAAATTGAAATTTCATTTATGAAATAATATAGTCATAGTGAAAATTTTGTAATAACTACATTCTCATACTTTTTATTTATTTTTATGTAGAGTGTCCCACATGAAAACTTTAATGTGGGTAATCTGATCTCTGAGCAGAAATCTGTTTCAGAAGACTTGAAAGGATCCTTCACATTTTTTTCTTGTTTGAAACACAAGACCCTTCGCAAAATTTCTCTTGAAAATAGACATTTCAGAAAAAAGTTTAATCTACAAATTGAATCTTTCGCAAATGCAGTGATTGATGAAAAAAAATCTCATGCCATATAGCAGCTGAATCTTATCAAGTTGTATATATGCATAAAAAACCTTATTAAAAATGTCTAAATAGGACTCTAAAAATAGTAATAATTTCTTATTCACAAATTCTGAATATATTTTGTATAAGTATATATAGAAGAAATTCACAATTTCACAATAACAGGATTACACGAAAAAAATTTAGATATATAATTAAATGCAACTTCTCTTTTTAAAAATTAATTCATGCGCAAAATTATTTCAATGTTATGCCGATTAATAGAAATGGTAAAATTAAAAATTTAACATAAAATTTAAAGCATGCATTTATTACTTTTTTCTATCTTTTCAAGAAGTAAGTATTGAATTCGTGAAAATTTTGACTTCCAGTTTTTGGTGCATTTAAACGTTTTAGACGGTCCTGAACACGATAGTTTTTGGAAAATATCTGTCACTCTGTGAGTCTGTATGGGACAAAAATTTTATGGGCACTCGATCTCAAGAACTGATGCACATAATTTCACAAAACTTTAGTTACACCTTGATATAAACTCGAGATGTTTAGTTATTAGTGTATATCGCCTAACTGATGGCGCTGCATTGCTGCATTATTCATAATTTCCACAATAGTTCTATCTCAAGAATTAATGTATGTATTTTCATAAAACTTCAGATTAAGTTAATCTTTGATATACCTTTGTGCACATTACTTTTTGGTGTAAATCGCTCAACAGATGACGCTGCTATGCTGCATTATTCATGATTATCGCAATAGCTCTATCTCAAGGACTAAAGGACGATTTTTTTATCAAACTACAGATTCAGACAGTTCCTGATATATATTAATGTTGTTTAGTTTTTGGTGTAAATTGCCCTATAGGTGGCACTACTATGCTGCATTTCTCAAGATTTTGTTATAGCTGATTAATTGAATGTTTTTTCAAGGTATTGAATCTAAAATTGACCTCCATTTTACCTCCATAATGTACAGTAATGTTGCAAAAACATGGGCAGTTTGCATTAGACAAGTACAACTGCGATGAAAAACAAGTTGGAAATTGCATGTGAAGCGTAGCAAATGAGGTGCGTTCGTACTAGAGGTCTGCACGGGCCGGGCCTCGGCCCGATTTTCAATAATGGCATTCGGGCCGGGGCGGGCCTAGTCACTAATCCTTTTGGGCCGGGCCAGGCCGGGCCTAGTCACTAATCTTTTCGGGCCGGGCTGGGCTCGGGCCTTAATTTTTTTGCTTTAGTATCGGGCCGGGCCTAACTTTATTTTTCGTACGAAGCCGAGACTGATTCCATTCTTCCTAGTTTTCATGGACCAAAATAATCAGTTCCTATTGAATCTTCCCATATGAAAATCCTTTTCTCAACTTTTTATAAATCAGTAATATTTGGCTTTGTCCAAAAATTTCTGCAAAAAAAAAAAAAAAAAAAAAAAAAAAAAAAACATGATTATGACGGAATTTTTTTTTAAAACTGAAAACTGAAAGTTTCTTTTAAAATGTTCATCCATGCAAAATGAATACAACAATACGGGAGAAAAAAATATATTAAACATTTACATCTGTTAAGAAGGGAATGCATTTTTTTTTTTGTTCCAAAGCGATTTCGTCTTTGGAAATTTTACCATATACCGCTTTTTCGATTTTTTGTCTCCATTACAGGGAATATGGATTAATAATACTAGTGATAACTGAAATATTTACATACAACAAGCAAAGATTCATTTAAAAGCATAAATATCGCAGCCTACGGCACTTCTGCATAAATGGAGATTATAAACATGGAAAAAAAGACTAATATAATTTTTTTTGGTCAGAACTCTTCCATAAGATTAAAGATCAATGTTCTGTAGAAATTCACTCGAGCCGGGCCGGGTTCGAGCCGAATTTTAAACTTTTTTCAGGACCGGGCCGAGCTCGGGTCGAAATTTTAACTTTCGGGCCGGGCCGGATCAGGCCATTATTTTTTTCGTTCGAGCCGGGCTCGGGCATGATGTACATACATCATAGATTCATGTCAATTATATTATGTTCAAATGAGTGTAACACCATTAAAATGCATTTGAAACATTTTTTCCCCTTGATCATAATGTAACGGAATACTTTTGATTGTCCTTGTAATTGATCTATGCATCCGATTTTCATAACATTTGAAATGACTTGACAGAATTATGTTATAAATATACATTTTAAATTTCAAATGATTAAAATGCATTTGAAACTTTTTTCCCCATTGACCGTAATGTAACGGAATCCTTTTGATTGTCCCTGTAATTGATCTATCCATCCGATTTTCATAAAATTTGAAATGACTCGACAAAATTATGTAAGAATTATATATTTTAAATTTCAAACGATTCGGTTGGATAGTTTTTGGGTTGTTAATTGCGGACAGACAGACAGATGGACAGACTGAGCGACAACAATAGGTGCTACCTATTTACATAATTACGAACGCTCCTAAAAACCCCATATTTTATTACAAGTAACTATGTTCCAAATTATACATTCTCTCTTGATTAAACTTTAAATTTTTATAGATTTTTAAAGCACACTAGAAGTTTATCTCTGTAATGTAACTGCTTTTGTTAATTCCTCAAAAAGCGAGCATTTTCTATTTGTAGTGTTCTGTTTTCATAACTTTTGAGTTCCATTCTTAGAAATATGTAATTACCATATGGAAACAATATTGAATATGGTTTCTTACTCAAGAGTAGAATACCAGATTTCAGGATAAAAAGAAAAAAAATTATGTTTAATGAAACTTAATAAAAATATTTTATATATATTAAAAAAAAACTAAACTTTTAAAAGCAGGCTTTGCTTCTTTCTTTTTATTTTGTAATATAAAGTGAAAATAATTTTCATTTAATACAAATAAATGGGAAAAAATGTTTATTATTTAATATTCTCTAAGAAAATATAATTTACTTGGGAGAAACAGGCATGAAAAATCAATTTTTCCAATTTTCCCGTTTTTTTCCGAAAAAAACTGGTAAAAAACCAGTTTTTTTCTGCCACTTATATTTTTCCGGAAAATTTACATCTCTAGTTTTGACTATTTTGCAGGTAATGTATATCAAAACCATTGAGAATTTCTGAAGAGATAGTGCTAAAATAGGGACATTCAATTGCTTTTAGTGTAGAAAAAAATATAATCTCCATGAGTTGAAAAGTAATCACCTGTATATTTGAAAGAGTTAAATTACATATTTTTGAAAATCAATTATGCTATAGGTTAAAAGAATGTTTCTGTTTTAAGAATGCATTTTTGGTTTGTTGGCACCTTTAAATTTATGCAGTGCTATAAGGAAAAAAAGGAGCCCAATTTGAATTTCTTTTTCTTTTTTCAAAGCATGGTTGTAATATTTTTTTGATTTTGATTGCAGCATTTCAGATATAAGAGTAGGATCTTTAAATAATAATCCTATTTCATCCTGATGCATAAATGTAGCATCTGGGCATGCATAAATGCTTTTTTCCACTTTGAAGGACACAGATAAGTTTTCAATGAGTCTTTGGTAATTTTTAATTCAGATCTTGGCTACTAATAAAAAAAATAAGATTCTGAGCTTCAGGTGCACCAGGAGAGGCCCCTTACAAAAATTCTCAGCTTTGTGTGAGCAGTAGATTTTGCTAGCCATTACAGATACACACACATACATAGTAAAACTTTATTTTATAAGTATAGGTATCTATTCTATTAAAATCTGTGCGTATATCTATGTATGCTGAAAAATTCCAAAACCGCAGGGCTGCAAAAATTTGCACACAGATTGCTGGTAGAGAACCCATGAACCATTGGGTTCAAAAATTCAAAAATGTTTTACATATTTTTAATGAATTTGTCCTTTTTAATCATTTGGAATATGGTTGTTGTTCTTGGACAAGAATAGATACATGAGACTTATCTAACATACTTCTGTTGCCAAAATGACAAAGTATTAAAAACTACAAAATAAATAAATAAATAAATAAATAAATAAAAAATAATAACTAAAAAACAAATTGAGATGCAGCTTTCAAACAAATTGAATTTAAAAGTAAAATTTTTTCCCTATAGGACTGTGTAAATTTTGAAAATGTGCGATGTTTAAAATTTTCAATGCTGAAAATTGTAAAAGTGAAATTTCATTTAAAATTTCCTTATTGTTGGTCCTGGAATATTAATGTTTAATCCATGGCATATAAAATATGACTTATTACGTAAGTCATGCTTTGATCATCATAAAATAATGATTTTTATTTATTTTTTTAAATACAGAATTTGTCTAAAATTTTAGTCTTATGAAAAAAAATCATTTTCATATAATTGTTGTAATTTGTTAAATTACAATTTTTTTTTTTTTTTTTTTTTTTTTATAAATGTTCAACCCATAATTATGAGAGTTCTAACCAGTTCTAAATGTTTACTGCAATGTGAGATATGCATATTATGTATGCCACACTGCAATAGGTAATTCTTTTATCTTGCATGCTAATAATAAGAGACTATTTAATTACGCTTAGTTATAACCCTTTTCAAAAAGGTAAAGAAAAGCATTCTATCACAAATATTAGCAAAACTTTTTATTCTCCTTCCTTACTATAAAGAAATTGTTTTATTGTCTGCTACCATAACAACATAATAAATTAAATTTCATTAAAAAATGTGCAATAGTGTAAAAATATTTTTTTAATCGAATAGCTAATGAAAAACTCAACACTTTAACAAAGAATTCTTATTTGGATATTTAAAAGTTGTTAGTTGTCATTGTGTTTTATGCTGATTCGGATTTAAATTTTTTGTACTATTACTTTTTATTACAGATTTTAATTTTATCCATTGTAATTAAATTAATCAGTTGTAATTTTAATTTGAAATGTCCATCCATGTGTAGAATGGGAATGTGTTAAATAGCTAGTATATTTATATTTTAAGAAAATTTACTTTATTATTACTAATTTTTTGCTCAATATATATATATATATATATATATATATATTTTAAGTTTTACAAGTTACATTTTGGTCATTTTTAAAACCTAGACAGGGAGTAATTTCTTTAAAATTAATGAAATTATTGTTTCATAATACTTTAGTTTTTTATTTAACATGATAAAAAGTTATGCATTTCCCCCCCTTATTGTTACTAAACAAATTATAAATACATCTTCTTATGAAATTGTGCCCTTTTTTGGAGCTAACATCCTGTTTTTTTCTTCTAAAATGAATACCAAATTATAAATTATCACTTTAGTAATTAAGGCATAAAAATGTATATTACATGCCTAAAGATTATTTGTTTAATAATGATTAATTTTAAGCGCTATTAACAATTTAATATTAAATGCAGTTATTGATCATTTTGATAAATGTAAATATCATTAGTATTTTTTATAGTCTTACATAATTAATACAAAATATTAATGTGTATAACTTTATTCAACTCTATTAATTAATGAAACTACTAATTTGCACTTTTTATAATTTCAGTAAGTATTAAATAATTAAATTTTATTAGTTAAAGTGTTAAATTGTAGATTATGTTAGTAATTAGAAGTTTAATTGATCTGGAAACATAAAACTCTTAGTATCTATTCAATATTTTAATGCTTGGGGAAAAAATTAAAAAATCTGATTTAAATTAAAAAAAAACTGATTTATTTAAAAAAAATTGATTACTTCAAAACAATTCTTACAAACTGCTTACTTCAAGAAATTGATCTTTTCAATTACTTTTAAATTTTATCATAGCTGCCAACTTTTACGCATTTTTGCTACCACTAAAATTGTAGAGAGATTTTCCATTTCTTTAATCATAAGATTTTGACGATTAAATAAGACAATGTTTGCTATAAAATTTTTATGATAGGAAAAATGCATGAAAGTTGGCAACTATGATTTTATATTATTTTTATTATTTGAAAATGTCAAAGAAATTGTCATTTAGTCACATCGCCTATTTAAACAATGGAGTTGCAAATAAAGAGGAGAGACATATAGAGAATTGTCTATCAGTTGTGATTGAAGTAACTTATTTTTGTTGTCACAAGATGATGGCTGTTTCTTTTACTTGGATAAACAGTTTCTAATTATTGCCAGTGACAACTTTCACTAATAGATTTGAATAGAAAATTTCCTCTTATTTAAACTCCTTTTTAATGGGAAATTTCTCTCACAAATTCAGTAAAAAACTTCTATTTCTCTTTATTGGTGTAACTTTGCCTGGGTTTTGTTCTCTTTTTAGTGACACTGACAGGAGGTTGTCTTGATTGACGCAATGTGGCAGAACTACTGCTATCAAAGTAAATTTCCACCAATAAAAATGAATATCAGTTTTTGCCATTATTTTTTATTGAAAATTTCCATCAATGAGGAGATTAAATAAAGAAAAATTTTCTACTTAAATTTACTGGTGAAAGTGAGCTGTAGTGGTAATGAACTCTTGCAAAAACAGTTACAGGTGAAACTTCACTTTTTTAAGGCTACTGATTTAAACAGTTTATTACTCATTTAAAGTTTAATAAAAGCAGTACTTAATTTTTTATTAGTTAGTGAGTATTTTTAATAATTAGATTTTTATTCTAATGTATAATTTTTATTTCAGATATTTGGATTTGTATTCTCCCTTGTTCTCTGCTGTGCAGTTTCTGGGCGAGATTACTAAAACACAACACAATTCAACTCATTTCAGTGTGCAACTAAAAAAAAGACTGAAAGTGTATCATAATTACGTATATTCTGTATTATAACAAACTTGCAGCTGTATATATGTCTGTAGAGAAGAAAAACCAATTTTGGAACTGTAAGAAGCATAATTTTCAAAATCTGGACTTACCTCAAAATGTTTATAACATGTACTGTGTTTAATTCAGTTTTGCTTTATTTTATTTTATAACTTTTTTTTGTTTTCATCGGATCCTGTTTTCAGAAGTTCTAATTGCATTGTTTTTGGTGCAGGTCGAATGCATATTTTTGCAAATTCCTAAAAACACAAATTTAATGGAAAAAACCAGGAATTTGTATTCTTTCCATTTAAGGTGGTACTTTAGTCAAGGGTAAAGACCCACCCGCTAATGCTAATCCTATGAAAGGTGTCTCATTTGCATTTTGATAATTTTAAATATTATTTTTTGCATCAGATAGCTAAGATCAATTTGTACAAAAGCTGTTTTTTATCTTTTGGTTTTGTTTAAATGTATTTTTAATGAGGACACTTTCATTTTTGGAACCGGTTTTAAAAATAAAAGTGCCCTTATTAAAAAATTGCTTTTAAAATTGAAAATGTGAAAAATGGCTTTTGTATCAATCTCAACTACCTAATGAAAAAAGTAATCATTCAAAACTGCTAAAATGCAAATGAGATATCTTTATAAATTTCTTCCATTAGATTAACATTAGCAAAAAAGTTTTTTCAGTTGACTAAAATAGTTCCTTAAGGACACATTTTAGCAATCATCACAAAATCCTAAATTGACTGATGAGAAAGTTAAAAAAATATATTAAAAATCTGATATTCTTTTTTATATATATAAAATTCTGATTTCTCTATCATAAAAGGAGTTTTTTGTACTAGCTTGCTGCATTTTTAAAAATTGCTTCCTTAAATTTAAGATTTTTTAAAATAACAAATTTTTTGTAAATTTTATTTAAATTTTGTTGCATTTTTAATAATATGTAAAATTTAGGAAAATTGTTTTTAAAATCAGGTTGTGTGCATAAGATGTCAACTGTCATTGTAAAAAGAAAATTTGGATAATTGCATTAAGTAATGATTGTTTAAATTTGCAATGGGAAAGATCATTGAATGTTTTCCCATTAAACAAAAAATTCTCTTAAGATCCCGATCCCATAAACTTTTTATTATTTTCTTTCCTTGTAACTTTTCCCTTTTTATGTGAATTATAAGCATAATAAACAAAGTTTTTAATAGGAAAAAATAAATTGTTAGGAAATGTAATTAATTTAACCAGAAATATCTTTAAAGCACCAGACAAGCTTGTGGAATTGAAGAAAAGAGGACCTGCAAAATCTCAATTATTTTTCTACCTCAACTTTTGTGAAATTCCTTTAGTTTTCTGGAATAAAATATATTAACATATAATGTCATTTCCCTTAAAAAAATTGCATATTTTCATTATTAGAAATGATTGTGTATGTACCCAAGGTAATTTATTTGCCTTCTTTGGTGGATATATTTTAGACTATTTTTCTTAAATGCAAAATTTATTTTTCTATGCAAAAATAGTTAGTTGCTTTTAATCATAATTTAGTTTATTGACTTAGAAGGTAATAATAAAGTGTACAGAGCAAATACTTTATTTTTTCCTGTAAATATGAAAATAAGCTTACTAAAGATGCATTTTAATTATATTCTGTATGTAGAAAAAAACCTGGATTCTTACAAAAACGTAAAAACAAACCTTGAACTATTTTTTTATGTTATAAAAAATAGTGTACAAGTTGTCATGCAACATACATTAATTTTATTTCATGAGTATGAGAAAATTATCTCTGTTCCTTTTTATGTTCCTTTAATTTAAGAAATGTTTAAGTGCTGGCATGGAATGTAACTTTTTGAAAATTATATGTCTATTTTTAATAAGGTAAAGAAAATTTCTTGTTTATTTCTATTAAGGTGCTCAAACCTAATAAATGAAGTCTGAATCATTGTAAGTGAACCTATTTAATTGTACTAGATTGCTTGCATTTGCTAAGCATATGCAGACTTTTTCACAATAGATGAAAAGCTTTATTTATATAATACACTTTGTTTTTAAAATGGAGTATTTGTGTATTTAGAACATTTCACATCTGTGTTATTGACATGTTGAAATTTTAATTTTTTTAAAAATCCAGTCTTGTAATGTATTAATTTTGAATAATTAAACTTTTGTGTATTTAGAGCATTTTGTACTAGATTTCTCTTGTAATTTTATTCTTTTGACTTGCAGAAATTTTAAAGATTTTGTTCATTCAAAAAATGTTTTTAGTTAGCTTTGTATTTGTATGATTGTATTTTTTTTTCTTTCTTTTTTGGCTTAACATTTAAGATGGTGATATTTTTGTTACATGACTTGTGATTAACTAAAATTTTGATGAAGACTGATTTTATACAATTATTTATTGCTTTTATTATACATTAAAAATTTCAGAATCGAGGTATTTTTTGTTTTGAAATTTTTTTTTTTTTTTTTTTTTTTTTGGGGGGGGGGGGGGATTGGGGTAATTTTAAAGCATATTTATTTAAAAATATCAGTAGCTTTTATTTTTGAATGAAGATGTACAAAATTCTTAGTTTTAATACTTTTTAATATTAGTTTTTTTTTTCTTAGTCTTAATTAATATTGCTGTAGTATATTTTATATGTCAGATGTGTTTTATCAGATATTTTTGACAAGCTCAATAATAATAAAAATAATTGCTAAAAGTTACAGATATGTAACTTAAGTTATGATAAAGGTTTTACCAGTGTGCTTTTCTTAAATTTCATAATGTCGGAAAAAGTTATTTAAAATTCTGATTGTATAAACTAACTATTCAAAATTTGTTTCTTGTACATGTTGTAACACTGCTTATGCGTAATGTTGGTTATGCATAATTAAATTCACTGCCATAAAAATACAGAATTCTTTCATTAAATAAATCAAAATTCTTTTGCAAAAAATCTGGTGTTCAAATTTCTCCGAGGAGTACAAACCTTGAATAATAATCTTATTTCATTTGAACCTTACCGAAATCTATTACTTAAACATTTTTGTTGTAGGAAAAGGAAATTGTTTATGAGGGAATGTAAAATTAATCTTTTTAAATCAATGCTGTACTAGCAAGATTTATATACAATTATATTATAATTCATTAAAATTTCATAAATTTTTGTAAGAACATGTGTAATTAATATATCCACTTTTGCCCATCATTCATCTGTATTTTTAATTGCATGACATTCATTAGTGCAGGTAAAATGAGGCATAAACAATTGATAAACAAGAAGTATATTTTGCTTTTAAAATGTAATACGTAATTTAGGTTGAAAGCATAAGGATTGATAAAGCAAATTGTTTAATTTTTGATGTGGTCAATATATATGTCTTTTTTCATATAAAATGCTTTTCTGATATCTTTGTATTGAATTCTAGATGTAAAAGTTTTGGTTGTATAATTAGAATTTTGATGATATTAGTGCAGAATTATTTTTCATGTTGATAAAAGTATATTATTTTCCAGCTTTTAAACATATTTAAATAATAACATTAATTTTATGGAACAAACATTCAAAGTAGTATTATTTATTTAAATTATCAAAATAACAGTGTATTTACTGAGGGTACTTAATCTAACTTTTTGGAAAGATGAAGTAAAAAAAAAAAAAAATTATATATATATACATATATTGAAATACTAAAACAAAAAGCACTAAAATGCATAAACTTCCTCAGCCTAAAAGCTTACAATATCAATATAAAATTTTTTAATTAAATGACAATAAAATACAGAAACAGAAATTAATGATGTTATACCTAAAAAGTTGTATGATAGATATATAGTGACCACATTATTGCTCTTATCAATTTTTGTTTTATTAGCTGTATAAATTATGAATTTAAAAAACAGGTTGTAATTCAGTATGTTCCTTTAAAGTTTATATTTCTGACAAAGTTCGTGTTAATTATTGAAAACATGTGCCTTAATTGGAATAACAGGATTATATATTTATTTTTGATTCATATTTAAAGCTTTGACGTTTTGCTAAGCATTTCTATGTTCAAAGGTACTAAAGAATTTTACTGTTAACTGTTTTCTTATCTTTGAAAAGAAATACTTTTTTTTTTTTTCTGTGTTTGTCTCACATAATCATTCACTATTATGTATTTGATACATCTTTTCAGCATTTTCGTAAGATTGTGTTTATATGTTCATTTTACTTATTCTGTATTTTGTAATCAAATAAATTTTTCATGTCTGAAAAAGGTGTGTTCTTTAATTGTATCTATGCTTTTGTTGAAACTTTTTACAGTTAATGAAGTTTTTGTATGCTGTAAATTATGTGATTTGAGAGACTATAGGTATATGGTGACAGGGTTTTTGCAGTCACTCACCATTGTTCCAAATAACAACAATATGCTTCATTTGTTAGTAAACAAATAATCAAACTTGCCAAATTGCAACTGCTCAATTTCTGCCCTTTTTTATGTGCGAGTGTGTTTGTCAATACAGTCGAGATTCTTATCCGTGCTGCTAAATCATTGATATCACTTAAAATTTTAAATCGTACTATGCCATTCAGTTTTTCACTATCTATGCACCAGCATGAAATAGTGCCATGCCGACAGTTAAAACACAAATAAAGTTACTCGCATTAAGTGACAAATTGTGAAAAATTTTCCTCGAATATGATGTTGAAATTAGCCATTAATTGTACTATTGTTAGTTGTATGCAAAGTACCAGTAGCCAATTAAATTTTTTTCTATCAGAATCGAAACTCATTCAATTGTTAGTACATATTTTCACAATGGTAAATCAATGTTAGCTGTTTGGAATTTTTATTTAGATTGTTAAAGGAATACTTGAAACATTAATACATTTAGGAGACACTTAGAATGTACATAGTAGATTCTGTAGCAGATAGTTGAATTATTTTTATTAGCAAATACAAAAAAATTGGTTATTTAACAACCTATTGATAAAAAAAAAGATACAATAAGGGGTTAAACATAGATTTTTCAGTCTTTCATGCTGAACTGTTCAAGATATTTTTTCGTTTGGCTACTGTTTTTTATGTCATATTCGCTAAATTGCTGATTTGCGCCAAAAGCTAGCGAGTATAAAAGCAGATGAAGAGGTCAGTTGTAAAACATTTACTGAGCACAACTCAACAAAACTTGTTGAATGGATTTCATCAATTGGGAGACATTCTTAGATTTTCACTAGAAGAGTGTTTTTTAACTATTAAAATTATTATTGATGGTCTAAATGTTATTTGCACCATATTTTGTTTTCCGACCCAGTTAAATTTTTAACCCTTACCGGCACAGTGTGCCCACTCCAGACACACCTAATTTTAATTAAAAACTTGTTAATGGCACCAGAAATATTTTACTAAAATTTTATTTTAACAAGAAAGCTTAAGTTAAGGCATTTTTTATTTCTGAAAAAGTTTGTTAATTTCTGTGTCAGTCAATACCTTTTCCTTTTATGAACAGAATTTACCCATGCCGGAAAGGGTTAAATCAATCTCTAAACTTCTGTGCTGTATTTTAAACTCTTTAAAAACTTATTCAAGAATATAGAACAGGGGTGACCAATTGTTGGATACCACTAAAATTTTATAGAAACATGAATCTAATCATCAAATCACTGTGATTCAAGAAACCTATTTCTTTAAAAAATATGTGGTATCTGGCGTGCCTTAGTTGATCGCCCATGATCTAGAATTTGAATTACATTAAGAGAGAGTTAATTTCATACACCTAAGAGGAAGATTTAAAATTCTATTTATAGAGGGTGGGGCATAAAGATCTCATCACTTTAAGTGGTCAATAAAAATATATAACACATTGAAAACAAATATTTTATGTTTTGATTTGGAAAGAATAATGTTTGCCATTTATTAATTTTTAAATCTGTTACAATTTTTGCTACTAATTTTGAGGTTTTGTTGCACGAAAATTGATATTGTCACATGCAACGGCATGTGACTTCCTTCTGTGAGGTTACCTGAAGGCTAAAGTTTACACACATAAACCTAAGTCCTAAGACACTCGATGAACTGAAGGATGCTATTTGATTTGAAACTGCTACAATTCTTCCAGCAATAGCGGAAAATGTTATGCTGAATTTCCAGGAGAGACTTTACAAGTGTATAGATATCGAAGGAAAGCATTTAGATGATATCATTTTTCGTACAACAAAACCTTGAAATTAATAGTAAAAATTGTTACAGACTGTTAAAATTAATAAATGACAAACATTATTCTTTCTGAATGTAAACATAAAATATTTGTTTTCAGTGTCCTATATATTTTTATTGGTTTCTTAAAATGGGGAGATCTTTATGCCCCACCCTGTATATCTTTATTATTAAGCAAAAATAAGTTCCTGAGTAATTCTGATGTCATTACTCAAGTATGTTAATGTATATTCAATGGTGGCAATTAATTTATGCATCTAAAAACTTGTTTCAATTTTCCCCTTTAGATTGCTACTTATTTAGACATTTTTCATTATTTCACTATTGGGATAGTTTCCTGGTTAGTAACTGTCACAATTTAAAATTGAAAAGAAACTATTTAACTTATGAATTTCTAAATATTTTTTTAAAAATTTCCTTTCAATTATAGACGTAGGAGGGGGAAAAAACTAAAAAAAAGAATTGTATATGATACTTTTGGTCGATATTTCATTGATCAAAAACTGTAAATGCTCTTGTCGAGATTTAAGAATACAAGAAAAACATTTATTAACATTTATATCTTTATCTATTTAAATTCTTATGCAAATATTTTTAAACAAGAAAACTGTTGATTTTTAAAAAAATATTTTTTAAGTAACCACTTTTAGTTCATCCTTGTAAAATTGTGTTAATGACTTGCCTCAACTTTAGTTGTGATATCTGCAAATTTAATGGAGTGTTACACTAAACCAATTGTATTACTGTCTTGCATATCTGAAACATAACCCAAATGTCAGTGTTACTTATACAGTGGTCTTTGATATTATTTATTTAAAGATTTTTTTGTCATTATCTAAAAAGCAGAAAATGCTATAACTTATTGTTTAAAAAGGATGATCTACTCAATTTGTACGAAGCAAAATTTTAAACCTGACTTGAGTAATCGCTAAAAAACAAACCGACTCCAATTCAGACCCTGGCTTTTTTTTGTTAGACGCTATGAAGTGAAAATAAACCAATCATATGTAATTTTGAATCCATAAAAGGAATTATTGTTATTTTTGGACTATATCAGGCTACCCAAATTAGATTCCCAATATACTGCCTGGCCTACACACAGCAGATGAAAACTATTTTTAATTAAAAACTTTGTTATCTTTTTGAACTATTAAAATTTCACCCTTATTTATTTATTTATTTTTTCTTTCCATCAAATTTTTTTTGCTCTGGAGAACACAAATTAACATCAAAATTGTAAAGATTTCCTTTTTTCAAATCCATGGATCCGAAATAGTAAAATTTCTGTTTTGTTTTCTTCTTTAGATCTATTTAGTTAGATTTTTCGAGTTTGTAGGAGGCATAATTGAAAAATTAGTAATTTTTTTTCTTTTTACTTCCAAAGCTCTAAAAATTGAATTAAAGCCAAAATAGTGAAATTTGTGCCTTATTTTACCTGCATTTCCTCAAAATTTTAATTAACAGCAACAGTAATGTATTAGAGTGTCCAAAGTCGAAGTCTTTAAAATTTCTGGAATCTGAGTCAACCATTTTTCCTACTGACTTCACAGTCTTGCCTGAAACTTGTTAATAAAATAGCCTACTTGGTACTTTCCTTAATTTTGGTGCCTTGAGCAGAAGGTCCTTCTTATTATTATATGTGTTAACATTGCATGTATTTTGGTGTAAAACGCTTTTTTAAAAATTAACATACTCTGCAAAAAAATTAATCATAATGTAACAAAATCAAAACATTTATTTTAACTTAATCACAAAAAAGTAACATAACATAAAAGCTGACAAATTTACAAAGATTGAGATTCTGTAGCATTCCACCAAGCTATACATATTTTGACAGTGTGCGTCCTTTTTGATTATGGACTAAGTTCAACATTATTTATATGTAAGCCTGGTGAAATGGACATATAAAAAAGTAATTGTTCAATCCATTACCAAATGCTAATGAACATCACATTTTGTTTGAATAGATCAAATAATCATACACAGGAAATATTTTCATTTTTATGCTTTTAGTAAGAAATACTTGTTGCAAAATTTTATTTTTGAGATAAGTATATGCTGATAGACACATAAAACAATGGTTCTTTTTTAGTCGCTTAATGGTAACAGGCTTTGCATGCATCAAGGAATTCAGGGGATTTCAAGTGTTTTAGTACTAAAAATTTCATAATGTATTGGTCACTATATCTGAAGATAGAATTTTTTTTTCTCATTAAATGCGTCAAATATTACCCTATGAAAATTCTGGTAAAATTTCCATGAAAGTTCTTGAACCATACAAAACCTGTGGTAATTATATACAATTAGTAGTACTGTTGTATTGGGACCTAATCTTATAGAAAAAAAAAAATCCATTTTGTAATATACCAGGCGGTAGCAGCACACATAATCCCTACATCAAATTCACAGATGAAAATCTAGGATTAATTAAACCTCAATTTGCCTGATTTTAGCAGATGACTCGTAAAATTACTACACTGCCTTTCTGCACCCAAAAGTATGAAAACATAATGGTAAACTTATGTGTCAATTTCCAAAATCTGGTTTTTAGGTGTTTTCCACCAAGTAGGACTTGGCAGACCGATTTCATTTTAATATGGAAATTGGGATTTAACTATAATCTTAGATTTTCATCCATCAACTTGAAGAGGTAATTATCTGTGCCGCCTTCTCCCAGTCTATAATTATGAATTTGCGGAATGGTCAACAGTATCATAAATGACAAATTACAACCGATTGGATTTTATGAAATTTCGTGTTTTTTTTATGTCATTTTATATTATCACAGTATAATTTACTATTCACTTTGTGCACAGGGTAACTCGAAAGTTACTAGGTGATGAATTTAAAAGTTGAAACACATTAACTCGAAACGTGTTTGTTACTTTTCCATTAGAAGAACGCTAGTCACATTTTGCCCCTGACATGGTAAATTCTTTATTTCTCATCAACAAGTGTAATGACATGATTATAAATCATTTATAAATTATTATATAAATATTATATTTGTTTTTCCATTCAAGATTCCCTTTTTCAATTAATAATCCATTTTTTTTCTTTGTGTAATTTTTCAGTTGCCAAATGACGAATCGGTAGTTATAAAGTAATATATATATATTTTTTTATTTAAATTTGCTGCTGAATATATATATACCTAAATACATACAAAATTATATATAGCATTTTGCTGAAATGTGTATATATTTGTTATACGGTAAAATTTAGTGGTTTGCTTTTAATTTGATGTCCAGTACTATTTGGTAATGGATCTATGAAAGATTAAATCAAATAAAAACACACAATAAAAACTTTTTAATTAAAAATTGTAATTAAAAATAACAAAAGTTATAATAAAGGAAATGCATATTATTGGTCTTCAGTGATTACATCAAATAAAAAATAACGAAATCTGAAATTTTTATTTGAAATATATTATTTAATTTAGTAAGTTCCCTCTTTAAGGCTGTTCTTCAATCAAAATTAGCTATTTTCTGGCACGTTCATAGACATTTTTATTCATAGATGTGTACAGATACTTTTATTCAGATACCAAGAAATATGACAGAATTTATTCATATTACATAAAAGAAAATAATTTTTCAGAAAATGGCGTCACAATTGGCGACAGGCGAAAAAATGGCGTTTTAAGTTAATTTTCAGGACAAAGATTAATGAAAAAGGTATCATCAAAGAGCAATCGATTGTTTTTCAAAGCATATTAGGTTTATAAGAAAGTGAAAAATGCTGTTAGATTCTTTGATGCAGGGCAGAAACTAAGGAAGGGAGGGGGAAGACAGGAGAGGCATGCACCCAGGGTGCCAATTGAAAATTTTGTTTGCCAATTTTTCTCATGTTTATGTTTGGCATGGTATTGTTAAAATCGTCCTGTCTGGGATATGCTGAAGCATAGAGAAATTTAAGGATATGATTTTAGGATCCTGTGTGAAGCAGAACTTTTTTCAATTCCGTTTTTAAGATTTTAATGAATCAATCAGATTCATAGTTCTGTAATACATATTTTATGATTATATACTAAAAATTTAAAAATAAATCGACTGTTGAAAAATTAGTAAAATTCTCTTTGTAAATCTACTTCGCGTGGGAGGAGGGAAGAAGGGGGGGGGGGGGGGGCGCCAAGACCCAGGTTTGATCCAGGTGCAAAAAAGGCTAGTTTTGACTTCTAAGTAACAATTTGTGGAAATATCACTCATTTATTAAAAAATAACTTTGTGAATGTGTTAAGTTTTCACTGTTGAACACATAAAATTAATAAAATTTGAACAACCTTAAGAAAAGAATAACTTTGAATTAATTCTATAATACATATTTTTAATTCTCTAAAATTAGGTTTTTACTCTATTTCATATTTTAAAAATATTAACTAAATAGAGATATTACTCTAAAAGTAGCCTGTGTATCACTTCCTATAAAAATTTGAGTTTTCATTTGCAATATATGTATAGTAGGCTAATTAAACAAATCCAAATAGCAAGTATTTTTTAAAAGAAATGTTTAAACGCATATTTAAAAACAATAATTGTGTCATGAACTGCAAATGTAGTATCAAAACACTTTTCAAATGATCTGTAATGTAAAGAATAGTTTCATATCATGTGATTTCGTCTGTTCAGTAGTCGTCTGTCGCTTAATTTTAAACTTCTTTACAGAGACACATTGCAAACACCATTCCAAATATCTAGAAAAAAAAATCGTAATATTAATTAATAGTAATTAATAGTAATAGTAATTTTAACGTGATTAATGTTTAGCTATTTTTGTGTATAAACTGGAAACAATAATAAAAGACATAAAAAAGACAATAATAATAAAAGACAGGATACACAATGACACAATACTGATTCACAAAGTAATATAAATAAAGTTGGCAAAAGTATTTTTTATTCATTAAATCTCTCTCCTAAAAATCATTAATATATATACATATATATCAATCAATTGTTCAACTGATGTAATTTAAATGGAATTCCAGATTGTATATTAAAAATATATAACATATGCTTTCCATTTAGTTAATCTTATCCCACAATCCCACTAGATGGCAGCACTACAAAAATAATAAGATCTGTGAAAAGAGTTTCCAAGTCCCCATGAGCGAAAGAGAAAAAAAAGTCTTGGAAATTTTTTTTATTTTACAATAGAAAAGCTACATATTTGTATGTTGAATAAGCATATATATATATTTATTTTTGAACTCAAAAGATATTTTATTTTTATTTTAGGGGAACAGATGCAGTATCTTCCCGCAAGTCGCCATTTTGTTTCTCTATTAATTCTCACAAATAGCTATTATCATTATTTTGCAATTATTTTTTTTTGAGGAAACATAAAATAAATATTTTTAAGGCTTATACATACTAAAAAATTTATTTTCACTTTACTTGAATGTTTTACATAATAAATGAATAAGTAAATCAAACGATTTTTGCTATTAAAAATTTGATCTTTCAATCTTTAAATTTCCAAAGTAAATTGTTTTGTTTAATTTCATATCATTTTATGAAATGTATGATTCAATCACTAAATAATAATTTCAGTTGCATTTTGTAGTTTTAGGTAAAATAATAATGTATGAGAAATCACAAGGAAACACAATAGCGGCTCGGGGGAAGATACTGCATCTAATGCATTTTAGGCACAAGTGTAAACTATTTTTTCATATTTATACTAAAATATTTATTAATTTTCTTCCGGTTCGAGTCGAAGAAGAATTTTCGGACTCTGTTCGAACCCATCCCGCGTAGCACTCGAGTTCAGATTTAATGAAATTCAATGATTTACATCAGTTTCAATACATTTGAAATAGCGTAATGTCAATAAAATACTCCCCAAATGATTTTTCACCATATACCACAACGTAATCGAATTCTTTTGAGTGTCGCTGGTATATGCATCATATACAATACCAAACATGCTTTTCTGACCCTAAATAATCTTATCAATTGCATGGAAATCCGAGCATATTTACAAAAGTTAGAGCGTGATCAGACTGACAAACAAACCGTATGCATAAACACTTTTCAACTCTGTTGGAAAGTGCTAAAAACCACCGATCATAAAAAATAAGGTATTTTCTTTCGATCAATAAACTCGCAGATTTTTAAACTTAGTTTGAAGCATAACTTTAGATTCTGAATTATCCATATCACTTTATCTCATTATTCTGCATGTAAAAGTTATTTTTTCCTTTTTCAAAAATAAACATAAAAGGCATGTGAAAAATGCGTATAAGATAGGAACATATACTGACCTCTAATGCTGCTACTCCACAGCCAATGGCTACAAATATTATGCTTGTGTTTTTTATAAATTCTTCAAGCTTTAATAAGCAGCCCTAAGGAGGAAAAAAAATGATTTAATCATTATGAAAACATTTTATCACATGAACATTCACATTTTCAATATTTTTTATTATTACCAATGTAAATATTTTATTATACAATAATCCCTAAACATTCGCGAGTTTTGATTATTCGCGAAATAAAAAATGTGGAACATTTCCACATTCGCGAAGACTGAATTTGATTATTCGCGAATTTTGTTATAATTTTTTATTCATTTTTTATTTTTTATTTATTTTTTTTATTTTATTTATTTATTTTATTTTATTTTTACAAAATAAACACAATTTGTTTAACCAATTCTATGAACTAACGTGACTATGGATACTTATGTAATGCACTGTATATAGTCCCAGAGCCGACCGCACAAAACTCTAACTCATCGAGCACAAGAAAAAAATCTTTTATTTTATGGAAGTGTAGTAATAGATAAATCTAATGATCCATGTTTGCCGGAAACGAAGCAGTGCATAAGCCAAAAGTTGATACCACTAGTGGTTGACTCGTAGACTTAGCATTGTGTTTGCCGTACAATCAAAAGTAGAAAAACATGGAAAACTGGGTGCAGGAAAACATAATGCTAATCCTACTAGTCAACAACTACTGCTGTTAATTTTTGGCTTATGCACCACTTCGCTTCCGGTAGACATGGATGTTTAGATTCCTCTATTCCTACTCTTTCATAAAATAAAGGATTTTTTCTTGTACTCGATTGCTTAGGTTTTTGTGCGGTCGGCTCTTGGACTAATAGTTTGCTGCATTTCTGTATGACCGAAGTTGCGAGAACTTCGGCCCTTGTGTTGAGGGAAAATATAAATCAATAGTTTCCTTTATTTTTAATGCAATTTTTTTCAATTTTATAAATTTTCTACAATTTTAAATTTTTATTGCAGGGGAAATATTTAAAATATCAACATCAGAGTATGGAACGCAGAACATATGAAATATCCGCATGGTAGGAACGCGGGGGGGGGGGGGTAATGTTGATAGGGGTATATATCCGCATGAATCCGAGGATATTAAATCAGTTCTTTGAATTTTCACAGTTGAATTAGTTTTTCATATATTATAAGATTTTTACAAATTTTAACAAAGTTTCTCTAAAGGTGACAGCTAAATTATTCTCTTTTGTGAAAATAAAAGAAAGAAAAACTAATCATTGTGAGCCCCCGTATCATGGATATGCATACTATAAAACTGAAAATAAAACACGTGTAAACTATTTATAAAATGCACCGCAATTCCAAAATAAAATTTAAACGTATATTTAAATAATTGTAATACATGTAACGCTCTATTACGGAATTGCGGGTACTACTTGATTATCCCATCGGCCCATTTCGACAAATTATATAAATCGCCAAACTACTCGTAAATTATTCAAATTGGCATAATTTTTATTTTAAATAACGAAAAAACAAATAAATTAGTAAATTATTAATAAAAATGCAAATAAAACATCATATAAAAAATCAGTTATAACATACAAGCACATGTAATGTATTTAATGTCAAATGCATGTGACATTTAGGATAAACCATTATTGGCACTTAATCTTGCAGGTAGAGGAGTTTTTGCACCTTTGTGCCAATTTTGATTATGCTAGATCCCATAGTCTTTTCACAACTGAAACAATAAAATAACACACACAAAAATGACGATTTTACTATACTCAATACAGTTTATACCCACCACAAACTAAGGAATATCACACTCAAAACGTATGGAACTTTACACAGTTCATCGATAATTTCTCTTATATAATAATTCCAAAAAGTTACAAAAAAACTCAAAAGCATATCTGCGAAAACTAAGAAAAGGTATACACAAAACGTTTGGAACGTTTCACGATTGATCAGTAAATTCGAATTTATCAAGTATACCGAAAAATTACACAACATTGTAGAAGATGTTATACCAGATTTCTCGGTATTTTTGGATCAATAGAAATAATCCGAAAAACTCAGGAATGTTGCACAATAAACGTCAGGAACATTATGCAGATTTTTTACAGTGCACAAATATTATTTAAAATACATTTTGTAAAGAGAAAGTGTTTTATCGTATGTAAAGTAAGTCTATGATAAACTATAAAACATTTAATTAATGAATAAAAACGAAAAAAATATTTGCCGGATTTTATAACAGACAATATTCTTAACATAGCACGTATTTTAATTTCAATTGTTTTTTCAATTTTAAAAGAAAATGACAACAAAAAAAAGCACAGTAATCTACTATTTTTAAAAGAGAAAGAATAGAGATGAAGTGTGGTGGCTAGGGATGACCGACGCCGAAAATGTAGCCTTAAAATCCACTACGTTCGGTCCAAACACAACCACGTGCTTTCGCAAAAAAAAAAAAAAAAAAAAAAAAAAAAAAAAAAAAAAAAAAAAAAAAAAAGGACATTTTAAGAATACAGTTTTTAATACATAATACGTATAATGAAGTGCTACTTTAGAACGCTTAAAGATAAGCAAATCATTTTCATTTAAAGAAAAAATGCACGAATGATGACAAAAAAATTGGTACCTGTTGCATGTGCTTGTTTTGTTTGGGCTGTATAGGGCATTTAAATTTAAGCGATAATGTGCATTATATTGCAAAGCCATTTTTACTGCATACTGCATCTCCATCTATCTCTTTCCTCTGTGACTATTTTCCCCATAGAATTACACAAGAAAAAGTAAGTAATATTTCTTGCTGACAATAGAAAACATATTAAAATTATTATTATAAATTTTTATTAAGCAAAAGATTTGCTCATACTTCGTAGTGCCTGAAATGCACACTTTCGGCTGGTTTCTCTGACTGGCACCATGTACTGTTTAGCGGCCTTGGGTCAAGATGGTCGTCGTTCGATAGCAAGCAGCAAGTTTTGGAAACTTGGTCGCCTTTTCCTAAATCTTGAGTTTTCCAGACGCTGTCGTCATAATCTTCGGGTCCGAAAATACCACAACAGTTGAACTAAAAAAATGAAAAAAATTGAAAGAATAATATTAACAATTTAATTGCTCGTCAAATGCAGCAAATGAGATGCGTTCGTACTATAATGAAATTTTTAAAGTATACAGTACTTCGGATGCAATACAGTATCCGAAATCTGTTGACTCCCTGTAAGTATTATATGCTTTCTATTTTATAGGAATTAGTTTGTAGTAAACCTCAGCAACGTACCGGGTGTCCCAAAAATGACTGATGAACTTTAAAATTCAAAAACTTGCAAACGGTGACAGCTATTTAAAAAAATTTTGCAGGAGGGTTATGTATAATGTCAGGAGTTTTTTTTACCGGAATTTTTTATTTTAGTTCGCATATCAAACAATAGGTGGCGCTGACGACGATTGAAGGCCAGGTCGACGCTTCACTCAACACTGATCACCTGGCCTTCAATCGTCGTCAGCGCCACCTATTGTTTGATATGCGAACTAAAATAAAAAATTCCGGTAAAAAAAACTCCTGACATTACACATAACCCTCCTGCAAATTTTTTTTAAATAGCTGTCACCGTTTGCAAGTTATTGAATTTTAAAACCCATCAGTCATTTTTGGGACACCTTGTATATCAATTTCATAAAATATGAAATAGTTTAATCCCTTGAAGGGCGGCGTTGGCAAATGATAATACCTAATCTTAATTCCAAATTGCCACACTGGCGCCAGAAATTTTCTAGGAAATTTTCACTTTCATTAAATACGCAAAAATATACTTTTATTAATTTGCAAATAAAATTTCATGTAAATACTGGTGTTTTTCAATAATTTCAACATTTTACGAATACAAGTACCTTGCCACGGAAAGGGTTAATATCATTAAAACGTATCCAAACAATGTTTCCCCCTATATCATAATATAATGGAATAACACTTTTGTGTGACCCTGTAAACTAATAAAAAATATTCTTTGCACCACAGCTTGTACAGAATGTATATTTAACTATATACTTCATAGATGCATACGAATTTTATTATGTTCGAAAAAGTGTAACCTCATTAAAATACGCTTTAAACTATTTTTTTTCCATTGGCCAAAATGTAACGTAATACTTTTGATTGTCCCTGTAATTGAACGATTAACATAAATTCGAAATAACGCTACAAAATTCTGCAATTATTATATATTTTAAATTTCAAACGATTCGGTTGCGTAGTTTTTGCGTTGTTATATGCGGACAGACAGACGGACTGAACGACGAGGTGCTACGTATTTACATAATTCCGACGCACCTAAAAAAAAAAAAATACACTTTTAACGTCTAATAAAAATCGAATTTTAAATCATATAATATGAACAAATTTCATGTCTAATGCAGACAGGGTTCGTTGATAAATTATCAATGGATATATATTGTGATATATATCATGAAATATATGCCCATTAATGACCGAACACTTTCAATTTTGGATATTTTGTCGAATATTAAAAAATACATCTGTCGGATTCTTCTGGAATTTCAGGATTATAAAGATTATGTTTGATCTTCTATTTATCAACGTCCATTTAATAAGAGGAGCGATTAACTCCTTGGTGACAAGCGACACGTATACATGCCGCAAATAGGCTTAATAATCCTTGTTTATCTCCACCAGTAAAATTTTGCTAAAAATTTTGCTTATTTAACGGGAGCATTTTCTCGATTTAAAAAGGCACAAATTTCTGTTTTTCAAAACCGGTGGCAAAACATTAAAAATTTCGTAAAAGGCTCCCGTCGCAAACGGGTTGTAGGGTCGATAAAAAATCAAGGGAAAATAACAACCACCATCAGTGATCAGTGCTGAGTGAAGCGTCGACCTGGCCTTCAATCGCCGTCAGCGCCACCTATTGTTTGAGATGCGAACTAAAATAAAAAATTACGGTCAAAAAACTCCTGACATTATACCTGACATTATCCTGACATTATACCCTCCTGCAAAAATTTTTTAAATAGCTGTCACCGTTTGCAAGTTATTGAATTTTAAAATCCATCAGTCATTTTTGGGACACCCGGTAACTAAAAATCCGCTCACGCATACATCTGATATCTCTTCGAATTTTCGCGATATTTGATTGAATTGTTTTTACGAGTTGTTCCATAGAATTGACAATTTAATTATGTTAAAAGATAAATGTTATCGTCCGCGTATGCGCAGATAAAAATTATTTTATATAATTACTCTTTTTGTCCCAAAATATTTAATATTCCAATAATAATAATATTCCAATTGCACTATCTTGTTTCTACTACATTTGTTAAAAACATGCCAGAATTTTTTGAACTTTTCCAAAAAATCACTATATTTCCATGAATATACGTGCTATTCTTACAAAAATCAGTGGATATATTGTACAGTATTCCCATATTTATATTCTGCAGGGACAGATCATTTCGTGCATTTTAATGTATAGGATGATCTTAAATATTATATTTATTAATATTTTTCTTTGATTTTTTGTTGAACTGGCCGATTGACGAATAATCGAATGAATAATGGAAACGAATAATGGAAAATTGAATATTAATATTTTCTCACACGTGTATGATTGCTATAATATTTACAATTTTAATAGCAATAACAAAAATACAATCTGTAATATAAAACTGCATCAATTAAAAAAATGGAAATATTTAGTTAATATATATTTACATACATATATAAATGTATATAAGTATAAATAAAAGAAAAAAAAGTGTTTATCCAATAATAATTATACCAACATGACATCTGACACAAAAATTAATGATACCTTAGTTTGAGCAAAATCAATAGCCTCTGTTGTTTGACTGTTGATTCCATATTCATTTTTGAGCATGGTTGACAAATCTTCCAACCTTCCTAAAGTCTGTTTTGAAACACAAAAATCAAAAATTATTCTTGATGAAACGCTAAAAAATACACATAAATTAGAATATTATTTTCATAATCATTATCATAATCAACTAATCGCGACGAATATAATTGCACAACAAATTTAGTTTGAAAGAAAGCACACATGCTATTTAAGGGCCACTCATGAACAAGAGAAGACGGCGCAATTCTAAATTTGTTTCTCACTCATTTTCTATCATTTTCTTTTCTCTTTGTTTTTATTTTTGAAAAAGTAATGTTTTAGGCTAAAAATGAATGGAACGCAAACAAAATTTAAAAAATAAAATATTTTTTTTTATTATTATTGAATTTTAAAAATGCTCTCTATCAAAACTTTAAAATATATTTGACACCAGAATAAATATAAAGGTAATTCTTTAAAATTTTTATTATAATTCATACTGATAGTACAAAATTGTAATTTTCCTGGTAGTAAATTTTACAATCCTTTGTAATGTTTTCTTTTTTTTTATTGACTGAGTATTCTACATACCGGGTGTCCTGAAAAGGACTGAACGATTTTAAAAATCAATAACTTGCAAACTTTTAGAGATATTAAAAAAATTCTTGCACGGGAGTCATCTAAAAGGTCAAAAGTTTTTTTCCTGCGATTTTGGATTTTAGTTCGAATTACAAACAATAGATGGCGCTGAGAACGCTGGGTGCTGTGTTGAGATGGATATTGACGTCACTTGGCACTGAAGCAAAATAAGGAGATTAAGGCTGTGGAGTGGATCTTATTCGAAAATGAACTTTTGCTTTTACGGTCCGATTTTGAATGCTATCCATATAATTTTGATTTTGCTGGCGTCAGCGCAATAATAGAGAAAAATGTTGTTTTCATGGGTATGACTCCTTTCAAATTGAAATGCGTGAAATAACAACTTTCGAATTACCGACTTTTATTATTATTTTTTTTACATTCCAAGAATGTAAGTACTTTTGAGAACAGGATATCTTATTTATCTATTTATTTATCTGGATATCTTTTAAAACTTTTTTATGTCACCTTGTCATGTCATGTCCTGTATTGTATATTAAGTATGTGGGATTAACAGTTCATTTACAGGTACACTTAAAAGATTGCATCACATCATAGTCTATGGGGAAAATCGCTTGCAGTGTATATGAATGAAATACACTGTTTCAAATGTATTGAAACTGATATAAATCACTGAATTTCAGTATAAGATGATTATGATAGAATAGGGTATTTAGTATTTATAACATTTAACGTTCATTTACAGGGGCACACAAAAAGAAATCGGTTACTGTACTGTCTGTAAGTAATAATTGCCGAAAATGCGTTTGCCATTTCGGCATGCGCTTTTAAATTTAACTGCTTTTAGATACGTTACTAATTATATAAATGCGTATCACCTATACTCGTCTCTGGTTCGTCCGTCCGTCTGTCTGTCCGCATATAACAGTGCAAAAATTACTCTGTCGAATCGTTTGAACTTTTAAATATATATTCGTTTAGAATTTTGTCCATTTATTTTAAATTTTATGAAAACAGGATGTGTATTTCCAATACAGGGACAGTCAAAAGTATTCCGTTACATTACGGTCGACGGGGAAAAGTTTCAAGTGCTTTTTGATGATATTACTCCCGTCTGAACATAATGAAATTAATATGTATTTATGAATTAAATTAAAATGCAAATGATGTAGAATATGCTGCACAAAGAATAGTTATTATTCATTTACAGGGCCACACAAAATAATTATGTAACATAATGGTATAGAAGGGAACATACTTTGCGGCATATTTTAATTTTGTTACACATATAATAAAATTGTTATAAGTTGCTTAGGTTTACTACGAGTTACTTACTGTGTAATAGAAAATACGAAGTATTTACAGGAACACACAAAAGATTTCCGAAACTATGCTGCATCAAAAATGCTGTACTCTAACGATAATTGCTTGAAGTTTTTATTTTTGATATGTTTTTTTTAAGTTTCACTAAAATTTTGCATGTTATGCTGTGTATATAATTGGTGCAGATCATATACAGGGCTACACAAAAGAATTCGCAGTCCTTACTAAGTGTGTAAGTAAATATATTAAAGGTGCTTTGTAAATGAGTTATGCATTTTTAACGTTGAACAGCGTTAAGTACATTACGATATGTATAAAGAATAGAAATAAAATGATATAGAGAGGCACTCAAAAATTGGATTAATAACAGCTCTGGATGATAATCTCTGGAAGTGTGATTTCATTAGTTTAAAGCATTTTTCGGTTTTAAATAGATTTTAGCTAAATAATGGCGTGTATTTAAAGATAGTGGGTAAACTACAGGGTTATACAAAAGAGTTCAAATATGCTTCCGTCTATTTAAATAAATTGCTAAATGTCAAATTTCAACTTAACATGTGTTTTTAACGCTTTCCAACATAGTTGAAAGTGTTTATGATTTCTATTTAGTTAGCCGTCTGCTTCTCTGTATTTCCAAACTCTAACTTGCTTTGAAATAATTGAACTGGTCTGTAAGTGATATATGTTAATGAGATTTATTATGCCGCGTTGGATATTGTAAGCAAACTATGCATAATTCATGATTCATTTACAGACACTCAAAACTATTCCATTACATTATGTTCTGTGAGGATAATTATATATGTAGCACCTATATTCGTCAACTGGAATGTTCTTTTATCTGTCCGCGCATAATAGCGCAAAAACTACCCAACAGAATGCTTTGAAATATAATATGTATATACTTGTTGCAGAATTTTCGTTACTCATTTAAAGTTTTATGAAAAACGAATCAAAGCTTAAAAGGATATTAATAAATGTTTTCTTCATTCTATTAAAACCTATCATGCTTGACTAATTCAACGATATCCAATGATAGGTGATGATTCTAGGTTGTCATAATGATTATGGCTTATTTACGATGGAGGTAGTATTATTTTCTTATTACCATGAATTTAATATACATAATCGTAATAAATTTTGTATTTAGGTATTTTTTCAAAAGAGCGCAACAGCTTTTGCACCAAGTTTTCAGTGTTTATACTATAAATATTCTTTGTTCTAAAGAATAAACCATTTCCGCAACATACATAAAACTCTACTAAAGAACTTCTCTAAAAGAACTAGCATTTCTTAGAATATAACAATTTTTTTAAATAGCAAAATTGATTAATTTTTAACAACAACAACTACAAAAAAAAATGCTAAATCGTTTTACTTTGTTTTAAAATATGGTGCACATAATATTCTTTAAATTAGATGATAAAAATGTTTTTAATCCAAGAAAATACAGCTTTCTTAAATGTAAAATCGTCTGCAAAATTCGTATGCTGCTCGTTAAATTCATGCCCAGTTTCAATCGCTGCTATTATATAAAAGGATTTATTATTTCCATGACAACAACACATTTCATTGAAATCATACCGACTGAGTCCAAAATCGGGCTTCATGTCGGGTACACAGGTCAAATGTATGACGTTCAATAAAAACAAATAAACAAAAGTTCAAAATCGGGGCCTAAGAGCAAGATTGCATTGACAAACGGGACCCATTCCACAGCCTAAACCTCCTTATTTTGGTTCAGTACCAAGTGACGTCAATATCCATCTCAGCACAGCACCTAGCGCTCTCAGCGCCATCTATTGTTTGTAATTCGAACTAAAATCCAGAATCGCAGGGAAAAAAAACTTTTGACCTTCTAGATGACTCTCGTGCAAGAATTTTTTAAATATCTGTAAAAGTTTGCAAGTTATTGATTTTTAAAATCGTTCAGTCCTTTTCAGGACACCCGGTATATTCGCTTTGCCATATTATATGTCATGCATGGGATATTTTAAGCGCGAAACTAGTTAAAAGCATAAATTTTTGTATAGATTAGTCTATCTCGAACATATTTAACAGAAGAAATTTGCATTTGTAAAATTAAATTTAAAAAATATTTATGACAGAAGATTCACGTTTTCCATCTACTTATAATAAAATGCAACTGGACAACAGTGTAATAACGCTTCCGGAGCGTACCACTCTGATCTGTGAATCGACGTTTGCTAAACGGCACGTTAGGCTTAGTTGAAAACAGATGGTAAAATGACAGCTAAATTGTAATTTCTTCCACTTGAAACAATGTTTGCTCTGCATATTTTCTTATAAAACAAATACATCATACCCAATTACAATACATAAAGATAACAGAGGAAGTCTAAACTGATAAGGTTTTTATCGTAGAGTACGAGTGTATTATATCGACTCCAAGCGCTGTCTCAGTTTCATCAGATTACTTTAGTGCTGCCATCTATGAACTGTTTTAGAAGCCTTTTTGGTAATATTATAAAAGATTAAGCATTTGCCCTGGGAAGAAAGGGAAACAAAAGACTCACAAACGTGTTTTTTAAACCATTGTGTTACTCAAAAGTTGCGGATTTGAATTTAAATTTAGTTTTATTATTATTTTCTAAGATGCTAAATTTTTGAAATTTTGTTTTCTATTATAAATTAGCTTTTCTTTCTCTCTCTCTCTCTTTTTTTTTTTTTTCTTTTCAAGTTGTAATGGATATATATGATATTATCATTACTGCATTAGCAAAACTGAAAATTATCTTTTTACATGCTCTTAAATTAAAATTTTATCTGCTTTCATGGAATTTTTATATTGTAGTGCATGATATTATATATTTATTACATTTAATAACAAATATAAATTTCGTTTACAATGCAAGCAAATTTCGAATGGATATAATCTAAGTTTTTAAGAATACTGGTACATTTAATTTAAAATTTTGCAAAAGAAATAAAAATAATAATTTTGGTTCTCATAATTTACGGATTGAATTTTTAAAGTTGGATAGCTATGAAGTTTTTAAAAATTGATTTTGATTTAAATTAATGCCTCCTGCTTCTGCTATTTTCTATAAGAAACTACAATAAAAATAGGGTTCGCAAAACTCTACCACTAATTTTTTACAGTATTTTCAATGTATTTCACTGTAGCAAAATCATGCAAAAATTGTGAATCGAGGAGTGTTAGCGAATTCTGTTTCTTAAAAATTAAATATAAATTTTCTTATCATTAATAGTGGTGTCAGAGTCCTTACAAAATACAAGGAGTGTGCGAACCCTGAAAAAAAAAAATGTTTTGTTTATATAACCTGGTATAGATGGCCCCTATCCAAATTTAACCGAATAATAGTTGTAATAAAGATAATGTATTTTAAATAAAAAAAAAAAAAAAAAAAATCAATATTTAATTTTAATGTTTTGTGAAATTTTCAGAAATTGAGTTTTATTTTACTAATTATTATTATTATTCTAATAAATACTGCTATTTGTTTTGAAATTAAAATTTGTTAAAAAATTAAATATCGAGTAAAAAAAAAAAAAAAAAAAAAAAAAAAAAAAAAAACTTCTCATTCGTATTTGTAGAAATTTATTGCTATTTTTAAAATACAAACTCTTCAATAATGAAATCTCCATTCTGTTTGTGTGTTTGAAATATTATGAAAATGAAATGCAAGTGAAAATTCGTCATTTTCGACAGGGGTTATATACTAGTAAGCTAAAAAATGTGAAATGAATAGTTATTGTTCAGGCTCTATTATGCTTGCACCATGTAAATATAGTTTACTTTGTAAATAATGAGAGATAAAATTGATTAGGATGGGGGGGGGGGTGACATTGCAGGTGATTTGGAGGGGCGTGGACTAAAGAAGATTGGGAACTACTACTCTAATGGCAATTCGTTTGTAAAATGAAAAAAAAAATCGGTAAATAAAGGCAGTTTTTTGTATTTGTTTTATTTCTTTCAAAATTGGAAAAATAACAACAACAGCAATCTTTGTTAAATAATTATTGTAATACGTTTTTCAATAGATTTTTATTTGCAAACCTTTTATTTTATTTTTATTTTTTTATCACAAAAATTTTTAAAATTGTTTTTCTGTACAATGTCAAATTGTTAAATTTGAAATTATTGATGTTACTTACTATATTGGAAGTATTTTATTTTATTATTTTTTAGAATTTACTTAAAGATATTACTGACCATAAAATATGACAAGAAATGAAATTAATTTTTAAAATTTAATTTCATTTTAAAATTTTATTTTCTTTAAAATTTTACTTTAAGAATACAATAAAACTTGTTTTCTACCAGTGCTATTCTAACATGGAAGTATTTAATACATAAAATATCAATTTGCTGAAAGCAAACATATATTCTATAGATTATATAGGGGAGAGGGGGCACCTTTGAAGATTTTTTCAGAAAATCAATATATTTCTTACTTGAATTATATTTACTAGGACTTCCCTCAGAGGGATTAGTCTGAGCGATATTGCTTAGAACAGAGTTTTAATAATAATATGCTTAAAAAAAAAAGAAAAAAAAGATGCTATCTTTAATTGGTTATATATTATCACAAATTGAACTGACAAAAAAAATAGCAAAGTGAATGGTATAATTGCATAATATTACATAACAATTCCTTTCGAGTGTGTTCCACATATTCTCAATCTTATTTGAATGAGTCGTGCATGCTGGCCACTACATACGCTGTTTTGTTTTCTTTTCAAACTAATTATCATAAAATTGAGCTGTATTTCGCTTTAGCATGCATAAAATAAAACGAATTGACAATCATGTATGTGATAGAGAGTTTACAGAGGTACACGCCGTATACTTTCTGGATTTTTTAAGAGCCACTGTATATTCCCTCTTTCTCAAAAAGCTGCAGTATATACATTCTAGGGTATATTCTCTAACTTGAGCGTATACTCTCTGATTAGAGCGTATATTCTGTTTTTTACGATTATTCCACTGTTGGCAACGTCTATAGTACAAGGTACGAACGCGAATATCTCATCTGCATAAGCTATGAGCCGTCAAGTGTCTTTACAAGTGATTTACAAATCTGAACATATTTTTTCAGTATAACATGCTGGCTCAAATACGCCAATGTGAACTCGATTATGCAGTTTTACCCGAAAAAGTTATTTAAAAGACCTGCTAGTGAAATTGAGAAAATTACTCCATGATAAAATCCCTAGATTAGTAAAGCTGAAAAGTTAATATCCCCCCTTCCATACTAATTTGCAATGGAATTCTTTTGCGGTGACGTGTAAATGAAAATAAATATTTTTTGTGCGGCATGTTCTACAAAATATATATTCTAGTGCTCTTCATAAATGCATATCAATTTCATGATGTTTCTACGGGTTTAACATCAATAAAAAGTATTTGGAATTATTTCATCCCATCTACCGTAATGTAACGGAATAATTTTGACTGTCCCTGTATTCGAACTATTTATCTGATTTTATTATTAAAATTTGCAATGACTCAACAAAATTCGGCAAAAAATAAATATTTAAAATTTCAAACGATTCGGTAGGATAGTTTTTGTGTTGTTATATGCGGACAGACAGATAGACGGATCAGACGACGGCTATAGTTACTAAATATTTGTATTAATTAGGGACATACCTAAAAAACAGTTAAATTTAAAATCGCATGCAGAAATTGAAAACGCATTTCCAGAAATTATTGCTCAAAGACAGTATTGTAAGCCGATTTCTTTCGTGTGTCCCTGTAATTGGATTACAAATGCCATGAATGTCCTGTTATAACGTAATCGTAATTAAATTCAGTAGTTTGTAAAAGTTTCATATGTTTGCAATAGCGTAATTTAAATCATTAAAATACTCTGCAAAGGATTTCCCCCAATATACGCCATAATGTAATGAAATCCTTTTGGGTGCCCCTTTAGATAAACTATTGATTCCACATACTTCATATACTATACCAAACATGCATAGGGGACCCTAAATAAAGTTGACCAATTGCATATAAATCGGTGTGTATTTACGGATGTTAGAGCGTGGACAGACGGATAGACAAAACGAATGCATAAACACTTTTCAGCTTTGTTGAAAAGTGTAAAAAAAACAACCTCACAGGCTGAAGATCGCAACCACAACAATTCATTTAATGCCAAATGGAAAAAAAAAAACTCGCCAAAAAATTTAGAACAGGATATGGAACACTTTTTTACATAATTGGCGCCAAGATATCGTTATTTACAATGCATGGTAACCCGACTATTGTTGTTTGTTTATTTAAAAAAAAAAAAAAATTCATTTTTTTATACTCATTTAATCTAGATTTAATCGTGTTTTTTAAAATTGTTATTTCTTTTTTAAAGTAATAGAAATGAATTAAAAAATGATTTTCGCGAAATTTGCGCCAAACCCGATGCATATAAGATATATCTGCCCTAATTTCATGGTACTTTTCCAATACTTTCACCATGGCGTTTTTATAACCATGGTTCAGTTTGGGTTTCAGATATTGAGATTTCAAACCTGATGATCGTTTATGTTTATTTTTACTCATAAATATAGTACAGATGTCATTTATGTGTAAAAATATAAGCTACATGTTAGCGCGATTTATTCCTCGCCAAACTGGTGAAAACGTTGTTTTTGAATATTGCTATAAGTTTTTTACGATTTACGATTTATTGTGATATTTATATTTTTTATTAGATTTTTTATTATGTTTATTATTTATAACTGTTTATTCACCGCTTCTACTAAAGTTTTTTTTTTCTTGTATTACTTGATTTTCCTATCGACCAAAAAAAGTATCGCCAAACAGTAAGATAAAATGCCAATAATGAATGATCGTGAATTTCGTTCTCAATCGCATTAAATACGATACATGTGTTTAAAACATCATCAAGTGATTTTTTACCCCACTGTTTATTTGTATTTTTATCAATGTTTCACTAATTCATTTATTCTTTCATTATTTAAAATTAAAAAAATATGTCAATATGTATAATTTGGCGAAATTGATAAACGAGATAACCAAGTAGTACCAATAGTTTATCTAAAACACGTATTTTATTTAAACACGGCAGAATTGTTTCCAGTTTGCATATGCGAAATATAAAAGATGGTAGTGGCGGTTATAAAGTGCTGTTATAAAGAATATCGCAAAATCTCAAGCACTAAGTTACTAAGAATTAAGGCTTTTTTCTTTTAAATTAACAACAACAAAATTATTTTAAAGTTTGTTTCTTAAGTTTAAGTACAATTTATTGTACTTAAAAATTGTTTGCGTATTTTTCTTGCTCCATGTGCTTAAATTTGGGAATCTAACGAAAACATCTAGCCGGTGGAAAGTGACGCACACCACATTTCTGTGACGTATGCAAATAAATTGTGCTTTTTTATCAGTTTTTTTAATATAACTTTTAAACTATTTCGAACTAATTTTTCGTAGTAGGTTCATTCACCAGATTACCTTCATAGGTACCTATTGGTACAAACAGAATCAAAATCCGACAAGTACTTTTTGAGACTTGCTTGACGAAAGAATTTTTTGACTTTTAATATCGTTACGTACTCTGAGTATAAGACTTCGCTTCGCTCAGACAATTAAGTTTAAAATATTTCATAATAAAAACAACACATTTCTTCATCATATGAACCGTAAAGTAAACATTTTCCAAAGAAATTAAATAAGTTGTAAGGATTTAAAAAGTTGAAAGATTTTTGTTCAAACGTGCCCCATGTAGGGGTACCTTTGAACAAGCAAAGGGCACCTTTGAACAAATGAATAAAATATGAAAATATTCAAAGTTTTTATAAAAAATTGCATATGTTACAGAAATATAAAGTAATATGAATAAAATTAAATAACTACATTTTGTTGAAATTACAAATTTTGTTATTTAACCAAACCATCAAAGTTGATGCCAAAACTCATTGTTGATAAAACACAAAGTGTCCCCCCAGTTATAACTAAATAAATAAACAACGTTAAAGAACACAAATATTATAAAATAAAAGAGATAAAAAAAAAAGCTTTCGAGTTAAAAGAGGTTTCGAGACTTCTAAAGTCCTATCATCAGTGCTAAAAAAGAGTGTAAAACGTAAAAAACATAAAAAACAAGTCACATCGTTAATTAAAATAAAACCGTGCATCAGAGCTCGCCGCTAAGGCGAACTGACCATGAAACGTCGCAAAGCAGCAGTAAAAGTAAACTGGCACGCGCACTCAGAAGGAGACCAATCATATGTCACTTCCCACTAGAAAAGTCCAAATCAAGGAGAAAAGGAAGGGAGGGGGAGGGGGAGTGATATTACAAGAATGGAAACCAGACATCAGAAAATCTTGGAGTACTGGACATGTCATTAACCAATTTACTAGAGTTTTTCCATATATGAAAAGCTTCCCAAAAGTCTAAATCATAAATAGATGAACAATATTGTATTATTGAGGCTTCGGAAAATTTAAAATTGTGACTATTGGACAGCCAATTGTTGGCGATAGCGGAACATTTTATTTCACAATTTTTAACGTTGGCACTGTATTCTCCCACACGTTTTTTCAAGGCACGCTTCGTCTGACCGATGTACATTTTATCGCATTCACAAGAAATCTTATAAATACCCCAATGTGATAAATCATCTATTGGATCTTTGAGATTTGAGAATTGTATTTTATTGAAAGGAGTAAAAGTTATTTTAAAGTCAAATTTTGACAAATTTTTTTAGAAATTTGATGACTGATTTTTGGAAAATATGGAAGAATAATTAAATTAACATTGCGGTCTGAATTGGAGTTCGAAGGAGTAAGTTTTCTTAATTTGTTATGAATGGAATCAACGATTTCGATCGGGGAACCTCGATCAATGGCAATTGATTTGATATGGTTTAATTCTGCTTTAAGTAAACTATCGGAGGAGCAAATATTTAAGGCCCGGTGTACATAAGTGTTAAAGACAGCTAATTTCTGATTAGGGGGTTGAAATGAAAGGCGATGGGGGGGGGGGTAAAGATACAGCGAATGGTTTACGATAGAAAGTTGTGAGAAAAAAGTTATTTTCGCGGGAAACCAAAACATCCAGGAAAGGTAACTGTTATTTTCAAATTCGTAGGTTAGGTAAATTGAATATGGTCATCTATTGAGTTCATAACTGTAAGAATATTAGTAAGATCAAGTATATCAGAGTCCAGCAACGCAAAACAGTCACAACGTAGCGGATATAAAATGGAAAAGTTAGTTTTTTGAATAGTTTTAATTCGAAATAATGCATATAAAAGTCGCTAAGGATTGGACTGAGGGGGGAGCCCATGGATAAACCATCAGCCATTCGATAAAACTTACCATTGAAAATAAATGTGTTTTGCGAGAAACAAATGCTAGTAAGGTGAATCAGTTCATGAATTTCGAAGTTTGTGTAATGAAATTCCCGCAAACGCGATTCAAGACACTTTAGAGCACATTGAACTGGAACATTGGTAAATAAGGATTTAACATCAAAAGAAACCATTTTAATGTTTTGTGCGCTATTGAAATTACGAAATTTATTGACAAACTCATAAGAGTTCCTGCAAGTATGAATATTGTTAGAGAGTAGAAGGGAGAAAATAGAGGTAAGATATTTTGCTAATTTATAGGAAGCGGTGCCGATGTTAGAAACAATCGGTCTGAACGGAATGCCTTGTTTGTGTACTTTTGGAAGTGTATAAAATCTTGCACAATGTGAGACAGAAGGAATGATAGAAGATTTGGTATTATTGGAAATAAGGGGGCAGTTCTCAATAGTAGATTTAATAGCTTTCAGTTCTTTTTGAGAAGGATCAGAATTAATCTTTTTGTAAGGGCCTTCATCTATTAATTCCTGGGTTTTGGTAAAATAGTCGGATTTATTCATAACAACAATCTGTCCGCCTTTATCGGCTTTACTGATAACTATGTCTGCATTAGATTTCAGATTTCTTATACAACGGGGTGCGGCTTTACTGACGTTAGATTTAGGGAGGTTATTATTGAAGTTCACATTATTGGCAATAAGATGTTTGATAGAATCCTTTTGTGATGGATTTAAAGTGCTAAATTTTAACGCTCTTTCGATAGGAGCGTTGGGAAATGATGGCTTACTAGCAGGTGCAAAATTATTATTTAATTTAAGGTAATGGATATCGTTATCAGTAAGTTCAGCATTTGAAAGGTTAACAACAGCATTCTGATTAACCAACGGTAATGCGTTGGGTATAGTATTGTTATGTTGACTCGAGAGTGAGTTAAATTTGGTTTTCAGAGTAGCGATATGTTTGTTAGATTTGTTCAGTGCACTGAACCAGGACCGGTTATCGATAGAGACAAAATTGTGGTGGGAATTAGACAGAAAAAGTTGTAAATCATATAGTTCATGTTCAATCAAGGCAATTTTACGACGAGTCTCCTGTATAACAGATCTTAAAAGCGCGAGTTTAGTGCGGAAAATAATTTTTCCGACTTTGTTTGAAGTGTGCAAATTACAATGTACAGAAATAAAATTAGGGATTATTTTATTATGTTTACGATTCAAGAGAAAACTGAGATGATTAAGATATTTGAACTTCTTAAGACGGAGGTTAGCAAATCTATTACAATGTGACATCTTATAAAATCAAAAGTGAAAACAAACAATCCGACGGTCCGTTGAAGCCAAATATAAGAAGGGGGAAGGATTGTCGTTAGTGCTTATATATAACTAAATAAATAAACAACGTTAAAGAGTACAAATATTATAAAATAAAAGATGTTAAAAGCATACAGCTGTTTTGGGACTTCTAAAGTCCCATCATCAGTGCTAAAAAAGAGTGTAAAACGTAAAAAAACATAAAAAACAAGTCACATCGTTAATTAAAATAAAACCGTGCATCAGAGCTCGCCGCTAAGGCGAACTGACCATGAAACGTTGCAAAGCAGCAGTAAAAGTAAACTGGCACGCGCACTCAGAAGGAGACCAATCATATGTCACTTCCCACTAGAAGAGTCCAAATCAAGGAGAAAAGGAAAGGGGGGGAGGGGGAGTGATATTACAAGAATGGAAACCAGACATCAGAAAATCTTGGAGTACTGGACATGTCATTAACCAATTTACTAGAGTTTTTCCATATATGAAAAGCTTCCCAAAATTCTAAATCATAAATAGAGGAACAATATTGTATTATTGAGGCTTCGGAAAATTTAAAATTGTGACTATTGGACCAGCAATGGTTGGCGATAGCGGAACGTTTTATTTCACAATTTTTAATGTTAGCACTGTGTTCTCCCACACGTTTTTTCAAGGCACGCTTCGTCTGACCGATGTACATTTTATCGCATTCACAAGAAATCTTATAAATACCCCAATGTGATAAATCATCTATTGGATCTTTGAGATTTGAGAATTGTATTTTATTGAAAGGAGTAAAAGTTATTTTAAAGTTAAATTTTGAAAAAATTTTAGAAATTTGATGACTGATCCCCCAGTTATGTTTGGTTGTAAAAACTTTTTTACAATATCCTTGAAATACACCAATGTGATATCTGATGCTTCTGGAAGATTAAAAATTTTTATTCGCTATTTTTTTAAGACACCTGATATAAAATTCCGTTTTATCCGTTACGGAAACCAGAAATAATGTTTGAAAAACTTTTAAATCATGAATCATTATTTTGTATCCAGGATTTGCAATTATTAAATAAATGGATTTAGATTTGAAACTTCCCATCACTGATACATACAGAGGTTGGAACCTATGTGTGCAGTAAGGGGAATTGTTAGCAGTATAAATCCATGTTCTTTGACATTCTTAATTAACCTCTTTTCACATGAAAAATATTAAGAAATAATAATATTTAGATACATTAACAACTCTTTACTTCATAGCTTTAAGTGTTCTCTTTAAATTATTTCAATTATTATTTATCACCAGTTTATTCGGTGTTTCTTCGCTGTTCAATAGTGCCCCAACTTTTTTGTTCAATGGTGCCCCATCACATAGAGTTCAACATTACAACGGTTTACTCAATTCGGCTAAAGAATTTGAATAAAACAAAGCTTATAAACTAAGGCTAACATCTTTGTTCAAACATTGAATAATAAATTAAAATTTTAGAAATAGAAGTTTGTAAACAAAAATCTTACAACTTTATTTTCTCAAGTTTAGTTTCAAGAGGGAGAAAAATACATATCTTGTTTAGACAGTACTGTTCATACAAAATGATACAGCTTTGTATAATTATTCCTTTGAAGCAGCAGTAATGTATTACCATATACATTTATTAAAAATATTTTATTTGAAGGAAAATATTTAGAGTGTTCAAAGGTGCCCCCCCCCTTCCCTATATATTTGTTGGAAGTGAAAGGGTTAAATCAAATAAATAATTGTATTGTTTACCTTGTCTTGAAAAATGACGCTGAGAATTCCAACAGCTAATTCCGCTCCCATTATTAAAAACAAGAAGATGAAATACTGAAAGAGAAAGTACATATCAACAATTAGTTTTATAAATATAAGAATTTCATACAAGAATAGCATACAGAGAGAGATGTACAGAGACGATCACTACGGAAACGCAGCTTTCGCTTTAGAGTTGTAGTGCAATACCTGGGGGAATAGACTAACATATATCAAGAATTAGTCCAAGAGCCGACCGCACAAAACCCTATGTCACCGAACACAAGAAAAAATCCTTTATTTTATGGAAGAGTAGCAATAGAGGAATCTAATGATTCATGTCTGCTGGAAGTGAAGTGGTGCATAAACCAAAAATTGATACCACTAGTGGTTGATTCGTAGGATTAGAAGTGTGTTTGTCCTACAATCAAAATATGAAAACATGGAAAACTGGGTGCAGGAAAACACAATGCTAAGCCTACGAGTCAACCTATTAATTTTTGGCTTATGCACCACTTCGCTTCCGACAGACATGGATCATTAGATTTCCCTATTACTACTCTTCCATAAAATAAAGGATTTTTTCTTGTGCTCGATAACATAGGGTTTTGGGCGGTTGGTTCTTGGACTAAATTATTTTTCTTAATCTTTTTATTGTTACGAGTTAAAATTTTGTGATGGTTAGCCAGAGATGCAAGAGCTGCGCCAAAAACGAGTGAATTCAACCACCAAAATTTAATGGTATTACATCTCACAGATCTTGTCATTAAATAAATTGAAAAATACTTAAAAAATTATGTGGTACGAACCAGTCTTTTCTGGCGCAGCGCTTACATTCCTGTGGTTAAACAAAATCACATGACAAAACTTTTTATAATTAAAATAATAATTTTACAATTTATTAAAAAAGTGGCGTATTTAAAGTTGTTATAATTCGATATACTTTTAGTAGAATTTCTATTCGTTTTCTTTTAAATAAACATAAATATAGCTTTAATTTTGATTCAACGTTTTTAAAAATATTAATTTAAATAAAAATTAAGTAAAAATTTAAAAAAAATTACTTTTTAAAGTTAAATTTGCTGAATTAAAATTAACGTGAAACAATTAAAAGGAACATTTTCCATGTTTAAATTATTTATCTTTAACGGTTCTCGACTAATAACATTTTAAATAGGAGCAAGATAAAAAAAACTACCATGAAAAAAAAAAAAAAAAAGCAACATAATAATTAGCATTTCTTGTTTCAATTAAAGTAGAAACATGATTTAAACGTCATTTTGAGCAGAAAACAAACCGCCCCCCCCCCCCCAAAAAAAAAATGCAATAAAATATTTTTAGAAAGATTTTTGTTTTTGAAGATTTTTGTTTCCGGAAAATTTTTAACCTCAATTTTCGAAATATGTTTATCAAATATTTATTCATTTTTGTAACTATTATTATTATTATTATTATTATTATTATTATTATTATTATTTTGCATAAATTTAATCAATCTTTTTTAAAAACTTTTTATTTGTCGAATTGACGGATTTCGACTCGTTTTTCATTAATTTGCCCTTAAAGTGAAAGAAAAACATAAAATCACACAAACAGTTATAAGTATTTTTCTGAAAAATAATTCTGTAAATGTTTTATGAAAAACAGATGTCAGATGATACACAAATGAAGAATAAATTTGAACGTTCCACAGATAATTGAATTCTTGCTCATTGAGCATTAAAACGTAATATTTAGAATAACCATTAATTCCATAAGAACATTTTAAGCAGTATTTAAAAGATTTATGTAAGAATTTATGTAGATACTGAGCCGAAATAACCTATACTTTTAGACATAAAATGAAAACAAGGTACGATTATGAAGAATTTAGTTCTTTACTGATACTATCTGAAAAAAAGTTTTCGGAAGATTTAAAAGCAGACGCATAATTTATGTATATATTTATTTGTTTATGTGACTAATGCCATTAGAAACAAAATTTACGATTTCAGCGTGATGAAGCTGTTCTTAATTGCTTGGTATTCCGCGGAATCTTTGTTTACAAAACGAAACGATTATTTCTTTTGTTAAGTCAGGTAAATCTAAAAATTGAGCTTTCAGTCGTAAAAAAGCATTAGTCAAAATGCTACTAATTGTTCCAGCCAGTTTCGCATGGATAATATTGGATTACGGATTCCTCAGTAGTCTAATTTATGAACAGATGTGTCAAGATTTTGAGTAATTTTTCAAACGTCTTCATTCTGTCAAGAAAATTGGATGTCATAATATCAGGTCGTTTAACATCAAATTTGTAGTAATATATATATATATATATATGATAGTCAGATAATTATATATATATATATATATATATATAATTATCTGATGATTTAGCAAATGAAAGTAATTTTTTACCCACTTAACACTTTAAGGGGACGGTGGACGTTAATTTTTTTTCATCATAGCAATATGAAATTTTGTGCATTTATACATTTCACCAAAAGCATATAGAACACCTTCAAAAAAATTTCCAATCTTATTAAAACTTTAAAATTTTAAAATGTTTTAAAAAATTTTAAACTAAATTTTAAAATGCTCCTCGTGCTTTAATTTTTGAGATGTTTTGTTGCTTTTGCATTTTTATGACTTAAAACTCAAAGACTGTAAGATTTTTTTAATCTCTTTGATAGTTAATATTTTACAGATTTTTTTTTCTACATTCCATATCGATTTTCATCAAAATCTTGCTTTTTAATAAGTAAAAAAAAAATTTGACTGTCTTAAGAAAGCCGAATTTTAAAAAGCTTAAGCAATTTTTTACTAAACAATATCAGGATACTTCTTTATCAATTTCATAAATATTGATCAAAAATTACGTCGCAAAAAGCATTTCAAAAATCTAATAACGCTGAAAAATTAGTTTTGAGAAAAACAGATTTAAAGTACTTATATAAATATATTTACCTTTATTATTTTCTTCTTAAAACATTCATAAATGATATTTTAATAGAAAAAAAACAGTTTTGGTACTATTATACCACTGAAATAGACCTTTTTTGCGACGATTTTGCTATAGATGATTTTGCTCAAATAAAGGTCCACTGTCCTCTTAACGGAGAAAGCATTTTCATAGCAATGCTGTTGAAATAAGTGAGTGACACCGGTAATTGCGAACAAATGTATTTGTAAATAAGAAAAAGCGATTTTTCACATACATTATAAAATGGATTTTTAAAAATTAAAATTCCAGTGTCGTTGTTGCATATTGGAATAAAAAATTTTGTGGTTTCTCGGAGAAACCAATGAACGTTAAAGGGTTAACTGATTTTCCCGTAAGTCTTACGAACAAGAAAAGTTTGGTTGAACCATCATTTAAATCTTTTTGACACCACTGAATTTTTTTAATACAATTTTTTACTATTTAATGGCAAAAATGTTTAGACTTCATATTATAAATATTTTAGCTTTAAAAAAAGTGGTGTCTATCCTATATTTTCAATTTATTGTTCTTATAAAAAAAGAAACAGTTACGTGGTTAATCTAAACTTCAACGGTAATTCATAGGCACTTTGATATGAGCAAAGATGTCGTGGAGGGTATACGGGAGTATACGCCGTATACCTTCTGGATTTTTTATAAGACACTGCATATCCTCTGATTCTCAAAGAAGAAATAAAAAAGCTATTGTATATACGCTCTAGGACCATGTGTTCATTTCAGAGGTCAAAATTATGTGTATGAAATTTGGTGAACCAATTTCATGCTGTCTGCAGCGTAGTAATACTAGATAGGATTCGTACGCTTCAAACATTTTTAAGGACTTTTTATCAGAATTTTTGCGAAGTCATTTCATTTGTACTTACTCATTTGTCATTTCATTACTTACTCATTTGTCATTTCATTTCATTTGTACTTTGCGAAGTCATTTCATTTGTACCCCTTAACTGGTTTGCCCGAACGCTATTCGGACAAAACGAATTTGTTTATTTCATCATTCAAAGCTTTTTGACACCACTTTTATGACTTACCCATCATACGTAATATAGGGTAAATCTTGCAATCGTTTTGAAAATCGAAAAAAAAAAAAATGACGGATTTATACGTTTTCGACACTGGAGATTTCGAAAAACATATTTTTAGAAAAAAAATTTGCCGTCCGTCCGTCTGTCTGTCCGTCTGTCTATGTCTGTAAACGCTCTACCTCACGAACGAACTGAGATAGAGACTTGAAATTTTGTATGTCTTAGTATGCAAGAATGGGACGAAGCCTATTTAATATCAGTAACTTCGATTATCCGGAACTATTTTTTTCGGACTCTCGAAAAATTCGTTCTGATAAAAAGTACATAAAATTTTTCGAATTTTTTTCTTTTAAGGAGTGATCGTAAAATGCAATAAAATAACACAAATTTTGCATAAAAAACGAAGTTGATCGAATTATTAATTGCCGAGATATCTGTAATCCTGTTTTCCACATTCTTCGATTTTTCATGACCCTGTATTTCATTCAAATTTCAATTCAAAGATATATTTTAATTGGAAAGGACACGCTTAATCCGACGCAATAAACTGTTAGTTAATAAGATTATTATTTTTGGAGTTATAAGGATGTTTCTTTTTCGCAATTCAGTACTACTTGAGTAGTTAGGCGTGTTGTATAATTTATCGAAAGAGATTCATCAGCATAAACGTTTAAATTTTGTTTTGGAATTGCAATCCATTTTATAAATAGTTTTCAAATGTATTATTTTCATATATTATATAGGTATATATATGATGGGTAAGTATTACGGTGGCCCCCAACGACTAGTTTTTAAGAAAATCTTCATACTATTGAAAGGCGGAAATGTTTAGCCTAAATTTTACGAATATTTTATTTAAATAATAGGGGTGTGAGTCCGCTATTTTCAATTTATTGAATGGAAAAGAATTAACCAGTTAAGAGGTTAATGAGAAAAAACTATCTTTAGATATAGCGGCCAGTACATTACGAAATTCTTAGTATTAAAGTGTCTAAATTCTTCGAATCTCGTGATCCGTACGAATCTTGCTAGAGCCAAAGCTGTTCGCGGTCTGCGATGCCATAGTTTCACGTAAGAGTTCATGCTTCATAACTATGCAAATTTCCGTTACATTTTAACCCTTTAACGATAAAAGCATTTTCATTGCTAAGATGTCGAAATAAATGAATGACACCGGTAATTAAGAGCAAATATTATTCTAAATAAGAAAACGTGTTTTTCACATACATAATAAAAGGGATATTTTTAGATAAAAATACCGGTGTCAGTGTTGCATATCGAAATTAAAATTTTGTGGTTTCGTGGCGAAACCAATGAACGTTAAAGGGTTAAACAAAATTTATTTAAAAAAAGTTTTTAGCATTTTTTAGAGCTTGCAATGATCTTTTTAAACAGAGAAAATATGTAAATTAATAAATAAAAAACTAAATAAAAAAAAAAAAAAAAAAAAAAAAAACAGTAGTAAAATATTAAACCTATGTCTTATTTTACAGTTAAGCTGTTAAAGTTGGCAATATCATTAACTACAAATTTCATCCATGACGACCTAATAGTAACCAAATACAAGAATGAGTGTAAAAATTCTACAGTAGACGCCAGAAAATCCGACAGTCACGGAATCAGGGATATGTCGGGGAATCAAAATCGTCGGATAATTGAAAGGACACTATCAGATGCAGTATCTAGAACTACAAAAGTTAAACAATTTCTGGAAACAAAGTAAATAGCGACATAAAGTTTTAAAAAAAAAAACATAATTGTTACCATAAAGATGTTATAGATAAAATAATACATATTTATGCCTGAAAGCAGCAGCTGCCAGAGGAATATAGCCGAGGCAGTTAAAAGCTGTTATGCTACTATGTAGGGCATACGTCACAGGCTCCTCGGCAAAAATTTTTCGTATCATCACTCCAACTAGTACATAACTGTCATAAAAGTCCAAGTAATAGAGACCTATAGCGGCTAAACCTAATATTGGTGAAAAACTTTAAATTTTGTAATATGCATGTTTTTTAAATCAGAAGAAGATACTGTGTCGCATTTACTGATGAGAAGGAAGAAAAACCTTATACTGCTGTTTTTGTGATTGTCTTTTTGAATCTAATTTAAAAAAGGGTAAATTACAGGAACTTTGTTCAATGTGAAATGAAAAGCTTTGCTTTTTAATGTGAATATTTTCTTTTTTCTAAATTGTGCCCAATCAAAAATTTACCTAAAAATGAAAATTCTAAAAACTGTAATGTCATTCACAAAAAACTGAATTTTTAAAATATTTTAAGCATAATTGAGCCGAATTCCTTAGCTCATGGTCACTTGGTATCTAGGATAAGGCCATTGCACACAGACTTACACATATGAATGCAAACAAACTTTATTAATAAAGATGTCTTTTACGACACGAAAAAAATATTGTATTCACACGAAATATATTACCATTGCCATAATGTCTTCAAAATATATGTTCTACATACAAATTGCCTAACATGGCAGTTGCAAATTTTTAAGGTAATACAAGCATGGCGTCTTTTTAATAATTAACAAGTTACGGGAGAAAGATTTTTCATCATAATATGTTCATTCGAATTCTAATCACGTGCTCACTAAGAATTAATTTAATACTCCGAATGCTTTTCACACCCAGTCTGTCGAGTTAAATCAAAACAAAAGCCCAGTTGTTTGTCCAGCCGAAGAAAGTGAATGCAGACGATTTTGTTTGTTGTTGCCACACCTGCTAATATAACTAACAGTCTTCAATGTCGCTGAAGCGAAGCGACGTGTTCTTCCGTTAGCCTGTTAAAATGTCACCGAGTTTGTAAACAATGTTCAAGGTTGTTATAATACCTGTTTGGACAAATAAATTACGCATGCATCAATCAAATGAAGCTTCCAGGCTATTGTTCATCTCGTCATGGATGATATAAGTTAATCAATTCATTTTTGCATTTTCTTACATAATAATTCGGCTTTAAAGTGATATTTTGAATAACTGTGTAGTTCCAAAATAATTTGCGTATGAAATTTCTGACTTTCTCCCTTTTTTTAGTGTTTATTATCATAGTATAATGGCTATTAAGAAGCATGAAATATATCGTAGAGAAGTTACTTGCAATTTTTTTTTAGATTTACTGTTTTAATTTAATTTGTGTCAGTCAGTTTTGAGTTATTTATATTTATTTTTAACAGAATAGGAGTAAGAATTAGTTGCACAAGTTGTTCATCACGTTTGTTTATTTATAAAAAATTTCAGTTCTATATTTTCTTAAAATGTGCTTGGGAAACCATGAAATGCATGTATGCTATTGAAATTTTCTACAGTATTTTCCCCATGGAAAATGGTATGTGTAATATTTGCCGTTCGTTGTATTACTTGTGCTTCATAGAAAAGAGTAAGCGTAACGTTTATAATTATCTTATAGATATTATACAAAATTTTGCTTAAAAAATCGATAATTTTTACTCTAATTTCAGAAGTAAAATGTGCAACCATTCAACCGTACATGTAGATAACGGTTACTCAACTCTGTTATTCAGTGCTCCCATTGGTCAAGATAGAGATAAAATCACGCTTATTTTATCAGATTCATTTAAAATTGCTGAATGGTATAATTTTAATTTTAACTGATAAAACAAACGAAAACAGGATCCGTATGCATCAAAGGATTCAGGGAATTTTAAGGATCTTGTTCCTGCCACTGAAAAAACTCGCGAGCTAATGCTATTCCTATGGGGAGACATTTTTCTAATAACTTTTTCGCATTTGGACATTTTTCTAAACTTTTTCGCATCCGGACATTTTTCTAAACTTTTTCGCATTTGGACATTTTTAAATATTTTTTTTTTGCATTGGATAGCTGAAGTCCCTCTCAAGATCGCTCCTTGATTACTTTTTTCGATTTTGGTCGCAGGTATTTTGTATAAAGTTACTTTCACTTTCTCAACCTACTTTGGAAGGTTTGGTTTAGGAGTTTCTGACAGTTAAAGATGCATGTGGAATGGTGTCGTCATAATGCAAGATAATATCTCGTTTATTTCTGTTTCGGAGTGTTTCATGGCTATTGCTAACTTCAGTTCGTTTAATTACCAGTAATAATTTCCAGAATTGACAGTCTGGTTAGATGGGAGTCGCTCATAGTAAATCGAATTTCTCCAAATAGAGACCAAAATTTTCTTCTGTAAGCGACACGAATAGGACCTTTATCTAGATTGGATCAGGATTGTTTGCATTCCTGATTCTCATAAAGTATCCAGCTTTCGTAAAAGGGGACCAATCTTTTCAAAAAAGAATCTTTTTTTATTTTGAAAATACGATCTACAAAGTTGCTCGACAACATGTCATGGACAGATCGGCCACTAACGACTATTTTTATACAGTGAAACCTCCAAATAAGGGACACTCCGAATAAGGGACACCTCTATTTAAGGGACAAAAGTTCTGGTCCCAGTCCCTTGGTATAGGAAGTGTAACGTATTTACCTCTGAATAAGGGACACTCGATTTAAGGGACACTTGAAAATAAGATTAACCCTTTCGACTCGGGCGTTTCTTACACAAATTTTATTCAGTTGACACCACTTTTTTTTTAAAAAAAAGTTTTCTTCAAGTACATAATTTCAAAAAAAAAAAAGTTTTAATTAAATAACAAATTTTATTTTCCTTTGTTACTGGAATGACAGAAACAAATTTTGCAAAGAAAAATGCTACCCAGTCACACTGGACATACGAGTGCAAAATGTTAGGGGTTGATTTTTGTATTTGAGATAATGAGGCAATTATGTTAGTACAGAGATATGCAACTCAACTGATGAACATTTATTTATCCACAATTCAGATGAAGATATGATGTCGAAGTATGTTTATCTCTATTAGAGCCAGAGGTGGCAGTGCAGACAATAATTTCATTGAGTTCACAACTGAAATTCCAGAATTGGTTAAAAGTCGATTCATAAATTAAAATTCAATTGATCCGCCAAGTCATATCGAGGTGGAAAACACATATAAATATAATTTTAGTGGTTGATTCCCAGGTTTATCATTGAGGTATCCTGCATCCAGTCCTCTATATTTTCATAGATTTGAGTGCAAGAAAATCTAATGGTAAGTCTACGAGTTAACTCCTAAATTCAGATTTTAGGTGTTTTTCACCAAAATATGACTAAGTAGACCAATTGTGTTTTAACATGCATATTGAATTTTAGCTAATTCTAGAATTTCTGCCGTGAACTAGATGAGGTGATTGTCTGCTGTCACTTCCCTGTCTATATTGAAAAGAATGCTGAAAATTGTGAGGGATGACTTTGAAAAAGAAAGAGAAAGGAAAATTGTGAAATAAAAAACTTTACAGATGCTTTAAATTATGTAATGCAGTTGAATACTTTTTTCGTAAATGCTGCTTATAATGAAGGACTAAAACTTATAAGTATGGTAAATGAATGTCTGAAAAGTTTAATAGTAGAAAAATTGAAATCTGCAAAACAGTCACTTTTTTATTTATTGCTTCACAAGTAAGATTTTTTTAAATGTTATTCCACTTTTTACATTATAGAAACATTTGCGTAAAAAATACAATTCAATAACTTTACAAATCATTTACTAATTAAGTAATCAATTAAAAAATTAAATTAATTAATTCTCTATTACTTTTGTGCCTAATTAATGTAATTTATACCCTCGGGTGCATTTAAACTTCAATTTTAATATTTTATTATTTTTTATGTCCTTATGAATGATTAATTAAAAAAAATGTAAAAACTCCGAATAAGGGACACCTCTATTTAAGGGACAAAAGTTCTGGTCCCATGGGTGTCCCTTATTCGGAGGTTTCACTGTATTCTATTTGCACCAGTATTTTCAAAAATACATTTGGTAGCATTTTTCTTTTGCAAATGTTGTCAAAGAGAGAGTAAAAGTTTCTTATTTTCAGAAAGTGATGTCAGTTGAATAAATGACATGAATGTACATGAATTGCAATCGAAGTTTTTGGGACAATTTTTGATTAGGAAAGCCTAATTCCTTGCGCTCTCTTGAAATGTTTTGGCGCACTCTCCCTATTCTTCGGACATTGCTCTGTCCGAGTTTTTTACTCTCCTATGAGTTTTTTTAATCTCGAAAATTCTTTTCACAAAAAAAAAAAAAAAAAAAAAAATTGTTTGAATGACATAAAAAATTACTTTGGTAAATATTTTGGGTAAAAAAAAAAACAAATTTTTTTTTCGATAGAAGACATTACAAGACACCTGGAAATGTAAAAGAAGGTTTTCAGAACAGAATAGCACAGATATTCTTCAATAAAATCGCGAAATGTTTTCGAAATTTGCTTGTGTTACATTTGGTCAAAAAACGAAAAAATCTTTTGGGACAACTTAAGAGAAGTTTTCATAAAGTTGGTTAATACATTTTTTTAATGAAATAGTGTTAAGTTCCAGTTTGAATAGTTGCATTGCTAAGGTACCGATGATAGTCCAAGAGCCGACCGCACAAAACCCTAAGTCATCGACCACAAGAAAAAATCCTTTATATTACGGAAGAGTAGTCATAGGGGATGCTAATGATCTATGTCTGCCGGAAGTGAAGTGGTACATAAGCTAAAACTTAATAACCCTAGTGGTTGACTCGTAGACTTAGCATTATGTTTTCCTGCACCCAGTTTTTCGTGTTGTCATACTTTTGATTGTACGGCAAACGCAATGATAGACCTATAAGAAGGCCACTAGTGGTATAAATTTTTGGCTTATGCACCACTTCGCTTCCGGCAGATATGGATCATTAGATTCCCCTATGACTACTCTTCCATAAAATAAAGGACTTTTTCTTGTGTTCGATGAGTTAGGGTTTTGGGCGGTCGGTTCTTGGACTATATACAGTACATTACATAAGTGTGCGGTCGGCTCTACCGATAATCATTTCTAATGATACGAAAGGTTTTATTATGAGCACAGTAGAGATAATTCATATTGGTTTTGCAAATAAATCCTCAGATCGGTCAGACATTACAGAATACAGATCTAATGCAAGCATTACATGAGATAAGATTACTTTTAATAGAAAATATGTTACTTTTAAGAATAGTTGAAAGAGATTTCGAAATTTAGGCGACTTTGGCTCGATTATTAATAAAGTTTTTATTCCAAATAAGCATTTTTTCAAGGGTGATTCCCAGATATTTAGCGTGGCTAGTCCAAGAAGTAGTTGTGCTTTTGATAGTAATACGATTGGGATAAGTTATTTTCTAGAAGTGTTAAATGATAGCAAATTTTTGTTCGTTAACCCCTTGAGGGGCGGTGGAACATATTTTATACCTCCTAATTTAATTGGATTCTCACCAGAAACTTTTAACCCCTTCGTGACGGGAGCTTTTTACGAAATTTTTGTATGTTTTGTCACCGATATTTAAATACAGAAATTTGTGTCTTGTTAAATCGTAAAAATGCTTCGATTAAATAAGGCAAATTTTACAGTATAATTTTACTGGTGGGGAAAAACGAGGATTCTTAAGCCTTTTTTTTTGCGGCACGTATACGTGTCGCTCGTTTCCAAGCGGTTGACGAAATTTTATATTTTTAACTTTTGCGGCAGAAAGTTGCAAAAGTAGTCTTTTCTTATTTTAAAACAAATTTGTTTTGATTTTTCCGGGGACAATCCAATATTATAGAGACATTATTGCGTAAACCTCAAGCGGTTAACGCCATTGAGTACACCAACAGAAGGAATCACTAATTCTCTTTTGTGTCTTCTCTTTTGTTTATATAAGGATATGAAACATTTAAAACAGGATAAACAGTAAGAAGAAATTAATAGTATAAATTTTCTGATGATAAGCTTAAAAAATATGAAAACTTTCCAAACTCTTAAAATTAACATTGGATGTTGGAATTTGGGATCTTACTGGCCTTAAGGTTCGTACGTAGAACTTTAAATCACCCTGTATGTAATAGGCGTTATAAGAGTAGAATTTCGAAAATTTTCCTGTGAACTGGTCATAAAATCTGTCTTCGAATTCGTGAAAATGGATTTAATAAATTAAAAAGTATTTTCTTTTTTCACCTGCCACATTTAACGTGTTTTTATCTAGTTAATTAATAAGCATAACTGCCAATATCTTATGCTTTTTTGGCCAGAAAATTTTTTATAGTAAATTTTACGATTTAAAATCATTGTAATCTGCCAATTAAATAAAGCAAAAATTTCTATTATATTTTTCCGGGCCAAAAAAAGTGAAAGATGTTGGCAGCTATAAATAAGTTATTTTAGAGGTGAGGTTCATATTTCGATGTTAAACGGCAACTAAAATTTAAAAATGTTAAAAAAAATAATGCTTACTGTTACAAGGAGACCTCTGTTCTCCCTGATGGCCCCACAACAACCACAGAATCCAACAAAAAATATTAGACCACCAATACCGATTAAGGCCCAGGCCAGGTATTGTGTTAGAGCATAATTGAGACCAGGAGTAAGAAATAAGTGAAATAATGTAGATTTTTCTTTGTCCACGAGCATGTAAATACCCACTGCTAAGAGAAAGCAACCGGATACCTGAAAAATAAATAAATCCGTAATTACGAATTAGTGGAAAATCTGCGCAATCATACATAATCGATGACTAATAAGAATTGTCACTGTCTAAATACTAATTTGTACTATTGATTTAAATACAGAATTTTGGATTTATGTTTTTAATATACTGAAAAAACTGTATTAGATATTTACCGAAATTGGTGGATTTTTTGTTCCGAAATTATAAGTTCTTTCTAGAAATTTTGAACAGTTGTTTTTTCTTTTATATAATGATAAATATTCCGTAATTAAAACATAGTAAAAATATTATTAAAAATGTCTAGTATGAATTTAGGCTTTTTGAATAAAAATTTGCCAAATTTGTCAGCTTTGGTAACTCAATATGAGGAGATTAGGGTTAACCCCTACAGGGGCACCGTTTGCAGTTTCCAAACTCCTAATTTTAATGTCCAAACAGTAAAATGGCACCAGTAATTTTTTAGTACAATTTCTATCTCATAACATACGTAAAAAATAAATAAAAATAAAAAAAAGGCGTTTGGTTACTATCAAATAAATCTGTTCGTAAATTGCAGTGTGAATTTATTATTTGAAAATTTCTGGAGCAGAAATGTCTTGCGCCTGGAAGGGTTAAAACAGGTGTCGGAGCATATAAGACAAATTTTCTTGTTCTTACCAGTATCTTTCAAAAATAATCTTCATTATATATTCCAATTAGATACCTAATAAAAATGTTTCTTGAATATTATTGATAAAAAATGCTGGTAAGAATAATTAAATTTGTCCTATAGGCTCCGACTCCTGGTTAAGAGAATACCAGCACTAACGAAATAATTTGATTTTCTTGTAAAACAAGTTAGTTAAATAGATAACAAATAGATATCAGGTTACAATAGATGTGATGTCAACAGATAACAAAAGCACAAGTACATGTATTGAACAATTTGTCCCATTGGCTAGTAGCAAAGTTAAAAGCAAAATATTGCTTTGCCTAAGAGAGGATTTTTTTACGCTGATTAAATACTTCTTTTTGTACAATATTAATTCTGTTTTTAAAAATACTAAACACGACTATGATGCTTTTAATCAATCCTATGCAATCTTCGTTTTGTGCTAGTCATAAATTGTTAATTTACAATAAGTCTGAATGTAGCACAAAAAATGGTATAAGGCTCAATAAATCTACATGTTCTAAAACATATGTACAGAAAGTTCAAAATTAATCAGTCAAAATCAGTCAAAAATTAAAGATTTGTATGAGGAACATACACACAAAGAACGGTTGTTGTGTATATAGATATCTGGATATATTTAAATCATTTGTACTCGAGAGGTGATTCTCGCTGACCACTAGTGTCCCGCGTAAATGGGTGCTCCAAATGCTCTGGAACTAGTATTTTAACCCTTTAATTCCCATGATAGAACAGTCTTCTGGAAATAATGTAGTTCAGAAAATCTGACTTGACACCAGAAAAATTCAATGGCTAATTTCGGTTGATTTAAATCCGGAATACAGTAGAACCCCGATAATTCGGATTAATTGGGACCAGACCCAATCCGGATTATCGAAAATCCGGATTATCCGGAGAATCGGTGAAAAATACAATAAAATGAAGCTTGTTTGCAGAAAATCACCTTTATGTTAAACTTACTGAATATTTACAGACAGTAAAAATGTTTCTTTGTAATAAAAAAGTTTGTAAATTTCTGCTGTGCCAGTTTTTTACACCTTTTGCAAGCCGTATGGCCAGTTGATTCTCAAATTTGAAAAAAAAAAAATGACCAAACCGATCCGGATTAGCGGGGTCCGAATTTGCGGGGTTCTACTGTACCTGTCATTAATTAACCCTTTGAGCTCTGGGGTGTAAATTTCTTCAAAATTCCAAATGTCACATTAGCACCAGTATTTTGCAAAGAAAAAAAGCTGTTAATGATAAACGGTGAAAAATGCATTGAACATTTTTCAAATAAAGTTGGTCAAATTTTCTGGTGCCATTGTGACATTTTGGAATTAAAATTATGTGGTAGAAAATTCTACCATCAGAGCTCAAGGGGTTAAAGCAAATGTTTCTATTTTAATTTTCTGGTGGGAATTAGGAAATGCGAATTAAAATGTCTCCAAATGTTTCGGGCGGTTTGGGATCTAGAGGGTTAAACTAATTTTCTTCGGATTATTTAATGACCGAATAATTTGTGACAAAAGATAGCGAAACTGTAAGATACTAGTGATGTCCAAAGCATTTAGCGTCCCGATTTACGAGGGATACAACTAACAACACTAGTGGTGAGTGAGGGTCACCTCTCGAGTAAAAGCATTAATTGCTGAACTTCGATTTATCATGCTTTCACTGGCGGTGGTATGTTTATGAAATCACTTAATTTTATTCCCAAACGCTACAGTGATACCAGAATTTTGGTAAATATTTTCCATTATATATATATGTGTGTGCAGGGGCGTGCGAAGAGAAAACCGCGGCTGGGGCGAAGTTTCAATTTGGCGCCCCCTCCCCCAACTTTTTCTCGTAAAAGCCCAAAAATGACGTTGATAGCATTTGGCGCCCACTGAATTTCCGTGCCCAGGGCGACCCCCCCCCCTTCGCCCTTCCCCCCCTTTCACACGGCACTGTGTGTGTGTGTGTGAAATATAGCTTCACTCTTATTTGCGAATAAATTTGTTGGTAAATTTCGGCAGCATTCATTTATTTCAACAATTTAGCATTGAAAATGCTTTGTCCCTGAAAAAGTCGAATAAAAATTCAGGAATTCAAAATTTCAAATTAATAGAAGCGTGTGAAAAATTATACAAATATTTCTAAAATTATACATAGGCTTATTGAATATCATGATGATACAATATTAATAAAAATAGGCATAACAAAGAATTCTGTGATTTTGAAACACATTTAGATTTTTCTGCAATTTTCTACAACTTTTTTTTTTTTTTTTCTAGCGGAGCCTTTTTGCGTATACTCTTCGATATTTAATTAAATTTTAAATAATAAAAAGTTATAGACAGAGGAAATTCAAAATGTTATTCAAGAAGGAAAAAATCATCTAAAAAGTCAAAATCAAGTTTATCTCGAAAGTTCAATTTTAAAGATCAAAATTTTTAAGAAATCGGAAAAAAAATATCAAATGTATTTTTTAAAAAAATGTGTCCCGTATATTTTAGACTTGCAAAAGAACAATGAAAAATTGAGAATATTAAGTTTGAGATGTTAAAAATTAATTTAATTTGATTATTTAGTAAATGAGAATAAGAAATTAAAAAAAAATATTCTTTGCCTTTCCATTTATTTCTTTTTTTCGTCTTAAATTATAATTAAAAATACTTAAGGAAAACAGATATGGTGTTGTGATTTTTGTAACATACATAAATAGTTTTTAGCTTGTTTAAAAAACAGGTCAGAAAATATTTAATAATTGCACAAGTGAACAAGTTGGGAATGGGGAAATAAAAGTGTTTGTAATCGCTTGTAAAATATTATTCAGAAAGAAAAACGTGATCTAAATCAAATCTGTGTTAAAACGAAATTTAAAATTTGCAACTATAACTTTTAAAGAATTTTAAAGAAAATAGATAACATCTGAAATAATTGTAATAATAATAAACTATGCCGTGGGTATTTTATTTTATCTTATTTTATTTTATTTATTTATTTATTTTTGCATTCAAAAATTAAGTAATAATTCAAAATGTTGCATTTGGGATTTCGAAATATAATTTACTTCGTTAATTCAAAGAAATGGGAACAAAAAATTGATTTAAAAAATGACTATTTTCGTCAGAGTCATAATTGGAAGATAATTAATTAGAATTAAAAATCAATTAATTAAAAAATAAAACATCGAAATGCAAATGCGATATTGGCAAAAAGATTTAACTTTAACCATAGATTTAGCATTAACTCACGCTTCCTTTGTCTGACGGAACTTGATCCTTGACCTTTTAAGGGGTGATATTCGCATTTTACAAACGGTTGATTTCAATGCCCAAACTGCCTGTGGACACCAGTAATTTTTTTTAGTGCAATTTGATCTCATAACATACGTAAAAAAGATCTTTGGATTATTTTCATATAAATTTGTTTTGTAAATTGTAATGTAATTAATTATTTAAACATTTTTTGGAGCAGAAATGCCTTGCCCCTGAAAGGGTTAATACGTTAAGTGCCATGTTAGACACCGGTGACTGACACTAAACTTTTCATTTAGGCCGCTTCTTTCACAGATGAGTGAGAGTCTAAAATATGATATACACCTAAAAAATTATATTGTTTTAAGTAATTAAGTGAAAATTTATTTGACTTTTATTTATTACAAAATTATACTTCCTTTAACAATTACTAAAAACAGTAGATATCTTTTTTAATTTTATATCATATTTTACACTGTCAGTAATCGGTGACTGACGCGGCCTAAATGGAAAAATCAGTATCAGTTATCGTGGCCCTTAACATGTTAATTAGAATTAGAAATCTTACTGTAAGCAAATCACAATTGAAGATAAAATAAAAATGATCAAATATTTTTTTAATTATTATTATTTTAACCTTTTGACAAAAATTAAAAAGTACACAATTACACAATTTGCTTCTGAAATATGCCATGATGTATCTTTCATGATGTCAGTTTTTTAATTTAATTATATGATAATGAATGACTATGATAATGAAATATTTTAATGATAGTACATGTTTAATCCACTTGCTTTCTTGTTATCACTAAAATGTAACAGTTTCTTTTATCTTATTTAAAGCCAAATTCTATTAATAAATTTTAGTACCAAGACAATCTTGACGAATATTTTTAAGGACCCACACTAGTCACTGAAAAAGACCCGGATGATAACGTTAAGCCTACGGGGGCGTTCTTTTCAAATATCTCGCTCAAATTTTAATATTTTTGCGTGATTGTTTTTGCATAGGATAGCTGAGGACGATCTACAAGCGGACTAGATTTTACTTTTTCGATTTTGGATAAAATTGAAAAAAAAAAAAAAATTACTTTAACTTTCGAAACCGGTTAGAACCGGTTCTGAAATTGAAACTATCATAATATAAAAATATGTAACCAAAATCGAAAAAGTGAAAACTTGCCGGTTGTAGATCGTCCTCAGCTATCCTATGAAAAAAAAAAAAAAAAAAAAAAAAAAAAAAAAAAAAAAACCTTCCATAGACTTAACATTATCATCCGGGCTTTTTCAGTAACTAGTGTTGTGTCTTAAGAAACAAAAACAAATTTCATACCCAAAATAATAAATTAAAAGTGACCAGCAGGCCTTTGGCACATTTAGCTCCACAAGACAGTCCCATGTTGGCTCAGCACCGGACGCTGTGATAACGTCTATCTGAAAAATTAAATTATATATATTAAAAATAAGTCGAACAATACTCGGAAAAAATATATACATATATAAATGAAACTAAATATTTTATAGACTAAGTAAGATTGATAGAATTGAATACAAATAGATACTTTTTTCTATTTATTACTAATACATGTCTGCCAACTTCTTACTACTTCTTGTACTACAACTTCTACCAACAAACACATTCGAACCAGAAATTCAATTTAACAAGTTAAGGAATTATGCAGTAATACATATCATGAAATAAATTCTCCACACATATTATTTAGTAAATTTTCTGGTTAAAACCACGTTTATTTCATTTAAAAAGGCGTAGAAGTTGGCAGCTCTGCTAATAGAAAAATGTATTACAAGAATTAAGGTAACAAATTAAATATCTCAGATATATTCGAAAATGAATTATTGATGAAATTTAATACCTGTTCAGGAGCAATTTTCTATGGTGAGATAAAAATGACTTGTTTTTTACAATTTACTCATTTCCTATTAATAAGTAAGTATTGACCGAAACAGATTTTTTACGACCGAAATTGAAACCGAATTTCGTTAATCTTCCTGTTTTCAACCAAAAACGAAAAACAAAATATTCAGAAATATTTGTGTAATTAATGCATACATAAACATGCATAATTATTAATTAATTATAACGGTGGCTCAAGTTGACCTGTGACTTTGGCCAAAACTTTTTATTTTCATACAACTTAAAGAGTAAATAATTTTTCAACGATACAAAATAATTTTCTAACTATACGAATTCTGTCCAATTAAAAAATGATTGAGGTAAACACACCTCGATGACTTTTGTAAATAAACATCAGTTATTTAAGAAGTTTCTCAGAGAATATTCGAAATGCGATTTTAAATTAAGAATTTTCTATCACTGTTAAGCTAAATATATATATATATATATATATATATATATATATATATATATATATATGGTAGGTTTTTGTAACAATGGTAAAAAAAACGCTGTTCCTGTCATACTTCTATGGAATTTAAGAAGATTTTTCTTTAATTAAAAGTGGTGTTCCAAAAACGGACCAAGTGAGAGATCTGCTATTTAAACTTACTGGTGAGAATTTGGAATCTCCCAATAAAAAATCAGCCAGATGCGGCAACACGGTGGCATTCTTCATCTGGCCTAACACGGGAAAACGCGCGCTTACACAGGGTATAAATGGTTTTAACTTTGCCACCAATAGAATGAAATTATAACAGCCACTTTATTTAGACGGAGACAATTCTTACAAATTTTGTGATAAAATAAGTTGAAGATTACTTTAAAAAAATTAGTGGTTATGATTGCAAAAACCATACGCACTCTGGGTCTTTTACGTCCTGCTCGCATCCTCCCGGGTTAATTTTATTTAAAGAATCCGATTTATCACAAAAAGTTTAATTAATTATTATTATTTATAAAAAGTATTTAAAATTTTACGGTGTGAATTCCAACACTACTAAAAAGTTGGAAAATTAGTGATGACGTCTTCGTGTCCTGGAGCCTTGCGTATTTCGATAGCAACGGTTCAGGACGTAGAGTTTCCAAACGATAAGCCTGGTTTCAACCGCGTGATCACTTACTCCTCAAGTTTGATCCAACCAATCATAATTGTCAATTTGTAACCTGTATTTTGAGCCAACCAATAACAATCGGGCAAACAAAAAATATGTCTGGTTGCTAAGGTTGTTACCAGGGTGTGACGTCAGTTGAAACTGGTCTATTGTTTATTTCTTTTCGAATCTTTTTTTTTTTTTTTTTTTTGTTTTTTTTTTTTTGTTTTTTTTTTTTTTGGAAAATTTAATAGTAGTCAATAATTTCAAAATTTTAGCAAAAAAGTTGCTTTTTATCTGAAATTGTTAGAGCACGACTTTTATGAGACTGGGAGATAAAAACTTCGACAAATCATACCGAATCTTTAGCTGTAATTGCCTTTAGTATTTATTAAAACATTGGATTCTCTTATACCTTTGAATAGCTGCCAATTTGTACGGATTTTTTGCACCAGTAAAATTTAAAAGAAATTTTTGTATTCTTTCATCGTCGGAAATCGTTTGATTTCAATGACTGATTTGGGAAAAATTTTCTGTTAAATTTTAGTGGCAGGAAATATCCGTGTAAGTTCGCAGCTATGCATTTGGAATTTGGATCGATTTTGAAAAAGCGATAAATTTTTAAATTGTTCATATTTTCAAATGCAGAAACGTTATTATTTTTCTTTTTTTAGTTTTTTTCTTCTAATCTTTGTTTGATGTATGAAAAATTATTTAAAAAGAAAACTTTCATATAACGTCACCTTTAAAAAAATCAAACTTTTATTTCAGGTTTAGATTAATTTTGGCATAAAACTTTACAAAATGTGACTATTAACGTGTCTAGAAAAATATTTCGAAGGGTGGGAATGGGGGTTCAATTTGGAATTGTAAAATAGTGCATTTTGAATTGTAATAATTTTACACAAATCCTGGCTGAAAAAAACCCATTTTTTTCGATCCCCTCTCCCCTCCCTTAACAAAGTCCAAAGCGTTTTATTTGGGACATTAAAATTTTATTAAGTTTATCGGATTTTTTTTTTTTTTTTTTTTTTTTTTTTTTTTTACGGTAATTGAAGTAATTATATTATTAAATTTAGAAGTACGAGGTGGAACCCGTAGAACTTCGACGAAAGAAAATATTTTAGAAGGAAAACTGTTTCATTGGTTTATAACAACGTATAAAATTAGCTACAGTAAAAAATGCATCTTATATTGGTCAGCTTAATTCTAAAAGAAATATTATTTTAAGCTAAAATTAACAAAATACCATTTCTATAAAAATCAGTTGTCCAAATTATTAAAATTAAATTTAATCGCATATGTAATAAGTAAAATACGATAAAGATAATTTATTATGATGAAGTAATCAATTGAAGATCTTATGCTTGGTAAAAAAAAAAAAAAAAAAAAAAAAAAGACACGATTATAAAATTTCATGTGAAATCTAAACCCGTCATTTTCATCCTCTCAAAATTTACATGCGAAATTTTAATTTAATTTTTTTTTTCAATTTTAAGAGAAAGTGGCGCATTACTGTTGCCACAATTACAAAATTCGCACAAAAACTATAAAAAAAAATAACATCTCAAAAATAAATTGAGATACAGTTTTCAAGCAAATTGCATTTAAAAATACGTTTTTTTTTCTCTAAACGCCGATGTAAAAATTGAGAATGTGCGATGTTTAGATGTATAAAAATTGCAGCAGCAAAAATTGCAAAATCCAAATTGCAGAGGAAACTGTTGCCATTCGCAAAATGACGTATGCGTTACGCACAGATACGTTTGGCCTTTATAATATAGATAATTAAAGTTACAAAAATATACATTGTAAATACTTAGTATGTATATAAAAAAATGAAGATCTATTTTAAAAAGCAAACTTACAAGCATAATAATAATACTATAAATAATAATAATAATTATAATAAGCATAATAATAATACTAATAATGAAGCATACTTCATAAATCTTATGAAAAAATTCCCTGAGATTCCCCCTTCCTCTCAAACTGATTTTTCCCCCTTGTTTGGGAGGGGGTGTTATTGAGTCTTATAGCAGTTGAGCCTGAGCTGTTGTCTCGAACAAGGCCTGATTACCGCAAAGGCCAACTAGACCATGGCCTTGGGCCCACTTATGAAAAGGGCCCAATTTAATAAAATGATTTTTTAAAAAATATTAAAATTGCAGTTTCCTGCAATTATTTTCTCAACAAACAAATCTATATATATAAAAGGAATTCTGAGGATAATTGAGGCACAGGCGAAAGCAAATCTTGGCAATGCGCCAACTCGGTCCAGAGGAAGCAAATCTTGGCAATGCGCCAACTCGGTCCAGAGGTATAAAAGCAAGATAGAAAAAAACGCGCAGGTCTGTGCATTCAAGTACAACCACCCATATGTATATGCTGAAAGTTTGTTCTGACGCTCACCCGACGCACGTGGAGTGCCGATGGTCCGGGGAGAGTCACCGGGGGATCCGTCGCGAGCTGAGAGAGAAGCGTACCATACACATAAATTATTAAATAAACCTTCAAATTAAGCCCGGCGAAGCGGGCTGGGTATGCTAGTAATAATAAAAAAAATGGTTAACTTGGCAACCATATGATAATCTAATGAATAGAATAGTTCCGGGAGAAAAAAAAAAATCTAGCTACTATTTTGGTATGAGGGGGGCCCTAAAAAGGTGCCAAGCCTTGGGCCCCCTATGACTTATTGGGCTCTGGTCTCGAATGATCCAAATCTCGAGAATTCAAACAGGAAAGAACAAACAAAAGACAACAATAAAAAAAAGAGAAAAAGAAACAAACCAAAACAAACAAACAAATAATAAAAAAAATAAAATTCCGCAAAAGATTTCTCAGTAAAACTTTCCCTCTCATAATTCCCCTAAGCTAGCTAGGGGAAAATGTTCCCTATCTGGCAACAGTTCAAAAAGAAAAATTCCTTTTCCTTCGCTTGACTTCAGAGAGATTACTTTGCTGAAACACAACTTATTTCGCACCTGCTGTGGTAGCGTGGCCGAGTGGTCTAAGGCGCTGGTTTTAGGCACCAGTCTCGTTGAGGCGTGGGTTCGAATCCCACCGCTGCCAAACTGGTATTTTTTTAAATTAAGCTTGTTTAATAATCTCGAAATGTTCAAATTATTATTATTTTTTTTTTAAAAAAAAAGTACTTATTGATGAATAATTAAAAAATATATATAAAAAAAGATTTTTTTTGCTAAATTAGAAGACAAAAAAAAAAAAAAAAAAAAAAAAAGAAAAAAAAATCTGTTGTTAAAAACAACAAATATATGTGTACAAAATAAGTTTTTATTTGAGAAGATGTACTAAATTTAACCCTTTATCTACCGACGGTATTTATAAGTACCATTAAAATTACTTGTTATAAAATTCTTTTAATACGTCGATTAGTTGTAATAATGTTTAGAATGAGTTACAGATACATTATTTTATTCTAAAAGCATTATTGGTTACACAAAATAAAAATATTTTTAAAAGGATGATTTCTTTTGCATTTGTATCTTTTCACCTTTTTTAGCTATGAGGAAAGGGGATGGGGATTTTTTAATTCGGAAATATTTCTATATTTATATTGTAAGAACATCATATCTGTACATTTTACAATTCTACAAAATACTAAGGAAACAATTTAAAATAAAAGATTTGAGTAGGATTACAAATATTGCACAAATTTCCTGTAAATTCAAATTTAAGAAATCCTTTTAAATCCTTCTAAAATCCTTCAAAAATTTATTAAAGGATTATGTAAATCTTTTAATTTAGTTTAAACAATTTACGTAAAATGCTTTAGAATGTAAAATTTTCATGAATTCATAATTCGGTAGATCAATGGTTAAACATGATCTAAAAATAAAGTAAAGTTTAAAATTTGTAATTTTTGAAAATGAAATTAATATTTTTGCTTAACTCATTACCTGTTAGTGTTGTGTTTACGAAAAATAAATAAATAAATACACATTTCTTAAATTAACTATCAAACTATCACTATTTATTTGAATTGAAATTTAAAAACAGAAACTTTGACCTATAAATAAAACAAATATTATCTTTCAAAATTAGTGGGGGAAAACATTTTTTCAGTAAAAAAGTTGAAGGTCCCTTCAGGGACAAAGCACTGTCATTGCTAAAATATTGAAATGAATGATTAACACTGGATTTTACGAGCAAATTTGTTTGAAAAAGATAAGATATTAAATTTCACATACAAAGTAAACGGAAAAATTTTCTACCAAAATTCTGGTGCCATTGGGGCACTTGAGTATTAAAATTAATAGACCGGAAGGCGGCAGCACGGACAATCACCTCATCCAGTTCACGGATGAAAATCCAGGATTAGTTAAATCTCGATCCGCATATTAAAACACAATCGGTCTGCCAAGTCACATCTTGGTGGAAAACACCTACAAATCCTTTTAGCAGTTGTCTCGTAGGTTTACTATAGTGCTTTTTTGCACCCAAAAGTATGAAAACATGGAGAATTGAAGCAGGAAAACATAATGGTAAACATATGAGTCAACCGCTAAAATCGGGTTCGTAGGTGTTTTCCATCAAGATGTGACTTGGCAGACCGATTGCGTTTTAATATGCGGATCAAGATTTAATTAATCCTGGATTTTCATCCGCGAACTGGATGAGGTAATTGTCTGTGCTGCCACCTCCCGGTCTATAAGTGGTTTCATAAACATACCACCACCTATGACAGGGTCAATGAGGATGAAAAGGAGAGTGTCGAAGAATAACAAGTAAGAAAAATCATGCGTTAACCATATATTATGAAGCACTTTCTAACACTTCATGAAATCTTTAACAAAACTTCGTTATCCAGGGAAATAAAGGTATATAGCCAAATACAGCGTTCGAAATCCTTGGTGGTCCGCTGGTCCGAGACCACCGATAATTCAATCGGACCACTAATTTGAAAAATTTAGTGGTCCGCAGGACCAGTGCCTTTTTTCAGGCCCTGAGAAAACTGCATCCGATCGCACATAAGATTTTTTTATTATTATTATCAGTGATGCCGCAGACGCGCTATAGCGCGTAAATTACTCAACAAATCGGCAATGGGACGCAAAAAATAGTTCCTACGCGTCCCACAGGACGCATAATTTCGTTAAGGAATAGCGAAAAAACGGCAAATTTCGTTAAAAAATCGCGAAATAACGGCTAATTTACGGCAAATTTGTTAAACAAAATGGCGAAAAAATGGCTAGTTTTATTCCAAAACCCGAAACAAAAGGCAGATTTCTTCGAAAGATCGCGAAAAAACGGCAAATTTCGCTCAAAAAAATCGCGAAAAACGGCAGATTTTTTTCCAAAAATTGCGGAAAAATTTTAGATTTCTTCAAAAAATTGCAAAAAAAACCCGGCATATTTCTTCAAAAAATCGCGAAAAAAGACAAATTTTATCCGAAAATCCCGATAAAACGCGAAAATTGTCAAACAAATCGCGAAAAACGACAAATTTCCTCAAAAGATTGCAAAAAACCCCACAAATTTTGTTAAAAAAGCACTAAATAACGACTAATTTCCGGCAAATATCGTCAAAAAATGCGCGAAAAAATGGCTAGTTTTATCCTAAAACGCGAAAAAATGACAGATTTCTTTAAAAAAAATCGCGAAAAAACGGCAAATTCCCCCAAAAATCGCGATAAAACGGCAAATTTTGTCAAAAAATATCGCGAAAAACGGTATATTTCGTCAATAAAAATAAAAGTTTTCGTCAAAATAACGCGAAAAAACGGAAATTTCGACAAAAAAGCACGAAAAAATAAATAAATAAATAAATAAATAAGTGAATACCGGGAGAGAATTTTTCTGTTTTAAAAACTAATTTTCTTGCTTCAAAATTGTTGTTGCTGCTCCAAAAACTGATTTTCATGCTTCCCAATCGGTTTTTTATTGCTCCAAATCTTTCTGAGTGAATGTGACTCCTAAAAGCACCATTTCATTAAGCAAAGTACCCATTTACTCAACAAAAATATTCCTTTTTTCAGCAAAAATGTCTTTTTCAATAAACCTGTCTTGCCCCATTTTAAAAGAAAACCGAACAATAGTGATACTTGTTATCTTCTACACTTAAATAAGCATTATTTTATAATTAAATTTGTATCTTGCACATTTATTCTTTAAAAAGTACAGAAAATTTACTCTAAGTGTTAAAATTATTTAATAGAATTTTATGTAGCGGACCAGTGATGATGTCTGCGGACCAGTAAATTCTCATGCTTACTGGTCCTTGGGACCAGTGACTTTTCTTTAGGAATTCTATCGCTGCAAATATGTATTCCAATACTTTTGAACAGCCCTGTATTTGACCTGCCAGTTGATATACATATTATAAAATGGGAAAATTTAGTTTAGCAAGAAAAAAGCTTAAAATTTCTTTTTGAGCAATTTATACTAATAAATGGGAAACATACTTAAAACTTATGTTCAGCCCTGTGGTTTACATTGTACCATTAGTACACGTGAGTAAAAAGCTAAAATTCATTTAAAACACTCTTAAAACAACTGAAATCACATTGTTATAAATTATCATTCATAGGTGTCCATGTACACAATTCTTTGCGTGGCCCTGTATATCATTTTAACTATATTTTGCAAAAATCTAAATTGAATTCTTTCTAAATTGAATGCAGCTCAGCATAAAAATGTATACCTTATTTAATAACCACCTTTAAGTAATTTACGCTCATACTCAGTAACGTTGGCGAGCTCTTATGGATAGCCCTGTATATCAACCATAACATTTATACACACCCTTATAATGTAGAAAGATTTAGTGAAACTTAAATGCGTATATCATAATTAAAATGTATTACATCCATCCATCAGCCATCATCGGAAACATATACAGTCCGTCGGAAAGAATATACTATTTGAAATCTTTTGTGTGTACTAAATGTAAATGCAAGTGTAATAATGTGTGTCTAAATGTAAATAAAGTGTAAATGCAATGTATTTCATGTTATGCAAGACAGTATCGTATAATTTATATTAAGCCTCAGTGACATATATCAATTTTGTTATACATGAAACAGTTTAATATATTTTTTAAATGTCGCACACTTCCCCCCCCCCTTTGCCATTATTCAATGGAATTCTTTTGTGTGGCCCTGTAAAGAAATAATAGCTATATTTTCACCGCATATTTTATAGAGTGCATATTTTAGAGCACGAGAGTTAGAGCGCGGACAGACGGTCATCCGGCCAGACAAACCGAATGCATAAGCACTTTTCAACTTTGTTAAAGAGTGCTAAAAAAAAAAAATAATAATAATAAAAAAAAAAAAAAAAAAAAAAAAAAAAAAAAAAAAAAAAAAGTAAAAATAGTGATAAGTAAAACTGAGTATAATACTGTGTTCCTTTAAGGGATTTTTAATTTGCCGGTGTTACATTGTTCGGAATCTATATATACAAGGTGGAACCCGTCGAATTTCGACGAAAGAAAATGTTTAAGAAGGAACTGTTTCATTGATTTATAATAAACCTACAAAATTAGCTACAGTTAAAAATGCATCTTACAATAGTCAGTCTAACTCTCAAACAAACATTATGTAAAGCTAAAATTAAGAAAAAAAAAATATTATTTCTATAAAACTCATTTGTCAAAATTATTAAAATTGAACTTTAATTTCATATGTAAAAATATAATAATAAAGCAAAATAAGATCAGTTATATAATCAGCTCAACACCATAAATCATAGCATCAGCAGCATATATCAGGGTCAGTTCGGCATAATTGTCTGAGCGAAGCGAAGTCTTATACTCAGAGTACGTAACGATATTAAAAGTCAAAAAAATTCTTTCGTCAAGGAAATCACAAAAAGTACTTGTCGGATTTTGATTCTGTTTGTACCAGTAGGTACCTATGAAAGTAATCTGGTGAATGAACTATCGACGAAAAATATCCTCCAAATAGTTTAAAAGTTATATTTAAAAAACTGATAAAAAAGCACAATTTATTTGCATACGTCACAGAAACTCGGTGTGCGTCATTTTTCACGGGCTGGATATTTTGATAGACAGCCGAATCAGAGTGCATGGAGTAGATAGTTGTCTTGACGAAGCGAAGACTAATACACATAGTACGTAACGATATTAAAAGACAAGCATAACTCTTTCGTTAAGCAAATCTGGAAAAATACATATCGGATTGCGATTCTGATTGTACCAAACGGTGCCTATGGGAGTAACCTACTGAATGCACCTACTTTCAAAAATTAGTTCCAAATAGTTTTAAAACTATTTTTAAAAAATTGATAAAAAGCCCAATTCATTTGCATACGTTACAGAAATATTGTGTGCGTCACTTTTTACCAGTTGTATATTTTCGTTAGATTCCCAAATTTAAGCACATGGAGAAAGGAAAATACGCAAACAATTTTTAAGTACAATTAATTATATTTAAAATTTAGAAACAAACTGAAAAATAATTTTGTTCTTGGTGTTAATTTAAAAGAAAAGTCTTAATTCTTAGTAACTTAGTATTTGAGATTTTGCGATAATTTTTATAATAGCACTTAATAGCTGCCATTAACATCTTTAATATTTCGCACCTTTGCACATGCAAATTGGAAACAATTATGTCGTGTTTAAATAAAATATGTGCTGAAATAAAATATTGGTACTTCTTCGTTATCTCGTGATCAATTTCGCCAAATTGTATATATTCACATATTTTTTATTTTAAATAACGAAAGAAGAAATAAATTAGTGAAACATTGATAAAAATACAAATAAAAAGCGGTATAAAAAATCACTTGATGACGTTTTAAACACATGTTTACATTGTTTAATGAGACATTCACGATCATTCATGATTGGCATTTTATCTTATTGTTTGGCGATAATTTTTTGGTCTATAGGATAAGCAAGTAATATCAAAAAAGGAACTATAGTTGAAGCGAAGAATAAACAGTTATAAGTAATAAACATTATAAAAAATATAATAAAAATATGAATATCACAATAAATCGTAAATCGTAAAACACTTATAGCAATATTCAAAAACAACGTTTTCATCAACTTGGCGGAGAAAAAAATCGCACTAACATGTAGCTTATATTTTTACTCATAAATATGACATCTGTGCCATATTTACGAGTAAAAATAAGCATAAACGATCATCAGGTTTGAAATCTCAATTTCTGAAGGCCAAACTGGACCATGATTTATAAAAACACCAAGGTAAAGATATTATTTGAAAAGTATCATGAAATTAGAGCAGAGATATATACGCATCGGGTTTGGCGCAAATTTCGAGAAAATCATTTTTGAATGAATTTTGATTATTTTAAAAAGTAAGTAACAATTAAAAAAAAAAGCATGATTAAATTTAGGTTATATAAATATAGAAAAAAAAATTAATAATAAACAAACAACAATAGCCAGATCACCATGCAATGTAAATAATGATGTTTTGGCGCTAATTATATGGTAAAGTTTCATATCCTGTTCTAAATTTTTTAGCGAGCTTTTTTTTTTTTTTTTTTTTTTTTTTTGTAATACTTGGTTATTTCGTAGACCAATTGCGCCAAACTACATAAATCGTCAAACTGTTTGTCAAATTACATAAATTGACCTAATTTGTATTTTAAATAACAGAAGAATAAATACATTTTTAAAATGTAATAAGAAATACACATTAAAAGTTGAATTAAAAATCACTTTATGACGTAACAAGCACGCGTATCGTAATTAATGACAAGTGAAAGTAACATTTACAATCATCCAGTATTGGCATGTAACCTCATAGTTTGGCGATAGTTTTTTGATCGACAAGATAACCAAGAAATACCTTTTTTTGCCATTAAATAAATCGATGTGGTTGTGATCTTCAGCCTGTGAGTTGCTTTTTTTTCTGCACTTTCCAACAAAGCTGAAAAAAATTTATGCATTCGGTTTGTCTATCCGTTTCTCCACACTCAAACATCCGTAAATATACACCGATTTATATGCAATTGGAAACCTTATTTAGGGTCTCCTAGGCATGTTTGATATTGTATATGAAGTATGTGGGATTAATAGTTTATTTACAGGGGCACCCAAAAGATTTTCATTACAGTATGGTCTATTGGGGGAAATCCTTTGCAGAGTATTTTAATGAAATTACGCTATTGCAAATTTACGAAACTTATATAAACCACTGAATTTCATTACGATTAAGTTATAACGGGATATTCATAGCATTTTGAATCCAATTACAAGACAAAAGAAATCGGTTACAATACTGTTTTTGAGCAATAATTTCTGGAAATGAGTTTTCAATTTCGGCGTGCGCTTTTAAATTTAACTGTTTTTTTAGGTGTGTCCCTAATTAATATAAAATATTTAGTAACTATAGTCGCCGTCTGATCCGTTCATGTGTATCTCCACATATAACAGCACAAATACTATCCTACGGAATCGTTTGAAATTTTAAATATCTATTTGTTGCCGAATTTTGTTGAGTCGTTGCAAATTTTAATAAAATCGGATAAATTCGAATACAGGGACAATTTAAAGTATTCCGTTACATTACGGTCGATGGGATGAAATAGTTCCAAGCTCTTTTTAATGATGTTAAACCCATCGAAACATAATGAAATTGATATGCATTTATGAAGATCACTAGAATACATATTTTGTAGAACATGTCACACAAAAAATATTTATTATTAATTTACATGTCACCACAAAAGAATTCCATTATAAAATAGAATGAGAGGTGGGACATTAACTTTTCAGCTTTACTAATCTAGGAATTTTATCATAGAATCATTTTCTCAATTGCCACTAGCAGGCCTTTTAAATAATAACCTTTTTCCGGTAAAACGGCGTAATCGAGTTCACATTGGCGTATTTGAGCCCGCATGTTATGCCGAAAAAAATATGTTCAGATTTGTAAATCACTTGTGATGACACTTTGACGGCTCAAAGCTTATGCAGATGAGATATTCAGATCTCGTTCATATCTTATGCTATTGGCATCGCCAAAAGTGGAATAATCGTAAAAAATAGAGAATATACGCTCTAAGCAGAGAGTATATGCTCAAGTTATAGAATATATCCTAGAATGTATGTACTGCGGCTTTTTGAGAAAGAGGGCGAGGGAGAGAAGGTGATTCTTAAAAAATCCAGAAAGTATGTGGCGTATACCTCTGTAAACTCTCTACTACATTCATGATTGCCGATTCATTTTATTTTATGTATGCTAAAGCGAAATACAGCTCAATTTCAAGGGAATGGGTTAAAAACGAAAACAAATCAGCGTATGTAGTGGCCAGCATGCGCGACCCATTTAAATCAGATTGAGCATATCTGGAACACACTCGAAACGACAGATTGTATTCCTTTGTTGGCGTTTTCGGGATTTTTATGTATCTTTTTTTAAGTGAGAATACCCCAATTTTTTATCGAAAACCTCATCGCATACATTGAAAACAGGTGTAGATATTATATTATTATATATATTAATTATTTTGTTCTATCTATTTAAGGGCACTGCACACCATATAAAAAAATCCCTCATTCTACTCAACCATCATGATTTGTGCCAATTTTAGGTACTAAAATTGATTGTATATTCTTTACGTCATTTCAAAGAGTTTAAATTCCGATACAAGATATTTTAGCGCTTTGTTAGCTGTATTCTTCAAATTTTATACTTATGCGTGACTATTTTGTATAATTTGATTTCACATTTTTTAACCGTGTATAGGAATTTGAATGTAATATTTTGCAATTGTACCATTCACCTTGCTCTTTTTTATCATTTCAATTTGTGACAATATATAATCAATTAAGGATAGAATCTCTTTTTACTTTTAGCATATTATTTTAAAAACTCTGTTCTAAGCAGCACACTTATCGCTCTCCGCAACACACTTATCGCTCAGACTAATCCCTCTGAGGGAAGTCCTAGTAAAGATCAGTTACTAAGATGAAGTTATGAATGAGGCTTTTATGTTTGTTATAAATGCGTATGGAAAAAAAAAAATTCAAATTGACACGATCTTAGAATATCACGTGAAATCTAAACCCGTCATAATTTTCATCTTCTCGAAATTTACATGCGCACGTTTCAATTTTTAACAATTTTAAGAGAAAATGGCCTATTTTTGTTGCCACAATTACAAAATTCCTACTAAAAATAATTAAAAAATTAATAATTCAAAAACAAATTGAGATACAGCTTTCAAACAAATTGCATTTAAAAGTACATTTTTTTCTCTCTACGATGGTGTAAAAATTAAAAATGTGCGATGTTTATAAGCATAAAATTTGCACTACCGAAAATTGCAAAACCGAAATTGCATGGGAAAGTGTTGCCATTCGCAAAATGACGTATGCGTTACGCACAGAGACGTTTGGCCTTTATAATATAGATATATAAAAAAAAGGCTATGATTAGATATTCAAATTTAACTAGATGCATAAAACAATTACTTTTTCAAAAAGTTGAAGGAATCTTCACAATTTAAAACTCAATACATTGGATGCAAAAGTGAAATAAAAAAAGTATTTTAGTTCACAATCAAAGTGAAGTGGAAAAAATAGATTAGCAAACGTTTTCAAACAGACAGCACTTTACTATTTTCTTTTAAAATTTTAATTAAGAAAATAATATGTCGTCTAAAATTCTCTAATATAATCTAAAAGAAAAACATTAGGTATTGAAGGATTAGTCTGCATATAAAAAAGAATAAAATTCTTAGCTAATCTTAACAAATACGCTTTTAACTTTGTCTAACTTTGCTGTTTTAACTTATGCTGCCAGCTAAAACATATTTAATAATGAAACATCTGAAACAATCGAACAAAACTCTTTAAAGCGCAAATTTATTTGATACCGATGACAATGCATGTGTGTACGGAAGCCATATCGGTAAATTTATTTTCCATGAAGAAGACTCAAATATTAAATTTTCTTTTTAATAGGTTTATTATTAAATTACTCTTCACATAATACTTAAACTTTTAAAATCAATAAAAAGCGACTACTAAGGAAATAAATATAAAAGTTTGGCTGGAAATTCCGCTCCGAAATATTTTTCTGACTACTATCTTGAGCGGAATTGCGTATTAAGCGTGATTTGCTGAATGTTATTGGAATTATTGGACTTATTTACACATTTAATCCTCTAAATCTAAATAAATTATGTTTGAGGCCGAAAATTGTGCTTTTTGCGTATATTTAGCTTAAAATTTTATTGTATCCTACTTCAATTCATTATTTCTTTTTACAGGACTGACTGGAATAACAACGAAAATAAATAAATAAATATATAAAAATAATATATAAATAAGGATTCCAACATGACTTTATTGTTGATTAATACGTTATAACCAAAAGCAAAACAACAAAATTATAATTATCTGATGGACTAATTTTTTAACAGGAAAGAATAAATAAATAAAAAAAATCTTTGAAGCGCAATCTCAGCTGTTAAAATCGTATTTAGTACTTGTGATAATGAAACCCAGTATAAACTGTACTTTTTAATATAAATGAAAAACTATCCTTACCAACTTTCGTGTAAAAATATTATTAGCATAGCAAAATAAAATAAATAAAAAAAGCGGGGGCACAAACAAACATAAAAAACTAAAGTAATTATATACCAGCAGTCGTATTCGTGTAATATTTTTGGGTTTCTCCCCCCCCCCCCTTCTATAATATGCATCATAAAAAATAGTAGTGCATAGCTGCCAACTTTTACGCATTTTTGCTACCACTAAAATTACAGAGATTTTTCATCTGTTTAATCACAAGATTTCGACGATTAAATAAAACAATATCTATTATAAAATTTTTGCGGTAGGAAAAATGCGTAAAAGTTGGCAGCTATGGTAGTGATATAACGCTCAACCAGTGTTGCCAGAGGGGCTACTTTTTTAAAATTCAGATTCTTGATTGGCACCACTTTTACTTACCCATCATACGTAGTATAGGGTAAGTCTTGCAATCGTTTTGAAAATCGAAAAAAATTTTTTTGACGGATTTACACGTTTTAGATACTAAAGATTCCGAAAAACATATTTTTTTGAAATTTTTTTTTTGCCGTCCGTCCGTCCGTCTGTCTGTCTGTAAACGCTCTATCTCCCGAACAAATTGAGATAGAGACTTGAAATTTTGTATGTACTTAGTATGTAAGAATGGGACGAAGCCTATTTAATATCAGTAACCTCAATTATCCAGAACTATTTTTTTCGGACTCTCGAAAAATTCATTCTGATGAAAGGTATATAAAAATTTTCGATTTTTTTATTTTTATTTTAAAGAGTGGATGTAAAAGGCAATAAAATAACACAAATTTTGCATAAAGAACGAAGTCGATCGAATTATTAGTTGCCGAGATATGTGTAATCCTGTTTTCCGCATTCTTTGATATTTCATGACCCTGTATTTTAATCAAATTTCAATTCAAAGATATATTTTAATTGGAAATGAGACGCTTCATCCGACGCAGTAAATTGTTAGTTAATATGATTATTATTTTTAGAGTTATAAGGATGTTTCTTTTACGCAATCCGGTATTACTTGAGTATTTTGGCGTTTTATATAATTTGTCGAATTTGGCTCATTAGCAATTTATTAATAAAGCATGACTATGTATATTAAAACTATTTAAATTTGCGTTTAAATTTTATTTTGGAATTGCAGTGCATTTTATAAATATTTTACACATGTTTTATTTTCATATTTTATATTATGCATATCCATGATGGGTAAGTATTACGGTGGCCCCCAACGACTAGTTTACGAATGATTAAATGTGCCTGATTCAAAGGCATGATAATTAAGACTAAAACAAAAGGTAATTTACCGCTTCAAAAAAGTGGTGTCAATCAAGAAATCTGAATTTAAAAAAAAGTAGCCCACTGGCAACACTGCGCTCAACTAAAACCTCTCTAACAACAAGTATGATCATTTCTAATCATAATACTTTTTTTTATGACGTTGAGTAACCTAAGTTCGTTTATATATTTCTACTACATTTAAAACATACACGAAAGGATAGAAAATGAAATATCAGGAGGCAGGATGAAATAATTGCTGTGTTGCTAATTTAGCGTGTTTTTGTTTTATTCAAATATCTTCCCCGATTTTCAATCAGAAATTTTCGCTTTTATTAATCTGTTATTAAATAAAGTAAACAATACCATTCGGAAACAGTGTTTTTTTTTTTTTTTAAACCGGAATAATAATAATAATAATAATAATAATAATAATAAAAATCTTCTCAATTTCCAAATGCAAGCAATTTTTTTAAAGCAACTTTTTAACCCTTTATCTACCGCATTATGAATTCAAGAAAATTTTACATTCTAAAGCATTTTAAGCAAATCGTTTAAACTAAATTAAAAGATTTACATAATCATTTAACCCTTTAACGTTCATTGGTTTCTCTACGAAACCACAAAATTTTAATTCCGATATGCAACAACGACACCGGAATTTTTATCTAAAAAAATCCATTTTATCATGTATGAGAAAAATCATTTTTTCATATTTACAAATATATCTGTTGGCAGTTACCGGTGTCATTAATTTATTTCAACATCTTAGCAATGAAAATGCTTTGATCGTTAAAGGGTTAATAAATATTTGAAGGATTTAGAAGGATTAATTAAATTTGAATTTACAGGGATTTTGTGCAATTTTTATAACCCAACTCAAATCTTTTATTTTAAACTATTTTCTTAGTATTTTGTAGAATTATAAAATATGCAAATATGATGTTCTTACATTATAAATATAGAAATATTTCCGCATTGAAAAATGCCCATCTCCCTCCCTCAGCGCCAAGAAAGCGGAAAAGATGCAAAGACAAAAGAAATAATCCTTTAAAAAATATTTTTGTTTTGTGTAACCAATAATGCTTTTGGAACAAAATAAAGTAATGTATCTGTAACTCATTCTAAACAGTATTACAATTAACTGACGTATTAAAATAATTTTAATGGTACTTATGTACCGTCGGTAGATAAAGGGTTAACACGTTTCTCGTGAAGCATAAAAAAGTAAAATTAAATTCATTTTTCTGATGCGAATCATGATTAAAATTAAAGGGTTAAGCATTATTTCCCCCCCAAAGGACCGACAATTTATTGCGTATTAAGCGGGATGGCGTAGTAACAATTCGCATATTAAAACAGTGGTGTAAACAGCGTGGGTATCCAAGTGCCCCGGTTACCGGTAATTTTTGAAAGTTCTGTTCACCTTCTCTAGCCAGAAAAATTTCTGTTATGAATCAAGTGGAAGAAAACTTTACAATATTACTAATTTTGGGCACCCACCCTGGTTACGCCACTGTTAAAGTGATATTTTTGCATTAACCATATGAGATTCAAGGAACCGGAAAAAAATCGCGTAACAAGCGAGGTCATTGTTGCCGATCCCACCGAAGCTATCATATGGGTTGAAAATACGGACTTCTTATTGGTTGAATAATTTAAAGAGCATTTTGCTTTGATTCCTTTTTGAGTTTAGGTTTATTTAATCACGAATTTCTGTTTGAAAATCTTTTGAAAGATAGATTTTAATAAATTTCCTTCTGATTTTATATATTTTTTCATAGATAAAGAAATATTTTCTGGAATTTATGATTAAAGAAGTTAATTATGATGTTTCTCAGTTGCTCTTTATTGCTTTTAGAATATAATAAAAATAAAATTGCCATTTCTTCTTATAATTATTTTAACATGATATGCACATATATGCCCCTAATATATACATCCACATTCAGAAAGATTTATTTACAAACAATAATCACATTTCATTTTTACGGCGTCAATTACGCAATATTTATAAACCCAATTGGTCTATATTCTTTTAAAAAATTGTCGTTTCTTCTTATTATTATTTTAACATGATATAGCTATATACACTCCTAATATGTACATCCGCATTCCGAACGATTTATTTGTAAACAACAATTGCTCTTTAAATTATTCAACCAATCACAAGCCCGTATTTTCTTCTCCATGCTAGTTTCGGTGGGATCGGCAAAAATGCAAGCGAGGTCGCCTATTAACTGCAAGTATCTTAACTGCAATCAATTTTTTTTTTTCAGATTATTTATAGAAATTTCGTAGTTAAATTTGATTGATCTTTTATGACGTACAAGAGTAAATGTCTTAGCTTTTTTTATTTTCAAAATATTTTGAGTAAGGTCTTTAAGAAGATCTTCCTTGTAAGCAACGCTACAATTTTGCATCGAGTTGAACATCCCGTTCTTAAACGAATCCGAATTAACTCCAAGTTAATTTTAAATTGCAGAAAGTATCAATAATTAACCGCTTTCCTGATTTACCCGTACGGTACATAGGCAAAGTGTTTTTGCCAACCACGATTTGTCCGCACCACGTACGGGCATCCGTATTTCAAATATTATGTATTATTCTCACCAGTAAATTTTTATTGTAAATTTTTAACCGACTTCAAGGAGTAGGTTATGATTTCGACCTGTATGTATTTCTTGTTCACTCATAAATTCTTTAAATATGAACCGATTTTGATAATTCTTTTTTTTTTTTTTTTTGTTTGAAACTATAAGATACCCATGTGGTCCCATTTTAATTTCATTAAATTCTGAGGATTAATATTTTGTTTATATAAAAAAATGTAAATGTGATTAAAAAAATAATGATTTGGCGCAAATCATCTTTTATTGTTGCAACCGTTTTCAAAACATAAGCATAAAAACTATGCATTCATATGCGTTAGCGCCAAGTTGTCGCCAAGCTTGATTCTTTTTTTGAAGTCGGTTAGTATTTTTTTTTTAAAAAGCATATTTATTGATTATTTAATACGAGCATTTCTATCCGATTCAATTAAACAAAAATTTCTCTTTCGAAAAACTGGCAGTAGACGATTAAAAAGTCTGTAAAAGACATGAAAAATAGACATTATTTGAAAGTTTTTTTTTTTTCAAAAATATTGATATATTAAGTTATTAAATGATATATTTGGCTTAATTATGTAAGTGTGACTTTATAGCTTTATTTTAGCCTTTTTGTTTATTTTGTAACACTCTAAAATATCCCATGTTTTAGAGAGTGTTACAAAAATACTCACTGTTCGCCTACCACTGGGTGTACGTTCCGTGTCTGCTGAGGGTACGTGAAAATAATATTAGTAATAGTAGAAATCATAAAATTAGTATAGTCAAAAATTGCTGAGAATTACAATGTAATTTGCATCAATTTATGAAATGATTCTGATAAGGTTTCTATTTTTAAAAATCGCATGGTTCTGTTATCTAGTTGAGTCGTGAATATTGACTCCCCCACCCTCGTGTGGCAGGGGGGAAAGGTGTTTTTCAGAAAAATGGGGGTAATCCAAAAGGAGAAGCTCCATCCTTGGAAGAAAGGGGTACGTGAGAGAAAAAAAATTGTGAAGTGCTGATCTAAAACATTAAAGCTAATTTATATTTTTGTTTAATTATTAAATGATAAGGATTGTTATTATAAAATTATCATCATTTTATGCATATTTTATACAGTTTTTCAAACAATGAATGAATGAATTTATGAACTTAGATTAATCATCGTATTTTATCATTTCAACCTATTTATAAACGAATTTACTTTAAAATTAAAATAAGTTCACGCATTCCTTTGCCCCCAGGTCCTTTAAATATTTCAGTGCATTACTTACTAAAAAAGGCCGCGAAATAAATTTACAAGGGATCACCTATTATCAATGAGTTGAAGACGTGATTTAAATATTCATGCTTTCTGAATTCTAAAGTGAAATTTAGTGTTTTTCTGATTTGTTATAGGGATTGAAAAAATGACATTATCCCGGATTAGAAATATAGGACAACGTTTTTTAGAAAGATTAAAATAACTATCAAATGCAGAAAAAAAAAAAAAAAAAAAAAAAAGATTAAGGTAGTAAATGGTATTTTGACGTATATTTCACTGTCATTTAAATGTAAGTTGGAAGTTTTAAAAGAAAAAAAAAATAAATGGAGAAAGAATTATTTTTTGACGATGGCGGCATCTGATCATAAAATTTATTTATTACATAAAGCAGATGTGATATGAATTTTAAAATAAAATACACGAGTTGTGTTTTTATAGATATCGACTTATTATTGTTGTTGTGCATTATTTATTATTAGTGATTAGTAAAAATGATTATTTATTTACTCAAGTAATGATGTTACATACGACTGACGTCATTCAAGTGTATAAATTTAAATTGGTAAATAAAAGTTCTCTATACTTAAGTATAGCGATGATAGATATAGTACTTAATGGGTATTAACCGCTTCGCGACTGGAGCCTTTTACGAAATTTTTAATGTTTTGTTACCGATTTTTAAAAATAGAAATTTGTGCCTTATTAAATCGAGAAAATGCTTCTATTAAATAAACCAAATTCTACAGTAAAATTTTACTGTTGGGGATAAACACGGATTCTTAAGCTTTCTTGCGGCACGTATAATTGTTGTTCGTCCCCAAGGGGTTAAGTATAGCTGCAAACAAATTCCGCTTTTTTGTCCCAGAAATTTTTTTATAGAAAATACCATTTTAAATCGCTGTAATCTGCCGATTACGCAAGACAAAAATACCTATTAATTTTAAAACCTATTTTTAACCTATGGTATTAAGTATAGCTAAGATTACGATTTGAAAATAGGGATATTCAGAAACCCGTAAAAGTGGCTACACTGACATGTGCTTTAGAGCAACGCATCCCAACCTTTATTCTTTCAAGTACCCCTTTCTTAGACCTTTTAATTTAGAGTACCTCCATTTCTTATAAGAACAGTAGAACCCCGCAAATCCGGACCCCGTAAATCCGGATCTCCGGATAATCCGGATCGGTTTGGTCAAGCGATTGAGAAACGATTTGGTTAATTTCCATAGCATAAACTTGTTTCATCGTCGTATACTGAATAAAAAAAACTTTTTTCTGAAATCTTTTCGAAAGAATACCTTAAGCTTTCTTATTTAAACTACACCCACGAACTACTTATGCTCAAGCAGATGCGTGACCGTACGGCTCACAAAAAGTATAGAAAACTGACACAGCAAAAAATTACAAACTTTTTTATTACAAAGTAAACATTTTTACTGTCTGTAAATAATCAATAAGTTAAACATAAAGGTGATTTTCTGTACGTATGTATTATTTTATTTCATTTTTTTCTTATTCTCCGGATAATCCGGATTTTCGATAACTCGGATTGGGTCTGGTCTCAATTAATCCGAATTATCGGGGTTTTACTGTACGTCCCTTTTCCCCACCAATGAACTAGAGCAGCGGTTCCCAAACTTTCTTGGTACGCGACCCACTTTTCAGTGAAAAAAATTTTCACGACCCACTTTTCAGTGAAAAAAATTTTCACGACCCACCTTTCAGTAAAAAGAATTTTGCGACACACCCAAAAAAAAAGTTGTGTATCAGTTTAGCAATTTTTGTACGATCTCTATATGCTTGGCTATAATATCCTACGACAAACGCAAATTTTTGTACGAAAGATACATTATCAACAAAAACAAAAATCAATAATCTCTATGAGTGTAAATGAATAGTAAATAAAATTATACACAAACTATAAAGATAATTGAAAATTTGTTTAATTATTATGAAAACATAACTTTATAGTCAAAGAGATATTTCCTGTTGAAATTCTAATATCTTTTTAAACAGGTGAAATAAAAGATATATTTTGATGACAAACCTCCATTTTTCGGCGACCCACTAAAACAACTGCCTCGGCCCACCAGTGGGTCGCGACCTATAGATTGGGAACCGCTGAACTAGTGAATGCAAACACGTTTTTCTTTCCTTTTTCTTTTCTTTCTTTCTTTCTTTTTTTTTTTTTTTTTTTTTTTTTTTTTGTCACAACCGTATAATAAATGGATACAAATTACACTGACATTTCTAACTTTTTAGTAAGTTAATAATTTCTTTTCATAATATTAGTCAAACATTAATCCTTTCGCGACGGAAGTCTTTTACCAAATTTTTAATGTATTGTCACCGTTTTTTAAAAACAAAAATTTGTGCCTTATTAAATCGAGAAAATGTTCCGATTTAATAAGGGACATTTTACAGTAAAATTTTACTGGTGGATAAACGAGTATTCTTACGTCTTTTTGCGGCACGTTTACGTGGTTGCTCGTCCACAAGGGGTTAAGTAAAATCACTCTAACATTAACATTAGAGCTATCGGAAATTCAGTCAAATTTTGTAAAAATATTTCACATCACATTTTTGATTTAAAACAGTTTAACTTTATTATTTAACGTTTATCGTCTTGGTATCTTTTAAATTTATTTCATAATCAAATTTCAGGTTTGAAGAGAAAAATATTCATATGGTAGCCATGAAAATGATGGCTCAAGATAGTTCTAGTGTTAAAAGAAATTTAATTAAAAAGAACAAAAATGAACATTAACCCTTTGAGGAAGCAAACATTCATATTAGATTCATATTAGAATAAGCAAAAGTAATTTCACAATTTCTTTCCACCAAAGTTAAACAAGAAAAAATTAATAAAATTTTTCTGGTTCAAATCTCTATTGATCATTAGCGCTTCGCAAGGAGTTAAAAGAACAAAATTACTCAATAAGTACCGTAATTTCCCGCGTATACGCCGCTGCTTAATTCTTTTTCATACCGGAAATTTTATTTTAAAAATGAATTGAATTAAATGCTAAGCAACAGGAAGTCACGTTTCATTTAACCCTTTCAGGGGCGGTGTTTGCAGTCTGCAAACACTTAATATTACTGTTGCAATTTCGAACTGGCACCAGTAAAATTTTAGTACAATTTTGATTTTATAATATGCGCGAAAAACAGCTCTTGATTATTTTCAAATAAATCTGTTCTTAAATTGTGGTGTGAATCAATTATTTGAACATTTTCGGAGCAGAAATACCTTGCCCCCTGAAAGGGTTAAAAGAAATTCTGGTCGGAAATTGAGTTATCTGAGCTGCGGCGTAAACGCAATAAATTACGGTAAACATTTCAAATTCAATGCTCATTAAAATGAGGGAAACTTTTCGATAAGTTACCGATGTAACTCCGACTATTCAAAAACAAATATAATGGCCAGCTTTTCAAATCCTTATGCCAAAAAAACATTACAATCAGGGGTGTAATAAGATTTTAACCTCCTCAGTCCTGAGACAAATATTAAGAAGAAAACAAAAAACAGTTTAAAATTACTATACAAGATCTTCAAAAATGTTTCATTCTGTATAACGATGCTTAGCTATGCATGCATCTATTAAAAAAGGTCTAAAAGTAATTTTAATAATTCTAAAAGCATTTAAATGAGTTTAAAGAACGATTTTTAATGTCACCTCAAGGCGACATCAGGATTAAGGAGGGCATACGCAGGTGTATTCGCCGAATACCTTCTCTTTTTTTTAAGAAGCTCCTTATATCCTCTGTTTCTGAAATAAAGTTATAGCGTATACCATAAGCATGACGTTCATGATTTTGGTGTGTACCCTGTACCTATAACGTATACTCTGTTTTTTTTTTGTTTTTTTTTTTTTTGTTTTTTTTTTACGACTACATCGCTTTTTACAACCAGAACCTCTGACATAATTCAGGCGTTCTGTTATTATTATTAAAAATGGAAGAATAAAGAAAAAAAATGGTGGTATATTTCATAATAATTAATTAAAATTGCCGGGAAAATGGGAAAAAATATATAAGTGATGATGCAATATAGTAAGTAGTGGGCGGAGCTACTGATCTTACATTATCAATGAATTACTAGTTGTAAATGGTTCTTTTCCGCCATTTTGAGTGTAAAATATTGGATTTACACGTGAGACTAACATTATGGTCTACAGGATAATAATAAAAAACTTTCCCTAGCGACCTAACCACTCAACCAAACAAAAGGAAATTTCAGATTTAGTTATTTGAACGTATGCACTCGAGATCGTGATAATTTAAAACAATAAAGTTCCCACGATTACAGTTATAGTGAAAATTTTCGAAATTTTCGAATGGCAACACCCTTTTTTTTCCTGCACAAATTCGTCAGGACATTGAAAAACCATAAATGGCGTTGGAACGATACACATACGACTACAATTACTCGAGTAATATCGTGGCACTCAGTCTTAATCAGTTCCTATATAATGTAATATTCAGCACTCTAAAACAAATTATTACACTTTTATCTTCAATGTGTGACACAAACACATTTTAAATCAAATCTTACAACATTATTCAGTTTACAAATTAAAAAAATAATAATAATAATAAAAATAAAAATAAAAATAAAATTGGCTGCTTGAAAAAGATTGTGGTTGGTCCTTAATAATGGTCTTTTTTGCAAGTGTTATACGCCTGCAATTTTCATCGTGTGTGTATCATTCCAACGCCATTTAGAAAATTGAAGATATTTAGAATTTAGTTTAGAATTAGATTTAGAATTTCTAAAGACTATGCTAACAAATTTTAAACATACTTGTGAATGACACATAATTATAGCTGCCAACATCTTAAGATTTATTATACCACAAAAATTTTATAGTAAATTTTAACTTTATAAATCGTCTTAATCTGCCTATTATATAAAGCAAAACTTTCTATTAATTTTTTGTGGTTACATACAAATGCTTAAATTCTAAACATACGTATGAATGCAAATACCGTAATTTCGGGTGTATAAGCCGCAGATCAAACAATTCTTTTTCGACCCAGAACTTTTTAAGAGAAAAATATAACTAGTTAGATCGCCGTAAATATTTGTCTTTAATCACTAAATAAGGTTTCTGGGTCCAAAAAGAATTGTTTGATCCGCGGCTTATACACCCGAAATTACGGTACCTCAAAATTTCAAAGGAGTATGACACCACTATTTCAGATCAGAAATTAAAATTTTTTTACTGACATTTAACATTTTTTATCGACAAATAATTAATCAAAGAGTTTGTAATATATTTCTGCAATTAACACTGCATGACTGATCTGAATTTGTGAGTAAGTAATTGTCGTTAATATGACATAATAAGTATTGGGGGTATTGTCAGAAAGTATTGCAATAATAAGGACGAATAGACAAGGGTCAGAGTTAAAAGATTAAATAGGATAAAAGAACTCCATTTGAAAATTGTGGTAGAATTGTGCATCCTGTAATGTTAAGTAAAGCTAGCCGTTGAGGGCCACTGTAATACTTACCCACCATGGATATGCATGCAATAAAATATGAAATAAAAACGTGTAAACTATTCATAAAATGCTACAATTCCAAAATAAAATTTAAGCGTATATTTAAATGTTTTTAATTCATAGTAACGCTCTATTACGGAACTGCGAATACTATTTGATTATCCAGTCGGTCCATTTCAACAAATAAATTATATGAATCGCCAAAATACAAGTAAATTATACAAATTGGCATAATTTTTATTTTAAATAACGAAAGAACGAATAAATTAGTAAAAGATTATTAAAAATATAAATAAAATATTAAATTAAAAATCAGTTATAATATACAAACACATGTAACGTATTTGATGTCAAGTGCATGTGACATTTACGATAAGCCATTACTGGCATTTAATCTTATAATTTGGCGATAGTTTTTTGGTCTACGTAACAATAGTATAGTAAAAGAAACATCCTTATAACTTCAAAAATGATAAACCTATTAACTAACAGTTTATTGACTCGGATGAAGTGTTTCATTTATAATTAAAATATATATTTGAATTGAAATTTGAATGAAATACAGTGTCATGAAAAACCGAAGAATGTAGAAAATAGGATTACAAATATCCAATCGTTTTCATTTTTTATGCAACATTTATATTTTTTATAGTCTTCTACAGCCACTACTAAAAAAAAAAAAAAAAAAAAAAAAAATCTTTTATGTATTTTTTATTAGAATAAATATTTCAGGAGTCCGAAAAAATAGTTCTGGACAATCGAGGAGGATCAATAGGATTTTTCCCATTACTACATACTAAATACTCACCAAATTTTCAGTCTATATCTCAAATTGTTCGGGAAATAGACGTCTATAAATGCTATAAATAAAATCAGTATTACTTCTCTGCCTTTTCTAAATTAACGCCATATGTGAGACACGTGAGTACGTCACCCAATTTTTTTGTATTATTTTTCCCATATTTGGAATACAAAAATGCTGAATTACCGCGCTCTCAAAAATTGAAAATCGTTAACCCTTTGCGGTTCGCTGGTTTCATAGATACACCACTTAATTTTAATTCTCAAACGCCACATTCGCACCAGAATTTTGTTTTAAAAAAAATTACGGTTTATTCAATCGCGAAATATAGCGTTTTCCTATTTAAAAATAAAGTTTTTTTCAAATTCCGGTGTCAGTATTAATATTTCAATACTTAAGCAATGAATTTGCCCTGCCCCGCAAAGGGTTAAATGACTATTTACATTCTACAAACTATTCTCAAAACTATCATTGTACCCAAAAGAATCTACGTGATTGTACTTTCTGAAAAAAAAAAAAAAAAAAAAACACTTAACACTTTGACAGTAAGAATAATTTATTTAAAATATATTTTTCAAATGTGTTATGCGTTTCAATATGATGGAATTAGGCATAACGTTTCCACTAATCAAACGGCACATTTTGTTACATTATTCTGAATGTGTTGGAAAATGTTTCATAATCTCTGTTTGATGTACAGTTTTTCTTTCTTGCTTCATTTGTACAAGGTGTAGCAATAAAATGATGTGTGTATTCCCATGATTTCAAATGATGTGTAGTTTCCCATCAAAAATTGTCAAAAGTTCCAGCATATACTTTGGTACATAAGTCGTGAAACGCTATAAATAAATCTAGCGTGACTTCCCCATCTTTTCTAAATTAACGCCATATGTGAGACATGTGAGAACGCCACCTAATTTTTTTATGACTTTTTTCCATATTTGGAACACAAAAAGGCTGGATGACCGCACTCTCGAAAATTGAAAAAAGTATAAAATGACTATTTACATTCTACAAACTGTTCTCAAAACTATTATTTTACCCAAAAGAATCTATGTGATTGTACTTTTTAATGATACAAAAACTTAACATTTCGACAATAAAAATAAAATTATTTTTCAAATGTGTTATGCGTTTCAATATGATGGAATTATGCATAATGTTTACACTAATCAAATGGCGCAGTTTTGTTACATTATTCTGAAAGTATTCGAAAATGCTCCATAATCTCTGCTTGATGCATAATTTTTCTTTCTTAATTTCTTTGTACAAGGTGTAGCAATAAAATGATGTGTGTATTTGTTTCCCATCAAAAATTGTCATAAGTTCCAGCGTATATATACTTTTGTACGTAAGTCGTGAAACGCTATAAATAAATCTAACGTGACTGCCCCACCTTTTCTAAATTAACGCCATATATGAGACATGTAAGAACGCCACCTATTTTTTTTTTTATGACTTTTCTTACATTTGGAACACAAGAATGCTGGATTACCGCGCTCTCAAAAATTGAAAATCGTAAAATGACTATTCACATTCTACAAATTGCTCTCAAAACTATCATTTTACCCAAAAGAATCTATGTGATTGTACTTTTTGAAGACAAAAAAAAAAAAAAAATAAATAAATAAATAAATAAATAAATAAATAAAATAAAACACTTAACATTTTGACAATAAAAATAAATTTATTTTTCAAATGTGTTATGCGTTTCAATATGATAGAATTAGGCATAACATCAAACGGCACATTTTGTTACATTATTTTGAATGTATTGGAAAATGCTTCATAATCTCTGCTTGATGCTTAAATTATCTTCCTTGCTTCATTTGTATAAGGTATAGCGATAAAGTGATGTGTGTATTAGTTTCCCATCAAAAATTTTCATAAGTTCCAGCGTATACTTTTGTACATAAGTCGTGAAACGCTATAAATAAATATAGCGTGACTTCCCACCTTTTCATAAATTAACGTCATATGTGAGACATGTGGGAACGTCACCTAATTTTTTTATGACTTTTCCATATTTGGAACACAAAACTGCTGGATTACCGCGCTCTCAAAGATTGAAAATCGTAAAATGACTATTTACATTCTACAAACTGCTCTCAAAACTATCATTTTACCCAAAAGAATCTACGTGATTGTACTTTCTGAAGACAAAAAGACACTTAACACTTCGACAATAAAAAAATCATTTAAAATTGAAACGCTTCGATCCACTCATGTGTATAATACGATTAGAATCAATCGAAACTTCCTTTGCCGATACGTCATATGTATGTCATACTTGACGCGCCATTTGCCGCAGAGTTACACATTCACATAAATTTCGATAAGTATCTTCCATGTTAAACATCCCCTGGCTCATTGACTCATATAATTGATTACAAAAGACGCAACTTGTAAAGATTTTAGGAAAAATGTTCACTTAATATCGAACTATTCAATTTTTAGGTTTCAAGGTTACATAACTGTTAAACGATGTTCGCTTATTTCTTTGCCCCCAGGTCCGGTATATGTTTCAGTATGTTACTAAGTAAAAGGAGGTCGCAAAAGAAAATACAAGTGATAAATTATGTAAGTGAGCTGAAGGTATAATTTAAATATTTATATTCTGTGCCTTCTGGGGTGAAATTTAGTGCTTTTTCTGGCTTGTTCTGGGGTTTGGAAAATTGATATGATCCGGGATTAGAAATATGGAGCAAGATTTGAGTAGAAAGTTTTATAACTATAATATGTAAAAAAAGATTTAGATACTAAATAGGTTTTTTATGCTTAATTTATTGTCATTTAACGTAAGACCTCCATTTAAAAAAAGTTATGGAGAAAGAACTAGTTTCTGTCACATAGCAGTATCCAATTCAAAAATATTCTAATACTACAAAGAAGAACTGACACGAATTCTGAAATAAAAAGAAATATGATTTACGTTCTTATAATTATTGATTTACAGTAAAATCCCGATTATTCAGATTAATTGGGACCAGGCCCAATCCGGATTATCCGGAAAATTAGAAAAAAAAAATGAAATAAAATAAAACATACTTGCAAAATATCACCTTTATTTTAAACTGACACGTGCCTCAATTCAATGTTGCGTCGTTATAAATATAAATTATTTTCTGCAAGTTATATTGCAGAAGCGTTTTGTCACAATAACAAGGAAACAGACCTATGGGCTGACAAAGATCAGAAATCAATCCTTATCAGACAAAGGGTCTTTTAGGGACTATTTTACCTTGTTTCTTTGCAATGCTCTAAGTAAAAATTTACTGTGCAGTGATTTTTTATGACATTTCTAAGTGGTTTAAATAGAAAATTGGGATTGCCAAACTTAGTGATACATTGCTGTTTCTTTGAAAGATAACATCAAAGAGTTTAAATAAGAAAACTTAATCCATTCGTGCCCACCACCTTTTGCACAATTTTTATTTGGTTGGCACCACTATTTTTAAAAAAATTAAGATTAGTTCATTAATTACGAAAATGTTTTCATTAAATAAAATAAAGTTTGCTGTTCTTTTTTACCGGTGTCAAAAACAGTGCTACATGCACCTTTTGAAGCGTCCCTAAAAAGGGACGCTAGGCACTAATGGGTTAAGGTACTCTTCCGAAGAGATTTCAGAAAAAGTTTTTTTTTATTCAGCATGCGACGATGAAATAAGTTAATGTTATGGAAATTAGCCAATCGCTTCTCAAACTTGGGAAAAAAAAAGACCAAACCGATCAGGATTAATGGGGTCCGAATTAGCGGGGTTCTACTGTATTATTATTGTTATGCATTTTTACTTTTCCATCATACGTAGTATAAGGTAAGTCCTGCAATTGTTTTGAAAATTGGAAAAAAAATTGTCGGATTTAAATGTTTTGGACACTGGAGATTCCAAAAAACATATTTTTAGAAAAAAAAAAAAAAAATTGCTGTCTGTTCGTCTGTTTGTGAACGTATAAGACGGAACTTATGGTAATTTTTGCTGGGAAACTCTCACTCGCATATGTTATCATTACACTTTGCGTAAATGAAAAAGGAAAGTAAAATCATACGTCAAGCATGGATTACGTAACAGGTTTCAACACTTTCAGAATATAACAGGGTTCGCACACTCCTTATATTTTGTAAGGACTTTGGCACCACTATTAATGATAAGAAAATTTATATTTAGTTTTTAACAAACAGAATTTGCAACCACCTCCTCGATTCGCAATTTTCGCAATATTTTTCTGCAGTGAAATACATTGAAAATGCTGTAAAAATTTAGTAGTAGAGCTGTGCGAACCCTGATATAATAATTTATAAAACTTCACAGTTTACTAAACTACAAATTATGTCTAAATAAACATATTGTAAAACACATTATCATAGCTGCCAACTTTTACGCATTTTTGCTACCGCTAAAATTGTACAGAGATTTTCCAATTGTTTAATCATACGATTTCGAGGATTAAATAAGACAATATTTACTATAAAATTTTTGTGGTAGGAAAAATGTGCAAAAGTTGGCAGCTATGCATTACCAGGACGGCGAGTGGTTATTGAAAAACACAGTCAAAAAAGGTTTTAAATACCAGTATTTTGTTAAAGAGAAAATCGCCTCCTGTAATCCCTTAATATTATTGGATGTATATTCTATAAGAAAATACTGGTAGAGCACTTTTTTTTTTTATTGTCCTTTTCCTTGTCCACTCGCCACCCTGAAAATGCATTTGAAAATACAATTTCAGCAGTTATAATCAATAGTCGAAATAATATCTGATTTTTTTGTTTGTGCAATTCTGTAAATGACCCGTAGATTTATCGTAGAGTAAACTATACAGTATGTTACATTTCGATTCATTTAAGAAACTCTTAGAGCTGTTGAAAATAAACATTCATCAATTTCCGTCATAAAACGAAAATTTCTTGAAGATGTGTTATGAAGTCCTACATATGACCCTTAGAATTTATGCACACAAAGTAAAAAAAGGAAAAAAAAGTTAAATAATTAAATGCATATCACAACGGAACTTCCAACAATTATTGTTCATGGATAGTATTGTAACTGAATCATTTTATGTTACCCTGTATGTGAACGATGGTATGTCATATTCAATAATAAGCATCTTACAGCTCACCTGAGAAAAGTATATGAATTGCAATCTTTTTGAAATAGTATAAAATGAATAGAATACACCGCTAACAATTTCCCCACAGAGTCTATAATGCAACGAAATTCTAATCTCCCTGTAAATGAACGATGAATGCTATGCATATGATATTCTACTGTAAGCATCTTGCAGTGCACTTGAAATATATATATATGGAAATTTCAATGTGTTGGAAATCGTATTAAAAACCGTTGCAAATAGTTTTTTCTTTAGGCTCTAGTGTTAAGAAATTCCCTTTAATGTCCTTGTAAAAGAACCATAAATGCTACACACTTCATTATCAATAGCGAATATCTCATAGTAAGTCTTAATAGCATGTATCAATTTCATGGCAATCCGATTATATTTATGTGAGTTAGAGTATGGCCAGACGGCAGACAAACCCAATTCAACAAATATAACAAATAAGAAATTAAAGATTTCTTCGAGTTTCATTAGTATAGGGGTGCACATCTGTGGCCAGCGGGCCACAATGATACCACTCTTTTTAAGCAGAATAGGGTCATTCCACGCAAAATGAGCAAATTAGCTGTGGCTGCCATGTCACAGATTTGAATGAAAATTGGCATATGAATACAACATGTTTATTTATGAAGAAATGCAAAATAATCAGGGATGAGATTCTTCCGCGGATCCGCGGTTTTCAGCTTTTTTATCATTTTCGAATTTCCGCTTTTTTCCGATTTTCCGCTTTTTTTTTTTTTTTTTTTTTTTTTTTTGCTTTTTTGCCATTTTTTCGATTTTTAATTTCTGATTTTTCAAGAATTTATTTCGTGCAGACTTCCGTTTTTTATTCGTTCAAATAACAAAAGAAAACAAAAAAAACCTTTAAAATAATTTTAATCTACATCAAAATATGCCTCTATTTCAACACATCAACTACGAGAGGTTCTTTATCGGACGCGGTGGTTATCTTATTTCATCGCGATCGCCGAATGCTAACATATCGGCATTGTCTTAAAACAGCAGATGAGCAGACTTCAACAGGGGCGATTGTGGTCCGTGTATACCACGGATTTCCGGATTTTTCGATCGATTTTTCCTGGTTTATGAGATCATTACATTTAGTGGAAAATTCGAACTTCAAAAAATATCCCGAATTTCGATACATGGTCGTTGAAAAAAAATCAATTTTTCAATCGTTCGCAGAAAGAAAATGACAATTTCGTCGAACGATCGCGAAAAAAAAAAAAGCGGAAATTTCATAAAGGATCGTTAAAATCTTTAAATGATCTTGGGGAAAATGTGATTCTCGTCCAAAGATGAGAGAAAAAACGGATATTTCCACAAAAGATCACGGGAAAAACGGAAATATAGTCAGAACGGCATTGGAGTGATTGTGTTTCTGGTGTACCCTGGATTTCCGAGTTTTTCGATCGATCCTTCCGCGTTTATGATATCATTACGTTTAGTGGAAAATTCGAACATAAAAAAATACCGCGAATATCGAAAAAAAATTGCTGAAAAAACGCACATTTCGTTAAAGATTAACGGAAAAAAACATGAATTTTTTTAGAGAACCGCGCAAAAAACTAATTTCTTTATAGAATCGTGGTATAAAAACGCGAATTTCGTAATAAAAAGATTAAAATTTTCTCAAAAAATTGTAAAAAAACGATGAATTTCGGTAAAAAAAAATCGCAAAAAACGATCAAATTAGTCATGATTGCGATAAAACGATCAATTTTGTCAAAAAAATCGCGATAAAACGATCTATTTCATCAAATAAGCGCGAAAAACTGCAAATTTCGTCATCTAAGCGCGGAAAAACGGCAAATTTCGTGAAAATTCACGAGAAAATTCAAATTTCATTAAAAAAATTCGCCTAAAAACTATAACTTTCGACAAATAATCGCGAGAAAATTCAAATTTCATTAAAAAAATTCGCCTAAAAACTATAACTTTCGTCAAATAATCGCGAAAAAACGACCTATTTCGTCAAAAGATCGCGAAAAAGCCGCAAATTCCGTCAAAAGATTGAAAAAAAAAGTTATTGCTGTAGTGGAACTTTCTGTTCCAAAAGCTGCTTTTACTGCTTTAAAAACTAATTTGTAGCTACATTTTTATATATATTTTTAAAAATCTTTTGCTTTTCTCAAAAACTGTTTTATCTGCTCCAAAAGTTTTTTTTGCTGTTCCAAATTTTCTTGAGTGAATGGGACCTTTGAAATTGGTATATTTTGCATTCGATAATTTTCAGGATTTTTTACTTTGTATCACTTAATTTTCAGGATTTTTCATTCTGAGTTAGGGGCGTTACTAATATGAGGGGTGATTACCCCTGATATTAGAAAAATAAATTTTCATTAGAGTAATCAAATACTTTCTGCCTATTTCATGTTAACACTAGAACCGCTGGCTATTTTATTCAAGCTTTTAAAAACTTGTTTGACACCAGAATTTTTATTTAAAGCTATTTAACTTATTTAATTAGCCTTTTTTTTTTTTATGTTGCACGCGTTCAACAAATCGTATCAAGAAATTTCTGGTTCAAATCGGCCATTTTCAATTTGGCAGGGGTCAAAATGACCCCCTAATGGCGGTTCTAGTGTTAATAATTTCTTTTTAATTTACGCAAAGCTAAATTGTATTTAATTTACATACATTAATAGCAATTATATTTGTTGCGATTGAAATTCCTATCATTGCTCAAATGTCGTTCGCACAGTTTTCAGCTTTTTTGCTTTTTGGCCAATCTCATCCCTGAAAATAATAGATTACAGGACAGATTGTTTAAGTATGTAAACTCACTTTAAAAGTTGATACAAAATCGAGTTCTTGTTTACATGCTTTAAATTTCAATCTGTATTATTAGCGTTAGGAATGAAAAAACTGTATCATAAATTATTTTTAGATAAGAATGGATACTAAGTAAGAGATTGGCGTAATTTAGGATTTGAATTTTCATTCCCTACTGAGAAAAAAATATAGAAAAGGAAAATTTTTAAGAAGAAAATTCAATATTTCTTTTGCTGATAAAAAATTTAGGACAGGTGTTATGACTTCAAAACTATTTGACATTTCAGATAAAAGTATATATTTTGAACACAAGAAGTTCCATATATGCCTTTTTTATTCCTTAATGTGAAAAAAAAAAATAAGCAAAAAAAGGACGGGAAAAGGCAATATTTCTATTGCTCTTTTAGTCATGAAGGAAATCTCTTATATCATTTCAAATTACTTGATATCAAAGATAAAAGTGTCTATTTTAACTATTCAAATGCTGCTTCTCGCCTTTTCTTCTTTTATTTCCTTATTTCTTTTTTTCCTTCCGACTTATATTAAAAGCGATGAGAATTGAAGAATTAATTATCTAGTATTGTTAAAATCAAATAGATGGCAGCACTATTTTTAAATTGAAATCGTACAATATTTATAAAAAAGCGCGCTAATTCAAAGGAAATTTTGCGTAAAATGGAACAAAAATACCTTTTTAAAATCATTTTTTTTTCAATGTTAGGAATCAAAAGGCACTATTAAAAATTTTCGAGCATATTATGGACTTATTAATCTTTATGTCTGTGCAAAATTGTTTATGACGGACCTGTCCTTTATTTATTATTTGAGCATAAATAAGAGGAAAAAATACGATTTTGTAATTTTTTTAAAGTTTCTAAGTTTTTTTGAAGATGAAGGAATTAAATTATAATAATCAAACTTGGGGAATTCAATCTTCATATATTAATACTGTATCATGTACCAATTTCTCACTTGTTTTATAATTTTTTAAAATTTTTATAATGTTTCGAATTTTCTCAAAATTCACAAATTTTTAATTTTAACAACCCATTTAAAATTAATTACGTTATTACCAGATTGCTATTGCTAAATAAATAAAAAGATAATTATTCAGAGGTTATGAAATTGCAAGCCAAATTCATTTATGTTAAATATTTTTCGAGATACAGAGCTTTAAACTTGCAACATTGGACGATTGCACACATGCCGTTCTACATCACAAGTTTTTTAAAAGTCCAAAACTGCTAAAATAATTTATTTTTTGTCAAGATATTTTGCAGAGCTGTATTTGAATATGAATAAAACCTGTGTATCAAATTTTATTAAAATCGGTTACCATGGGGCCACGACTTTTTTAAATTTTTGTTCATTTGACGTGGAATGACCCAATAACTTTTCTTAACCCCTTGGGGACGAGCGACACGTATGCGTACCGCAAAAGGGCTTAAGAATCCTTGTTTATTCCCACCAGTAAAATTTTACTGTAAAATTTGACTTATTTAATTGGAGTATTTTCTCGATTTAATAAGACATAAATTTATGTTTCTTAAAACCGGTGACAAGTCATTAAAAATTTCGTAAAAGACTTACTGCGCGAAGATTCTGAAGATTCAGTTTAAGATTCTGACAAAACTTTGGTATTAAATAAAACAAACGAACACTTTTCAAATATTTCGGTGAGAAACAATTTTTTAGCAAAAGGGTTGCGCATCACTATATTAGTATAATCAAAACATTTGAATGATTGGTAATGATCGAATTGATCGAGTGATCCACTCGATTGATGACCCAGCACTAATCGGACGACATTCCCGTAACCCTTTGAGGAGAAGTGGATATATTACATACCATCTAAGTTTAATCAAGATTTGCGACAGGAATTTTTATTCAATTTTTGACTTTCAAATTTTGATGGAAAACGGGTGTAAAATTACTTCTCCTCATTTTATTTATTTATTTATTTTTTTGTGAAAATTTTGGTGGGAATTCCATTTACCGAAACATAATTATTTGTTCCTGAAAGAATTAATCCTTTCTGGCATGAACAAATTCTATTGGTAAAATGACAAATTATTGACTGACATCGGAATTTATAGACGACAATTTTAGAAATAAAGAACTCCTTAATCTAAGCTTTTACTGTAAAAGCAAAATTTTATTATGGTGGGAATTAAACATCACCGAAACTTAATTATTTGCCTCTGAAATGGTTAATCCTCTCCGGCATGAACAAATTCTGTTTGTAAAATGGAAAATTACTGACTGACATCGGAATTTATAGACGACTATTTTAGAAGTAAAGAACTCCTTAATCTAAACCTTTATTGTAAAAGCAAAATTTTATTAAAATATTTCTGGTGCCGTTTGCAAGTTTTGAATTAAAATTAGATATGCCTGGAATGGGGCCACTGTGCCGGAAAGGGTTAAAGAAAGTCGAAAAGTAAAAATTCTCTATATCGTTAAAATTAATAATTGGAATGAGCTGTAAACTTAAATACACACACCGATGTTTTCAACGATTCTGATTAGTTTTATGTAAAAATTATTGTGTAGATAATGTTTAAAATATATATAAGAATTTTGAATAATTTCATAATTAAAATAGTGTATTTTTAGAAAAATACATAGAAAATGTTTGGGCCTATTCACTGCATCTTAATAATAATAATAATAATAATAATAATAATAATAATAATAATAATAAAAAACTGAATTGGAAAGCTTTCTTTGCATAGTTATAAATAAAAGTTTGCCGAGTATATTTAACTTTAGAATCTTCAAACTTTGAATTTTTCTTACTTTAGGGATATTTAAGTTATTGAAACTCCACTTACAGCCATCGTTCAGAGTAGTGTTTTTTTTTTTTTTCGGGGGGGAAGGGGGATATTGTTTAAGTAACGTAGAACAGTGGATCCAAATTTTATAGATTGCAATGAAACTTTAAATATAATTGCTTTTGATTTTTTTTTTTTTTTTTTTTTTTTTTACTTAAGAAAGGTGTTATAGTAAAAATAAAATACATTGACATGTTTCGGAACTGTCAAATAAATTCCATAGTCATAATTTAAATAAAACAAAATTTCAAAATCATTTATTTTGAAATTTTGTTTTATTTATATTATGACTATGGAACTTATTTGACGGTTAAAAAAATCAATTGGATTTAATTAACTTTTTATCATAATTGCTTTTGATTGATAGACAATTGAATTTTGAAAGTGGCACAAGTAACCCGTGATTATGGTACATTAATCCCATAACATTCACGAGTTTTAATTATTCGCGAAATAAAATATGAAGACTATTTCAACATTCGTGGATATTTACGTTGATTATTTGCGAATTTTGCTTTTTAAAGAATTCTTTTATATAAAGATATAAAAGGCCCTACCGCAACGAGCTACACATGTTAACCTTCATCTGCCTCTAAAAATCTGTTAATTTGGTCGACTTTAAAATATTTACAGAAAATTCAATAATAATAATAATAATAATAATAAAACATTGGTGATCGCCCTGTAAAAGGATATTAATTCTTTTCTATTTTACGGAAGGAGTGAAAGACCGAATGAGCTCTTGTTATGGCTGTTTTCACGTTTGATTAAGTAAAATTGTTTAAACATTTCAGATTCAACTAATATAAAATGAACTTAGTCAACAGAGTCTTAGCTTACCGATATTTTCTAACAATGTTATAATATAATGGTTTTAAATAAGTGATTATTAAACGAAACGTTTTAAATCTAACGTAATTTTCTTTTCTTTCTTTTACTTTTTTCTTTCTTTCTTTTTTTCGTTCTTTTCTTTTTTTCGTTCTTTTCCTTTTTTTTCTTTCTTTTTTCTTTTCTTTTCTTTTCTTTTTTTTTTTTTTTTTATTTGTAATATTCAAGCGAAAATATTTTTATCATTAGAAAGGAAATATTATTTGCACCGTCTTATTTTGTTTTTTAAATCTGACGTATTTTTTTTCACTTATGACCATTAATGTATATTAATGAATTTATTATTTTAAAAATTTATTTCTCTTTTAAAATCACATGTAGATGTAGTTTTTATGCCTTAATTTTCAATGCTTTCTTACTTTTAATACTTAATATTCATTTAATTTTAATTTGAAAGTTTTTTTAAATAGCAACAAGACAACAAATTTTTAATTTGAAGAAATTTTTATCTTTTGCACTGTTTTAATTATAATTGTGTGTAACAATTTAAAATTATTTTATTTTTGAAAATATGTAAAATTATCTCACGAAATGATGAAAATTTTAATTTAAAATGGACATAAAACTTCATAAAATGAATCAAATTGCGCTGGCATATTTAGCGTTAAATTGCTAAATTAAAGTGGAAAACCGATGTCGAGTTTCATGCTTCTGATATCAAAGCTGTCACAGATGATTACTTTTATAGCGACAGGAAATAATATAAAAAAGAAAAAATGAAATTTATGCCGTTTCAGAAAATAAGAAGATTATCGTATTAAAGATGCATTTGATAATTTGAGATAAATTTTTAATCAAACAAGTTGAATGTTTACATAAAGATAAACTATCACTTGTTATCGAGCTGTTAGAAATAAGATCAGGGTTCGCACTGTTCCTAAAATTTTCGTATTTTCCTACCACAATTTTTAAACGGTAATATTTACTGTATGATTCTATTGTAGATATTAAACGGACCTTCCATGAAGATTTTTGATTTAAAATACAGGTAGAAACGCGTGGAAATTTTAGGAACGGTGCGAGCCTGTAATATACATGTGATTAACCAACGAAATTGAATTTTGGAAATCAAGAATTAATCCAAATTAAGCTTTTTACTTTTTGTGTCAGTCTGTTTCCGACAGACTCTACAAGTCTGCCTCTGTTTGCACACAGCTGCAGTGTTGCCAGTGGGCTACTTTTTTACAATTCAGATTTCTTGATTGGAACCATCTTTTTTTTTGAAACGGTAAATTACCTTTTGTTTTTGGCCTTAATTATCATGTCGTTGAAGAAGGCACATTTTATCATTTGTAAAAAGTGGTGTCTATCAAGAATCTGAATGAAAAAAAAAGTAGCCCATCTGGCAACACTGCACAGCTATTATTTTACAGAAAATGTTGTTCTCTAATATCATCCAAATGTTCAAAGTAAACAATAAAACATTTTCTGTATTAAAATACTGTGTCCAAAAAGCCGGAGAAACGGCAGTTTTGGTCTCCGATTTTTGCTTTTTTTTTAAAAAATTAACTTTGTCTTGGTTCTTGTATGTATAGATGATATTTTTGTGTTCAGTTTCTAGTTTGCGTCTCAATATTCTAAAATTACCCCCCCCCCCCACCCCCCCAAAAAAAAAGATGTATAAAGGTGCATTTCTGATAACTATTTTGTGGCACAAGACCGTTAAACTTTCGAAAAATCAATTTTTGGTTTTATTATACATAAAAAAAATAAATCTCAACAATATGCAAAAAACTTCATTCACAAGTGTGCATTATTTCTTGAGCTACAGTCATTTATAGACGGCGAGTAAATTGAAAGCCTGCTTATATTGAAACTTTAACCACTTAACTGATCAATATTAAAAAAAAAAAAAAAAAAAAACTTTATGCCTATTTTGTTCAAGACTTTACTGAATTTTTAATATTTTATCACCTGTTTTTCAAAACAGAAATTCTTGCCTAATTGAATCAGAAAAATGCTCGGATTAAATGATGCAAATTTTACAATAAAAATTTACTGGCAAGAATAATAAATCATGATTGTCAAAACAATTTACCCGTATGACGTACGGGCAAATCGTGGAAGCGGTTAATCCTTTAACGTTCAGAGCCTTTTAATTGCTAAGATATTAAAATAAATGATTGACTCTGGTAACTGCCTACAAATATTTTTGTAAATAAGAAAAAGTGATTTTTCACATGTATAATAAAATGAATTTTTCTTTATTAAAATTCCGGTGTCGTTGTTGCATATCGGAATTAAAATTTTGTGGTTTCGTAGCGAAACCAATGAATGTTAAAGGGTTAAAAGGTTTTTCTCAGGTTAGTAAATTTGTGTAATTTGTGCGCACTGTTACTTTTAAACTATATAAGCAGTTTTACAGCTTAAAAAAATTAATCAAGTGCAAGTTTTTTTTAAGTATTCATCTTAAAACCTGAAAATATCACATATTTTGGTTACTTATTTTTTGCATTTTTTAAAAGTTTTGAAATTTTTTTTATTTCTTAAATAAAACTTCGTGTGTGTATATTTTGGTTTTAACCCATTCGTGCCCAGCATCTTTTGCGTAAATTTTATTTGGTTGGCACCACTATTTTTAGAAGATTTAAGTTTAGTTCATTAATCACGAAAATGTATCATTTAAATAAAATAGTTATTGCTTTTCTTTTTTACCGGTGTCAAAAACAGTGCTGAATGCACCTTTTGAAGCGTCCCTAAAAAGGGACGCTAGGCACTAATGGGTTAATTTAGAATAAGATGCGTTATGATTCTATTTTGTTCAAAAATTGTTCTTAGTAGGCAAGGCTGTCACAGTCGACTATTTTTTAATTCTATTCCGACAACCTTTTAAGACAAAAATAACTTTTCTTTTACATAAAATTTGGCAACATTTGCAAGATAAATTTAATTCAAAATTTATTTGTTAATAGTAGTTGTCCTGACAGAATGTAGAAAGAGTCGCCTGCGGCAGCTCTGGTATGCATAATTTAGTGTTTTATCATGCGCGCAGCACTTTATGATTTTAATTCACATATTAGTGAGATGAATTTTTAAAATTAAAATATTAATTTTATATATACAAAACTTATTTTTCTGGATAATATAGGATGATTCTAAATGCATGGTACAAAACTTTAAGGATTGTTACAAGACACTGTAACAATCATTTATTGAATAGGAATGTATGGACGCAAGTGTCGTGTTCAAGTATAAACACCAAGGAACCAATTTGGCCCTTTTTTAGCTCAAAATGTTTTATTAACACCAGAAAACTGTACTACTTTTTTCTTAATTTAACCCCTTCGCGACGGGATCGTTTTACAATTTTTTTTAATGTTTTATCACTGGTTTTAAAAACAGAAATTTGTTTCTTATTAAATCGAGAAAATGCTCCGATTAGAGAAGGCAAATTTAGCAGTAAAATTTTACTGGTTGGAAAAAGCAAGGATTCTTAAGACTTTTTGCGGCACGTATAAGTGTCGCTCGTCCCAGAGGTGTTAAGACAGACATTTCATGATTGCATAAATAAAGAAATTTTCTTTGAAAATTTCCGGTGTAAACTCAAAATTTCTTTAAAAAAAAAAACCCGCAAATTTATGTATTTTTTGTTTGACAGATTTGTTAATTTTGTGTACTTTTTAAAATTAAAAATTTCGATTTCCCACCGGAAATTTTCAGAGAAGAATTTTTTCTTTAAATAATCATAAAATGTCTGCCTTTAAGAAAAGAACAGTACAAAAATTTTCTGGTATGAGAAGTGAGATAAAAACCTGGTTAACCCTTTAACGTTCATTGGTTTCTCTACGAAACCACAACATTTTAATTACGATATGCAACAATGACACCGGCATTTCAATTTAGAAAAATCCATTTTAGTATGTATGTGAAAAATCGCTTTTTCTTATTTAGAAATATATTTGTTCGCAATTACCGGTGTCAATCATTTATTTCAACATCTTAGTAATGAAAACGTTTTGTCCGTTAAAGGGTTAACGCGTTATTTTTATGTTTATTCATGAAATTATCTATGAAATTAGAATCACCTTGTATAGCTAAGAATATATACATTAGGCAGAAAGGGAAAAACAGATCTTAATTGCGTATTATTTGTTTTGTGTATTATTTTTAGATTGCGACATTTCTACTCATGGAAATTTTTAAATTGTTCTGAAAACTATAAAGGTGTTTCTGCTTGGAAAAAAAAGTTTGAACTATTACGGAAAACATATCTCAAAATTAGAAAGAATTTTTTTTTATATTTTTAATATTATTATTATTATCTTTTGGAATAACGTTGGGAAAAAAAGTCAATTCATTGACCACGCCTTTATGAGAATTACTGAAAGCTTTATTCGTCAAATGGATGAAAAGAAATACTAGATGATTGTCATGATTTCCGGTTACAGCGTGACAAAAAAAACCAGGATAAGCTCAATAAACTCTTTCATATAAAAGGAAACCGAGGAAGAGATTTCATTTTTTATCATATTAAACACTTGGCTGAAGACACTATGTTTTTGTTATATGTCAGTGAATGTATATTCTAACTTTTCACGAAACTACTTACCATGCATCAAAATCGCTGTCCGCATACAGAACTGAGAGTGTTGCCAAATCTAGAGGAATTTTTAATTCAAAAATTTTGAATGTACAGGAGAAAAGTTTAAATATTTTTTCTTTTTTTATTCTGTGTAAAATATTTATTATTGCTACATAAAGTAAAAATGATCATTCAAACTTTCAGGTGAGAAATCGGAATTTCGAAATTAAAAATCGTCCAGAAATGGCAGTACTGAAACGTTGCCAGTTCGCTTTTTTTAAATGCATTTGTAATTATATAAATACGTAACATCTATATAATCGTCTTCTAGTCCGTCTGTTCGCATATTACAACGGAAAAATTACTCATCAAAATAGCTTAAAATTAAAATGTATAATTCTGTCGAGTTGTTTCAGATTTATAAAAATCGAACCAAACTTAAAGCGATGTTAAATTTTTTTATAAATCCATCATACAGAGTTGCCAATCTCAGGCTTTTGTTAATTCATGAAAACGTACTTTGAACCAGAAAATTTATTTAATTAGAAGAGCCCTGTTTATCTCAGAGGATCATTTGAAATTTACTTAATTTCGTTGACTCAATAAATTTCTGGTTAGAAGTATAATTGTTTAGTTTTTAAAAAGCCGGAGGTTGGCATGTCTGCCATCATACATAATTAATTCATTTATGTTTACTTTTTTAATTTAAAATCCGCATGTATTACTCTCATTTTTAGTCAAAAATTTTATTTTTTTTAAATGAAAAAAAAGTGACGAGAAATAGGTAAACAACAAATATCAAATTTCGAATTGCTCCCCTTTACAAAATGAAACTGCTAACCAGAGATATAGCGTGTAAAAGTAACACGAATTCATTTAGCTACTTATTTGCAACTTTCAACCATTACATTTAGTCTTTATGTTTTGCATCGTCTAATTACTAGCCGTTACATCCATCGTCTAACTGACTGCTTTGTTTTTAACTCACAAGTTTCGCAGCCAGACAAAATACAAATCAATAATTTAACAGTAAATGCTTAATGTATTCGTACTTGATTAATGTCTGTCTTATGTGACCGGGTGGATAAAATCTGGATTCTAGACGTCCGCATCTCCCCGTTTTTTCAAAGTGTAAAATGCAACTTTCAAGTAATCTAAACTAAGAATTTTTTAATCAAAAAAGCTCATACAATTTAATTTTCGTGCACAGCATAAAAAAGCAATGTAACAAAGAAGAAATAATTAACAATACAAAATTAAGCTTCCATCAGCTTTCTGTTTTTTTAAAAATGGAAAATTGAATCACCTGTCTAAGACAATTTTGTTTTATATTGAACAACACTAGCAGGGGAGACCGAGCTTAGCTCGGTCAAAATTAACTTTGTGTTCAACTCGATATAGTATTTTCACTGTATCATTAACTCTGTATTATTACTGTAAAACATGTTTACAATAGTATTATTTAGAAAAACAATCAATAAGAAAGCTATGTTTTTATGCGCATATTTATAAATTTTATTTTATTTTAAATTTTACAACGAAAGGACATCGATCTAAATCACTTTTTTAGCTCGACTCTGATTGGTTTAACCATGGATCTCGAATCCTCTTAAGAATGTATAAAAAAATTCTTTACATTCTGAAGGACAATATTTTTTGCTAGATATAGCCAAATTTGGAGGCATTCTTTTCATTTGGCTCCAAATACGTGTTTTGGTTTTCGTAATTTTTAATAGTCGATTTTTTGGCCATATGTCGCCAATATTTTGTCAAATATCACCAAGTTATTGGCTTTTGCCATATTCTCGTGACCCTGACCCGTATTACCCAAAATGAGCCACTAATCAAATTTGATCAAGCATGTGACATAGCTCAATCGTCTTCAGGTAATCAAAAACAGTAGAATATAAAATTGAATCAAAATCGTTTAAGCCATTTTTTTAGGTAAAATTAGCTTGGCAGCATTCAGCAATGAAGCGAAATGACCCACTAATATAAATTTGTTTAACATGCGACTCAGCCCAATAGTCTTCTCGTGACAAAAAACGTTTTGTTTAAAAATTTAGGGTAAAATTGATTGAGTCGTTGTTATATATAATTAGAATGACCCTAGCTCATTAAGACCCACTAATAGAATTTTCGCGAGCATGTGTCCAAGCCAAATGGTTTTCGCTTGCTCAAAAACGATATAATACAAAGCATAGTCAAAATGGTGAGTACCATTTTCTATATAAAATTAGCATGACCCATTATGACCAACAAATGACCCTTATAATCGAAATCTCTCGAACGTGTGGCCTAGCTCTTTAGTTTTAGCATGCCGAAAAACATTAGATACAAAATTTAGATAAAATCGATTGAGCCGTTTTTTAGATATAGTTAGTTTGACCCTGACCCCTAATAATCCAAAATGACCCATTGATCAAATTTTCTCAAAAATCTGTCCTAACCCAATGATTTTCTTGTGACCGAAAACGATAAAATGCAAAATTTAATCAAAATTGCGCGAAACATTGTCTAGATAAAATTAGAATGACCCAAAAGTGGCCCACTAATTGAAATTTCTCGAACATGTGACCTACTCCAATGATTTTCTCATGCCAAAAATATGTTGTATATAAAATTTCGTTAAAATCGACCCACCCATTCTTTAGATATAGCTTGACCTTGACCCATTAAGACCCACAAATGACCCTTATAATCGAAAGCTCTCGAATATGTGACTTAGTCCATTAGTTTTCTCGTTTCTAAAAATTGTTACATACAGAATTTCGTTAAAATGGATCCTGCCGTTATTTAATTATACATAGCTTGACCCAGACCCTTTATGATCCAAAATGACCCATTAATCGAAATTTTTCGAACATGTAACCTAGTCCAATGATTTTATCATGCCAAAAAATGTTGCATATAAAATTTCATTAAAATCTATCCACCTGTTCTTTAGATATAGTTTGACCATGACCCATTATGACCCATCATGATCCACAAATGACCCTCATAATCGAAAACTCTCAAACATGTGATTTAGCCCATTAGTTTTCTCATGTCGAAAAACTGTCACATACAAAATTTCGTTATAATCCATCACGCCGTTCTTTAAATATAAATAGCTTGACCCAGACTCTTAATGACCCAAAATGACCCATTAATCGAAATTTTTCGAACATGTAACCTAGTCCAATGATTTTATCGTGCCAAAAAAATGTTGCATACAAAATTTCGCTAAAATCGATCCACCTGTTCTTTAGATATAGGTTGACCATGACCCATTATGACCCATCATGACCCACAAATGACCCTCATAGTCGAAATCTCTCAAACATGTGATTTAGCCCATTAGTTTTCTCATGTCAAAAAACTGTTACATACAAAATTTCGTTATAATCCATCACGCCATTCTTTAAATATAAATAGCTTGACCCAGACTCTTAATGACCCAATATGACCAACTGAAATTTTTTCTCGAACATGTAACCTAGCCCAATTTTTTTCTCGTGCCCGAAAACCATAGAATGCAATTTTTAGTCAAAATTGCGTGAGAAAATCGCTAGATAAAAATAGTATGACCCACAATGACCCCAAAAATGACCCACTTACCGAATTTTCTCGAACATGTTACCTAACCCAATGGTTTTCTTGTAATCCAAAACGATAAAATATAAAATTTGGTCAAAATCGTTAGAGCCGTTTTTTAGATAAAAATGGCTTGACCCATAATGACCCAAAATTGACCGACTAATCGAAATTTTTCGAACATGTGACCCAGCCTAATAGTTTTGTTGTGCCAAAAAACGATTGGATAGAAAATTTCCTTAAAATCGATCCAGCCGTTCTCTAGATATAAATAGCTTTATCTTGACCCATTATGACCCAAAACGACCCAATAATCGAATTTTCTCGATCATGTGACCTAGCCGAATGGTCTTCTCGTGCCCGAAAATGGTAAAATCCAAATTTTTGCGAAAATCGTTAGAGCCGTTTTTCAGATAAAATTTACCCACACACACACACACACACACACAATTTTTGCTCGCATTATAGTATAAGATACATCTGACTTGTGTGCTCGACATGAAGCCTGCTTATAAGTCATCGTCAATATACAGAGACGAGATAGCACACAAGGAAATATTACAACACAAGAGAAGTACAACCAGGAGCTCCACACAAAGAGTTTGTGCAATGGAGCCAGTGGGATTCGAACCCACAACCTCACGATCAGCGGCGTGATGTCTTAACTACTCAGCCACGGAGGCCCTAAGACAATTTTAAAAATTATAAACAAAAAAGAAAAACAAAAGTTACCTATTATCTTTGACGGGACGCATTTAACCTTCCTTTACTCGATTAGAGACCATAGGGATGTTTCCAGCCTCCTGATTGGCTGGTTTCGTTTATCAATTTGCTTTAGAGCCATTATCAAAACGCTAACTTATAACAATCATAAAAATAAAATTAATTGAAAAGTTACTAAGTGATGTATATAGAATGTTGTAAAGTTAAAAACTAAACAAACTTCAACAAATGTCGATTATTAATATTTAAATTTAAAGCTTGTTTTGTTTTTAACTTTACAGTATTATGTATTCACCATTTAATAACTTTGTGATTTATTTTATTATCACAATAAAATTTTCAGTAATACATTTCATCATGAAATTGTCCAGCTTGTTTAATATACGTATATATATATATATATATTTAAAAAAATGAATATCTTTTATGTTTAACATAACATATTAGAAATTAAAAAACTTTTTATGTGTATGAATATATATATTTCTTAAAATATAAGCACATTTAAGACATTTTCGAAGCTGATAACTAAATTCAAATGTAATGTAATCCCCAAAAGAAAAAAAAATTGCAAAAGACAAAATTTAACTAAAAAAAAAAATCAAGCTGAAGTTTCATATAAGAAAACCAGATGGCGCCACTACATATTTTTTCTAATGTGTTCCATTTAATTTGTAATTTCTAATGTAATAACAAAATGCGAAATTCGGAATTAATTAGTCATTTGTTAACAACAACAACTGAGTTAGATTTAAATATTTCATGTTAAGTGCTGATTTACTTATATATAAAAATGAAAATATACATTTAATGGTATTTTATATTGGCGTCATAGAAATTCCAATTTCCAAATACCTTAAACAACAGAAAAGACGAAAGAGAAGCTGGCCAATCAGGAAGCCGAAAAACTCACTGTGGTCTCTAATCAAGTAAAGGAAGGTAAAATGCTGACGGGACGAATAATCTTTAGCCTTTTTTTTTATTATTTATTTGAATAACATACATCTGACTTGTGTGCTCGACATGAAAGTCTGCTTATAAGTCATCGTCAATATACAAGGACAAGATAGCACAAGGAAATTTTCATCACAAGAGAAATACAACCAGGAGCTCCACACAAAGTGTGTGTGCAATGGAGCCAGCGGGAATCGAACCCACAACCTCCAGATTAGCAGAGCAGCGTCTTAACCACTCGGCCACGGAGGAAACTAATCTTTAGCTACTTTTTCGCTTACAAGGAAGGTCTCCATACGGGCATACTCAGAAAAATCTGAAAAAATTACAGAATGTTCTTCTCATATAGTTATACAATTTTATAAAAAACATTTCGGCGGAATCTCCTTATAACGTCCGTAAAAAAATAATAAAAATTTCGTTTATTTGGCGATTTATCTCCGGTTGGCGAAAAAACGAAATTTTGAAAAATACGCTTTTACGCTTCGAATACTTTTTAAAGAAAAAACTTTCTATGTTCAATTTATTTAAATAAGTTTAGTTTAAGTAATTTTAGTTTTGCATTTTTACTTTAAGTGTAATTTTGTCACATACGTTTATACGTACTTAAACAAAATGAAATTAATATATTTTATCATTTAAAACACAATTTAAATTGATTAAAATTGTTCCAAATTGAAAATACACTGTTAAAAATCTGCTGCATTTTGTTGCAACGCATTCCCTTGCTTGCATAGAAAACGGTTACTTGGCCGTGAAATGGAGCTTTCTCATTGGTTGGAATAGAGATATTATATACAAGCGGAGGAGTGCGTTGCAACAAAATGCAGCAGATTTTTAACAGTGTATGACACGGCCAATTCACGGTGCTATGGAGCATTCTCATTGGTCAGAAGAAAGATATTCTTTAAAAGTAGTGGAGTGACGTTGCAGTAAATGCTGCAGATTTTTAACAGTGAAGTCAATTGCAATCAATTTTCAGATTCGTTAAAATCGTCTGCTTTTGGCGAGGAAATGCACTGTACGCCAAATCCCGCGTCGCTTTCAGCTTTTCACGCCAATTATTCCAAACTATTTTATTTTTTTACATATGTAATAATGTAATTCCGCCGCTAATTTTCACTGATCCTTTATTACCTACATGAGTAGTTTAATTCGTATTTTTTTCAAAAAATTCTGAGTATGCCCCCAATGGAGACCTTCCTTGTTAGTCAGTGGTGGAAAATTGGCGCAGAGGTAAAACCTTCTGACACGACTTATTTTTTATTCTATTCTTCACCTTAACCCAGGAGGACGCGCGCAGGGCCTAAAAGACCCGGAGTGCGTATGGTTTTTTACAATTGCAACCACTAATTTTTTAAAAGTAATCTTCAACTTATTTTATCGCAAAATTTGTAAGAATTGTCTCCGTCTTAATAAAGTAACTGTTATAATTTGATTTTATTGGTGGCAAAGTTAAAGCTATTCATACACTGAGTAAGCGCGCGTTCTCCCGGGTTAATAAAAACTGAGAAATTCTGTTTTTTAGATAAGTCGAACAATACTACTAAAATTTACTGGTGTCAATAGACTTCAAGTCTCCACCAATTTTCCACCACAGCTCTTGTGTATTTAATTTAACACTAAAAAGTCCGAAATTTTTACTCAAGTTTGATAATAATATTTCTCACCAGAATTTTTATTCAAAATTGTTTTATTTATTTATTTAACTTGTATATTGCGTGGGTTAAATTTAAATTATTTCAAGAAAAGTTTTCTGATTCGAATTTAAATTAAACCACACGGTTGGAATCGAATAGATTCCTTCCGGGCGTTCTAGTGTCAACCCTTTCCGGCGCAGACAAGTTTTGTTCATAAAATGAGAAATTGTTGTCTGACACTGGAATTTACAAAAGACTTTTTTAGAAATTAAGAACTCTCTGATTTAAACTGTCATTGTAAAAGTAAAATTTTACTAAACTATTATTGGTGCCGTTTGTATGTTTGGAATTAAAATTAGGTGTTGCCGGAGTGGTAACACTGCGCCGGAAAGGGTTAAATCATGTGTGAAGTCGAAAATTGTATGTAAACTTGGCAAATGATGGGCGTTCGTGCTATAACTCGTTTGATAAATATTCAAATCTTGGTACAATACCTGTTTCACTGACATGAAAAAATGCTTGACTATCAAATTTATTACGATTATGTATATTAAATTCAGTAATGCGAAAACAGTATGACTGTATTTTAAACCTGACATAATCACTATGGTAACTGCCAATAATTACCTGTCATAGGATACCATTCATTTAATTAATTGCGATAAGATTTAATAGAATGAAAAAAAAAAAAACATCAGTATATTTTAAAGTTTTGATTCGTTTTTATTAAAATTTGAAATTATTCGACAAAATTATGCTAACTAAACGTGCTACGTACTATTTATATAATTACGAACGCACCTAAAAATTACTAAAATTTTAATATCCAGGGAGGGGCTCTTCCTCTCCCTTGCATGCATAGTCTACCTAAGAGGCTTCCCATAAATGGTGTGATACTTGGAGGGGGGAGGGGGAGTTGGTGAAATTGTGACAGTTTGTGACAAGGGGTGGGAGGGGGGTAAGAAGAAATGTGACATCACACATTTTGGTTAAAATAAAAACATTAAAAATCAGCAGTTTAAATTTTGAAGTTACATTGAAAGTTAAGTATTTTTGTGTTCATAAAGTAAAGATAAATTTTAAAGCCAAATATACTATAAAATTTCTTTTCAAATTCCAAAATACTACTGTTTTCAACGGCTCTTTCATATTAATATTGTATTACTATTGTATATAAATTATAATTTTTGTTGTGAATCTTAATCTTGTTTCATATACAATAAGTACACAAATAATTTTTATTGTTATTCTCACAAAAGTCCTTAAAATACACAGTTAAAGTTTAAAAATGAAATTTGATCTATGGCATAGTGGTTTGTTTCTGAATTGCAAGTAGTACATGAATATGTAATACAGACATGTGACAAGCGGCGAGGGGGGTACGCTGAAGTGTACACTTTATGATAAAAGTGGGAAGGGGGGTTCAAAAATATTGAAAAAATGTGTGACATCTTTTATGGACAGCCCCTAAAAGAAAAAAAAGAAAAGAAAACATTCTGGTGATAAAAAATACCACATTTAAGTTCCACGTCACGATTTGTTTTCAAATCGCCTTATTTATTTCACCTCTTCAAAAAATCTCCAAATCACGGTTTATAAAAGGCTAAAGCAAACAAAGGGTAAACGGATGAAGGGGAAAAAAATCACTCGACCAATATAAAGAACCGTAATAATGCGATGCCGCTCTCTGGCCGACAATGCCATGTAATTAGTTGAAGAGGAGGTTATAAAAGGATTTTGCAGTAGGAGTTCCATGCTATTATCTGGTCTTCCATGTTTTTGTCGATATGATCTGTGCTATCTGCTTTTTTTAGTTCGTGTTTCGTTGCTATTCTGAGGTATAATTGCTCTGAGGTCTCTAATTGGCGAACGATTCCGGTTGCACAAAAATGGATTTTTTTTCCCTACCTTAGCTATGCTTTTGTTGTATGAGACATTTATTGTTTGAAGTGTTTTCTATAACCAAGGTGCTTCTTCATTTCATAAATGTAAAAATGGCTTAACAGAAAAATAATTGGTCATCTTGGGATCGTATGAGCAACGAAATCAGTGGGCGTAACTAGAAAGAAGTTAAAGAATGGTCTTTTCTGAAAGTCGAAATAATCTTCAAGTAATATTTTTAACATTAGAAAAGCTCGAAATTTTATTAAAGTTTTATAAAAATATTATATACCAGAATATTTATTTAGACTAATTATATTAATATTTTGAAGTTTCGTTTGCGAAAATATCCTGCAAAGAATTATCTGTTTCGAACCCAAAACTTATTCATTTATTATGCAGGGCTCCCAAATGGTCCGCGAACTGAACATCAATATTTTTTAACAGAAAATTTCATGATATTTTTCTACAGAATTTGCGATAAAATTGACTTTCAAAGGTGGTTTTTTGGAAGTTTGCAAGAGAAATCTAAAAGGAAAATTTCTCTGAAAAGTTTCTGATGTTCAGTTGGCGGACCATTTGGGAGCCCTGATTATGGATCAAAATGACTCCTTACAGTTTTTCTTCTCTATTGTTAACCAATTGAAAGACGGTAGTGAACTTCTGGACCACTCAATTTTATTCCCTTAACCCTTTCAGAGGCGTCGTTTGTAATCTGCAAACGATTAATTTTGATTCCCAAACAGAATAATGGCACCAGTAATTTTTTTAGTACAATTTCGATCTCATAATATACATGAAAAAGTGTCCTCGATTACTGTCAAATAAATTGGCTCGTAAATTACAGTGTTAATTATTTGAACAGTTTTGGACCAGAAATTCCTTATTTCTGAAAGGATTAATGCCACATTGTCACCAAAATATTGGAATGAAAATTTTTCCATTTATCAAATATCTGAACAAGAGCTTTTGCTTATTCTGAAGTAAATATTTAAACTCTGGTGTCATTCGCTTATTCCAGCATTTGTAAGTAGAAGTCCTTGACTGCAATACTCGATATTTTGTGAGTAAATTAATATAAAATTTTTATTTAAAAATTTCCGGTGTGAATTCGGAATGCTTGAATAAAAAATCTACTTGATTTGGCAACACTGACTAGTGTTGCCAGTGGACTATTTTTTAAAAATTTAGATCACTTTTTTGAAATGGTAAATTTCCCCTTGTTTTCGTCTTAGTTAATATGTCATTAAAAAGAACGAATCTTACGATAAAAAAAGGTGCTAATCAAGAAATCTGAATTAAAAAAAAAAGAGTAATCCACTGGCACACTATAGTATGTATAAGGTCCTTAACCCCTTGAGGGGCGATAGGATATATTTCACCCCACTTAATTGAAACATAATTCACACCACAAATTTCTAACGAAATTTTATAATTTTAACTTTGAGGGCAAAATGATAAAAAATTGCCTTTCCTGATTACAAAATAAAAATTTTCGGTTATTCTGGTGAAAACACAATATTACACAGACATTGTTGCTTGCCCCTCAAGGGCTAATATAGAGTAATCACTATTTCCAAATTGAAAGCTTCGTATTATATCGCAAATATTTATTTACCTTCACAAAAATTACATAGGGATCACAAAGAATAAAGCAATTAAATAAAGCAAAAAGTAAAATTTGGAAATAGCGGATCCCAAAAGCAAGTTTCTACTAAGATTTGTACTTTTGAATTTATTATAATAATAAAGTAAAATATTATCAAACACTTCTAGCACTGAAAATCTAAAAAAGTCAAAAGCATTAACCTTTGTCGAATCTGCATCATTGGAAAAAAAAAAAAAAAGGATGGGAGAAAGGAGGGGGGGGGGACACGTTAATCCTTGTAGATCTGAATCCTTGGGAAATGAAAAAAAGTTTTACATCTCCGGTATTTAAAAAGCATCAAACTAAAGGTTATTCTGTTATTAATTCATCAGTAGAACAACATATCATCTTTTATTTTGACACTATCTGCGTTACGTTACCTGTATTTTGAATGATTAATCAGGCTCTGGCGAAATCTGTTAATCCTTGACTGATTTTTGTGTCGCGCCTCAGTCATTTCTAAAACGTGCAAGAAACATCCTTGACTTCCTCCGTTACGAAACTTAAGAGAACAGCTTCGTATTCATCATTATGCATCATTCGTTTAATTTTATGATGAGGAAGAGCTTCTTAACTTTTAAAAAATGAAAAATTTATTTTAATATTAACTTTGAAATAGTTAACATTTGTTAGGAAAGCATATTTAGAAATGCAGTCAGGCCAGTTTAAGACGTGATACAGCTTATATGCGGATTTTTTTTTCAAATACTTTAAATATCGTCATTAGGCTAATGCAAAAAATCACATTTAATACGAAAACGGTTATTACGCGACCAAGTTTAATATTCGATAGAGTTTTGATTCCTTCAAACATAAAATTTCGCTTAACTTTATTTATTGCACACATACACCTGACTTGCGTGCGTGACATGAAAGCTCGCATAATCGTCAATATACAAGGACGAGACAGCGCAAGGAAATTTAGAACACCAGAGAATTACAGCCAAGAGCTGCACAAAAAGTGTGCAACAGAGCCAGCGGGAGTCGAACCCACAGACCTCCTATGCATTCAAGCGATTAGCAGCGTGGTGCCTTAATTACTCGGTCACAGAGGCCCCTTCCCTTAATCCGTGAACAAACGTGCTTATTTTTGTAACGTTAGGCCATGCGTGGGATAGATTTCATCCCATTTTGTCTCCCATAATATTTTTTGGCTAAATACGTTTTAAAAACATATCTAGTACTCTATATTGTAAAATACATCGCTACTACTTCTTTTTAGGAAAAAAAAAATCATACTTTTCATATTTATTTTAAGATTTTTAGCACCCTCTTCTGTAAATATCATTCCTTATATTCAGAATATATGCAAACAATTTATTTTACATCTTAAAACATGATTTGTTTCACAAAATTGATAATAATTACAAATTTATAACTAGGGGTGCAAAAATCTAGACGCCAGCCGGGTCTCAGCACAAAAATTTCAAAGTTTTTATTCACTAAAAATTTATTAAAATTTTTAACACGAATTATACTTGGAATATTTTTTTTAAAGAAAAAAAAATAACGGTGAGAGACTGCTTGCTGGCGTCTAAATTTTTACACCTCTGTTTATAACATTTCATCAGTATATAAAAGTAGCTTTCATGTTACTCTTTCATTATAATTATTTTAAAGTCTGATATCCCGTAAGGAATGAACGTATCAAAATGAGATGCTTGTGCACGCGCAGGATTATTTAAACCTAACAGGTACATTTCTCTCATCCTAGCAAACAAAGAAATGACATTCCTACATCCACCCTTCTCGACTTTGATTTTAAATGTACTTGGCAGGTCAAAAGCGCCATCAAAAAAAAAAAAAAAAAAAAAAAAAATTATATGATATATAATATTTAAATTATTATTATTATTATTATTATTATTATTATTAAGAAAAACTGTGGATGCTTGAGATTTCCCCCAGCGCATATGCTAACATGTTAAGATGCAAATTTATCCGAGGAGTATTGTAATTTCATTTATGTTTTCTGTGTTTTGTTAACATTTTGCTAAAGTTACAACATTTTTTAAAACAAAGATTGACAAGGACAGTTTTTTCTTATTACATTAAAAATTAAGGACAGATTATTAAGGTACTCATTGTCAAAAATACTAAACATGATTTTTATAAACAAAATTCAAAATAATTGGTTCAAAGATTTAACCCTTGAGCAGGGGTGCAAAAATCTAGGCGCCAGAGGGTAGTCTCTCACCACTAAAATTTTAAAGTTTTTTTCGCTCAAAATTTAATAGCATTCTAGCAGAAATTTTACACGAAATATTAGACGAAGAAAAACGAAATAAATTTTGTGGTGAGAAACTGCCTGCTGGCGCCTAGATTTTTGCACCCCTGCCCTTGAGGGCTGGTGTGATATATTTTATCCTACCTAACTTAAATGAGATTTCCATCAAAAGCTTTTAACGAAATTTTATATTTTTATCTCCGGCTGCAAAATTAATTAACTTACTAACACCTCTACTTCATATTTTTCACTCTCCTCTTTCTATCATAAAAAATTTAGAAAAAAAATTATAAAAATCATAAAAAATTATAAAAATTATATGTTTTTTAAATTTTATAAAATACATAAAAATATACTTTTGTTGTAATGCTGTCCTAAATTCTTGATTGACACCACTTTTTTGCAATAGTAAATTTTATTTTAGTTATTTAATGACTTATTAATTGCAGCAAAAACAAAGGGAATTTTACCGTTTCATAAAAGTGGTATCAATCAAGAAATTTGGATTGAAAAAAATAGCCCACTGGGAACACTGGCTCTTCGACCAATCTGCCCTAGAATCTCTGTCGAGGAAATGCCTTTTCTTATTTCAAAACAAAATTTTTCGATTTTTCCGGTGAGAATTCAATAATACAGAGGCATTATTGCTGACCCCTCAAGGAATTATCAGAATGTGTTAGAAAAATTAGGTTACCAGGAGAATTATTTCTGTTCTTTTATTTTTTACTGTAACGTATTAATCAACAATACAGCCACATTCGAATAAATTTTCATTTTCATTTATCGTTGAAGTCGGTATTATAAAGCAAACAATGGAATATGTTTGAAAGCAATTAAATTCTAGTCTAAATACACTGCTCAAAACAATTAAAAGATATTTGAAGTTTTATATAAAATAAAGATATAAACGAATTTTTTTTTTGCCGAAAATAAAAGAAAAGAATCACAAATGCAAATTTTTCTGGTTTTCAAACTGTGGAGTGTGCAAATTTCGAGTTCGACGTCAAAAATGTCGCTTCAGCGGCAGCGAATGAAATTTGACTTTCAACTGGATAAAAGAGAATGAAGACAAGGATGATCGGCATTCAGTGATTGCTTTGTTTCGATGAGTACGATGTCTCAGCGAAGTCATTTGACAGATTCAGAAGCTTGGAGAATTGTTGGTAGGTTAGAAAGGGGCCAAACTCAAGCCGAAGTAGCGCAAGCCATTGGAGTGTCACAAAGTGTCATTTCCAGGATCTGGAACCGTTTTTTGGAGAGTGGATGTGCAGGCCGAAGACCAGGGCAAGGTCGTAAACGGGCAACAACGCCCAATGAAGATCGGTATTTAGCGTTAACAGCTCTCAGACACCGAAACATGAACGCTACTCTTCTACAACAACACCTTCGCTCGGCTATAGGCACCACGATTTCAACTCAGACTGTCCGAAACCGGCTCCATGCTGTAGGTCTGTATGCTCGCCGACCGATGGTATGTGTTAGATTAACATCAAGGCATCGTCGCGACCGCAGGGAGTGGGCAACCGAGCATGTCAACTGGAGGAGAAATGAATGGAGCAATATTCTGTTTTCTGATGAGTCCCGTTTTTCTGTGCATCCAGATAATAGGCGTATTTTCATCTGGAGGGACCGTAGCAGTAGGAATAATCCTGCGTTCGTGCACGAAAGTGTCAGATTTGGCGGTGGAGGAGTGTTGGTGTATGGTGGCATCTCCATTGACGGGCGCACTGACCTCTACATCATTCGAGATGGAGCTCTGACTGGTCACCGATATAGGGATGAGATCCTCAGACCTATTGTAGTCCCTTACGCTGCAGCAATCGGAGATAACTTCATTTTAATGGACGATAACTACAGGCCACATCGTGCAAACCTGCTAGAGGATTTCCTTTTCGAGGAAAGAATCGTTCGAATGGAATGGTCAGCGTGTTCTCCAGACATGAATCCAATCGAGCACGTTTGGGACGTTCTAGGAAGACGAGTTTCAGGCCGCCAACAACCCCCACAAACTCTCCAAGAACTGGAAAGAGCTCTTCTGGAAGAGTGGGGCAGAATACCCCAACTCGTCATTAATAGCCTCAATGAGTCCATGCCTCAAAGGCGTTCAACGTTGCTGGCCGCCCGTGGAAATCATACCCCCTACTGAAAATGATTTTTTTTGAAGAAAACACCTTTTCTTATTCTTTTTTTCTCATATGCACAAATTGTGTTTTTTTTCTTTTGTACACAAATGCGCAATAAAATGCATTTTTTTTTTGCCAAACATGTGTAATTTATTCTCATATAACCTACTATGTCTGTCGACCATGTATCAATCGGCTAAAAAGTTTCCCAGATACAAAATCCACCTAAAACTGCAATATCCTTTAATTGTTTTGAGCAGTGTATATGTAAAAACATCCTTTTCACCTGTAAACCTATGAATGTAAACCCGGAAGTTTTTTAGAGGATTTAATGTGTAACTATGCCCAGCTCCAAAAAAATTATGCAAATCACATTTAATATGCGATCTGGCTGCAGGCGACATGCAATTTTCGCCAAATCTCAAATTCGCCTTAAGTGAGTTCTACTGTAATTTGATGACAACAATTTTCGAAATAAAAATATATTAAGTATTTGGTAATTTGGTAGTTTGTGATTGACAAAATTATTCTTTCATGACTTATTTAGTATTTTAAAAATAATTCAATAGGCTATGCATTTGCTAAAAAGAACAGTGTTTTTAAAAATTAATTAAGCGAAAAAAAGCACCCGTGATTATTAACCGTTTCCGGCGTAGTGCCCCTAATAAAGGACACATAACTTAAATTTTAGCTGCATCAAGAATATTTAATTAAAATTTTCCTTTTATAACATACCTGGAACTAAGCAAGTTCGTATTTTCAAATATTTTTTTTTTATATAAATTCAGGTGGGAATTAATTATTTCAAACAGATTTACTCCTCGCTGGAAAGAGTGAAAGTGATTTGAAATCTGTTTGCGTTTTTCCTTTTATAGGTGATGTCCTCTTTACATAAATGTAGTATATATAGTCGTTCTGAGGTCCGTCTATTCATCTGTCTGCATATAAAAGTGGAAAAAATTACCAACTGAATGATTTGAAATTTAATACATAAAATCGACGCAGAATTTTGTCGAGTCATTTCAAATTTTATGGAAATCGAATCCAAACATAAATAGATATTAGTAACAGTTTTCTTCATTCTATCAAACCCTACGCAATTAATTTAGGGTTGTCCATAGATAGTTAATGATTCTATATTGTCATGGTGATTGCGTCCTATTTAAGATGGATCACATTATTTCCGTATTACTGAATATAATATATATAATCGTAATAAATTTTGTATTCATGCATTTTTGAATAAGAGTTCAGCAAGCTATTGCACCAAGATCTGGATATTAATAAAACTAGTTACTGCATGCTTTTGCACTCTAATGAAAAAATGCATGAATACAAAATTTATTACAATTATGCATATTAAATTAAGTAATACAAAAATAACATTACTCCGCTTTTAATTGGACCTAATCACCATGACAACCTAGAATCATTACATATCATGGGACGTCTTTGAATAAGTTACGTATTATAAAACTGAATAGAAGGAAGAAAACTTTTACTAACCCCTTAACTGGTTCCTTTTTTTTACGTGCAATAAATTAAAAATATGGGTTCATACCACTTTTTTTAAGCTAAAATATTCGAAATATTTATTCTAAACGTTTCTACTTTTAAATAATATGCCATTCCATTAAAAAATAATAATAATAATGGTGTCAAAAAGCTTTAAATGATGAATTAAGCAAATTCGTCTTGCCCGAACGACTTACGGACAAATCAGTTAAGGGGTTAATATCTTTTTCAGTTTTGATTTCAATTTAATAAACTTTAACCTCTTCGCGACGGGAGTCTTTTACGAAATGTTCAATGATTTGTCACTGGTTTTTAAAAGCAGAAATCTGTGTCTTATTAAATCGAGTGAATACTCCGATTAAATAAAGCAAATTTTGCAGTATAATTTTACTAGTGTGGCAAAATATGGTTTCTTAAACCTTTTTGCTGCACGTATACGTGTCGCTCGTCCCCAAGGGGTTAAAAAAACGCAACAAAATTCTTCAATTATTAAATATTTTAAATTTCAAACCTTTCAGTTGGGTAATTTTTACGCTGTTCTTTTCGGATAGGCACTTAGACAGGCAGACAGATGAAACGACGACTGTAGGTACTGCATATTCTTAAAAATACGAACGCCCCCAAAACAACACACACACACACCAAAGAATGAACTGGTCATATGACCAGTAAAAAGCAAAAATAATTATATAATCGTTGCAGGAAGACAAGACTTGGTGCAATCATATGGAAAATGTGTTAAATTTAAGACCCCCCCATTTCTTTGGAAACTACCAACCAATTTTGATGAAATTTAATATCATATTCACTGGATTATCAACAAGATTAATGGCAGACATTTTTTTCCAGCTAAAACTTTATATTTTAAAACAATGTCAGTTTTTCAGATTTTTTTTTCCTGAAACTAATTAAAGCTTTTTAAAATGTCTACCATATGTGATCTTATATTTATGCTCTACTACCAAAAATGAAATAAAATAAAATAAATAAATAAATAAATAAAATAAACAAAATACATAAATAAAAATAAAATAAAATAAAATAGATAAATAAATAAATAAAATAAACAAACTACATAAATAAAAATAAAATAAAATAAAATAAATAAATAAATAAAAATCTTAAAAAAGTAATAAAAATAAAATAAATCAAAATTGCTCCTGTGTTTTATGAAATAATGGGAATTACCTGAAAACTACGATTTTTGAGGAGAGACTGAAAAACTTACACTTCTAACTTGTGTGACGGTCTTGCTCAATTTCATCAAGCACATGAAGTATATATAAACACTTAGATAAAATTTATTTTCATATAAAAATTGAGGTAATGTTTTAACCCTTGTCGGATCAATGTCACTTTTCACACGAAGCAGCATCTTTTACATGAATTTTATTCAGTTAGCACCACTTTTTTTTTCTTTAATATGAAAAACTTTTACTACTTGAACTTTGACAGCATGAGCATACTGCAAAATTTATTTAAAAAATATAGTGGTGAGAGTAAAATTTAAAAATAGAAATAAGTGTAAAATGTAAGCGTAAAATTAATGTGAATGTGCGTTTCGTCCGAGTCGGCGTATTATGAATTTTTATGATTATTTCCAACAATCAAAGAAAAAAAATCGAGCATACCAATAGATTCAGGAAGAAACAAAACAATTTTTAAGCCTATAAATGAAAAATCAATTCTTTAAAAAAAATATTTTCTCATGTCTACACTTAAATTAGATATAAATAAAATTTCCAGTGTGAAATATCTTTCATAAAACTTAAATAAAATTCCAGAAAAAATTAGTGCGCCATATGTCTTTGTATGAAAAAATACTAGTTAAGGATCTAGTTAATAGATATCAGTAAGATCAAATGATTATACTACTTACGTTTATTTTCTCATGAGATAAAAGAGAAATAAGAAATTGACGGACGTCATTTAAATGATAAAGGAATAGTTGTATTTTGATATTTGGTGGATTCTAGGAATTAAAACTGACTAATCCTATTAGCAATAATAATATTTAAATTTACATGGTTATTATGAATTATTTATGCAAAATTAATCTAGTTCCGTTTAAAAGATCTCGAAAAACCTTTAATGCGTTTATTAATATTACAGTAGTTCCGCAGTCACTTAAAGTGAGTCAAACATATGATTCTAAGCGTTTTGAAATATTATATTGGAAATTGAAATATTGCACATACTTTTTCAGATATTAGATTATTTGAAGTCGTATTTATTATCCACTAACATTAGAATTATCATATGGAAAAAATTAAAAAAACTTTTTTGAAAATCAGAACTACTGTCAATATTACATAGCTTCTAATTTATACGGATTTTTCCTACCACTAAAATTTAACAGAAAATTTCAACTAAAACGCCGATATTATAATATCTCAGTGTTGCCAGATTGGGGATTTTGTCCCCAATTTGGGGAATTTTGAGCCTCCAGGGGAATTTTTTGGGGACAAGTAATTCTTGGGGACATGTTTGGGGAGAATGAACATTTTTGGGGAAAAACTTGGGGAATTGTTTTCCCAATTTCAGTTTTTACTTTCAGACGTTTTCCAGTACTGGATCTGTCTCATTCGATTTTGATTTGGAAAACGAAAATAAAATACAGAAATAATAGATATAAATCATTATTTTTCATGGTCTTTCTTACATGTTTACATGTACTACTGATTCATCACGATCTGCCTAAGACTATCCTCCACCTGAATTTTCAGATAAGTTAGTGAGATAGACTTTCCTGTCATCGCGATCGGACACAGAAGCACAGAAATACATTTCATTTAACAGTATAGATTTATACAACAAAAATAAAAACAATTTTATAACTTTTTTTGTTGTTGTTGTTGGTTAATGCTTGTGTAATTTGTGTTTCGTGGAATGCCAATAGAGATATTTGCAATTGCAAGACTTCCAATTGCATACTATTGCAGCAGCTCTCCTAGAACTTTTTATAAGAAACTGAATGAAAACTATTTGAATGAAAACTCTGCGGTCTTAAACGACTTAGATCTTTACATCACTAAATCTTCAGGACGTGTCCGAAACGTTCATTTGATGTGCTTTTTAAAAATATTAAAAGCAGCTAAATTTCTTTTATTATTGACGAAATCACAGTGATTAATACAATATAGATGCTTTACATTAGATAAGTTCTTCAGAAGGAATGACAAAAATTGAAAATCATGTTTTATAGCTAAGTCAGATAAATGTACCTAATATAAACATCATCTTTGATTCATTCAAAACTCAACTAGATATGGTCAAAACCTTGAAAAAGTTAAAAGATTGGTATAAAAGATTGAGCGTAGATTGAGCAAATGTAAAGATAAGCCAGCATCATCGTCTCGCAGCAATTTAAATAACATGTGTAAAACGAGCTTATCTCGTTGTAAAATATATTTCTTGTTCTGGTCAATTAGCTTTGAATATACATGCAGAATTCTGTTAAGTTTAAATGCTGAACCTTTTTTTTTTTTTTTCTTGTAAATGGGGATTTTTTTTGAAAAAATGCTTGATTTGGGGAAAAATTGACTTTAACTTTGTTAAAAAAAAATTATAACGGAAAATTGAAAATTGAAAACTTGCCTTTTTGAGCACAAATTGCGTTGGGGACTTTTTCTGAAAAAAGGCCTGATTTGGGGAAATTTTCAGAAATTTTGGGGAAAAAGTCTTTCGACAATCTGGCAACACTGTATATCTAACGATGAAGCAAAATAAAAATTTCAATATAATTTTAGTGGTAGAAAAATCCATACAAGTTGGCTACTATATTATTATTATTATTAATTCGGGCTGCAGGGGTTGAATATAGAAATAAACCATTTTTCTTTTTTAAAATGAAAATTCTAATAGGTTTTTACATTTAATATGTTTTCATTTTTTTCTAACTTAAGTAGAAAAAAGTACTGGATTCGTGAAAATTTTCGAATTCCGGTTTTCGTCGGATTAACGCCTTTTAGGGGTCAGAGAATCCGAAAAACATATTTTTATAAAATGTCTGTTTTTGAGTCAGTGTATCTGTATGCGACACAAATTTTATGGGCGCTTTATCTCAAGAACTAATGAACGGAATTCAATAAAAATTAGTTTTCATTATAAACTGGTGCTGATTACTTTTTGGTGTGAATCGCACTATGTTGCTTTTTTAACGATTTTCGCAATAGCTATATCTCAATTATTAATAAATGAATTTTCAAAAAATTTCGTATTCCGTTAGTCCTTGATATAATGTGTTGCTGATTACTTTTTGGTGTAAAATGTACTACAGGCGGCCCTTGTCACCAGATTTTTTAACGATTTTTGGCATGGTTCTACCTTAAAACTAATTAACTTCAGATTCAGTTAGATGCTGACATAAGTTTTTGCTGATTATTTTTGGTATAAACCACTTAACCGGTAGCGCTTTTATGCTTCATTTTTCAGAAGTATTAACATATGTATGTTATGATGATATGATATGCACGAGATCGAAGAAAGTTTTAGGATTGTCACATCCAACTAGATTAGATTGTCCACTAACAACAGTAAAAAGGCAATTTTATATGGAAAATAGCAATGATTTATATAGATAAGTTTTAGAATTTAATTAAAAGTGATATCTTCGCGCAAGAAGTTAATAACCATAAAAATCCTCACAGATTTCACTACTTACATCAACCTTTGTCACTATAATAATTTTAGTGACTTTAGTTAGTAGTTCAATTACATAAATACGTTAAATTCACATTTTATTTAAGTAATTTTATTTATATATTGTGGAATAATAAATGGATACAAATACTGAACTATTTATATTATTTTATTTAAAAATTAATTAATCTTTCCTAATCGGGCTGCATGCGATAGAGATGGATGTTTTTTTTAAAGCATATTTTTTAAATAAAATATTTTTTATTTTAAGAAAATATTTTTTAAAACGCAAAAAATCCATAACCAGTTTTAAAGCAAATGGCACTTTAATCATTTATGATCCGAATTGTGAACCAAGAGATTGTCCCACCGCAATAGTTATGAATTTTTTAATATCTGAAGATTTATTCGAAAACTTTTCAAACAGAAAGAACAAAAAACTGTGTTTCTATAATTTTTTTAAAACTATTCTTTAATCATTGCGCAACCAGTGATTAGTATTTCACTTTCATTTATCTTTTATTCATTCATCATTTTATCTTTCTTTTACTTCTTCTTTTTTTTTTTCCCATGCCTACAACACGCTATTATTTCTTTTTCCCTGTTAATCACCTTCTAATCTCTCAGACTGCTGGAATTTGTATGGTTGGATTATAGCTTTTTTCCCCCATGCAGTAACGTAATTCCTTATACTATTTCTACATAAAGAATTTGATGACGAATTCAAAGAAATGTGCATTCGGCTTCTTTGCGTATTTTTTCTTAGTAAAACATAAAAAAAAGATATCTTGTTCGTCATTTTCAGATCCAGATATTTAACATTATCAGCTATTTTCCTCGGGAATGGAGACAAAAAAATCATGCAAGAATGGATATTATATATTTTTATAGAGCGGAGAATGCAGTAATACAATAACATCCACCTACAGATGAAATAAAGAAAAAAATTGAGATACTTTTTATACTCTTTTATTTAACTTAATTTCTTGAGGGGCGGTAGAATATATTTTATTCCACTAAATTCAACAAGATTCTAGCCAGAAACTTTTAATGAACTTTAAGGGTAAAATGTTGAAAAATAAATGCTTTTTTCTTATTTTAAAATAAAACTTTTCGATTATTCTGGTGATAATTCAAAATTGTAGAAGCATTATTGCTTACCCCTCAAAGGGTTAAGCACTTTAACTATTTGAGGGGCAAAGCACTACTATTCTTAAAATTCTGACATGACTGTTTGGCACCAAAATTTAAAAACAAATTTATTTTAAAATAGATAAAAGCTTTTCTTTTTCACTTAATGAAATTAAAATTTTCTTATCAAAATTCTGGTGTCAATGTGGCTTTTTGCCCCTTAACTGGTTAATTCTTTTCTGTTCAATAAATTGAAAATAGCGGACTCACACCACTATTATTTAAATAAAATATTCGTAAAATTTAGTCTAAGCATTGCCGCCTTTCAAAAGTATGAAAATTCTCTTAAAAATAATAGTGGAGTCAAAAAGCTTTAAATGATGCAATAAGTAAATTCGTCTTGCCCGAACGGCGTTCGGACAAACTGGTTAAGGGAATAAGCTTTTATGCGTATCGCACGTCCGCAAGCGGTTAAAAACAATGGTTTCTTTTTTTGATCCAAAATTTTTCTCTTTTCAAATACGCGTAGAAAAGCTTTTGCTAATTTTCAAATAAATTCAGCTTTATATTCCGAAGTCATTCAATGATTTCAACATTTTATGTACAGAAGTATTTTGCGCCTGAAAGGATTAATCATTTCGAGGGCTAATAAATGTATTTCTAAAATATTGAATTCACACCAAAATTTAAATTTTTTTTTTTTTTCAAATTAGAGAATAGCAATTTGAATAAATGCAGGGAATACAAGGTCTTCGAGAGCCGTATGTCAAGTGTATGTGGTATTTACAATACGCCATTATTGGCATTTAACCCTTTCCGGCACGGGCAAAATCTGTAATAAAATGAGAAATTATCGACTGACACCGGAATTCTCAAACGAATTCTTTAAGTATTTTAAATTCCTTAATTTAAGCTTTTATTGTAAACGCAAAATTTTACTAAAATATTACTGGTGCCGTTTGCAAGTTTGGAATTAAAATTAGGTATCCCAGACCGGGCACAGTGTGCCGGAAAGGGTTAATCTCATAGTTTGACGATAGTTTTTGGGTTGGCAAATAAAAAAGTTGCAAAAGAAGCATCTTTATAACTCAAAAAATGATAGATCTATTAACAGTTTATTGCGTCGGATGAAGTATCTTATTTCCAATAAAAATATATTTTGAATTGAAATTCGAATGAAATACAGGGTCATGAAAAATCGAAGAGTGTGGTAAATAGGATAATAAATATCTCGGAAACTAATTATTTGATCAATTTCATTTTTTATGCAAAATTTATTTTTTTAAATTGCTTTTTACAAACTCTCTTAAAAAAAAAAAAAAAAAAAAAAAAAAAAAAAAACCTTTTAATGCATTTTTTATTAGAACGAGCATTTCGAGAGTCCGTAAAAAATAGTTCCGAATATTCGAGCTTACTGATATTTAGAAGGACTCTTCCCATTCTTACATACTAGGTACACACCGAATATCAAGTCTCTATCTAAATTTGCTCTGGAGATAAAGCGTTTACAGACAGACAAATGGAAAATTTCCCCCTAAAAGTATGTTTTTCAGAATCTCCAGTGCCTGAAACGTGTAAATCCGTCTTTTTTTTTTTTTTTTTGATTTTTAGAACGATTGCAATACTTACCTTGTACTATGTATGATGGGTAAGCAAAAATGTTAAACTTTTTTAAACATAAAATTTTAGTACTTAGCATCTGATATTCCGACTAACATATTGTTTTAGTCCTGAGAAAAGAAGAAACAAAAAGAGAGCTTCTGATATATAAAATATATTTATCACTTAAAATTATATCCTAGGTTATTCTTATAATTTTATTTGTCAAATTGATGCATTAAATATTCTTAAAATCTGATATAAATATGAAATTTTGCCACATACGCGACGCATATTTTTGATTGACCACTAAGCGATTAAAACATCATTTATTCTGAAATTAATAATAATAATAATAATAATAATAATAATAATAAAATTAATAATGACAGCTTTAAAGATCAAAACAACTCCACTATCAATTCAGTAATAAAATCATAAAAAATATATTAAACTTTTGTTGATATGAAATTTTAGCACTTAACATTTAGTATTTAGCACTTAACATTTAGTATACAATTCATATATCCGAAAGATGAGAACTTCGGATATATGAATAATATTAATCCTTTGGGGGAGAGGGGGGAAAGCAATTGTATTTCAGTAATGGTGAATTCTTACTGAAAAATCGGATAATTAAAAAAAATAATAATAAAGGAAAAGGAATTTTTTAACCACTTAATGATCGCTTTGAATTACGGTTTAAAAATTCAAATTCATTATTGCCACCATTTAAAAAAAAAAAAAAAAAAAAAAAAAGAATATTCATCTTATTTAATGACAAGTAAAATGATACCAGAATACAACCAATTACACTATTTTATAAAACTGGTGGGAATCAAGCAATTCTGAATAACAGCCGTGAAACTTGCAGCCCTCGAATGTCTCGGGCGCGACGGTTAACCCTTTAACGTTCATTGGTTTCGCCACGAAACCACAAAATTTTAATTCCGATATGCAACACTGACACCGGTATTTTTATCTAAAAATATCCCTTTTGTTATGTATGTGAAAAATCACGTTTTCTTATTTAGAGATATATTTGTTCTTTATTACCGGTGTCATTCATTTATATCGACATCTTAGCAATGAAAATGTTTTGATCGTTAAAGGGTTAAGCTTTTTCGCAGCACAGTTATAAAAATAAAAATTAATTAAAATTTTTAGTGCGAATTTTAATTAAATTTCAGTGGGGTATAATATATCTCACCACCCCCAAGGTATTAATCGCCAAAAGTTATATCTCAGGTTATTCCTAGAACTTTATTTGTCAAATTAATACATTAAATACTTCCTTAAAATCTGACATAAATCCGAAGTCTTTTGCCACATTCGTGACAAGTATGCTTGCGTGATCAAAGCGATTAAAATATCACTTGCTTTTTGGAAAGAAAAGAAAAGATAAGAAAAAAGAACATGAATAAAGAATTTTGTAAAGGTCAAAATAACTGCACCATGAAATGAGTAGCAAACAATGCTTTGTTAGAAATTCCTTACATTTTTATTAGTATGAAAATTTATTGTTTAATCTAACGGAACCACGTGGTCTATTTATTTTATATTTCTTCGGGTTTTTTTTTTTTTTTTTAACCCTTTGCATTCTATTTTCGCTGCTGAGGTGACATCATATTTCCTTGCAAAATTTGTTTCTGGCACCAGTAAAAAGAGGAAAATAAAATTTGTCTTATTTAACATTAGAACGTCCGATCAGTGTTGCCAGATTGGGGATTTTGTCCCCATTTCGGGGAATTTTGAACTTCCGGGGGAATTTTTTGGGGACAAATAAATCTTGGGGACATGTTTGGGGACTATGAACATATTTGGGAAAAAACTTGGGAAATTGATATCACAATTTCAATTTTTACTTTCAGACATTAACCAATACTGGACCTGTCTGGAATTCGATTTTGATTTGGAAAACGAAAATAAAATATAGAAATAATAGATATAAATCATTCTCACGGTCGTGCTCACCGTTTATATGTACTACAGACTCATCATGATCTGCACTGAGCTATCCCTTGTCTGAATTTTCAGAGAAGTGATTCAGATTTTCCTGTCAATACGGACAGAAACACCAGCACAGAAATACATTTCATTTAATAGTATAGATTTATACAAAAAAAAATAAAAGCAATTTCATAACTTTTCTTTTTTGTTTTTGTTTTTAGCTTTGAACATACTTGAAAAATTCTGTTGAGATTAAATGCTTTTGTTTTTTTTTTTCAATAAATGGGGAATTTTTTCAAAAAAATGCTTGATTTGGGGAAAAATTTGAGTTTAAATTTGTTAAAAAAATTATAACCCAAAATTGAAAATTGGGAACTTGTCTTTTTGAGTAGAAATTGCGTTGGGGACTTTTTCTGAAAAATGCCCTGATATGGGGAAAATTTCAGAAATTATGGGGAAATTGGCTTTCGACAATCTGGCAACACTGCGTCCGATAGAGTCATTTACCCAACCTTTATTAACCACTTAACTAACCAATATATATACAGGGTGGTCATAAAAAAACTTTGCCGATATACGGAGCTCTAGCGGCCAGTCCGCTCAACCGATCGAAATGAAATTTGTGATATAGCTATTCAGAGGTATGAGCTCGAGATTCTGTGAACTACAACAAAATGGCGCTCACGGTTACGGTTATAGTTACAGAAACTCGAAAATTTCCAATGGCAACACCCATTTTTTTTCATCGCAAAATGCTCAGCGCATGCGAAAACTCTCAAGAGCGTTGGAACCGTACGTGTATCGCAAGAAACGGATATGTTATGCACGTACAAAAAACCGTTCTGGGAATCCTACCCCCTCATAGAAAAATCTCGATTGGTGAGCAAGGAGGAAATTTCCATATGACACAGAGTCAGTACACTAATCTCTGATTACAATACAGATCGGAGAAATTAAAACTTTTATTTTGATTACACATTTTCCACATGGGTGTCATCACAGGTCATTATACATTACATGGTGATGGCACCCATGTGGAAAATGTGTAATCAAAATAAAAGTTTTAATTTCTCGATCTGTATTTTAATCAGAGATTACTGTACTGACTCTGTGTCATATGCAAATTTCCTCCTTGCGCCCCAATCGAGTTTTTTCTATGGAGGGGAGGATTCGCAGAACAGTTTTTTGTGCGTGCATAACATGTCCGTTTCTTGCGATACACGTACGGTTCCAACGCTCTTGAAAGTTTTCGCATGCGCTGAGCATTTTGCGATGAAAAAAATAGGTGTTGCCATTGGAAATTTTCGAGTTTCTGTAACTATAACCGTAACCGTGAGAGCCATGTTGTTGCCGTTCACAGAATCTCGAGCTTATACCTCTGAATAGCTATATCTGAAATTTCACCTCGATCGGTTGAGCGGACTGGCCGCTAGAGCTCCATCTATCGGAAAAGTTTTTTTTATGACCACCCTGTATATATATATATAAAAGAACCTTTCAAATGTTTATTTTTTTAATTTCTTTTACAGAATTTTTAATCTTTTATCACCTGTTTTTAAAAACAGAAATTTTTGCTTAATTGAATCAGAAAAATGTTCGGATTAAATAATGTAAAATTTACAAAAAAAATTTACAGGTGTGAATAATAAATTATGACTGGAGTATGGATGCCAATATGTGGTATGGGCAAATCATGACTGGCAAAAGCATGTTGTCCATATGACTTACAGGTAAAACAGGAAAACGGCTTAGGAAAAAAAAAAAAAATAAATAACATTTGAAGATTAGAATTTTATTTAACTTTTTCAGGGCGCCGTTTGTAGTCTGCAAACGGTTAATTTTGATGTTGAAAATGCCAAGTGGTACTAGTATTTATTTATTTATTTTTCTACAATTTAGACCTCATAATATATGTGAAAAAGAATTTTTGATTATTTTCAAATAAATCAATTCGTAAATTAGAGTGCGAATTATTCGAACATATTTAGAACAGAAATGCTTGTCCCTGAAAGGGTTAAAACAATTACACTTATTTATTTAACCACTTCCCTGTTTTGACCGCAGGCTGTACGGGCAACGTGTTTTTCCGAATCATGATTTGCCCGTACGACGTAAGACTAACCATAATCCAGTTACTATAATTTATTACTCACCAGTAAAATTTTATTTGTAAAATTTGTATCATTTGATTCAAATTTTTTTCTATTTCCTTTTTTTTTCTTTTCTTTTTTTTTTCTTTTCTTTTCTTTTTTTTTTTTTTTTATTTTTTTTGATTCAATTTGGAAAAAATTTCTGTTTTGAAAAACCAGTGATAAAACATTCTGTAAAAGACATGAAAGAAATAGACATTATCCCATTAGTGCCTAGCGTCCTATTTTTGAGACAGTTATAAAAAAATTCAAGTAAGCGCATTTCACACCAGTAAAAAGAAGGATAAGTAAATACTTTCTTTCTCCTCGATAAAATAAGATAAAAGTTACTCTTGTTTTAAAAGTGGTGGGAAAATGCAAAATTTGAAAGAAAATAATTCAGGCATTAATGGGTTATTTGAATTTCTCTTTTCTTCAAAATTATTGATCAGTTAAGTGGGCTAACCAAGTTATCTCTAGCTACAATTTAACTATGTTTAAGAAAAAAAAATCTGGTTTGAATCGGCATATTGTCATTTGATTGATGTCGAATCGGCACCAGCTGGACGTTTTAGTATACTAGTCAGGATATTTTTGGAATTGTATACTTGAAAGAAACTTCTTTTAAAAAAGTGGTGCCGACCAGCCCGCTAGTGACGCCGGAGTTTAAAGGGGTAACTTTTTCAACATAGTTGAAAAGTGTTTATGAATCCGGCTTGTCTCTACTATCTGTTCATGGTCTAACTTGCGTAAAAATAGTTGGACTGCCATGTAATTAATATATGTAATTTAAATTTACTATCGTATGTTTGGAATTGAAAATGAAGTGTGTAACATTTATAATTTGGTTACAGGGATACTCAAAATAATTTTTTTTCCTTATAATCTAAAGGGGCAGATCTTTTGTGGTAGATTTTAATAATGTTACACTACTTCAAGCATATCGGAACTGATATATGTCACTGAAGTGCACTAAACGTTAGTTACAATAATAGAATATGGTGTGCAGCGGATTAATCGCATACTCAAAAGTCTTTAGTTACGTTACAGTTTATTGGAGTAAATCGTTTGTGGTGCATTTTAAATGCGTAACACTGTTTCAAACATACTGGAATTCATATTTATTACTATGGTGCATTACAGGATGCTTATTATAGAAAAAGGTGTGCATAGCTGTTATCGTTCATTTACAGGGACACACAAAATAATTCGGTTACAGTACTTTCTATGAACAACAGTAGCTGGAAGTGCATTTTCAGTAATAGAATTTGCTCAGTAGTAGTATTTTTAAATTTAGCTTACTACATATTCCAGCAACTCCTTAATTTTCGCGAGATTTAGATTTGCCTAAATTTCCGGGAATGTTGAATTTTAGGATTTTTCATTTAGACTTTAGTAAAAAGATTCATATTCAATAATGGAATGAAGGAAAAGTATTTTAAAGGGTATAGCCGGGTTTCTTAGTAAAATATGCCTTTGGGTCAACCACATCTAGTCCTACATGGATCGATAGCCCATAAAAAGAAATTCATTTCTCCCCAGTTTTAAGTTTGTATCTCAAGACCATGGGGGTTAATGGCCCTAAATGCCTGCTTTGGAAAAGTGCGCATTGTGACGAAACTACTAAGCAGATTTCAACGAAAAAAAATAAGCGATGTAAAAAACCACCATATGAATGTTTGACAATTTTTTCAGATTTTTTTAAACAAAAGAACAAGTTTTCTAACATTTTTCCTGTTTTTAAATGTACATTTTAATTAAAAATAAACAGAAGTTTCTCAGTGACCACCCTAATTTTTTTGCATGAAATACTTTGAGGTATGATGCATATTCACTTTCAACTTTCTACGTATGGTGCATCATATTAAAAAAAAGGGCAAAATCATATTCCGGCGGGAATGTGGGGCGTGTCTCGGACAAATTTCACGCCTTCTTTTTAAATCTCACATGTTAATTCAAACGGTATTTTTAAAAGAAGGCGTAAAACTTGTCCGAGACACGCCCCACAATACCGCAGGAATATGATTTTGCCCCTTTTTTAATATGATCCACCATACGTAAAAAGTTGAAATTGATAGTGAATATGCATCACACCTCATAGTATTTCATGCAAAAAAATTAAGGTGGTCACTTAGAATTTTCAGTTTATTTTTAATTAAAATGTACATTTAAAAACAGGAAAAATGTTAGAAAACTTGTTCTTTTGTTTAAAAAAAATCTGAAAAAAAATTGTCAAACATTCGTATGGTGGTTTTTTACATCCCCTATTTTTTTCGTTGAAATCTGCTTAGTAGTTTCGTTATAATGCGCTCTTTTCCAAAACAGGCATTTAGGGCCATTACCCCCAATTTTCTTGAGATACAAACTTAAAACTGGGGAGAAATGAATTTCTTTTTATGGGTTATCGATCCATGTAGGACTCGATGTGGTTGACTCAAGGGCATATTTTACTAAGAAACCCGGCTATACCCTTTATTGTATTCATTCAGGAATATATTTTTAATTCATTTCAAACCACATATTTTTAAATGTGGATTAACATTTATTGTTTAAACTTTCAAGCAATACATTCGATAGTAGCGCCCTCTACAATATTGTAACTTTTTGTATACATTCTGAAACGTAACAGATATATGCGATTTCTACACTATATACTTCTAGACACTGTAACAGATTGATTGACAGTCGTTTTCTAAAAACAGTCGAAACGTGCTCTGCACTTTCTAAACCTCTTAACACTTACGTTCGCTGCCGCTTACGTGAAGATGTTATGATAGTTAATGCCGCACTGTAGAAGTGGGATTTTCCCAGAAGCCGATTTACTTTTTATAACAAAGAATCAGTGAAAGATTTTTTCGCACCAGCGCGTGACTGGCTATTGGACATCACCCCACATCACGCGCTGGCGCGTGAGTGGCCCCTTCACGTTGGCGCTTTATCATGCGATGGCGCGTCTGCGGCAGTGAACGTGTTAAATTCGTTGAAAACCGGAAATCATTTTTTTTTTTCACGAATTCGATACTTTTTTCTCGCAAAGATAAAAGAAAGTAAAAGCTGGATTGACATCTAGCGGGAATTATTTGATAAGATAATAATCTGATAAGATATTGTTAAGATATGATCATCTGGCCTTTCCTCTAAGCAAGCGGTCATTCACAAAAAATCAAATAAAGTAGTAAATCTTATTTCTGGAGAAAACAACTACTAACAAAACTATAATATCAAAAGGAGATTTATTTTGATGGATTTATTATTCAGGCGGAACGAAACACAGATATGCATTTTAAGCAGAAATAGATATATTATAAGTAAATACAGTAGTTATTTGGTGAATCGCGCATGCCAGAGAAGCAATAAACAAGAAAGAAAAAAAAATCATGTGTCAAATATTGATTATGAAGCACCTTCCAACACATTCTGAATAATGTAATAAAACTGCATTGTTTAAAAAAATTAAACTATTACGTATCATTCCACCATATGGGAATGTATATCGTATTCCAAAATCGAATTTCAGCTGTTTTCATCTACAATCGGAAAATTATCCGAATTTTTTAGCGGCCCTATATATGATACAGAAATTTGGATACATTAACAAAATGCATTCCAAAATTTAATTCATTTAAGCGATACATATACTTCAGTTAACAATTCCCCTTCAGCAATTTCCTCTAATAAGGAAAATGATATGCGAATACTTTTATGCAGCCCTGTATATGAGTTATAGAATTTATATATAAAGCAAAAAACTAATTAATTTTTAAAGCGCATACCGATTTTTAAAACGTACTTTCCAGCAATTATTAATCAAAAACAGTACTGTAACTTATTTCATTTATGTGTCCATGTAAATTAATAATAATTAAAAAAAAAATGCTATACTATAAATGCTCTGTTTTAACGTGACCGTAGTGAAATTCAATGATTTATATCTGTTTCAATACATTTGAAATAGCGTAATGTCATTAAAATGCTCTCCAAACATTTTTTCTCCTCATAGCATAATGTAATCGAACTATTTTGAGTGTCCCTGAAAAGGAGTCATTAATCATACACACTTTATATGCAATACCAAACATGCTTTGGTGACCCTAAATAAGCCTTATCAATTGCATGAAAACCCGAGTATATTTACGGAAGTTAGAGCGTGGGCAGACAGACAAACCGCATGCATAAGCACTTTTCAACTTTGGAAAGTGCTAAAAACCGCCATATATGCTATAGCACAATAGAATCACGAATATTATAAATAAAGAGAAACGATAATTACAAGTAAAATGCTTTTATAGTGAACTCAAAAACTTGAGCTTATACTTAAATTATTACTTTATTATTAATTAAACGGTGCATTTCAAAAGTTTTTTTTTTTTCCTTAACCCCTCAACTGATTTGGCCGTACGCCATTCGGGTTTCGGGCAAGACGAACTTGCTTAATTCATCATTTAAAGCTTTTTGACACCACTATTATTTTAAAAAGTAATTTCATAATATTTAAAACCGTATATGTTAACATTAAGTCTTACGAATATTTTGTTTAACCGTTTTAGTGCTAAGCAATTTTTGCAAGAATGCACGAAAATTGCGGTACATATTTTGATTTCTTTAAAGGAAAAAATAATGTTGTCATATAAAACACTGTTATTTAGACAAATATCAATCAATTTTAATAATTCTTTTTGTATTATAAAGAACTCGCAGCGCAAAAGCGCTGCGCCGCGGTTTTCGAGATAAACTATCGCAGCGCTTTTGCGCCGCGTAGCAGTCAAACGGTTAAAAAATAGTGGTGTGAATCCGTCATTTTCTAATTATTGAACGGAAAACAAAGAACCAGTTAAGGGATTAATTAATATTAAATTGCACTCTTGGCATAATAATAAAAGACTTATTGAAAGAAAACGATTCTATGAAAAAATTGTTTAATTTCTCTGGCAAATTTTTTTTTTTTAAATATTTTTTTCTTGAAAAATTTAAGTAAGTTTTAAAATATATCTTCTCGTACAATTTTGAACAGTTTGAGCTAATTCTCTTTCTAACTATTCGTCGAAGTGTGCTGTATAATTTTAAGTATCGCATTTATCGTAATTAGTTTGGCAGAAAAAGAATTAGATGCATAAATTACGAATAAAATTACAGAAAAAACTGAATTATTTTTACATTTTTATGTGTAATTATTTTTTTACTTTATTGTAAATCCGATAATCATAAGAAAAAAAAAAAACATATCGAGTAAACTGAAAAATATACATAAAAGTTTTATCACTCTGAACATGCCTATTCGTCGGGAAAACACAAAATGAGAACAGTCACTTTTAAGTGAGATGAAGTGAATTGTGTCATTTAAAAAAGTAGCGATGTAATAAATCGCTTTAAACTGTATTTACAGCACTCGAAGCTTTACGAAACTTCATTAGAATATACTAGTTATAATAAAGTATAATTTAAGAAAAAATTAAAAATTCGATATTTTTGTTATTTTTTGCTGGATCTCTTGGATTTTTCAGGGATATTGTACCATGAAGATGTCTTTTGTTTAGGGGTGAGGCTGTAAATCCATATTTACGTGAGAAATCAAAGTTTATAATATTGTCCATCCCCTGTTGAAAACACTTGATGCGCCATAGAAGGCCCTGAGTCTCAACTCTGAGGGGGACCTGACCCTGTATTAACAAAGTCTGAATTATTACTTAAGTTTTCAGTATTAAAATATGAATATAATTAATAATAACACATTGCTCAGTGGTGCACAAAACAGAAATTTTAATATACTTTAGTACATATTAAAATATAATAAAACTTTCAACGTTTCGCGTCGTCTTCTGCGGGCGTCTTCAGGAAAATATGAAATGGAAGGACTACGTTTGCATCTTGTTCGAGAGATAATATTTCTACTAAATTTTTTTAAAAATTTTTTAAAATTTTTAAATTTAGTAGAATTTAGTAGAAGTATTATCTCTCGAACAAGATACAAACGTAGTCCTTCCATTTCATATTTTCCTGAAGATGCCCGCAGAAGACGGCGCGAAACGTTGTAAGTTTTATTATATTTTAATATGTACTAATGTATATTAAAATTCCTGTTTTGTGCACCACTGAGCAATGTGTTATTATTAGATAAATTTTATGGTGCAACTGTCCTATATATATTTATGAATATAATTAATCATAGAATTTACTCGTAAAACTTTTGACATACCATAACCTCAAGATCTGAGGAAAGGAATATGTATTGCGAGTATATGCGGACTTTTAAGGGAAAAAAAAAGAACTGTAGGATTTTAACATAATTTCAGTAAAAGGCATGCAAAAATTCCTCCAAGGAGAAGTGTGTGTGTGTGTGGGGGGGGGGGGGGGTCTGTGTCTTTTTTAGGTGGATTTGATCATCTCAATTTAATATAGGAATGAAAATTTATTCATTTTTTCTAACACATTTTCTATAAATTTTTGAATGAATAAAAAATTAAAATCGAAATAACTTACTTTAATTTCATGTCGTTGAACTTTCAGTATTTTATTCTTTTTTTCTTGTAAAAATCACATTCATTGTCACATCAATAACACAGCCATTTTCCCGCGCAAAAAATAATCCAGTAGCAAGAGAGTGATCTTTTCAACAACTTTCTTGAAGACGACAGATAGAATAAAAAAATAAAAATAAAAAACCCCTAAACAGGTTTCAAAAACAACTACGCAGCGTCTCAATTTTCATAATATCCACTTTCCCTCATTAGCAATTTTTTTCTTTTTTGCACATCAGAAGTACACTCATAAAATAATACATAAAAGATAAAGAACACAAGTGAAAGATTCGAAGCAGACGATATTTTTCACGGAGAAAGCTTGTAGCAACTTAACTCGGCCAAACTTTGCCTGTTTGTTCTGACGGTTGGATCTGATAGTGAGAGCAGAAATGCCGCCAGTTGTGTTTTCGCTAGTTTATTCTTTATTTTTCTCCGACGAACTCTCTACTCCTCCCTTTCTCTGTGTCCCCCCCCCCCCCCCAACTAAGTGTAAAATTAGGTCGAACGGGTTTCCGAGCCTTGCGTGATCTGGTTTGGCTACGAGCTCGGGAGAACTTCCTAATTAATATGTGCATGATTTGACGAAATGTCAAAGATGAAAAGAACGTTTCTTTTTTACAGCTGTTATTATAGTTTTGTGCTCATAAACTGTCGTAAAAAAAGGAAAGTCTATTAATTGATTCAATGACGTAAAATTTTGCTAGATTTACTATACTTATTAATCAATAAATAAAAATTCTTATTAATTCGTAAATACCTATATTTTGTAATTCTTAAATTCTTAATTAAGAAGCTAAGTTTAAAAGTCAATTTAAGATTACAGATTGATTAATCAAAGTTTTAATTTTGTAATTAATATGCGCAGGATTTGACATTATATCAGAAATGCATTTCCACACCCTCTTGTTTCCTATTACATCTCAAAATATCTAACGCACATACTTAACCCTTTTGTGCCCATGGTACCATTCATGCTACCATCATTCTTCCAAATTTAGTATATTATTTTTATTCAGATATTCGGAATTCATATTAGAACTGTAAAATAGTAACTTTTGCTTTATTTAATAACAGACATTCCATCATTCTTCCAAACTTGGTGGATTTTTTTATTCAGATATTCAGAATTCATATTAGAACTGTAAAATAGTAACTTTTGCTTAATTTAATAACAGACATTCCATCATTCTTCCAAACTTGGTGGATTTTTTTATTCAGATATTCGGAATTCATATTAGATATGAAAAAAAAAATCTTTGCTTTATTTAATAACAAACATTCCATCATTCTTCCAAATTTGGTATATTTTTTTAATTCAGATATTCGGAATTCATATTAGAACTGTAAAATAGTAACTTTTGCTTAATTTAATAACAGATATTCCATCATTCTTCCAAACTTGGTGGATTTTTTTATTCAGATATTCGGAATTCATATTAGATATGAAAAAAAGAAATCTTTGCTTTATTTAATAACTAACATTCCATCATTCTTCCAAATTTGGTATATTTTTTTTATTCAGATATTCGGAATTCATATTAGAACTGTAAAATAGTAACTTTTGCTTTATTTAATAACAGACATTCCATCATTCTTCCAAACTTGGTGGATTTTTTTATTCAGATATTCAGAATTCATATTAGATTTGTAAAATTGCAGTCTTTGCTTAATTTAATAACAGACATTTCATCATCCTTCGAAAATTGGTGGATTTTTTTATTCAGATATTCGGAATTCATATTAGATATGAAAAAAAGAAAGCTTTGCTTTATTTAATAACAAACATTCCATCATTCTTCCAAATTTGGTAGATTCATTTTATATAGATATTCGGAATTCATGTTAAAAATGTAAAATAGCAACCATTGCTTCATTTAATAACAGACTTTCCTCTATTCCTCCAAATTTCGAGGATTTTTTTATTCAGATATTCGGAATTCATATTAGACATGTAAAATAGCAATCCTGCTTTATTTAATAACAGACATTTCGTCATTAAATGAAGCGAAATTTATTATTTATATTTTCTGATACTAATTCGGCTTCTCTGATAGACAGAATTTCTGGGACGCATAACACTACGGGCATTAAAAGATTACAAATTCCACATTTTTTATTTATCTGGTATAGTGTTATCGGATGTGTCCGTAAATCGGGGCTCAAATACTCTGGATACTAATATTTTTAAGAGTCCACAATAGTCACAGAAAAAGTACTCATAAAGACCCGGATGATAATGGAAAGTCTATGGGAGCGTTCTTTTCTAATATCTCGCTGAAATTTTAATATTTTTAAATGATTTTTTTGTACAAGATAGCTGAGAACGATCCACAACCGGCCTAGTTTTTACTTTTTTGATTTTGCTTATATTTTTTTTGTACTACGATAGTTTCCTTTTCAGAACCGGTTTAAACCGGTTTCGAAAGTTAAAGTAATTTTTTTTTAAAAATCTGAAACGAAAACTGAAAAAGTAAAAACTAGGCCGGTTGTGGATCGTTCTCAGCTATCTTGTGCAAAAAAATCATGTAAAAATATTAAAATTTCAGCAAGATATTCGAAAAGAACGCACCCATAGACTTTACATTAGCGCTCGGCTTTTACCGCGTGACTAGTGTGTGCTCTTAAGTAGTTTTCATCATCTTCTCTAACGGCAGAATTATTTGCAATTCAAAATAACGAAATAAAGAAATTAGCGGTGTTCAGAACATTTGGATCCCTGATTTATGCGGGACACGTGATAACACCAATCTTATCGGACAAATTTTCCTAGTAAACTTACAAAAATCACAATTGGACAGCGTAAAGACATGCGTCAAATAGCGTAACCAGGGTGGTAAGTGGTCAGAAAAAAACCTCAGTCGAAAAAGATATTAAATACCAGTATTACATTAAATGGAATTTCCGCATTTTAAATTCCTTTATATAATGTTAAGTATTTTCTATAAGACAATACCGGTAATTATCTTTTTATTTGACTGTATTTTTCTCTGACCACTTGCTACCCTGTAAACATACTTTAACGGAACCCTAAGTGTTTTGTGTCATAAAGCGCTGATACGATACAAAATTCGAGATCATTAGACTTAGATGATTCCGGATAATAGAGTACGAGTCCTTAATAAGCTACACAAGAGAAAGAGAGTTTCAAACTTATAAATATTTACAATACTAATCAATATTCAAGCTAAAAATTTCACTTTCGTTTATTAAATTTTGCTGCTAAAGGAAGCTGTCTCATTTTTGGAATTTTAGACGATGCTTTTTCTTTTGTATTTTGATGAAAAACAGTAAAAATCTCAAACGCTCAGAGGGTTGTACTATAACGGTACCCTGTGCATTTATGTCCATAAATCATCCATACAGTACAAAATTCAAAATCGTTAGAATTTTGACGATTTCGGATAACAGATCATGAGACTTTAATGAGCTGTACAAGCGAAAGAAAGTTTTAAATTTAAATTATTCACCTTACTAAACTAAATTAAAGCTGAAATTTTTATTTTCATTTATTAAACATTGCTGCTGAAAGAAATTGTCTCATTTACGGCATTTTAGACAATGCTTTTTCTTTTAGATTTTTATGCAAATGCAGTAAAACTCTCCAACGCTCAGAGGGTTGTACTATCACGGTATCATCTGCGATTTATGTCCATAAATCGTCAATACAAAATTTAAAATCGTTGGGATTATGATGATTCCGCATAACACAATGCGAGTATTTAATGAGCTACATATGGGAAAGTGAGTTTCAAATTTTATATATTTATCTTACTGAGCTAAATTCAAGCTTAAGATTTTATGTTCATGTATAAAACATTGCTGCTAAAGGAAGCTCTTACATTTCTGCATTTTAGACAATAGTAATAAATAGTTTTTACATTTTTATGAAAACGCCTTAAACGCTCTGAGGGTTGTACTATTACGGTATCATGTGCGCTTTATGTCCAAAAATCGTTAATACAATAGAACGCTGGAAATTCGGGCCTTTTTCCTGATTCGATACGGCAAAAACTTGTGCTTTGAAAAACCGGTGATACAAGATTAAAAATTCGGTAAAAGATGTTCGTCCCGAAAATGCTAAAAAAAGACAGGCGTGATTTTTTTTAATTGATTTTCATTTTATTCGCTGAATTCTCTTGGAAGTAAAACTTTTTCTCCAAAAATGTTCATATAATTAATTCACATAGCTAATCACATGTAAATTTATCTGAAAATAATAAAAAACTTTTCTTTACATATAAGATCGAAAGTGTACTAAAAAATTGCTGGTGCCAGTTACTAGTTTGAATATTAAAACTAAGTATTTGCTGACTTCAAACGACATCCCTGAAAGGGTTAAAAAATTCTTTAAGGCTATTTCCATGAGTACTTGTAGTGTAAGTCACAGGCTACGATTTTTGGCTACCAGTATTATAGAACAAAAAAAATGTGATTAATTTTATTGGCACATTCTCATTAATTGAATAAGGCCAAGCAGACTTTTCGAAAATAACGGTTGCTAACAAGCATAGCAATTAATAAGTTATGTGACTTACACTACAGAACCCATGGAATTAGCCTTAAATCTTCCTGAATCCATTGATATGCCCTTTTTTGTGAACATTAGAGATAACGTCAAAAATTCAAGGGAATACACCGGCTCGGACTCATGCCCATTCACAATAATTCTACGGCAACATTTTACGTTTATTTCTAGTTTTAACCCTTTCCGGCACGGGCAAAATCTGTACTAAAATGAGAAATTATCGACTGACACCGGAATTCACAAACGAATTTTTTAAATATTTTGAATTCCTTAATTTAACCTTTTATTACAAAAGCAAAATTTTGCTAAAATATTACTGGTGCCGCTTGCAAGCTTGGAATTAAAATTAGGTATCCCAGACCGGGCACAGTGTGCCGGAAAGGGTTAAATTCTACTCACACTACTATACTTTAAAATACTGTCAAAACCCAAGCAAAAGCCCTTATAATAAAAGTGCTGCTAATGGAATAAAATTCGTGTAAGAGATGCTGATCTGAAAGTCACGTAAGAAGAGACATAGAGCCGGTAAGGGTTAAAACATTACCTCATTTCTTATATGAAATTAAATTTTATCCGAGTGTTTACATATACTTTAATTCATATGTTTGGTAAAATTATGCAAGTACTTCTTACAAGTACAAAGTGTCTAAATTTTTTTATTATTATCACTATCGTACTTTTCAGGTAAAAATCCCATTATCACATAAAGTTCTCGAGTCATTTTGATAATTTTATTTATTTGGGCCGGAGGGGGGGGGGGGGTTGACATAATTATAAGATCATATATGCAGGGCTTCTACCACTTTCTCAAAAAAGAAATCATTAACAAATATCGTGATTAAATTTGTAAGAGAATAAGCTTCAAAATGTATATTAAAGAAACACTGGCTCGAAAAAAATATAAAAACAATCGCCTGAGGCAGCTCTGTATATGGCATACATTTGTAAAAACTTTAATTAGTATCAGATATTTTTTTTTCTGAAAACAAAAAAATTTCTAAAAAATTGACATTGCTCTAAAATAAAAAGTTTCAGTCGCAGAAAAAAACTGTCTTTCATAAATCTTGATCATAACCAGCGAATATGAACTTCAAATTTCATCAAAATCGGTCGGATAGTTTCCGATGAAACGGGTTCTAAAATCGGCACACTTTCTGTCGGATTGACCCAGTATTGTCTTCCCTTAAATCAAAATCTTGATCATAATTTCCGGCCTTTCTAGCGTAACACACTAATGATATAAAATTATTCATTTAATAAAACCAATATGATGGCCATAAACGTTACTTGTATAATTTTTATTCTGTTTTGAATTTGTATATCACTAAACCATCACCAATTACTAGCTTTTACGTTCTTAAAAAGATAATTTTCAAGTTTTAGTTTGTTCGATTTTTACTAAGACTTATTGGATATTTAATAACTAAAAAAGTAATTATTAATAAAGGAAAATGTTTTACATTGTATGACCTCCTTTCTCTGAAATGGATTAAAAAATTGTGTAGCAGAACATTCTTAATAAGTTCTTTGGGAAAATAACTTGCTAAATAACAATCATAGTGCACATTTTAAAAAAGTAGGTCAAACTAATATTGATATTTTGAAAAGATGCAAAAAACATACTTTTAAATATGTTTCAATTTATTATTTAGAATACTAACAAAAATTTTTGCTTTTTTGCCAAAGAAAAAAAAAAAGGATGCGGCAAAAATTTATTTTTGACCATTTTGAATTGGCTCATGTAAATATAGTTGCATTTGAGAAAATGAATTACTGAAAAATCGTCATAGAATATGACGTCAGAGTTATTATTTATGTACAGAAAAGAATAAAAAGGAAAAACCGTTTAAAAAATTTCAACTTAGTATTTTGGTTTGAATAATTATAATTTGTGTTTCTTTAACTGTCGAATTTTCTGTTTATAAAAGCAAATACGGGTTTCAGTAAAAATAAGTCATTTTGAAAATATTGAATAGAATGTTCTAATTACATTTTTATAAAAGAAGCGGGTCATATATAAAATCAAAATTAATATTTATATTAAAAAAGAAAAAAAACACATTTAGTCGGATGTAGTAAGCCCAAAATTTTCTTCCATATGTTAATATATCTCGTATGTTCGGGTCTATTTCAATCCAAAAGTCAAATTTAGAGTTTTCAAGTCTGTGGCTTTCTGCACACCATAGAAATTGTTGTATTTTTAAATCGCTGTAATGTTCCAATCAAATAAAAAAAATTTCTTAATTAAAATATTGGTAGGAAATTTGGAAGCGCTGCGTATTTTAAATAGTGTATATTCGAAATGAACACCGCGTTCTTGAAAAATGCAGCATAGAAGCATGTGACCGGTTGGATAGTCTACATGAAAATCTAACCAGAAACCACGTATGTCAACTTCTAACTGAATCTGAAGTTTGATGAAAATCCGCGAATTAATGTTTGCGATAGACCTGTTGTGGAAATCGTGAAAAATTCTATGTAACAGCATCATCTGTTGGACGATTTACACTAAAAACTAATCAGGACCGATTTATATCAGTTAATAACATCATCTGAAGTTTGATGAAAATTCATACATTAGTTCTTGAGATACAGCTATTGCGGATTTCGTGAAACATGTAGCATAGTAGTACCACTTGTTGGGTGATATACCCCAAAAACTAAATAGCACTAGTTTATACCGGGGATTGACTAAATCTGAAGTTTGGTGAAAATTAGTACATCAATTCTTGAGGTACAGCTATTGCGGAAGTCGGGGAGATTGCAGTATAGTCGTGCCACCTATTGGGCGATTTACTCCAAAAAGTAAGCAGCATGAATTTATATCAAAGGCTAACGCAATTTGAAGTTTAATGAAAAACCATGCATTAGTTCATGCGATAGAGAAATTGCCAAAATTTGGGGAAATGCAGCATAATAGTGCCACAAAATCACATAATAAAATTTCTCATAGATACTTTTTTTAAATAAATTTAAAATGTGTTAAAAAAGTGGGGTAATTTAAAATCGTTATAACTCGAAATATTGTTTGTAGAATTTTAATTGTTTTACATTTAAATGAACAGAAATATGTAAACTTTAATTTTCATTCATGTTCCAAGTTTGAACCAATTATCTTTAATGGTTATCGACTTACAACAATTTAAATAGGGGGAAATCTTGAAAAAACCCATCATGAAGAAAAACGTATTTTCAAAAGAAAACTTCCATGACAGACATTGTTTACAAGCTAGATTTTAAAAACGAACCAAAACGAAAAACATAACATTTCTTATGCCACTTAAGAAAGAAACATTATTTAAGTCTCATTTTAAACAGAAAAAAAATGTAAAACAATAATTTTTTTTTAGAAAATTTGAAAAATTTTCTGTCCCGCCCCTCATTTCCCCTCCCCTTAATAAATTGAGTGTGTTTGTGTATGTCTAAATGGTATTTAGTCTTTTAGGAAACATTTCTAAGGAAAAAAAAAAATGTTTATTTGATGTGAACCGAATTGAACAGTTTTACACAAAGTAGTTAGGTTATGCACTATTATTATTATTTCAGTGTTTCGAATAATTTTTATTTTTATTTTTTTAGTCTGTCAGATTTTCTTTTTATAAAAGTGGAAACGAGTTGTTGCAGAAGTAGGTCATTCTGACGCTATTAAATCGTTTCGCATTTAAGACAGAAAAAGTTCGTATTTCACATCTCTTTTTCGTATGGAATCCGGTTTCGAAGCAATAGAATATTATTCAAATGGATGCGGAAGTAGTAAATTCTCTATTTTATTCGAATATTTTTTTTTTTTTTATCGTAAATCATTTAATGCCTGAACTCCTGTAGAGTAAGTTTGATTTAATCGAAAAGGCTTTCGATGACGAGATAATGAATGTTCCTTGCGTTACGCAAAAAGCACTGCATGTTTTAACACTAACTGTAGGAAATTTTATTCAAGTTTTATAAAAAAAAGTTTTACACCTGAATTTTTATTTTGAATTATTTAACTTAGTATTTATCTTACTAGCAAACACTTGCATTTTATTATTTTACACCTCCCCCCGCCCCGCCCCCCCCCCCCCAAAAAATACTTTGAATTGATATATTTTTATTTGGTGTACTGGTTGGTTGATTGATTGATTTTTGACGTCCGATTATCTGCGCTAGGGATATAGGACCAGGGGGGAATGCCCTTCGTGGGGGTCTTTCTAAGGGAACCTAACCCGTATTTACGCAAGGTTCGAAGAAAACCACGAAAACTCCGAACGGTTAAGCCGACAGCCGCGATTGGGTTCGAACCCAGCACCTGCCGTCTACCAGTTGAGAGGTCCGAACCTCTCGGCCACTGGTGGGGCCTTGGTGTACTGGTCTACAAAACTTTCGATGACGAGATAATAAATATTCCTTGTGCTATGGTATAAAACACTGCATGTTTTATCACTAACCGTAGGAAATTTTATTAAAGTTTTATAAAGATATTTTACACCAGAACTTTTGTTTTTAAATATTTGATTTGTTTATTTAACTTAGTTTAGAGCTCTTACATTTTATTCACTTTACCAAAAAAAAAAAAAAAAAAAAAAAAAAAAAAAAAAAGATCCTGGTTTTAATCAAAATCTTTTCGTTTGGTGTAATGGTCAGTTGACCGGTGACTTTAAAGTTTTAGTGTATTTGAAGAAGTATTTAGTTTTAGTATTGTTGGTGTAATTAGGCTTGAAATTGTTTTCCAAATTGTTATTTAATCTCGTTGATAAAAGATCAACAGATTTGAATAATTTCTTGTTTAACAATTGTTTTCTTTCAATTAATTTTTTCTGTTGGAAAATATTTACAGGGCATTGTCAGTACGAGTTATACAGGCCCTAAGGAGAGTGCCCTCCGTGAGAGTCTTTCTAAGGGAATTTAACCCATATTTACTCAAGGAAATGCAAAGTTCGAAGAAAACCAAGGAAAACTCAGAACGATTAGGCTCACTGCTGCCATTGGATTCGAACCCAGCACCTGCCGTCGACCAGTTTCGAGAGCAGAACCTATTCGAAACTGGTGGAGCCTGTAGTTGTCGAAAGAGCCGCTGACTCCATACGCCAGAAATTAGATGCCAATTTAAGGAATTATAAAATCAAACAAGCTTATATTCACATTAATTTTTTTCTATGGAAATATATATACAGTCGAACGTCGAACACGGTTAATACGCATGGAATGGGCAAAAGTTGCATATTATGTATAATGTTGCAGAAACTAGGCTTATTTGCATATCTCGTCTTCTAAATGAACAATAGATCTTTCATTTACGGTAGGAAATTGAGTCTTTTACGTAAATTCAGACTAATTCTTAATATTTTCGGGACCATGGGTGCATATATGCATCTTATCAAATAACCATGGGTGCATATATGCATGAGATACTTAACCCTTTCCGGCACCGGCAAATTCTGTTCGTAAAAGGAGAAATTATCGTCTGACACCGGAATTTAGGAGCGACTTTTATAGAGACTATGAATCCATTAACCCACTCACCCATTGTCTTGTCAAAAATTCGAAGAATTATTAATCTTTTAACACTCATTCCAAAACAGTAATTTTTGCCTATTTTTTTTTGGAAAATGCTTCGATTAAAATAAGCAAAATTTACAATAAAAAATAATAATAGTCCTCTGGCAAAACTGGGCAATGAAAAGGCAAATTTGCCAGTGGGCTATCTACTTTTAATTCAGATTTCTTGATTGGTACTATTATTTTGAAATGATAAATTTCCCTTGTTCAACCCTTTCCGGCACGGACAAAATCTGATGAAAAATGAGAAATTATCGACTGACACCGGAATTCACAAACGAATTTTTTAGATATTTTGAATTCCTTAATTTAAGCTTATATTGTAAAAGAAAATTTTCACTAAAATTTTATTGGTACCGTTTGCAAGTTTGGAATTAAATTTAAGTATCCCAGACCGGACACAGTGTGCCGGAAAGGGTTAATGGCATATTAATTAAGTTGTAATCTGAGGGAATTTTACCATTTGAAAAAAAGGAGTGCCAATCAAGAAACGGTATTTAAAAAGTAGCCCACAGGGCAATACTGGCAAAGTCTTCACTGGGTCAAGAAGACGTTTTCGAACCTGCATTCCTTTGTGATTCCGAGTTGTCTTCTAGATGCACTCTACATCTCCTTGAAGTTTGTAACATCTTAACCCCTTCGCGATGGGGGCCTTTAACGAATTTTTTAATGTTTTGTCACTGGATTTTAAAAGCAGAAATTTTTGCTTTATTAAATCGAGAAAATGCTCCGATTTAATAAGGCAAATTTTATAAGGAAAATTTTACTGATGGGTACAAACAAGGATTCTTAAGCCTTTTTGCGGCACGTATACGTGTCACTCGTTCTTAAGGGGTTAACTGGGACACCCTGTATAAAGGTTCTCTGGAAACAAACACCCTTCCTATATTGCCTTTTCAAAAAAAGAAATAGACGGAAAGCATTTTAAACAAATTTGATTCTATAAAAAATTAATAATCAGCACTATAGTTGCATAATACCGTAATTTCGGGTGTATAAGCCGCGGATCAAACAATTATTTTTGGACCCAGAAATCTTATTTAGTGATTGAAGACAAATATTTACGGCGATCTAACTAGCTATATTTGTTTCTTAAAAAATTCTGGGTCAAAAAATCTGCGGCTTATACACCCGAAATTACGGTATTCACAAAATATTGTGTTACAAATTTGTAAATTTAAGTACGAAAAACTCCGGCGATGTTATATAAGGACCAGGGATGTAGTGGAGGATATATGTGGGTGTACGCCGTATATTTCCCGGATTTTAATAACTGTTTTCCCTATTTTGCCCGTACATCGTACTGGAAACAAGCTTTACCAATCACGATTTGTCCGTACCACGTACGGGCAACAATACCCCAATCATAATTTATTATTTTCACCAGTAAAATTTTATTGTAAATTTTGCATTATTTAATCCAAGCTTTTTTCTGATTCAATTAGGCAAAAATTTCTGTTTTAAAAACCGGTGATAAAATATTAAAAATTTTGTAAAAGACATGAATAAAAAGAATGATGCCTAGTTAAACTGATGGCATAGAGCTCACAGACTATGCAGACTAATTGTAATACAGCATTATATAATAATGCCCTTCGAAAAAAATAAGGAAGCAAGTATCCCCCCTCCCCAAATTTACTTTCTTTATACTTATCATTAAAGCCCCAAAACTAATCAGGAATACGCCTTATATAATAAATCTGTATCCAAAATTCGAAGCAAGTCGAATAATTCTGCATAAAAACCCATTTATGTAATTTAAAAAACGTTTTCCCCCGTTCCCTCCTTTATAGTTAATCATTAAACCTCCAAAACTGTTCAGAAATTCAACTTATCAGAAAAAAACCTACATCCAAAATTTAAAGCAAATCGGATAACTCTGCATAAAACTCTATTTAGCTAACTTAAGAGGGAGGTAATCACCCGTACCCTCCTATATAATTAACAAAAGAATACCACAACAAATGAGCGAAGCATCTTATTACTATGAACTTGTATACAAAAATTGAAACAATTCGGTTAATTCTGCATGAAAAACCATTTACATAAATTATGAGGGGTAGTTTCCCCTATCCTCCCTTTATACTTATCCAGTGAATTCCAAAAACAAATCAGGGAAGCGCCACTTCAGAATAAACCTTTATACAAAATTTGAAGCAAATAGATAAATTTTGCGTGAAAAACCTAAATTAAGACTGGGGTTCCCTATTCCCCCTCTTTAAACTTTTCCAATGAACACCCAATACTATTTATGATAGCACCTCATTAGAATGATCCTACATCAAAGATTTGAACGATACCTTCTAATTCAGCAGAAAAAACCAATTTTTATAAATTAAGGGGAGGGGCAATAGCCTCCGTTCCCCTTCTTATACTTATCGAATGAACTCTCAAAACTAATTAGGGAAGCGTCTTATCATACCCTAATAGCATCCATGGTCACAGTGACGTGACAGTGACGTCACTGTGAGTCACTTTAATCACATCACATCTGTGGCCAAAATGCCACCACTCAGTGACGTCACATTGTAACTGAGATGTGACTTTCTTAAAAATTTTTAGAAATTTATAAATACCCTTCAAAACATGTTATTTACTTTAAAAAACATGTTTCTGGCAATTTAAATATCGTCGCTTTTGTCACAGTTTCGTCATAATGTTAATGTCAAATTAGTCACAAATGACACATTTTTCACAAATTTGTCACATTGTTACCACTTTGTGAAACGTCACAAAAGAGCTCTAAAACGGCCATAACGACTTCACATTTTAGTCACTGTGACTTCACATCGACGTCACGTGAGGTCACATCGACAATCGATGGTCACAAAGTCACAATGTGACTTCACAACGACGTTGCAGTGATGTCACCATGCTTTACCGGTAATAAGCCTAAATCCAAAATTTCATGTAAATCGGATATTTTTATCATGAGTTATCGCGTTACGTACGTACGAACGTACATACGTACAGAACGGGCGAACATATAAGCTCTCAGGCTTTGATAACCTGTGAGCTAAAAAAAGTAGACATTATTCAGGGTTCGCACTGTTCCTAAAATTTTCGCACTTTCCTACCACAATTTTTAAACGGTAATATTTATTCTATAATTATATTGTAGATGTTAAACGGACCTTCCATGAAGATTTTTGATTTAAAATACTGGTAGCAACGTGTGAAAATTTTGGGAACGGCGCGAGCCCTGCATTATTTGAAAGATTTTCGGAAATACTGATCAGTCAAGTGGTTAAGGAGCACCGTATACCTTTTGTTTCGCAATAAAACTACAGTATGTTCTTAGGGTATACCTCTATCTTGAGTGTATACTCTCTGCTTCAAGCGTATACCGTCTGTTTATTTTATTTTTATTTTTTTCGACTGTACCACTGATAGCGACCAACGATTATATATACAAACACCAGTCAAATTCAAATATTAATATATAACGTACACTAGAAGAGCAAAAAAAAACTGACTATGTACATGAAAGTAATAGATAAATAATAAAAATAATAATACATTTAAACACTGACCTGAATAATTTTCTTTTTAAGCGCTCCAGATTTACATATACTGCAACATTTAAAACAATACAATAACTTTAAGTTTGTTTAAAAATTAATTCAACAGTGTTTGTTTTAACATAAAGCTTCAGTGTCTGACCATGACTTTGAAAGACTGTTGGGATGAAAAAAAATCCCTGACATTGAGCCAATCTGCGTAGGATGTTAGAGCCGTTAACCTCTCGAAAAGAATCCGAAACGCTGGCGATATGCTCCCATAAAATTATTAAATTGAATAGATTAATGCTTCTTCTTCTTAATAGATTTCAAAATATTCTGGTTTAACTCTTTTCGGCACGGGCAAAATTTATTAGTAAAATGAAAAATTGTCGCCTGATACCGGAATTCACAAACGAATTTTTTAGATATTTTGAATTCCTTAATTGAACCTTTTATTGCAAAAGCAAAATTTTACTAAAATATTATTCGAGCCGTTTGCAAGTTTGGAATTAAAATTAAGTATCCCAGACTGGGCACAGTGTGCTGAAAAGGGTTAAATACTTAACTAATTAATATTTCTGAAAAAAAAAAACTACCAAATAATACCGGTTTTTTTAAATCAGAAATTTTTGCCTAAATAAAGCAGAAAAAAGCTCGGATTAAATAATGTAAAATTTACAATGAAAATTTACTGTTGAGAATAATAAATAATGATGTGAAATCATTTGCCCGTACTTGGTACGGGCAAGTCATGATTGCCAAGAACACGTTGGCGGTATGACGTACGGGTAAATCAGGGAAGCCGTTAATCCCTTGAAAGGCGGTGGTTCACTTGGGTTTGGAGCACTTGTTTTTAATTCTTAAATACCACATTGGCACCAGAAATTTCAATTTAAAATTCCCCCTCTATTAAGTACTCGGATAAAAGTTTTTATTGTTGAACCCCGATAATTCGGATTAATCGGGACCAGCCCAATCTGGATTGTCAAAAATCCGGAGAATGTGAATAAATGAAATAAAATAAAACTTACTCACAGAAAATCACCTTTATACCGAACATATTCAATATTTACATACAGTAAAAATGTTTACTTTGTAATTATAAAATTTGTCATATTCTGCTGTGCCAGTTTTGCAGGCCGCATGGTCACACATTCCCTTGAGCATAAGTAGTTCGTTGGATGTAGACTCCACACGACGTTAATAATAAATCAATAATTGTTCAAAATGGGAAGTTGCTTCATTGTAGTTTATAACTTCTGATTGATCATCATTGATAATGGTTTTGTCTCCATCATCTTCATTTTCTTCAGTTGTGCCCAAAGTGATTATTAAGTCATCTGTAAGCGAGGCATACCCTTCATTATTTTCTGCTTCCAACCAGTTGCTAATGTCGCTGATACAGTGAAACCTCCAAATAAGGGACACTCCGAATAAGGAACACCTCTATTTAAGGGACAAAAATTCTGGTCCCAGTCCCTTGGTATAGGGCGTGTAATGTATTTACCTCTGAATAAGGGACACTCGATTTAAAAGACACTTCAAAATGAGATTAAAGGGATTGACTTTTGCATTTTAGATAATGGAGTAGTCTGTGATAAAAATGAAAATACAGATTTTTGTGAACTTATCAAACAGACAAACGGTCCTGTTGATAGAAAGGCATGCGACACAATTGACGAAAATTTATTTACCCACAATTCTCATTCGACTTGAGTGCGTTTATCCCCATTGAAAGTAATGCTGAAAATTGTGAGGATGATTCTGAAAATAGAGAATATAAAACAAAATTGTGAAATAAAGAACTTTACAGATGCTTAAAGGCTGTTCTCAAATCCAAAAGGGTAACCTTTATGACATAAGTTTTATTTTTATTCACAAATGCCTGAAACTAACAGGCGTTGTTATTTTGAAACAAGTTGGAAATTGCACGTGAAGCGTAGCAAATTAGGTGCGTTCGTACGATAGCGAAGTTTTAAAAATATTACTTTCATATATCAATCTCATAAAATTGTAAATAGTGAATTACAATTGAAACGCTCATCAAACAATGTTCTCCCTATACCATTACGTAATGGAATACTTTTGTGTGGCCTTGTAAATCAATAACAAATGTTCTTTGCACCACAAATTATGTATGATGTATATTATAATATGTACTTTATAATTGCATATAAATTTTATTAAGTCCGCATGAGTGTAACACGATTAAAATGTATTTGAAACATTTTTTCCCATTGACCGTAATGTAACGGAATACTTTTGATTGTCCCTGTAATTGATCTATGCATCCGATTTTCATAAAATTTGAAATAACTCGACAAAATTATGTAATAATTATGTATTTTAAATTTCAAACGTATAGAATTTATTTGAAACTTTTTCCCCATTGACCATAATGTAATTGAATACTTTTGATTGCCCCTGTAATTGATCTATGCACACGATTATCAAAATATTTGAAATGACTCGACAGAATTATGTAATAATTGCGTATTTTAAATTTCAAACGATTAAAATGCATTTGAAACTTTTTTCCCCATTGACCGTAATGTAACGGAATACTTTTGATTGCCCCTGTAAATGATCTATGCATCCGATTTTCATAAAATTTGAAATGACTCGACAAAATTATGCAATAATTATGTATTTTAAATTTCAAACGATTCGGTTGGGTAGTTTTTGCGTTGTTATATGCGGACGGACTGAACGACCACTATAGGTGCTACGTATTATATAATTACGAACGCACCTAATTATGTAATCAAACTCATTGGATAATTTATTCAAAACTTGAAAACACAGTTCGATTTCAAATTGCTTCCACGTCAGTTAAAAAATGAATTTATAACTATGTCAAAACGTTTTCCTCTTGCTGAGCAGAACAATTGAGATATTTGTTGTCTTAAAATGCACAAAACAGTTGAATACTTTTTTTGAAAATACTGTTGATAATGAAGAACTAAAATCTATAAGTATGATAAATGAACATTTGAAAAGTTTGTAGTGGAAAATTAAAATTTGCAAGACAATCATTTTATATTGATAAAGTAAAATTCTTTTAAATGTTTTTATACTTTTTGCATGCACACAGTTTGCATAAAAAATGCAAATCAATAACTTTACAAATAATTTAATGATCTAGTAATCAATTGAAAATTTTAATTAATTCTCTATTCCTTTTGTGTTTGATTAACATAATATATACGCTTCGAATACATTTAAACTTCACCTTTTAATGTTTTGTTATTTTTATATCCTTCTGGACGACTAATTAAAAAATAATAAAAAAAAACTCCGAATAAGGGACACCTCTATTTAAGAGAAAAAAGTTCCGGTCCCATAGGTGTCCCTTATTTGGAGGTTTCACTGTATTAACATCTGAGCACCATCGATTTTTTAGAACAAGCTGACAAAATCTTCATGTGTAATTTCTCTTTCATTCTTGTTTATTCCTCCTATTTCGATTTTCTGCAAATGATTTATAGAAGGGTTTTGGAACGAAGACAAGGAAACAATACCAAGAGACCTGACAAAGATCTAAATGGTATCCTTATCAGTCAGTGTGTCTAGACTATTTTACTTTGCTTTCTTGCAATGCTCTGAGTAAAACTTTATTAAGCAGTGAGCTTTTGATGACATTTCTAAATGGATTAAATAGAAAACTGTGAAAATTGGAATTGCCAAAGCTTAAATTATGCATAGTTGTTTCTTTAATAGATAACACTAAAGAGTTTAAATAAGAATGCTTGAGGTATTCTTCCTAAAAGATTTCAGAAAATGTTTTTTTAATCAGAATATAAGGCTGAAACAAATTTATGTTATGGAAATTTGCCGATCAGTTCTCAAACTTGAAAAAAAAAAAAAAAAAAAAAAAAAAAAAAAAAAAAAAAAAACGACCAAACCGATCTGGATTCACGGGGTCCGAATTAGCAGGGTTTTACTGTATTTCTTCTCGAATAAGTATGTTTGTAAATTCTGGCGTCAATCAATCATTTCATTATTTTACGAGTAAGAAATAATTTACCCCTGAATAGGTTAAACATTGATTAAATACATTTTGATCTAGAGTAAAATGCGCGAATGCCAAGAATTTGAAGAAATATTTTTGCAAAGCTCTATTAGTTATTTTCTAATAAATTAAGATCTTAGGATGACTCGTACCCTCCATTCGCGAAAAATAACGAAAGTATCGGTTTTCTAACTTTTTTTGCCTGAATTATAATTTATTATCCTTAGTACATTCTGGTAAAGTTTTGTAAAGATGCATATTTTACAGCATTTTTAATCTTTTATCACCGGTTTTTCAAAAGAGAAATTTTTGCCTGAGTTAATCGGAAAAATGCTCGGCTTAACAAATGCAAAATTTACAATAAAGATTTACTGGTGAGAATAATAAATCATGATTGGAAAAAAAACACGTTGCCCTTATGACGTGCAGACAAATCAGGGATGGAGTTAATCCCTTGAAAGGCGGTGGTTCATATTTGAAGCACTTGTTTTTAATCTGTAAATGTCACACTGGACACAGAAATCTCAAATTAAAACTTTTCCTCTATTAAGGCCCCACAACAGTTACAGAAAAAGTACTCAAAAAGACCCGGATGATAATGTAAAGTCTATGGGAGCGTTCTTTTCAAATATCTCGCTCAAATTTTAATATTTTTACATGATTTTTTTTTTTACATAGGATAACTGAGGACATTCCACAATCGGCCTAGTTTTTACTTTTTCGATTTTGCTTATATATTTTTTATATTATAAAAGTTTCAATTTCAGAACCGGTTTAAACCGGCTTTGAAAGTTAAAGTAATTTTTTTAAAAAATCTGAAACAAAAATTGAAAAAGTAAAAACTAGGCCGGTTGTGGATCGTCCTCAGCTATCCTATGCAAAAAGAATCATGTAAAAATATTAAAATTTGAGCGAGATATTTGAAAAGAACGCTCCCGTGGACTTTACATTAGCGTTCGGCTTTTACCGCGTGACTAGTGTGTGCTCTTAAGTACGCGGATGAAAGTTTTAATTTGTTTTCAAATTAATATGTTTGTAAATTCTGGCGTCAATCAATCCTTTCATCATTTTACGAGTAGAAATACTTTGCTCCTGAATGGATTAAACATTAAATAAATATTCTGATTTATACATTGAAGACATATTCTGATTTAGGATAAAATGGCTTTTTCAGGATTTATATTAGACTATTTCCATGAGCACTTGCAGTTTAAGTCACAAGCTACGATTTTTGACTACCAGTATTTCAGAACAGAAAAATGTGACTTATTTTATGGAAAATATCTCATTAATTGATTAAGATGCAACACTAGGCACAGAAAAACAACTGGATGATAATATAAAGTCTATGGGGGCGTTCTTTTCAAATATTTTGCCCAAATTTTAACATTTTTACATGTTTTTTTTGCACAAGATAGCTGAGGATGATCCATAACCGGCCTAGTTTTTACTTTTTGAGTTTTGGTTTCAGAATTTAAAAAAAAAAAAAACCCTTTAACTTTCAAAACCGGTTTAAACCGGTTCTGAAACTTAAACTACCGTAATATAAAAAATATATAAGCAAAATCGAAAAAGTAAAAACTAGGCCGGTTGCGGACCATCCTCAGCTATGCTGTGCAAAAAAATCATGTAAAAATATTAAAATATGAGCGAGATATTTGAAAAGAACGCTCTCATAGCTTTTACATTATCATCCGGGTCTTTTTCTGTGCCTAGTGTGGGGCCTTGACAAGCAAAAATTTCCAAAATAACGGTTGCCAACAAGCGTAGTAATTACCACCTGTGTAACTAACACTACAAAAATCCATGAATTAGCCATTAATTTTTATAGAAATTAACACTAGAATCGCCATGGTGGTCAGTGAAACCGGTACCAAATAAAAATATTTTGATTTGAACCAGAATTTTATTATTATTTTTTTTAAATAAGTTAAATGAGTATCACAGAGATACAAGTTAAATAAGTAGGTTAAATAAAATTAACCCATTAGTGCCTAGCGTCCCTTTTTAGGGACGCTTCAAAGGGTGCATTCAGCACTGTTTTTGACACCGGTAAAAAAGAAAAGCAATGATTATTTTATTTAAATGGTGCATTTTTGTGATTAATCAATTAAACTTAAATCTTCTAAAGATAGTGGTTCCAACCAAATAAAATTTACGCAAAAGATGCTTGGCACGAATGGGTTAATAAACTTCTGGTGTAAAATATTTTTATAATACTTGAGCAAAAATTTCCGGCGTTCTAGCGTTTATAAATGAAAACCGATTACAAGAACCAGTCTAAGAGACATAGAAAGTACTGCCTGAGCTTCCATAAAATTACGCCAAAATCAAAAAAGAAAATTACTTCAAAATTTTCTGGTGTGAATTTGGATTTTTTGAATATAAAAATCACTAGACATGCAACAATGAAACATTGGCGCGTCAGAGAATTTAATGGCACAGCAAAATTCAACACTAGAAGCATCAAATGCAGTCAATTTGACTGCTACCAAATGTGTATAATTTCGATTTGAACCAGGAATTCCTTCATAAATGAGTTAAATATATGTATTACATAAAATATTGAAATCATTATAAGAGGGATCGGTGTCCTTTGAACTTATTTCTAATTTTAAGCATTTTAAGATATAATTTTGGCTTAATAATAAAAAAAATCAATGAAGGAAAATGGCTCTATCAAGAAGTTATTAAATTTTCCAGGCAAAATTTGAAATATTTATTTATTTATTTAATTATTTTTGAAAAAATTAAGCAAGTTTTAAAAAGTATTTCCAAATCACATTCAAAATTCTCTTAAAATTTCAAAATTCTAATAAATACAGATTCCTATAAATGAATGCAAGAACATTTCATCGTTGGATGATTCCATTCAAGGATAATTCACTCATTTAAGAGTGATAAATGCACTGTTTTAACTCCACCGTTAAATGTCGATGCACTCGATAGCTTCGCAAAGACATTCATGTTTAAGTAGCCCTCAAGTTACACGCGCAGTCTTTAAATTAATGTCCTGCAGGCATGAAATTTATCATGTTGAGATAGATGGAAATGTAACAAGAGATTAAATGAATTTGAGGATCGTGTCAGACGAGAGCAAATATTTAATCATTGAGGATTTTTGTCAAAGTGTAAAACGAAACGGGTTGTTGACTTTAATTTTTCTCCTTCGCGCTCTAAATTTTGTTAATTGCATGAAATACCTCAATATTTCTATCAATTTTTTAAGATGTGCTGTGCAAGGTTCTCACCAGTGTTGCCAGATGGGCTACTTTTTTTTTAATTCAGATTCTTGATTGGCACCACTTTTTACAAATGATAAAATGTGCCTTATTCAATGACATGATAAATATGGCGAAAACAAAAAGTAATTTACCGTTTCAAAAATGTGGTACCAATCAAGAAATCTGAATTTTAAAAAAGTAGCCCACTGGCAACAGTGGTTCTCGCACAAGTAAATTTTTAGTTGCTTGTGGGAGAAATGATTACATTGATGTTTATCGATCACTTTTCTACAAGGCAGAAATCTAGTCTCCCATCAATAAAATTCAAAAGTTTCCTGCGATGAAAATTTAATCCCTCGGGGACGAGCGACATATATACGAGTCACAAAGAGGCTTATAAATCCTTGTTTATTCCAACCAGTAAAACTTTATTACAAAATTTGCCTTATTTAATCGGAGCATTTTCTCGATTTAATAAGGCACAAATTTCTATTTCTAAAAACCGGTGACAAAACATTAAAAATTTCATAAAAGGATCCCGTCGCGAAGGGGTTAATAGCATTCTAGCAAGAATGTTACACGAAATGTTAAACAAAATAAATAAATAAATAAATAATAAATTTAATGATCTGAGACTCCTTGCTGGCACCTACATTTTTGCGCCCCTACATTTTTATTTAAAAACAGTTAATAAATATTATTTAAACTCTTCGTGACGAGCTACTTGCTCTTTATTGGATTCGAACCTGCGTCTTCTTCAAAAAATCACAGTTTTAAACCGCTACACCAACAGGAACTCGTTCTGCTTGCATCTAAATAGGAGAGGTTTGAAAAAGAGTTGACGCATGTGTCGATTTCTACTAACTTTATTTTTTTTTATCTTTGAGTTTTAATATTCTCTATGATAAAAGTTTTTATTTAAGAAACTAGAAGGCTTCACTCGCTTGTCTAGTCGGTTTCTCCAAACGAATTTTTAGTTAACCCTTTGCTGCACGGGCAAAATGTGTACTAAAAAGAGAAATTATCGACTAACACCGGAATTCACAAACGAATATTTCAGATATTTTGAATTCCTCAATTTGAGCTTTTATTTTAAAAGCAAAATTTTACTAAAATATTATTGGTGCCGTTTGCAAGTTTGGAATTAAAATTAGGTATCCCAGACCGGGCACAGTGTGCCGGAAAAGGTTAAATGACCCATATATATACAGAGAGAGAAGAAAATTTCACATTTTGGTTTTACAAAAATATGGACCTTTACCTGGAATTTTCATCTGTATTGCTGAAAGCAATAAGAACGCAGTTGTGCTATTATATTTTCAAATGTGTCAGACAAAATTTGGCTGTAAATGGCCATTTCCTTTAGATTATTATTTGCAATAGAGTTTTATGTAGCACAACATAAAAATATGCAATATACTAAAACCGTCTTTAAAAATTTATCTAAGCATGCAAGTCTCATCAAAACCCTCCGCCCAGTAGATCTTTTTAAAAAGAGTAAATCAGGTACTCCTGATCATATAATTTTCTCCCATATTTCTTTAATTAAACAATGTAAAGCGATCTTCAACACATTAAAATCTTTCCTGAAAAATTATCTAACTAACAATGCAAGTCCTATCAAAATCCATTCAGCAGAACTCAATTTACAAGCAGCCGGAACGAAATTCATACAAATAGTAGATCTAAACTAAGGTAAAAATTTCTAAAAAATACACTAAAAGGGCATATAATTACCATTATAGAGATTGACATATGTTTCATTTCTGAAATGGTAATGACGACGTTCTTAAGATCTTCGTTGATTCAAATATTTTCGCAAAAATTTTTAAAAGCAAGAAATTGATAAATAAAATCACAAGGTTACTTTCTAAATGAAAAATAAGTGCAAACATAAATAAAAACTGATATTTTCGAACGTGAATTAACTTCTACATTTATACATAACTTTAGATAGTACATATTAACAGTTTTTGTTTATTGACATTTCTTTCGAAGTATGGTAGAAGCGTGGGCTTGGAATTTGTGTCCTGAAGATATATAAGGCGTATTTCATGTTACGATAAGTGAAACGGTAGTGATAGATTAAATATGATGAAAAAATTTTAAGTATAAACAAATGCGTAACCTTTGCTGATGATCGCAGATTCTGGTCTATGATTCTACGCTCTGATATTTATTTGATTGCATAAAAGATATCAAGATTTTACAATACGCGAGAAGTACGTTGTGCTGACAATTATGGCAAAGCTGTCAACTCTTACTCTTTTTTGCATCACCGAAATTTTATAGTAAATTTTATCTTTTTAACGCGTGAGGACGCGCGCAGGGCCTAAAAGACCCGGAGTGCATATGGTTTTTTACAATTGTAACCACTAAATTTTTTAAAGTAATCTTCAACATATTTTATCACAAAATTTGTAAGAATTGTCTCCGTCTAAATAAAGTGACTGTTATAATTTGATTTTATTGATGGCAAAGTTAAAATTATTCAAACCCTGGGTAAGCGTGCGTTCTCCCGGGTTAAATACCCGCAATCTTCCGGTTACATAAGGCAAACATTTCTATTAAATTTTTGTGGTACTTGAAAAGCACAAGAATTGCCAATTATGGTTGCATCAGTTTTCGTTTGTTCATATGGGGAAATAGATGAATTGGACTTTTTCTATTAACTTTTAACCGCTTCCCTGGTTTCCATACATGATACAGGCAATGTGTTTTTGCTAATCATGATTTATTATTTTCACCAGTGAATTTTTATTGAATTTTTTCCATGGTTAGTCCGAGCATCATTCGGATTCAATTAGGTACAAATTTCTGTTTTGAAAAATGGTAATAAAAGAATAAAAATGCTGTAAGAGACATGAAAAAAATAGGCTTTATTTGAATTTTTTTTCTTTCGAAAATATTGGTCAGTTAACCCTGTCCGGCGAGGACAAATTCTGTTAGTAAAATGAGAAATTATCGACTGACACCGGAATTTGCAAACGACTTTTTAAGAAATCAAAAACTCCTTAATTTAAGCCCTCTCCCCCCCCCCTTTTTTTTTGCAAAAGCAAGATTTTATTAAAATATTATTGCTGCCAATTACAACTTTGGAATTAAAATTAGGTGTGTTCAGACCGGACATAACTGCGCCGGAAAAAGTTAAATGGTTAACGGTTTCTTGTTTCTTTCCTTTTCTTTCTTTTTTTCTTTTGATACCATAAACTAAAAATAGGAATGACACATCATTTTTACTTACCCATCATACGTAGTATAGGGTAAGTCTTGCAATCGTTTTGAAAATCGAAAAATTTTTTTGACGGATTTACACGTTTTAGATAGTGGAGATTTTGAAAAACATATTTTTAGAAAAAAAATTTTGCCGTCCGTCTGTTTGTCTGTCTCTCTGTAAACGCTCTATCTCCCGAACAAATTGAGATAGAGACTTGAAATTTTGTATGTAGTTAGTATGTAAGAATGGGACGAACCCTATTTAATATCAGCAACCTCGATTATCCGGAACTATTTTTTTCGGGCTCTCGAAAAATTCGTTCTGATGAAAGGTATATAAAAATTTTCGAATTTTTTTGTTCTAAGGAATGGACGTAAAAGGCAATAAAATAACACACATTTTGCATATAAAACGAAGTCGATCGGATTATTAGTTGCCGAGATATTTGTAATCTTGTTTTCCACATTCTTCGATTTTTCATGACCCTGTATTTCATTCAAATTTCAATTCAGAAGTATATTTTAATTGGAAATGAGACGCTTAATTCGATGCAGTTATTTGTTAGTTAATAGGATTATTATTTTTGGAGTTATAAGGATGTTTCTTTTACGCAGTTCGGTACTACTTGAGTAGTTTGGCGTTTTATATAATTCGTCGAAATTGGTACATCAGCAGTTCTTTAATATAGCATTACTATGTATATTAACAATATTTAAATTTTGTTTATGAATTGCAATGCATTGTATAAATAGTTTCACATGTTTTATTTTCATATACATATCCATGATGGATAAGTATTACGGTGGCCCCCAACGACTAGTTTCCGTTCTAAAATATTTGGCTTATGCAATTGAAAAATGTTTGATAATTATTAGAGAAACTTACACTTACAAATTAGAGGTGTCAAAATACTTTTAGTAACAAAGCAAGCAAACTCTTCTAGACCGAATCCAGCTCAGGTAAAACAGGTAAGTGGTTAATATTGAATGTTTTCACTTAAAAATAATCAACAGTTTTTCTTGCTTTTAGAGTTAAGTTAAAAGTACGTGTACGTAATCCAACGCCTCGGAATGAGTGAAAATGCAAAGCCAGTATACAGGGAAAACCAAAACCGGTACACCTTTTTTTTTTTTTTTTTTTTTTTTTTTTTTTAATTCTCAAACCATTTGTGATGTAACCAAACGAAATGTGTATTTCAAGCTGAATATTTCTTCGTTTCAAAATATAAATGAAAACTTTGAAATAGGGATCGTATATATTTTAAAAATTGCACCAATTTAGAAAATCCCACTTTGGCCTCCAATTTCAATTCGAAATTTCAAATTCATACCAGAAACTTCAAAAGAGGAATTTTGACTTTATGTGATTGCTAAATGTCTCGCATTAAATAAAATATAAAATACAGTAGAGCCCCGATTATCCGCGAGCGGATGATCCGCGGTGGGGATTATCCGCGACGATTTTTTTTTTTTTCTTTTTTTTTGAAGGAAAATACAATTTTTTGTAAGGAAAATACAATTTAGAATAAAGAAAACGTGTTTCCAAAGCAAGAAGCAAACACAAGTGACTGATTATTTTAGAAAGATGTAACTCAACAATTTTTGTACGGTATGTTGCATATCTTTTTTTTTCTTTGCTCTTCTTTATTTTAGTGATTTAGACGTAGAGCGAATCTTTTTGCAGTACTTTACACATGTGTGTAGAATAAAACACAGTTTTATGTTGAAAATTTTATTTTTCGTGTTTGCACTCTATTTTTCGGTTTATCCGCGATTTTTGTTATCCGCGCTGCCCTTGCCACCCAATTGCGCGGATAATCGAGGCTGTACTACTATGCTTTATTTCTGCTGTGAGCTCGCAATTTCTGAATAAAAATAGGATCCAAACTAGCAACCCTGCTGTTTAACCATTGCCCCACTGCAGATTTTATGTCAAAATGTTTACATCCATTTCCAACCAAAAGTATCAGGAAAGCAACGTATGTAAATACCTTTTAATGCTTTTAAGAAACCGCGCAAACACGCCGCCTAGCTTCCCCGTACAGTTTCGAACTCCCATCTGCGAAATAATTAGCCAGGGCAAGACTATTTTCTTCCACTTCCCACAAATAGCTCAAATATTGCGCATTCCTCCCTCCTTTTCGGGATCGCTGAAGCGAACAACGGTAATGTATTTTCAGTAAAAACTAATTGCTGTAAACTTTTTCTCTCGAAGAATGATTATTTTACTTCCACTCTAAACTTTCAAATAAGTAGGGCACCAAGCAAACAGAAATCCCGGAAATCCAGACAGTATCTTGAGAGAGTATTTTCTGCATAAGAATCCAAATTTAGTGATGTGTATTTGACATACATCTTGTAACGGTTAGCGAAACAAGCCGCAGACAACGTTGCCAAATTCCTTAATATTTTTAATTCCAAAATTTCAAGTGGAAAACACCAGAAAATGTTTAACATATTTTTAAAAATCTATTCGTAAAATACGCTTTGCTCAAAAAATTAATAACGTTAAATAAATATTCAATTTATCTGGGGGCATTTCAGAATTTCTTTATAAATATCGAGTCAGATAAGATAGTTTTATAAATATCGTAAAAACAGGGCTGCCATAGATGGCAATTTTTGTACTCTGTTCGCATCAGTAAATGTCGGATAAACATTTTGAAGGTCTCTCTCACAAACACTCTACAACATTTCACTGACAAATTCTATTGTCAAAGAAAGTGTTAAAGTTTTCTGTACTGAAAATGTGGTGCCAGTTAGAACTAAAACTAGTCGTCTGTGGTAGCCCTGTGTAAATGCATCAGCTGCCTGTGTAGGTCAAATCTTTCGAAGAAGAATTATTTTTCTTCCATTCTAAACTTTCAAATAAGTAGGGCATCAAGCAAATAAAAGTCCCGGAATTCCAGACAGCATCATGAGAGAGTATTTTTTGCACTAGGATACAAATTTAGTATCGTGCGTTTGAAATACTTGTTGTAAATGTTAACACTATACAGGTCGCAAACAGTGTTGCCAAATTTAGCAGTTTTTATTCGGAAATTTTGAGTTTACACGAAAATTTTTTTAAAATGTTAATTTCCTTTTAATTTATTCGCGAAATATACTTTATTAAAATAACTATTCAAACATCCTGGAGAGAATATAGAATTTCTTTACGATAGTTTTATAAATGCCGCATAAGTAAGTCAGTGGCTTGTATAGTGTTCTATCTCTTGAAGATTGGTTATTTTGCTTCCATTCTAACCTTTCAAGTAAGTAGGGCACCAAATGAAATTCCGGAAATTCCGACAGTCTTGCCAATTCTAGCAGTATTTTTATTCAGATATTTAGGCTTCACATCAGAAAATTTTTATTATTAATTTTCATTTTCTTTCCGCGAAATATATTTTAATCAGTGTTGCCAAATTGGTGATTTTATCCCCATTTTGGGGGATTTGAACTTTCGGGGGAAATGTTTGGGGACAAGTACTTCATGGGAAAATCTTTGGGGGCTATCAACAGTTTTGGGGGAAAAACTTGGGGATATTTATTTTCACTTTTTCATTTAAAGTTTACTTTTAGTCATATATTAACAATGGATCTAACTTTATTTTTACTTGGAAAATGAAAATAAAATACAGAAATCGGAGATATCAATTATTATTCCTGTGATTTTCATTTATAAATACTATGTCAGTTTTCACATATAACAGGTGCATCCTCATCTGCCTTGGACTAGCCCCAGCTGAATTTCCAGATCACTCTATAAGTGCGGCAAATTTTCGTAGTCATCACGGACAGGGACATATCCCATATCTTTTATTAGTATACATCTGTACAACATAAATAATAGCAATTATGTATATGTATATATTGTTTAAGCTGGTTAATCTGTGCATTATGGAAATGATAGTAAAGCTTTTTGCGCGTTTGCAAGCGTAAAAGAACTTATCATAGTAAAATGTATCTGTTATTCGCTTCGTTTAGCTGCAAATATGCATGCAATATTCTGCCAAGTTTAAATGTTTCTTCTTCTTCTTCTTTCTTTCTTTCTTTTTCTTTCTTTCTTTCTTTCTTTTTCTTTCTTTCTTTTTCTTTTTTTTTTTTTTTTGTAAATGGGGAATTTTTTTTAAAAAAGGCTCGATTTTTTTGGGGGAAAATTGAGTTTAAATTAATTAAATATTTTTTATAGTGATGAATTGAAAATTGGAAATATTCTTATTTGAGTAAAAATTGAGTTGGGGACTTTTTCGGGGAAAAAAAAAACCTCTTTGGGGCAAAATTTTAGAAATTTTGGGGAAATTGACTTTCGACAATGTGGCAACACTAATTTTAATATATAGTCGAAAAAATAACTATTCAAACTTCCCGGGGAAATTTTATGAATAGCGCAGAAATGTGCCACTTGCGTCAGTGGTCTGTAAAGTGCTAAATTTCTCATAGCTGATTATTTTGCTTCCCATCTCAACTTTCAAATAAAAAGGCATCATCAAGCAAACAAAAATCCCGGAAATACAGAAAGCATCATGAGTAGGGGTGCCCAGAGAAGGGTTTGATGACGCAAAATGCGTCATACAATTTAGTTTTTTTTTTTTTTTTTTTTTTTTGGGGGGGGGGGGATTTTTAAAGTCTTAATATTTCTCTTTTTTTAGGTGCGTTCGCAATTATATAAATACGTAGCTCCTATAGAGGTCGCTCAGTCCATCCGTCTGTCTGTCCGCCCGTCTGTCCGCATATAACAACGCAAAAACTACCCAACCGAATCGTTTGAAATTTAAAATACATAATTATTACATAATTCTGTCGAGTCATTTCAAATTTTATGAAAATCGAATGCATAGATCAATTACAGCGGCAATCAAAAGTATTCCATTACACTACGGTCAATGGGGAAAAAAGTTTCAAATGCTTTTTAATCGTTTGAAACTTAAAATACATAATTATTACATAATTTTGTCGAGTTATTTCAAATTTTTTGATAATTGGGTTCATAGATCAATTACAGGGGCAATCAAAAGTATTCAATTACATTATGGTCAATGGGGAAAAAGTTTCAAATGTATTTTAATCGTTTGAAATTTAAAATACATAATTATTACATAATTTTGTCGAGTTATTTCAAATTTTATGAAAATAGTATGCATAGATCAATTACAGACCAATCAAAAGTATTCCGTTACATTACGACGGTCAATGGGGAAAAATGTTTCAAATGCATTTTAATGGTGTTACACTCAGTCGAACTTAAAAAAATTTATTGGCAACAATAAAGTACATATTATAATATACATTTTACATAATTTGTGGTGCAAAGAACTTTTGTTATTGATTTACAAGGCCACACAAAAGTATTCCATTACATAATGGTATAGGAAGAACATTGTTTGATGAGCGTTTTAATTGTAATTCACTATTTGCAATTTTATGAGATTGATATATGAGAGTAATATTTTTTAAATTTCGTTATCGTACGAACGCACCTCATTTGCTACGCTTCACATGCAATTTCCAACTTCTTATTACTATTAAAAATATTCTTGATTTTTTTTATTATCACTTTAAATTTTTTTCAACATTTAATTTCCAGAAATGTTCCCGTATTTTCTATCTTAAAATTCTAGATAAAGGCAATAAGAATTCATTCCGCTATGCTCAACTCGCTATCTTTTGAAGGTGCAGTAGATTATAAGTAGAATATATTTTACAATTGATATTCTGTTTAGGAGGGAGGGGGGGGGCAATGTTAAAGTGTGAAGATTTTTTTTGGGGGGGGGATTTGCGTCATTAGATTTGAGGGGGCATGGTCACCACTGATCATGAGATAATATTTTCCGCATTAGGATCCAAATTTAGTTACGTATGTGTGTTTGACAATACATATTGTAGTTTTTTAAGGTTTTCTCAACTGCTCCGCTCAACAGGCGCTAAACGTTTTGACACATTTACAAATTCATTTTTTAACGATATAAAATTGGAATGTTTGACTAAAGAAGCGATTTCGAACAGAACTAACTTTTCTATTTTATGATAATTAAATTACCTATCCAGTTCTAAACTATTTCGATCACGTGATCACCCATTTTTTTTCTGCTTTTCGACCGGTTTTTCTGCTTCCGTCGGGAAATATGTTCAAAAACGTCAGCTTTGAAGGCTTATTATACAAGATCTATTGTGTTTTTGAAAAAACAAAAAACTAAGTGCAATTAGACAGTTTCTGAATAACCTGCTATTTTCATGCATTTCCGAACAAAAATAAATTAAAGCATGTGTCACAAAGTTGTCCTTTTTGATTTAAGAACACCCTTAAAGCTAAATAGTTGGGTGGACCGAAAAAAAAAAAAAAAAAAAAAAAAAAAAAAAAAAAAAAAAATTGCAAACATTGATTTTCAATTCACAACACCGCGGAAAAAGTAGAGAATTCGAAAAACTAAAAATTGGGTAAAAAAGAAATAAAATTGATTTATATCTTGTGTTTACGCATGCGCTTTAAAAATTTTAATATATTAAAAATAAATCTAAATATTTTACTCTAATATTTATTACATTCAGTAATTCGGAAACAACAAAACTCCATCTTAAATAGGACGCCATCATCATGGCAACCCAGAATATTTAGCTATCTAAGGATACGATTAAAATAATTACCTATGACAGGATTTAATAAAATGAAGAAAACTTTTATTAATATATTTTTAAATACTCATTAAATTTTCATAAAATTTGAAATGACTCGGCCAAAATTCTGCAATCATAATATACATTACTTTTTAAAAAGGTAGTTCTTTCGCTGTTATTTGCGGACAGATAGACAGACGGATGGAGCAGACATCGACAATAGGTTTTGCGTATTTATATAATTACGAACGCACCTAAAAATGATATGTTGGAATGCTATATATATAATTATTTTAAATTTATTTTTAAAGCGGTTTGTTTTAGTTTTCGGCTGAAACTAGGAAGGTAACAGAAGTTTTGTTTGAGACGATTCTTTCAGTGCTGCCATCTGTAGGATTAATTAAAAATATAATTCTATTAGGTTGTTATTTTTCGTTGCTCTTCATGTATAGACTTTAATTTAATGGTTAGATGAATTTAACTTGGGAGAAATCGTGTATATCCAGCGTATAAAATTTTTTATTTCGTATCCAAGAAATACAAATAATAATCGTCAGTTTATCTAGTCTAGTATTGCCAACTGGTCAGTGGCGTAACTAGGATGGGTAACACCCGGGGCGGATATAAATGGTGTCGCCTCCCTCCTCCCCTTCCGATCTGTCATATTTTTTCAATCTTAACTCTAAATTATTATAACAAGTGACAATGCAATTCCTTATTTACCTTTTGTCCTCTTTCTTACATAAAAGAACCGCAAGAGTGACACATCACTCAACTCATAAGTCAATGTGGTGTCTATATGTAGAAGAAAATTCTTTCTTTTAAAATTTGCTTTTGATACCCACTCGTTGGATACGTAGGTTTTTGTTTAAAAGTTTAATTTTATTTCTGAACTCCTTTTCAAAATCTTATAAGATTATATTTTCCATTTACAAATAAAGATTGGGTGTCACGAAGCGGACCGCCCCCTCCGCCCCTCGCTTGCTACGTCAATGTAACTGGTGGCACGCTGTACACCAGTAAAATTTCATCGAATCTCTGGGGTTCAAGAAGTCAACTATTTCTTCATAACATTGGTAGTATCCGTCATGCCACAGTTGGTCATCCCTTGACTAGCCCGTTGGAGAATATTACAAAATCTGCAGTAAAGAAAGTTAAAAAATAATTTCAAAAAATAGTGGTGACAACGATTGAAAAACTGCATGCACCCTTGATATGCCATACCTGATGTGACTACTGCTGGATTAAAATAAATAATTCGATTAATAGATATAAGAAGGCCCTATGTTACAAATGTTAGCAAGTTAGGTTAGATTATGCGTAGTGTTACCCGTTACCTGCGTAAATCGGGAATCCAAATGTTCTGGTGATCACTAATTTTTCGCAGTTTTTTTTGTGTCATCTTTATTATTATTAATTAATTTAATTTAAGAGGGTTCAGGATACAAAATTCTTTAAGTTTTTAAAATAATTTTATTGCACTAAGACTTTTTTTTTTTGCGTACAATTATGTTTCTATTTTAATTAAAACAGGAAATATATATATTTTCCTTTTGGTTTGTTTTTAAAGTCTAGTTTTCAAAGCAATGGTTGTCATGACAACAACCTCCTATAGAATATCATGCTTTTTTTTCATGGTCTATTTTTCAGCATTTCTCACATTTAAAATAACTCAAGAATTATTAAAGATAAATGGTTCAAAATTGGAACATATCTCAGCTGTTTTAATTTAATTTTAATTCAGCAAATTTGAAAAGAAAACTTACTTTTGCAAATATGATTTTTTTTTAAATTTTTATTTAAATTAATATTTAAAAAAATTCTGAAACAAAATTAAAACTTATATTTTTCTGTTTATTTACACGAAAAAAAAAAAAAAAAAAAAAAAAAAAAAAAAAAAAAATTAAATTTTGCATATAATATTTCGAGCTATAATGGTTTTAAGTTACTCCATAGTGTTAATAAATTTAAAATTTTTACAAAAAAATCTGAGAAGTTTTACCATATGATTTTCTTTACAAAAAATACGGTTAATCATCACAAAAAATTTTAAAATTATAACTCTATAAATGAAGATTATTTGAAAATGCGCCCCTGACCCCCTTAAGGAAAAAAATAAAAATAAATAAAAGAACAAAAAGCCGTACTGCCAACATAGATTATGAAATACTTTGCAACACATTCAAAATACTTTAACAAAACTTTAACAGTCTATTCGAAAACCTAATTTCTTTAAGTGCCATCAATAGTCAGATAAATATCCGAATTCTTTTGTGAAGCCCTATATGGATTTGTCTATGGATATATCTATGGATTTGTATGTATACTACTTGGTACGGTAAAAAGGTAATTCAATTAAACTCACAGTACATTTGAAAATCCCCTTCAGCAATTTTCATCATTGAACAGAAATGTAAATGAGATCTTTTTTGCAACCCTGTACATATTTTTTATACACATTATACGATTTTAAAGATTGTGACCATTGTGTTCTTATTCTCCCAATCCTTCACATTTTCATATATTTGGGTGCAGGAAAACACAATGATAAACCTAAAAACAATCGCTAAAATAGGTTTTGATTTTTTTCTACTTAGATATGAATTGGCAGACCGATTGCGTTTTAATATGCAAATCGAGTTGTAACTCATTTTGTAATTTCAGAAGTGAACTCGATGAGATGATCGCCTGTGTTGATGCCTCCCTATCTGATATTATTTCAAACCAAAAAGAGAATGCGAACAAGAGTGGTTAAATTTTTTATAGGATTTTTTGATTCAGTTAGTCTTAGAAATATACTATAAAATATGCGGTTAAGTGAAGTGATTACAACTGCTGCTTTAAATATTAAATAGAAAAATTCTAATAAAAAAAAAATAAAATACAACAACGAAAAGCCAGGCGTAAGGCATAGATTATGAAACACTTTCCAACACATTCTATAACAAACCTTCACAATTTACTAAGGTGATGTCTAAAAGAGCAGTTTGGTAAACACATAAGGCATTTGAGAAACCCAATTTCTGCTTTTACCATAAATAGCCTGGAAAATATACAATTTTTTTGTTACCGCATTTGATCTAATAGATATGTATACTATATAGTATATTAAAAGTTAATTCAGTGAAACGTATAATAGCACATTCGAAATTTTCCATTTAGCAATAGCCACTAATAAACGGATATTGCTGAAAACTTTTGTATAGCCCTGTATATGATTTGAAAATTTTATGCACACAAAATAACATTTGAAAAGTAAATAAATTTAAAAACGCTTACAACAACTGAAAACGCACTTCCAAAAATGATTCTTCTTAACCTTATAGTGACGAATAGTTTGACGAAATTTTAAAAAGAAAATATTATGACATACAGGAAATAGAATGGATGCCAGCAGGTGAATATATAACGTTACAGAAGTTTTGAAAAAACGTACTGAAACATGATAAAAATCTACTTTTGGTAATATTGGCATATTTGAGCATTTGGAGGATCCCTGAATTTTTTTTTCGCCATTTTTAAATCTATTCCATATATAGATCTGCGTGTATGCCTCTATATTAGAATTTCCAGAAAGGTTAGGGTCCGTAGAGTTTATTCTTGTAGACCGGGAGGCGGCAGCACAGACAGTAACCTGATCGAGTTCACACTTGAAATTCCAGAATTAATTAAAACTCGATTTGTATATTAAAACGCAATCGATCTGGAAAGTCATATCCTGATGGGTAAGATGTAAAAACCTGATTTTAGCGGTTGACTCGTAGGTTTGCAACTGCACTTTCCTGCACCCTAAGATATGAAAATACAATGTAAAATCTACGAGTCAACCGCTAAAATCGGATTTTCATGTGTTTTCCGCCAAGATATGGTTGGTTGGCTATGTTTATAATGGTCAATTATCAACACGTGGGATATAGGCCCAAAGGGGGGATGCACCCCGTGGGGTGGTCTTTCTAATAGAACCTAACCCGTATTTGCACAAGGAAATCCACGGTTCGAAGAAAACCACGGAAAACTCCGAATGATTAGACTGACGACAGCGATTGGATTCGAATTCAGCACCTGTTGTCTATCAGTTTCGAGAGCAGAACCTCTTCAGCCACTGGTGGGACTCACCTAGAAATGAATTGGCAGACCGATTAAACTCTAATATGCGAATCGAGTTTTATAACTAATTCTGGAATTTCAGCCGTGAACTCGACGAGATGATTATCTGTGCTACCGCCTCCCAACGTATTAATGAAACAGATATGGTTTTACTGTTATTTCTTTAGCATTTTCCAACAAAGTTGAAAAGTTCTTAGTCATTTCGTTTGTCTGACCGTCTGTCCACGCTCTAACTCCCGCAAATATACACGGATTTTTATGCAATTGATAAAATTTATTGAGGTTCACCAAATCATATTTGATGTTGCATTTGAATTGTGTACGATGAATATAGTTCATTCATGGTGACATCCAGAAGAATTCGATTACATTATAGTCTGTGGGAAAATATCATTTGGAGAGTATTTTAATGACATTATGTTACTTCAAATGTATTGAAACAGATATAAATCACCAAATTTCACTACGATAACGTTGAAACAGAGCTTTTATAGCAGCTTTTATCAATTTAAAGGAACACAAAAAAGAAATCGGTTTTGAGTAATAGTTACTGGAGAGTACGTTTTAAAATCCAGTATGCGATTTTAAATTTAATTAGTTTTTCGCATACTACTCTTTATGTTCTATACCTCATATACGGAGCTGCACAAAAGAATTCGTATATCACTCTCCTTATAAGAAGAAATAGATAAATGAGAATTTTCAACTAAAATATATGTATCGCTTATATGATTTACATTTTGGAATGCATGTTGTTAGTAGATACAATTCTCTATATTATATAAAGAGCAACATAATTTAACCCTTTCCGGCACAGTGTGTCCGGTCTGGACACACCTAATTTTAATTCCAAACTAGCAAATGGCACCAATAATATTTTAATAAAATCTTGCTTTTCCAATAAAAGCGCGTCAATTAAGGAGTTCTTGATTTCTTAAAAAGTCATTTGTAAATTCCGGTGTCAGTCGATAATTTCTCATTTTACTAACAGAATTTGTCCGGACCGGAAAAAGGTTAAATGTCATTTAAAAAAAAAAAAAAAAAAGGATAATTTTTTGATTGTAGATGGGAGCAGCTGAAATTCGATTTTGAAATGCGTTATATATTTCCATATGATGAAATACGACATAATATTTTCCATTTTTTAAGCGGTACAGTTTTGTTGGATTTTTCTAAATGTATTGGAAAATATTTCATAATTGCTTGATGCGTGACTTTTTCTTTGTTGTATTGTTTTATATTATATGATTAATTTTAAAATTGATTTTTCAAAACAAAATTTTGATAAATGTCGGGTTCTCAAGCTAGTGCAAAAATAAATGCAAGAGAAAATCAGTTCATGCCTATAATTGTAAATTTTAATGATATATTCAGGAAAGTTTGATTTAATATTATCAGCCAAAAATATAAAAATAAAGAAACTTACCTTAAAATAAAAATCATTTTATCCCAAATATCATCCTAGTGAGAATTGACAGGTAAGTATGAAAATTGCAACTCCAAAATGCGATGAGTCGAATGAATTTTAACAACACACCTCTACCTGTCTCATCCGGCCAATTCAAAACCATCCTGTTATCCGGCGGAAGGCACATTGCTACTATCGCCGTAGATAAACTGACCATCCCAAAAACGACACTGCCCATTGCACCGTGCTTCCCGTTTTTGGCTGATACTTAACTATCATACTGCGGGAATTGGGGCTATTGTGGATAAATTTTACCTTTGTTCAGGTTTATGTCGCCAGGGTTCAATAATGTGCAAGGACGTTTCCGAAATAACGTAAAGTGAAAATATTACTTGTTAGTAAAAGGTCAGCGGACCGTGTAATCCTTTGTAGCAGTATAGCTGGGATTTTGTCAGGACTACAGAAACAACAAATGATAGATTTTCTTTAATCTAGAAAAGTGTAATATAACGACAAAAGAAAACTAGTCGTTTGGGGGCCACCATAATATTTACCCATAATGGATACGCATACTATAAAATATGAAAATAAAACGCGTATGAACTATTTATAAAATGCATCGCAATTAAAAAATAAAATTTAAACGTATATTTAGATACTTTTAACCACTTAACTGCCTCGGGCTATATATACGTCTCACTCAAATAAATGCATATTTCTGAAATTAACTATCGTACAACCACTTTTTTGTGTTAAAATTTTGTTTTATTAATAAAAAAAAACTTTTACTTATAAATAAACTGAAGATTATTTTTCAAAACTTGTGATGGCAAATTTTTTTTTTGAAAAAGTTGAAGATTCTTTTCTTATCCCATTCTTGCCCAGCATCTTTTGCGTAAATTTTATTTGGTTGGCACCACTATTTTTAGACCATTTAATTTTAGTTCATTAATCACGAAAATGCATCATTTAAATAAAATAATTATTGCTTTTCTTTTTTACCGGTGTCAAAAACAGTGCTGAATGCACCTTTTGAAGCGTCCCTAAAAAGGGGACGCTAGGCACTAATGGGTTAAAGCTTCAGCAGTTTTGGGGTTAATACACAGTAATGCTCTATTACGGAATTGCGGGTACTACTTGATTATCCCGTCAACCCATTTCGACTAATTATATAAATCGCCAAACTACTTGTAAATTATACAAATTCTCATAATTTTTATTTGAAATAACGAAAGATCAAATAAATTTGTAAAGGATTAATAAAAATACAAATTAAACGACAAATTAAAAATCACTTATGACTTACAAACACATGTAACGTATTTAATGTCAAGTGCGTGTGACATTTACGTCATTATTGGCATTTAATCTTATAGTTTGCCGATAGTTTTTTGGTCGACGTAATAAACAAGTAGTAAAAGAAACCTTATAACCTTAAGCTATCCTTATAACCCCAAAACTGATAAACGTATTAACTAACAGTTTATTGACTTGTATGAAGAGTCTCATTTACAGTTAAAATATACATTTGAATTGAAATTTGAATGAAATACTGGGTCATGAAAAATCGAAGAGTGTGGAAAAGAGGGTTTTAAATATCTCGACTACTAATTGTTCGATCTATTTCATTCTTTATGCAAAATTCATATACTTTTATTGTCTTTTACAGCCACTACTTAATGTAACAAAATTCGAAAAATTTTATGCACCTTTCATCAAAATAAATAGTTTTAAATTCCGAAAAAAAAAAATAGTTCCGGATAATCCAGGTTATCGATATTAAATAATCTTCTTTGCATTATTACATACTAAGTACACACCAAATATGAAATCTCTATCTCAATTTTTTCGGGAGTCACACACACACACGGATTTTTTTTTTTTTCTAAAAATATGTTTCTCGTAATCTCCAGTGTCTGAAACGCGTTAATCCATCAAAAAAAATTTCGACTTTCAAAACGATTGTAAGACTTAGTCTATGCTACGGTAAATAAAAACGGGTATTTACAAAATATATTCCACAATATAATTAATATACAGGGTGATTAAAAAAAACGTGGACAAATTGATATGATAAATCAGGCATACCACAAGGATAAAAAATCACATAGGAACATAGGGCCGCAAACCACTTATTGAGTCACAAATACAGGGTGTTTCATCCTAACTCAATTTGGGTTGACACAAATGAATTTGAGAAAACTGAAGTATATTATAAGTTAAACGTTTAATAGACATTCTCACCTTTGTTTTAAATGTGATAACACCAAACAAAAGTGATAGAAGTTTGCATTATGCGTACCAGCAATATGCTCTTGGCACTTCATATTTTGGACTGTGATTAACAGCTTATACGGTATCATCTATTGCTTGAGCAATATGTTTTTCCAGATCTTTTCGTAACGTTATCACATTTCACACAAAATAAGGTACATATCGTTACAGTTTCGTTACAATATTTTTATTTTCCTCGAAATTCTTACTTATAAACCGAGTGTAGCTAGAATTTGGCACCTTGAATTTGGGACTCAATAAGTGGTTTGCGGCCCTACGTTCCTATGTGATTTTTTATTCTTGCCGTATGCCTGATTTGTTATATCAATTTGTCCACTTTTTTTTAATCACCCTGTATACAAAAATTTCCGAATAAGATATCACGTAAAAAGCATTTGAAAAGCATGTTTTTTATGTTACCGATTCTTCCCTTTTAAAAACAGATGCATGTTGTCTCCCCCCCCCCTCTCTCTATATATATATATGTATAACTGAAAAGGGGAGAGGCATTTACTAAACTGCAGAACATTTTATGCAGGTTGTTAATTTGACACTAATGTATAGATAATTGTATAGTTACATCAATTAATTTCTATTAATATCATTTATATAATTTAATTGATTTCCATGATTAATTTGTACCTAACTTTTAATAACTTGGATTCCTAAAATACTATCTTTAAGTGTATTAAATGCATATATGAATTATCTATTTTTATTTCTTATCTCATCTTATATTAGGATATTGAGTTTAAGTTAGTATAGTCAAATTAAATGATTTTGTTTAGATATTAATGTATGGTATATTTTTTCTGTTAATCCTTTAACGATCAAAGCATTTTCATTGCTAAGATGTCGAAATAAATGAATGACACCGGTAATTAAGAACAAATATACTTCTAAATATGAAAACGTGATTTTTCACATACATAATAAAAGAGATATTTTTAGATAAAAATATCGGTGTCAGTGTTGCATATCGGAATTAAAATTTTGTGGTTTCGTGGCGAAACCAATGAACGTTAAAGGGTTAACAATTGCAAATGCGATTTTAATTTTTTAAAACTTTTACTATTTTTCTCTTTTTATTTTTCTATTCAATTTAGTATTTTTGATGTGCCTTGCTTTTGATGTTTTTTCTTCATTTAATTTTGGTTTTATGTGTGTTAGTCCTAAATTCGTATTATTTTGCTTTTTCATGGCTAATACGAAGATGAAACCACACACTTCATTTGTAGTTCCAGAGTATTTGGGGCTTGACAATTCTGCTTAGGTTCTGCAAATTCCATATGTATACATTTTACTTATTTCCCCCCCCCCCCCCACATGTTTCAATGTGATAATTTTCTATTAAATTCAATAGTTCGTATATTGTAGTACAATTAATGGTTATATATATATATATATATGTTCCTAGAACCGGCGCAACAGGAGTGTTTATTTGAAAAAAATCCTTTTGTTTAGCAACATCATATGATGATTAAAACATGAACACCCCCAATCGTAATCATAAATCATTTCACTTGCATTTTTAATGGAAAACGTCAGTTATGAATGTCCCTTGAAAACAATTTAATCACGAGTTTTCCAATGATTTAGTTCATTCTTTTTTTGTGGGAAAAAAAAAAAAAAAAAAAAAAAAAAAAAAAAAAGAAAGAAAAAAACCCCTCTAGGCAGTAGAGAGAAGAGTCCTCTCTCATCCTAAATTTTTTATTATGTTTTTGATTGAAAAGCATTTGGGTGACTTTTGACCAATTTTAACCACTTGGCAGAGAGTTTCGATATTTAAAAAAGTATTTCCATTATTATGCTTGGGTTTTGTCTCTTAACTTATAAATCTATATTATAAAGGCCAAACGTATCTGTGCGTAACGCATACGTCATTTTGCGAATGGCAACACTTTCAAATTTGAAATGAATTTCGGTATTGCATTTTTTTCTTTTGCAAATATTTAAACTTCTAAATACCGCATATTTTTAACTTTTATACCGTTTTATAGGAAAAAAATTTACTTTTCAATGCGATTTGTTTGAAAGCTGTATCTTTATTTGGTCTTGAGTTATTAAGTTTTTTTTGTAGTTTTTTATACCGTTTTTGAATTGTGGCAATAGACATACTCCACTTTTATTAAAATGAAAATGAAAAAAGCCGAAAAAAGCAAATTAATGTACTTTTTTGTTGCCATTTAAAAAAAATGAAAATTAAAAAATTAGTTCGTTTTTATTTATTACTTAAAAAATTTTTAGTTTATTAAAAACTTTCTTTAAACTCGATACAACACTTTTTTTTTTTTTCACTCTGACGTCACAGGAATATTGTATATCGTATTTATTGCATGTAGATTATTTCAGAAATTTTTATTTACCCTTAAAATAATATAAATAAATTAGTATCTGTTTATAGCTAATAGTAATCCAGATTTCAAGTTTTGAATTAAAATGATTTTGAAATGATCAAATTAAAATACCATTTTTAAAAAAAAATGTGAACACGGATAAGAGAGGTAGAGGTCTGCACGGGCCGGTATTTCCAGGCCCGAGCCCGGCCCGAAAGTTAAAATTTCGGCCCGGGCCCGGCCCGGCCGAACGAAAAAAATATTGGCCCGAGCCCGGCCCGGCCCGAACCCGGCCCGGCTCAAGTGAATTTCTACAGAACATTGATCTTTAATCTTATGGAACAGTTCTGACCAAAAAAAAATAGTCATTTTTTTTTTCATGTTTCTAATCTCCATTTATGCATAAGTACCGTAGGCTGCGATATTTACGCTTTTAAATGAATCTTTGTTTGTTGTATGTAAATGTTTCAGCTATCACTAGTATTATTAATCCATATTCCCTGTAATGGAGACAAAAAGTCGAAAAGGCGGTATATGGTAAAATTTCCAAAGACAAAATCGCTTTGAAACGATAAAAAAATAAAAAAAATAAAAATAAAAATACATTCCCTTTTTAACAGATGTAAATGTTTAATATATTTTTTTCTCCCGTATTGTTGTATTCATTTTGCATGGATAAACATTTTAAAAGAAACTTTCAGTTTTCAGTTAAAAAAAAAAAAAAATTCCGTCATAATCATGGTTTTTTTTTTTTTTTTTTTTTTTTTTTTTTTTTGTGTGTGTGTGTGTGTGTGTGTGTGTGTGTGTTTAATTCTATTTTAAAACGCCTAGTAATCTACGATTCTTTAAAAGGAACAAATTCTAATGTTTAATTGTAGAATAATGACGGCTTAAAAGTATATGCCTTTTTTGCAAACATTTTTGGACAAAGCCAAATATTACTGATTTATAAAAAGTCGAGAAAAGGATTTTCATGTAGGAAGATTAAATAGGAACTGATTATTTTGGTCCATGAAAACTAGGAAGAATGGAATCAGTCTCGGCTTCGTACGGAAAAAAAAGTTAGGCCCGGCCCGTCCAGCAAAAAAATTAAGGCCCGAAAGATTAGTGACTAGGCCCGGCCCGGCCCGAGTCTTCAGAAGTAAGGCCCGAGCCCGGCCCGACCCGAATGCCATTATTGGAAATCGGCCCGAACCCGGCCCGTGCAGACCTCTAAAGAGAGGTGCATATGTAAATTTTAAAGTGGTAAAAATAATGTCGGGTTTAGATTTCTTGGGGCAAAAAATTCTATGATTGAGTCAAAGTGGAGTGCATTTTGATTTTAATAATTTCTACAACTGAATTTTATAGAAATAGTATTTTGTTAACTTTAGGTTAAATATCATTTGTTAAAGAGTTAGACATACGAATATAATGTGTATTTTTATTGTAACTAATTAAGTAAATTTATTATAAATCAATGAAACAGTTCCTTCATAAACATTTCCTTTCGTCGAAATTCCACGGGTTCTACTTTGTAAATTTTAAAGGCAGAATATTCTGTTAGTATTCGGTGCTACTACTATCGATAAAGATATTATATTTTTCAATATATTTTGGATAAAATATTCTAAAATGTTAAAAATAAATTAACCATGTAAATGGGTCACAAATTGTCAAGTTTTTTGTATACATTTGACTTTATAAAAACAAAAGTTTTTATCTTTATCTTTGGAAACATTAGAAACATATTTTCGAGTTTAAAGAAGCATTAATGAAGGCAAAGTTTAGTCTTTATCTTTAGAAACCGTATAAATAAATATATTTTCGAGTTTAAGGGGGTCCGGGACTCAAAAATCTTCAATTTTCCTAAAAATGTTTTATTGCATTAAAAAATTCTCTGTTTTCTTATGCTTAAAATGACGTTTAAATCATGTTTCTATCTTAATAAGAAGAGGAAATATTAATTTTGACGTTTTGATATGTTTTCAAAATCTAGCTTTCAAGCAATGGTTGTCACCGAAGAAGGCGTAATTTTTTTTTCCAACCACCTTCGTCGTTCCAAGCCCAAGCTCGCACTCTGATTGGCTGTTGCTCTCGGCACTGTTTTCATGTAACTTGGCGATAATCATACTTGGCGTAGCGATAGATGCTTCTGTCGAGGAGTTTGATTTCCTCCCGAACCGAGTACAAAGTAACTTTTCTCTTGCAGCATTGGATTGGATGGAACGTGTCTTACTGAAAGCTGTACTCTTTAAAAGTTTTTACACACAACTTTTTACTTTGTACTCGGTTTACTTCGTACTCGGTTCGGAAGGAAATCAAACTCGACGGAAGCGTCTATCGCTACGCCAAGTATGATTATCGCCAAGTTACGTGAAAACAGTGCTGAGAGCAACAACCAATCGGAGTGCGAGCTTGGCCTTGGAACGACGAAGGTGGTTGGAAAAAAAAATTACGCGTCACGAAGTGACTTCTTGTGAAAATGCGTTTTTCTTGAGGATAAATTTTTTCACAATTTCGAGGGTTTAAAATGTTATAAGTCAATAACTGTTAAAGGTAAACGCTTCAAACTCAAAACATGTCATTTTTGACTATTTAACATTAATTTTAATTCAGAAAATTTGAAAAAAACATTTACTTTTGAAAATTTAACATTTTAAATAAAAGTTACATTTAAAAAAAAAATAATTAGTTTAAATAATTTTATTTTTATTTTTTATTAATATTTTTTTAAATGCTGAATTAAAATTAAAATTTGGATATTTCTGTTCATTTATATGTAAAAAAAAAAAATTGAAATTCTACAAATAATATTTTGGGTTATAACAATTTTCAATTATCCCATTTTTTAAATAAATTCTAAATTTTAAAAAGTTTCAGACAAATTAAGAGAAGGTTTATCATGTGATTTTATTTACAAATGACATGGTTAACCATTACAAAAAAATTCAAAATTTTAATTCAATAAATAAAAATTATTTTAAAATGTGTCCCGGACCCCCCCCCCCCCCCCTTAAAGAAGCATTTATAAAGAAAAACTTTTTTCTTTATCTATAGAAATCTTAGAAATCAATGGATTTTCGAGTTTAAAGAAGCATTTATAAATACAAAGTTTTGTTTTTTGTTTTTGTCAATTTTCAATTATCCCATTTTTTAAATAAATTCTAAATTTTAAAAAGTTTCAGACAAATTAAGAGAAGGTTTATCATGTGATTTTATTTACAAATGACATGGTTAACCATCACAAAAAAATTCAAAATTTTAATTCAATAAATAAAAATTATTTTAAAATGTGTCCCGGACCCCCCCCCCCCTTAAAGAAGCATTTATAAAGAAAAACTTTTTTCTTTATCTATAGAAATCTTAGAAATCAATGGATTTTCGAGTTTAAAGAAGCATTTATAAATACAAAGTTTTGTTTTTTTCTTTAGAAACCAATATACATTTTTGCCTTTAAAGAAGCATTAAAATAGATAACGTTTTGTATTTGTTTTTAAAAACAATACATTTTTGAGTTTAAAGAAGCATTTATAAAGACAAGTTTTTTTTTTTTTAGTCTTATCAAGTACCATAAAATTAGAGCGAAATCGAAGATATCAGCTGAGCTAAACATTTCTGATTAAAAATCCGCAGAAAACAATAAATTTCCGAGTTTAAAGAAACGTTTACAAAGTTTTATCTTTTTCTTTATGAGCCTTGAAAATCACTACATTTTCGAGTTTTAAGAAGGAAATATGAAGAAAAAAATTTATATTTATCTTTAGAAACCTTTGAAACTAATACATTTTTGAATTTAAAGAAGCGTTTATAATGACAAAGTTTTGTCTTTATCTTTAGAAACCGATAGATATTCGAATTTAAAGAAACATTTAAAAAGACAAAGTTTTGTGTTTATCTTTAGAAACCAATTCATTTTCGAATTTACAGAAGCATTTATGACAAATTTTTACCTGTATCGTATCAAGTATCACAAACTTAGAGTAAGGTCGAAGATATTGGCTGAGTAAAAGATTTCTGATGAAGAAAACTGTGAAACAAATACATTTTCGAGTTTAAAGAAGCATTTATGAAGGCAAAATTTTATCTTTATCTTTAGAAACCTTAGAAATAAATATATTTTCGAGTTTAAAGAAAAATTTATAAATTTTTTTCTTTATCTTTAAAAATTTTAAAAACCAATAGATTTTCGAATTTAAAGAAGCATTTTTTAAGGACAAAGTTTTGTATTTATATTTAGAAACCTTGGAAATAAACATATTTTTGAGTTTAAAGAAAAATTTATAAAGATTTTTCTTTATCTTTAAAAATCTTATAAACAAATAGGTTTTCGAGTTTAAAGAAGCATTTATAAAGATAAAGTTTTGTCTCTATCTTTAGAAACCGATACACATTCAAATTTAAAGAAGCATTTAAAAAGACAAAGTTTTGCCTTTCTCTTTAGAAACCAATTCATTTTCGAGTTTACAGAAGCATTTTTAAGAACAAAGTTTTGTCTTTATCTTTAGAAACCTTAGAAATAAACATATTTTTGAGTTTAAAGAAAATTTTTTAAAGATTTTTTCTTCATCTTTAGAAATCTTAGAAACCAATAGATTTTCGAGTTTAAAGAAGCATTTATAAAGACAAAATTTTGTGTTTCTCTTCAGAAACTGATTCATATTCGAATTTAAAGAAGCATCTAAAAAGACAAAGTTTTGTCTTTATCTTTAGAAACTGATACATATTCGAATTTAAAGAAGTATTTAAAAAGATAAAGTTTTGTCTTTATCTTTAGAAACCAATTCATTTTCGAGTTTACAGAAGCATTTTTAAGGACAAAGCTTTGTCTTTATCTTTAGAAACCTCAGAAATAAACATATTTTTGAGTTTAAAGAAAAATTTATAAAGATTTTTCTTCATCTTTAGAAATCTTAGAAACCAATAGATTTTCGAGTTTAAAGAAGCATTTATAAAGACAAAATTTTGTCTTTGTCTTTAGAAACTGATACTTATTTGAATTTAAAGAAGCATTTAAAAAGACAAAGTTTTGTCTTTATCTTTAGAAACTGATACATATTCGAATTTAAAGAAGCATTTAAAAAGACAAAGTTTTGTCTTCATCTTTATAGACACCAATTCATTTTCGAGTTTACGGAAGCATTTATAAGACAAATTTTTACCTTTATCGTATCAAGTATCATCACAAAATTAGAGTAAGATCGAAGATATTGGCTGAGTAAAAGATTAATGACCAAGAAAAATGTGAAACAAATACATTTTCGAGTTTAAAGAAGCATTTGTGAAGACAAAGTTTTATCTTCATCTTTAGAAACTTACCAATCAATATATTTTCGAATTTAAAGAAGTATTTATAGAGACAAACTTTTATCTTTATCTTTATAATATTTAGAAACAACTACATGTTTTAGTTTAAAGAAGCCTTTATAAAGATAAAGTTTTGTTTCTATCTTTAGAAATCTTAGAAACTAATACATTTTCGAATTTAAAGAAGTATTTATAGAGACAAAACTTTATCTTTCGAAACCTTAGCTATCAATATATTCTCGAATTTAACCCTTTTCGACCCGGACAAATTCTGTTCGTAAAATGAAAAATTGTTGACTGACACCGGAATTTACAAAAAACGTTTTTAGAAATTAAGAACTCTCTGATTTAAGCTGTCATTGAAAAAGTAAAATTTTACTAAAATAGTATTGTTGATATTTGTAAGATTGCAATTAAAATTAGGTGTACCCGGAGTCGGCACACTGCGCCGGAATGGGTTAAAAAAGTATTTATACAGTCACGTTTTTATTTTAATCTTATCAAGTACCATAAAATTAGAGTAATATCCAGGATATTGGCTGAACCAAAAATTTCTGATCAAGATATCTTCGAAACCAACCATATTTACATGTGGATATTAAAAGAGAAAGAAGATATTAAAATTATGAATTCATTAAAATGCGTTACCCGCCATAAATGGAAAAAATTACGGCGTATTTAAAATGGCCAAACAATGATATTGCAGGCATTTTAAATTTAAAAATATATTTAAGTATGACATTTTCCATTTCTAAATGACACGTACTATTTTTGTCCTTTCTAAAGCAACGAAAAAAATAGGGTAACATCCCCAGTAATTAATTTGTCGTTAAACTTACTTAAATTTTCATTACAAAGAAATAAGCTATTTACTTGGAAATATTTTTAAATCAAAGAATGCATATCTGTGCATCTACTTTGCCCACTAAAAGCAAAAAAAATTGAAAAAGTATTTTTATAAAAATATATTTATAAAAAGTTGCTGAAATCACCAGTAATTGGCACCTAGAGCACCAATGTATGACACCTTGTGATCCAGTAATTGGCATATGTTTATATTAAAAAAAACTTTACATTTTGCATTGGGTTTAATCGCTTTAAATTAATTTACTGTAGATGAAGATGCCATATTTCAGGTTTTTGAGAGTAAGAAATCAGCATATTAGTCTGAAATGTGAACACTTTAAAACAATACAATATACTTACATTAATACCCAGTAATTGTCATGCTGTCGTTAGTAATTGTCATATGAAGCTTTAATGGTTTCCAATTATTGATAAATTTATATTTTCAAATAAAAACAAATGATAAACAAAATTAGTCTATAATTTTAAAAGTACTTCCAAAATAAATGGTTTAATCTCAAATTCCATGCGAATTCCTTGTAGTTGGAATAGGTGCCAATTACTTGGAACTAGCAAAATTGAAGCACCATTAATTGGCAACTACCATTAATTCAGAAACCCAAATATTTGTGTAGAAAATACTTTTACACAATTAAAGTAACCCTTTTTAACTAAACAAAACTGTTGTCAATTAAAATTTAAAATATATTATAAATCAGATAATAATGAATTGAAAAGCATGCCTTCCTTAAGCAAAAAAAGAAGAATTTGCAACAAAATGGCTAATTTGATACAAGCCATACTTGTTGCTCTTTCCTAATCTCTATTGTCATGTTGTAAAATAAATCAAAGTTATAATCTTTAACGTAAATGAGAATATAACTGATATATGGTCTTGAATTTTTAAAAGACTGGATATAAATCTTTTTTAGGACATGTTTGTAAAATGTGCCAATCACTGGTGCATGCCAATTACTGGGGGTGTTACCCTATTTCCTTTCTAGCAGTAAAAGTATCATCATGTTAATATTAAAAAGAGATTGAAAATTTTAAAATAATAAATAAATTGACTAATGTGCGTTAACACCAGCAAGCAAAAGAAATTACACAATATTTAAAATGACCCAGTAATACTGCAAAACAGTTAAAATTTAAAAATATATTTAGACACGATGTGTATTACATATTTTGATATTATCTTTTTAACTACTGCTGTGAATTCTAAGCCGGCACAAATCATATTTTCCTTCGAAATCAACAAAAATATTTTCCCGAGGATAATATAAAGACAAAGAAAAATTCAGTTAAAAGTATATCATATTTAAACGATACATTTAAAATGCCTTACTTAATTATTTTTTTTTTCATAAATGACGATTAAAAAAATACCAGGTAGCGAAGACTGTGTATTTCACTATTTAACTGACCTAGTTTAATAAAACATGTAAATAACCCACATGTTTAATTTTTAACAGCAGCAGATTAGATCTTTAAATTCCCCAATCAAAGGAAAAGGAATGGAAACCCGTTTACAGGTAGATAGCCACTTTAAAAAATTACAGATCAATGTTTCACTATCTTTTAAAAACCAATCACATTAGCGTGTGTTTTAGGGTTTGTTGTGACCGAACAGGGTTGACAAACGTATATCGTAGGGGGCACGGCCGTCCCCCTTCCCAGTTTTTCAAATAAAAACAAATTGATACTTTGTAATGTATTGACTTATTTTTAAATTATTCTCTTAAACAAGAATTAAGCTTTCTAAGTATTCAATAAACATGAAGTTAGTTTTAAGGCCAGTAGTTTAACACAGTTCAGTAATTCAGTTATTAGCAAACTTAATTTTTATTAACAACACTTACCTTAGTCCGGTTATAAAAGTATTTAAAAGAGAGAGAAAAACAAATATAAAATGAACTGTTATTCAAAGAAGTATCTAATAAAAGTTTCAGAATATAATTATATGTAATTCATCTTGCAATTTCTTACATTAATCAGCTTTCACAGCAAACGTTTAAAAAGATTGGATTGTCTTTATATAGTCCAAGAGCCGACCGCACAAAACACTAAGTCATCGAGCACAAGAATTTTTTTTTTATTTTATGAAAGAGCAGTAATAGAGGAATCTATTGATCATGTCTGCCGGAAGGAAAGTGGTGCATAAGCCAAAAATTGATACTATTGGTTGACTAATAGGATTAGCATTGTGTTTTCCTGCACCCAGTTTTCCGCGTTTCATACTTTTGATTATACGGCAAACACAATGCTAAACCTACGAGTCGACCTCTAGTGGTATCAATTTTTGTCTTATGCACCACTTCGCTTCCGGCAGACATGGATCATTAGATTCCCCTATGACTACTCGTCCATAAAATAAACGAACTTTTCTTGTGCTCCATGACTTAGGTTTGGTGCGGTCAGCTCTAGGACTACTATAAGCAGTAACGTTCTTTTACCAAGCAAATGAAACAAGCTTGAATATGCAATTGAGAGTGAACTATCAATGCAGTAAAGAAAGCTTGGCTAATATCATTAGCTCAGAATTAGGCGTTATTTAATGTGATAGAACTTCCCACAAGGCGATCAAAAAATTAGTGCGCAATGTTGTATATAAAAAGGAATTTGAAATTGGTATTTAAGGCAAGGAATATAACAATACTACTTAGCAGCAGAAAATAAGTACATAATAACACTATAATAAATATGTTCAAAAATATAAAACTTTCACACCGGAAATTGATAATTAATTTATTTTTCCTCATTTCTAAGCCAGTTTTGCTCTTTAGTTAACCAAATCAATTTGTTCCCATAGTATGGTAGTGGAATGTCGACTCGGCTACTCCACTGCTGTATCTGTAATCAATTTTTAAAATTTATGCCTGTGGGCAACTGGGAATTAAGCTGCGAACACACGCAATCACCTCCTGCGGTTAGAATTCCTTTCATGGGAAGATCAGTCATTCTCTTTTATTCAAACTCATGGGAAAAAATTATAATAAATAATTGAAACATTTAACTATTATGTCGTGTTTTAAAAGGTAAAATATTTACATGTAGTTAAGCTTTTGTAAAATGTTGTATCAGAATTAAAAATTTATTTATATCAATTTATGTTTATTGATGTATTTTACATGCATATTTAAGGCCGTTCTTACATTTAAAAAGGCAACTTTAAGACATAGCTTTTAATTTATTAGCAGGTGTTCCTCAGAAGTTTCCTAATCACTCACATTTTCCTGTTTATTTATTTGCAGACACAATTGGTCTTTCAGAAAATAATGTCAATGGTCAACGTTTTGAATCGAATTTCCAAGTGAGGAAAAATAACCATAAAACCTGTTGTGAAAAACTTGTTCTTCGCCTGATCAAAATCGCTTATAGCTCAATATTATTTAAAAAATGGAAAACACAGTTCGATTCCAAATCGCTTCCATAATCAGGCTTTCCAATTTTAAATCTTTCCGTTTAAAAATGAATTTGTAAATATGTCCAAAGATTTTTTACTTGTTGAGCAGAGCAGTTGGAAACAGTCTTAGGAAAGACAGTATAAACTGAACTAATAGAAAAATTGATTTAATCTGAATACATATATATATTATTCACGGAACAGGTGCTTTAGCGTTCGGCCCCGTAAATTTGGCGATTTTTTTCGCGCCAAAAAGCCGTTTCCAAAAATGATCGCCAAACTGAAAATGCGTGAGAAACCCGTTTTCAAATACAGCGATCACCTTCAAAACTCCTGAAAAAATGCATTTTGTAAATTTATATAGAAAAAATGAATAACTTATACTTAATCAGGGGGGCTCCGCCCCCCTGAACCCGCCGTTTTTTTTTTTAGGAGAAAAAATTTTAAATGTTTAAGTGATCGCCATATTTAAAAATGAATTTCATTGCTGATTCAGAATTGCGATCATTTTGAAAAGGACTTTTTAGCACGAATAAGCTCAAAAAAAAAAAAAAAATAATAATAATAATAATAATAATACTTGCATTTTGTAGATTTATTTTTAGTTGTAAAAGAACAAATAGAGGGTTGCAAAAGAAAAAAAAATACATATAAATAAAACGAGCGAAATAATTTAAATTCCAAAGAAAATTGAAAAAAAATCTATATACATCTAATTCTATATACATTCGTAAAAATTACAAAAAATGCTGATTGAAAATTACCTTCATTTTGAAAATGATTTCTTTGCACAAATAAACAGAAAATAAAAATAATGACAAAAATAGTACTTACATTTTGTAGATTTCTTGAGATTTTCAAATATTTAAAGATCAGAAAACGGGTTACAACAAAATATTTACATATAAATAAAACGAGCGAAATAATTTAAATTCCAAAGAAAACAATTAAAAAAATACCTGCATACAGGGTGCAAGTGAAGATTACAAAAATAAAAATACACAATTACAAAAAAGATAATTAAAAATTTTAAACCAAAACATCGATCTTAACTGAAAAACGTAAGTTGCTGCCGATTAATCATCCTCATGTCCGATTTGCAGTTTCGACAAACGCTGAAATTTTATGCACATTTCGTAAGTTAAATGACCGATTTTTAAGATTTAGTCACATGTAAAATAACCTCTTATTAAAAATTAACCCTTTGCTTACGGGGTTGGGATATATGTCGTCCCAGAGACTATTTCTTTATTGTTTTCGCACCAATTTTTGAAAACTAGTCCCTATCATAAACTAATACTAGTGTAATTTCACGAGATAGCTAATACGAAGAATTTTTCTTCTAAATTGTGGTACGAATGAATATAAAAATAGTTGCCAGTTCTACTCCGTAATCTAAAGGTTAAAAAAAAAAAGAAACAATTTAAGAAGGCAGAATGGGAATAAGGAAATCTCCTATAGCGTTTCCGTTTAATTTCATCTTAATCTTGTCCCCCCCCCCCCCCTTACACACACACAACCTGAAAGTTTCACAAAAATGCTTCGAATTTGTATTTTTTTAAAACTTTTACATTTCTATTCATTTATTCTTTTATTGCAACAATAAATAATCAATAATTCAGAATATCTTCCCTTCCTTTTGCAATTACTGATTTAACTCCTCCCCTCGCCCGAACTATGTTTGCAATAATAAATTGTTAATTCAAACGCCCTCCCCTATGCAAGAAAAAAAAAAAGTCAAAAAATGTAATTTAACAAATTACAAAATTCATTTGGAAAATAATTTTTTCAAAGACGAAATAAAATTTAAGACTTACATATAAATTCTAAGTTAATAATAATAATAACGAATATCACTTTTAAGATGATCAATACGTGACATACGTAATAACAGAGGCCTATATTGCGTTCGCCATGGATTAAACATTAATGTTCCTCGACCAATCAAACATATTTTTAATGAAATTTCAATTTTACAATTTTCGGTATTGCAAATTTTTAAATATCGTACATTATCAATTTTTACACCGCCTTATAGGGAAAAAATGTACAACTTTAAAAAACTGACATAGCCGTTTTTTTTAAATTGTGCAATCATCCGCATTTTTCATTAACTGGATGAGACTTGGTGCCAACCGTTCCGGATAATACGCGCTCTACTGTACTTTGATACATCAGCGTATTCTAAATATACAGGAATTCTTTTTTTCCTAAGTAGGTAGGCGTGGCTAAGAATATTTATATCCAGTTTAATTTAAAAATGCAATTTTCTTTCGAATTACTATATACGACAAAATATTTAGTAATAAATTTTGCTGCATTCACCAATGTTTAACATGTTATATGCATTTAAACTTTTAAACTGTTTGTAATTTTGATAATGCAAGATAAATGTAAATACTAATACATTTATAAGAAATGTGTTAATGATACGGGAGGAAAATTTATGATTTGCCTTCTGCAAATTGCCATAATATATCAAACAAATGGGAAACAATTTTCATATTAAACAATTAACTTTCAGCTTCATTTTTTTCAATATGTTTTGCGAGACATCGCAGAAGATATATATATATATATATATATATCTTCTGAAAGAAATCTGCAAAAAAGAATCAGTAAAAGTAGAAGAATTTAGCACCGTTGACGATATTAAACAGTTAAACTTATTCTTAAGCACAGGTGAGTAAATTTAACTTTTCTTTTTTTATGAAAAAAAAAAAAAAAAAAAAATCGCAATTTGATTCTACTTATTTATAGATTTATATATTGATATATTGATAGTTTGTAATGTATTTACTTATTTTTTTTTAAATATTCATTATCACTTATTATAAGAATAAAGCTTTCTTAGTATTCAATAAACATGAAATTAGTATTAATGTTTGTAATTTAACACAATTTAGTTACTAGCAAAATTAAATTCTATTATAAGCACGTATCTTAATCCAGTGAAAAAATATTTAAAGGTGAAAGAAACAGAAGGACAAATAAGACGAACTCTTATTCAAAGAAGTGTTCTAATAAAAACTTTCTGAATCAAATAACGGACATTCCGAATAGCGGACAGTAATTTTGGCAAAAAAAGAATGAAAATTTTTTTTTTAACGTGGGAAAAAAAAAATTATCTACATTTATCAAGGTAATAAGTCATAAATGTTGTGATCACAGATAAATTTGGGAATGAGCTGGGGAAAATCCTCTCTCGCCCTATATTTATCTGTGATCACAACCCCCCCTCCCCATCCCTCGGATGAATTGGAACAGTATGCTTATAAGAAGCAGAAAAATATAGTATACAATTATACAATTTTTTTGTAGAAAAAGATAAATTAAAAGAATTAAAACTACTGATAGAGTTAAAACTTAAAATTGAAAAACAAATTACATGTAATTGAAAGTAAAAGCAAAGTTTTGTAACAAATTTTTTCGTAAGAATGTAATAAACAATGGATAAGGGTATGCACAATTTTATTTCAGTTTTGTTGTTTTAAAATTTATTATCATTTCTGGTTAATCATATAATAGGGGTTTTACGACATATCAGAATCAATTAATGAAATATTAAGCATTCATTAGAAATTTTTCAATCTCTGAGGTTTTCCCAAAAGCGGACACCTCCGAATAGCAGACATTTCTTGCACTCCTGAGGTGTCCGTTATTTAGAGGTTTTACTGTATTTCTATTATTGGATACAATAAAATAAAAATAAGGATTAAAATCCTCTTTTTTTGTATTATAATACAGCAAAAATTATAGTTAAAAATTTGTGATTTCTGAAAGCGTTTAGTAACAAGAAAAACACTCTTTTTTCCTGGAGCGATGTTCAAGCAATACTGTTAAGGGGTTAATGACTTAAATATATACTTATCTTCTATTTAATAATTTCTTAAATAAAAAGTATCCTTTTGGGATTTCCAGTTTGAACTGGAATTAAAAATCAAAATGATAACCATGTCTCGATTATGCATTGCGTTGGGGCTTACATAAAACTATTATTATTTATGGCGAAAAGGACACACACACAAAAAATAAGTTTGCAGAGAGATACTTCTGTATAAATCCAATGAACTACTCGCAAAAAAAAAAAAAAAAAAAAAAAAAGGAAAAGAAACAAAAAAAAAAGAAACAAAGAAAAGCAAATGCGAAAATCAGAAAATGCAAACATTTAAGCAGTAGAAGTGGCATGTAGGAGCGAAAGGTGAAACCGGGTGCACTTGGGGCGCTTTAATGGGGTCGCCAATAGCGATAATTATCAAAATGGGTAGTAATGCTGTGATCACCGCCATCCGTGCGATAGCAGTGCGTCCACCCTCCCCCTTGCCCCTTTCGTATAGGGAGTCAAAACCCCTTCTCCGAGAGTTGGGTCAAAGATCGTATAATACATTAGAAGTAAAAGATTAGATGAATCTGTTCGTTGTGTTAGCGTTGTTTTCGAATGAAAGGTGAAAGTAGAACTTTCGATACATAAAATTTATGATTTTACCGAGTCCTGCATCAGTGCAGATTTTTCTATTGCACGTATTCATCAGCTATGTACTTTCAATCTAGAAAATATATCATAATAATAAAAGATCGTATTATAAAATCTTCCACAATCTTTAAGTCACAAGACGAACCGCTATAGAAATGGCGTTTTGAATTCTCGCGGGGGAGTTGGCACAATTAGGATTACTAGAAAAATGTTTGGTAAATTGGAGGATGAAATGAAGCAGCCTACGATTGGATCTCCCCTTTTGGGCGTGTTTCCCAGCAGAGCTGTTTGCACTGTTTCAGTTAGTTACGGTTTCCAAAGCTTTCTTTTCTTTGCCTCTAAGTTCTTTGGTTAGATATCATGGGAAAATCAGTCTTATTCTCTTATATCTTATTCAATCTCATGAGGAAATATTAGAAAAAATAACTTAGACATTTAATTATGTCGTGTTTTAAAAGGTAGAATAGTTGCATATGGTTAAACTTTTGTAAAACACTATATCAGAGTTGAAAATTTATTTTTATCAATTTATGTTTATTGATGTATTTTACATGAATATTTAAGGCTGTTTTTAAATCTAAAAGGGCAACTTTATGACATAACTTTTAATTTATTTTTGTTCGAAAATGCAGGAAACTAGCAGTTGTTACGTATAAAAACATTTCATATTTATTTACTTAGAAGGTGTCACAAATAAAAAATAAATTAAAGAGTTGACATGTTTCGGTTCATTAATAAGAACCGTATTCATAACATATAAAATCAGTAGAAAATTAAATGACACTGGATAAACACACTGACACACTATAAATAGTTCTAGCAGTTGTTGCTCAGAAGCAACCTAATTACTCATATTTTCCTGTTTATTTATTTATTTATATGCAAACACAATAAATTTATCAGAAAATAGTGTCAAAGGTCACCGTTTTGAACCGAATCTCCGAGCGGAAGAAAAATAACCACAGAAATTGGGGTGAAAAAAGTATTCTTCACGTGATCAAAATCTCTTATAACTCAATATCGATCAAATATGGAAAACACAATTCGATTCCAAATCGTTTCCATAGTCAGGCTTTTCAATTTTAAATCTTTCCGTTAAAAATGAATTTGTAAATGAATCCAAAGATTTCTTACTTGTTGAGCAGAATAGTTGAAAACGGCCTAAGGAAATACAATATAAACTGAACTAATGCGAAAATTGATTTAATCTGAATATATATATTATTCACATGCACTGGACTATGTTTTTATTATTTTGACTATGGAATTGTGATATAATTTGTTATTAATAAAACAATCATCAAATACTGAAATTTTATGCACATTTCGTAAGTTAAATAACCGGTTTTTAAGATGTCATATGTAAAATAAATCTCTTAAAAAAAAAAAAAAAAAAAAAAAAAAAAAAAAAAAAAAAAAAAGGGAAACAATTTAATAAGGAAGAATGGGAATAAGAAAATCGCTCGCCTTTCGTGTTTCCGTTTAGTTTTAATTTCATCTTAACCTCCCACCTCATTTACAAACACACACAACCTGAAAGTTTCTCAAAAAATGCTTAAGATTTGTAAAACATTTTTTTAAAGCTTTTACTTTTTTATTCATGTATCATTTTATTGCAACAATAACTAATCAATAATTCAGAATCTCTCCTTTTTGCAATTACTGATTTAACCTGTCCCCTTTCCCGAACTGTGTATACAATATTAAATTCGTATTTCAAACGTCCTCCCCTCTGCAAGTAAAAAAAAAAAAAAAAAAAAAAAAAAAAAAAAAAAAGAAAAGAAAAAGGAAGAAAAAAGGAAAAAAATGTAATTTGACAAATTACAACTTTTATTTGGAAAGTGATTTTTTTTTCAAAGACTGAATAAAATTTAAGACTTACAAATAAAGTCTAAATAATAATAATAACGAACATCATTTTTAAGATGATCAAAACGTGTCATACGTAATAAAACAGTCCTATATTTCGTTCGCCTTGGATTAAACATTAATATTCCTCGACCAATCATAAACAAATTTTTAATGAAATTTCAATTTTACAATTTTCAGTAATGCAAATTATTTAAATTTTAAATATCGCACATTTTCAATTTTTAAATCACCATATAGGAGAAAAAATGTACATTTTTAAAAAACTGGTATAGCCTTTTTTTTAAAATTATGCAATCATCTGCTTTTTTCATTAACAGTATGAGACTGGGTGCCGACCGTTCAGTATAATACTGTACTTTGATACATGAGCATATTCTAAATATACAGGAATTCTTTTTTTCGAAGTAGGTAGGCGTGGCTAAGAATATTTATATCCAGTTTAGTTTTAAAATGCATTTTCACTAATTCCTTTCGAATTACTACATTCGGCAAAATATTTAATTAATTTTTCTGCATTCCCCCAATGTTTAACATGTTATATGCGTTTAAACTTTCAAACTGGTTTGTAATGTTAATAAAGCAAGCTAAATGTAAATAATACATTTATATTAAATGAGTTTTTGGTTAGGGAAGAAAATTTATGATTTTGCCTTCCGCAAATTGCATTAATATACCAAACAAATGGGAAACAATTTTCACATTAAATGATTATCTTTCAGCTTCATTCTTTTCAATATATTTTGCGAGACATGACAGAAAATACATAAATATATATCTTCTGAAAGAAATGTGCAAAAATAATCAGCAAAGGTACGAGTATTTAGGACCGTTGGCGATATTAAACCGTTAAATTTTTCTTAATCCAGGAAAGTAAATTTAACTTTTCTTATTATATATATATATATATATATATATATAATACCGCAATTTGACTTTACTTATTTATAGTTTTACGAATAAAAACATATTCATAGTGTGTAATGTATTCACTTATTTTTTTAAATTATCCATCCTCTTTTATTATAAGAATTACTCTTTCTTAGTATTCAATAAACATGAAATTAGTATTAATGCTTGTAATTTAACACAATTTAGTTACTAGCAAACTTGAATTTTATTAAAAGCATGTTTCTCAGTCCGGTGAAAAAATTATTTAAAAGAGAAAGAAAAAGATAAATAAAATAAAATCTTATTCGAAGAAATGTTCTAATAAAAAGTTTCAGAAAAAGTTGCATTTAACTTATAGTGCAATTTCTTATTGAAATCAGCTTTCACAGCTAAAGATTAAAAAAAATTGCATTGTCTTTATGAGAGTAACCTTTTTTAAAGCAAGTAAATAAAACAAGCTTGAATCTGCAATTGAAAATGAACACTCAATGCCGTGGAAAAAAAAAAAAAAAAAAAAAAAAAAAAAAAAAAAAAAAAATTGGCAAGCATCACGAACTTTCAATTTTGCGTTATATAAACTGATAAAAAAAAACTCGCAGGAAATCAAAAATTCGTGCAAAGTGCTCTATGTAAATAGGATTTGAAATTGGTATTTATGAAACATGGTATATACTAATACTTAGCAGCAGAAAATAAATACATTATACAACTACAATAAATATGTTCAGAAATTTCAAACTTTCACACCAGAATTTGGAAATTAGTTTAATTTAAATATATTTAAGCTAAATTTGAATAATATCCAATATAATAAAAAGCCTGTAAAGGTACGGTATAGGGTTGGGCATTTCGATTCATCTTGAGGAGTCGACTCTGACTCGATTCGCTTGGTTAATGAGTCGAGATACTGGGTCGACTCTCGACTCACTTTCGTAGTGTTGGGTAGGACACGGAAATTTCATGACGTTTGTATGAGGTACAAACAAAACACTTTTGTCATGACAATGTCATGCTTCAATTGAGTGAGGTGTTGAGGAGTTAAAATCGAGGAACTACAGTTGGGTGTTGGGACAGAAGCGAAGGCTTTCCGCTTTCTCGCTGTGTATTGCTGTATGCAGCTTAAATCTGACGGTAAGACGTCAGGGGGTGGGTACTTTAATGTTGTTGTCAGGTTGATAAATAGAAGTATGTAGTTTTCGGAAAATATAAATGGAATTGGTGGCTCGATGACGAATTAATGCAGTAACGCGAGTTTTATCGGATTATAAGGTTCTTTTTTTTCTTTCTTTTAGGTAAGGGGAAATTCACAAATGATGTCCTCCTAGAAGTGTGTAGTTTTTTCCCTCAACTGCAAGTACATGTTTATGTAATAAAGCGTGACATCTGACAAGGGGGGGGGGGAGGGAATATGTTGAATTCTGACACTTTGTGACAAAGGGTGGGAGGGGGTAAAAAATATTGAAATAAAAATTTTACATCATTTATGGACAACCTCTAACAGTACTATGTAAAAATAAATCAATGTGATTGTAAAGAATTTAAATTATTTAAAAAATTTAGATTAAAATAAATTTAAATGTAAATGTGTAACTTGAATTGTTCAGCATTTACGTACTAAGCAAGAATCAGGACATTGGAAATGGGAAACCTTAGTGAAGAATCTTAGTATTTTTAAAGAAAATTTACATATAATTGTGGCAAATTATAATAAATTTTTTTACTTGATATTTTTTATCTGAAAAATCACATTTACAAAAATTAAAATACGTATTATTATTATATCTGGTGAAAAAGAAAACTTTGATCTCTTTTCAGTGTTGAATCCAAAATTTTTCAACGCGAGAAACATCTGTGGTTACGGGGAGAATAGATGCCATTCCCGGGCCACCCCCTGAAATCATCACGATATCTTTCACTAACATTCGATTTAACAAGAAGTTGTATTTGATTCTTTATTTATTATTCCGACAAAATAATAAACAGGGCAGTTTAATTCCCCCTCAAAATGCTAATAACAACTAAATAAATAATAATAAAAAAACAGTTTACAAATATAAAAGCAATTTTAAGATTCCCAACGTGTTGTAAAGTAAACAATTTAAAAAAAGTTTTTTTTTTTCAACTAGGGGTTTTGTTTACTACGAGCTACACTCATTAATCCCCCGTTCCCACTCTAAAAATCAGTTACTTTGATCGGTTTTAAAAAGTTTAATGAAGACTAAATTATAATTAAACAAAAACAGTGATTATTGCCTGTAAACAGATTTTAATTCTTTTCTTCTTTACGAAAAGACCAAATCAGCTGTTGTTAATGACTGTTTTCGCGTTTGAATAAATAAGATTACTTAAATATGTAAAAATCATCTAATATAATATTAACGAAGTCAACACAGAGTCTTTCCTATTGCTTCCCGGTACTTTTTAACAATGCTATAAAGAAATAATTTTAAATAAGTGATTTTAGATGTAACGCTTGAAATCTAACTTTTATTTCTTTTTGTAATATTCAGGTGAAAATAATTTTTATCGTTGGAAAACAAATATGATTTGCACTGTCTTTGAATTGGCAACACTGTGAGAGAGATTATGTCGTAATACGAAATAAATCTCTCGTGTACATACATACATATATATATATATCGTGTATTTCGTGTAAATACATTTTTTTTAATTTTAACTGAATTTAAATCCAATAGCGTTTTTTCTTTTTGATAAATAAATTATTTGTTGAGATACAAGAGATTTTTATCCCGTGGCTGCTAGTTTTTATCTTTTCTTGTGCTGTAGCGACCGGAAATTCGATTCAAAACGCTAACATTGATTATATTTTTCTCAAAGATATACGACCTTTTTAAAAAATGGATAGCACCATTTGATTACATAGTTTCAGAATAAAAACACATGCCAGTCTTGTGCGTTTCCGAAAAGAAATGAATTTAGAAATGTAGTAGAAAATAGCTTCTATGGATTTGACAAAAGCCTTAATAAATACACAAAAGCATTTTCAATTATCAACATTTCATTACGCAACTTTAAAAGTTGTGATGTTTTTAACTTTCCTTTTCTTTTTTTTTTTTCTAGCTACATTTATTTTCTAATGAAACCTTTTTTTAATACTAGGATTTCTAAAAATCGTAATCATTAATTTTTCTACTGTAGTATATTTTCTGTCTTGCGTATGCATCGTAATTTTAAAAGATACTGTAAAATTATCCCACAAGTATGTATGCGGTATTCTTTAAAGAAATTTTAAATATATGCGGAGCCTGACCAATGCAGGGGTATCCCAGGCTTGAGAGCCCCCCCCCCCCCCCCCCATGGACATATATAAGTTTATAAGTTTTTCGTTAAAAGAGTGTCAAATGATAAAAAATAGCCAAAAATGATCAAAATTCTTTTTTTTTTTCAGTTTTTACAGGTCCTCATCTCCTACGTTCTCTGTTTCCATGCCCCCTTAAAGCCTCATATTTATCTCTATATTCCTGTAACAAAAAAAAAAAAAAAAAAAAAAAAAAAAAAATGCATTCTATAGTTTTCTTAAAGTTATCTTTCTTCTACTATTATGTATATCGATGTGAATAGTAGTTGGTCCGAAATTTATCTACACATACAATAGGTATGAATTTTAGTTTTAGTCACTTCAGTATAATTTACGAAAAATTTTAAGATAGAAAGGGGGGAGGGGCTCCTAATAATGTTTGCCCCAGGGCCCCCCACTGTCTAAGTTGGGCCTTGAATATGTTAAAATGCCTGTCATTATGTTAAGATTTTTTTAAAAATTGAACAGCGTGTGGGTCTGTTTTGAGTGCTTTGTGTACGGACAAGACATTTAAGTGACACCAGGCCGGTCAGAGCAGACCTCTATATGATCCCCCCTCTCCCCCGCCCACATAAAAAAAGACGTTAAAACTTTTTAAAAGGACGGCTGGAACCGATGTTTTCACTCTGTCATTATCAATCCTTTTCTATCTTAAATGATCTATACATAATGACAAGCACAAGTTGGGAAGTAAAAATTCAATATTAATAAAAGAAAGAAATGAAAAGAATAGCTCTCTTCTTTTCTTTCCTTCTGAACCAAATCTTCCCAAATTCGTCTCGCCTTTTATCTTGCAACATTCTTTTCTTTCACCTCACCCTTTCTCATAGCTGAATCTTTTTCTTAAACTTCAAACGTAGCCCGCAACCCTGTTGGGACTGTGGATTTCGACTCTTTCATCAACAGACAGTGACAACAGAACACGCACCCATCCATTCATCCTCAGAAACGAAACAGCTCTCACGCCTCACGGCTTCAAAAAAGACGCAAACATGACAAAATTTCTGAGGTACCTCAAATCTCAAAACTGAGGTATTGGGACAAATTGTCAGGGTGTATGGGACAAATGAGGTGCTTCATGTATGAGTTACCCAACACTACACTTTCGATTAGTTGGTTGATTCTAGAAATGACGCAATTTTATATCTTCTATCACGTGTATCGCACAAAAGAGAATTTTTAAATGTATGCTCGAATTATTTTGCTTTAGTTTTTACATAAAAGATACACTTTTGTGGTAAGAGCCGAAATTTTCAGTCCTGTACCGGCCCAGAACGTACAAAAAATAATGACCTGGCTCGGTAAATAACATAAATGTTCGGCCAATTTGCTTCATACAGAACAGTTATTGACCCGACAAGAAAAAAGTTAAAATCTTCGTCTTAGCCTGGTCCGGCATAGTTAAATTTGTAGAAAACATGGATTTTTACATCGATCGTGTGTCGTGTTGGTTATGTTGGAAAGATACCGTAACATCGAATTAAAAAGGAATTAATTACTTTATTTTTAGATTCTGTGGAAAATATAATGCAAAAAATATGTCCCCCCCCCACGTCTAGTCTATTTCTGAATTTATTAAAATTAAAATTATGACAAAAAGGGGACAACAGTAGTTTATTCGAATTTTGCTGGAAAATAATAGCGATTATCCTGAGTCTCATTGTTTTGTAGAAAATTGCATTTTTCGTTTCACATAAACTTTATATTGAAGGGCTAAATGTCAGCATGTTTTAATGTACAATTATAAAATTGATAGCCAAATTATTGAGGTGATTTCGAATCAAATAACGCTTTCCGTTTGTTTAATAACTGAACTGCAAATCAAAATAAATACGAAAAAGAAAAAACGGAGCTGTTGTAGTGTGTTTGAAGAGGTGAAGAGATATTAGAAAATGTAGGATTCAATTCTAGAAAAAAAAACTCAGCATTGACATAATTTCAGACACATTTTTAATTAGAACTTTAAAAACTGACGGCCAGCTATAGAGGAGATGAAAAATCAAACAGCATTTCCATTTTTTAATAAATACATTAAATATGAAGAAAAAACGTATTCTTGTCATGAAACGACAGGTTTTTCTCCTTTCCTTTGCAATATAAACTTCTATTTTAACAGTAATTTTCAGATGTATTTTGCTAAAAATTGGAAAACGCCAATCGATTACATAAATTCTGAATAAGAAAATTTTTCAATTTTACGAGTTTGTTTCCAAATAAAAATGAATTCAGAAATGTGTAAGAAAGTAGCTTTTTAAAATTTAAGAACAGATTTAATAAATCCAGAGAAATGTTTTCAGAAATCTACTTTATATTATACAGCTTTAAAAGCTACGACTTTTTAATCCTCTTTTTTTTTTCTTTTATTCGAAATTACATTATTTTTTTAACGAATGTCGAAGAGTCTAAAAATCTAAGTAAACGATAACATTGCTGTTGCTATTGTGTATTTTCTGTCTTGCGAATACATACTAAACTAAAATATTGCTCATGAATGTGCATAAAATATTCTTAAGAAAATTATTGTATGCTAAGAAAAATGAGATTTTTTTTGTAGAAATTGAACCGGGCCGGGTAAGTTTATTAATTTATTTGTTTGTACGGGTCGGGACCGGATAGAACTTTTTATTTTACATTAGCCTGGGGTAGCTTTCGCTTGTGCCGGGCCTGGTTGGACCTGTGAGCTCCTCTAAATAAATTATGAATATTTGCAATTTTTCTGTAATTTTAATAAATGTCATTTTACAAATCTATCAAAATATTCTGTGTCTGGGACATAATTTACCCCTTATGCGATCATAAAAAAGCGGCGGGGAGACTAATTTTTTAATTTTTTCCTCATACAGTTTTTATAATTGACTTCCGTTTGAAATTCTATTTATAAAATCATGATAATATACTGAATAACTGCTAGGTTTTATGTTTTTATCCTACCACTATTTAAAAAATAATAATAATAAATAAATAAATGTATTTTAAAATCATCGGAAATTTAAGAAAACAAGCAAATTCCCTTCATAAAAAATAGTTGTAAAAAAAAGCGTAAAATTTGGCTGCTATGACATTGTGATCCCCTCTCCTCTCGATTGACACTCAGAACTTACTTGCGCTACAAAAAAAAAAAAAAATAAATAAATAAAAAAATAAATAAATAAATAAATAAATAAATAAAAAATAAAATAAAATAAATAAAATAAAATAAAATAAAATAAAATAAAATAAAATAAAGAGGAATATTTTTTAAAAAATCGACCATCTAAACTTAAAAAAATTATATGAAAATTATATCTATTTTTACATTATCTGCAAACATTTATAATTTATGTATAAAAAAATATATTAAAAGAATATATTCGTAATCAAATGAGGGACAACACTTTAAAATACATCAATCATAAAATAAACTCGTAAAACTTTCTAGCAGTGGTGAATTCGGAAAGTAGCCCGTGGGGACAGGCATTCCCGCGGAATGAGTCCCCCCCCCCCCTGAAGTATCAGGCATTTTGTGTTTTAAATGGTAAAAGAGTGCAGTCTTTACCCCATCCAAAATTCTTTATAACATCCACCTACACCCATAGAAATCTCCTCTCGAAAAAAAAAATGTGTCTTAATTTAACACTGTTTTTTAAAAAATTTGCTATTAAAATAAAATTTTATTTCTCTCTCTTCAACTTTTTTTTTTCTATATTGCATCAGATAAAGGCAGTTGAAAATATTTCCCTACTAATATTTCCCTACTTTCTTTTAGCAAAAATTACAAACATAATATCTGCTTTGTTTGATCGTTCGATCTTTTCTCAATATGGAAATCGGCACAAGTTTATCATAAATTCAATTAATCTTCCCAGAAATATCCTGCAGAACGCCCCTTTTTCCATAAATTCAATTAATCTTTCCAGAAATAACCAGCAGAACGCCCCTTTTTCTCTGCCCTTCCCACTCTTTTCATTCATTCGGTATGTTCCTAATTACACGTGAAATGCACATCTACACTGCCTCCGCTTTTCCCAAAATCCCCAACCGCAATATAAAGTCAAACCAAGACATTTGTTTTTTGCTAAAAAGCCCAGCACGGATTCGAAGAGTCGAAATCTGATACCGAGTCGAAAGAGTGGTTTTCAAGGAGTCGAAGAGTCGACCACCCAATCTTCAACTCTCGACTCTCCAAGTCCGACACTCTGTTAAACTGGTCCAACCACTCTTTGAGTGAGTGAGTGAGTTGACTTTTCGACTCTTCGACTCCGTATCCCAAACTGAGTTGAAATGAAAGTTCGACTCTTTTGAGTCGACTCCGTTAGCCAGATAGGAGTCGATAGTTCGATTCACTTGTAAGGAGTCGAGATTTAGAGTCGACTCCTCGGCCAACTCTAGTACCATAGTGGAATGTCGTCTTGGCTATTCTGCTGCCGATGCCAATTATAAACAAATGAAAATTGACTTGATACGGTACACGGTAGTGCAATGTCGTTTAAACTGATCTACAACTGTTGTCAATCTTGCAGAACGGAAGCTCGACATCGCGGTGCTTACGGAGTGCCAACACAATGTGAGTCCATTGCGCGTAACCTCCAACTAAATATGAAAAATGAAACATAAAAAGAGGAATTTCGAAACAATGCACGGTCAAAAAGTATAATTTTGTCTCTGGTGGAAATCCTAAGATTATTCCAGAGCTGGAAGCACGAGGTTAAATATAACCTCCTAAAAAGGGGCGCATGCGGCATCCAAACGAGTTTGGTTGCCCCATACTTCGATGTCATTTCACCGACTGGTGTCGGCAAACAACGGAGAGTGTAAAGGCAGTATGGTACCAAGAAGCACAGAAAAGGCATAGCATAAGGTATCCCAGCCCACGACTAACTCTAAGAACCAAAAAAAGGGGGCCACATAGCTCACTAATTTTGGTGACAATCACCTGAAACCCATTCACCTTCGAAGCTTCCCATCAGCTAACATAGTGGCACAGGTCCCGCGTTTTACTGGCATATGTTATCGGCCACCTGGACCGCACTACTAAACGAAGTTCCTGTACACACTACACTCGCGCAGGTTCACAACTCCAGTAAACAAGTTATTCGGTTCATGCCTGGTCTAAACGGGGGTCAAGTTAAATTTAGAAAATTTAAAATCTAATTGCTGAATTAAGCTGAAAACTGTGAGGTGAAATTTTGCGACCCTTGCCGGCGGCGAGTTCCTCACACACCAGCGGTCGAGGGTAGAATGAGCAAAAAAGGGTAAGAAAAGGTCTTAAATAGCCGACATACAGTGAGCAAGCACCTCTTGGCCAATAGGAGAATGAAGAAGGCGTGACTTATCCTCAAAGATGGAAGTGACTTCTACAAAAACTAAGAAATCTAAAATTTAGAAAAAGGTAGAGTACCCAATTACAATTTACAAATAAAATTAATAAGAAAGTAAAGGGAAGTCGAAACAATAAACAAGTAATAAAAATAAAATTTACAATTAATTAGAAAAGCTGAAAAACGCGACTGTATCAAACTACAGAATGCTTCATGACGTCAGAGGTAAAGCCAATTCTAGAAGAAAATTTCTTTCAATCTAGAGAAAACAGAATTTTTCCCGGGAATTCTGCTTTAAGTGACAGCGGAAGGATTCCTTCTGGATGTTTTGGAACATGGGATGAAGTTATCATCCCGTGCAAGAATAGCTAGGGGCCGTTCCCGGTTTTTCCCAACTGATCCGTCATAACGCCTGATGACATTTAACCCTTTAACGATCATAACATTTTCATTGCTAAGATGTCGAAATAAATGAATGACACCGGTAATTAAGAACAAATATATTTCTAAATAAGAAAACGTGATTTTTCACATACAAAATAAAAGGGATATTTTTAGATAAAAATACCGGTGTCAGTGTTGCGTATCGGAATTAAAATTTTGTGGTTTCGTGGCGAAACCAATGAACGTTAAAGGGTTAAAACAGGATTCCGCAAGGCAGGGACTGACCTATGAAACTTCAATATAAGTTTCTTGATTTCCGTAAAAAGTTTGAATCGAAATACACTCTTAAAAAGATTGGATTGTCTTTATATCTTCCAAGAGCCGACGCACAAAACCCTAAGTCATCGAGCACAATTTTTTTATATAGAAGAACAGTAATAGAGGAATCTATTGATCCATGTCTGCAGGAAGGAAAGTGGTGCATAAGCCAAAAATTGATACCACTAGTGGTTGACTCATAGGTTTAGCATTGTGTTTTCCTGCACCCAGTTTTCCGCGTTTTCATACTTTTGATTATACGGCAAACACAATGCTAAACCTTAGTAGTCGACCTCTAGTGGTATCAATTTTTGTCTTATGCACCACTTCGCTTCCGGCAGACATGGATCATTAGATTCCCTTATGACTGCTCTTCCATAAAATAAAGGAATTTTTCTTGTGCTCCATGACTTAGGTTTGGTGCGGTCAGCTCTAGGACTACTATAAGCAGTAACGTTCTTTTACCAAGCAAATGAAACAAGCTTGAATACGCAATTGAGAGTGAACTATCAATGCTGTAAAGAAAGCTTGGCTAGTATCATTAGCTCAGAATTAGGCGTTATTTAATGTGATAGAACTTCCCACAGGGCAATCAAAAAATTAGTGCGCAATGTTGTATATAAAAAGGAATTTGAAATTGGTATTTAAGGCAAGGAATATAACAATACTACTTAGCAGCAGAAAATAAGTACATAATAACACTATAATAAATATGTTCAAAAATATAAAACTTTCACACCGGAAATTGAAAAGTAATTTATTTTTCCAGATTTCTAAGCCAGTTTTGCATCTTAGTTAACCAAATCAATTTGTTCTCATGGTATGGTAGTGGAATGCCGACTCGGCTACTCCACTGCTGTATCTGCAATCATTTTTTAAAATTTATGTCTGTGGGCAACCGAGAATTAAGTTGCGAACACACGCAATCACCTTCTGCGGTTAGAATTCCTTTCATGGGAAAATCAGTCATTCTCTTTTATTCAAACTCATGGGAAAAAAATAGAATAAATAATTGAAACATTTAACTATTATGTCGTGTTTTAAAAGGTAAAATATTTACATGTAGTTAAGCTTTTGTAAAATGTTGTATCAGAATTAAAAATTTATTTATATCAATTTATGTTTATTGATGTATTTTACATGCATATTTAAGGCCATTCTTACATTTAAAAAGGCAACTTTATGACATAACTTTTAATTTATTTTTGTTCGAAAATGCATGAAATTAGCAGGTGTTCCTCAGAAGTTTCCTAATCACTCACTTTTTCCTGTTTATTTATTTGCAGACACAATAGGTCTTTCAGAAAATAAAGTCAATGGTCAACGTTTTGAATCGAATTTCCAAGTGAGGAAAAATAACCATAAAAACTGTTGTGAAAAACTTGTTCTTCGCCTGATCAAAATCGCTTATAGCTCAATATTATTCAAAAAATGGAAAACACAGTTCGATTCCAAATCGCTTCCATAATCAGGCTTTTAAATCTTTTCGTTTAAAAATGAATTTGTAAATATGTCCAAAGATTTTTTACTTGTTGAGCAGAGCAGTTGGAAACAGCCTTAGGCAGGGGTGCAAAAATCTAGGCGCCAGCAGGCAGTCTCCCACCACTAAAATTACTTCGTTATTTTTCGTATATAATTTCGTGCAAAATTCTTGTAAGAATGCTATTAAAATTTAACCAAAGAAAACTTTTCAATTTTAGTGGTGAGAGACTGCTCTCTGGCGCCTAGATTTTTGCACCCCTGGCCTTAGGAAAGACCCCAGCAAAGAGAAAAATGCTGGCCAGCAGCAAGATAGGTGCTGGCAATGATGGGGAAGTGATGGCTATTGGCCTACCACTGCATGACCACTGCTGGACAACTGCAGTCAACTTTGCTGTTTAAAACCATCAGATAAAATTCTGATTGACCTCCACTGATCGACCATGCGCTGGCCCACCACGCCATGGAGCCGTACGAACATTTGCAGTATTTCTGCTGGTAATCCTTACCCTAGGTGGCGTTGGGGAATATCGAAGACATTTTGTATCTTGCAATTCATCGTTTGGCAACGCTGTGATTATTTGGAATGGCGGCGGCATGGTGTTCATGAAGATGTGACACGAGAAAAATAAAAATAAAACATTTACAAAGAAAAGTAAGTATGCAGTTTCATATATCTTTTATAAACATATTCATTTCGTAAACATATATCTCGTGTAAACAAATTAATATATCGCTTGTAAACGACATCTTTTACGGTGAACGAATGTTCGTTACGAATGTTTTGTTTCTGAATAGAAATGAAAAATTTGGCTCTTTTAAAATTTTTATTTTAAGTGTGTTTAAGCTTAATCGCAACGATATTTTCTTTCTTTTACCATTTAATTTTGGAATTAAAGAGCTTTTTTACTGATATTATCAATTATTTTTGTATATTTAAGTAAGTTTTATGCTTAAAATTAAAGTACAAAGTTAAAAAAAAATATATATATATTTAAATGTTCACAAAAAACTTATCCTAGATTGATCTCTAATATGCAATTGTTAAATCTGGTTGCACTTTTAAGCTAACTTTAAGCTAAATATATGCGAAAATTATTATAAAACAGGAATATTGTGCTTGCATAATGTTTTAAGATGTAATACATACTTGGCAGTTTTTACGATTATACGTTTATTGATAAAAATATAAATGCTTTAAAAAAAAAATAAGTTTTAAGTAGGAAAAAAGTTATTTTCTTGTATTATATCAGTGAAATAATTTGAATATTCTCCAATACTTGCCAGTAAACATGGTATTTGTGTTATTTTATTTAAATGTTCATTAGTCATGGAAACTTTTAGCTTTTGCCCTGTAATTTTAAATTAATTGATCTATGCTTAAAGAGGATCAGTTTTAAAATTTAAGATTTAGGCTGTATTGATGAACATAGTTTTATTTTATTGACAATGAAATCATTCAAATGTTTCATTGCAATGCTGACTCAACAACAAAACAAAAACAAAACTTTATCTCTATGCTGCAAAACAATATCATATAATCTCTCTTTTGTTTTGTTCTTATTTTTTTCCTCAATCATCTCTTTGTATGTTGGTTATGGGTATAGTCTAGAAATAAAAAGGGCATGGTGCTATTCACTACAAAAGGCACTACTGCAGCAGAAAAGGGCACTTTTGCCAGAAATTTATTTTTATTGCCTTTAGAAGGGGAAAAAAGAAAGCAATGAAACACATAATTTTTAAATATGATAAATCAAGTAACATTAATTTTGAATGATTTTATGATATAAAAATTAAAAATACAATTAAAACATGATTCAATAGTTTTATGTTCTTTTTCTTAAAGAAATAAAAAAAATCTATCATTTTTGGGCACACAAATTTAGAAACACTACGGAATAAAAAAAATATTTATTAAAAATCTTTGGATAAAACCAGTGGTGCATTTTACTACTTTTAAAAAGGGCAGGGTGCATTTTGTAAATTTGAAAAGGGACAGGGTACTGCACCCTTCAAAAATGGCCTAGAATGAACACTATTTACCATACAAAATAATATATTTGTGACCTTAATACAACATATACTGAATGCGAAGCTTGAATTTCTACCAAAAATTTTAAAATCTTGTCCAAAAAATTGTAGGCATTCCCGTTTAAAGAATTTCACTGTTTTCCGTTTTCACATTAGTGAATATAACCATATGTTTTGTACAATTTTCAAGTTTATGAATATTGCTTGTATGCTGCCCATCACAAATTTAGCTTGTGAACATGTATTAGCACGCAAAATCAAATAAAACCAAATCCAGCTTAGAAATTAATTCAATTTTGTTGTTTAAGATCCAATATTTGGTGAAAATTGAAAAACAGAAACCGGATTAAAACTTACCTTTTTTTATTTTAATCTATACATAAATATAATAAGTATTCTGAATTACATTTAAATTACTTTAATAGCATATTGCTATATATATTAACATTAATTTTTTAAAAAACACACTTGATAATAGTGAATTAAGAAAAACTTTCCCCTTAAATATTTGAAGTCTCCTTCTATTTATAAATGTTAGGAGAGTCGCTCTCCTCCCAAGAAAAATTAAATTTCAAGCATTGTTGGGTTTTTGATGCCAAGAAGTGTTTTTTGACATGACATGTCAAAAATTGTTGCAAAGTGTCTAAAACCTTATGCACATTTTTTAAGCCATCATTAGTGTTATTAAATCAAGCTAAAAACTGTTGAAATGATAATTTATGTTATATAAATTATTTTTAAGTTGCGAGTATAATTATTTTTAAAAGTCAATTCTCATCCTTTGAAAAATAGTTAAAAATATTCAAAATACTGTTTAATGCTTTTTGAAAGTACTATTTATATTTTTTTGCTGTTGTAAGTTCAGTCTGTTTTTAGAATATATATAAAGCAATATGATTTTATGCATAAAAAAAGCTTATGCAAAGCTAAATTGGTTTGACTATTCAATGCAGGGTTGGGTTTTTGACGTCAAAAACTGGTTTTCGACATGACAGTGGTAAAAACCGTGTTTTTACCGGTTTATTCTGTCAAAAACGTATCATTTCGACTTTTGATTATCACATCGACTTTCCGCCAATTTATAGTACAAGTACAGCTTACAATTCCATTTTAAATTGATTTTTCCTTATTGTTCTTCTTCTTATTATTAATTTTAATCACATTTGTTGAATATATTTAAAAGAAGGATTCCCTTAATGGGGAAAAATTTAAAAATACAAGCGTAAAAAATGGAAAGAACAACATTTGTCATAATCTTCATTAATATAGATTCTACTAACTGCAATGAAAATTAATATTAAATGATAATAAAAGGTTATTATATTTATTAAATAACCTTCAATATACATTTCAAAAAATATATTAAAATAATTTTTGAGATGCAAAAATGCTATTATATGGTATGACAATTGATGTCAAGGACTGGTCATTGAATAAATTTTAATATTAGGTACTACTTGGTTATCCTGTCAACCAATTTCGCCAAATTCTACATGTTTACATAACTTTTATTTTAAACAGCGAAAGAAGACATAAATTAGTAAACCATTAATTAAAATTCAAATAAAGAGTGAGATTAAAAATCCTGTATTGACGTTTTAAACACATGTATCGTATTTAATGTGAATGAATGTGACTTTCACAATCTTCCATTATTGGTATTTAATCTTATAGTTTGGCGGTAGCTTTTTGGTCGACAGGATAATCAAATAGTACTGAATATTATTATATATAATATTTCAAAATGCTTATCTTATGCTTTTCATAAATGCAATTAAGCAGTGATTTTTGTTCTCAGCTCAATAGATAGAATCTTAAAAATTTTATATAATAAAATTTTAATACAAACCTTTAAGACCCAATTTCAATTGGAAGCTTTTAGACTTAAAATTTAATAAATATTCCCCCCCCCCAAAAAAAAAACATTTAAGAAAAATCAGAATAAAATAATAATTTATATATTTATATACCCTAGTTTTTATTTGGTAAGTTTTGTGCAAGTATGTATGAATTTAGACCATTCAAGCACCCATATTTTTACCTGAAAAGTCATGAAATATTTTTAAAATCAATTTATTAAAGCTACCTATAGTCTGACATAAAAAGTCAGACTATTTATGTCTTGTTTACGTTTTATTTTAAACTACTTAGTTATTATTTAAAGTAAAATTTAAAAAAATAACACATAGCATATTTTTATTACATTTACAGAGATTCTTAAATGCTTTATTTATTTTTTAATGTAGTTTTTGTTTTTCTTAGAGTCTGTTTGATATTGAATATTTCATGTGAAGTGACTTTATACTAAAGATAGAATGAAAAAGTAATAATATTTATTATGTAAAAACAAATCGCTAAAAAAAGGTTTTTTGACAGTTTTCGACATTTTTTGACAAGGAGGTTTTTGACACGACGGTAAAAACCATGGTAAAAACTATCATGCATCAAAAACTTGCCAACCCTGATTCAGTGACTACAAGGAAAGTTAGCTTAATTTTAATGATTCCAAAAATGTTTGCTTTTGAACACAAACATAAAATATAAACCTGAGTTCCTACACACATGTTCTCCAAGTAATTAAATTATAATATCAAATCAGTATAATTAAGCATTCTAAAAATTGATAACTTATACCCAAAAGAATATCGTGTTCGTGGGCAAGAGCCCCCCAAGAAAAAAATCAAAAATTTTCTAAAATTTTTTGCATTTTGAAACTATGATCAACTCCCAACCTTTTTGCGAATTTTATATATTCGTGCAACTGAATGACATATTTTGCAAGTTTTTTGCTGCAAAAAATCATTAAAATTAAAGATTTTTTTTTCAAAAAACTGTTTCACAATTTTTTTCCAGCTATCGATTAACACAAGTTTCTTTTTATTTTCTGCTGCAAGAACGGAGTCATTTCGTTCCGAATTTTCCTAAAAATTAACACATTTGATTCCAAAAATTATGAAACATCAGTTATCTGCCTGGAAATTATGTTTGAATCGTCGGCTGCAGTGTCGGATCCAAGGTGGGGGAGGGGTCATGGGGGTCATGACCCCCCCTGAAGCTCTTCAAAGAGGAATGTATGTGTAAGTAAAGAGTGCTAAAACAGGAACGCAAAATAACGTCTAATCGAAAGAATTTGCGCTTTTTTCAAAACTGATCGAGAAAATTCGCGAATTTGCCATGCCTGATATACATAATTCACAATTTTTCCGCACCCGATCAGTGAAATTTGCGATTTTTGCGAAGCGGATCCACGAAATTCACAATTTTCCATGCCTAATCGACGAAATTCACGATTTTTTGGATGTGATCGACGAAATTTGAGATTTTTTCACAATTGATCTGCGAATTTTGCGATTTTTCTTCACTTGATTGACAAATTCACGATTTTTCCGTGTTCAGTCCACGAAATAAGCACATTTTTTCCGTTCTTATTCGATCAAATACGAATTTTTCTGCACACGAACTATGAAAGTGACGAAAACTGACTGACGAAATCTGCATTTTTTCCAGCCATAAATTAATGAAATCCGTGATTTTTTTTCTCGCGATAAACTGACGAAACTCACGATTGTTCTGCAGCGGCTCAAAGATTTTTTAAATTTTTCCACGCATCATCGACAAAATTTGCGGTTTTTCGTTCCGAATCGATAAAATTTGCGATTTTTTTCGTTCTGAATCGACAAAATTCGCAAGTTTTTTGTACTCGATCGCCCGAATTCGTGCTTTTTACGAAGCCGAGCGACTATATTCGCGATAATTTCTTTCGGTGGAAATGTCAATTTTTGTTTGCCATATCAACGTAATTCGCGATTTTTTTTTCAATCCCAATCGACTGTATTTTCGCTTTTTACGAAACTGATCGACCATATTTGCGACTTTTTCGTTCCCGATCGACAAAATTCTCAATTTTTACCAAAGCGATCGACCGTATTCGGGATTTTTACGGGGCCAATCGACGAGACTCTCACCTTTTTCCGTTCTTGTCCATGAAATACGCATTTTCCCGCACCGAACTATAAAATTCGCGATTCTTAACTGACTGATGAAATCTGCATTTTTCCCTGCCGTAAATTGATGAAATCTGTTATTTTTTTTTCTCGCAATAAACTGGTAAAACTCGCTATTGCTCTGCAGCCGCTCAAAAAGATTTTCGATTTTTCCTTGCCCTATCAACGAAATTAGCATTTTTTTCGTTCCGAATCGACAAAATTCGCGAGTTTTTCGTACCAAATCGCCCTTTTTACGAAGACAATCGACTACATTCGCGATAATTTCTTTCCCGATTCACGAAATTGGCAATTTTTTCGTTCCATATCAACTCGAAATTCGCAATTTTTTTAATTCTCAATCAACAAAATTCGTGTTTTTTCCATTCCCGATCGAATAAATTCGCGCTTTTTACGAAGCGATCGACAAAATTGGGGTTTTTCCGTGCCCTATTAATGAAATTTGTGATTTTGTCGTTCCAGATTGACAAAATTTGCGATTTTTTGTGCTCAATCGACAAAATTTGCGATTTTTCTGAAACATACAGACAAAATTAGAGATTTTTCGATAGCCGATAGACAAAACTCGCGATTTTCCAATGTCCAGTTGACAATATTTTCGATTTTTCCGCGCCCAGTGAACGAAATTCGCGTTTTTTTCGCGCGGTAAACAGACAAAACAGGCGACTTTTCCGCAACCTATAAACAAAATTTGTAATTTTTTCATGTATTATAAAAAAATTTAGATTTTTTTTCCTTGGCCGATAACCGAAATCTGAATTTTTTCACGTCCGATCGACAAAATTCGTGATTTTTCTGTGCCTAATCGACAAAATTTGCGATTTTTTTCATGCCCGATTTGCGAAATTTGCTATTTTTTATCGTAATTCCCTTTTCACAAGATTTACTGTATTTTAAAATTGTTTCATAAAATCATCTGTGAAAAGTTGTGACCCCCCCCCCCCTGGAGGTTGGGCTGGATCCGCCCTTGGTCGGCTGTTAACCGATTTGGTATAAGTTTTGAACCGAGCTGAGTCGCATATTTTCACAATCAATTTTGTTAGAGGATCACGATAGAAATTTTGTCGAAGCATTGTGAAAAAAACTCACATTTCCTCAAAGAATAGCAGGAAAAAAAGGTGACCTTCCTCAAAAGATAGAGATAAAATGTGAATTTCTTAGAAAGATCGCAGAGTACACGTGAATTTCGTGAAAGCATCACAGAATAAATGTGAATTTTGTGAAAGGATCGCCATATAAACCCAAATTTACCAAAATTCCACTTAAATTTCATAAAAAGATATGAAAATAAACATGCAGTTCATTAAAAGATCGTAAAAGAAACAAAAATTTTGTTAAAAGAGTGCGAATAAATGCAAATTTTGTCAAAGGGTTTTTAATGGGTGATTCTGAGTAATTTTTTTTTTTTTTTTATTCACAGCAAATTTTCTGAAAAGTTACAGCAGAGTGTGTGAGGATAAAAGGGAAATGTACTGTTGACACTGTATTTTTTCTGCGACAATTTGATGAAAATTACTGATTTTTCGCAATCTTTTGGTGAAATTATTGTATTTTTTTATGAAATTTGCCTTTTTTTACGAAATTTGCAGATTTTTTAAATTTTTTGTAAAAATTCTCTATTTTTTGACAATATTTGTGAGGTTTTTGCGATTCTTAGATGATATATGGGAGTTTTTCGACACTTTATGGCAAAATATGCTCGTTTTTCGTGATCATTAGATGAAATTTGGAAGTTTTTAGTAATTTACCCTTTTCCTGCGATTTTTTTTTTCCCCACAATTTGCGTTTTTACTAGTATCCCTGGCCAAAATTAGCATTCTTCTGTGAATCTGATGAAATTTGCGGATTTTTTGCACTATTTTTTTTGACGAAATTTGCGTTCCCTTTGATAAACTTTTGATGAAATTTAATTTTTTTTTTTTTTTTTTTGTGATTATCTGGCAAAATCTGGCACGTTTTTCTTGCAAACCTCCTGACAATATTCTTGATTTTTTTTTTTTTTTTTTTTTTTTCAAATTTATGAAATTGATTTTGTTTGGGCAACCATTTGTTGAAATTCATTGTATGTTGTTTCACTGAACTTCCAGATTGATGACTTTTTTTTTCAGCATAAAATATCTTAAATTTTCAGAAAATACAGAACAGAATCATCCCTGAATCAAATGCAAAAATTATCAAAGTATCGCTTTATAAAAGCAAACTATGTCACAGAATCACGAAAAATATACAAATCTTGACAATGCATTGTGGGAAAAAATGTGAATATTGTCAAAGGGTTGTTAATAACGCTAATTTAGTCAAAGGGCTGCTTAAAAAAATGCAAATTTCATTGAACAATCACAAAAAAATGTGAATTTCATCAGAAAACGCAAATTTAATCAAAAGGCTAAAAAAAATGCAAATTTCATTAAATGGTCGTGGAAAAAATGCAGCCGTCTCTTTGGAAAACAACAAACGCATGCAAACATATCTGTTTATTGTTATAAGTATAACTTTAATCGAAAATTAGGCTAATCCTATCCCAACTTGCAGGAATTTATACTCAGTCTAAAATCTACATAAACCAAAAACCGAGTTTACAAGACCTGTAACAAAAATAATTAGTACAGGAAGGGAATTTATCCCTGTAAAGACGAAATGGACAATACCAAAGCTTGATTTACTTTCTCTTTTTTAATAAAAAACTCATTTTGCATAATTATTCTTAGTTGTTGATAAACATTGCTTCAGTGGAATTCTGTCGTATGTATCTGTGATTCTTTAAATAGCACATAAAATGACAGTAGGTTTTAAAGTTTTTCTTTCTCTCTCCGAAACAGTTAAACTCCCCTCCACTTATAGATGTTGGGAGGGAGACCGAGACGTCCCTCCCCTGAAAAATTGAATTTCAAGCTCTGACATTGGAAGTATTGGAAAATGGTTGGGACCTCATCCAATGGTCACTAAATGGCGAGGAGTCACTAAATTGGAGATTGTAAAATCGTGAGTCTACTGTATATTCTTTTATATAAGCCATATACTGTTATTAGGTAAACAGCTTATTTTTTTACTGTGAAATAAAGATAAATCAGTTTGTTTTCATTTGAACTTTAATTTATAGTGAACTATTGCAGTTAACAATTAAAAGTACATAGCTTTATATTTTATTATAATGCACTTAATTTCAATTACAAGTGTGTACAGTACAATTTATTACCGTTGAGTACAATGTATAATAAATATGATCTCTATTATTCATGTTTTATACAGATTTTAGAAATAGCTTGAAAGATTTTGATATGAAATCCATTAAAACATAATTAGTTTTGATTTCAAGCAAAATACATATTTGAAGAACTTTTGATGACTATTCAAACAATATTATTTAATTAGGAGGGTGTGTAGGTAAGGTTTTAGTTAAAATATTTTAAAATTTTCCCGGTATTATTTTTATTGGCAATAATAACAAATGTAAATATTGTAGGCATAATATTTTATATTTCATATGTCATATGTGTACATTCATAAGTGTATTTATTCCTTTATTAAGTGACAGAAAAAGAAACACATCCATTAATTTTATGAAATATTGATCAGGAATTACTCCAGCAAACTCTAGTATAAACGCCACAGCATTTACGAGTTTAAAAGTTTCAATTTTCATATGCTGCGTTGGCAAAAATTTTGTGCAAATTATTCAGTGCTTGAAAAAAAAGGTCACTTTTTAAAAAAATTTCTTTTTCCCCATGTTCCCGATATTGCCAAGCATAAGTCAACAAAAGCAATTCACCATGAGTCACCCTTTTCCAAAAAATATGGTGACTGGAATAAGCAGAAAGGGTCAGTAGATGCTTGCTTTTATTGCCCCTTAGCAAAAAATGGCATAGGATTTTTTATGGAAACACGTGGTTTTATATGGAAAATCATAAAAAAATTATGTCATTATATGTAAACATATTGTATTCATATGGTAAACATTCATCGCTCTATGGTATTGCAGAGCAATGTCTATGGTAAAGTTATAGGATAATGATATATACCATACATTTTATGGTATCCAGAAAAATGTGTATGGTAAAGTTATAGGATAATGATATACACCATACATGATATGGTATTCCATAACCAGGTGTATGGTAAAACTATAGGGAAATGAAATTTACCATACATTCAACGGTGTTCCATAGCGTGATGTATAGTAAAATAATACATAATTGTTTGCACCATAAATTGTATAGTGTTTCAAAGCATGGTGTATGGTAAAATCTTAATGCCTTTTGAAAGTTTATAATATATTAGATTTTGTGTAACTATAATCTAAAATTACTCGGTTGTGGTCATCTCAAAACTTTCTACTATCTTTATGTATGTCTTATGCACTTCTAAAAAATAGAATCATAGCAACGCCACTGATTAGATAGTTTAAACCAAAATCTATTTAGGAACAACTTATGTTAACTTATAACCAGTCTAATGAAAATCCCTTGATCTCAAATTAATATAACATAAAATAACACATTATTTTATTCTTATATAATTCATATATATGAGTGTGTAAATGCGTTACAAATAAAAAAAATCTTGAGAAAAATAAATTATTCAATAAAAATATATAATTGACATATTTCCTAAAAAATTCTAACAGCGATTAAAGGAGTCAGGGACACACATAAAAAATACCGCATTAAAAATTTATCTAATTTTTTATGCTTATAATGACATTTTTTTAAAATCATATTTAGAAAAGGAAATATTATGTGTTTTTTCTTTTTCGTTTTCAGCATCTAGCTTTTAAGCATTGATTGTCATGGATAAGACTTCTTGTATGCGTTTTTCTTCATGATGGGTTTTCACAATTTCTCACATTTAAATTGTTATAACTCAAGAACCGTTAAACATAAATGCTTTAAAATTAGAACATATGCCTTTTTTTAATTGCTTTACTTTAAATTTGATTCAGCAAATTTGAAAAAAATATTTATTTTTGAAAGTATTATTTTTTTTTCAAACTTAGACTTTAAATGAATTTTTTATTAATATTTAAAAAAAAGCTGAATCAAAATTAAAATGTAGGTGTTTCTGTTTATTTAATTGCTAAAAAACTAAAATTCTACAATTATTACATTGAGTTACAATAATTTTTAATTTCCATCCACTTTTTAAAATAAATTTTAAATAAAAAAAAAAAATAGAGAGAAATTTTATCATGTGATTTTGTTTTAAAATGGCATGTTTAATATCACAAAAAATTGCGAAATTTTAATTCAATAAAAGATTTTTTAATGTGTCCCGGACCCCCTCAAAATAAACAAATTCTCAAAAATAGCCTATAATTATTTAAAGAAAATCTTTTTGAATTTATTTTAAAAAGGACCTACAAATATTTGAATCACCAAAAGAATTTTTGAAATATCTTTTAAAAATATTAACAGCAAATTATTAATACATATATATTAATATAATATATTATAATATGCTAATTAAATATTAATGAACTTAATAGTAAAAAAAAAAAAAAAAAAAAAAGGTTTATAATTAATTCACATTATTTGATAATTTTAAAGTCATTTTATATGGAACAACAAGGATTTTTATTTTATTTAAAAGCTAAAAATTATTAAAAAGATTAAAAATTATTTTACGATCTATAAAAATATAAAAAAATCTACCGATATTTTTATCGACCTCAAATTATGATAATATATGAAATAATAGTGTTATTATTTTGTTCTTATGTATTTCATATATGTGAGCAGAGTCTATGCGTTATAAATAAAAAATCCTATGGGAGAAATAAAATGATTTAACAAAAATATATATTTGATGACATATTTCCTATAAAATTCTAACAGCGATTAAAGGAGTTTGTAATTACAAACTTCAAAATTACAAACTTCTGTAAATACAAACACATTCTTAAAACTGCATTAAAAATTTCTTTATTTTTTCTTATGCTTATAATGATGTTTAAATCATGTTTTCTATTATAATTCGAAGAGACAATAGTCAGACAATAGTAGTATTTTTTAGTTTTCATTTTTATATTCATTTATATTCATTTTATATGCAACAACAAAGTTTTTATTCTATTTTATTTAAACGTTAATAATTATTGAAAAGATTAAAAATCATTTTACAATATATAAAAATATTGAATATATCTATTAATCTTTTTGGTATTAAAATTTAAAAGAAAGATTCAAAATTTCCGTAAAAATTATCTAAAAAATAGTAATATTTTTTATACTTTAAAATTAAAAAATGCTCGTAAGTAAGGAATTAAAATAATACATTAATATAATCATTAAAAATATATTATATACTAAGTTATCAAATGATTTCTTACACTTATTAAATATTATTTCTTATCAACTTTCTATTTTTTTTAATTAATTTTAATAAACAGAAAATAGTTTTTCCTTTAATTAATTGGATTTTATAACTAAATAATATTTGCTAAGATATTTACTCCATTCATTAAAATAATAAATTAACTTATAAATACATGTCAACAAAACAATAAAAAAAAAAACCCTTTAAAACTAGCTTCTTTTTTCAACCATTAACTTAGAACGACAAATAATGATGATTTACCGAAACGCTTTATTCATATAACGTTTTATAAGCACAGCTCATCACCCCGCACGGCCGAATGGTTAGGACGCTCGTCTCCCATCCCTACCGTCCGTGGATCAAATCCCACTGCTTCCCAAGGTCGAAGTGCGTTAGTAAGCTTAGTTCCCAGTATTCCTAAAAGATGGCGCCACCAAAGTTGATATCGTTATTATTTTTTAATATATAGTACCATAAAGAATTACCATACACTTAACGTTTATATGGTTTTTCATAAGAATTACCATACACTTAACGATTATATGGTTTTCTATAGAATCACTTTTACCATAGGCAAAAATCCATATGATTGTACTTATGGTGTTTTTTTTATGGTAATTCTATGCCTTTTTTTGCTAAGGGGCGCTTCATTGCAGAAACAAAGAATTGAAAAGCCAGTTTTTCTGAATTTCACAATGTAAATGTCTCTCATGGTTGCAAGTTTTTCCATCCTGAGATGGAAAAATCTCCAAGGACGGAAGCAGATTGCGAAAAGCATGCGCTTTTCATCAAAGGATTGCCGTAAAAAAAAATCTTGAAATGATCGCGGAAAAAAAATTTGCTTATGATTGGGGGAAAAAAAATTTCTTAAAATGATCGCGGAAAAAAGTTCTATTGCTGTCAAAGGATTGAAAAAAAGACGCATTTGCTGTCAAAAGCTTGTTGAAAAAAATGCAATTCCTGTCGCAATTTTGTCGAAAACATGCTATTTCTGTCGAAAGATTGCGAAAAATACTCTAATATCATCAAAGAATTGCAAAAAAGGCACGATTTTCATCAAAAGCTTGTGAAGAAAACTCAATTCCTGTTAAAAGATGCCATCTCGGTCAAATAATGCGAAATAGTTGCGGTCTCTGTCAAAGGATCACAAAAAAGATGAGTTTTCTGTTAAAGGGTTGTTGAAAAAAAAATTCTTGTCGAAGGCTCGCAAAAAAGACGCTAGTTCCATCTAAGAATTGCGAAAAAGATGCTATTTCTAGTCTAAGAATACTAAATGAATGCAATTTTTGTCAAAAGATCACAAAAGACGAATTTAATCAAAGGAAAAGACGTGATCATGAAAAAGATGTAAATTTTGTCAAAGTATTGTGGAAAAGACGCAAATTTTGGCAAAGGATCGAGAAAAAGACACAATTTCCGTCAAATGGTCATAAAAAATTTCACGATTTTCATCAAATGATTGCAGGAAAATATAATAAGTTATTCAAAAGTTATAACACTCTATAAAAAGATCCACTACAAAGTAACTCCAACAAAAAACAAGTAGTCTGAGGTTTCTCGAAAGTCAATATTATCGGAATAAAGATGAGTTCACGTTGCAATACCATAATTTAGGGAAGAAACGCCGCACCCGGTGTAATCTCCGCATCCTCTATTATTGACAGCGTTTTGAAAAAAAATCTGCATAATCGCCATAAATGCCGCAGTCAAAAGGAATTATTTTGCCTTATTTAGGAGACGATAACATAACCAAAATATCGCATAAATACGCCAAAATAAACTGAATTATTAGATTAATTAAATTATTAAAATAACTAATTGTCAAAAAATATGTAGGAATAAAATATGCATAATACAGAACCAATTTTCCAGAACTACCAAATTCATAATTTTTTTCCTGAAATTTTTTTGATATGTTGTTTACTATGTATACTGTAAAATCTGGAAAACACAGCTCCCATTTTGAACAAATTTGATTTTTCGAAATGTATATCAATGTGCTTGTAAACATATTTTTTCTTTAACAATATCAAAAAAGAAAAAAATTCCAAGCACAATTCCTTACTGCGTAACTAACGTATCTATGGAGAGTAGAGATGGGAAATATCGTTCCTTTTAAAGAATCGTTCACTGAAAGAAACAATTTCTTCTGAGTCGTCCTTTTTGGAATCCTTTTAAAAAGGAACTAATCTGAAAAAAAGAGCAACTCCGAGAATAAAGGAATGAATCAAAAAAATAGGAATGAGTCCAAGAAATAAAGGAACAAATCCGAGCAAAAAGGTACAAGTCCAAGAAAAAAAAGTAACAAATCCTAGAGAAAACGGAATGAATCCAATTAAAAAGGATAGAATTAAGAAAAAGGATTCCAAAGGAAAAAAACAGGTCCGAGCACCAATTTTAAAAAAATGAATGAATCTGGAAGCAGGGATGAAAGGTCACATTTATTTTCTTACGTATTTATCTTTTTCCATATCATTTCTTACCATTGACCTTAATTTCTTAGACAAATGATTTTGCTTTTGAGATTTCGTTTCATTGATATGTGTGTGCTATTAATTATCATAGTGTTATCGTGACCTACAAGAACAAGAAACTATTTTTTTCTGAATCAGTCCATTTTGAACAGAATCTGAGGAATCGGTCCTTTTCGGATATGTTCCAAAAAGGAACGATTACTCGGAGTCGGCCCATTTCGGAACAATTCTGAGGACTCGATCTTTTTCGAAGTCGTTTCATTTCAGAACGAGTCCAAGGAATCGGTCCTTTTCGGAGTTGTTTCATTTCGGAACGAAACCAAGAATTCGTTTCTTATCGGAGTCGTTTCATTTTGGAACAAGTCCAAGGAATCCTTTTTTTTTTTTGGAGTCATTTCATTTCAGAACGAGTCCGAGGAATAGGTCCTTTTCGACTTACGGAAAAAGTGGCTTTCCAGTACTTTGTTTCTATAATGAAGTGCAATAAAAGCAAGCATCTATTGTCCCTTCCTGCTTATTCCAGTGACAGTATTTCTTGGAAAAGGGTGACTTACTCATGATGTATTGCATTTGTAAATTTAACGATCGGTAACATTGCGAACAGAGGGAAAAAGAAAGAAAAAAGGGGTTTTCTTTCTGTTGAAACACTGAATAATTTTCTCAATTTTCGTATATGCTGCCGTGGTGTAAATGGTGCTTATATGAAAATTTCAACTTTTAAAATCGTAAACTTTGCGGTGTTTATTCCCTAAATTACGGTACTCTTTCCTTCAACTGAATTCTTGGAAAAAAGTAAGGAAATCTTTCGTATAAGATCCATTTGCGGTTTTTTCATAATAAAACTGAAGGGAGCGAACAAAAGAATTGCGGGATATACAACCCATCCTTCTTGATGGAAAGATTTTTCTTTTGTCGGACATCTGTCTCTTTCCTGCAAAATTCATTAAGATTAAAAACACAGTGTCTCTAACAAAGAAGTCAACATCAAACTTTAAAAGTGGTCAAATGTGTTTGGGCCTTAAGATCATCTGCTCTCCTTAGATGCGTTTAGTTACACAGAAAGGAATTGTGCTTGAATTTTTTTTCTTTTTTTATTATTGTTAAAAAAAAAATAAAACTTTTTTGGATCAAGCTTACAAACTGATATACATCTAGAAAAAATGAAATTTGTTCAAAATGGGAGCAGTGTTTTTTAGATTTTTACTGTGTATTTAAAGTAAAAAAAAAAATTCTGGATCCTGAAGTTCCTGAAAATCAGTTCTGTAATATAAATATTTTATTCTTACATATTTGTTGACAATTAGTTATTTTAATAATTTAATTAATCTAATAATCCAGATTTTTGCCATATTTATGCAATATTTTGGGTAGTTTAATGCTTCCTTAATAAAGCAAAATAATTTCTTTTGACTGTGGTGATTATACAGATTTTTTTTTTTTCCCCCAAGATGGTGTCAATATTTGAGGGTGTGGGGGTGTTTTTTCCTTAAATTACAGTAATAGTTTTTATAACCAGTATACATATTATTGATATAATTTAAAACCTTGTACTATGTATAGTTGTTAAATGACATGAAACTAAAAAAAAAATAACGTACCTTTAGGTATCTTAGTAAAATGTGCGATTTTCAGAAACAATCTTTTTTCAAGATGCTTTTGTAGCAGTTTGCAATCTATATATTTGTAATTAATTTCCAGCAGAGATGAGTTTATTTTGTAAACCTACACTGTATATGTAAAATCATAGTGAAATGACTGATTAAATGATTGTGTTTCACAGCTATTCTTCCTAAAATAGTGAATGTTTGACAGTGAAATTAATATCAATGATCAATCATCCATAAAAAATTTGCAAATTTCAGAAATGGTTATAAAATTCTGAAAAAATTATCTGTTTTTGAGATATATATATATATATTTTCTAATTTAAATAACATTTTCTAATAATGGCAACAAAGTAACTTCAGTTTTGTGGCCAAAAAAAGGGACAAACTATAGGGATTACTTAATTTCTTTCCCCCTCCCCCAATTTTAAACAGAATTAAAATTCTTTTATTTCAAACATGACCTTATGATTGAAATAAAAAATGTTGAATAAAAAATCATTCCCTCTTTTAACTAATGACAATGTTTTGATTTAGATTCTGTTTTTCAAAAAAGAAATAAAATATTTACACATATTCGATCTGCAGAAATTATAGTTTAGAAACGTAAAAACCGCGTGTCATTTTTAATCTTTGTCATAAATTCAATTAACTTAAAATAATAATTCCACCACAGTTTTTAGTATTTTTTTTCTTTTTTAAATTTAGAGTGACATATACAGCCAAAATGATTTGATATTAATTTATACTAGAACTATCACAGTTATAGCATTGATGTATAGTATAAGTAATTATATTTGTATAATTATTGAAGTGTCACTATTTGTTTTCAATGTACATTTTTTCAAAATGTGTTTTTACTTTTTAACAATATAAAACTATTTTTTTAGCTCAAAATATGAATATGCTGTCATAGAATTCAGATGAAAAAGGACAGATGTGCTTAATTCCATGTGCCTGGATCGCAAAAGAAAATGGTAAAGAAGGGATTATAATTGTCAGAACTTATAAATACTTCAAGTATTAACAGTAATCACATTGTTTACCACATTTTTGTTAATTGTAGTTCTTAATAAAGTAGAATCATCCAGGGTAATTCCTGGTCACTGAATTTCAGGTAACTCTTGATCATTTTCCCCTTTATTATAAAAATAACGATGGATCAAATTGTAAAAAATCTTATTGATACTTTGATCCTTTGCATTGAATATATGCTTAGAGTATTCATTTAGTTGAAATTTAATACTGATAAAATGTATTCAAAACGTCTACTCAAATTTCTGTAAAACAACATTAACCTTAATTCACTATCTAAAACTATATATAACCTTGATTACTATAAAATAAAATATATTGAAAATTGTTACTCAAATTTCTGTAAAACAACATTAACCTTGGTTCACTATATCCGAATTCGTTGAAAAAAGTTTTTTTTTTTTTATAATATATCATTGTTAAAAATAGTGATTGTAAATTATACATAATTTGCTTATAAATTATCTTATTAAGTAGATAATAAATCAGACATTAAATATAAAAATAGTTACTTTACTAAAATGATTTTTATTTTTACATTCTATGCAAGTAATTCATGATTTTCGATTGAATACAATTCAATTTAAAGTAAAATTAATCGATTTTCTTAGCAACAAAATTAAAGAACTCATGAAACTTTTGTAAAATTTATTTTATTTTTGTGAAAAATAACTTAAAATGATATATGAAACCAGTTACTGAAATTCGAATCAAGCATTTATTAATAACTTTAGATCTTTCTGCTGAAGCTTAATTTTCTGCTAAACTTGATTTGTTTGCAATTTACACATTTTAAAATTAAAAAATATAAAAATAATAAACACCATCTTTTTATGAAATAGAATTTTGTGATGGAGACTGTTTTATAACGAAGAATTTTGTGAAGGGATCTGTTTTATTAAATGGATTTTCGTGAAGAGGTTAAATGGCCTTCAAATCTTACCTTTATTTGACCCCTGTGAGTGTAAGATATTTTATTCCATTTGATGAAGTTGTTCAACATTCATTGAAGTTAAGTCAGTTTACCCTCCCTCCCCCCCTTTTTTTTTTTAATTTTTTAAATGATACATTTTAAGCAAAAATTTAAATTATGCGGTTCTATCACGTACTGTGTGCCATTAAAGCAGCGTTTTGTGTCTCCTACAGGCGACATCAGTATTGCAGTCAGTAGGAGTATTGTAATCAGTATTGCAGGAAACTGAGCCATGTTTGTTACTATCTTTGCTATAAATGTTTTTGAATGAAATCCATAATCGTTTGCAAAGGCTGCTATGTTAAAAACTTGCAATTTCAACAAAACTTTTTTTTTTTTTTTTAGTGTAATTTTTTAAATTTTTGCTATTGAAATCTGTATTTTTTTTCATGAGTTGTATACTGTCATTTTCCATGCTACATCCATTGTTCCAATGACATTTATAGTTTTGAATGTGGGTCTATTTTTATCTTAATTTAAATATTTTTTGCAACACTAACATATAGGATAAATTTTATTTCACATTCAATGTAACTTGCATCACACACAATCATGGGATAAAAAACTATCAACTGTTGTTTTTCATTATCACTACCAACATAAACTTTTATTTTATTGAAAAATACTGATGGTAAAACAAAACATTGGCATTTCTGTGTAAAGCATGTCAATTCAATTGTAAAATGTTTAAGTGCTCAAGTGTTAGCAAATCAGTTGATCCACTTTGTGTTTGAATTTCTTTTTCTATCAGGTAACCAAGAAAGTTCATGTGGTTTTCATCAGACATAAAAAACGACCCACAAAAATCTCAAACACTTATTTTATTCTTTGAAATAATCACCATTGGCTTCAATTACATGTTCAGAACGAGAAACAAGCTTATAAATACTTTTTTTGAAAAAATCTTTTGGTTTAGAGTCCGAAAACTGGGTTATAGTTTTTGTGACTTAATCTTGGGTTTTGAACTGCTGTTCCTGCAAGTGATTATCCATGACCAAAAACAAGTAATAGTCCAATGGGGCAATGTCCGAGGAGTAAGGTGGGTGAGGCAAAACTTCCCAGCCCAATGGTTTTATCACGTCCCTGGTTGCTTTGGCCATATGAGATCTGGTGTTATTGTGGAAAATAAGAACTCCTCTCCTGTTGACCAGCGCTGGCTGCTTTTCTAGCAAAGCAGCTGAAACCCTTTTCAACTGCGACAAGTAGACTTCGGTGGTGATTGTTTTCCAGCTTTCTAAGAATTCATAGTGAACTACACCAACGCTAGTCCACCAAATACACAGCATTATTATTATTTTTTTTTTGATGGATGTCCTGTTTAGCAACCAATGAGACGGAACCAGAAGTCAACCAATGATGTTTTCTCTTTCGGTTTTTACCCATTCAGTCATTCCATACATTATCCGTCGCATGTCAATATCTGATCCAGGAAAGAGGCTTTGTTGTGGCTTGACAGCAATGACAAGCAGATGTTCAGTCGTTGGAGCTTCTTTTTCTCGGACAGGACATGAGGAACCCACTTATCAAGTTTCCGTGACCTCCTAAGGCTATGAAGATGCAATTGGATGGTTTTGTCAGATATTCTAAACCTTTGCGCAAGGTCCTGGCATGTTAGATCAGGCTTCTCTTTGATTTCCTGTTTCAGCTAAACTTGGTCTAAGATGGATGGACAACCAACACAAGACTTGTCTTCAAGGCTCTCGTCTCCGAATGAAAATCTGCTGAACCCCTTTTGAGTGGTTCGTTCACTCACTGAAGTCTCTCCAAACAAGGAGCATGTTCTTCTAGCAGCCTCTGCAGCTTTGTTTCCTAATTTGAACTCATAGAGCAAAATAGGCCTCAAAATCTCCTTTGTCAATGACATCCTTTTCAACGATTGTACTTCCTACAAAACTGATAGCAAAACGTGAGATACGTTAAACAACTCTCTACTGATTGCAATTTAAAGGCAATGTACAGAAATGACGTCATTAGAATAAGTATGACCACACTTACGCAACAAAAGTAGCTGTTCTCAAAAACCGCTTGAACTTTCTTTAGGGCTGCACCGAGTAGTTGTGTATAAGAAAGAACTATCAATGCACATGAAGTGAGCTTTAAGAGTAACATGTCTGTGTAAATATAATAAACATATTTCTTTAACATATAATCATATATTTTTTAATTAACTTTTAAATAATTTCTAATTAACTAATTTGAAATTTAATTATACAATCTTTAAAGGTAATTTTTAAAATTTCAAACAGTTTAAAGCAGTAGCATTATTTTTTTTTAAATGGAAAATAAAAGTGATACATAAAAATTAAATTCAACCAATGCAAATTAACTGATTCTTCAATTTACAAATTCATTTTAATACTGGAAATCTGTATCAAGAATGATTATTGGTTGCTGTAAGATTATAGTTGCTGTAATTTTGAATAATTCAAAGAACTGATGTTAAAAGTAATGATGTAAGCTTGCATTATTCACAATATGCAACTTACAATAAAATCAGGCTTATTGCCTAACAGGTTATTTTAGACATGTTAGCTCTAACTAGAAACATTGTAGGAGAATTCTGACCATTCCATATAGTTGCACGCTCAAATTTCGAAAAGGTTCAGTTTCCTTGCCTGGATCCAAAAAGATTAATTATTAGAGTAATTAACTGTAATAAACCATAAGATGGAGCTCAAAATATAATATATTGAAAATGTTGTATGAATTAAAACAGCTTTTTTGCCTTTATACTGCTGAAAGTAAGATAAATTTAATTACAGTTTAGTAGCAATTACTGTGAAGTGTAATGAAATTGTTATTTTCATTCAGAGTAATCATATTGATGAGCTCAAATGAATAGATTCCCATATTAGGAGTTAAACTACCAATTAAAACATTCCTACATTATTTGGAAAAAGAAAGTTTCGGTCATTTTAATTGTGGTACAATGAAAGGCGGATTAAAAGTGAACTGGAGGGAAAAATTTGCATTTGTGTTTTTTTTTTTTTAACTTTTCCATATTTTATAGACATTTTTAATGTATTAAATAAAAATTTTTTGAATAATTGCAAATAATATACATTTATATTCAAATAACTTTTACAGATCAGTTATAAATTCTTTTGTCTTCAATAATATTATAAATAAATCAAAAATATTTAATTCAAAGCACCAAAATATTTTATTTCTTCTTGCAAATTAGTTTCAGTAGCCATAGCATACCATCATCGGTGCAAAATATGATGATGATGGTATGCTGTGGCGAAAAAAACTAGCTTGCAAGAAGAAATTAACTATTTTAGTGCTAAACTTTAATTTATTCATTTGTAATGTATTGTGCCTAATAATTTCTCATTGTAATGATAATAAATGCTTAGAAATTAAATCCTTACAACTACTCGGTAATGTACTCGGCAAATTGGCCGAGTACGCCGAATGCCGGGTAAATACCGAGTACTCGGTACGGCCCTAACTTTCTTGGTTACCTGATATTTTTAGATTATAAACATTACTTCAATATATATAGGGATGGTTATTTTCCTGTTAAACATTTTGATTTTTGTCCATTAGTTTTAAATATCCATGTTTAAGAATTCAATTTGGCAAAGTTGAAATCAATCATTTAGAAAATTAAGAACACAGTCAACATAACAATATATTTTGTAGTTTCTAATTTGTTTGTCTCATTGCTGGTTTGTATTCATACATCTGCACTTAAAAAAAAAATCTCAATTCTCTCTCTTTTTTTTTTTTTCTTCCAGCTGCAGCCCGTCAAATACCAACTACCAGAACAGTCTTACAAGCAAATGTGGAAGATGTAAAGCTTTGGTTGCGCTCAGCAATCCAGTTCAGCAGCGAGATTCATTATGATAACTTTTTTAATGTACCGTTGATTATGCAAATAAAAAAAGTTTTTTCATTAAAGTTTTTTCCTAAGTTATAGATATGTGTGTGTAAGAAAAAGGTAATGTCTTGCTTCACACTGATTGATATCTTTAGATTGGGCAAATAAAACTTAAATATAATGCACTATAGTTTATCTTAGCTTTTAGGCTACAAAAACATTTAGAACAAAATTTTTAAAATAAATAGGTTGTTTCAAATTTAACATTTTTCATATTTAATACTCATGATAGGACAGTTGGCCAAGCCAAATAAAGTTTTATGAGAACTTACATTGTTTATATTTTCATTAAAATGAACCTTGTAAACTATAGTTTTGTTACTGAAATTGATTGTAGTTAAGAAATTACTAGAAAGTTTTGTTTTCAAATAAATTCATTTGTTGGGGGGGGGGGGGAGCCAAGATCATTCAGCAGACCTTATTTTAATATTACATTTTGCTTAAACAAAAATTAATAAAATAATATTTTAAGAATATACACAGTTTTTCACAGTATAAATTCATTCTGCAATTTTATTATAACTAGATGATTTGTTCCATGTATTTATTTAGTTATTTAGTTAAACAATCTAATAATATTTGCCAACAATAAAGGATATTCGAAATATTTAAGAACATTGCACTAACTGTCACAAACAAATTCTGGGATTATTTGTCTTAGTAATTACATAAAATTCCTTTTGGATGAAAACATACAACAGATGCATTAAAGATATCTCATTGAGATTTATTGTTTTGTATTCTCAATAAAATTATCAGTTTTTGTTTTGATGTTTTGGCAACAACCTTGCGAAAGGAATAACTGAAGTGAGTCTTGTAAAATTGGTGTTTTACTGTATTAAAAAAAAATATTTAAATGAAGGCAGGATAAATGCTGCCCTTAAAAATGTCTTGCAGAGAAAATATAAGTATTAACATATTTGGTTAAACAGTGTTTCTATTCAACTAGAAAACATGGGAAATGACAAAAACTCAAATAATCTGAGAAAACTGCTTTTTTTTTTTTTTTTTTTTTTTTTTTTTTTTTTTAACCTGAAAGTCTGATTTTTATGTGCTACCATTCATAAAGATTGCCCTAAATTTTGAGGCCTTTCTGTAAAAAAAATTCGAATTTTTCACATAAAAGTAAAATTTTCACAAAAATCCACATGTTTATAACATAGATATTTTAGCTATACATATTTGTCACCATATATGCTAGAGTTGAACCTTTTTGATGTGTGCCCATTACTGAAATTTTTCTATTTAATTAAAAAAAAATATGAGGAACATACATGTAGATATTTACTATAATTATGGGGAAAAATAGTTAATGCAATGCAATTATATTTCTATTTTGAAACTTAATATCAAGTTAACTATAATGCAAACTTGTTTGAAAAAAATTGAAATCATCGATAGATTAGAATATTATATGCTGCAATTAAATTTTTTCAATTTCCATTTGATTAAATTTCGAAAAGATTAATAGTGATTTTGTGTGATCTAACTTAATTTTGACTTAGAGTAATGTCGTGCCTTAGGTTCAAAGTCTCTTATATAGGCAGTATCTCTACGAAAGAATATGATGAAATACGAATAATAAAAAATTACAAACAAGCTGCCAAAATAATAATAATAATAATAATAAAATTAAATATAAAAAAAAACCTATCTAAAATTTTTAAAAGATGAATTGAAACCTGCACAACAAATTGCTTTTGTAAAAGCATAAATGATATAGCAGCACTGACTATAAATAAATGTTTAATATGTATAAATTCGTATGTAAATATAAGTTTATATAACTTTTATTAATATATTATTGTAGCTTAGCTTAATTACATATCTTAAATGAGTAAAAGATCCTTTAAATTCATTTTAATTGTATTTTAGCTTTTTTTTTTATGTTGTGAATTGTAATCGGGAAATTTTGTTCTTCAAATAGAATATGAACTCTATTAACAGATATAAAAATGGATTGCATGAAGACTTATATTTACAAGTAATACAAAATAAAAATAATTTTTTGGATAGATTTCATTTCTTTTTATATTTATACCAGCGGTAATTATATCCACATAATATGTATCAAATCAATCCCAATTAAAGCAAAACTATTGTTCAGGGAGGATTGATTTGCATCCTAGAGGGCTCTAGGCATTGGCATAAAAAGTATTAAAGGACAAAAATTCAAAAGAATTTTTTGGAAAAATAAAAAAATTATTAAATGAATATTAATTTAGGCTTCCACAGAACCTTAGTTATAAGCAGGGATGAGATTTCCGCTTTTTTGCACACCAGTAAAATCTTAGAGAAAATGCTATATTATTTAATCGAAACATTTTTGCGATTTAAGACAATGACATTTTCTCTAAGATTATACTGGTGTCCAAAAAAGCGGAAATCTCATCCCTAGTTATAAGTGAAATATTGGATCTCAGAAATTTAAAAATACAAATATTTTGGAGCTCCCAAAATTGTTGGCCCTTGTCAGCGTCCCAGATGCTCTGCTGCAAATCAAACCCTGAATAAATATGCTGTCCCAGCAAGCAGTAATTGCTGGTCATGGGAATAAAAATGGTAGTAATGTGTTGGTCCAGCAAAGTGTAAAATCGTTATAGAGGATGTTACTGATTGAAAACTGCTGGTACAGCAAAAGTCCAGCAGCATAAACATTGCATGATGGCCTGCTGCTTTAACAACACTGCTGGGTGGATGTCTGCTCGTAGTAAAAACAAATCTGACTGATGGTTTACCCCTGTATAAACATTGCAGGATAAGTGATGGTGGTGGATTAAAAGTGCTGACCCAGCAAAGAACTAGCAGTAGGTTAGAAGCTAATATTGATTAAAAACCGCTGGTACAGCAAAGGTCCAGCAGCATATACATTGTATGATAATCTGCCGCTTTATAAACATTGTAGGGTAGTTGTTGGCTCATAGTAATAAAAAGCAGTCTGACGGTGTACCAATGTATAAACACTGTAGGATAAGTGATGGTACTGGATTAAAAGTGCTGGCCCAGCAAAGGAATTGCTGTAGGATAAATGCTAGCACTGCAGGAAAACTGATGGATTGAAGCAATGTGATGGCATACCAATGCTGGCTTGCTGTTGGCCATCACTGATGGGCCACCTGCATTTCGGAGGGACACTTTAGTACAGGTTTAAGTAATGGCACCGTTGCACTTTACCGCTGATGGCACTGCTGGCTGCCATCTGTTTTCTAGCTGATGGCCCACTGTTTCTTTCTTTGCTGGGACAGTATAAACTGAACTAATAGAAAAATTGATTTAATCTGAATACATATATATATTATTCACATGCATCGGACTGTGTTTTAATTATTTTGACTATGAAATTATGATATAATTTGTTATTTATTTAAAAAAAATCGTCAAATGCTGAAATTTTATGCACATTTCGTAAGTTAAATAACCGATTTTTAAGATTTAGTCACATGTAAAATAACCTCTTATTAAAAAAAAAAAAAAAAAAAAAAAAAAAAAAAATTAAGAAGGCAGAATGGGAATAAGGAAATCTCCTATCGCGTTTCCGTTTACTTTTAATTTCATCTTAATCTTGTCACCCCCCCCCCCCTTACACACATACAACCTGAAAGTTTCACAAAAATGCTTCGAATTTGTATTTTTTTTTTTACTTTTACATTTCTATTCATTTATCCTTTTATTACAACAATAAATAATCAATAATTCAGAATCTCTTCCTTTTGCAATTACTGATTTAACCCCTCCCCTCCCCCGAACTATGTTTGCAATAATAAATTGTTAATTCAAACGCCCTCCCCTATGCAAGGGAAAAAAAAATCATAAAATGTAATTTAACAAATAGCAAAATTCATTTGGAAAATAATTTTTTCAAAGACGAAATAAAATTTAAGACTTACGTACATATAAATTCTAAATTAATAATAATAATAACGAGTATCACTTTTAAGATGACCAAAACGTGGCATACGTAATAAAACAGTCCTATATTACGTTCGCCATGGATTAAACATTAATATTCCTCGACCAATCATAAAAAAATTTTTAATGAAATTTCAATTTTACAATTTTCAGTATTGCAAATTTTTAAATATCGTACATTATCAATTTTTACACCGCCTTATAGGGAAAAAATGTACAACTTTAAAAAACTGTTATAGCCATTTTTTTAAATTATGCAGTCAGCATTTTTCATTAACTGGATGGGACTGGGTGCAAGCGTTCCGGATAATACGCGCTCCACTGTACTTTAATACATCAGCGTATTCTAAATATACAGGAATTCTTTTTTCCTAAGTAGGTAGGCGTGGCCAAGAATATTTATATCCAGTTTAGTTTAAAAATGCAGCTACACAAATTTCTTTCGAATTACTATATACGACAAAATATTTAATCAATTTTGCTGCATTCTCCCAATGTTTAACATGTTATATGCCTTTAAACTTTTAAACTGTTTGTAATGTTGTTAATGCAAGATAAATACATTTATAAGAACATTATAAATGTATTACTATATATGTATTATTACTGTATTACTATTGTATTATTACTGTATATGTATAAATGTATTACTAATACATTTATAAGAAATGTTTTAATGATACGGGAGGAAAATTTATGATTTGCCTTCTGCAAATTGCCATAATATATCAAACAAATGGGAAACAATTTTCATATTAAACAATTATCTTTCGGCTTCATTTTTTTTCAATAGGTTTTGCGAGACATCGCAAAAGGTATATATATACCTACTGAAAGAAATTTGCAAAAAGAATCCGTAAAAGTAGAAACATTTAGCACCGTTGACGATATTAAACAGTTAAACTTGTTCTTAAGCACAGGAGAGTAAATTTAACTTTTCTTTTTTTTTTTTTTTTTAAAAATCGCAATTTGAATCTACTTATTTATAGATTTACGAATAAAAATATATTGATAGTTTGTAATGTATTTACTTATTTTTTTTTTAATTATTCATTATCACTTATTATAAGAATAAAGATTTCTTAGTATTCAATAAACATGAAATTAAGATTAATGCTTGTAATTTAACACAATTTAATTACTAGCAAAATTAAATTTTATTATAAGCACGTATCTTAATCCAGTGAAAAAATATTTAAAGGTGAAAGAAAGAGAAAGACAAATAAAACGAACTCTTATTCAAAGAAGTGTTCTAATAAAAACTTTCTGAATCCAATTATGTATAATTTAGAGTGCAATTTTTTGTTTGAAAAAGCTTTCACAGCTAAAGAAAAAAAAAATTGCAATTGTCTTTATGAGAGAAATCTTTTTTAAGTAAGTAAATAAAACAAGCATTAATCCGCAATTTAAAATACCCTAATTTCCTGCCTATAATCCGCGGATCAAACAATTCTTTTTCGACCCAGAAATTTTATTTCGTAAATGAAGGCAAATATTTACGGCGATCTGAAAAGTTATATTTTATTTAATAAAATTTCTGGGTCGAAAAATGATTGTTTGATCCGCGGGTTATACGCAGGAAATTAGGGTAAACACTCAATGGCGTGGAAAAAAAAAATTGTTAAGCATTATGAATTTTTAATTTGGAGTTATATAAACTGATAAAAAAACTCGCGGGAAATCAAAAATTCGTGCAAAGTGTTCTAAATAAAAAGGATTTGAAATTGGTATTTGTGAAAGATGGTATATAATAGTACTTCGCCGCAGAAAATAAATACATAATAGCACTACAATAAATATGTTCAGAAATATCTAACTTTTACAGCAGAATTTGAAATTTAATTTATTTTTAATATACCTAAGGTAAGTTTGATCAATAACTCGTTTTAGAACTGCTATGTAAGTCATGGTACGATAGTGGAATGTCGTGTTGACTATTCTGCTACCGATGCCAATCTTTAAACAGAACAGAGTATTTCGAGCAAACAAATAAATAATCTGAGTTGGGAAGTGTAATCTGTTTAAAGTTTTATAAATTAAAGGGAAAAATTGTGTCATATTGCATTTCTAAACATAATATACACTTCACATTAGAGTTGTAGTAGTAGTATATTTATTTATTACGCTTAACATACAATTTTAATTTATAAATACAATGTTAGAATTATTTTGAAATAAAATTTTTGTCTAGAAAATAGTAAATGTGCTCGACGACAACTCATAGACAAGGCGGGCTTACAGCACAACAACTTATAGACAACTGGCAAATGCCTGAAAGGCCTTTTCATGTTCATGTTCAAAAAGAAAATATATCTCTTACGAAAGGAAAGTAAAAAAGAGAGAAACAAATTTTAAAAAAAAAGTTTGTAAGGGAAAATAAACATACAATATATTTATATTTTAGAATTAAAAATTTTAACACTAAGTATTTAGATCTAAAAAAATAAGTTATCTGAGTTAAAAAGTGTAATCTTTTTAAAGTTTTAAGATTAAAGGGAAAAAGTATGTCACATTCCTTTTCTAAACATGATATGCATTCACATTACAAGGTTCGTACATTTCTTGGAATTTCCAAGAACTCTAGCACCACTATTAAAAAAACAGAAAATTTACATTTAATTTTTAAACCACAACATTCGCAACCCCCACCTTTATTCACAGGTTTTACGATAATTTTCTGCAGTGAAACACTTCGAAAATATCCTTAAAATTTAATGGTAAAAATGTGCAAACCCTGCATTAGATTTTTAATAGCAGTATATTTATTTATTATGCTTAACATACAGGGTGTCCAGTAAATGACTGACCCATTTTGAATGCAAACAACGAAAAATCCGTTTGAGATAAAAATGTGCGGTCTGCTGCATTGCTACCAGAAAATCAGTAAATTTTTAGATATGTACTTTCTTAAAATAGTTCGAATTTCGGCCAACAGATGGCGCAGGCGGCAGCATCAGGCTGTCGAAATTCAGACCTTATTCTAATTTTCATACGCATGAGATTTTTGGCTCATTTCGCAGAGTAGAATCTCAGTCGACTTCTTGAACCGACTCTCCACTCACCTGCAGAAATAGAGTTTTCAGGATGGAACGAGTTTTATAATAATATTTATGATTGAATAATGTCTGTTATACTTAATGAAAACCTACAAAACATATTACTTACCCATCATACGTAGTATAGGGTAAGTCTTGCAATCGTTTTGAAAATCGAAAATTTTTTTGACGGATTTACACGTTTTACATAGTGGAGATTCCGAAAAACATATTTTTAGAAAAAAAAAATTTGCCGTCCGTCTTTCTATTTGTCTGTAAACGCTCTATCTCCCGAACAAATTGAGATAGAAACTTCAAATTTTGTATGTAGTTAGTATGTTAGAATGGGACGAAGCCTATTTAATATCAGCAACCTCGATTATCCGGAACTATTTTTTTCGGACTCTCAAAAAATTCGTTCTGATGAAAGGTACATAAAAATTTTCGAATATTTTTGTTCTAAGGCATGGAAGCAAAAGGCAATAAAATAACACACATTTTGCATATAGAACGAAGTCAATCGGATTATTAGTTGCCGAGATATTTGTAATCCTGTTTTCCACATTCTTCGATTTTTCATGACCCTGTATTTCATTCAAATTTCAATTCAGAGGTATATTTTAATTGGAAATGAGACGCTTAATACGACGCAGTTAATTGTTAGTTAATAGAAATATTAGTTTTGGAGTTATAAGGATGTTTGTTTTAGGCAGTTCGGTACTACTTGAGTAGTTTGGCGTCTTATATAATTTGTCGAAATTGGTAATCAGCAGTTCTTTAATATAGCATTCTATATATATTAACAATATTTAAATTTTGTTTATGAATTGCAATGCATTGTATAAATAGTTTTCACAAATAGTTTTATTTTCATATACATGATGGGTAAGTATTACGGTGGCCCCCCAACGACTAGTTTTTAATAAGCATTGACTTTTCACACATTTACCATAAATAAATTGTATTAAAAAATATTTTTGTAAACGGTTAACTGATTCTCTTTTTACGTACAATAAATTCAAAATATGGAATAAACATCGCTTTTTTAAATAAAAAAAATTTAATATTTAATCTAAACATTTCTTCCACTAAATAGTATGAAATAGTATTTAAAAAATTTAGTAGTGTTAAAAAGCGTTAAGTGATGGATCAAGCAAACTCTTCTTGTACTCCAAGAGCCAACCGCACAAAACCCTAAGTCATCGAGCACAAGAACAAATCATTTACTTCATGAAAGAGTAGTAAAAGAGGAATCTAATGGTCCATGTCTGCCGGAAGCGAAGTGGTGCATAAGCAAAAAATTGATACCACTAGTGGTTGATTCGTAGGTTTAGCATTGTGTTTGCCGTACAATCAAAAGTAGGAAAAGTGGGTGCAGGAAAACACATTGCTAATCCTACGACTCTACCACTAGTGGTATCAATTTTTGGCTTATGCACCACTTCGTTTCCGGCTGACATAGATCATACGGTTGGTAGAAAATGAAAAATATTTCATTTTAGACAGGTTTCTGTCTTAACTGATAGTTTTGTATATTACAGTTACCGTCGTGATGAATGATTTTTTATGTTTAAGAGAGGATTTGTTATAGACGAAATATAGACGATACTTTCTTTCAAGGTTTAATATAATTTATGTGCCGATTTATAAGTCACTGTTCCACTTTTATTTTAGACAAAGAACTTGCCACCCCTATTTGCGTACCACTGTTCTAACTTCTGATTTCACTACACCAGGGCTGTCCAACCTTTCATTAAGCACGGGCGCACATCATCAAATTTCAAACATTGAAGGGCACCATTATTGAAATGTCTGAAAATATATTAATTCTTTACAGGTTGCAGGGTTGCCAGTTTCGATTCCCCTTTTTATACAGAAATTCTGAATTCACACAGAAATTTCCGAAAGAAGAATTTTTACATTAATTTCAGAATTGTTATTAAAGTAAAAATTATTTTTCGAAATTTCTGAAAATAATTCAATTTTCCGAATTAAAAAGAAGGCAATATTGGCAATTGTTGTAGAGAGTAACGACATGCATGCATCTTATACGATGCACAAACACCTCACAACATAAGCCATGATATCTCCCAAAATATAAGCAGAGCTCGATGTAAAAATAATTTCAGAAAAAAGGCTAAATCATAGTAAAGTTAGAATTACAATTTACAGAAAGAGGGCCTGACAAAAAATTTGTACTGAAAAAAGGCTAAAATTTATCTCCTCTTATAATAGAAAAAATACTGTGGAACACCTGAGCATTTTACAGAAACATTTTTTAACATGGATTTTTATATAAATAAATTTTAGTGACATGAATCAGTCGAAAGGGCGCCATGAAAACCCTTAAAGGGCGCCATGGCGCCCGCGGGCGCCGCGTTGGACAGCTCTGCACTACACGATGTACAAAGAAGAAGAGTTTGCTTGACCATCTCTTAGAGCTTTTTGACATCACTAATTTTTTTAAATACAATTTCATACTATTTAATGGAAGAAATGTTTAGATTAAATATTAAGATTTTTTTAAAGATAAAAAACTATGTTTATCCCATATTTTCAATTTATTATATGTAAAAAGAGAATCAGTTAACCGATTACAAAAACATTTTTAATACTATTTACTTATGGTAAGTGTTTGAAAAGTCAATGCTTATTAAAAAAAAAGTTTTGTTGGTTTTTATTAAGTATGATATGCATTATTCAATCATAAATATTATATTAAATCTCTTTGCATCTAACAAAATTTGTTTCTGTAGGTGAGTGGAGCGTCGATTCAACATGTCGACTGAGATTCAACTCTACGAAATGAGCCGAAAAGCTCATGCGTATGAGTAATGTCTGAATTTCGGCAGCCTGATGTTGCCGCCAACGCTATCTGTTGGCCGAAATTCAAACTATTTTAAGAAAGTGCATATCTAAAAATTTACTGATTTTCTGATAACAATGCAGTAAATCGCACATTTTTACCTCAAACCTTTTTTTTTTTTTTTTTTTTTTTTGTTGTTATTTACAGGGATGAGATTTTCGCTTTTTTGCACACCAGTAAAATCTTAGCGAAAATGTTATATTATTTAATCGAAACATTTTTGCGATTTAACACAACATTTTCTCTAAGATTATACTGGTGTCCAAAAAAGCGGAAATCTCATCCCTATATTTACTTTCAAAATGAGTCAGTCATTTACTGGACACCCTGTATAATTTTAATTTATAAATACAATGTTAGAACTCAGTGTTACCAGTAGGCTACTTTTTTTAAATTCAGATTTCTTCATTGGCACCACTTTTTTGAAACGGTAATTTACCTTTTGTGTTCGCCTTAATTATCATATCATAGAATAAGGCACATTTTATCATTTTTAAAAATTGGTGCCAACCAAGAATCTTGATTTAAAAAAAGTAGCCCGTCTGGCAACACTGTTAGAACTATTTTAAAATAAAATTTTTGTCTAGAATGTGCTCGACGATAACTCATAGACAAGACCGGCTCATAGAACGGCAACTTATAGACAACTGGCAAGTCCCTGAAATGCCTTCTCATGTTCATGTTCAAAAAGAAAAGAAAAATCTCTTTCGAAAAGAAAGGGAAAAAAAGGAGAAATAAATTAAAAATAAAACAAAAAATCAAAATAGAAAAAGAGAGTTAGATAGGGAAATAAATTGTAATATATCTATTTTAGAATTAAAAATTTTCACAAAAAGTATTTCGATATATAAAAATAAGTTGTCTGAGTTGGGAAGTGTAATCGTTTTAAAGCTTTATAAATAAAAGGGGAAAAGTATGTCATATTGAATTTCTAAGCAAAATATACATTCACGTTAAATTTTTAGTACTAGTCTATTTATTATTTCTGCTTAAGATGTAAGTTGAAATTTATACTTTCTATGTCAGAAATATTTTAGAGTAAAATTTATTTGTAGTAAATAGTAAACTATTACTGTCGTAGAGTTGTCAGAGATTGGCGTTAAAATATCTCCGTCCGTTTCACTATCAGAGCAGATGGAGAAAATAAAGAAAAAGAAACACCTACTCCCATTCGATGAAGGAATGGGATTGATTCCGAGAAATTTTGACATAGAGCGTGGCGAGTAATAACAACGCATGGTTTAGGCATGTTCAACTTCATTAGAGGCCTTAGAAGTTCTTGGCTGTTAGGACGGAATTTATGACATCATATCATGTTTAACCAATCGGCAAAGACAACTCTTGTTTGTAACCCCCTTACAAGGGTAACTTCCTCACGAGATTGGATAGACGGAGATTACGTCATTAATTCCGTCCTAAGACCCGCCTAAAAAGCAAAAGCTTCCGAGGTTAGGGCGCAGCGGTTCTCGATCTTTTTGGCTCGCGGAGACTTTTATGGGAAGAATTTCTAAGGCGGAGCCCCTTAACCCAACGAAACTCTGTGGTATACAAATTAATATTTTTTCATGTCTATGGAGACGAGAAAAATCTGCTGGATAAAAATCCGAGCCAGTAATTTCCAACATTTGATCAAGGTTTTCAGTTTGGCCCCTTTCTGATACAGAAATTCTAAATTCATACTAGAAATTTAATAAATCAAATTTTCTATCACATAACCTTTAACAGTTTTATTTAATATCTTATACTATAATGCGAGCAAAAATTGTGTGTGTGTGTGTGTGTGTGTGTGTGTGTGTCTGTGTGGGTAAATTTTATCTCAAAAACGGCTCTAACGATTTTCGCAAAAATTTGGATTTTACCATTTTCGGGCACGAGAAAACCATTGGGATAGGTCCCATGTTCGGGAAAATTCGATTACTGGGTCATTTTGGGTCATAATGGGTCAGGATAAAGCTATTTATATCTAGAGAACGGCTGGATCGATTTTAAAGAAATTTTGCATCCAAACGTTTTTTGGCACGAGAAAACAATTGAGCTGGGTCACATGTTCGAAAAATTTTGATTAGTGGGTCATTTTTGGGTCATTGTGGGTCAAGCCATTTTTATTTAAAAAACGGCTCTAACGATTTCGACCAAATTTTATATTTTATCGTTTTGGATTACAAGAAGACCATTGGGTTAGGTAACATGTTCGAGAAAATTCGGTTAGTGGGTCATTTTTGGGGTCATTGTGGGTCATGCTATTTTTATCTAGAGATTTTCTCACGCAATTTTGACTAAAATTTACATTCTATGGTTTTCGGCCATGAGAAAAACATTGGGCTAGGTTACATGTTCGAAAAAAATTTTAATGGGTCATACTGGGTCATTAAGGGTCTGGGTCAATCTATTTATATTTAAAGAACCGCAGAATCAATTTCATCGAAATTTTGCCTGTAATAGTTTTTTGACACGAGAAAGCTAATGGGCTAAGTCACACGATCGAGAGATTTCGATTATAAGAGTCATTTGTGGGTCATGATGGGTCATAATGGGTCATGGTCAAGCTATAGCTAGGTGGATCGATTTTAACGAAATTTTGTATGCAACATTTTTTTGGCACGAGAAAACTATTGGGCTAGGTCTCAGTTCGAGAAATTTCGATTACTGGGTCATTTTGGGTCATAAAAGGTCTGGGTCAAGCTATTTATATATAAAGTACAACAGTATCAAATTTAATGAAATTTTGTATGTAAGTTTTTTGACACGAGAAAATTAATGGGCTATCTCACATGTTTGAGAGATTTCGATTATAAGAGCCATTTATGGGTCATAATGGGTCATAACGGGTCATGTCAAGCTATATCTAAAGAACATGTGGATCAGTTTTAACGAAATTTTGTATAAAAATTTTTTGGCACGAGAAAATCATTGGGCTAGGTCACATGATCGAGAAATTTCGATTAATGGGTCATTTTGGGTCATAAAGGGTCTGGGTCAAGTTATTTATATTTAAAAAACGGCAGGATAGAGTTTAACGAAATTTTGAGTGTAACAATATTTATACACGAGAAAACTAATGGGCTAAGTCACATGTTCGAAAGATTTCGATTATAAGGGTCATTTATGGGTCATAATGGGTCATAACGGGTCATGTCAAGCTATATCTAAAGAACATGTGGATCAGTTTTAACGAAATTTTGTATAAAAATTTTTTGGCACGAGAAAATCATTGGGCTAGGTCACATGATCGAGAAATTTCGATTAATGGGTCATTTTGGGTCATAAAGGGTCTGGGTCAAGTTATTTATATTTAAAAAACGGCAGGATAGAGTTTAACGAAATTTTGAGTGTAACAATATTTATACACGAGAAAACTAATGGGCTAAGTCACATGTTCGAAAGATTTCGATTATAAGGGTCATTTGTGGGTCATGATGGGTCATGGTCAAGCTATATCTAAAGAACGGGTGAATCGATTTTAACGAAATTTTGTATACAGCATTTTTTTGGCACGAGAAAATCATTGGGCTATGTCACATGTTCGAGAAATTTCGATCAGTGGGTCACTTTTGGGTTATTCTAATTTTATCTAGACAATGTCTCACAATCATTGGGTTAGGTCAGATGTTTGAGAAAAGTCGATTAATGAGTCATTTTGGGTCATAATGGGTCAAGGTCAAACTATTTATACCTAAAAATTGGCTCAATCGATTTTATCTAAATTTTGTATTTAACGTTTTTCGGCACGCAAAAATTAATGAACTAAGTCACATTTTCGAGAGATTTCGATATAAGGGTCATTTGTAGGTCATGCTAATTTTATCTAGAAAATTGTTCTCACCATTTTGAATATATTTTCTATTATATCGTTTTCGGGCAAAAGAAAACCATTGAGATGGGACACATGCACGAAACAATTCAATTAGTGGGTCGTTTTAGGTCTTAATGGGTTCGGGTCATTCTAATTATATATAACAGCGACTCAGTCAATTTTACCTAAATTTTGCAGCGGAACGTCTTTTATCACTAGAAGACTATTGAGCTGAGTTGCATATTAAACAAAATTATATTAGTGGGTCATATCGCTTCATTGCTGAATGCTGTCAAGCTAATTTTACTTAAGAAATGGCTTAAACGATTTTGATTCATTTTATACTCTACTGTTTTTGATTACCTGAAGACCATTGAGCAAAGTCACATGTTTGATCACATGTGATTAGTGGATCATTTGGGTAATAAGGGTCAGGATCACGAGACTATGGCAAAAGCCAATAAGTTGGCGATATTTGACAAAATACTGGCGAAATTTGGCCGAAAAATCGACTATTAAGGTTACGAAACCAAAACACATATTTGGCGCCAAATGAAAGAATGTGTCCAAATTTGGTTATATCTGGCAAAAAATATTGTATTTCAGAATGTGAAGAAATTTCTTATACATTCTTAATAGTCTTCGAGATGCATAGTTAAACTAATCAGAGTCGAGCTAAAAAAGTGATTTGGATTGATGTCCTTTCGTTGTAAATTTTAAAATAAAGTAAAATTTATGAACATGTGCATACAAACATAGTTTTCTTATTGATTGTTTTTCTAAATAATACTATTATTAATAACATGTTTTACAGCAATAATACTATATCGAGTTGAACACAAAGTTAATTTTGACCGAGCTGAGCTCGGTCATCCCTGCTAGTTACTATTATTGGATACAATAAAATAAAAATAAGGATTAAAATCCTCTTTTTTTGTATTAGAATACAGCAAAAGTTATAATTAAAAATTTGTGATTTCTGAAAGAGTTTAGTAACAAAAAAAACAAACTTTTTTTTTTTTTTTTTTTTTTTTTTTTTTTTTTTTTTTTTTTTTTACAGGAGCGACGTTCAAGCAATACTGTTAAGGGGTTATTGACATCCATTTTTTAAATAAAAAGTATCCTTTTGGGATTTCCAGTTTGAACCGGAATTAAAAATCAAAATGATAACCATGTTTGGATTATGCATTGCTTTGGGGCTTACGTAAAACTATCTGTATTATAAAGGCCAAACGTATCTGTGCGTAACAAATACGTCATTTTGCGCATGGCAACACTTTCAAATTTTAAATGATTTTCGGTATTGCAATTTTTGCTACTAAAAGTTTTTAAACTTTTTAATGTCGCATATTTTCAATTTTTACACCATCCTGTAGGGAAAAAAAATGTACTTTTAAATGAAATTTGTTTGAAAGCTTTATCTTAATTTGTTTTTGAAATATTAATTTTTTTGTAGCTTTTAATACCTCTTTTCTAATTGAAGAGAAAGAGTACTCTATTATATAGAAAGACTATTATATAGAATAGAAATACTCTATTTCTATTTAAAGCAAAGCTAAAAAGTGAAAAAATTGAGCGCTGTATCTTTATGTTGCCATTTTATCATTAAAAGGGGGGGGGGAGAATTTAAATATCGTCTGTTAATAAAAACCGGTGAATTTTGACTTCATTTATAAAATTTGATTTACACGTAAAAGAATATCAAAAGTTTAGTATCTATTTTAGCTAATAGAATTGAGACTTCAAGTTTTGAATCAAAATTATCAAATTAAAATGCAATTTTTATAAAAAAGTGAATACAGATGTGAAATGTACATTTGTAAATTTTGATATGGTAAAAATCATGCCGGGTTTAGATTTCAAGGGAAAAAAAATTCTATGATTGAGTGAAAGTTGAATAAATTTTGCTTTTTATCATTTTGGAATACTAGCATAAGAATCTTAATTGATAACTTTATCATAATAACAGATCTTTATTATTTTTTACTGTTTACATATACGATTGAAGTTTAATTTAAACAATTTCTACAACTGCGTTTTATAGAAATAGTATGTTGTTAATTTGATGATAAATGTCGTTTGTTTAAGAGTTAGACGTACCAATATAAAATGCATTTTTTATTATAACTAATTTTGTCGGCTTATTATAAGTTTATGAGACAGTTCCTTCTTAAACATTTTCTTTCGTCAAAATTTGACGGGTTCTACCTTGTTATTATTTATGGCGAAAAGGACACACACACACACAAAAAGTAAGTTTGCAGAGAGATACTTCTGTATAATTCCAATAAGCTACTCGCAAAAAAAAAGAAAAAAAAAAAAGCAAGTGCGAAAATCAGAAAATGCAAACACCTAAGCAATAGAAGTGGCATGTAGGAGCAAAAGGTGAAATCGGGTGCACTTGGCGTGCTTTGGTGGGGTCGCCAATAACGATAATTATCAAAATGAGTAGTAATGCTGTGATCACCGCTATCCGTGCGATAGCAGTGCGTTCACACTCCCCCCTGCCCCTTTCGTGTAGGGAGTCAAAACCCCTTCTCCGAGATTTGGGTCAAAGATTGTATAATACCTTAGAAGTAAAAGATTAGATTAATCTGTTCGTTGTGTTAGCGTTGTTTTCGAATGAAAGGTGAAAGTAGAACTTTCGATACATAAAATTTATTATTTTACCGAATCCTGCTTCAGTGAAGATTTTTCTATTGCACTGATGAATATCAGCTATGTACTTTCAATCTAGAAAAAATATATCATAATAATAACAGATCATATTATAAAATCTTCCATAATCTTTAAGTCACGAGACGTCCCGCCTATAGAAATGGCGTTTTGAATTCTCGCGGGGGAGTTGGAGCAATTAGGATTACTAGAAAAATGTTTGGCGAATCTGTGGATGCAATGAAGCAGCCTACGATTGGATCTCCCCCTTTGAGCGTGTTTCCCAGCAGAGCTGTTTGCACTGTTTCAGTTAGTTACGGTTTCCATAGCTTTCTTTTCTTTCCCTCTAAGTTCTTTGGTTAGATATCATGGGAAAATCAAACTTATTCTCTTATATTTTATTCAATCTCATGCGAAAATATTAGAAAAAACAACTGTGACATTTAATTATGTCGTGTGTTAAAAGGTAAAATGGTTGCATGTGGTTAAACTTTTGTGAAATGCTAAATCAGAATTGAAAATTTGTTTTTATCAATTTATGTTTATTGATGTATTTTACATGAATATTTAAGGCTGTTCCTAAATCTAAAAGGGCAACTTTATGACATAACTTTTAATTTATTTTTGTTCGAAAATGCATGAAACTAGCAGTTGATGCACAGAAGCTACCTAATTACTCACATTTTCCTGTTTGTTTATTTATTTATTTGCAAACACAATAAATTTATCAGAAAATAGTGTCAATGGTCACCGTTTTAAACGGAATCTCCGAGCGGAAGTAAAATAACCACAGAAATTGGGGTGAAAAACGTGTTCTTCACGTGATCAAAATCTCTTATAACTCAATATCGATCAAATATGGAAAACACAATTCGATTCCAAATCGCTTCCATAGTCAGGCTTTTCAACTTTAAATCTTTCCGTTAAAAATGAATTTGTAAATGAATCCAAAGATTTTTTACTTGTTGAGCAGAGTAGTTGAAAACGGCCGAAGGAAATACAATATAAACTGAACTAATGCGAAAATTGATTTCATCTGAATATATATATTATTCACATTCATTGGACTATGTTTTTATTATTTTGACTATGGAATTATGATATAATTTGTTATTAATAAAAAAAATCATCAAATGCTGAAATTTTATGCACATTTCGTAAGTTAAATAACCGGTTTTTAAGATGTCATATGTAAAATAAACCTCTTATTAAAAAAAAAAAAAAAAAGAAAAAAAAAAAAGAAAAAGAAAAAAAGAAAAAAAAAAAGAAAAAAAAAGAAAAAAAAGAAACAATTTAATAAGGAAGAATGGGTATAGGAAAATCGCCTTTCGTGTTTCCGTTTAGTTTTAATTTCATCTTAACCTCCCCCCTCATTTACAAACACACACAACCTGAAAGTTTCTCAAAAAATGCTTAAGACTTGTAAAACATTTTTTTTTAACTTTAATTTTTTTTTCATATATCATTTTATTGCAACAATAACTAATCAATAATTCAGAATCTCTCCTTTTTTCAATTACTGATTTAACCCCTCCCCTTTCCCGAACTATGCATACAATAATAAATTGGTAATTCAAACGTCCTCCCCTCTGCAAAAAAAAAAAAAAAAGAAAGAAAAAAGAAAAAAAAAGAAAGAAAAAAGAAAAGAAAAAGAAAAAAAGGGCAGAAAAAAAGAAAAAAAAATGTAATTTAACAAATTACAACTTTTATTTGGAAAATGATTTTTTTTGAAAGACTGAATAAAATTTAAGACTTACAAGTAAAGTCTAAATAATAATAATAACGAACATCATTTTTAAGATGATCAAAACGTGTCATACGTAATAAAACAGTCCTATATTTCGTTCGCCTTGGATTAAACATTAATATTCCTCGACCAATCATAAACAAATTTTTAATGAAATTTCAATTTTACAATTTTCAGTACTGCAAATTTTTTAAATTCTAAATATCGCACATTTTCAATTTTTAAATTACCGGATAGGGGGAAAAATGTACAACTTTAAAAAACTGGTATAGCCTTTTTTTTTAAATTATGCAATCATCTGCTTTTTTCATTAACAGTATGGGACTGGGTGCCGACCGTTCAGTATAATACCGTACTTTGATACATCAGCGTATTCTAAATATACAGGAATTCTTTTTTTCGAAGTATGTAGGCGTTGCTAAGAATATTTATATCCAGTTTAGTTTTAAAATGCAGTTTCACTAATTCCTATAGATTTACTACATTCGGCAAAATATTTAATTAATTTTTCCGCATTCCCCCAATGTTTAACATGTTATATGCGTTTAAACTTTTAAACTGGTTTGTAATGTTAATAAAGCAAGCTAAATGTAAATAATACATTTATATTAAATGAGTTTTTGGTACGGGAAGAAAATTTATGATTTTGCCTTCCGCAAATTGCATTAATATACCAAACAAATGGGAAACAATTTTCACATTAAATAATTATCTTTCAGCTTCACCTTTTTCAATATATTTTGCGAGACATGACAGAAGATACATAAATAATCATCTTCTGAAAGAAATGTGCAAAAATAATCAGCAAAGGTACGAGTATTTAGGACCGTTGGCGATATTAAACCGTTAAATTTTTCTTAATCCAGGAAAGTAAATTTAACTTTTCTTATTATATATATATATATATATATATATATATATATATAATATCGCAATTTGACTTTACTTAATTATAGTTTTACGAATAAAAACATATTCATAGTGTGTAATGTATTCACTTATTTTTTTAAATTATCCATCCTCTTTCAGTGTTTCCCCCAGGACAAGGGCGCACAGGCCTTCGACCAGTAAATTTTTGATCTTCCACCAGTAAATTTTTGAAAAGAAATGTTCCCCTTATTTTTGGCATTAATTCTGTATCTTTAAGAATTTAAATAAGAAAAAACCTTCTGCTAACATTTACCGGTGGACGTTTCCCCGAAGGCCTGTGCGCCCTTCTCCTGGGGGAAACATTGCTCTTTTATTATAAGAATTACGCTTTCTTAGTATTCAATAAACATAAAATTAGTATTAATGCTTGTAATTTAACACAATTTAGTTAGTAGCAAACTTGAATTTTTTTAAAAGCATGTTTCTCAGTCCGGTGAAAAAATTATTTAAAAGAGAAAGAAAAAGACAAATAAAATAAAGTCTTATTCAAAGAAGTGTTCTAATAAAAAGTTTCAGAAAAAAGTTGTATTTAACTTATAGTGCAATTTCTTACTGAAATCAGCTTTCACAGCTAAAGATTAAAAAAAATTGCATTGTCTTTATGAGAGTAACCTTTTTTAAAGCAAGAAAATAAAACAAGCTTGAATCTGCAATTGAAAATGAACACTCAATCCCGTGAAAAAAAAAAAAAAAAAAAAAAAAAAAAAAAAAAAAAAATTGGCAAGCATCACGAACTTTTAATTTGGCGTTATATAAACTGATAAAAAAAAAAAAAACTCGCAGGAAATCAAAAATTCGTGCAAAGTGCTCTATATAAATAGGATTTGAAATTGGTATTTATGAAACATGGTATATACTAATACTTAGCAGCAGAAAATAAATACATTATACCACTACAATAAATATGTTCAGAAATTTCAAACTTTCACACCAGAATTTGAAAAGTAGTTTAATTTAAATATATTTAAGCTAAGTTTGAATGACATCCAATATAATAAAATGCCTGTCATGGTACGGTAGTGGAATGTCGTCTTGGCTATTCTGCTGCCGATGCCAATTATTATAAACAAATGCAAATTGACTTGATACGGTACACGGTAGTTTAATGTCGTTTAAACTGACCTACAACTGTTGTCAATCTTGCAGAACGGCAGCTCGACATCGCGGTGCTTACGGAGTGCCAACACAATGTGAGCCCATTGCGTGTAACCTCCAACTAAATATGGAAAATGAAACATAAAAAGAGGAATTTCGAAACAATGCACGGTTAAAAAGTATAATTTAGTCTGTGGTGGAAATCCTAAGATTATTCCAGAGCTGGAAGCACGAGGTTAAATATAACCTCCTAAAAAGGGGCGCATGCGGCATCCAAACGAGTTTGGTTGCCCCATACTTCGATGTCATTTCACCGACTGGTATCGGCAAAGAAGGGAGAGTGTAAAGGCAGTATGGTACCAAGAAGCACAGAAAAGGCATAGCATAAGGTATCCCAGCCCACGACTAACTCTAAGAACCAAAACAAGTATGTAAAATCATGCGTTAAGCATAGATTATGAAGCACTTTCCAACACTTTAACAAAACTTTGTTATTTAGAGAAATAATAGTGTATAGCCAAATATACCCAATATGTATTCCAGTACATTAGAACAGCCCTGTATTTCATATGTCAGTTCATACAATAGGAAAATTTAGCTTAGCAAGAAAATACCCAGTAGCTTGAGATTCCTTTTTCAGCAATTCATACTATTAGATGGAAACATACTTTAATTCTTTTGTTCAGCCCTGTAGTTTACATTGTACCTTTATTACACGTCAGCATTAGGCTAAAATTTATTGTAAACTAAAACACTTTTAAAGCAACTGAAATCACATTCTCATAAATCATCATTCATACGCGTCCATGTACCGAATTCTTTGCGTGGCCCTGTATAACCTTTTATCTATATTCTGCAAACATTTCTCAGTAAATTGAATGAAGATCAGCGCAAAAATGCATAGCTTATTTAAGAACCGCGTTTAAATAATTTACGCTCATATTCAGTAACGTTGGTGAGCTCTTTACGGGTAACCCTGTATATCAACTATAACATTTATACACACCATATAATGTGCATATATTTAGCGAAATATAAACGCGCATATCATAATTAAAATGTATTTCATCCCTCCATCAGCCATCATCGGACACATATACGGTACTTCGGAAAAAATATACTATTTGAAATCTTTTGTGTGGCCCTGTAAATGCTATGTACTTCATATTATGCAAGACAGTAGCGTATAATTTATATTAAGCTTCAGAGACATATATCAATTTTATTATATATGAAAAAGCTTAATATTTTTTAAATATGTAATGGGAAACTTTTGATTCGCCCTGTAGATAAACTAATCATGGTAGAAACTTCATTTTTGATAGGACTTCTGCTAGGGTAAACGTCAATAACGTCCTAAAATTTCATGGCAATCGGACCATATTAACGATTTTTCCCCATAGGCCGTAATGTAATGGGAAACTTTTGATTCTCTCTGTAGATAAACTAATCATGGTAGATATTTCATTTTCAATAGGGTTCGTGCTAGGGTAAGCCTCAATAACGTCCTAAAATTTCATGGCAATCCGAGTATATTAACGATTTTTCCCCATAGGCCGTAATGTAAGTGGAAACTTTTGATTCGCCCTGTAGATAAACTAATCGTGATAGATACTTCATTTTTAATAGGGTTCGTGCTAGGGTAAACATCAATAACGTATAAAAATTTCATAGCAATCCGAGTATATTTACGGGATTTAGAGCGCGGACAGACGGCCAGACAAACCGAATGCATAAGCACTTTTCAACTTTGTTGGAAAGTGCTAACAAACCGAATGCATAAGCACTTTTCAACTTTGTTGGAAAGTGCTAAAAAGGGGGCCACATAGCTCACTAATTTTGGTGACAATCACCTGAAACCCATTCACCAAGCTTCCCATCAGCTAACATAGTGACACAGGTCCCGCGTTTTACTGGCATATGTTATCGGCCACCTGGACCGCACTACCAAACGAAGTTCCTGTACACACTACGCTCGCGCAGGTCCACAACTCCAGTAAACAAGTTATTCGGTTCATGCCTGGTCTAAACGGGGGTCAAGTTAAATTTAGAAAATTTAAAATCTAATTGCTGAATTAAGCTGAAAACTGTGAGGTGAAATTGTGCGACCCTTGCCGGCGGCGAGTTCCTCACACACCAGCGGTCGAGGGTAGAATGAGCCAAAAAGGGCAAGAAAAGGTCTTAAATAGCCGACATACAGTGAGCAAGCACCTCTTGGCCAATAGGAGAATGAGGAAGGCGTGGCTTATCCTCAAAGATGGAAGTGACTTCTACAAAAACTAAGAAATCTAAAATTTAGAAAAAGATAGAGTACCCAATTACAATTTACAAATAAAATTAATAAGAAAGTAAAGGGAAGTCGAAACAATAAACAAGTAATAAAAATAAAATTTACAATTAATTAGAAAAGCTGAAAAACTCGACTGTATCAAACTACAGAATGCTTCATGACGTCAGGGGTAAAGCCAATTCTAGATGAAAATTTCTTTCAATCTAGAGAAAATAGAATTTTTCCCGGGAACTCTGCTTTAAGTGACAGCGGAAGGATTCCTTCTGGATGTTTTGGAATATGGGATGAAGTTATCATCCCGTGCAAGAATAGCTGGGGCCCTTCCCGGTTTTTCCCAACTGATCCGTCATAACGCCTGATGACATTTAACCCTTTAACGATCATAGCATTTTCATTGCTAAGATGTCGAAATAAATGAATGACACCGGTAATTAAGAACAAATATATTTCCAAATAAGAAAACGTGATTTTTCACATACAAAATAAAAGGGATATTTTTAGATAAAAATACCGGTGTCAGTGTTGCGTATCGGAATTAAAATTTTGTGGTTTCGTGGCGAAACCAATGAACGTTAAAGGGTTAAAGCAGGATTCCGCTCGGCAGGGACTGACCTATGACACTTCAATGTAAGTTTCTTGACTTTCGTAAAAAGTTTGAATCGAAATACACTCTTAAAAAGATTGGATTGTCTTTATATCTTCCAAGAGCCGACCGCACAAAACCCTAAGCCATCGAGCACAATTTTTTTTATATAGAAGAACAGTAATAGAGGAATCTATTGATCCATGTCTGCAGGAAGGAAAGTGGTGCATAAGACAAAAATTGATACCACTAGTGGTTGACTCATAGGTTTAGCATTGTGTTTTCCTGCACCCAGTTTTCCGCGTTTTCATACTTTTGATTATACGGCAAACACAATGCTAAACCTACGAGTCGACCTCTAGTGGTATCAATTTTTGTCTTATGCACCACTTCGCTTCCGGCAGACATGGATCATTAGATTCCCTTATGACTGCTCTTCCATAAAATAAAGGAATTTTTCTTGTGTTCCATGACTTAGGTTTGGTGCGGTCAGCTCTAGGACTACTATAGGCAGTAACGTTCTTTTACCAAGCAAATGAAACAAGCTTGAATACGCAATTGAGAGTGAACTATCAATGCTGTAAAGAAAGCTTGGTTAGTATCATTAGCTCAGAATTAGGCGTTATTTAATGTGATAGAACTTCCCACAGGGCAATCAAAAAATTAGTGCGCAATGTTGTATATAAAAAGGAATTTGAAATTGGTATTTAAGGCAAGGAATATAACAATACTACTTAGCAGCAGAAAATGAGTATATAATAACACTATAATAAATATGTTCAAAAATATAAAACTTTCACACCGGAAATTGAAAAGAAATTTAATTTTCCAGATTTCTAAGCCAGTTTTGCCTTTTATTCAACCAAATCAATTTGTTCTCATGGTATGGTAGTGGAATGTCGACTCGGCTACTCCACTGCTGTATCTGCAATCAATTTTTAAAATTTATGTTTGTGGGCAACCGGGAATTAAGCTGCGAACACACGCAATCACCTTCTGCGGTTAGAATTCCTTTCATGGGAAAATCAGTCATTCTCTTTTATTCAAACTCATGGGAAAAAATTAGAATAAATAATTGAAACATTTAACTATTATGTCGTGTTTTAAAAGGTAAAATATTTACATGTAGTTAAGCTTTTGTAAAATGTTGTATCAGAATTAAAAATTTATTTATATCAATTTATGTTTATTGATGTATTTTACATGCATATTTAAGGCCGTTCCTACATTTAAAAAGGTAACTTTATGACATAACTTTTAATTTATTTTTGTTCGAAAATGCATGAAATTAGCAGGTGTTCCTCAGAAGTTTCCTAATCACTCACTTTTTCCTGTTTATTTATTTGCAGACACAATAGGTCTTTCAGAAAATAAAGTCAATGGTCAACGTTTTGAATCGAATTTCCCAGTGAGGAAAAATAACCATAAAAACTGTTGTGAAAAACTTGTTCTTCGCCTGATCAAAATCGCTTATAGCTCAATATTATTCAAAAAATGGAAAACACAGTTCGATTCCAAATCGCTTCCATAATCAGGCTTTTAAATCTTTTCGTTTAAAAATGAATTTGTAAATATATCCAAAGATTTTTTACTTGTTGAGCAGAGCAGTTGGAAACAGCCTTAGGAAAGACAGTATAAACTGAACTAATAGGAAAATTGATTTAATCTGAATACATATATATATTATTCACAGGCATCGGACTGTGTTTTAATTATTTTGACTGTGAAATTATGATATAATTTGTTATTTATTTAAAAAAAATCGTCAAATGCTGAAGTTTTATGCACATTTCGTAAGTTAAATAACCGATTTTTAAGATTTAGTCACATGTAAAATAACCTCTTATTAAAAAAAAAAAAAAAAAAAAAAAAAAAAAAAAAAATTTAAGAAGGCAGAATGGGAATAAGGAAATCTCCTATCGCGTTTCCGTTTACCTTTAATTTCATCTTAATCTTGTCCCCCCCCCCTTACACACATACAACCTGAAAGTTTCACAAAAATGCTTCGAATTTGTATTTTTTTTTTAACTTTTACATTTCTATTCATTTATCCTTTTATTACAACAATAAATAATCAATAATTCAGAATCTCTTCCTTTTGCAATTACTGATTTAACCCCTCCCCTCCCCCGAACTATGTTTTCAATAATAAATTGTTAATTCAAACGCCCTCCCCTATGCAAGGGAAAAAAAATCATAAAATGTAATTTAACAAATACAGTCGAACTCGTTTATAACGAGCTCGGATTTAACGAGAACTCGGATTTAACGAGTCAAACGAGAATATTTGGTTGGATCAATGTTAAGTCTATGGAACAGAAATCACTTTTAACGAGCAAGACCCGGTTTTAGCGAGCAAAATTTTTCTGTCTTACAATCTTTTTTCTCACTTTTCTAGTCTTTCTGTCTTATCTCTTTTTTTCTTTTCCGCGGTTTAATACTTTTGTAGAAAAATTCCTCCAGCATTCCAATGTCAATAGGGAGGATTCAATAATCCGGTGCAACAGGTGGGGCTTATTGTAAACAGGGGGGGGGGGGTGAGAACAGCTGCACCTGCTAATGTGTAGAGGTCAAGTAGGATGGTCAGATACTCATTCTTTGGCCTGAGTTCGTTGAGTACACGCGACAATTTTTATCCTCTGACTATGTCGAAACGCAAAGCTTTATCGGTTGACGAGAAAGTAAAAATTTTACAGGAGTTGGATGGCGGTGCTAAAAATGTCGAAATCTGCAAAAGGTATGGATTGTCTTCATCTACTGTTTCCACACTGCTAAAAAACAAAGCTAAGTTAATGGATGCATACGACCAAAATAAAACAGACTGTAAGCGACTGAAGAAGTGTTCGAAAGAGGATTTAGACGAAGCGTTACTGAAATGGATGAAGGTGCAACGTAGTGCTGATTTTCCTGTGAGTGGAGTTATTCTAAAAGTGCAAGCAGAAAAATTTGCTGAACAACTTGGATATTCTGAGTTCGTGTGTTCTAATGGATGGATTGATCGGTTTAAAGTTAGACATGGCATAACTTTTGAAAAAATATGCGGAGAAGCCAAGTCTGCAAACATGGCGGACATTGCAAAATAGTTGAGTGAAAAGTGGCCAGGCATCAGAGAAGGATACGCAGCAGATGACATCTATAACGCTGATGAAATAGGGATATTCTACAATGTAACCCCACAGTATACCTTAAAATTTAAAGGTGAAAAATGCATTGGAGGCAAGCTCTCTAAAAATAGGTTAACAGCTTTAGTGTATTCGAACATGTCTGGCACTGACAAGAAAAAACTCTTGATTATCGGCAAATCAAAGAACCCTAGATGTTTCAAAAATGTGAAAAAGCTACCGGTAGACAATGATCATAGCCGAAAAGCCTGGATGACTTCAGACATTTTCACAAAATTCATTTCAAAATGGGAGAGACAACTGCGGAGAGAAAATCGTAAAATTCTCCTTTTGATAGATAATTGTTCAGCTCATTCCGAAATCACTGGACTTTCCAATATCAGGATTGAATTTTTGCCACCAAATTCTACATCTGTTATCCAGCCTATGGACCAAGGAGTCATAAGAAGTTTTAAGTGCCACTTCCGTAAGCAACTAATTTTGATGATTCTGGACCGAAGAGATAGAAGTGCAACAGCATCAAATACCAATGTGAGCGTACTGGAAGCTATACGTTTGATGAACGATGCATGGGAAAATGTCACATCAACATGCATCATCAAGTGTTTCCATAAGGCTGGATTGGAGAGTTGTCAAGACGATCAATCCATTGAGGAAGAAGATTTTGACAATTTCTTACAAACTGCAAATTTAGAAATGACCAAAGAAGAATTTCTAAACTATGTATCCATCGACGACGATTTGATGACCTCAGATGTACCAACTACCGAAGATATTGTAGCTGACGTACTAGCGAATTCAGCGGAAAAACATGGCGAAAGCGATGAGGACACTGATGAATATGAATATGAAGAAACTGAACCACCCCCAACTTGTTCTACTATGTTGGAGTTCGTTGAAAAAATGCAGACCTTTTTTGAAGCGAGGGATGTCAGTGATGATGTCTTCCGGGCGATGAGTCTTCTCCGAAGAACAGTAGCACAGGAAAGAGACAGGGAACGAGTTCAAAGTAAAATAACAAAATATTTTAAATAGTATGTAGATTAATGAAAAAAAATAAATGTTTTGGTAAGAATCTTTTCCTTTATATTTCTTTCCGTTTATTGTTTCTTTCCTTTAAGACTGTAGCGCAAGTAGAAATTTTTTGCTGGTTGGGGGGGGGGGAGTTAGTTGTCATTAAAAATAACAAAAATATTAATTAAATTAATTAATGTAATTAAAGTAAGTAAGTATTAATTAAATTTTAAGTAAACTCAATCATTTGACCTCCCAAGCACCCCCCCCCCCCCTCTTCTGGTTGCACGCCTGCCTTGAGGACCCGTTTATCACGAGCACTCGGATTTAACGAGTACATGTTACGGTCCCTTTGTGCTCGTTATAAACGAGTTCGACTGTAACAAAATTCATTTGGAAAATAATTTTTTCAAAGACGAAATAAAATTTAAGACTTACGTACATATAAATTCTAAATTAATAATAATAATAACAACGAGTATCACTTTTAAGATGACCAAAACGTGGCATACGTAGTAAAACAGTCCTATATTAAGTTCGCCATGGATTAAACATTAATATTCCTCGACCAATCATAAACAAATTTTTAATGAAATTTCAATTTTACAATTTTCAGTATTGCAAATTTTTAAATATCGTACATTATCAATTTTTACACCGCCTTATAGGGAAAAAATGTTCAACTTTAAAAACTGACATAGCCGTTTTTTTTTAATTGTGCAATCATCCGCTTTTCATTAACTGGATGGGACTAGGCGACAACCGTTCCGGATAATACGCGCTCTACTGTACTTTGATACATCAGCGCATTCTAAATGTAGAGGAATTCTTTTTTCCTAAGTAGGTAGGCGTGGCTAAAAATATTTATATCCAGTTTAGTTTAAAAATGCAGCTACACAAATTTCTTTCGAATTACTATATACGACAAAATATTTAATCAATTTTGCTGCATTCTCCCAATGTTTAACATGTTATATGCCTTTAAACTTTTAAACTGTTTGTAATGTTGATAATGCAAGATAAATGTAAATAATACATTTATAAGAAATGTGTTAATGATACGGGAGGAAATTTTATGATTTGCCTTCTGCAAATTGCCATAATATATCAAACAAAAGGGAAACAATTTTCATATTAAACAATTATCTTTCGGCTTCATTTTTTTCAATATGTTTTGCGAGGCATCGCAGATGTTATATATATATCTTCTGAAAGAAATTTGCAAAAAGAATCCGTAAAAGTAGAAACATTTAGCACCGTTGACGATATTAAACAGTTAAACTTATTCTTAAGCACAGGAGAGTAAATTTAACTTTTCTTTTTTTTTTTATTTAAAAAAATCGCAATTTGAATCTACTTATTTATAGATTTACGAATAAAAATATATTGATAGTATGTAATGTATTTACTTATTTTTTTTAATTATTCATTATCACTTTTTATAAGAATAAAGATTTCTTAGTATTCAATAAACATGAAATTAGTATTAATTCTTGTAATTTAACACAATTTAATTACTAGCAAAATTAAATTTTATTATAAGCACGTATCTTAATCCAGTGAAAAAATATTTAAAGGTGAAAGAAAGAGAAAGACAAATAAAACGAACTCTTATTCAAAGAAGTGTTCTAATAAAAACTTTCTAAATCCAATTATGTATAATTTAGACTGCAATTTTTTGTTTGAAAAAGCTTTCACAGCTAAAGAAAAAAAAACTGCAATTGTCTTTATGAGAGAAATCTTTTTTAAATAAGTAAATAAAACAAGCATTAATTCGCAATTGAAAATAAACACTCAATGGCGTGGAAAAAAAAATTGGTAAGCATTATGAATTTTTAATTTGGAGTTATATAAACTGATAAAAAAACTCGCGGGAAATCAAAAATTCGTGCAAAGTGTTCTATATAAAAAGTATTTGAAATTGGTATTTATGAAAGATGGTATATAATAGTACTTCGTAGCAGAAAATAAATACATAATAGCACTACAATAAATATGTTCAGAAATATCTAACTTTTACAGCAGAATATGAAATTTAATTTATTTTTAATATACCTAAGGTAAGTTTGATCAATAACTCGTTTTAGAACTGCTATGTAAGTCATGGTACGATAGTGGAATGTCGTATTAACTATTCTGCTACCGATGCCAATTTTTAAACAGAACAGAGTATTTCGATCAAACAAATAAATAATCTGAGTTGGGAAGTGTAATCTGTTTAAAGTTTTATAAATTAAAGGGAAAAATTGTGTCATATTGCATTTCTAAACATAATATACACTTCACATTAGAGTTGTAGTAATAGTATATTTATTTATTACGCTTAACATACAATTTTAATTTATAAATACAATGTTAGAATTATTTTGAAATAAAATTTTTGTCTAGAAAATAGTAAATGTGCTCGACGACAACTCATAGACAAGGCGGGCTTACAGCACAACAACTTATAGACAACTGGCAAATGCCTGAAAGGCCTTTTCATGTTCATGTTCAAAAAGAAAATATTTCTCTTACGAAAGAAAAGTAAAAAAAGAGAGAAACAAATAAAAAAAAAAAGTTTGTAAGGGAAAATAAACATACAATATATTTATATTTTAGAATTAAAAATTTTAACACTAAGTATTTAGATCTAAAAAAATAAGTTATCTGAGTTAAAAAGTGTAATCTTTTTAAAGTTTTAAAATTAAAATGAAAAAGTATGTCGCATTTCTTTTCTAAACATGATATGCATTCGCATTACAAGGTTCGTACATTTCTTGGAATTTCCAAGAACTCTAGCACCACTATTTAAAAAAAAGAAAATTTACATTTAATTTTTAAACCACAACATTCGCAATCCCCACCTTTATTCACAGGTTTTACGATATTTTTCTGCAATGAAACACTTCGAAAATATCCTTAAAATTTAATGGTAAAAATGTGCAAACCCAGCATTAGATTTTTAATACCAGTATATTTATTTATTATGCTTAACATACAGGGTGTCCAGTAAATGACTGACCCATTTTGAATGCAAACAACAAAAAATCCGTTTGAGATAAAAATGTGCGGTCTGCTGCATTGCTACCAGAAAATCAGTAAATTTTTAGATATGTACTTTCTTAAAATAGTTCGAATTTCGGCCAACAGATGGCGCAGGCGGCAGCATCAGGCTGTCGAAATTCAGACCTTATTCTAATTTTCATATGCATGAGATTTTTGGCTCATTTCGCAGAGTAGAATCTCAGTCGACTTCTTGAACCGACTCTCCACTCACCTGCAGAAATAGAGTTTTCAGGATGGAACGAGTTTTATAATAATATTTATGATTGAATAATGTCTGTTATACTTAATGAAAACCTACAAAACATATTTTTAATAAGCATTGACTTTTCACACATTTACCATAAATAAATTGTATTAAAAAATGTTTTTGTAAACGGTTAACTGATTCTCTTTTTACGTACAATAAATTCAAAATATGGAATAAACATCGCTTTTATAAGTAAAAAAAAATTTAATACTTAATCTAAACATTTCTTCCATTAAAGTGTATGAAATAGTATTTAAAAAATTTAGTAGTGTTAAAAAGCGTTAAGTGATGGATCAAGCAATTTCTTCCTGTATTCCAAGAGCCAACCGCACAAAACCCTAAGTATCGAGCACAAGAACAAATCATTTACTTCATGAAAGAGTAGTAAGAGAGAAATCTAATGATCCAAGTCAGCCGGAAGCGAAGTGGTGCATAAGCAAAAAATTGATACCACTAGTAGTTGATTCGTAGATTTAGCACTGTGTTTGCCGTACAATCGAAAGTAGGAAAACTGGGTGCAGGAAAACAGATTACTAATCCTACGACTCTACCACTAGTAGTATCAATTTTTGGCTTATGAACCACTTCGCTTCCGGCAGACATAGATCATACGGTTTGTGGAAAATGAAAAATATTTCGTTTTAGACAGGTTTCTGTCTTAACTGGTCTTTTTGTATGTTACAGTCACCGTCGTGATCAATGATTTTTTATGTTTAAGAGAGGATTTGTTATAGACGAAATATAGACGAAACTTTCTTTCAAGGTTTAATATAATTTATTTGCTGATTTACAACTCTCTGTTCCACTTTTATTTTAGACAAAGAACTTGCCACCTTTATTTGCGTACCACTGTTCTAACTTCTGATTTCACTACACGACATACAAAGAAGAAGAGTTTGCTTGACCATCTCTTAGAGCTTTTTGACATCACTAATTTTTTTAAATACAATTTCATACTATTTAAAGGAAGAAATGTTTAGATTAAATATTAAGATTTTTTTTAAGATAAAATCTATGTTTATCCCATATTTTCAATTTATTGTATGTAAAAAGAGAATCAGTTAAACGATTACAAAAACATTTTTAATACTATTTACTTATGGTAAGTGTGTGAAAAGTCAATGCTTATTAAAAAATAAGTTTTGTTGGTTTTTATCAAGTATGATATACATTATTCTATCATAAATATTATATTAAATCTCTTTGCATCCAACAAAATTTATTTCTGTAGGTGAGTGGAGAGTTGATTCAACATGTCGAATGAGATTCGACTCTACGAAATGAGCCGAAATGCTCATGCGTATGAGTAATGTCTGAATTTCGACAGCCTGATGTTGCCGCCAGCGCTATCTGTTGGCCGAAATTCGAACTATTTTAAGAAAGTGCATGTCTAAAAATTTACTGATTTTCTGATAACAATGCAGTAAATCGCACATTTTTACCTCAACCCCCCCCCTTTTTTTTGTTATTCACTTTCAAAATGAGTGAGTCATTTACTGGACACCCTGTATAATTTTAATTTATAAATACAATGTTAGAACTCAGTGTTGCCAGTAGGTTACTTTTTTTAAAATTTAGATTTTTCGATTGGCACCACTTTTTTGAAACGGTAATTTAACTTTTGTTTTCGCCTTAATTATCAAATCATAGAATAAGGCACATTTTACCATTTTTAAAAAGTGGTGCCAACCAAGAATCTGGTTTTAAAGAAAGTAGCCCATTTGGCAACACTGTTAGAACTATTTTAAAATAAAATTTTTGTCTAGAAAATAGTAAATGTGCTCGACGATAACTCATAGACAAGACCGGCTCATAGAACGGCAACTTATAGACAACTGGCAAGCCCCTGAAATGCTTTCTCATGTTCATGTTCAAAAAGAAAAAAAAATCTCTTTCGAAAAGAAAGGGGAAAAAAGAGAAATAAATTAAAAATAGAACTCGCGGGGGAGTTGGCGCACTTAGGATTACTAGAAAAATGTTTGGCGAATAGGTGGATGCAATGAAGCAGCCTACGATTGCATCTCCCCCTTTGAGCGTGTTTTCCAGCACAGTTTGCTCTGTTTCAGTTAGTTAAGGTTTCCAAATCTTTCTTTTCTTTCCCTCTAAGTTCTTTGGTTAGATATCATGGGGAAATCTCTCTTATATCTTATTCTCTTATATCTTATTCAATCTCATGGGAAAATATTAGAAAAAATAACTGAGACATTTAATTATGCCATGTTTTAAAAGGTAAAATAGTTGCATGTGGATAAACTTTTGTGAAATGCTATATCAGAATTGAAAATTTATTTTTATTAATTTATGTTTATTGATGTATTTTACATGAATATTTAAGGCTGTTCTTAAATCTAAAAGGGCAACTTTATGGCATAACTTTTAATTTATTTTTGTTCGAAAATGCATGAAACTAGCAGTTGTTGCTCAGAAGCTACCTAATTAAGCACATTTTCCTGTTTATTTATTTATTTATATGCAAACACAATAGTAAATTTATCAGAAAATAGTGTCAAAGGTCACCGTTTTGAACCGAATCTCCGAGCGAAAAAAAAATAACCACAGAAATTGGGGTGAAAAACGTGTTCTTCACGTGATCAAAATCTCTTATAACTCAATGTAGATCAAATATGGAAAACACAATTCGATTCCAAATCGCTTCCATAGTCAGGCTTTTCAACTTTAAATCTTTCCGTTAAAAATGAATTTGTAAATGAATCCAAAGATTTTTTACTTGTTGAGCAGAGTAGTTGAACCCTCCAAGCGTCTTGCAAATTGGTAAAATTGTAATGTTGTTTTCTCTGCATTTTGTTTTAAATGCTAATAAAAAGGAAGAAAAAAAAGAAAAAAAATGTAATTTAACAAATTACAACTTTTATTTGGAAAATGATTTTTTTTTCCAAGACTGAATAAAATTTAAGACTTACAAATAAAGTCTAAATAATAATAATAACGAACATCATTTTTAAGATGATCAAAACATGGCATACGTAATTAAACAGTCCTATATTGCGTTCGCCATAGATTAAACATTAATATTCCTCGACCAATCATAAACAAATTTTTAATGAAATTTCAATTTTACAATTTTCAGTACTGCAAATTTTTTAAATTCTAATTATCACACATTTTCAATTTTTAAATCACCGTATAGGGGAAAAAATGTACAACTTTAAAAAACTGGTATAGTCTTTTTTTAAAATTATGCAATCATCTGCATTTTTCATTAACAGTATGGGACTGGGTGCCGACCGTTCCGTATAATACTGTACTTTGATACTTCAGCGTATTCTAAATATACAGAAATTCTTTTTTTCGAAGTAAGTAGGCGTGGCTAAGAATATTTATGTCCAGTTTAGTTTTAAAATGCAGTTTCACTAATTCCTTTCGAATTACTACATTCGGCAAAATATTTAATTAATTTTTCTGCATTCCCCCAATGTTTAACATGTTATATGCGTTTAAACTTTTAAACTGGTTTGTAATGTTAATAAAGCAAGCTAAATGTAAATAATACATTTGTATAAAACGAGTTTTTGGTACGGGAAGAAAATTTATGATTTTGCCTTCCGCAAATTGCATTAATATACCAAACAAATGGGAAACAATTTTCACATTAAATAATTATCTTTCAGCTTCACTTTTTTCAATATATTTTGCGAGACATGACAAAAGATACATAAATATATATCTTCTGAAAGAAATGTGCAAAAATAATCAGCAAAGGTACGAGTATTTAGGACCGTTGGCGATATTAAACCGTTAAATTTTTCTTAATCCAGGAAAGTAAATTTAACTTTTCTTATTTTATTATATATATATATATATATACTATATATATATATAACATCGCAATTTGACTTTAGTTATTTATAGTTTTATGAATAAAAACATATTGATAGTTTGTAATGTATTCACTTATTTTCTTAAATTATCCATGCTCTTTTATTATAAGAATTACGCTTTCTTAGTATTCAATAAACATGAAATTAGTATTAATGCTTGTAATTTAACAAAATTTAGTTACTAGCAAACTTGAATTTTATTATAAGCATGTTTCGCAGTCCGGTGAATAAGTTATTTAAAAGAGAAAGAAAAAGACAAATAAAATGAAGTCTTATTCAAAGAAGTGTTCTAATGAAAAGTTTCAGAAAAAAGTTGTATCTAACTTATAGTGCAATTTCTTATTGAAATCAGCTTTCACAGCTAAAGATTAAAAAAAAATTGCATTGTCTTTATGAGAGTAACCTTTTTTAAAGCAAGTAAATAAAACAAGCTTGAATCCGCAATTGAAAATGAACTCAATGCCGTGAAAAAAAAAAAAAAAAAAAAAAAAAAAAAAAAAAAAAAACTTGGCAAGCATCACGAACTTTCAATTTGGCATTTTGCAGTGCCAAAAATTGCAAAACCGAATTGCATGTGAAAGTGTTGCCATGCGCAAAATGACATATGCGTTACGCACAGACACGTTTGGTTTTTATAATATAGATTTGAAAAGAATATACTACCCAACTACATACTACCCCAAATAGTAGTAATTTTACCCTCGCTCTAAAATTTATGTGTATGAAGTATCATGTAAAGCGATGAAAAACAGTTGATTTGTATAAGGAACATGCATACCAAGAGCGTTTTTTATATAGACATTATTTTATAAATATTAAGACCTAAAAAAATAAGTTATCTGAGTTGGGAGGTGTAATCTTTTTAAAGTTTTAAAATTAAAGGGAAAAGTGTGCCATATTGCTTTTCTAAACATGATATACACTTCACATTAGATTTTTAGCAGTAGTATTTTATTTATTTATTATTCTTAGCATATAATTTTAATTTATAAATACAATGTTAGAACAATTTTGAAATAAAATTTTTGTCTAGAAAATAGTAAATGTACTCGACGACAACTCATAGAAAGGGCGGGCTCACAGAACGGCAACTCATAGACAACTGGTAAGTCCCTGAAATGCCTTCTCATGTTCATGTTCAAAAAGAAAAAAAAAAAAGGAAATAAATAAAAAAAAAAAAAAAAAAAAAAAAAAAAAAATCAAAATAGAAAAAGAGAGTTAGGAAGGGAAAAATAATATAATATTTCTATTTTAGAATTAAAAATTTTCACACAAATTATTTCGATTTAAAAAAGGGATAAGTCATCAGATTTGGGAAGTGTAATCTTTTATAAAGCTTTATAAATGAAAGAAAAAAGTATGTCATATTGCATTTCTAAACAAAATAACACTTCACGTTAAATTTTTAGAACTAGTCTATTTATTAATTCTGCTTGAGAAATAAGTTAAAATTTATACCTTCTATGCCAGAAATCTTTTAGAGTAAAAATTTTGCGTAACAAATTGTAAAATATTGTTAATCGTTAACATATCATCCATTAAAACTGTCACAATAGCTCCGTCTGTTTCTTTATCAGAACAGACTGAGCAAATAAATAAGAAGGAAGAATCGTCCATTTCTACTCAGCGAACGGGTTGGTGGAGTTAGCATACAGAAATTTTGACATGGGGCGTGGCGAGTAGTAACAACGCATACTGGATGAGGGTATTTTTGCCGTTTCTCGGAGTTGATTGTGATTTATCAAGGAATGTTCCTTTACGCTTAACCAGGGATGTAGTGGAGGGTAAAATGGGGTATACGCCGTATGCCTTTTGGATTTTTAAAGGAACACCGTATGCCCTCTGTTTCTCAAGAAAGCTTTTAGTATCTACACTCTGAGGTATACCCTCTGTATTTTTACGACTACATCACTGCGCTTAACTTCCTCAGTTCTGAGGCAAATTTTAGGAAACCCCACAAAAACCAATTTAAAATTGCTATGCAACATCTCAAAAGTTGTGTCAGTCTATATATCGATTCTTATGATACCAACGCATTTAATAAAAAGGATTAGAAGCTATTTTACAAATTCTAGAAGCATTAAAATTAATTTAAAGGCTGTTAGTGTCACCTCCAGGCGACATCAGGACTAGGAGATCAAAACTGACTGCTGACTGGGACCACATGCAGTTAATTAACGAATACTAATTGTTTAGAAATAATATGGCATATCCGGAATGGGACTTTCTTATGCTTTTCTTCGAGGCTTTTTAACCGAGATTGGAATGCACATGGGTATTTTTTTAGACTATTAGACATCTAGACTATTATTCATCCAGAGATAAAGGAAAATGGAAGATAGCCCAATTTAACACTTAATGCAGAAGAATTTCCAGGAAGAATCAGACAAATAAATCTTTTGTTTGATTTTATCATATGATTCATTAAGATTTGATTGTCTATTTATGAAGAATTTGCTATAATTATACCCATAATGATATAAAATATTATTCCTGAATTTTTAATGTAATAAATATAAAATAACATGTGTAAAACGGAAGAATGTTAGCGATACAGTGAAGCACTAAACATCTGGCTTGGTCACAAACCAGGTAATTGTCGGCAATCATAAAAAAAAAAAAAAAAAAAAAAAAAAAAAAAAAAAAAATGTAGTGAAGTAATTTTTTTCTAAGTAGTTTTTGATGGAAAAAAAAATCGTAATTATGTTGTAATTAGAAACGTATTAACACATGTTTTCTAATCATGATAAATAGGTTTGCTTAATAGATTCATGCATAAAAATATTTGACAAATTAAAAGGGAAAAAATATCGCTTACCTTTAAAGGGACTTTGCACTCACTTGAAAATTTCTGCTCGGCAAAATTAAACCTATGGGTAGGTTGTTGTTGAATTTCTCATTTAAATTTCAGTTTTGTAAAACATTTCTCATGGTAGGGTAGTGGAATGTCGACTCGGCTACTCCACTGCTGTATTTGTATTCTGTAGCCAATCTTTCAAATTGATGTCAGTGGGAAACCGGGAATTAAGCTGCGAACGTACACAACCACCTTCTGCGGTTAGAATTCCTTTCATGGGAAAATCAGTCATTCTGTTATATCTTATTCAAACTCATGGAAAAAAATTAGAATAAATAACTGAAACATTTAATTATTATGTCGTGTTTTAAAAGGTAAAATAGTTACATGTAGTTAAGCTTTTGTGAAATGCTGTATCAGAATTAAAAATTTATTTTTATCAATTTATGTTTATTGATATATTTTACATGCATATTTAAGGCCGTTCTTAAATCTAAAAAGGCAGCTTTATGGCATAACTTTTTATTTATTTTTGTTCGAAAATGCATGAAATTAGCAGGTGTTGCTCAGAAGTTTCTCAATGTTTATTTATTTGCAGACACAATAGGTCTTTCAGAAAATAGTGTCAATGGTCAACGTTTTGAATCGAATTTCCAAGTGAGGAAAAATAACCATAGAAACTGTGGTGATAAACGCGTTCTTCGCGTGATCAAAATCGCTTATAGCTCAACATTATTCAAAAAATGGAAATCACAATTCGATTCCAAATCGCTTGCATAATCAGGCTTTCCAATTTTAAATCTTTCCGTTTAAAAATGAATTTGTAAATATGTCTAAAGATTTTTTACTTATTGAACAGAGCAGTTGGAAACATTCTTAGGAAAGACAATATAAACTGAATTAATACGAAAATTGATTTCATCTGAAGATATATATTATTCACATGCATTGGACTATGTTTTTATTATTTTGACTATGGAATTATGATATAATTTGTTATTAATAAAAAAATCATCAAATGCTGAAATTTTATGCACATTTCTTAAGTTAAATAACTGGTTTTCACATGTACCGGTTTCACATGTATGTCACATGTAAAATAAACCACTTATTAAAAATTTAACAAGTTGGAATCTGCACGTGAAGCATAGTAAATGAGGTGCGTTCGTACGATAACGAAGTTTTAAAAATATTCGGATCTTGGTGATAAAGTAGAGCGTACTTCGGATACAGTACAGTAGTCGAAATCTTTGTTTTTCTGTAAAAATGCAGGAAGTAATTTTTATTGCACCTCAGCAACGTATATCTTATTCATAAAATGTGAAATAGTTGAATGTGATTAAAACATGCCCCAAACAATGTTTCCCCGTATAGCAATATGCAGTGGAATACTTGTGTGTGGCCCTGTAATTTAATAATAAAAATTCTTTGCATCACAGATTGTACAAAATGCATATTTCAGTATATACTTGATAGATTCATGCCAATTCTATTATTCTCGAATGAGTGCAACATCATTAAAATGCATTTGAAAAATTTTCCCATTGACCATAACGTAATGGAATACTTTTGAATGTCCCTGTAAATGATCTATGCATCCGACTTTCATAACATTTGAAATGACTCGACAAAATTATGTTATAATTATGTATTTTAAATTTCAAACGATTCGGTTGGGTAGTTTTTGCGTTGTTATATGCGGACAGACAGACAGACGGACGGACTGAGCGACAACAATAGGTGCTACGTATTTACATATTTACGAACGCACCTAAAAAAAGGAAATAATTTAATAAGGAAGAATGGGAATAAGAAAATCGCCTTTCGTGTTTCCGTTTAGTTTTAATTACATCTTAACCTCCCCCCTCATTTACAAACACACACAACCTGAAAGTTGCACAAAAAATGCTTAAGATTTGTAAAATAAAACAATTTTTTAAAATTTTACTTTTCTATTCATATATAATTTTATCACAACAATAACTAATCAATAATTCAGAATCTCTCCTTTTCGCAATTACCGATTTAATCCCTCCCCTACTCCGAACAATGCATACAATAATAAATTGTTAATTCAAACGCCCTCCCCTCTGCAAGAAGAAAGAAAGAAAGAAAGAAAAAAGACAAAAAATGTAATTTAACAAATTACAACTTTCATTTGGAAAATGATTTTTTAAAGACGAAATAAAATTTAAGACATACAAACAAATTCTATATTAATAATAATAATAACGAACATCATTTTTAAGATGATAAAAAGGCGGCTTAAGTAAAAACAGAGGCCTATATTGCGTTCGCCATGTATTAAACATTAATATTCCTCGACCAATCATAAACAAATTTTTAATGAAATTTCAATTTTACAATTTTCAGTATTGCAAATTTTTAAACTTCTAAATATCGTACACTTTCAATTTTTACACCACCGTATAGGGGAAAAAGTGTACAACTTTAGAAAACTGGTACAGCCATTTTTTTTTTTTTTTTTTTTTTAATTATGCAATCATCTGCATTTTTCATTAACTGGATGGCACTGGGTGCTGACCGTTCCGGATAATACGCGCTTTACTGTACTTTGATACATCAGCGTATTCTAAATATACAGGAATTCTTTTTTCCGAAGTAGGTAGGCGTGGCTAAGAATATTTATATCCAGTTTAGTTTAAAAATGCACTTTCACTAATTCCTTTCGAATTACTATATTCGACAAAATATTTAATCAATTTTGCTGCATTCCCCCAATGTTTAACATATTACATGCGTTTAAACTTTTAAATTGGTTTGTAATATTAATAAAGCAAACTAAATGGAAAAAATACACTTATATAAAATATGTTAATGGTACGGGAAGAAAATTTATGATTTTGCCTTCCAAAAATTGAATTACTATACCAAACAAATAGGAAACAATTTTCATATTAAACAATTATCTTTCGGCTTCACTTTTTTCAATATATTTTGCGAGATATGACAGAAGATTATATATGTATATCTTCTGAAAGATATCTGCAAAAACAATGAGCAAAGATACGAGTATTTAGGACCGTTGGCGATATTAAACCGTTTAATTTTTTCTTAATCACAGGAAAGTACATTTAACTTTACTTATTTTATTTTAAAAAAATCGCATTTTGACTCTATTTATTTATAGTTTTACGAATAAAAACATATTGATAGTTTGTAATGTATTTACTTATTTTTTTAAGTTATCCATCCTCTTTTATTATAAGAATTACGCTTTCTTAGTATTCAATAAACATGAAATTAATATTAATGCTTGTAATTTTACGCAATTTAGTTATTAGCAATCTTATATTTTATTATAAGCAAGTATCTTAATCCTGTGAAAAAAATATTTAAAAGTGAAAAAAAAAAAAGACAAATAAAATGAAGTCTTATTCAAAGAAGTGCTCTAATAAACACTTTCAGAATCAAATTATGTATAATTTAGAGTGCAATTTCTTGTTTTAATCAACTTTTACAGCTAAAGATAAAAAAAGAAACTACATTATCTTTATGAGAGAGACTTTTTTTTAAGCAAGTAAATAAAACAAACTTGAATCTACAATTGAGAATAAACACTCAATGACGTAAAAAAAAAAAAAAAAAAAAAAAAAAAAACTTGGCAAGCATCACGAATTTTTAATTTGGCGTTATATAAACTGATAAAAAAAAAAAAAAAAAAAAAAAACCTCGCAGGAAATTTAAAAATTCGTGCAAAGTGTTCTATATAAAAAGGATGTGAAATTGGCATTTATGAAACATGGTATATAATAATACTTAGCAGTAGAAAAATAAATAAATAAATATATATATATATACAGAGAGAGAGAGAGAGAGAGAGAGAGAGAGCACTATAATAAATTTGTTCCGAAAAATCAAACTTTCACACCAGAATTTGAAATTTAATTTATTTTAAATATACTTAAACAGTGAAATTGGCAACTATGAAACATGGTATATAATAATACTTAACAGCAAAAAAAAAAAAAAAAAAAATATATATATATATATATATATAATGCACTATAATAAATTTGTTCCGAAAAATCAAACTTTCACACCAGAATTTGAAATTTAATTTATTTTAAATATACTTAAGCTAAGTAAGAATGATGAGCTTGCGTCTTTACTTAAACATTCATGGAACGGTAGTGGAATGTCGTATTGACTATTCTGCTACCGATGCCAATCTTTAAATAACGAATTCATTCAAATTGAAACTGACATGACACGGTATACAGTAGTGGAATGTCGTTTCAACTGATCGCAACTGTTGTCACTCTTGCAGAACGGCAACTCTTAGACAACTGGCAAGTCCCTGAAATGTAAGTAACCAGTACTTTTCAAAAGTAGACGAAAATAGATTAGTTAGCGACTACCTACTCTCACAACTTTACACAGCTCATGGAGCATTCCCAGAATACCTCCATAGATTCAAGAAGGCGCACACACCGGACTGTGATTGCGGTTCGGAGGGTACGCCTAAACACTACCTGCTACAATGCCCACTCACACAAGCAGATCATCTAGCAAACATAACAACAGAAAACGAAAAACTATGGCATAAACAATTAGCAAAAAACAAACACGTACAGAGAAAGGCAAAAATCATAATCAGGTGGCTCCAAGACAACTGCGACAATATCACGTCACTCATACATCAGAACACATAGACAAATGACCACACATACACAAAAAAACTTGCAATCCTTTACTACAGCCACTAATCCTTCATGTACCCGCGCGAATTTTTGTGTTATATGTTATATGTAAAAAAAAAAAATTAAAAACTTATAAAACGGCCTAGGATTTCTATCGCCAAGAAAAAAATATTATAAAATAGTGTATTTTGTCTTATGTCCCAGCAGTTGCGGTAGTCGTGCGATATCAGCAGTATCCAAGGCCCGAAACAGGTGCCCCGCAGGAACTTCCTGCATGCACGTCGCAAGACATCACGGATCTGCAAGTCGCACACCATGACATAGTAAAAAGCTTCACCCGCCTCCGGCACTGCTTGTCCGTCCTATGTGTTATTAAAGGTAAAATGGCCTAGGTCTAAAACCCTACGGTCAACAATAAAAAATCATAAAATGTTAAAATAATGATACGTCTTATGATCACAGTAGTAAGCGGTAGTCGTGCAGTAACAGCAGTATCCACGGCCCGAAATAGGTGCCCCGCAATAATACTATTGCAAGCACGTCGAAAGACATCTCGGATCTGCAAGCTGCACATTACGACAAATCAAAAAGCTTCATCCGCCCCGCCTAACTGCTTGTCCGTCCAGATCTAAACAACATAAGATATATATTACAAAAAAAAAAAAAAAAAAAAAAAAAAAAAAAATCAAAAGGGAATTTACGGGGAGTGCTTGGGTTAAGTGAACTATCTGATTAATTTTAAACAATAGCAATGTTACTAACCCATTTACCTTCCAGGATTCCCTCCCCTAGGACTTGGCTCCCGAAAATTTCCAGTTGACCTAATCGACGCAGGGACTCAAGGGACCCTGTGCGGTCCGAAGAGATTCGGGATCACCAATCAAGTCCACTGCACCAGAACCGTACAGGTTGACCTCATAGACGCAGAGACTCAAGGGACTCTGGCCGGTCCGACAACGTTCTGGAACCTCACCCTAGTGGGCTGACGCCTCTGAGGCTTTCATGTTGACCTCATTGACACAGGGACCCACGGGACCCTGAGCGGTTCGAAGAGCAATGGGAAGCTACCTACTAGTCCACTTACCCCGAACCGCACACGTTGACCTCATCGACGCAGAGACTCAAGGGACTCTGTGCAGTCTGAAACGTGTTCGAGGTTTTCTTTTTCGTTTTTTCCCTTGTTTTTTTCTAGTGACAGTACGCCTCTTTATTAGGTACATTTAGACTCTGTCCGCACGAGCTACCGGACCCTCTCCAATGGGACAGCCCATGGAGCACCTTTTTTTTCTCTTTTTCTTTTTTTGGGTACGGTAGAAGGAGGGATCTCGTCACCATCAGCAGCGATTCGACTGCCTTGCATTTCGGCCCTAAAATACTCCCTTCTCTGGCTCTACTTAGCATTTCGGTCTTTTTAGTTTTGGTTATTTACTTTTCTAAATCTCCCTCAAAATTGTCCCCCCTGTTGTCTGCTTAAGCACATGCCACCGTTTCGGCTCAAAAAAAATTTAGCTCCAGCCCCATTTTACCTGGCACGGCGAGTGGGAGTGATGTGCGGCGCCAAACTCAGTACATTCACAAAGGCAATAAACTACTCAGTCCAGCAACCGTTAGCCACAATCAGCCGACCTCGGCACTTGTCTGCGTAGATCGTCCCCACTTTGCCGGCTAAAATTCCAACATGTACGCTAATGGCGCCTGGTGCATGTAAAATCCGTCGAGGGTGCAAAGTCCACCAAGTTACCTGTGAATTATACCTATGGAGGTGCCTTGCCAGGTGAAGGTCTCGTCATCTGATCAAGGCTCTAAATTACGAGACCATCTTGCGAAGCCATTTGCAGTTCAAACATCAGAATGTACCATAAATTAACAAGCGAAACAAAGTATGCTCAACGACAGGCAAATACTGCAGAAATGATGGCATGCGAAGCAAAATTTATTGCCACTACGTGGCAATTAGGCGGTCGTCCGCCCCGATACCAGGTATCTAACCCGTTAAGCTGAGAAAACTCGGAAGGTAGGGGCCTGGTCATCGGTTAGAAAGAAAGAAAGTCCCTGAAATGCCTTCTAATGTTCATGTTCAAAAAGAAAAAAATATATCTTACGAAAGGAAATGATAAAAAAGAGAAATAATTTAAAAATAAAACAACAAATGAAAGCGGATAAAAAAGTTTGTAAGGGAAAAAAGAAAACATAAAATATATTTATATTTTAGAATTAAAAATTTGAACACAAAATATTTAATTTCCAGGAATAATCAAACAAATAAATCTTTCGTTTATTTTCTCATATGATTCTTCCAGATTTGATTGTCTATTTATGAAGAATTTGCTATAATTATACCCATAATAATATAAAATATTAATACTGAATTTTTAATGTTATAAATATAAAATAGTATGTATAAAACGGTAGAATGTTAGCGATACAGTGAAGCACAAAACATCTGGCTTGGTCACAATCCAGATAATTGCCGGCAATCGTAAAAAAATGTGTAGTGAAGTAATTTTGTTGCTAAAGTAGATTTTGACGCGAGAAAAATCGTAAATATGTTGTAATTAGAAACGTATTAACGCATGTCTTCTAATCATGATAAATAGTTCTGCTTAATAGATTCATGCATAAAAATATTTGACAAATTAAAAGGTAAATAAATATCGCTTACCTTTAAAGGGACTCTTCATTCGCTTGAAAATTCCTGCTCGGCAATGTTAAATCTATGGGCAGGTTGTTGTCGAATTTCTCGTTTAAATTTCAATTTTGTGAAACATTTTTTATTTATTTATTTTTCTTTTTTATTCGAAATTTGAGGATTTTTTTTTATTTTGTACATTTTTAATTTAAGTCGGAGTTTTCTTTTTCTTTTTCTTTATTTAATAAAAGTAAGCAGCAGAATGAGAGCCTTTCCAACCGGCCGTATTTCTGGGAAATCGGTTTACGAGTTTTATTCATCGACGTTTTTGCCGAATGAATTATTAAACTCATAAGATGAAATTAAAGTTTAATGAATGAAGTTTCGCACAGAATAAGTAAAGTGTAGAGACTTTTATAGCTTCATGATTTATAGCATTTACGAAAAAAAAAGGGACAGTATAAATTTTTTAAAATTATTATTATTTGAAGTAGGAAACTTAAGGTAAGGCTGCCAGATTGTACGTTTTTCCCTTAAGTCGTAGATTTTTTAGACATATTATATGGTGTACGTTTAATTTTGAACTCAGTGTTGAATTCAGCGGGTGCACATTCCCCCCCTTCCCAGAGCAATGAAAAGTCCCCCCCCCCTTGAAAATGTGAAAATTTGTGCTTTCAATGGTCGAAAAGTTCAACTCCTCCCGGAATCTCAGACGTCCGCTCAAACCTTGAAGAAATGTGTCTGAATTCAACACTGCTTGCACCGCACGGTGTTTCTTCCGTTTTTCTATTACTTCTTATCTTACTTTAGATAGTTACAAGAATTTTATTTATTTTTCAATTTGTTGCAAATCTTCACCCTTTTCTGAAGAAAAGTTATACACATGCGCATTAACACTAGAATGACGGCGAGGGGCCGATTTGGCTCATATCAAATGAATCTATCTTGGTTCTTACCAAAAATTTCTTACTAAAATAAATGTAAAACGTACATAGGAATATAATATTAATTAAATAACTTAAAAAGGTTTAAATAAAAATTCTGGTATTAAGTATTTTTATAAAGCTTGAGAAAAAATTCCCGTCTTTCTAATGTTAAATGAAAAGAAGGGCTTATTTCGTATAAGTGTGACAAAATCTTGAAAGAATTTTGCAATATTTATTGCAAAGTTGCGAACTATCTGTTAGTATTAGATCATCTGAACTTGACATTATTATAGATTAAGTACATATCTACATTATACAATTTTTAATTGAGTATATCTGTATCTTAAGTTTTAATATTTTGTTTGATTTATTATCTCCTTTTAAACTTAAATAAAAACCTTTATTTTTGTAAGGGGTTCATTACTAAAACTTTTATGATCATCATTGAATCGTAGGATATTTTGATTTATTTTTATTCTTAGGTACAATTAGTTAAACAATGTTAATACAAAAACAGAATATAAATACATTTAAAAAAACTAGTCAGATGTGGCAATCCAAAAACTTTCTTCTACTTTATGCATGTTAATACTTCCCGAAAAATGCTGCATAGCAACAGCACAGGACCAGTTAGGTGGTTTGAACCAAAATCTAATCTGCAACAACTTATGTCAACTTGTAACTGAATTTGAAATTTGATGAAAACCGTGAATTAGTTTTTGAGTTACACCTATTGCAAAATCTTCAAAAAAAAAAAAAGTATGCAGAGCCACACGTATTGGGTGATGTAATGATGTTTAATCAGGATTAATTTTTTATCAGATACTAACTGAATTCTGAAGCTTGATGAAAATCCATGAATTAGTTCTTGAGATATAGTTATTGCGAAATCGTAAAAAATGCAATATAGCAGCGCCATCTGTAGGACGATTTACAACAAAAATTAAGCAACATTAATCTATATCAGAGACTAGCTAAATCTAAAGTTTTAGAAAATTTCGTATTTTAGTTTTTGAGATAGAGCTATTGCATAGCTGCCAACTTTTACGCAATTTTGCTATCGCTAAAATTGTACAGAGATTTTCCATTTGTTTAATCATAAGATATCGAAGTTAAATAAAACAATGTTTACTATAAAATTTTTGTGGTAGGAAAAAAGCGTTAAAGTTCGCAGCTATGGCTATTGCAATAATCACGAATAATACATATGGCACGTCACCTGTTGAGCAATTTAAAACCAAAACGTAATCAGCACCATGGTATATGAAGTACTAACCAAATGTAAAGTTTTTAGAAAATCCATGCACTAGTTCTTGAGATATGGCTATTGTGGAAATTGAAAATAATGTAGCATAGCAGCGTTACCTTTTGAGCGATATACAACTAAAACTAATCAGATCAAAATATAAAGTAATGGAATTAAATTTTCTTCTTGAATTTAACATAAAATGTATAATATGAACTTTAAATTTTTCAGGTTTACTTAAAAGGCGATTAAAATAATCAACTATAGATGTTAATAGTTAATTTTATTTAAAAACATCTTAGTACTTTCAAACCCTTAATCAGGCTTTTCCTCGGAGAATATTTTCTTTTATAAATACAGGGGTCACAGCATCCCTAAAATTTTTACACTTTCTTACCGCAATTTTTGAAAGGTAATATTTTTTGTAAGACTTCATTGTCGATCTTAAAATATTATGAATGGAAGATATTTGATTTAAAATACTGGTAGAAAAGTTCGAAAATTTTAGGGACGCTGCGACCCCTGTAAATACTAATATAGGATTCCGTTTTGAAAATGAATGAATGAAATTGAAAATGAATCATATATATCAATAGAGTCTCGTTCATTTTCAACATGGAATCATATATTAGTATTTATAAAAGAAACTATCCTCTGAGGAAGAGCCTGATTAAAGGTTTGAAAGTACTAAGTTGTTTCTAAATAAAATGAAAAATTAACATCTATAGTTGATTATTTCAATCGCCTTTTAAGTAAACATAAACAATGTAAAGTTCATAATTAGATCTAGTTTACAAGAAGGTACAGAATCTAATATTTTGTGAAATGTTTGCATTAGTTCTTCAGATAGAGCACCCATAAAATTTTTGCCTCACACAGACAGACATACTGATAGACAGACAGAATCACAAACAGACATTTTGTAAAAGCATGTTTTTCGGGTTCTCTGGCCCTTAAAACGTATAAATCCATTGAAAACCGGATTTCGTAAATTATCATGAATCCAATATTTTTTTCTCGTAAAGATAGACGAATGTAATAATGGTTTAATCGATTAATTGATACAGATTTCGTACGCTTCACGACTTTCAAAAACTTTTATCAGGATTTTTTGTAAAGTAATATTATCTCACCTTATTTAAAAATAAAAAAAAAATCTTGAAATATAGTGATCAGTAATTCTCGAAATTTCTTGTGCTAAAACATGTTAAATTTCTTGATGCTTATGGGCTATGTAATAACTTCTTTTAAAACAAATTTGTTACAAAAAACATTAGTGTGACATTCCTCTCCGTTTTGCATGGTTATAAGAAGGTTAACAGCGCAATAAATCAAAAACTAAATAAAGTCGATCAAAACATTCTTTTTCTTTTTTCAGATTAAATTGGCAACCGTACCTTGCGAGAAATGGAAATTTTAGCGATGTAATATTCAAGAATATAGTGAAGGGTATATGGGGTATACGTCTTATGCTTTCTGGATATTTTAAAGAAACATCATATACCCTCTAATTCTCAAGTAAGCTATAGTAGACACATTCCAGGGTATACCTTCTGCCTTGAACGTATACCCTCTGCTTAGAGTGCATATCCTCTGTAATTTTTATGGCTACACCTCACTGTAATATTGTAATTTAGATTATTACTGTTATTGTTGTTAGTTTTGCTCGAAAAACAAATACAGATTTTATACGGTAAGAGACCAATTTACATCTTGATAATTTATTGTTATTGGAAAAACAAATGCCGCCATTTTTTTTAAAGAGATGATATGAGGCTAATTTTTAGTTCTGGTAAATTAGAGCAAATAAACAATTTTAATTTTTGTGCAATGAATTCTAACATTTTTTGTGCTAAACTATATGTGCATTTTTATGGTTTTCATTCTTTTTATGCATTTTATGTAATATAAGAAATTTTATCAATGTCAGACGCTTCATATTAGCTGAGTTAAACTATATAAAAAATACATCTTTTATGATTAAGACGGAAAATATATCTTATTTTGAGGCTGGGGATTTACGTTACGCCTACGAAGCCTGCACATCTTTCCCCCTCTAAGATCTTTGGTTTTGCTTTTTAGTTAACCAAATCAGTTTGTATGGTAGTGGAATGTCGACTCGGCTACTCCACTGCTGTATTTGTATTCCGCAGCAAATCTTTGAAATTGACGTCAGTGGGAAACCGGAAATTTAGCTGCGAACGTACACAACCACCTTCTGCGGTTAGAATTCCTTTCATGGGAAAATCAGTCATTCTCTTATATCTTATTCAAACTCATGGGAAAAAATAAGAATAAATAACTGAAACATTTAACTATTATGTCGTGTTTTAAAAGGTAAAATAGTTACATGTAGTTATTCTTTTGTGAAATGCTGTAGCAGAATTAAAAATTTATTTTTATCAATTTATGTTTATTGATATATTTTACATGCATATTTAAGGCCGTTCTTAAATCTAAAAGGGCAACTTTATGACATAACTTTTAATTTATTTTTGTTCGAAAATGCATGAAATTAGCAGGTGTTGCTGAGAAGTTTCCCAATCGCTCATATTTTCCAGTTTATTTATTTGCAGACACAATAGGTCTTTCAGAAAATAGTGTCAATGGTCAACGATTTGAATCGAATTTCCAAGTGAGGAAAAATAACCATAGAAACTGTGGTGATAACGCGTTCTTCGCGTGATCAAATTCGCTTATAGCACAACATTATTAAAAAAACAATTCGATTCCAAATCGCTTGCATAATCAGGTTTCCTAATTTTAAATTTTTCCGTTAAAAAATGAATTTGTAAATATGTCAAAAGATTTTTTACTTGTTGAACAGAGCAGTTAGAAACAGCCTTAGGAAAGACAATATAAACTGAATTAATACGAAAATTGATTTCATCTGAATATATATATTATTCACATGCATTGGACTATGTTTTTATTATTTTGACTATGGAATTATGATATAATTTGTTATTAATAAAAAAAATCATCAAATGCTGAAATTTTATGCACTTTTCTTAAGTTAAATAACCAGTTTTTAAGCTGTCACATATAAAATAAACCACTTATTAAAAATTTAACAAGTTGGAAACTGCACGTGAAGCATAGCAAATGAGGTGCGTTCGTACAATAACAAAGTTTTAAAAATATTCGGATCTTGGTGATATAGTAGAGCGTATTTCGGATACAGTACAGTAATCGAAATCTTTGTTTTTCTGTAAATATGCAGTAAGTAATTTTTATTGCACCTCAGCAACGTATATCTTATTCATAAAATGTGAAATAGTTGTATATAATTAAAACATGCCCCAAACAATGTTTCCCCATATAGCAATATGTAGTGGAATACTTTTGTGTGGCCCTGTAATTTAAAAATAAAAATTCTTTGCATCACAGATTGTACAGAATGCATATTTTAGTATATACTTGATAGATTCATGCCAATTCTATTATGCTCGAATGAGTTTAACACCATTAAAATGCATTTTAAAAATTTTCCCATTGACTATAACGTAATGGAATACTTTTGTTTGTCCCTGTGAATGATCTATGCATCCGACTTTCATAACATTTGAAATGACTCGACAAAATTGTGTAATAATTACATGTTTTAAATTTCAAACGATTAAAATGCATTTGAAACTTTTTTCGCCATTAACCGTAATGTAACGGAATCCTTTTGATTTTCCCTGTAATTGATCTATACATCCGATTGTCATAACATTTGAAATGACTCGAAAATTATGTTATAATTATGTATTTTAAATTTCAAACGATTCGGTTGGATAGTTTTTGCGTTGTTATAAGCGGACAGACAGACAGACTGATAGACGACAAACAGACGGACAGACGGGCGGACTGAGCGACAACAATAGGTACTTCGTATTTACATATTTACGAACGCACCTAAAAAAAGGAAACAATTTAATAAGGAAGAATGGGAATAAGAAAATCGCCTTTCGTGTTTTCATTTAGTTTTAATTACATCTTAACCTCCCCCTCATTTACAAACACACACAACCTGAAATTTGCACAAAAAATGCTTAAGATTTGTAAAATAAAACATTTTTTTTTTTTTTAATTTTACTTTTCTATTCATATATCATTTCATCGCAACAATAACTAATCAATAATTCATAATGTCTCCTTTTTGCAATTACCGATTTAACCCCTCCCCTCTTCTGAACAATGCATACAATAATAAATTGTTAATTCAAACGCCCTCCCCTCTGCAAGAAGAAAGAAAGAAAGAAAGAAAAAAGACAGAAAATGTAATTTAACAAATAATAAATTCAGCTCATCAGTGTATACTGATGCTACTCTGATGCTGATATACTCAGTATACACTGATGAGCTGAATTTATTATTTGTAATATTATCAAACAGTGTAATTGGTCCTCCTATATTAAATGTAATTTAACAAATTACAACTTTCATTTGGAAAATGATTTTTTAAAGACGAAATAAAATTTAAGACATACAAACAAATTCTAAATTAATAATAATAATAACTAACAGCATTTTTAATATGATTAAAAGGCGGCTTAAGTAAAAACAGAGGCCTATATTGCGTTCGCCATGTATTAAACATTAATATTCCTTGACCAATCATAAACAAACTTTTAATGAAATTTCAATTTTAGAATTTTCAGTATTGCAAATTTTTAAACTTCTAAATATCGTACATTTTCAATTTTTACACCACCGTATAGGGAAAAAAATGTACAACTTTAGATAAACGGCACAGCCATTTTTTTTTTAAATTATGCAATCATCTGCATTTTTCATTAACTGGGTGGGACTGGGTACTGACCGTTCCGGATAATACGCGCTTTACTGTACTTTGATACATCAGCGTATTCTAAATATACAGGAATTCTTTTTTTCCGAAATAGGTAGGCGTGGCTAAGAATATTTATATCCAGTTTAGTTTAAAAATGCAGTTTCACTAATTCCTTTCGAATTACTATATTCGACAAAATATTTAATCAATTTTGCTGCATTCCCCCAATGTTTAACATTTTATATGCGTTTAAACTTTTAAACTGGTTTGTAATATTAATAAAGCAAACTAAATGGAAAAAATATACTTATATAAAATGTGTTAATAGTACGGGAAGAAAATTTATGATTTTGCCTTCCGAAAATTGCATTACTATACCAAACAAATGGGAAACAATTTTCATATTAAACAATTATCTTTCGGCTTCACTCTTTTCAGTATATTTTGCGAGATATGACAGAAGGTATATATATATATATCTTCTGGAAGATATCTGCAAAAAACGAGCAAAGGTACGAGTATTTAGGACCGTTGGCGATATTAAACCGTTCATTTTTTTCTTAATCACAGGAAATTAAATTTAACTTTACTTATTTTATTTAAAAAAAAATCGCATTTTGACTCTATTTTTTTATAGTTTTACAAATAAAAACATATTGATAGTTTGAAATGTATTTACTTATTTTTTTAAGTTATCCATCCTCTTTTATTATAAGAATTACGCTTTCTTAGTATTCAATAAACATGAAATTAATATTAATGCTTGTAATTTTACGCAATTTAGTTACTAGCAAACTTATATTTTATTATAAGCAAGTATCTTAATCCTGTGAAAAAAATATTTAAAAGTGAAAGAAAAAGAAAGACAAATAAAATGAACTGTTATTCAAAGAAGTGCTCTAGTAAAAACTTTCAGAATCAAATTATGTATAATTTAGGGTGCAATTTCTTGTTTGAATCAGCTTTTACACCTAAAGATAAAAAAAAAAAAACTGCATTATCTTTATGAGAGAAACCTTTTTTTAAGCAAGTAAATAAAACAAGCTTGAATCTACAATTGAGAATAAACACTCAATGACGTGAAATTAAAGAAAAAAAAAAAAAAAAAAAAAAAAAAAAAAAAAAAAACTTGGCAAGCATCATGAACTTTTAATTTGGCGTTATATAAATTGATAATAAAAAAAAAAAAACTCGCAGGAAATTTAAAAATTCGTGCAAAGTGTTCTACATAAAAAGGATGTGAAATTGGCATTTGTGAAACATGGTATATAAGGATACTTAGCAGCAGAAAAAAAAATATATATATAGCACTATAATAAATTTGTTCCGAAAAATCAAACTTTCACACCAGAATTTGAAATATAGTTTATTTAAAATATACTTAAGCCAAAGTAGAATGATGAGCTAGCACGTTTTGTTTACCATTCACGGTACGGTAGTGGAATGTCGAATTGACCATTCTGCTACTGATGCCAATCTTTGAATAACGAATTCAAATTCAAACCTACCTGATACGGTATACGGTAGTGGATTCAATTGATCTGCAACTTTTGTCAATCTAGCAGAACGGCAACCCCTAGACAACTGGCAAGTCCCTGAAATGCCTTCTAATGTTCATGTTCAAAAAGAAAAAAATATATATATCTTACGAAAGGAAATGATAAAAAAGAGAAATAAATTAAAAATAAAACAACAAATGAAAGCGGAAAAAGGAGTTTGTAAGGGAAAAATGAAAACATACCATATATTTATATTTTAGAATTAAAAATTTGAACACAAAATATTTAGATCTAAAGAAATAAGTTATCTCAGTTGGAAATGTAGACTTTTTAGTTTTAACCCCTTGAGCTCTGCTGGTAGAATTTTCTACCACATAATTTTAATTCCAAAATGTCACAATGACACCAGAAAATTTGACCAAATTTACTCCAAAAAGGGTTAATGCATTTTTTCGTGCTTAACATTAACTGTTTTTTTTCTTTGTAAAATACTGGTGCCAGTGTGACATTTGGAATTTTTAAGAAATTTACACCCGAGAGCTCAAAGGGTTAAAATTAATTCGGCTAAAATTCCATCATGTACGCTAATGGCGCCTGGTGCATGTAAAATCCGTCGTGGGTGCAAAGTCCTCCAAGTTACCTGTGAATTATACCTCTGGAGGTGCCTTGCCAGGTGAAGGTCTCGTCATCTGATCAAGGCTCTAAATTACGAGACCATCTTGCGAAGCCATTTGCCAGGGTGCGTAGTCTGGAAGGATCTTGTAAGCACCTTTTACCAGAATTTGTATAATGTAAAATCTGTTTTATTTAACGAAAACGAAATTTTTTTTCAGATCTAACAACCAGTACTTTAAAGAATTTCTGACGCTAAAAGAATTAAAATTCTCTGAATTTCTTGATGGCTACGCACCATGTTTGCAGTTCAAACATCAGGATGTACCATTAATTAACAAGCGAAACAAAGTATGCTCAACGACAGGCAAATACTGCAGAAATGATGGCATGCGAAGCAAAGTTTATTGCCACTACGTGGCAATTAGGCGGTCGTCCGCTCCGATACCAGGTATCTAACCCGTTAAGCTGAGAAAACTCGGCAGGTAGGGACCTGGTCATCGGTCAGAAAGAAAGAAAGTCCCTGAAATGCCTTCTAATGATCATGTTCAAAAAGAAAAAAAATATATATCTTACGAAAGGAAATGATAAAAAAGAGAAATAAATTAAAAATAAAACAACAAATGATAGCGGAAAAAAGAGTTTGTAAGGGAAAAAAGATAACATACAATATATTTATATTTCAGAATTAAAAATTTGAACACAAAATATTTAAGTTCCAGGAATAATCAAACAAATAAATCTTTCGTTTATTTTCTCATATGATTCTTCCAGATTTGATTGTCTATTTATGAAGAATTTGCTATAATTATACCCATAATAATATAAAATATTAATACTGAATTTTTAATGTTATAAATATAAAATAGTATGTATAAAACGGTAGAATGTTAGCGATACAGTGAAGCACAAAACATCTGGCTTGGTCACAATCCAGATAATTGTCGGCAATTGTAAAAAAAATGTGTAGTGAAGTAATTTTGTTTCTAAAGTAGATTTTGACGGGAAAAATCGTAAATATGTTGTAATTAGAAACGTATTAACGCATGTCTTCTAATCATGATAAATAGTTCTGCTTAATAGATTCATGCATAAAAATATTTGACAAATTAAACGTAAATAAATATCGCTTACCTTTAAAGGGACTCTTCATTCGCTTGAAAATTCCTGCTCGGCAATGTTAAATCTATGGGCAGGTTGTTGTCGAATTTCTCGTTTAAATTTCAATTTTGTAAAATATTTTTTATTTATTTATTTTTCTTTTTTATTCGAAATTTGAGGATTTTTTTTTTATTTTGTACATTTTTAATTTAAGTCGGAGTTTTTTTTCTTTTTCTTTTTTTAATAAAAGTAAGCAGCAGAATGAGAGCCTTTCCAACCGGCCGTATTTCTGCGAAACCGGTTTGCGAGTTTTATTCATCGATGTTTTTGCCAAATGAATTATTAAACTCATATGATAAAATTAAAGTTTTGTTGGGTCCTTTTTTTTATACTACTACAGATCATAAATTAATTAATTAAAAAAAATCTCTTTCGATAAAATTGTTTTTTCATATAAGCATAACTATATAATCACTCATTTCTACACTTTATTTCATACTTAGTTCAAATACTTCATCTATTTTACTAATGAATTAACTGAGATCAGGACTAGACTACCTTCTATATGAATTTTGTTGTAATTTAAGATAATCAAAACAAAAAGAGATTTCATAAGGATAAATACTATTAGATAACACAAGAAGTTAAGAAATTACAGAATTAAGAAAGAATACCAAGATAAATTAAAACGAATTAAAAAAATATATATATATTAAGTTTCTATAAATATTAATGATTGCCAGTAAGTAATAATGATAACATAACAAAATTCTCAATCTGTCTAGACCTCAGATGTAGCATATAAGGATCTGTAGCAGTGAACCCAATATTTTGCCAATGTTGTTTTATGGGATATCAAACCCGAATAGATAACATCAAAGCTCAAGACCTTTACTAAAAATTCAAAAGATAGAAGAAAGACCCTGGAATCTCCCATCTATTTGTGGGGAGCAAAGAAAGAATTTTTTTTTTTTTTTTTTTTTTTTTTTTTTTTTTTTTTTTGTTAAGCAATAAGATTTCTATAATATAAACACAAGCATCCCATAATACAACAATGACATTGTGGCCAAAAAGGTATAGTGTTAGTACATCTATTTTAATTTCTCCATTTTTTTTCTTTTTATTCATAAGATAAGTTAATTCATTTTAAATCATGTGAACTTCTCAACAGTTTTGCTTTAAAAATTCTACTACTTAGTTAAATATCTTTACTCAGTTTAAGATAAAAGTATAATAAATAATCAATGCTTATATGATTTCCAGCCTGATAAGTTACTTTAAAATTCTGAATAAAAAAGGTAAGGGTTGAAAATTATTTTTACTTTTAAACATTCAAAGAAATTACTTTAATTTCATGGTATTACAAAATTTAGTATAGTTATTTTGACACTATTGAGATTAAAATTCAAATAAACTAATTTCAAGGTAGGATAATAAAAAAAAACTAAAGAACTATACTAAAGCATATCTTTTAGATACATTCTCCTTTATTTAATTTAACATAGAAAAAAAAAAACATCTGAATTCACTAACACAAATTTTGTTGCAAACATAGGGAGATAACAATTCATAACCAGAATATTCACTAGGATAAAAATAGTTTATGAGCAAATACAAAATACATTTCTTACCTACAGCTTACTCTATCATTCACCCATTTAGGGATATTTTCATTTATATGATTGATGTGGATTACAGTCTTCCATGCACCAGAGCACTTTTTTTTTTACTATTTTTTTTTGGCGTTTCTGTTGCCCAAATTAGACTTGGAGTAATATTTGAAAACAGTCTCTACGCTGATTTCCCTTCGTCTGAAACGGTGCGCAGGGCTACGGTAACTTCATGAGGGTTTGCGACATAGTCGCCTATCATCCATCAGCGGCACGAATCGTTAGGCTGAGATTTTTCGGCTTCTGGGTATCTACATTTTACCCGGAGAAGTATTTGAAACAACAAAAACAATCTTGGACGATCACTGATACGTGCTAACAGTCATTTGCCCCCAAGGGCCATTTATTACGCTGCTCTCGGTAAAGGCTTCCGTTTAGCGGGTATCTAAATAAGCCTTAAGAGTGCGGGAGCTCAGGAAATCAACTGTTCTTCTGGTATACTCAACTGCAATATGTAGGATATTTCAAATTAAAACGAGGGGCTCCGGTCCTTTTTTTCTAGACGAATAGTTCGAGAGGGACATTCTCCGTCAGCAAACTCTCAGTTATAGGTGGCAGGCAATACTTCTGCGACTTCCTCTAAGCGTATTTTTTCTAGGACTGTCGAATATCGTAGAATTCTTTTGGCCTCCCCTCTCCCAGATTAAAAACAGGGGAGGGGGGGGGAGACAGAACTTTTACGCTTCTTCAACTAGATGCTCTCCGTTTGACTCTATCACCAGGACTGACTTTTTCTTCAAAAACCAATTGCACGTAAGCCTCTAACATACGGGGGTACTTTTTCTGGGAACACGGACGCATCCCCCACTTTCCCCAACCAAAAGGGTGACCTCTCGTTGGTCAGCGCGCAAGTACCATATCCAATGTCCATATAAGGAGATGTTTCTATATCTCAATCACGTGACTTACATGAGGTTTTGCACAGGCAGGTGTTTTTCAACTCCCGTTCCCATGAAATCTACAGCTGGGATTCCAAGTATTGCACACAAAAGGAGTAACAGGCACGGGGATATTTTTATGGTCGAAAATGTATCTCTCTCTCTCTCTGAAATGACACTATACAATTTTTTATGGGTCATAAAAAAAAGAGTGTACTTTTAGCAATTTTACCCAGGGCTTAAAAAACTGTGTGTGTGGCCAATTATTATAGGGTACGCTATTTATTGTCTGACAACTCATAGCTTGGGAAGCACACACATCTTTGATCTTAACAAAAGGGCTTTTAGCTATTATCGCATTTCTCTGCCGAGCAGGGATTTTATGCGAGTTTAAAGGGGAGGGGGTGTGCTTTTCTTTCTAACATTCACCAACGCTTGCGAAGGCGTGGGAACGGAAAAAGGAATCACAGGAGTATTAAGGCCTGTGCGTATCTAGAAAAAAAAATGAAAGAGGTGTTTTGAATTTTGAATAATTAAAATTTTAAAGAAAAGCAGTAATCAAAAAAAAAAACTGTAACAAGAGCTCCCCCTCGTTGAAAAAAAAAATAAACATTATTCGTTTTGGTCAAAAACAAGAATTTTATTTTTTTAGCTAGAAGATCCCAGAAGGTAAGTCGAAGAAAAGTACAAAAAAAAATTCAATCCAAAGTGAATGGAAAAGTGAAATGACAAGTTAATATAGTACCCCGGTTGACTAGTAGAATTAAGATTACCGACTAGAGCAGATCACACAACGACCCGAAAAGTTGATAACTTCACCCTAACTAAATCACCACAACAACTATGCACTCCGGAATGCAATGTTGAAGTTTGGGTATAACATTTGAAAGTTAAATGTATACTAGGGCCTAAGTTGCTATTGCAAAACCTACACTATTGACCTGGCATACCTACCTAGATCTTCAAGCTGGGCATCCAGTTACGAATACCAATACTCTGGGATATTTCTACATGCTACCACCTCTGTAAATATTAAGCCTTTAAAAAAAGTTTCCCACAAGTCGAATGCAAGGAAGATTTGTCCAGTATAAAGAAAGGAATTTTTGAAAAATTTTGAATCCTGTGAGCAGGACTGAGCCAAAGGGTCAAAACAACCAATTCCAGAAAAATCACTATAAATATATCATTGCAGCTGGAGGTATCACAGATATGTACACATATAAGTAGGATAATATGTTGTATACACATATAGAATAAAAAGAACAATACCTTGCATTACATACATAGGGTATACACACACAAAAGAAGGTGAAATTAGCACTTACACTTGATTATATTCAGTGGGGACAATTACATAACGTGCGCACATAAAAAAAACAATATAATGTATTTTACCTTTCAAACTGAAGTACACAAATGTATGGACATTTAGAACATAACTTTATATTTGTATAGGTTACCTTGTGTAACCTCGAGTGATAATTGTATACCTTTGTTACCTCTGATGAGGAACTAGTTTTTATACAGACAGTAACCAAAAATACAAAGTCCTTAAAATATCACAAATAATACCTAAAGTGAAATAATATTAACTCCACACGAGAGCTTGCCAATTTCTTTGACAAGGAATACGAGCTTTTTCAAAATACCCCATTTACACATATAAGGGGAAGGGTCGATTGTTAGAAAAATCAAACAACATAATAAAATAGATAACACAAACAATATATATATATATACAAAATGTACAAAAACTAGATAAATATATCTGTGGGGGTGTACATTGCTTGTATCAGAAATCCTCTATCTCCCAAATAGAGAAACAAATTTCCAAAAATACCCCCCCAAAAAAAGGTAAAGTTAAAAAAAATTGCAAAAGTTTTTACTTTTATATTTTTTTTGTTAAAGAATGAACTATATTTACACTAGTAACTATACTATATACAAAAAGGGTTGCACCTGGGTTTTACAGGCATTACATATATTGCTATCATGCCTACTTTCCCAAAATTTCCTGACCAGAAATTTTTCTAAGTTCCCAAAATTAGCGTTAAAATCCGCTAAAAATTAAAAAAAAGAATACAAACAGGAGGCGGAGCACTCAATTGGTCCTAATATATCGTAATATTACTACTACTCCCGAGAGAAAATAAGGTGCAGGCTAAAAATCCACATTAAACATTTGCGGATCAAAATCAAAACAAAGCACTATTAGGTTCGCACACTACCTAAATTTGTTTATATTGGGCCTACAATTTGTTTAAAATAAATACAATTACCTATATATATACAATCTTAAAAAAAATAAAGCTAAACAGCTCTAAAATCTATAATTAGGACGCGAATTCCTGTTTCTCAAAGAGTAATCAGCTCCCGATACTGACCGCCACTTCTGTTGTTTTGTTTTGATGCCGGATCGTTCTTGTGAACGACTCACACGGCCCGAATCACTAGACGTTCCTATTCGCATCATTTCCGCTTCGCGCCCAACGCTATCCGATAAGTCCGTCTTTCCTTGTGTATCAAGAAGTAACCTATCAACCTTTCCATCGAAACGCTCGGATGGAGTTGAGTGTGATGGGGAAACGTCGCTGGCCATCTGTTTACTAGTTTCGTTTTCCCACCCTGGTCTAGTTTCGCTATTGCTTTGCTCGTGACGTCTGCTCGTAGCTCGGGGATCTTGCGTATCAGGTTGGATGGTTGCTGTACGTGGTAAGGGTGGCGGGAATCGATTTATGAACCGATTTCTTTTCTTACGTGCAGTAAAATCGAATTGAATATTCGATTCACTTGTTGTTGTTGACATTTGACTTTGGCTGTGGTTTTGGTCTGAATGAGTGTCTCCATTCTGTTTATTTACACCTGAAATGCATCTATCTTTGAATAAGGTGAGGCGATCTACATGGACAACCTGGGTTTTTGAAGGATTAGCAATTAAGGCAATTTTAAAATTGACATCAATGAGTTTTTCAATGATTGTAAAAGGTCCGTTGTTTAGTTTTGACAATTTTCTCGTATTACCAGCATTTATAGATGGATTATACAGCCATACTCTATCTCCTATTTTTAAATCTTTAACGACCGCTGTTTTCTCTCTGTATTTTTCTTGTACTTCTGATACTTTAACCAAATTATCGTACACTTCGGCATATATTTTTTGGAGGGCGGGGATTAACAATTCACAGAATGATGGGGCGTCATTATAACTAAATCTAGGTGACTGAGAAAATAGGTTATATGGTAAATTTAAATTCCTGCCATATAAAATTGCTGCGGGTGTTAATTTTGTTGAGGAGTGCACAGCTGAACGCATCGCTAACAGGGCAAATTTAAGTTTAGTATCCCAGTCTGATTGGTTTTCATTTACTATGTGACTAAGGGCGTTTTTTAACGTAGAATTCTGTCGCTCGATCTGCCCATTCGACGCCGGATGAAAGGCAGATGTTGTGATATGTTTAATGCCGAACATTTCGTAGACATGTTTAATCGCTTCGGATATCAGATTTCTCCCATTGTCTGTTGTTATCACCGCAGGCGCACCATAACGCGAAATGAAATCAGCAAGCGTATCTGCGATAACATCAGATGTGGTGGAATTAACTGCATAAGCTTCTGGCCACTTAGTAAAAGAGTCGATATACGTGACAATATAGGTGTTACCTGAAAATGTAACCGGTAGTGGGCCTATTAGATCTAAATGTACCTTGTTCATAGGAAACTCGGGTGTAGGCATCCGTTGAAGGGGTGCCTGCTGGTTAGGTTTGTACGCCCTCTTCTGTTGGCAACTAATGCACGACTCCACTAGGTGCTTGATATCAGCTGACATTCCGGGCCAGTAAAAGTGCTCTCGGATGCGGTCAATCGTCTTTTTAAAACCTTGATGACAAGCCGCCAAAGAATCGTGTGTTAGAGTGAACACTTGCTCAATCATCTCCCTAGGGACTACTAATTTAATTGGGTTACTTATTATATTCGAATCTCTAGTGTCCTCACACACAAGAATGTCATCTCTAAAAAAAAATTTCATATATTTAGGTGCTATGTTTAAATTTTGGTCTAATTTTCTGGCTATTTCACAGCACTTTTTATCGAATTTCTGTAACTCACTAATTTTATCAGTTAAATTTGAATGCGGTACAAAAGTAGTTCCTTTTTCTACTTGTATACAAAAATTACTGCTGCTAATCTCAGGTGTTTCATCAATTTTTGCAAATCGAGAGAGAAAGTCTGCTACACTATTGCACTTGCCTTTTATATATTTAATGGTAAAGTCAAAATCAGATAGAGTACATACCCATTTGGCTATACGTGAAGTGGGATCATGAATTTTTAACATAAAAGTAAGGGGGGCATGGTCTGTAAAAATGGTAAAATGGGTGTTAGCTAGGTAGCACTTAAAATGGCTAGTTGCCCAAACCAGAGCGAGAAGTTCTCTCTCAGTGGCAGAATATCTCGTCTCTGCACCTTTGAGTCGCCTACTAGCAAACGCCACTGGATGAATTTTATTCTCTTCATCCAACTGTGACAGAACTGCACCCAATGCTTCTCCACTCGCATCAGTATAGACATAAAATTCTTTACTAAAATCAGGTAATAAGAGGCACGGTTTAGAAATTAGAGCCTTTTTTAAATCCTGAAATTCCTCTTGGGCTTCATTCGTCCAGGCAAAATGCCCACTTTCCTTTGTTAAATCAATTAAATTTAATGCCCTTTTTGTGAAGTCAGGTATAAAACGCCTGTAAAATGAGAGGGTTCCAATAAATGACCTGACACCTTTACGTGTAGTAGGTGGTTGCAATTTTTCAATTACTTCAATATTTTTATTTACAGGGGATACTTGCCCGCTATGAATTTCAAAGCCTAGGTATTGGATTTTATTTGAAAGAAAAGTACATTTGCTGGGTTTAAGCTTTAGTTTATGCTGCCTTAATCTGTCAAAAACCAGTTTTAATTTTTCAAAGTGGGAGTCTACATCAGAAGAAGCAATGACAATGTCATCTATATATACTAAAATTCCGAGATTTCCCAAATCTCCAAAAATGGCATTCATTAGCCTTTGAAAACTGTTCCCTGAATTAGATAACCCAAAACAATTTCTATTCCACTCAAAAAGACCCTTATGCGTGATAATAGCAGTTTTATGCCTGTCCTCAGGTCGTATGACCTGTTGAAAAAAACCACTAGTCAAATCTAGTGTTGAAAAAAATTTAGCTCCACTTAAAGCATCCACAGAATCAGTAATGTTTGGGATAGGATATGCGTCTTTGACAAGATTTTTGTTTAGTTTACGAAAATCAACAGCTAGTCTATAAGAACCGTCTGCTTTTTCTACAAGTATTACCGGTGATGTGAATTCTGACATAGATGGGGAAATAATTTCAGCTTGCAGTAGAATATTAAGTTGATCTTCCATTTCTTGACGTAATTTATATGGAACTCTGTACGCTTTGGATTTTACAGGTTTATTAGAGGTTAAATTGACAACATGGGGTATGGTATTACAGCCTGGTAACTCTAGGACAGATGCTGCAAATACATCTTTATTTTGATCTAAAAATTCTTGCATTTTAGATTTTAAGGGAGGGTCTAAATGGCTTAAGTTAATATTAGAACTCCAAGTGAGATCAGCATGATCAAAGTCAGCTATTGGAGTAGTCAAATTCACATTACAACTTAAACTATTATCCGTTAGTGGTATATTAGACTTATCTATACATTTCTGGATTTTTGCAACATATGTATTTTTGCTTAGCTTTATAGTATGATTTGAAAAATTTGCAAGAGAAAGAAAAAGGCCATGTTCCTGAGTACATATGGCTCTAGAAATAAGCAGACCTTGGCTTAAATTCTTCGCTAAAGGTTCTAGCATTAGAACATCATTTTCTGTTATGGAATTATTTTTATTGCACTTAACTTCAGCTATTAATTTTGAATTAGGGGGAATAGAAATCCTTTCGCATAAAAGAGCTAAAGTAGTGATTTCACTATTGTTGTTGTTATTATTGTCAAGATTGCTTTGTTCAACAGTCTGAGGTGTCCTATTTTGTAAATCACTTTTATTAGCATGGACTGTTTGACTCGTTGTTTGCTGTCTAAGGTCTAAAGGCTCATTAATTTCACATTCATTTGTACTCGAGTTACTGCGTGATGTATTTTGTAAACAAAAAACATGTGCAGTTTTATTAGCTGCCTCATTTGCTTTAATTGTCATGTTTAAATCTGCATTCACTTTCATACTGGGATATGTAGTACCCTGAACTGTCACATTTTTACTACTAAGATTCCCACATTTTTCTTTTAAACTTTCCTTACCCTTTTTGGTTACAATTTTCATAGGTGTGTCATTATTACTATACTCATCTCCCTGTTTATTAGCAGAATTGGGGACATTTGGCCTACATTTTGACTGTTCATTACAGATATCTGCTTGTTGACATTCTAAATCTGCACTATTCACTCTGATATCACTGGTATTATTTACAATATTTCTTTCTAGGGAATTTTTTAGTGGTGACAATTTTTTTGCATGACTCTCTACTACTTGTTTACACTGTGTTTCTACTGGAATACTTAAAACAACATCATTATTTTTACAATTTATTACAGCCTGATATTTACTTAAAAAGGGCATTCCCAAAATCACACTAAATTCATCGGCTAATTTACCCTGGACAATAAAGAACTCAGACTGACATAATATATCATTAAATTTAAAGTTCAAAGAAACTTTTTGGCTTAGAATTACTCTTTCGCCAGTTACCGTTAAAATAGGAGTACTGCACTCGACAACTTCACAAAAATTTAAATTAATAAGTGCTGTACTACTTAAAATATTTATGGCTGACCCAGTATCACACAGTGCAGTAAGAGAAATATTATTTACATTTATCACAGCAGTAGGTAAATGGTAAGAATGGGGGGAGAACATACTAAAAATGCTTGGGGGGTCTGGAGGCCTATATGGAGACGACTCGACCAAATCGAAACCAGCCGTTACACGTTTAAAGCATTATTGGATGTAGTAGGGTTACTGTGTTCATCCTGACGAGTCTCACCGCTCGCATTATCATCTCTATTTCTTCGGTTAGTCTCATACCCTTGATCAAAATTGCCCCTATGTCTCCTATATCCACCTCTATTATTATTTCCTCTATAATTCTCACTCTGATAGTTCCTTCCCCTGGAATTTTGTCCACGTCCCCTGGGATTTTGATGGAAGCCCCTTCCATAATCATTTGTGTACCTGTTTAGGGTACAATTTCTTGCATAGTGGCCTGGCAAACCACATTTGAAACAGTAAAAAATTCCAGTTTGGCTACTTTCACATCCCTGGTTAAAATTATTTTGGACTTCTTTGGATTTTATTTCAACTAGACTATCAATTTGGGATTTTAAATTTTGAATCTGTCTGTTATGGGACTCATTATCACTTTTCTGAGAAAATACGGCAGCACATGGTACATTCTGGGGGTTCGGTATATTCTCACTACTTTCATAAGAGTTGTAGAATGGATTTACGCTTTTATAAGCTTTTTCCTCAAGTAGGGCTATTTGGAGGACTTCCTCGGGAGTTTTTGGATTTCTAGCGATGACACCTTTTCTTATTTCAGGCGACAAATTGTTGAGTAGCACTGAGTGAAGGAGTGCTTTTCTGCTTTTTTCTACAACATCGTCTTGTATACCCTCTATGACGAGCGAGTTTAGTGACAGGTCGCATGCTCTGTCATAAAAGTCCTGTACTGTCATTGCTGGGGTTTGTTTAAAATTCATTAATTTGTTAAGCTGCACATCTGGTGTTATGTGCTGACTATATCTGTTTTTTAAAATAGAAACTAAATCCTCAAAAGACTTAATTTTGTGAATTTTTAGCAGTCTAGCAGCTGCACCAGATAACCTAGATAGCAAAGCAAATTTCTTTTCCTCATCATCCCAGCCAAACATGTTGGCAAAACTGTCTAATTTTTCATAAAAATCCCCAAAAGAAACCGAATTACCCTCGCCACTGAATGGGGGAATATAATTGAGATTATCAATAAGGGCAGTTTTTCGCTGAATTTTCGCCATCTCTTTAGAGGGGTCGAGTGCCATTTTTGCGTTTTAAAGTGCACAAGATACGATACAAAATTTGAAAATAATAAAGATAAAAGAGGGGAAAAAAAAGGGAATAATAAAATATTCACACACAAACTTTTACTACTTCTAGACATGGCATAAAATACCCATAAAATAGCAATGTATACCCCTATTACTCAAATTTTCAACATACAACAAAATAATAAAAATAGAACAACAATACATATATTTATTTACTTTGAATCACACTTAATATAAACAATGTTTAGTAAAACTCAGGCTCTACAGTACTGTGCCAATTTATTGTGTATATTGCAATAATTAGGTTCAACAGTACGGCACCAAACTTTGTTGGGTCCTTTTTTTTATACTACTACAGATCATAAATTAATTAATTAAAAAAAATCTCTTTCGATAAAATTGTTTTTTCATATAAGCATAACTATATAATCACTCATTTCTACACTTTATTTCATAATTAGTTCAAATACTTCATCTATTTTACTAATGAATTAACTGAGATCAGGACTAGACTACCTTCTATATGAATTTTCTTGTAATTTAAGATAATCAAAACAAAAGGAGATTTCATAAGGATAAATACTATTAGATAACACAAGAAGTTAAGAAATTACAGAATTAAGAAAGAATACCAAGATAAATTAAAACGAATTAAAAAAAATATATATATTAAGTTTCTATAAATATTAATGATTGCCAGTAAGTAATAATGATAACATAATAAAATTCTCAATCTGTCTAGACCTCAGATGTAGCATATAAGGATCTGTAGCAGTGAACCCAATATTTTGCCAATGTTGTTTTATGGGATATCAAACCCGAATAGATAACATCAAAGCTCAAGACCTTTACTAAAAATTCAAAAGATAGAAGAAAGACCCTGGAATCTCCCATCTATTTGTGGGGAGCAAAGAAAGAATTTTTTTTTTTTTTTTTTTTTTTTTTTTTTTTTTTTTTTTTGTTAAGCAATAAGATTTCTAAAATATAAACACAAGCATCCCATAATACAACAATGACATTGTGGCCAAAAAGGTATAGTGTTAGTACATCTATTTTAATTTCTCCATTTTTTTTCTTTTTATTCATAAGATAAGTTAATTCATTTTAAATCATGTGAACTTCTCAACAGTTTTGCTTTAAAAATTCTACTACTTAGTTAAATATCTTTACTCAGTTTAAGATAAAAGTATAATAAATAATCAATGCTTATATGATTTCCAGCCTGATAAGTTACTTTAAAATTCTGAATAAAAAAGGTAAGGGTTGAAAATTATTTTTACTTTTAAACATTCAAAGAAATTACTTTAATTTCATGGTATTACAAAATTTAGTATAGTTATTTTGACACTATTGAGATTAAAATTCAAATAAACTAATTTCAAGGTAGGATAATAAAAAAAAAAACTAAAGAACTATACTAAAGCATATCCTTTAGATACATTCTCCTTTATTTAATTTAACATAGAAAAAAAAACATCTGAATTCACTAACACAAATTTTGTTGCAAACATAGGGAGATAACAATTCATAACAAGAATATTCACTAGGATAAAAATAGTTTATGAGCAAATACAAAATACATTTCTTACCTACAGCTTACTCTATCATTCACCCATTTAGGGATATTTTCATTTATATGATTGATGTGGATTACAATCTTCCATGCACCAGAGCACTTTTTTTTTACTATTTTTTTTTGGCGTTTCTGTTGCCCAAATTAGACTTGGAGTAATATTTGAAAACAGTCTCTACGCTGATTTCCCTTCGTCTGAAACGGTGCGCAGGGCTACGGTAACTTCATGAGGGTTTGCGACATAGTCGCCTATCATCCATCAGCGGCACGAATCGTTAGGCTGAGATTTTTCGGCTTCTGGGTATCTACATTTTACCCGGAGAAGTATTTGAAACAACAATCTTGGACGATCACTGATACGTGCTAACAGTCATTTGCCGCCAAGGGCCATTTATTACGCTGCTCTCGGTAAAGGCTTCCGTTTAGCGGGTATCTAAATAAGCCTTAAGAGTGCGGGAGCTCAGGAAATCAACTGTACTTCTGGTATACTCAACTGCAATATGTAGGATATTTCAAATTAAAACGAGGGGCTCCGGTCCTTTTTTTCTAGACGAATAGTTCGAGAGGGACATTCTCCGTCAGCAAACTCTCAGTTATAGGTGGCAGGCAATACTTCTGCGACTTCCTCTAAGCGTATTTTTTCTAGGACTGTCGAATATCGTAGAATTCTTTTGGCCTCCCCTCTCCCAGATTAAAAACAGGGGAGGGGGGGGAGACAGAACTTTTACGCTTCTTCAACTAGATGCTCTCCGTTCGACTCTATCACCAGGACTGACTTTTTCTTCAAAAACCAATTGCACGTAAGCCTCTAACATACGGGGGTACTTTTTCTGGGAACACGGACGCATCCCCCACTTTCCCCAACCAAAAGGGTGACCTCTCGTTGGTCAGCGCGCAAGTACCATATCCAATGTCCATATAAGGAGATGTTTCTATATCTCAATCACGTGACTTACATGAGGTTTTGCACAGGCAGGTGTTTTTCAACTTCCGTTCTCATGAAATCTACAGCTGGGATTCCAAGTATTGCACACAAAAGGAGTAACAGGCACGGGGATATTTTTATGGTCGAAAATGTATCTCTCTCTCTCTCTGAAATGACACTATACAATTTTTTATGGGTCATAAAAAAAAAGAGTGTACTTTTAGCAATTTTACCCAGGGCTTAAAAAACTGTGTGTGTGGCCAATTATTATAGGGTACGCTATTTATTGTCTGACAACTCATAGCTTGGGAAGCACACACATCTTTGATCTTAACAAAAGGGCTTTTAGCAATTATCGCATTTCTCTGCCGAGCAGGGATTTTATGCGAGTTTAAAGGGGAGGGTGTGTGCTTTTCTTTCTAACATTCACCAACGCTTGCGAAGGCGTGGGAACGGAAAAAGGAATCACAGGAGTATTAAGACCTGTGCGTATCTAGAAAAAAAAATGAAAGAGGTGTTTTGAATTTTGAATAATTAAAATTTTAAAGAAAAGCAGTAATCAAAAAAAAAAACTGTAACAGTTTAATGAATGAAGTTTCGCACAGAAAAAGTAAAAAGGTTTAGAAATTATTTTAGTTTCAAGTTAAACATTTACGAAGAAAAAAAAATGGGACTGTAATTTTTTTTAAAGTGTTATTATTTAATTTAGGAAACTTGAGGTAAGGCTGCCAAATTGTACGTTTTTCCCTTAAGTCGTAGATTTTTTAGGCATATTATACGGTGTACTTTTAATTTTGCACCCAGTGTTAAATTCAGGTTGTGCACATTCCCTCCCCCCTTTCCAGAGCAATGAAAAGTCCCCCCCCCCCTTGAAAATGTGAAAATTTGTGTTTTCAATGGTCGAAAAGTTCAACCTCTCCCGGAACCTCAGAAGTCCGCACAAACCTTGAAGAAATGTGTCTGAATTCAACACTGCTTGCACCGCACGGTGTTTCTTCCGTTTTTCTATTACTTCTTATCTTACTTTTGATAGTTTCAAGAATTTTATTTATTTTTAAATATGTTGCAAATCTTCACCCTTTTCTAATGAAAAGTTATACACATGCGCATTAACACTAGAATGACGGCGAGGGGCCAATTTGGCTCTTATCAAATGAATTTATCTTGGTTCGTACCAAAAATTTCTTATTAAAATAAATGTAAAACGTACATTATAATACAGCATTAATTAAATAATTCAAAAAGGTTTAAATAAAAATTCTGGTATTAAGTATTTTTATAAAACTTGAGAAAAAATTCCCGTCTTGTTAAATGAAAAAAAGGGCTTGTTTCGTATAAGTGCAACAAAATCTTGAAAGAATTTTGCAATATTTATTGCAAATTTGCGAATTATCTGTTAGTATTAGATCATCTGAACTTGACATTATTATAGATTAAGTACATATCTATATTATACAATTTTTAATTGAGTATATCTGTATCTTAAGTTTTAATATTTTGTTTGATTTATTATCTCCTTTTAAACTTAAATAAAAACCTTTATTTTTGTAAGGCGTTCATTACTAAAACTTTTATGATCATCATTGAATCGTAGGATATTTTGATTTATTTTTATTCTTGGGTACAATTAGTTAAAGAATGTTAATACAATAATAGAATACAAATACATTTAAAAAACTAATCAGATGTGGCAATCCCAAAACTTTCTTCTTTTTTATGCATGTTAATACTTCCTGAAAAATGCAGCATAGCAACAGCACAGGACCAGTTATGTGGTTTAAACCAAAATCTAATCTGCAACAACTTATGTCAACTTGTAACTGAATTTGAAATTTGATGAAAACCGTGCATTAGTTTTTGAGATAGACCTATTGCAAAATCTTCAAAAAAAAAAAAAAAGTATGCAGAGCCACACGTATTGGGTGATGTAATGATGTTTAACCAGGATCAATTTTTTATCAGATACTAACTGAATTCTGAAGTTTGATGAAAATCCATGAATTAGTTCTTGAGATATAGTTATAGCGAAATCGTAAAAAAATGCAATATAGCATCGCCATCTGTAGGAAGATTTACACCAAAAATTAAGCAACATTATTCTATATCAGGGACTAGCTGAATCTAAAGTTTTAGAAAATTTCGTATTTTACTTCTTGAGATAAAGCTATTGCACAGCTGCCAACTTTTACGCAATTTTGCTATCACTAAAATTATACAGAGATTTTCCATTTGTTTAATCATAAGATTTCGAAGTTAAATAAGACAATGTTTACTATAAAATTTTTGTGGTAGGAAAAATGCGTTAAAGTTCGCAGCCATGGCTATTGCGATAATCACGAATAATACATATGGTCACGTCACCTGTTGTGCAATTTAAAACCAAAACGTAATCAGCACCATGGTATATGAAGTACTAAACAAATGTAAAGTTTTTAAAAAATCTATGCTCTAGTTCTTGAGATATGGCTATTGTGGAAATTTAAAATAATGTAGCATAGAAGCTTCACCTTTTGAGCGATATACATCTAAAACTAATCAGTTCAAAATATAAAGTAATGGAATGAAATTTTCTCCTTGAATTTAACATAAAATGTATAATATGAACTTTAAATTGTTCAGGTTTACTTAAAAGGCGATTAAAATAATCAACTATAGATGTTAATAGTTAATTTTATTTAAAAACATCTTAGCACTTTCAAACCCTTAATCAGGCTCTTTCTCAGAGAATATTTTCTTCTTTAAATACAGAGGTCGCAGCGTCCCTAAAATTTTTACACTTTCTTACTGCAATTTTTGAACGGTAATATTTTTTCTAAGATTTCATTGTAGATCTTAAAAGAGTATGAATGGAAGATATTTGATTTAAAATACTGGGAGAAAAGTGCGAAAATTTTAGGGACGCTGCGACTCCTGTAAATACAAATATAAGATTCCGTTTTGAAAATGAATGAATGAAATTGAAAATGAATCATATATATCAATAGAGTCTCGTTCATTTTCAACATGGAATCATATATTAGTATTTATAAAAGAAAATATCCTCTGAGGAAGAACCTCATTAAAGGTTTGAAAGTACTAAGTTGTTTTTAAATAAAATTAACAATTAACATCTATAGTTGATTATTTTAATCGCCTTTTAAGTAAACATGAACACTTTAAAGTTCATAATCAGATCTAGTTTACAAGAAGACTATAACAGAATCTAATATTTTGTGAAATGTTTGCATTAGTTCTTCAGATAGAGCGCCCACAAAATTTTTGCCTCTCTCTAGTCTGATGGACAGACACACTCGCATACGCAGAGCTGCCAACTTCTACGCCTATTTAAATCACAAAAACATGATTGGAACCACAAAAAAGTTTTAGTAAAATGTATGACAAATATATTCAATGTTATGCATTACACTCTATATTGTTAATTATCTAATAAAATTTCTGTTTCTGATATGTTTATTCGTCTTTAAATAGGCGTAGTAGTTGGCAGCCATGCATACGTGTTTTTCGGGTTCTCTGGCCCTTAAAACGTATAAATCCATTGAAAACCGGATTTCGTAAATTGTCACGTATCCAATATTTTTTTCTTGTAAAGATAGACGAAAGTAATAATGGTTTAATCGATTAATTGATACAGAGTTCGTACGCTTCACGGACTTTCAAAAACTTTTATCAGGATTTTTTGTAAAGTAATATTCTTTCAACTTATTTAATAATAAAAAAAAATCTTGAAATATAGTGATCAGTAATTCTCGAAATTTCTTATGCTAAAACACGTTAAATCTCTTGATGCTTATGGGCTATGTAATAACTTCTTTTAAAGCAAATTTGTTACAGAAAACATTACTGTGACATTCAACTCCGTTTTGCATGGTTATAAGAAGGTTAACAGCGCAATAAATCCAAAACTAAATAAAGTCGATCAAAACATTCTTTTTCTTTTTTGAGATTAAATTGGCAACCGTATCTTGCGAGAAATGGAAATTTTAGTGATGTAATATTCAAGAATATAGTGAAGGGTATATGGGGTATACGTCTTATGCTTTCTGGATATTTTAAAGAAACATCATATACCCTCTAATTCTCAAGTAAGCTATAGTAGACACATTCCAAAGTATACCTTCTTCCTTGAGCGTATACCCTCTGCTTAGAGTGCATATCCTCTGTAATTTTTACGGCTACACCTAACTGTAATATTGTAATTTAGATTATTACTGTTATTGTTGTTTGTTTTGCTAGTAAAACAAATACAGATTTTATACATTAAGAGACGAATTTACATCTTGATAATTTATTGTTATTGGAAAAACAAATGCCCCCATTTTTTTAAAGAGATGATATTAGGCTAATATTAGTTCTGGTAAATTAGAGCAAATAAATATTTTTAATTTTTGTGCAATCAATTCTAACATTTTTTGTGCTAAATTATACGTGCATTTTTATGGTTTTCATTCTTTTCATGGATTTTATGTAATAAAAGAAATTTTATCAATGTCAGACGCTTCATATTAGCTGAGTTAAACTATATTAAAAATACATCTTTTATGATTAAGACGGAAAATATATCTTATTTTGAGGCTGTGGATTTACGTTACCCCTACTAAGCCTGCACATCTTCCCCCCTCTAAGATCTTTGGTTTTGCTTTTTAGTTAACCAAATCAGTTTGTTCTCATGGTATGGTAGTGGAATGTCGACTCGGCTACTCCACTGCAGTATTTGTATTCCGTAGCCGATCTTTGAAATTGATGTCAGTGGGAAGCCGGGAATTAAGCTGCGAACGTACACAACCACCTTCTGCGGTTAGAATTCCTTTCATGGGAAAATCAGTCATTCTCTTATATCTTATTCAAACTCATGGGAAAAAATTAGAATAAATAACTGAAACATTTAACTATTATGTCGTGTTTTAAAAGGTAAAATAGTTATATGTAGTTAAGCTTTTGTGAAATGCTGTATCAGAATTAAAAATTTATTTTTATCAATTTATGCTTATTGATATATTTTACATGCATATTTAAGTCCGTTCTTAAATCTAAAAGGACAACTTTATGACATAACTTTTAATTTATTTTTGTTCGAAAATGCATGAAATTAGCAGGTGTTGCTGAGAAGTTTCCTAATCCCTCACATTTTCCTGTTTTTTTATTTGCAGACACAATAGGTCTTTCAGAAAATAGTGTCAATGGTCAACGTTTTGAATCGAATTTCCAAGTGAGGAAAAATAACCATAGGAACTGTGGTGATAAACGCGTTCTTCGCGTGATCAAAATCGCTTACAGCTCAACATTATTCAAAAAATTGAAATCACAATTCGATTCCAAATCGCTTGCATAATCAGGCTTTCCAATTTTAAATCTTTCCGTTAAAAAATGAATTTGTAAATATGTCAAAAGATTTTTTACTTGTTGAACAGAGCAGTTGGAAAAGCCTTAGGAAAGACAATATAAACAGAATTAATCGAAAATTGATTTCATCTGAATATATATATTATTCACATGCATTGTACTATGTTTTTATTATTTTGAATATGAAGACAAGACACACAAGAGTATTCTACTACATATAGCAATATGTAGTAGAATACTCTTGTGTGGCCCTGTAATTTAAAAATAAAAATGCTTTGCATCAGAGATTGTACAGAATGCATATTTTAGTATATACTTGATAGATTCATGCCAATTCTATTATGCTCGAATGAGTGTAACATCATTAAAATGCATTTGAAAATTTTTCCCATTGACCATAACGTAATGGAATACTTTTGATTGTCCCTGTAAATGATCTATGAATCCGATTTTCATAACATTTGAAATGACTCGACAAAATTGTGTAATAATTATATGTTTTAAATTTCAAACGATTAAAATGCATTTGGAACTTTTTTCTCAATTGACCGTAATGTAACGGAATACTTTTGATTTTCTCTGTAATTGATCTATACATCCGATTGTCATAACATTTGAAATGACTCGATAAAATTACGCAATGATTATATGTTTTAAATTTCAAACGATTAAAATGCATTTGAAACTTTTTTCCCCATTGACCGTAATGTAACGGAATCCTTTTGATTGTCCCTGTAATTGATCTATGCATCCGATTTTCATAAAATTTGAAATGACTCGATAAAATTATGTTATAATTATGTATTTTAAATTTCAAACGAGGGGTTGGGTAGTTTTTGCGTTGTTATATGCGGACAGACAGACAGACGGACAGACAGACTGACGGACAGACAGACAGACGGACATACAGACAGACGGACAGACGGACGGACTAAACGACAACAGTAGGTGCTACGTATTTACATATCTACGAACGCGCCTAAAAAAAAGGAAACAATTTAATAATGAAAAATAGGAATAAAAAAATCGCCTTTCGTGTTTCCGTTTAGTTTTAATTACATCTTAACCTCCCCCTCATTTACAAACACACACAACCTGAAAGTTTCACAAAAAATGCTTAAGATTTGTAAAATAAAACATTTTTTTTAAATTTTACTTTTCTATTCATATATCATTTTATCGCAAGAATAACTAATCAATAATTCAGAATCTCTCCTTTTTGCAATTACCGATTTAACCCCTCTCCTCATCCGAACAATGCATAAAATAATAAATTTTTAATTCAAACGCCCTCTCCTCTGCAAGAAGAAAGAAAGAAAGAAAGCAAAAAGACAAAAAATGTAATTTAACAAATTACAACTTTCATTTAGAAAATGATTTTTTAAAGACGAAATAAAATTTAAGATATACAAATAAATTCTAAATTAATAATAATAATAACGAACATCATTTTTAAGATGATCAAAAGGCGGCTTAAGTAAAAACAGAGGCCTATATTGCGTTCGCCATGTATTAAACATTAATATTCCTCGACCAATCATAAACAAATTTTTAATGAAATTTCAATTTTACAATTTTCAGTATTGCAAACTTCTAAATATTGTACATTTTCAATTTTTACACCACCGTATAGGGGAAAAAATGTACAACTTTAGAAAACTGGTACAACCATTTTTTTAAAATTATGCAATCATCTGTATTTTTCATTAACTGGATGGGACTGGGTGCTGACCGTTCCGAATAATACGCGCTTTACTGTACTTTGATACATCAGCGTATTCTAAATATAGGAATTCTTTTTTCCGAAGTAGGTAGGCGTGGCTAAGAATATTTATATCCAGTTTAGTTTAAAAATGCAGTTTCACTAATTCCTTTCGAATTACTATATTTGACAAAGTATATAATCAATTTTGCTGCATTCCTCCACTGTTTAACACATTATATGTGTTTAAACTTTTAAACTGGTTTGTAATATTAATAAAGCAAATTAAATGGAAAAAATACACTTATATAAAATGTGTTAATGGTACGGGAAGAAAATTTATGATTTTGCCTTCCGAAAATTGCATTACTATACCAAACAAATGGGAAACAATTTTCATGTTAAACAATTATCTTTCGGCTTCACTTTTTTCAATATATTTTGTGAGATATGACAGAAGGCGTATTTTTTTTCCCAACAGGGTTTTGCCATCTTGTAATCTAATTGGTCAGAGATGGCTGCGTCAAAGAGACTTTTGTTGGCGGGAAGGTATTGTGCTTGGCGAAAAAATTAAGAGTAGAGAATTTAGATAGGATGGGCGGAGAAAGGAAAGAATTTTTTTTTTTTTTTTTTTTTTTTTTTTTTTTTTTTTTTTTTTTCAATAGAGTTTTTGTTTAAAATAGGAATCAATGGAAAAGTTATTTTTACAGAAAGAAAATTATTTCCATTAACTTATGAAAAAGCAGGGGGTAGGATCATCTGCGTTTCGACAGCATTCTGCTACTTTTTAAAGAATTGAAGGTGATGTAGATTAAAAGATGAGAAAGTAAAAATTTTTGAAGATAGGAGATTTATATAAGATTATTTACTGTAACCAGAAATTAGCAATATTATAAAAAGTTTAAGAGAAAAAAAAAATCAAAAAAAATTTAATCAAAATTATAATGAATGCTTGGAATATACTAAAACTTTAAAATAACTAAGTAAAGTAATAAAAATTAGCATAATTTTAAACAGGATTAAATTATTATAAGTAAATAATTAATAATGTATAAATAATAAATTTGTAATTTTTTTAATTTAACATATTCCTTAAATTTATATTGTATTTTTTTATTTTAAATTTTCTATAAATTTATAATTTTGTTTAATTATAAATTTATTTAATCTATTTTGTAATTATTTAAATAAATTATAAATTTTACCTTTCTTAATGATTTTTTAATAATTTTTATAATTATGAAACTCTGTATGCTCTAAGGATTATGTGGTTGGAGAGTAGGAAATAAAATTGATGTTAATAAAATTGATAATGATGTTATTTAAAGAAAAATAACCTAATGCTTACAAAACTCAAATGTACTGTAAAATATAACACAGCATTTAGCCATTTAAAAATGGACCTCTTCTAAACAAAGCATCTTACAAAATTCGAATATGTTGTTGAAATACAACACAGTACTTATCCAATTAAAAAAGGAACATCTTCTAGAAACTCTTATCATTTTCTTTGACTGAAAAAAGTTGAAGATCCAGTTATATAATTGTTTAAAACTGATATATTTGTTGGATATTAAAAAATTATTTTAATGATGGTAAGTTTTTACTCCTTAGCTTAGTATCATCATTTCTTTAGAATCTGTTTCAACTTTGAAACATATGCGTGAATGATTGTAAATTCTTGCATTACAGAATCCTAAAAATAACTTTGTTTACCAAACTTAAATTACTACTCTCAATGTAATTATTTTACTCCAAAAAAAAAAAAAAAAAAAAAAAAAAAAAAAAAAAAACTCTAATTAATCTGAAATAACGAAATAAAACTCGCTATTATAAAAATAGTCATTGTTAAATATAGTCAATTAGCCATGTTATCAATTGGAAACCTATCTAGAAAACATCGTCATGGACCAATGCGGTATTGTAACTTTTCGACCTGCTTTCGAAGCGCGCTTCGCAAAATACCATGTTTAAACTTTGTACATGGTTGTACTTTGTAGTACGGAATCTCTTCTATGCGAGTAAAACTCGCAATTCTCAGATTGTTTTTAAATTGTATGTTATAATATCTATATTATAATAATTTTAAACAATTAATTATATAATTAACAATTATATAATTATATAATTTATTATACAATTATATAATTTTAAACAGGATTAAATTATTATAAGTAAATAATTAATAATGTATAAATAATAAATTTGTAATTTTTTTAATTTAACATATTCCTTAAATTTATATTGTATTTTTTTATTTTAAATTTTCTATAAATTTATAATTTTGTTTAATTATAAATTTATTTAATCTATTTTGTAATTATTTAAATAAATTATAAATTTTACCTTTCTTAATGATTTTTTAATAATTTTTATAATTATGAAACTCTGTATGCTCTAAGGATTATGTGGTTGGAGAGTAGGAAATAAAATTGATGTTAATAAAATTGATAATGATGTTATTTAAAGAAAAATAACCTAATGCTTACAAAACTCAAATGTACTGTAAAATATAACACAGCATTTAGCCATTTAAAAATGGACCTCTTCTAAACAAAGCATCTTACAAAATTCGAATATGTTGTTGAAATACAACACAGTACTTATCCAATTAAAAAAGGAACATCTTCTAGAAACTCTTATCATTTTCTTTGACTGAAAAAAGTTGAAGATCCAGTTATATAATTGTTTAAAACTGATATATTTGTTGGATATTAAAAAATTATTTTAATGATGGTAAGTTTTTACTCCTTAGCTTAGTATCATCATTTCTTTAGAATCTGTTTCAACTTTGAAACATATGCGTGAATGATTGTAAATTCTTGCATTACAGAATCCTAAAAATAACTTTGTTTACCAAACTTAAATTACTACTCTCAATGTAATTATTTTACTCCAAAAAAAAAAAAAAAAAAAAAAAAAAAAAAAACTCTAATTAATCTGAAATAACGAAATAAAACTCGCTATTATAAAAATAGTCATTGTTAAATATAGTCAATTAGCCATGTTATCAATTGGAAACCTATCTAGAAAACATCGTCATGGACCAATGCGGTATTGTAACTTTTCGACCTGCTTTCGAAGCGCGCTTCGCAAAATACCATGTTTAAACTTTGTACATGGTTGTACTTTGTAGTACGGAATCTCTTCTATGCGAGTAAAACTCGCAATTCTCAGATTGTTTTTAAATTGTATGTTATAATATCTATATTATAATATTTTTATGCAATGTTATTTAATATTTACAATTATTGCGATTGTCAAAGAAATCTTTCAAAAATATGCTTCGTTATCTTATTTTATTTTTTTTCTAACACCAACTTTGACAGTATTTTCTAAAATATCTTCTGCTTTTACCAAAAAATTGGAAACACCATTCGATTACATAGTTTACTAATAAGAACAATTGTCTCAGCACTAGCTGATGGACAATAGAAGTACGAAAAACAGAGAAAATGATACAAAAAGCATTATCACAGTGATCCTTTCCCTTGGAATATTTCCAAATTCAAAGAAGATCTGCTGGCCATAGCCAGAAACGTACACAAAATATTTAGTTCAATTATATTATGCTTTCTTAGTAACTTCTATACGTACCTTCAAATACTTTTCGATGGCACAGTAATGAAAATAGCATGGAAATCACATTTACAACGCCCTTCTTCCGGTAGATTTTCTTTTTTTTTTTTTTTTTCAAATTCAGGGTTGACATGTTTGCCATACCCAAAAAATATCATACGCAAAAAATGTGGTTCAATTCTATGCATATTTTCATACACTTTTCGGTGGTACAATGGAGATACACGGACATACGAGCCCACACAGTGGCGTATCTAGACTTCTCATTTCGGAGGGTGCTGAGTCATAGTAAAAGTTTCAAAGAGGGAACCATATGAAAGATAATTTTTACGCTTTAAACAGATTTTTTCATAACAGGTAATGCATAAATTATACCGATCCTGTTAAGATTGAACTGCATGGGACTGCAAATATTTTGTTTTAAAAAAGATTTAGTCTTAATTAGTAAAGTTTTTATGACCTGAAAAGATAGTCTGTGTATAACGGAAATTTGGTGAAACAATTTTCTTGTGATGTCTGCGAAACAATACTTTTTTAATAAAAATCTGCCTGAAACGAAAAGTTATTCCGCTCCTTAAAAAGTCTATCTTCGCAGATATCATTGCATCTTTGTAAACTTTTGTAATTATATTTCATGGTTTTTTTTTTCAAGTTTTAAAAGGGGCTGCAGTTCCATCAGCCCATCCCCTGAATACGCCACTTGACACACACACACACACGGATCGACAGAGATTTTGTAAAAACATGTTTTTTGGAACCTCTGATCTCTAAAATGTGCAAATCGGTCAAAAACTGGAATTCGCATAAAACTTCGATCACAATACTTTCTTCTATTAAAGATACAGCAAAGAAAAAATAAACATAACTTACCGAGATTCATTCTAAAAAATTATTGAAAAAAAAAAGAAAGAAAAAAAAATCGAAAATTTTTTAGGAAATTGGCTCTGATAAGGGCCATTCTTCTTTAATTTCATAAAACATAGAATTTGTGAAAAAAAAAAAAAAAAAAATCTTACAATATAAGAAATAGAAAATTAAAACAAAGAAGTGTTTTTCGCCAAGCACGATTCCCGCCAAGAAGCGTTGAATTCATGCCGAAAGCTCTGGCCAATCAGATTGCGAGACACAGTTTAGATGGCAAAACCTGGTTGGGGGAAAAAATTATGCTGACAGAAGATATATATATATATCTTCTGAAAGATATCTGCAAAAAGAATGAGCAAAGGTACGAGTATTTAGGACCGTTGGCGATATTAAACCGTTCAATTTTTTCTTAATCACAGGAAAGTAAATTTAACTTTACTTATTTTATTTAAAAAAAAATCGCATTTTGACTCTATTTATTTATAGTTTTACAAATAAAAACGAATTGATAGTTTGTAAAGTATTTACTTATTTTTTAAATTATCCATCCTCTTTTATTATAAGTATTACGCTTTCTTAGTATTTAATAAACATGAAATTAATATTAATGCTTGTAATTTAACGCAATTTAGTTACTACCAAACTTATATTTTATTATAAGCAAGTATCTTAATCCTGTGAAAAAAAAAAAAAAAAAAAAAAAAGAAAGACAAATAAAATGAACTGTTATTCAAAGAAGTGCTCTAGTAAAAACTTTCAGAATCAAATTACGTATAATTTAGAGTGAAATTTCTTGTTAGAATCAGCTTTTACAGCTAAAGATTAAAAAAAAAAAAAAAAAAAAAAAAAAAAAACTGCATTATCTTTATGAGAGAAACCTTTTTTTTTAAGCAAGTAAATAAAACAAGCTTGAATCTACAATTGAGAATAAACACTCAATGACGTGAAATAAATAAATAAAAAAAAAACTTGGCAAGCATCATGAACTTTCAATTTGGCGTTATATAAACATTAAAAAAAAAAAAAAAAAAAAAAAAAAAAAAAAAAAAAAAAACTCGCAGGAAATTTAAAAATTCGTGCAAAGTGTTCTATATAAAAAGGATGTGAAATTGGCATTTATGAAACATGGTATATAAAAATACTTAGCAGCAGAAAAAAAAAAAAAAAGAAAGAAAAATTATAGGACTATAATAAAGTTGTTCCGAAAAATTAAAATTTTACACCAGAATTTAGAATTTAATTTATTTTAAATATACTTAAGCTAAGTTACAATGATAAGTTAGTGTGTTTACTTTACCATTCACGGTACGGTAGTGGAATGTCGTATTGACTATTCTGCTACCGATGCCAATCTTTAAAAAACGAATCCAAATTCAAACTGACAAGATACGGTATACGGTAGTGGAATGACGTTTCAACTGATCTGCAACTGTTGTCAATCTTGCAGAACGGCAACTCCTAGATAACTGGCAAGTCCCTGAAATGCTTTCTAATGTTCATGTTGAAAAAGAAAAAAAAAAATATCTTAGAAAAGGAAATGAAAAAAAAGAGAAATAAATTAAAAATAAAACAACAAATGAAAGTGGAAAAAAGAAAACATACAATATATTTATATTTTAGACTTAAAAATTTGAACACAAAATATTTAGATCTGAAAAAATAAGTTATCTCAGTTGGAAATGTAGTCTTTTTAAAGTTTTAAAATTAAAGGGGAAAGGTTTGTCATATTGCTTTTCTAAACATAATATACACTTCGCATTAGATTTTTAGTAGTAGTATATCTATTTGTTAAACTTAATATATAATTTTAATTTATAAATACAATGTTAGAACTATTTTGAAATAAAATATTTGTGTAGAAAATAGTAAATGTGCTCGACGACAACTCATAGACAAGGCGGGCTCACAGCACGGCAACTCCTAGACAATAGGGAAGCCTTTGAAATGCCTCCTCATGTTCATGTTCAAAACGAAAATAAAATCTCTTATGAAAGAAATGGTAAGAAGAGAAATAAAACAAAAAATCAAAATAGAAAAAGAGAGTTAGATAGAAAAAAAAATAACATTTCTATTTTAGAATTAAAAATTTTCACACAAAGTATTTCGATGAAAAAAAATAAGTTATCAGGGTTGGGAAGTGTAATCTTTTTAAATAAAAGGGAAAAAGTACGTCAAATTGCATTTCTAAACAAAATATACACTTCATGTTAAAATTTTAGTACTAGTCTATTTATTAATCTATACGTTAAAATTTATACCTTCTATGCCAGAAATATTTTAGAGTAAAATTTATGTGTAGCAAATAGTTAAACATGTACTATCGTGGAAATGTTATTTATTAATGTTGTTAGAATATTTCCGTCTGTATCTCTATTAGAAGACATCTAGAAAGGAAGGAAGGAGGAAGATAGTTCAATTTAACATTTAATGCAGAAGAGTTTCCAGGAAGATTCAAACAAATAAATCTTTTGTTTTTTTTTCACATATGATTTTTCCAGATTTGATTGTCTATTTATGAAGAATTTGCTATAATTATACCCATAATGATATAAAATATATTATTCCTGAATTTTTAATGTAATAAATATAAAATAGTATGTATAAAACGGTAGAATGTTAGCGATACAGTGAAGCACTAAATATCTGGCTTGGTCACAATCCAGATAATTGTCGGCAATCGTAAAAAAAAAAAAAAAAAAAAAAAAAAGAAAAAAAAATGTATTGAAGTAATTTTGTTTCTAAAGTAGATTTTGACGGAAAAAATCGTTAAAATGTTGTAATTAGAAAGGTATAAACACATGTCTTCTAATCATGATAAATAGTTCTGCTGAATAGATTCATGCATTAAAATATTTGACAAATCAAGAGGTAAGGAAATATCGCTTACCTTTAAAGGGACTTTCCACTCACTTGAAAATTCCTGCTCGGCAAAGTTAAACCTATGGGTAGGTTGTTGTCGAATTTCTGGTTTAAATTTCAGTTTTGTAAAACACTTTTTATTTATTTATTTATTTTTCTTTTTTATTCGAAATTTAAGGATTTTTTTTTTTTATCTTGTACATTTTAAATTTAAGTCGGAGGTTTTTTATATTTTTTTATTTATTTTATTTATTTATTTATTTATTTTTTTTAAGTAAGCAACAGAATGAAAGCCTATCCAACCGGCCGTATTTGTGGGAAACCGGTGTACGAGTTTTATTAATTGACGTTTTTGCCGAATGAATTAATAAACTTATATGATAAAATTAAAGTTCAATGAATGAAATTTCGCACAGAATGAGTAACAAAGTGTAGACGGTTTTATACGGACTTTTATACCTTCAAGTTTTATAGCATTTACGAAGAAAAAAAAATGGGACAGTGAAGATTTTTTCAAAGTATTATTATTTAATGTAAGAAACTTTAGGTAATGCTGCCAAATTGTACGTTTTCCCGTAAGTCGTAGATTTTTTAGGCCTATTATACGGTGTACGTTTAATTTCGCACCCAGTGTTGAATTCAGGGTTAATTTTCCCCCTTTCCAGAGCAATGAAAAGTTCCCCCTCCCCTGAAAATGAAAAAATTTGTGCTTTCAATGGTCGAAAAGTTCAACCCCTCCCGGAACCTCAGAAGTCCGCTCAAACCTTGAAGAAATGTGTCTGAATTCAACACTGCTTGCACCGCACGGTGTTTCTTCCGTTTTTCTATTACGTCTTATCTTACTTTTGATAGTTTCAAGTTTTTTTTTTTTTTTTTTTTTTTTTTTTTTTTTTTTTTTTTTTCAATTTGTTGCAAATTTTCACCTTTTTCTAAAGAAAAGTTATACACATGCGCATTAATACTAGAATGACGGCGAGGGGCCAATTTGGCTCTTATCAAATGAATCTATCTTGGTTCGTACCAAAAATTTCTCATTAAAATAAATGTAAAACGTACATAGGAATATAGTATTAATTAAATAACTTAAAAATGTTTAAATAAAAATTCTGGTATTAAGTATTCTTATAAAACTTGAGAAAAAATTCCCGTCTTTCTAATGTTAAGTGAAAAAAAGGGCTTGTTTCGTATAAGTGTGACAAAATCTTGAAAGAATTTTGCAATATTTATTGCGAAGTTGCGAACTATCTGTTAGTATTAGATCATCTGAACTTGACATTATTATAAAGTACATATCTACATTATACAATTTTTAATTGAGTATATCTGTATCTTAAGTTTTAATATTTTGTTTGATTTTTTATCTCCTTTTAAACTTAAATAAAAACCTTTATTTTTGTAAGGCGTTCATTACTAAAACTTTTATGATCATCATTGAATCGTAGGATATTTTGATTTATTTTTACTCTTAGGTACAATTACTTAAACAGTGTTAATACAATAATAGAATACAAATACATTTAAAAAACGAGTCACATGTGGCAATCCCAAAACTTTCTTCTATTTTATGCATGTTAATACTTCTTAAAAAATGCAGCATAGCAACAGCACAGGACCAGTTATGTGGTTTAAACCAAAATCTAATCTGCAACAACTTAAGTCAACTTGTAACTGAATTTGAAATTTGATGAAAACCGTGCATTAGTTTTTGAGATAGACCTATTGCAAAATCTTCAAATAAAAAAAAAAGTATAAAGAGCCACACGTATTGGGTGATGTGCACCAAAACTAATAAGGATGCATTTTTTATCAGATACTAACTAAATTCTGAAGTTTGATGAAAATCCATGAATTAGCTCTTGAGATATCTAGTTATTGCGAAATCGTAAAAAATGCAATATAGCAGCGCCATCTGTAGGAAGATTTACACCAAAAATTAAGCAACATTAATCTATATCAGGGACTAGCTGAATCTGAAGTTTTAGAAAATTTCGTATTTTAGTTCTTGAGATAAAGCTATTGCAAAGCTGCCAACCTTTACGCAATTTTGCTATCACTAAAATTGTACAGAGATTTTCCATTTGTTTAATCATAAGATTTCGAAGATTAAATAAGACAATGCTTACTATATTATTTTTGGGGTAGGAAAAATGCGTTAAAATTCGCAGCCATGGCTATTGCGATAATCACGAATAATACATATGGTCAGGTCACCTGTTGAGCGATTTAAAACCAAAACGTAATCAGCACCATGGTATATGAAGTACTAAACAAATGTAAAGTTTAAAAAAAATCCATGCACTAGTTCTTGAGATATGGCTATTGTGGAAATTGAAAATAATGTAGCATAGAAGCGTCACCTTTTGAGCGATGTACAACTAAGACTAATCAGATCAAAATATAAAGTAATGGAATGAAATTTTCTTGTTGAATTTAACAGAAAATTTGTAATATGAACTTTAAATTGTTCAGGTTTACTTAAAAGGCGATTAAAATAATCAACTACAGATGTTAATAGTTAATTTTATTTATAAACATCTTAGTACTTTCAAACCCTTAATCAGGCTCTTTCTCAGAGAATATTTTCTTTTATAAATACAGGGGTCGCAGCGTCCCTAAAATTTTTACACTTTCTTACCGCAATTTTTGAACGGTAATATTTTTTCTAAGATTTCATTGTAGATCTTAAAAGAATATGAATGGAAGATATTTGATTTAAAATACTGGGAGAAAAGTGCGAAAATTTTAGGGACGCTGCGACCCCTGTAAATACAAATATAGGATTCCGTTTTGAAAATGAATGAATGAAATTGAAAATGAATCATATACATCAATAGAGTCTCGTTCATTTTCAACATGGAATCATATATTTGTATTTATAAAAGAAAATATCCTCTGAGGAAGAGCCTGATTAAAGGTTTGAAAGTACTAAGTTGTTTTTAAATAAAATTAACTATTAACATCTATAGTTGATTATTTTAATCGCCTTTTAAGTAAACATGAACACTTTAAAGTTCATAATCAGATCTAGTTTACAAGAAGACTATAACAGGATCTAATATTTTGTGAAATGTTTGCATTAGTTCTTCAGATAGAGCGCCCACAAAATTTTTGCCTCTCACAGACAGACTGATAGACAAACAGACTCACATACAGACATTTTATAAAAGCATTCGGGTTCTCTGGCCCTCAAAACGTATAAATCCATTGAAAACCGGATTTCGTAAATTGTCATGAATCCAATATTTTTTTCTTGTAAAGATCGGCGAAAGTAATAATGGTTTAATCGATTAATTGATACAGAGTTTGTACGCTTCACGGACTTTCAAAAACTTTTATCAGGATTTTTTGTAAAGTAATATTCTCTCAGCTTATTTAATAATAATAATAATAATAAAATCTTGAAATATAGTGATCAGTAATTCTCGAAATTTCTTGTGCTAAAACACGTTAAATCTCTTGATGCTTATGGGCTATGTAATAACTTCTTTTAAAACAAATTTGTTACAGAAAACATTACTGTGACATTTACTCCGTTTTGCATGGTTATAAGAAGGTTAACAGCGCAATAAATCCAACACTAAATAAAGTCGATCAAAACATTCTTTTTCTTTTTTGAGATTAAATTGGCAACCGTACCTTGCGAGAAATGGAAATTTAAGTGATGTAATATTCAGGAATATAATGAATGGTATACGGATTTATACGTCATATGCTTTCTGGATATTTTAAAGAAACATCATATATCTTCTAATTCTCAAGTAAGCTATAGTAGTCACATTCCAGGGTATACCTTCTGCTTTGAGCGAATTGCTTAGAGTGCATATCCTCTGTAATTTTTACGGCTACACCTCACTGTAATATTGTAATTTAGATTATTACTGTTATTGTTGTTTTGCTAGTAAAACAAATACAGATTTTATACGGTAAAAGACGAATTTATTTCTTGATAATTTATTGTTATTGGAAAAACAAATGCCGCCATTTTTTTTTTTTTTTTTTTTTAAAGAGATGATATGAGGCTAATTTTAGTTCTGGTAAATCAGAGCAAATAAATAATTTTAATTTTTTTGCAATCAATTCTAACATTTTTTGTGCTAAATTATATGTGCATTTTTATGGTTTTCATTCTTTTCATGGATTTTATGTAATATAAGAAATTTTATCAATGTCAGACGCTTCATATTAGCTGAGTTAAACTGTATTAAAAATACATCTTTTATGATTAAGACGGAAAATATATCTTATTTTGAGGCTGTGGATTTACGTTACGTCTACGAAGCCTGCACATCTTCCCCCCTCTAAGATCTTTGGTTTTGCTTTTTAGTTAACCAAATCAGTTTGTATGGTAGTGGAATGTCGACTCGGCTACTCCACTGCTGTATTTGTATTCCGTAGCCAATCTTTGAAATTGACGTCAGTGGTAAACCGGAAATTTAGCTGCGAACGTACACAACCACCTTCTGCGGTTAGAATTCCTTTCATGGGAAAATCAGTCATTCTCTTATATCTTATTCAAACTCATGGGAAAAAATTAGAATAAATAACTGAAACATTTAACTATTATGTCGTGTTTTAAAAGGTAAAACAGTTACATGTATTTAAGCTTTTGTGAAATGCTGCATCAGAATTAAAAATTTATTTTTATCAATTTATGTTTATTGATATATTTTACATGCATATTTAAGGCCGTTCTTAAATCTAAAAGGGCAACTTTATGACATAACTTTTAATTTATTTTTGTTCGAAAATGCATGAAATTAGCAGGTGTTGCTCAGAAGTTTCCCAATCACTCACATTTTCCTGTTTATTTATTTGCAGACACAATAGGCCTTTCAGAAAATAGTGTCAATGGTCAACGTTTTGAATCGAATTTCCAAGTGAGGAAAAGTAACCATAAAAACTGTGGTGATAAACGCGTTCTTCACGTGATGAAAATCGCTTATAGCTCAACATTATTCACAAAATGGAAATCACAATTCGATTCCAAATCGCTTGGATAATCAGGCTTTCCGATTTTAAATCTTTCCGTTAAAAAATGAATTTGTAAATATGTCAAAAGATTTTTTACTTGTTGAACAGAGCAGTTGGAAACAGCCTTAGGAAAGACAATATAAACTGAATTAATACGAAAATTGATTTTATCTGAATAAATATATTATTCACATGCATTGTACTATGTTTTTATTATTTTGACTATGGAATTATGATATAATTTGTTAATAATAAAAAAAATCATCAAATGCTGAAATTTTATCCACATTTCTTAAGTTTAATAACCGGTTTTTAAGATGTCACATGTAAAATAAACCACTTATTAAAAATTTAACAAGTTGGAATCTGCATGTGAAGCATAGCAAATGAGGTGCGTTCGTACGATAACGAAGTTTCAAAAATATTCGGATCTTGGTGATATAGTAGAGCGTACTTCAGACACAGTACAGTAGTCGAAATCTTTGTTTTTCTGTAAATATGCAGGAAGTAATTTTTATTGCACCTCACAACGTATATCTTATTCATAAAATGTGAAATAGTTGAATATAATTAAAACATGCCCCAAACAATGTTTCCCCATATAGCAATATGTAGTGGAATACTTTTGTGTGGCCCTGTAATTTAAAAATAAAAATTCTTTGCATCACAGATTGTACAGAATGCATATTTTAGTATGTACTTGATAGATTCATGCCAATTTTAATATGCTCGAATAAGTATAACATCATTAAAATGCATTTTAAAAATTTTCCCATCGATCATAACGTAATGGAATACTTTTGATTGTCCCTGTAAATGATCTATGCATCCGACTTTCATAACATTTGAAATGACTCGACAAAATTGTGTAATAATTACATGTTTTAAATTTCAAACGATTAAAATGCATTTGAAACTTTTTTCTCCATTGACCATAATGTAACCGAATCCTTTTGATTTTTCCCTGTAAATGATCTGTACATCCGATTGTCATAACATTTGAAATGACTCGACAAAATTATGTTATAATTATGTATTTTAAATTTCAAACGATTCGGTTGGGTAGTTTTTGCGTTGTTATTTGGGGACAGACAGACGGACAAACAGACGGACAGACGGGCGGACTGAGCGACAAAAATAGGTACTACGTATTTACATATTTACGAACGCACCTAAAAAAAGGAAACAATTTAATAAGGAAGAATGTGAATAAGAAAATCGCCTTTCTTGTTTCCGTTTAGTTTTAATTACATCTTAACCTCCCCCTCATTTACAAACACACACAATCTGAAAGTTTCACAAAAAATGCTTAAGATTTGTAAAATAAAACATTTTTTTTAAAATTTTACTTTTCAAATTATATATCATTTTATTGCAACAATAACTAATCAATAATTCAGAATCTCTCCTTTTTGCAATTACCGATTTAACCCCTCCCCTCCTCCGAACAATGCATACAATAATAAATTGTTAATTCAAACGTCCTCCCCTCTGCAAGAAGAAAGAAAGAAAGAAAGACAAAAGACAGAAAATGTAATTTTACAAATTACAACTTTCATTTGGAAAATGATTTTTTAAAGACGAAATAAAATTTAAGACATACAAACAAATTCTAAATTAATAATAATAACAACGAACATCATTTTTAAGATGATCAAAAGGCGGCTTAAGTAAAAGCAGAGGCCTATATTGCGTTCGCCATGTATTAAACAATAATATTCCTCGACCAATCATAAACAAATTTTTAATGAAATTTCAATTTTACAATTTTCAGTATTGCAAATTTTTAAACTTCTAAATATCGTACATTTTTAATTTTTACACCACCGTATAGGGGAAAAAGTGTACAATTTTAGAAAACTGGTACAGCCATTTTTTTTAAATTATGCAATCATCTGCATTTTTCATTAACTGGATGGCACGGGTGCTGACCGTTCCGGATAATACGCGCTTTACTGTACTTTGATACATCAGCGTATTCTAAATATAAAGGAATTCTTTTTTCCGAAATAGGTAGGCGTGGCTAAGAATATTTATATCCAGTTTAGTTTAAAAATGCAGTTTCACTAATTCCTTTCGAATTACTATATTCGACAAAATATTTAATCAATTTTGCTGCATTCCCCCAATGCTTAACATATTATATGCGTTTAAACTTTTAAACTGGTTTGTAATATTAATAAAGCAAACTAAATGAAAAAAATGCACTTATATAAAATATGTTAATGGTACGGGAAGAAAATTTATGATTTTGCCTTCCAAAAATTGAATTACTATACCAAACAAATGGGAAACAATTTTCATATTAAACAATTATCTTTCGGCTTCACTTTTTTCCAATATATTTTGCGAGATATGACAGAAGGTATATATATATATCTTCTGGAAGATATCTGCAAAAACAACGAGCAAAGGTACGAGTATTTAGGACCGTTGGCGATATTAAACCGTTCAATTTTTTCTTAATCACAGGAAAATAAATTTAACTTTACTTATTTTATTTTAAAAAAAATCGCATTTTGACTTTATATTTTTATAGTTTTACGAATGAAAACAAATTGATAGTTTGTAAAGTATTTACTTATTTTTTTTTTAAATTATCCATCCTCTTTTCTTATAAGAATTACGCTTTCTTAGTATTTAATAAACATGAAATTAATATTAATGCTTATAATTTAACGCAATTTAGTTACTAGCAAACTTATATTTTATTATAAGCAAGTATCTTTATCCTGTGAAAAAAATATTTAAAAGTGGAAGAAAAAGAAAGACAAATAAAATGAAATGTTATTCAAAGAAGTGCTCTAGTAAAAACTTTCAGAATCAAATTATGTATAATTTAGAATGCAATTTCTTGTTTGAATCAGCTTTTACAGCTAAAGATATATATATATATATATATATATATATATAAAAAAAAAAAAAAAAAAAAAAAAAAAAACTGCATTATCTTTATAAGAGAAACCTTTTTTTTAAGCAAGTAAATAAAACAAGCTTGAATCTACAATTGAGAATAAACACTCAATGACGTGAAATAAATAAAAAAAAACTTGGCAAGCATCATGAACTTTCAATTTGGCGTTATATAAACAGATAAAAAAAAACTCGCAGGAAACTTAAAAATTCGTGCAAAGTGTTCTGCATAAAAAGGATGTGAAATTGGCATTTATGAAACATGGTATATAATAAAACTCAGCAGCAGAAAAAAAAAAAAAAAAATACATTATAGTACAATAATAAATTTGTTCCGAAAAATCAAACATTCACACCAGAATTTGTAGTTTAATTTATTTTAAATAGAATTAAGCTAAGTTGCAAAGATAAGTTGCGTGTTCATTTTTCTATTCATGGTACGGTAGTGGAATGTCGTATTGGCAATTCTGCTACCGATGCCAATCTTTAAAAAACGAATTCAAACTGACATGATACGGTATACGGTAGTGGAAAGACACTTCAACTGATCTGCAACTGTTGCAGTGTTTCCAGATTGGGGATTGTCCCCATTTTGGGGGAATTTTGAACCTCATGGGGAAATTTTTGGGGACAACAAGTTCTTGGGGAATTATTTGGGGACTATCAACATTTCTGGGGAAAAACATGGGGAATTCTTTTCACTAATTCACTTAAAGTTTACTTTTAGTCATCATTTGACAACACAGGATTTGTCTCTATTTCGATTTTGATTTGGAAAACGAAAATAAAATCCAGAAATCAAAGATATCAATTATTATTTTCGGGGTTATGCTCATTGATTATAATGGTATAGTTTGCATGTATCACAGGTGCATCATGATCTGCCTTGGTCTATCCTCGCCTGAATTTTCAGTTCACAAAGTGCGGCAGATTTCCCGAGTAATCGGAGGCAGGCACAAAAACACATATGAACATTTATTTTGTAAGTCTAGCTATATACAACAGAAATAAAAACATTTTTATAACTTATTTTGTTGTTTAAGGCTGGTTAACTTGTGCTTCACTGAAAAGCAGTAGAGCTTTTTACAAGACATGCTATACCGACATTACTACGTTTATAAATTCAATATTGCTCAATGAATGCAGCAATCCCTTTAGTTCTCTTTATAAGAAATTCGAATGAAAACTTTGCTATCTTAAACGCAAGTCTGTTACAGGCAATTATTTTGATTCTATTTTGCATTAACACTTTCAAAAGAAAAAACTCTTACATATGCTTTGACAAGATTTGCTAGAGAAACATACTGCAAAATGTTTTAACCCTTGAGGGGCAGTGGTATATATTATATACCACCTACGATTGCTTAAGATTTACACCAGAAAAATTTTATTAAATTTCACTTTTCTAACTTTGGTGGAAAACAGGCGTGAAATTGCTTTTCCTCTTTTTGATATAACTCTATTACAAATTTCCGGTGGGAGTTCAGAATTACTCGAACGCAATTGCTTGCCCCTCAAAGGGTTAAGTGGTGCAAATAAATATAAAAGTCGCCCGTAGCAGCCCCATATATATACGGTATAAATGTTTACATTAATGAATCTTCAGGGCGTATGCAAATTGTTAATTTCTCATATTTTGTAAAAGGTTTAATTAAAGCAGCTATTTTCCTTCTATCAATAACTAAATCACAGTGATTGATAAAAGGAAGATGCTTTCAATAACGATTAAGTGCTTTAGTACGGATGGCCAAAAAATTGAAAATAATGTTTCATAGTTTAAGTGAGTTATAATTAGATGATGCCAACATCGTTTCAGATTCTTTTAAACCACAACTGATATTGATATGGCCTAAACCTTGAAAAAAAAAGTAACGTAATAACTTCTACCGATTTTTTTTTTTTTTTTTTTTTTTTTTTTTTTTTTTTTTTTTTTTTTTTTATTAAATGGGAAAAATTTTCAAAAAAATGCCCTATTTGGGGAAAAATTTTGAGTTTAAATTAGTTTAAAAAATTTTATAGTCAAAAATTGAAAGTTTAAAGATTACCTTTTTTAATAGAAAATATTTTGGGGACTTTTTTTGAAAAAAGCACTGATTTGGGGAAAATTTCACAAATTTTGGGGAAATTGACTTTCGACAATCTGGCAACACTGGTCCAAGAGCCGGCCGTCGATTTTCCTAAGTATCGAGTACAAGGACCGGACATACATCAAAATGTAGGTTTCATATTGCACATTAAGAATATCACTGGCTGCCAGGTCCTATCCTGTCGAAACCCGGTGGCAGCCGCACTTTTATGACCTCAATTTTGAGTGTTTACCTATGTATCGAGTACAGAGACCGGACATACATCAAAATGTAGGTTTCAGTGTGCGCATTAAAAATATCACTGGCTTTAATTTTAATTTTTACTCAAAATGCATATATATATATTTTTTTCAAACAGCCAGTAATATTATATACAAAATAGCTATCATAAAAGTGCGGCTGCCACCGAGTTCCGGCAGGATAGGACCTGGCAGCTAGTGATATTCTTAATGTGCACATTGAAACTTACATTTTGATGTATGTCTGGTCCTTGTACTCAATACATAGGTAAACACTCAACATTGACGTCATAGAAGACCGGCTGCCACCGGGTCCGGCAGGATAGGACCTGGCAGCCAGTGATATTTTTAATGTGCACATTGAAACCTACATTTTGATGTATGTCCGGTCCTTGTATTCGATACATAGGTAAACACTCAAAATTGACGTCATAAAAGTGCGGCTGCCACCGGGTTTCGGCAGGATAGGACTTGGCAGCCAGTGATATTCTTAATGTGCACATTGAAACCCACATTATGATGTATGTCCGGTCCTTGTGACTCGATACATAGGAAAATCGACGGCCGGCTCCTGGACTATTTCGCAGATTTGAGCTCATGTCCCGATAGTGGAAAGTCGTGAATTTCCCGTTCGCGCTCAACTTTCACTGCTGAGATTGTATCACAAGCAGCGTTTAGCTAACAGTACTAGTGGCAGTACGGTCTGTATGACGTGACGAATGATCTAGTAAAAAAAAAAAGTATAACTTGAAAGCGACTAGAGCTAAGACATGCCAATGAATCCAAGTTCCCAACCTCCCATGTGCTTCAGCTAAGATTTAAAAAAAAAATAGATCACCCAGGCACATGCGTATTGTGATTTGCTGGGAGGGGGAGAAATCAGTGGGAATACGCATCACAGGAGGGTAATTTCAAATTCATAACTCACCGAATCGCTGTTCTTTTTTAGAAAGCAAGACTAAATTATAAAAGCAACACATGCAAAATTAAAAAATACAAAAAATTTTGTGAAAAAAAAAAAAAAAAAAAGATATTAAAAATTAATCTGTAGCAGAATAATTATGTGAACGATTTTTCAAATTACCTCATCAGCCCCTAATTTTCTCAATTTTCTCAATTTTAATATTTATTCAAGTTATCGAAAAAAATTTCTCAGCTATTTATAGAATGAGTTATTTATATCTATTCGCTCTCTGTATTTAAACGTGGAACCACTTACTTATATACCTAAGTCTTATTTTTTTTAACATATTTAACATAAAAACATTTGAAATAACTAAACGTGGCGCTACCAACTTTATAAAAAATTTTAATCTTTAATAGTAATTGAAAAAGAAATCAATAAGTAGTAAATATCTATGGCTGTAGTGCAGGTCTAATACACGGTAAATAAATGCATAACGAATACAATTAAATTTAATAATACATGGCAGTTAATAATAATCGGGGAGAGGAAAATATAAATATGTTTTGGTTGGTAATAATGACTACTTAAAATTGATAAATGTCAAGATCTTGAAATGCTTCTAGTGTATATTGTTATCTACATAAGGAAAATTTGGTGTCCAGAGCTTTCCTAGCAATTCTTAGTATTTTACTGAAGTAAAATATAAAATTATGCGGCAATATTTTTAATTTTCATACTCAATCTGAGAATCTCTTTAAGCATTTTGTGAAGATAAATATGAAGACACTATAACGCTTTTTTAAAACATTGAGGTAATTTATGAAGGCATAACAAAAATATTTGGGCATAAAGCAGAGATTTATAATCCCATTGCATTTATAAAACTATGATAAAATGCCTTGTGGCAGAAAATTTACGTTTATGAAAGTTAAAAAAAAAAATGTGAAACGAATATTATTAACGAATTTATTGTTAGTGAAACGAATTATTGTTAAAACTCTCTTAGACTTCCTTTTGGTGGATAGAATTCACGTTTCAAATATTAACAGATACACTATATGCCCTTGCGGCGCGGTGGTATATCTATGAAACCACTTAACTTTAATTCCAAATGCCACATTGGCACCAGAATTTTCGTAAAAAAATTTACAGTTTATGGAATGTGTGAAATATAGCTTTTTTTCTTATTTAGAAATAAAGTTGTTTTGAAATTCCAGTGTCAGTCAATAATTTCAACACCTAAGCAATGAATTTGAACAGCGCCACAAAGGGTTAAGGCTAAAGGTAGCCGACTACTTGCGATTTTAAGACGTTTTGTTAAATATCTAGAAGAATACAGGAGAAATTATCCAGAAACTCCAAAAATGTAAAAAAAAAAAAAAAAAAAAAAAGTACAAAACATATAATTCTGTAAAGTTTTTTTTTCCAAAACCCCATAGGGCACCGTCAACAAATTGAAAAAGAACGAATATCTTTTGGATAACACTGTCAAAAATAATGAATAAAAAAGCGTTCAAAGCGCAGATTGTTATTAAATGTTTTATTGCACTATATTGCGTTCATTTTTATCAGAATAACATGAATACTCCTGTACAAATTAAGGATTTTATAAAAACAGTCCCAAATTTTACAAGTTTTTTTGCTCATAATTTGCAGAGTTCTAAATATAAAAAAAAATTCTTTTCAGAAACCATGACATACAGTATTGTATATAATACTTTGTACAGTGGACTCTCTCTATTCTGAACACTCATGGGACTGGCCAAAAATGTTCAAATTATGAGGTTGTTCACTATAGAGGGAGGTAAGGTAATGCATTGTTACTATGACAATATAGGGCGACCGAGCCAGTAGTTGATCAGATAAGGTCGATGCTACGGGGTCTTTATTACATAACTTCCCTTTTAAGTTGTAAAAGTAAATTAACAATGATTGCTACAACTTTTAATGAATGTCTTAAAAATGAAATCTGCTGAAATTAGTAAATAACAACAAAATTATAAGAAAATAGTTTTTTAATTTTTATTTCCAAGGAGTTGATCAGTCGAATAAATAAGTCTAATTCCAAAATTAACTTTTAAAATATAGTGCTTAAGCTGTCATTAACAATAATTCATATAAAACTTTTATTTGAAATGGAAGTGGATTCTTTCAACTTATTGTAATTGTCTGTCTCCAACTAATCAAAACTTAAGGCAGGGATTATGGTATCTCAATTGAGATTCGCATAGGCTTAAGATGTAAACAAAGTGTAAAAAGTATTACGATGCCTCGGGTTCTTACGATAGCTTGAAAGCAGTCGTAACATTAAACACAAACCAATGCGCATGCAAACACCATAAATATAACTACAGCCTCTGATTCGCTGAAAGCAAGAGAACTTATGCCAAAATGAAAGGATTTAAGCTGAGACACCATAATACCAAGTTACATTCGATCGCAGGAACAACCATCCTATGTTCGAGCATAAGATTTAAGATAGCGAGGCTAGAGGTCTGCACGGGCCCGGGCTTGGCCCGTGGGCCGTACCCGGCCCGGCCGGCGGAATCGTTTCGAATTTTCTAACGGGCCGGGCCGACAAACAACATAAACGGGCCGGCAAAAAAATTGAACGGGCCAGACCGATAAAACAATTTTCGGGCCTGCCGGCCCATTCTGAAGATTTGAGCAAAAACGATAAAATATGAGCTATTTTCAACGAAAATGGTTTTAACGAGAATAGGTGCTTTCGACAATGTAGAGTGGCGGGACATCTTATTACAATTACGTGAAATCGGCTGCCCGAGAAACATAGCTGGAACCATTGCAACATATCTTAAATTTCGTAGCATTCTTATCAACTGGGGTTCAGGAACTTCAGTTCACCCATTAGAAAAGGGTTGCCCCCGAGGTTCGTGCTTGGGCCCAATCCTTTGGCTGCTTATTGCCAATGGCTTGCTAAAAGAATTGGAGAAATTAGGCTTCAATCTTTACTCCTTCGCAGATGACTTCAACTTTGTTTTCTCGGGCCGTCGTCGTCTGGATCTCGAACTGCAAGCGGCAAGAGCTTTCCTTGCTTTTTGCCAGTTGTTGGCTCGCCTTCATCTCCAGCTTTCACCCGGAAAATCCCAAGCTTTAACTTTCACTAAACCAAGAGAACTCAAACGCAAGCCCGTGATGCGAGTCAATGGGGTTAGCGTCCACCATGTTCATACTCTTAAATTATTAGGTTTAATTATTGATAAACACCAGAGCTGGATTCCACATATCAAAGCACTAAAAATTAAACTTTTAAATTACTACCACAATTCCTGTAAATTAACATAAAAAACATGGGGCATCAAGCCCAATATGTTAAAAACATGGTACCACATAATCATTGAACGCATCATCTTTTACTGTATGGGCGTTTGGGGAGGTTCGCTAACCAAACTGGCTAAGCAAAACCTTGCCTCTATCCAGCGCATATTCCTTCTGCAAATGGTTAGAGGTTATAGAACTATCTCAACGGATGCACTCACAGTACTTACTGGTATTCCACCCATACACTTAACACTTGCTTACGAATTTCAGAAAAACAGAATACTACACTTAGAACACGAACCAACTCAGTCAGCACTTTTCCCTAACTTGCTCTTACAAAGAAAAGTCCACAGCTGGACTATGCATCCGGCGGATGAGACATCCTATCTTCAAGTTAATGTTAAGAAGCATTCTTACATCCCCTCGAAAAATCCAGCCATTTTCACCGATGGTTTACACACGGAGACGGGAGTAGCATCATCCTTCTGTGTTGTCAAAGACAGTGTTGTTATTCATCAGTGGGTTTGCAGGATTGGAGATAACAATTCGGTGTTCCAAGCAGAACTCTTCGCAATCCTGCGGGCTTTGGAATGGATTGTTCTCTATCCTCATACTATTTTTTTTTTCACCTTTATAGTGACAGCCTTTCAAGCCTACAAGAAATATTCGCCCATAGAACTAAACACCCTTTAGTGCTTAAGATAAAAGTTATCTTAAAAACTCTCGTCCATAGGGTCTCTCTCGGCCATGTCACCGCTCACATCGGCATTGCTGGCAATGAGCTAGCTGACGCACTGGCCAAGGAAGCAACCTCACGTCCAAACATAGATATCTCCCTTCCTGTTCCTTCGTCTCATGTTCTCCATTTCCTCAAAAGAAACATTCTTTCAGACTGGCAACTCTACTGGGATGCCTCAAGCAAAGGCAGGCACACCTATTCCCTTATCCCAAAAGTCTCATACAATCTCTTAGCTTTCTCCCCTCCCACATCAGCATTCCTCTCTGGCCATGGTCCATTCAGGACATACATAAATTATTTTAAACGCTCAGATACGGACCTCTGCGAGTGTGGGGCCACAGGATCTCCAGACCACTACTATTTCTTCTGCACACTCACAGAGGCCTGGCACCTTAAGAACCCTTATTCCCGCCCAGATACCTGGCTCACAAATATCTTAACCCGCCCAAAACTACTCCGTCAATTGGCACAAATTTATCACTTCCTTATGGACCTGGCCAATCTTACCACTTAACCGTTCTCTCCTAAGACTGCCCGCTGTCGCGTTAGAGCCTTTGTTGAGCTTTTGGCAGTCGTAGCGCCACTTGTCGCGATGGAGCAGGTCTCCGGCGCGCATACCACTGTGTTGATGTTGTATATAGCCTGTATATTATGTATTTTATGTATTTTATGGGTTTTTTTTTTGAAGTTATTGTAATGAATCCCCACATGCCGGGGAACATTCCGGGTGGGACAAATAGGGTCTACACCGGATCCTAGCGATCTGGTGATCTTGTCCCACTTAGGCATAAATAAATAAATAAATGTAGCCATACTAGTTTGAAAGCGTCAATATAAAAATACACAGTGTATCGGCATCGGAGAATTACATTATGTGTAACCCGTTTTAATATTTTTTTAGCTGACTCATGCAGGTCCGAGATCACGCTTGCATTATTTTTCTACATATAGATTAGCCGGACTGGTACTAGACTTAATTATTGGCAGAAAACATGATTTGTAAAATTATTAACAGCGATAAAGAACTTATGTTAGCTTAGTCTTCGGGTATATACTTCTTGATGATTTTTAAATTAATTTCTCAATAATGCGAAAGTTTGACACATTTTCTGATTAATTTTAAATTGTAAAAGTATAAAAGTGATCGAATAGCGTTTTTCATTTTTGGTAAATAAAATACTTGTATAACCTTGTTGAGATATAATAGTTTCTCAAATTATTGCAGGTTTTTCTCCCTTTTGCTATTGCTTCCGGAAATTCTATTCAAAACGCTAATTATGACAGTATTTTATTTGTTTGCAGTATTCTTAAATTGCTTGTATCAAAAAATGGATAACGCCATTCGATTATATAGTTTCTGAATAAAGATATCTGCTAATCTTATGCGTTTCTGAGAAAAAAAAAATGAATTTAGAAATGTATCAGAAAGGAGCTTCTTTGAATTTAAGAATGAATTTGGATTTGAAATCTATAATAAAATGATATAGAAATATATTTATAAATCTTCTTTTATTAAACAGCTTCAAAATTAACGATGTTTTTAGATTTCTTTCTTTCTAAGCCACATTAATTTTTTAATGAATCTTTATTTGAAAGTTGAAAGTCTAAGAATCTAAGTTATCATTGATGTTGTTAATGTGTATTTGCTGTAAAATATACTGTAAAATCATTCCATAGATATGTATGCAGTATTCTTTAAAGGAATCTTAGTTATATGATAAAAATCTGAATTTTTTATAAATCGTAGAAATTGTAACGGGCCAAAACGGGCCGGGCCGGGCCTGTTTTCGCTGATTTTTCTACGGGCCGTGCCTAAAATGTAAAAATTTAAACGGGCCGGGCCCGGGCCGAACTTTTGAGTTATACAACGGGCCGGGACGGCCGAAATAACTTTCCTACGGGCCGGGGCCGGGCCTGGAAATTCCGGCCCGTGCAGACTTCTAAGCGAGGCATCGTAAACCCAGTCTAATAATAAAGATCATGAAATGGCTTCTCCTGCAGCAGGCAGCTGACAACAATAAGTGCTTCAAATTTTTAACTGAACATTTTATCTGAAATATTCAAACCAATTCAACTACTTAGTTAAAATCTAGCAGTGATTTTGTCTTATTATTTTTTAATAGAGCTCATTGAACCTTATCATTCTTCTGTAAAAAATTCTCTGAATTTCCATGATGGGGAAATTTACATTCAGATTGCAAACATATGTTTAGTTTACAGAGAGGTGGAGTAGAAATAGGGACGAAAAAAGCGTTCATAATACCGGGATATTTGGATTAAAGGGTGTTCAGAATACAGGGAGTTTGTCTTTTGTTAAGTCTATGGAGTTTTGCCGGGACCGTCAAAATGCGTTCAGAATACCGGGGTGTTCACATTAGAGAGTGTTCAGATAGAGAGAGTCCACTGTAATTAGAATAAAAAAATAATCAAAATTTTATGAATAATGATCAGGTTTACTAAATAATTTTTCATTGCACATTCGTGAAAACAATCAAAATATAATTTCTATAATGTGATAGCTAAATGTATAGCGCAACTTCTCTTATAGACACTTTTGTGAAAGTGTCAAAAACATGGCTTGAAAATTCTAAAACTTATCGTCGATAGAATAAACTCCAAATCCGTTCTCAAAAAAAAAAAAAAAAAAAAAAAAAAAAAATACCGGGTGTCCTAAAAATGACTGATGGATTTTAAAATTCAATAACTTGCAAACGGTGACAGCTATTTAAAAAAAAAAATTAGGAGGGTTATGTATAATGTCAGGAGTTTTTTTTTACCGTATTTTTTATTTTAGTTCGAATTTCAAACAATAGGTGGCGCTGACAGCGATTGAAGGCCAGGTCGATGCTTCACTCACCGCTGATCACTTGGCCTTCAATCGCCGTTAGCACCACCTATTGTTTGAAATTCGAACTAAAATAAAAAATTACGGTTAAAAAACTCCTAACATTATACATAACCCTCCTGCAAAAATTTTTTAAATAGCTGTCACCGTTTGCAAGTTATTGAATTTTAAAATCAACCAGTCATTTTTGGGACATCCGGTAGGTGAGGAGCTGTATCCATATATTCATTGATTAGTGTCAGTATAGAATACATAATATTACACACACTGAATATTTGGATGCAGCCTTTCATCTTTTTTGCATCTTTTTGGATTCAATGGATTTTCAGTCTGTTATTTTAAATATTTTTCAACGGTCGAGCTTATTTTCTAGACGAGAATTTTCAGAAATTTCAAGCTATGTTTTTGAGACTTTCCCAAAAGTTGCTCTAAACATTTAGCTAACACATTATACAAATTATATTTTGAGTGTTTTGGGGAATCCGCAGTGCAAAATTATATAGTAAACCTGCTCATTATTCATACAATTTTTATTATTTTTGAATTCTGATTACAGGTTATTATGCACAATAATATTAGTGATATTTCCTGCAAAGATCATTTTTTTAATGTTAAAAACTGTAAATTATAAACAAAACACTTCGCGAAACTCTGGATTGTTTGTATGAAAACTCTAATTTCTAGGCGAATAAGTATGCTGTCCTCATAAAAATAAGCATAGTTTTTTGCAAGAAACCATTTAACATGGCTGCCAACTACTACGCCTAATTAAAGACGAATAAATATATCAGAAACAGAAATTTTAGCAGATAATCAACACTATACAATGTAGTACATAACATTGAATATATTTGGCATACATTTTACTGAAACTTTTTTGTGGTTCCAAACATGTTTATGTGATTTAAATAGGCGTAGAAGTTGGCAGCTCTGATTTAATCATGATCTACAATTTGAACACTTTTGCTACGGTAGTTTTGACATTGTTATCCAAAAGATATTCGTTCTTTTAAAAATTTTTGACTATCCTCTATGGGGTTATGGGAAATAATTTTCGCGGTAGTATATGACCTGTACTATTTTGTTTTCCCCCTGAAGTTTTAGAATAATTCTTTATGTACTTTTCTAGATATTTAGTGAAACATCAAAAATCGCAAGTGACGATCACCTTAGGCCATACAGTAGATATATTACAGAATATCCACACACTCCATCTCAAATGTTCGGGGGGTGGGGTGGGTGAGGATTTTTCACGTTAAAAGATTAAAATACGTAGATTATTATTTAGAAATTATAGACTGGATCGAATATCTGCAAATAGAAAATTAATTTAGTATATTTCTATTATTTTTTATAATAGAAAGACACATATAGCGTCACTGAATTAACCGCCGCTTTTGTTTTTCCAGAAACGCTATTCTCGCAAAATATGCCAACTTTGACGTCAAAAGTTTTGGCCAATCAAATTTTTAGATGGAAAAACGTGGTTGGAAAACCCGAAATATAGATATGTCGAATATTCTCGATTACACCGTGATGGACGAGAATTAAAAATAGAGTTTAAATACAAAAGTTATGTATTTTTATAAAAAATGGGAGTTATTATTCACGATTTCAATGTTGGACCCCCTTTCACTCCCAGGGGGTCTATCACGATGTTCAAATTTGGCATAAATGAGTAGCTTTTTTAAAATTAGCCATTACATATGTTTTCGTTTTTTAATTCGTTCTGTATATCTGGAGTTATTCGATCGGAGACCCTATATATCTATAATTTTTTATAATTTATAAAACTGACACCAGAAAATTTTAGAGGAAACATTTAATTTAATTTTCAGACCGGTTTTCGGCTTTGTTCACAGACTAACGTCGAATATCTGAATTCAAAAACAGGGTTTCTGAAAACCGTTGAAAAAAATTAAGTTGTTCGTTGTTACAAACGGCTCTTTCGAAGAGTGACGCACTATGTAACGGAACGGTCCATTTAGAACTATCAATGGAAAGAAAAATTAAAAAAAAAAATACAAATGAGTGAGAAGAAATAATTACGATGGTTTCGAAACTTTGTGTTAAATCGATATAGTCTAAAACATTTACTAATGCATAAATATGAAAAAATATCTAGGAAATAAACACTCAAATACATTTTTTTAAAGGTAGGTTTTCCATAGTTTTAATACCTTGATTAATGTATTAGTACGGCAGAAGCATTTATGCTTTTGAGCCACATGACAAATGGAAATAAAATACCAAATAAATGGATATGTAAATTTTATCTACTCAGCAATTACCTTTCAGTTTCGGTTTCTTAAAAAACTTCGCGAGGCATCAGATATATGTATATGAATGGAGATAATATAATTCATTATTGATCAAATCTAGTTCTTAAGTTGAGAGTCTGGAAAGGTGAATACATTTACGGCATGATATTAAATAGTTCAATCAAATGTACAGTTGCGGAAAAAAAGTAAATACCCCTACTAACTTCTCAACATATTATCGTAGAAGAAAGTTACTGGTACCGGACGATTGAAAATCAATTAAATTACGTAACTTTTAAACTACGTATAAAAAATTTGCTTAGGGGACCATCTACATATTAAAACAAATCCTAACTTTTTTTTTCAATAGCAGTACTCAATTCTGACACCATAAATGACATCCACACCCTTCAATTAGCCCAAATAGGTACATATTTTCATGCAATTCGTATGATAAATTGCCGAGAAATTAATTATTTCAAAACAAACATATTTTAGGGGATGTATCCAAATTGAAGTTCTGAACTTTGTTGTTGAACGAGAGAGCCCCCCTTCTTGATTAGGACATTCTAGGCGCCACTCAAGCAGTCACTGACGACTGCTAGATTACAGGATAGCATAAAAAGTTTCAACACCGTTTTTATTAACGCTTTCCAACAAAGTTGAAAAGTGTTTATGTATTTGATTTGTCTGGCCGTCTGTCCGCGCTCTAACTCCCGCAAATATTCTCGGATTGCTATGAATTTTTTATATGTTATTGATGTTTACCCTAGCACGAACCCTATTGAAAATGAAGTATCTACTATGATTAGTTTATTTATAGGGATAGTCAAAAGTTTTCCGATACATTACGGCCAATGGAAAAAAAATCGTTTAAAGTGAATTTTAAAGATGTAACACCCTGTCAAACTTATTCAAATTTACATGCATTCGCAAAGTGCACTAAAATTCGCATTATTTAAAATATGCTGTCAAAATAATAGTTATTATTCATTTATAGAGACACTCAAAAGAATTAGATTACACAATAATAAAGAGGGGAATTGTTTCCGACATATTTTAATAACGTTAAACGATTTCAAGTGTCATAAAACTGATATGAGCCGTTGAGACTTATTATTTAATGCATAATATAAAGCGCATGGCATTTACAGGGCCACACAAAATATTTCAAATCTTATATTTTTATCCGAAGTACTGTATATTATCGATGATAGCTGACGGATGGTTGAAACGCATTTTTTCAATTATGATATGCGCTTTTAAATTTTACTAAATTTTCTGCATATTATATGGCGTATATAAATATTATAGTTGATATACAGGGTTATACAAAAGAGCTCATAGGGGTTACTGAATATGAGAGTAATTAACTTAAAGGTGGTTTTTAAGTAAGTTATGCATTTTTTAAGTTGAATTGCTTTCAGTTTACTAAGAAATGTTTGTAGAATATAGATTAAATGATATACATGGTCACGCAAAGAATTAGCTACATCGTTACCCATCTACTTATAATAAAATGCGTCAGGAGAAAAGTGTGTAGAACGCTTCCAGTTCGTACCATTCTGCTTTACAAATCCACAGTTGCTAACCGCCATGTTAGGCCTAATGGAAAACATATGATAACATACGACAGCTAAATGATAATTTCTTCTGTTTGAAATAATGTTTGTTGAGAAAATTTCCCTATAAAACATGTATATCATATCCAATTACAATACATTAAGTTCCAATTTAAAAGTATGCTATTATAAACAAAATAAATGATCGACGGTTTCACAAAAAATAAATGAATGACTCTTAGTGATTCATTAAAATAATAACAACAATAAAAATATCTAATTCTGATTTTAAAGTATTTGTAAAATCATATTAAAAAATTTAAATACATTTTAAATTCTATTTTTCACTTTCGTTTACATTTATTATAGGCAATAAGTTTACAACATTTTAAAAAACTCAATGGTTTTTCAAGTCAATGGTTTTTTCATGGATTTATGCACTGTGGACCGACTTCAGCTTTTATTGTGCTGCCATCTATCAGCATCAATGAAAATGAATAATTTTTTCCGTTAGATTTATGGTAAAATAATAATACTAATAGTAATAAATAAAAATTGCAAGCTGTAATAATGTGTAAGAGATTTCTCTTTAACGTTTACGCTATATAATTTTAAAATACCAAGGTATAAATAAATAGAATAATTGTAGTATGATTTCTTAGATATAATTTAAATTTTGTTTTAGTATTAATATTTTTTTTTAAGATGTCAACATTTATAAACTTATTTTTTCAAATTTTGTTTTCTACTATAAAGAAAATATTTTTTTCCTCAAGGTGTAATGGATATATGAGGTATTATCATGAGTGCATTAATGAGATTGAAAATTATTTTTCCACATTCTATTATTAAAGTATAATTTTTTTTGTTTTTCAAAGTTATTATATTAAAAAATTACTATGTTAAAAAAAAAATATCTGCTTTGTTGTAATTGGTATAAGTTATACATGACTGTATATTACTTACATTTTAATGACATTTCATAAGAAATGTAAATTTCGTTTACAATGTAGGAACATTTCAAGTGAATATAACCTAAGCTTTTAAAAATTGGCGTAATAAAATTAAAATTTTACGAAGGAAATAATAATAACGATTTTGGTTTTCATTAATAAGGAATGAATTTTCAAAGTCACTTAGTTGGTTTTTAAAAATTGATTTTGATCTGAATCAATGCATCTTGGTTCGATATTTTCTATAAATAACTACAAATTTTCCAAAACTTTTTTTTTATGTTGTTGTTTATATTAACTGCTAATAGAAGGTGCCAAACCCACATTTAAAAATAAAGTATAAAGCTTTATTAATCGATTATCTAGGAATCTATTTCATATCCTTCCTATACATGTGACTAAAATCGCTGCAGAACCATTGCTTTTTATAAAATAATGCATTTTAAAATTTAAAAAAAAATTAATGTTTAGTGAATTTTTTTTTACTTTGCTAATTATTTTCATTGTTGTGATAAATACTGCTGTATGTTTTGCCCAATTGTTAATATCAAGTAAAAAAAAAAAAAAAAAAAAAAAAAAAAAAAAATATATATTTGTAGTGCTATTTTTAAAATATGCTTTTCTACAATACAAACTCTTTAATAATAAAATCTTCATTCTGTTTGTTTGTATGAAGTCTTACGAAAATAAAATGCACGTCAAAATTCCGTCATTTTTGACGGGGGTTATATACTAGTAAATGATAATTTCTGGAAATATAATTTAAGTAGTTTTAAGAGTGTGTTTGTTTGAACTAAATAATGGCGTGTAATAAAGGTACTAGGTAAATTACAGGGCTGAACAAAAGTAATGAAGTGTTTTCCTTCTATTAGAAAAAAGTGCTGAAAGAGAAATTTCAATGTTGGGCATTTTCTCACTAAAATAAATTTTCCCATCATATAGTATATATATATCAACCGACGGATCAAATACAGGGCTGTTCAAAAGTATTGAAATACATATTTGGCTATGGACATTAGCATCTTATTTCCCTAAATAACAAAGTTTTGTTAATGATTTCAGGAAGTGTTGGAAAGTGTTTCATAATCTATGCTTAACGCATGATTTTTCTTACTTGCTTAAGCATAATTTGAAAACCACTAAAAATAAAAAATTTAAATTTTGGATTTCCTGCTACTTAATAATTTATAAATTCGTATTTTTTTAAAAAAAATACACATTACAATTCATATTTTTTTCTAATATTAATTTCATAATTCATATCATAAAATTAAAACAAGTTGGAAATTGCACGTGAAGCGTAGCAAATGAGGTGCGTTCGTACGATAACGAAGTTTTAAAAATATTACTCTCATATATCAATCTCATAAAATTGTAAATAATGAATTACAATTAAAACGCTCATCAAACAATGTTCTCCCTATACCATTATGTAATGGAATACTTTTGTGTGGCCTTGTAAATCAATAACAAATGTTCTTTGGACCACAAATTATGTAAAATGCATATTATAATATGTACTTTATAGTTGCATATAAATTTTATTAAGTTCGAATGAGTGTAACACCATTAAAATGCATTTGAAACATTTTTCCCCATTGACTGTAATGTAACGGAATACTTTTGATTGTCCCTGTAATTGATCTATACATCCGATTTTCATAAAATTTGAAATAATTCGACAAAATTATGTAATAATTATGTATTTTAAATTTAAAACGTATAAAATACATTTGAATCTTTTTCCCCATTGACCACAATGTAATTGAATACTTTTGATTGCCTCTGTAATTGATCTATGGATCCGATTATCAAAAAAATTGAAATAACTCGACAAAATTATGTAATAATTATGTATTTTAAATTTAAAACGATTCGGTTGGGTAGTTTTTGCGTTGTTATATGCGGACAGACAGACGGACGGACTGAACGACCTCTATAGGTGCTACGTATTTACATCATTACGAACGCACCTAAAAAATGAAAATTCAACATATTTTTTTGAATATTTTAGTATTATTGTTGAATTAAAAAAATAGCACATTAGGAGTATAATTTCAGGAGAATAAAATATGAAAATGTATTTTAACACTAGAAGCTCTAAATTTTGAGTGTTTATAATTTAAAAACTTATCATTCTAATGACTTGAAATTTGGTGTTTAGGCATAGTTTGAACAGAAGATTTGAAATATCGTGTTAAAATTGAGTGTTGTCACCAAAAAAAAAAAATGAAGTTTGGTGTTCGTTTTAATAAGTAGATGGCCCCATAATAAAGTTTTACATATATATTTAAAAATATACTATTTCTAATCGTCTGGTGCCAGTAACTTTCTTCTACAATAATTTGTCGAGGTGTTAGTAGGTGTTTACTTCCCCTCCCCCTCCACACGACTACAAAAAAGTTCAGCTTTTCGTAGTTTAAATGGAAACATCGAACTTTGATTCTATTTATGTATTATTTTATAAATAAAAAGATGCTGATTGTTTTTCAAGTATCGACTCATTTTAAAATAATCGCTTTTATTGGAAGATTTTTTTAAGCACAGGTAATACTAATTAAATCCCAAAATTAATATTAGTAATTTAATTCAACTTTTTTATTAATGAACTTTTGTATAAGGTATTATAAACTTGTATCTTATTTCACTGAAAAATTAATTTCATTAAAATACCCCATTTCATTATATTATAATTTGTCGTATACTACGATGCATTCAGCTACAAGTACACAAAAACTGTCTCTCACTTATACATTTTTTGTTTACGGAATTTGACGGAGAAGCAGACAGAGGACAGAGACTAATAGGTTTCTGTCAGATGAATGAAATCTTAAAAACTCAGTTGTGCTTCAAAGATTTGCTTTTTTTCTGACAAAAATTAATCTAGTACAGTAAAACCTCTAAATAACGGACACCTCGGGAACGCAGAAATTGTCCGCTATTCGGAGGTGTCCGGTATTGAGAAAACCTCAGAGATTCAAAAACCGCTAAGAAATGCTTAATGTTTTATTAATTTACTTTTATATGTCATAAAACCTCTATTATATAATTAACCAGAAATAAAAATTATTTTTAAAACAATAAAATTGTGCACACTTTTATCCACTGTTTATTATATTGTTGTGAAAAAAAAATCTGTTACAAAAGGCTATTTTTGCCTTGCGATTACATGCAATTTATTTTTCTGTGTGATGTTATTGGACATAGTAGAGTTCCGGGCGAGGAGGGAGGGATTGCACTTTTTAACCTTTAAAAGCATAAAATCTCAAAATGTTCTTGGATGACATTTCAAAATTTAGCACTGAACGTTGGGGGGGGGGGGGAGGATTTTCCCCAGCTATTTATCTACATTTAACTTTGATCACAAAATTTATGACAAGTTGTCCTGATAAATTCAGAGGCTTTTTTACTTTTTTTCATTTTTTTTCTTTTTAAAAAATACTTTTTCATCCTTTATCGCCAAATAAAGTGTCCACTATTCGGAATGTCCGTTATTTAGAGGTTAAACATACAAAATTTTAAGTTTTGGGAGTGGGGATTGGAAAATTGTCCGTTAAATAGAGGTGTCCGCTATTCGGGAGTGTCCGTTATGGAGGTTTTACTGTATAAGAATTTTTATTTTTTATTTTTTGTTGGAAAGCATTAATTGACAACAAAGTAATGTCCGAATTCATATTTATTTTCCGTTATTATTCCAGCCTGTCCTATAAAAAAGAAAATGAATTAAAGTGGAATGGAATTACACTTTTATTTAATGTACACTGATGTGCAAAATTTAAGGACGAGTCCCAAAATTCCAATTTTCAAGGAATTTTCAAGCGATATTTTTCACGCGAATATTCAAAAGGAAGTATGATTATTATTCGAATATACTATCCCCGCATAACAGCTAGTCCATATAACATCTCATTCAGGTCACGCATGGTCACAAGAGTCACATTCACTAAGGCGAAGCAAAAAAATAGGAAATTCCATACGTCTCTTTTATGAATCTCAAATGACTACTGTATGCGACTCCACTGACAGGTCACTGTGACTGCTGCTTTATGTTGAGTCACCAGGTGACTTTACAATGTTTTATTGAGTTTCTCATGTGACTGTCATTTGGGGACTCAATTTCAAAGTCATTGTGAATGTTGCATTATGATAAATCACCAAATAATGTCACATTAAAGTCTCATGGTGACTTTCTGACACAAAACTTTGTCAAATGGTGACACACACCCTGCTATGAAGTAACCTCTGTGAAAAGTGGCGAAAAGTCACCATGTGATTTTAATGGACATTATTTGTTAATTTATCTTAATGCAACGTTCACAATGACTTTGAAACCGAGTCTCCAGATGAGAGGTCACACGAGAGTCTGAATGAAACGACATTGTAAAGCCCCCTTCTACCTCATTTGCAATAAAAAATTATTACGAAGTTAATTTGGAAAGAGTGGTGTTAAATTTTTTGGTAATATTTCTTCAACGACAAACATTTAATCCTGATAATATTAACTTTGCTATATTGCTTTATTATACTACTTAATTTTAATTATTGTTTTTCTCCCTTTTTTAAATGTGTTGCAGCTCACCTAAAGTAAAAAAATTATGTTTACGGCCAACGAGGAAAAAGAAAAATGCTTGAGTATGGCTATATTGAGTACAATATCTAAACATGTCGCTTTTTAGAAAAATAAAAAAATTCGAAAATTTTCTATTTCTGTATTATAGCTGTTCCTAAAAATTTGAAATTTTGCTTTGATCTACTTTTAAGTTACTTTTGAAATGTAAATGATCTCCAAGAATATCATTTCTATAAAAAAAAAAAAAAAAAAAAAAAATGAAATTAATTAAAAACGTTCTAAATCATCATTCATTTGGCACTGCTAGGTGCAGAAACTTTAAATATTTGATAATACTACATCCTCTCGCTCCCAAACACGCAAGTTAAATGCCACAAATTGGATTACTAAACATCCGAAATTAAATTTTGTAACAATTGTATAAAGGTCGGTATGAAACAGCAAATAGGTTGCCCAAAAGTACCTACTTGTCATTGTGTTCCTGCCACTCTTCTCTCGCCAAGTCCGATAAGTGAAGTGTGTGCAAGGTTAAATTTTATATGCATTTTTTTTTTTTTTTTCAAATTCACTAAGCTAGATTTTATCAGAGAGTCATTAACTCAATTGTCATTAGCAGGTTTTATATAGTAATTTATTCGGGTAAGACTGCATAATAGAATTCACATTTTCGTATTTGAACTTCAAGTTTAGACAAAAAAAATACGTCCAGGTTTATAAATTACTTAAAATGACACTTTGACAGCTCAAAGTTTTTGAAGAATAGATATTCAGATCTCGTGTCGTACATTACACTACAACCACTGCCAATTTCTTTTATTTAATGCATGCTAAAGCAAAATACAGCTCAACTTGATAAGAATAGGTTTCAAAAACAAAACAGAGCATAGGTAGTGACCAGCATGTCTACCCATTTAAATCGCGATTGAGCATATCTCGAACATACTCCGACGTTTTCGGGCTTTTGTTGAGTCACTTTTTGAATTCCTTCAATTCTTATGAAGAATTTTATTGCATCCGTAGAAAATATGTAGATATATTCTTATATATATTAACTAATCGTATTAATTATTCGATATTAATTAATCGAGAGGGCCACACACGAAATAAAAAAAATCCTTTATTCGGTTCAACCATCCTGCTTTTTGCCATTTAAAGGTTCTAAAACTCTGTTTCTGAACTTGACTTTATTTCAAAGAGTTAAAATTTTAATCTATACCTATATTATAAAGAGGAAAAGTTTGTTTGTAGGGGCTAATCTCCGAAACTACCGAACCGATTTCAAAAGAAATGGTTCCAAAATGATGGTATTCGCCCAGAATCAAACAGGCTATATCTTATGTCGATGCCTCAAACCTAAAGGGGGTGCAACAGCTAAAAACGTTCTAAAAATGCAATTTTTGAGTTACTGAATGGAATACAAGCATGAAATTTAGCATGGTAATTATTTATAAGATATAAATGATCTCTAGCATTCGAAATTAGAACGAAAAGAGTCCTACACTGTTGAAAATCTGCAGGATTTGCTTCACCATCACTTCGACGCTTTGATAAATATATGTTACTTGACCATATAGTAAATCATTCTCATTGGTCAGAATAAAGATAATCTGTATAAGAGATAGAGTTTCGATGTAGCAAATGCTGCAGATTTTTAATGAAGTTAAAATTTTCTGAATGGCAATCTGTAAGCAATCTGAGCACGTATCAAACCGATTTCAAAAGTAAATTGGTGGTGATAGAATCTTAAAACATAACAAACTTAAGCTACATTTTATGTCGGTGACACTGTCAATAGAGGGTGCAGGATCCAAAAATATTCAAAATGGGGATTTTTATTGTACTAACAAGGACGGTCTCCATACGGGCATATTCAGAAAAATCTGAAAAAATTACAGAATGTTCTTCTCATATAGTTATATATGCTTATAAAAACAATTTCGGCGGAATCTCCTTATAACGTCCGTAAAAAAATAATAAAAATTTCGTTTATTTGGCGATTTATCTCCGGTTGGCGAAAAAACGAAATTTTGAAAAATACGCTTTTACGCTTCAAATACTTTTTAAAGAAAAAACTTTCTATGTTCAATTAATTTAAATAAGTTTAGTTTAAGTAATTTTAGTTTTGCATTTTTACTTTAAGTGTAATTTTGTCATATACGTTTATATATACTTATAACAAAATGAAATTAATATATTTTATCCTTTAAAACACAATTAAAATTGATTAAAATTGTTCCAAATTGAAAAATACACTGTTAAAAATCTACTGTATTTTGTTGCAACGCATTCTCTTGCTTGTATAGAAAACGGTTACTTGGCCGTGAAATTGAGCTTTCTCATTGGTTGGAATAGAGATATTATATACAAGCGGTGGAATGCGTTGCAGCAAAATGCAGCAGATTTTTAACAGTGTTGCACAAGCTACAACACCGCTAAAAATCTGTACCATTTTCTGCAGCGTCACTCCACCGCTTTTATAGAAAACGGTCAATTCACCGTGCTATGGAGCATTCTCATTGGTCAGAAGAGAGATGTTCTATAAAAGTAGTGGAGTGACGTTGCAGTAAATGCCGCAGATTTACTGCAACGTGAATCAATTAAATGAAGTCAATTAAGTCAATGAAGTCAATAGTGAAGTCAATTAAAATCAATTTTCAGATTCGTTAAAATCGTCTGCTTTTGGCGAGGAAATGCATTGCTCGCCAAATCCCGCGTCGCTTTCAGCTTTTCACGCCAATTATTCCAAACTATTTTATTTTTTTACATATCTAATAATGTAATTCCGCCGCTAATTTTAACTGATTCTTTATTACCTACATGAGTAGTTTAATTCGTATTTTTTTTCAAAAAATTCTGAGTATGCCCCCAATGGAGACCTTCCTTGTAAGGAGTTACTTACAGAATATAAATGTCTTCTAAGAACTGTCGGGGGTAAATTTTAAATTATAAATTGCGAAGCGAGAGGGCAATGCGAAAAGCGTTCTAAAAAATTTCTAAATTTCGATTTGTGTGCAATCTCAGAAAGTAATAAACAGATTATAAAAGTGATGGTTTCTAATCAATGGTGACACTTTCTGATACTACATATAGATCATTCTCATGATCCTTTTTGTTCTATGCCAATACCACTACCATTTGGGTTAAGCAAGAACAATAAATGTTCCAAAAATGTTTTAAACTTTCTAAATTACGTTCCTATGGAATATTAGGAAATATCAAACCGATTTCAAAGTTAACATTTGCAAATTAATGGTGACTGTCCCTTTTCTAACATAGGCATTTTATGGTAATACCACTACCCCTTGAGAGATGGTTGACCCTTAGAAAAGAAATTTGGATTTTGACATTTTATGGAATATTATATTGTATATTATCCATAGTTTGATCTAACAAGTAAGGTACTGCAAGTACAGGTAACAAGTTCATACTGGCATACTGAATTTTTTGAAAAAATACTAATTAAACTATAAAAGTGTAATAAAGGATCAGTGAAAATTAGTGGCGGAATTGCAGTAGAAAACATGTAAAAAAATAAAATACTTTCGAATATTTGGCGTGAAAAGACAAAAGTATCACACGATTTGGCGAGCAGCACTTTTCCCCTCCGATTTTAATGCAATTGAAAACTTTTGGATTTTAGAATTCATGTAAATGGTATTTAATGAATTTAAACATAAACATTGAGAGAGTTTAATATATTATACACATATGTACATATTAAATTGCATATATACATTATTTGTTGGTGTAGTTATTTAATTTACCTCTGGAAAAATATTTTTATATATAAAACTTTCTTATTCAGTAAAATTATTTTCATACATTTAAGCATATTCAAAAATAAAAGCCAGGTTTCAATAGCAACAAAATCGAATTGACAATGCTCAACTGGACTTTGAACTTCAAACTTAGTTAATTTAAATTTCGTTTTAAATCTCAAATTTTGATGGTTAAATTTGAATATAAATACATATATATATCAATATAACGAAATTATACTTAAACTAAAACTGATAAAATCAAAGCTACTTAATTTATCTGAACGCGTTGAACATGAAACTTTTTTCCTTTAAAATGCATTTGACTTTTAAAAAATATTTAAAATTGCTTTTCATTGCCAACTGATGATAAATCGCCAAATAATGAATTTTCTTTGTTTTTTTACGAACAGGGTACGGAGGTTCCGCCGACAATTCTTTTACAAACGTATACATCCTCATGAGAAGAACGTACTGTAATTTTTCCAGATTTTTCGAGTATGCCCGTATGGGGACCTTCCTTGTAAGCCTAAAAGCAGCATTTTGTTTATACAAGAAGTTTAACACAAAAAAGTAAATGAGGAGGAATGGATCATGTCCAATTCTTTTTTTAATGAAAATTGCTGACATGCAAATATTTTTAGAGGCTAATATATTAACCACAACACTGATGCTATTTTCTATTTACTTGAAAATGTAAATGAATTGATTTTCTTAATGTCATCTATGACTGACAATCCTGAAGTTTCATTCCAGTCTTGAAGATAATAGATTTTTAATATTGTTGCACACACATTATTCAACTTACAATCTTAGCTTGATTGTATTATCTAGCTGACACTAGAGTATTTGTACCTTATAACTTTATTTTATTGCTGTCCCATACCTTCCGGTTTGAGGGGAGGTATGGGACACTTTTGAAACTTATAACTTCTTTAAAAAATTGCTATAAAATAGCTTTTGCATGTTATGTTTCTATATTGTTCAGAAAGATTAAAAAAGTGTTTTACTTCGCATTCTATAAATTAAAATTTGTTTTACTATCAAATAAAATTTTCTTAATTTTGTAAAAAATGTTCCACACTACCCAAATCTCTATTTAGTAAAAATAACGAAAGGAAATCTTAGTGGCTTGGTCGAAATTTTTGCTTCCTAAGAAAAAATTCCAATTTTTTGTCTACTGTATGTAGAAATCAGACATGAAAATAGGTGTTATTCCTTTCTTTGTATTTTTCCTGACCAGGGACTGTGGTCATATTGGCCAAATTCATACACTATATGGCCAAAGGTGACTAGCCACTTGCGATTTTTTGATGTTTTGTTAAATATCTAGAAAAATACACGAGGAATCATCATGGAATTCGAAGTATGTAAACATAATATTGCATTTTTCCTAAAACCTCATAGGGTATCGTAAACAAGTTGAAAAATAACAAATATCTTTTGGATAACTCAAAACTAATGTAGTAAGAGTTCAAAACTGCAGATTATGATTAAGTGGCTTATTGCAATACACTGTGTCAATTTTTATGAGGATAGCATGTGTGCTCGAAGAAAAGTTAATATTTTTGTAAAAACAGTCCCAAATTTTGCCAAGATTTTTACTTATAATTTGCAGAGTTCTCTATATAAAACAATGTTCTTTTCAGAAAATAGTAAACAATGTACCTACTAACCTGTAATCAGAATTTAAAAAAAAATTATGAAAAAATTGTATGTTTACTAAATAATTCTCTGCGCATGCTTTTAATTAAAGTATAATTTGCATAATGCTTTAGTTAAAGTCTCAAAAGCATAGCTTGAAAATGCTGAAAATTATCGTCGAGAGAATAAGTTCAAAATCCTTTATTTCCAAAATGTAGAAACAAAAAATGAAGGGCAGTATTCAAATATAGGTGTACGTACTATATTGTGTAAGGTATATTGACATTACTAGATATATGGATACAGCCGCTCATAATTTTGCTTCATTTTGGGAACAACTGATTTTGAGCTTATTCTATCGACGATAATTTAGAATTTTCAAGCTATAATTTTGATACTTTAGCAAAAGTGTCTCTATACATTTAGCTGACACAATGTGCAAATTAAATTTCACGCATGCACAGCGAAACATTTAGTAAGCCTGTTTATTTTTATACAATTTTTATTATTTTCATTTTGATTACAGGGTATTGTGTACAATGTGTCATATTTTCTGAAAAGAATTTTTGTAATATTATGAACTCTGCAAATTATAAGCCAAAAACTTGGCAAAATTTGGGACTGTTTATAAAAACAATTTCTCTCCGAGTATATATGCTATCCTGATAAAAATTAACTCCGTTAATTTTAATAAGCATCTTAATCACAATCTACAATTCGAACGAGTTTGCTACATCAGTTTTGACAGGATTATCCAAAAAATATTTGTTCTTATTTAGTTTGTTGTTGGTCTACTACGGGAATTAAAAAAAAAAAATTCTCCATTGTAATATGACCTGTACTATTATGTTTACACACCTGGAGTTTCAAGGACAACTCCGTATGTATTTTTCAAGATATATCAAAATGTCAAAATTGGCAAGTGATCGGTCACCTTTGGCCATATGGTGTAGCACATAATGTAGATTATGTTTTTAGGTATTGTGCCATATGCCCATGTGCCATATGCCCGATATGGCACATGGTACAGTAAAGAGTTTAAGAGAGAAGGGTTTAAGAACAAATATGCAAAATACTTACAACAAAATCCTGAAACATACACAAATAGCATAAAGTATTTTTGAAGAAATTTATTGAAAACAAGAATTTCAGTTTTAACAGTGACTACTGATATACACAATTTCAACAACTGTTAAAAAGAAAAGGAAATAAAAACAAAAGAGAATATTTAAAAATATCATTTATAGATGAAGTTTGTAGATCACTTAATTGTCAAAAGTTAAAATTTCAGGATTTAGGGATCTGTAGATTTAGGAACTTTTCCAGATTTTGGAATTACAACAATAAATGCTGCTGTTACATCTTCTGAACTGTTTTCGGCACCGTGTGGTCTATGATTGTTACATTTACGATAAATAGCACATATACCTGCAATAATGAAGAAAAACATTCCAATAACACTAAGCCAATTTTTCGTTGTGTTTTGTGTATTGATGCTTGAGTAATCGTTCAATTCGGGTTCGTAATCATCAAAAGGTATTTCCACCGTTACTCTGATAATTTTATGATCATCTTTATAATCTTCAAAAACATTTATGTCATTGTAATTGTTTTGAATATCCTCTGAAGGTTTCCGAGTGCTTTCTGGTTCATATTCATCAAATGTAGGCGTTTCTTGTGTTAGGTTGAAAGCAGTTTCGGGAAAGGTTTGAGAAATTTCAAAAGTCTTGCTATCTTTCTCAAAAATAGAGTTATGTGCTTTCATTATTTCATAAACAGTTCTTTCATCATCTGTGATATTCTTGTCCAAGAGTTGAAAATACACTGAAAAAAAGAAAAACATTAAATATTTTACAACACAATCACGACGTATTTTTTTCAAAGTGTTGTATTCAATTGATGTGAATTAGAATTTGTGTAAGTTAGTGCAATTAAACTTTTAAAATTTATTCTACAAAATAGAGTTTAAATTAATTATGAATTTAAAACTGACAAAAATAAAACGCATTTAACTTTTTTTGGCTATAGACAATACTTTTGCATATATGTTAAAAACTTCGTAAAATTGTATCTAAGAAATGTATGCATATTTTTTATTATTATATACATACAAATTTATATGTTATAGTCAAGTACAACATTTTCAAAATCGTTACACCAACCATATAATTTGTCTAACAAAATATTTTACTAAATATTGCCTATTTTACTAAAATTTAATTTTGTTTTCATTTTTTTTAAAATCCATACTATTTTTATAAATATGAATATTTTGGTTTCGTTTTATTTCCACATTCATTAGAATAACTATCATTAGAATTCATCTAGAAAACTATTGTTTAGATGTATGGGATTTTATATTTGATAGGATTTTTTTCTCTCGTGCATATCAAAAAAATATAATTTCAACAAACTCAATGTAAATGTCAAGGCTACCTTATAATAACAAGGCTTGTCATTCACCAAGTTTTCTTTGACCACAGTATACGTGGTCAGAAACCACATGATTTTCCCGTTGGTAGCGCCATCTAATGTGAGAAACTGAATTTTTTCCTATGACTTTGTGCATGGATTATTAGCAGTAGTATGCACCAGGTGGCGTTACTCATGAGACAAAGTCATATAATAAGTTGGCAACCTATAGGGATAATTTCAACAATAGATTTTCTCCTGAATGCGAGGCCTTGTTATTATGATAAGGTGGCCTTGGTAAATGTTTGTTTAAAATAACTAAACACCAATATTAAATAATCATTCTCCATGGGGTTTTTAACCCATGGAGAACAAGTTAAAAAAATCAAACATCTATCCAAATTGTTAAAAAAGCCTCAGTGTTTAATTTCAATTGCAGGGCCAAATTGCGCTGGATCTATTAACAAAATTTACAGTATCTCGCGATATAATTGTCATGCAAATAAAAATGAGGCGTCAAAATACTCACAATTAAAGAAACTCAGTTAATATTAGAAAAAGAAAATCGATATTTTGACCAATTTCAAAGTACTGTGACCCCTTAACATAAGGTTCTGTTAACTCGCAAAATACAGTTTTAGTACTAAACTTCACGTAGATCTTACTAAATTAAAAATTTATTTATGAGTCTAGCAGTAGTAGTAGAGCTCTACTTGAACAGAATTTTAGTAGTAGGGGTGAGTGGGGAGGAATGCGACACTTTACAAAAGTAAGAAAATCGACTTAGACATAAAAACAAAAGTTTTACTTTACAGAATACAAAATGAAACTGTCTTTGAACAGCATAGACACATAATATACAAAAACAATTTCATAATTAAAGAAATTGTGAGTTCCAAAATGTGTCCCATACCGCCCGTCAAAGAGGGAGGTATCGGACAGCTATAAAACAAAATATCATAAGCCATTAACAGTCTGGTGTTGCTACATATGAAGCCTAACAAAAATTGTAGATTGATAATGTCTGAGCCTCAATATAAAATCCCAATATCTTCATCGCTGGAAAGAAAATTCAGGATTTTCAATCGCAAATGACAAAAAATCAGTTTATTTACATTTTGAAGTAAATACATTATCAATATTAAAAGTAATATATTACCCTCTAAAAACATTCGCAAATTGCAATTTACATTTATCTTATTAAAAAGATGGAAGTAGACTTCTGGCATGTCCCATTAATTTCCACTACCTTCTTTTATGTTAAACTTATTGGTAAATAATGCTGCTTTAAAGCTTAGTTTTGACTATGGATAATACATGTATGTTCCATAAATACTAATATACTTGCACATAAACAATATACATAAAGCATAAAAATTATATGAAAAAAATTACTTTTGATTCTTGAAATACTTTTTTATACGTAAAAATGCACATTACTGATGAGCAGCAACTTTTTGTCAGCTGAAGATTGGTCTAGTAACGCTTCTTCTAATGTATGGTTGATAAAATGTTTAGAATGATACATAAAAAGAAAAACCTACTCTCCCTTTCCACTCCCCTCCCCCTCTATACTTAGATTAGAAATTAGAAGAAACTGAAAATCTAAAATAATCAGCGGTCTGTGAGACAAGTGACGGTGGTTAAGGGGACTTGCTTGATGGTGAAGCAAAGGGAGATTCCCATGTTATCCTATCTGGAAAATACTCATTTTTTTTGTAGATTCAAATTTGGAAACTAACAATATTTTTTTTAGCAAGTAGGCAAGAAGATTCTTTATCGCCCTGCAAGCTTAAAATATTCTAAATATTTTAAAATTTGTGTTAAAATTTCAAAAATTCCGAACAGTGAAAGAAGTATTCTTTACTCATTTGTAACTTGTGACTCAAAAAATAAAAAAGTTGGATCTTAGAGAGTTGAAGAACTTTCCTATATACGTGCTGAAAAATGTTTTGAAATTTTTAAATTTGAATGAAAAAGGATAAATATTTTTTTCCATTGGATAACATGGGAATCCTCTTTGTTTCTTCGCCACAAGATAAGTCCCTTTAACCCTCTAAGTGTTTGGAACGTAATATTCCGTTCACCAAGCTCCAGGTTTCATTGCAATATAAGCAGTATTTGAGGTAAGATAATTCTATAGATTTCATGAATTTTCAAAACATTTTAAAACGATTAAAGCTCTCAAGGTTTACATTCTCATTTGTAATTAAGTTTTTTATAATGTTGAAAGAATCCTATTTTTTGAGCATTTAAACGCAGAGAAAGCATTCCAGATTTTACCATTTGCAAGACCTCGGAGGGTGGATTAACAATTTGAAAGGAGACGAGCTCCGATGAGTCGTATCTGACCCCCCCCCTCCCCCCCAAAAAAAAGATCATGATTGACGATAATCTATGATCCTGTACAATTTGTTAAAATACTATTTGTAAAAATGTAATACTCAAATTTTTATTGATAAAGAAGGAAAGACAAATTGTAATTTTAGTTTATAAAACTAGTTCAAAGTGTACTTTCAAAATGATTGTACCACTTACCACCGTTATCACTCGAGCTTTTCAATTCACAATTGAATAGTTGATTTATTTTATTTTAGTCTGTGATAACTTAATGATTTAAAGTTGCGTCGTTTTTCTTCTGTTAACGATTGTATGCTCCCTTTTTCTCAATTATCAGTGTTCAGTCAAAGATTGTCATAATAAATTAAAATATTCCCTCCAATATTACAAACACACTTGTAACTATTGGTTACTGTTCTATAAGATCCAGGAAATTCCATGTTTTTAAAATTAAACTATACATAAATTGAACATAATTTTTTTTAAAGGACTATTTTACACAACGATTAAAAAAAGTTGAGGGAATACTTTCTCTCCCGTATTGCAAATACACCCACTATTGTTCTATTACTATTATTCTTTACGATTATCTTATTACTATTATTCTTTACGATTACCTTATTACTATTATTCTTTACGATTACCTTATTACTATTATTCTTTACGATTACCTTATTACTATTATTCTTTACGATTACCTTATTACTATCATTCTTTACGATTACCTTATTACTATTATTCTTTACGATTATCTTATTACTATTATTCTTTACGATTCGGGAAATTCCATACATATAAAATAAAACTTTACATAAACGGAATCGCATTTAAAGTTTTTTGCACAGAAGTTGGAAAAACGTTGAGAAAAGTTACACAACCTCCCGTCCCCTCCCCGTTCCTTAGATGCTGCAAACACGTTTATAACCACATTATTTTAAGATGTATAAATAAATACATTTTTAAAACTTTTTAGTACATTTTTACTTTTCTTTAAATATTTTGGTAATATACTGTTATTGGAAAAATTTATTTTATATATTAATAACCAAAATTTAATTGAAAAAAAATTATTTGTATTTTAGATAAGTAACACGGTTGCAAACATTCAATTTTTTAAATTTTCATCATCAGATTTTAGATATTCTAATAGGGTGAATACTCCTATTTTGGCCACATTTAGACAAAAGTTGATACATAAATTTTAGTTTTTGACAGATTGAAGCATTAAATCATAACGGTATCCTTTAGTAACTGTCTTTTTTGTTAATTATAATAACTTTTTATGGAAAGTTTTAGATTGTGAATAATTCGTTAAGTAACTTTTTTCAATTAGTACCAGTTTTGACCACATCAATATCATTTAGTTTAACAAACATTTTAATTGATAATAAGTAAAAGTAAAGCATTTTTATGCAACATCTATTTTAACACACATTTGTTTGCGGTATTAGGAGAATTGAATTTTTTTTATGATTGATAAAAACATCAAACAAAATATACTTAAGTTGATTTTAATTGAAAATTTAAATCAAAAAACAAATTATTTGATTCATAAAAGAGACAAGAGTGCCCATAGGACCTATAAAAAGTATATTTTAACAGTTTGCATACTTAATCACTTATAATTATCCATGGATTGTGGATAGTTTAAAATACTTTGATTTTCGCCAAAAAGTTATCTTTCTTGAAATCATTTTCAGATTTTGTTTTCTTTTATGTTAACTTGTGCTGTCTTGTTTATGTATACTGCCTCTTTTCATGCTATTTTAGAATGTAATTTCATTGGGTAATCCTACTCATACCATTTCATGTCTGGTCTTCCATCTGGAAATGAAGTTTATCTTGCCGGTTCAACAATTTTATGGTTAGAATCTTACAATTGTTCTATTTCTACAGGAAATAGTATTCTGACAATCGCTAAAATCCACTTTGATTTTTGACTTCAATTTCTATTACTTAGCTGCCTGTCGGCCTAATCACCGAGTTTTAAGAGGTTTTCATCAAACCTAAGATTTTTTTGCTTAAATATGATCTTAGAAAGACCCTCACAGAAGGCACCTCCTCCTTTTTGGTCCCATATCCCTCGTATAGATAATTGGCCATGATAAATAGCACAACCCTAGTATTTAGATCTACTACTTGAGATTCAACATTATTAGAGAAAAATGGTGCCCATTTTGCAAACTTGTGATACAAGGTAGAACGAAGTACTTAAAAACTTAGCTGTCTTGTAGTACTGACAATACATTTCGAAAGGCCTTAATTTTACTTCCTGTCTTCGAGCATTGTTCAATCTTTCTCAAGTTCAGACATTTTCTTACGAACACAGAATTGTCTTTTTTAGCTTAGTAAAATAAATCCTTTTTGTAGTAAAGCTTTTCACAATATTTATTTGGTATTTCTAAATCTGTGTGCCTGAAATCTGGCAAAAAATTACGAAACTTCATTTCTTTTGTTAAAATTATATATATATATATATATATATATATATATATATATATATATATATATATATATATATACATACATACATACACACACACACACACACACATAAAGCCAATCTTTCAAAATATTTCTAAATATATTGTTAAAATTTCCACTGTAATTATATTCCACTTTTGGCCATCAGATTAATGTTCTACCCTTTATGGCCACTCCCTAGGCCATCATAACTGGTACACATAGCAAATTTAGATTGTTTTGGCCATCCCTCTTTATGTTATTAAAATAATTTAAGTGTGAAATTGCAATAGAGAGAAAGCTTACCTCATAAAACCTAGTAGTAATTTGGTTTTAAAACAAATAAAGTCCGATAAGTGCCTAATGTTGAAAGATTCTGAAAACTTGTTAGTTAAGCAAAAATCTTAACCCATTAGTGCATAGCGTCCCTTTTTAGGGACGATTATAAAAAAGGCAAGAAAGCACTTTTCACACCAGTAAATAGAAAGGTAAATAAACACTATTTTTCAGGAGACAAATTCCTCAATAAATTAAGATAAAAGTTATTCTTTTAAAAGTGCCTGGAAATCCGAAATTTCATTTTTAACGAAGAAAATAATTTGGGCATTAATGGGTTAATATATATGAGCACACACTATAGTTACACACATTTATTTATTTGTTTATTTTTTTGTAAGTCACATTTTATCCAAAAATAAAGAAATGGGATTAGAAATGATAAAGAGTGATTAATGAATAAGAATGCATATAATTTGTTAACACCAATTTAAAAGCAAAACCAATCCAATGCGGCTAAAACTGGTACAGTGACCAAAACTGGAGCATACTCTACACTTTTGGTTCATTAAATTCACACGTCTTGTTATAAACCTGAATTCAAATACATAAATGTTTGCACATCCGAGTTGGAATTTTGGAAAAGACATACGGATTTTATAATTATATACAGAGAAATATTGCATATTAATCCAGAAAGCAGAGAAAGTTCACAATGACTTGGTCCCATGACTAAATTTTGTTATTCGAATCGCAAATCAACGTGCACTGTAAAAAAATTGACCCTTTTGCTGCATCATTACTCCAATGCTTTTATAGAATATCTCTCTTTTGACCCATATAAATGCTCCATAATAAGATTATGTAATCGTTTTCTACAAAACGGTGGAATGACGATGCAACAAAAGAGTCAAATTTTTAACAGTGTGTGCTGCTAAATTTATGATGCACAGATTTAAAATAGTAAAAAAGAATTATGAAAATTTCTGAATTCTTTCGATTTCCAGTATTTTAAATACTTAACAAATATAAAGATTGGAGACATACTGAATCTAAGAAAAATCAACTATACACACAATTCAAAGCAAATTCTTTTTTAACTAGAAAATATTAATATTCCTTACCATTTTCCGCTTGCACATAGTAATTTCCTAAAAGTATTGAGGTCCACAAGAAACAAATATGTTGCATTATTAAACAAAACAAAGGCTATTTCTAATTTAAGTTATGTGTTTCAAAAGTCTCTTCTAGCACGCGTAAATATTTATCTAGTCTACTTTGCGAATGATTCGGAATTGAACTGAAAAGTTGTAGATTACTAACGTAGCGCTATCTGTTGTGGGTAACTAAAAACACGAGAAATTAATCTTTATTGAACAAAATACATCTGGCTTGTGTGCTCGACATGAAACCTGCTTGTAAGTCATCGTCAATATACAGCGACGAGATAGCACAAGGAAATTTTACAACACGCGTGATATACAACCAGGAGCTCCACACAAAGAGGGCGTGCAATGGAGCCAGTGGGATTCGAACCCACAACCTCCTACGCTCGAAGACGATTAGCAGCGTGGTGCTTTGATCACTCAGCTACGGAGGCTCGAAATTAATGCAAAAGACCATGTCCACTCGGTCTAATTTAAAAAGCGTGTTAGTCAACGTCACCTATACTGTTAAAAATGGAGGATATTCCAAATCTACGTCCGAGACTGTAAAAAGTCACGTGGTACCGGTAATTTACCCAAAGAGCTTCTAACTGATAAGAGGAGAGGCTGCTACCGCTTTCCCCATGAACTATTTCATTGGCTGGTAGGGATTTATATTGCGTCTAATAGAGCTTTCTCTCCTTTATGCTAGAAGTTTTTTCCTGGACCACGTGATCTTCACGTAGATGTAATATCCTCCATTGGAAAGTTTTGCTGCAACGTCACTCCACCGCTCTTATAGAATGTGTCTATTTTGACCAATGAGAATGCTCCATAATACAGTGAAGCAATTGTTTTCTATAAAAGTGGTGCATTCTCATTGATCAAAATGGAGATATTCTATAAAACCCGTGGATTGACGATGCAGCAAAAGTATCATTAACAGTATGCAATGCCGATTACACTGCTAAAAATTTGAAACTTATGCTGAATTGTCACTCTACCACTTTCATACATTAACTTTACTTTGACCAATGAGAATGTTCCATAATGCAGGGAAATAATCGTTTTCTATAAAAGCCGTGGAGTGACAATGCAGCAAAAGTTTAAAATTTTTAACAGTATAAATTGATTGCAACGTCAGAGCAGATTGGCCATTAGCTGATCATTAATTCAAGGCAACACTAAATACCGGGCTTGCTCATTCCTTATCATGACTTCACAAAAGGTGGCTGCTCGCTGTCAAGAACATCCAGCGATTGGTACAAAATGATGGGTGTGTCACTTTGAGCCCTGTTTGTACCAATCGCTGATAGCGGCCAGCCACTTTTTGTGACGTTGCGATAAGGAATGATCAAGCCCGGTGTAGCCCTGATTTATTGGATCTAATACTGCACTGTAAAAAATGGAGGATATTACATCTACGTGAAGATCACGTGGTCCAGGAAAAAACTTCTAGCATAAAGGAGAGAAAGCTCTATTAGACGCAATATAAATCCCTACCAGCCAATGAAATAGTTCATGGGGAAAGCGGTAGCAGCCTCTCCTCTTATCAGTTAGAAGCTCTTTGGGTAAATTACCGGTACCACGTGACTTTTTACAGTCTCGGACGTAGATTTGGAATATCCTCCATTTGCACTTTTTGCTGCATCGTCACTCCCCCACTTTTATAGAATAAATATCTCGCTTTTGACCCATGAGAATGCTCCATAATACGCTGTCAAAAATTCGACCCTTTTGCTGCATCGTCACTCCACCGATTTTATAGAAAACGATTACTTCATCCAATTATGGAGCATTCTCATGGGTCAAAAGATAGATATTCTATAAAAGCGGGGGAGTGATGATGCAGCAAAAAGGTCAAATTTTTTACAGTGTATTGAATTATTCGAGGCTAACGAAAAAAAGGGGCAACTGCGGTGCATTCCATATATCTGTTTGTTTTTACAATAAAGGTTAAACTCCCACAAACGAATTTTTAATTTCTAAAAAGTCGTTTGTAAATTCCGGTGACAGTCGATCTCTACATCCTTTTACCAGCAGCATTTTTCTGTGCCGGAAAGGGTTAACTGAATTTTGAGAAATGCTATTGACAGTTTAATTGCAGAACAATGTTATTCATCATCATACTACTTTCAAGGTCTTAGTAGACCGGGATCAATTGCACAGTCACAGAAAAAAATCCTTGACGTTTGCGATTTCAGGTGTTTTGTTAAATATCTAGAAATATACATGAGGAATGACTCTGAAACTCCAGATGTATAAACAAAATACTACAGGTCATATATTTTCGAGAAGATTTTTTTTCCAAAATACAATAGGGGACCGTCAACAAATTGAAGAAGAACGAATATCTTTTGAATAACCCTGTCAAAACTAATGTAGCAAAATAATTCAAACTGCAGATTATGATTAAGTGGCTTATGATAATAAACTGTGTTCATTTTTATGCGGATAGCATGTATAATCGTAGAGAAATTAAGTTTTTTTTCTAAAAACGGTCCCAAACTTTTCTAAGTTTTTTTGCTCATAATTTGCAGAGTTCTTAATAAAAAAACAATGTTCTTTTCAGAAAATTTGAGAAACGACATTGTACATAATACCAAGTAATCAAAATTAAAAAATATTAATAATTGTATGAGAAATGAGCAGGTTTACTAAATAAATTTTCACTGCGCATGCGTCAATTCTATAAAAATTTCATTTGTATATAGTGTTACTTATATGTATAGAGCAATTTTTGTTAAAGTTTCAAAATCATAGCTTGAAAATTCTGAAGTCTAAGGAATAAGATCGAAATCCGATATTCCCAAAATGGTACAAAAAAATAAGGGGCTGTATCCATATTCCATTGATTAGTCTCTACAAAGTATTGCAAGTACTACTGTATTTGGATACAGCTCCTCATTTTTTTGCTGCATTTTGAGAATAACGGATTTTGACCTTCTTCTATCGACAATAACTTTCAGAATTTTAGAACTATGATTTTGAAACTTTAACATAAGTTGCTCTATATATTTAGCTAACACAATATGCAAATGAAATTTTAATAGAATTGACGCATGCGCAATGAAAATTAATTTAGCAAACCTGCTCATTTTTCGTATACAATTATTAATATTTTTTAATTTTGATTACAAAGTATTATGTACAATGTCGTTTCTCATATTTTCTGAAAAGAACATTGTTTATTATAAAGAATTCTGCAAATTATAAGCAAAAAAACTTGGTAAAATTTGGGACTGTTTTTATAATAAACTTAATTTCTCTACTAGTATACATGCTATCTGCATAAAAATGAATACAGTTTATTACAATAAGCCACTTAATCATAATCTGCAGTTTGAATGTTTTTACTACATTAGTTTTGGCAGGGTTATACAAAAGATTTTCGTTCTTTTTCAAATTGTTGACGGTCCCCTATTGGATTTTGAAATAAAAATATTCTCCAAAATGTATGACCTGTACTATTTTGTTTATACATCTGGAGTTTCGGAGTTATTCCTTATGTATTTTTCGATATTTAACAAAGCGTCTAAAATCGCAAGTGTCAAGATTTTTTTTTTTGCTCTGACTGTATAATTACATGTATTTTATATAATAAACAACCATCCATTTCATTAATGAATGCGTAAATGGAAGTCTTTTTAAACTCTTATCATACTTTAAGTTTTATATTATAAATTAGTAACTGCTGATTCACTCTGGATTTAAATAATAGATTGCTTACAAATCATTTCAGCAAAATAACGAAGACAATAAATATATAAATGTTTCATAATTGTGCTGAGGTGGGAGGAGTAAAAGTGAGAAAAATCGATAAGGGCGAGGGAATTAATTTAGACAATTTATCATTTATTATTTTTAATATCAATGTAATAAAACAAGCTCAAAATTGCGCGTAACAAATGAGGTTTGTTCGTAAAATATCGAAGTTTTAAAATAATGTTGCAGCGTATATAGGGTTCTTTCGATCTTATGGTTAGACAACTACAAACTCTTTGCTCTTAGAAAAGTAGAAAATAATTTATTTGCAGAACTTCAGAACAACAGAGTCCTCGAAACTCACAAATATTTCCAGATATTCAAAGATAATTGTTCAAATCTATCGTATAAGTGCAGATATAGGTTCCAGAGACTCTTTATACAACGTCTCTACACTAAATCACATTCAAAATAACGTAAATAAGACTCAAGCAAACTCGCTTAACAAACGCGTTGTTCACTCAATGACTGACTGGTAAATAATAACAACAGCTCGCATCGTTTCTCTTCTTATATAGGCTCGTAGCATGTGCTAGAAATTTCTAGAACCTACTCGAAAAATCCACGGAATAACAAACAATGTATCAGTATATCTAAAGGGGGGGTTACCATAAATAGTGAAGGGTTACCATCGCCAACAATCGTCAAGTTTGTCGCCAACTTGGCGATATATCGCCAAATTTGGCGACCAAAATTAGTCGCCAAAAGTGACGCCAACTTGGCGATATCTCCAATATTTCGCCAATCCGCCGTAGACATACACTGAAAATAATAGACAAGTTTGCTTGATAACAGAGACAATGTAACAAAAACTAATATTAGTAAAGAAATGGAGCTTAATAAGATTATTTACATTATTTTACAGTACAAACACTAATTATTTACGAAATTCGTAACACTACCCCCTCCTCAAAGACTGCACGTCCCGGGCAGTGCAATCCTTGAGTTAGAGGAAAACACTTAAAATCAATAAACAAATAAATAAATAAATAAATAAATAAATAATAACAATAATAATAAAATTTACATAAATAAGAACTAATTACTATTTACATATTTACAAAAAGTGACTTTCATGACCATGGTCTGAAATTCCAGTTTTGAATTTTTAATCACTTTGGCCAAAATAAGGGGCTAGCCGGTTATAGTGTACAACCTTGGGTTTGGCGTGTGGCGATTTTCGTATGCGTACGACGACGTCATTCAGCCTGTTGACGACTGTGTAAGGACCGTCCCAGTTTCTTTGTAGTTTTGGCGACAGTCCCTTACGACGTATCGGATTCCACAACCAAACTTTGTCTCCTTCGTTGAACTCATGTCCAGTTGCCTTTGTGTCGTACCGTGTCTTCATCTTTTCCGTTGCCAGTCCAATTCGGTTCCTCGCTAGACAATGAATCTCCTCAATCCGCGCCTGGAGTTCATCGACATATTCCTCAGGCGATGAAGGAGCATCAGGAGGACGGGCAAACAAAAGATCCGCAGGCAGACGAAGATCACGACCAAAGAGCATTTGAGAAGGGGAATAACCAGTGGCCTCATGAGCAGCACTACTGTAGGCAAGCAGGAACAGAGGTAATTTCTTGTCCCAGTCCTGTTGATCTTTAGACACCAGGAGGGAGAGGCTATTTAGGATGGTACGATTGAACCGCTCCACCATGCCGTCCGATTGAGGATGTAGAGGTGTTGTTCGAGTTTTGTCCATGCCGAGTAGTCCACACATTTCTTTAAACACAGCCGAATCAAAGTTCCTTCCTTGATCAGAATGGATTTGAAGAGGAACTCCGTATCTGGAAACCCAGTGTTGAACCAGTATGTCTGCTACGGTTACCGCCTCTTGATTAGGATTGGCGTAGGCTTCAGGCCACTTGGTGAAGTAATCCATGACAACGAGGATGTACTTGTTGCCATCAGATGTTCTAGGAAGAGAACCCAGGATGTCTAGAGCAATTCGTTCGAAAGGAGCTCCTAAATTATAACGTTGCAATCATCCACGGGTGCGCCTCTTTGGACCTTTACGTGCTACACAGGTGTCACAAGTTCGACACCACTTCTCCACGTCGCTGCGAACATTATTCCAGTAAAAACGCTCTCGAACCTTTTGAAGGGTCTTCATTACACCAAAATGACCTCCTGTAGGACTACCATGAAGTTCTTGAAGGACCATAGAAATTCTCGACTTAGGGAGTAGTAGTTGCCATCTACATGTCTTTCCATCATCAGACTCCCGTTTTCGGTACAAGATACCGTTCTTCAAATGTAGGGAATCCCAAAGAGCCCAATAACGTTTAGTCGTAGGATGGTAATGGGCCATGTCTTGCCAACTGGGCTTCCTGTTGGACTCCTCTTTCAGCTCTAGAATTGGCTTAATTTCAGGATCAGCAAGTTGATCTTTACGCAGGCTCTCGTCACTCCACGGATCTTGCGATGATGTAGACCCAGCTGTAACTTGTCTTACTATAGGACATTTGACATTAAATTTCTTCTCAACCCGGTCGCAGTATCTACAATTCTCTGAGCAGGGTCTTCTTGAGAGAGCATCTGCATTTCCATGTGATGAGCCTTTTCGATGGCGTATCTCCATATCGTACTCTTGAAGCTTTTGTATCCACCTGGCTATCTGGCCTTCAGGGTTCTTAAAATTCAATAGCCAAGTTAGAGAAGCATGATCAGTTCGGATCAGAAATTTTCGACCGTAAAGATAGTGATGAAAATGGTCTATGGCTTTCACTACAGCAAGAAGCTCTTTTCTTGTTACGCAGTAGTTTCGCTCTGCCTTTGACAAGCACTTGCTGAAATAGGCGATAACACGCTCCTGGCCGTCGATTTCCTGGGACAGTACAGCGCCAATGCTTTCGTTACTTGCATCCGTATCAAGTATAAACTGTTTGTCGATTTGAGGATATGACAGAATTGGAGTGGATGTTAATGCCTCCTTAAGCTTTTCGAAAGCAGCTTCGCATTCCTGTGTCCACATAAATTTTTGATTGGCTTCTGTTAATTTATGAAGTGGTCTTGCAATCATCGAGAAGCCTTTGACGAATTTTCTGTAATAGGTGCATAATCCTAGAAAACTCCGAAGCTGGTGAACATCTGCTGGACGATTCCAATTTTTCACAGCCGATATCTTCCCTGGATCAGTCCTAACACCTTCCGCCGATATGATGTGTCCAAGATAGGCGACTTCATTGCGAAACAAATTGCACTTCGAAGGGCTTAACTTCAAATTAGCTTCCTTTAACTTTTGTAGCACCCGCCTGAGGTTGTTCAGATGTTCATCAAAAGATTTTCCTATGATTATGATATCATCTAAACAAACAAGACATGCTTCATATGACAGCCCCCGGAGAACCGCTTCCATAAGCCGTTCGAAAGTTGCAGGTGCGTTACATAGACCAAAAGGCATTACCTTGAACTGCCATAATCCTTGTCCCGTTGTGAAGGCAGTCTTCTCGCGGTCGTCGGGATGGATCTCTACCTGCCAGTAACCACTCTTCAGGTCTAAAGTCGAGAACCAAGTGTTGCCCGCAAGTGTGTCAAGAGTGTCGTCAATCCTTGGCAGAGGGTAACTATCCTTTTTGGTTACGTCATTCAGTCGGCGGTAGTCTACACAAAATCTCGTAGAACCATCCTTCTTTCTTACTAACACAATGGGAGACGCCCATGGACTTGTCGATGGTTCGATGACGTCATTTTCTTCCATATCCTTAATTAAATTCTGCACCTCTTCTTGCTTAGCAAAAGGTAATCGTCTAGGGTGCTGTTTAATAGGAGAGAGATCTCCCGTGTCAATTCGGTGTTGTGCCATTTTAGTTCGTCCAAAGTCTTCAGATGTTTGGGAAAATAAACTTTGGAATTCTCTAATTAAATTTTCCGCAGCTTCCATCTGTTTTGGATCTAAGTCTGTATTCTGTAACAAATCCTTGATTAAATTATCTGAAGATTTCTCAGAGTAACCGGAATTTTGACTTATGCACGTCACAGGAGCACATGACGCTATCACCTCTTCTTTCTTGATAGTCCTAGTCTTATCACTGATGTTAGCAATTCTGACTGGAATGGTCTTCTTCGAGAGGTCCACCACAGATGAAGCCACCAATACTCCTGCTTGTTTACTATTGTCCTCGGGATAATCTATATGGCCAAATCGATAATTAGTTTCATTTTTAATTACAGCTGGAACTAAAAATTCTGTTCTTGGACCTAGATTGATGTCTTCTTTGGCTATTACTGTTTGTTTATATTCAATTTCGTTATTTAATCCAAAAAGGCTTATTTCTTCAAATTTAGATAGCATTTCGTTATTTTTTAAATCAAGTTTGAAGCCAAACTTCTTCAGAAAATCTAGTCCGATTAAGCAAGGATCTGTTATGTCAGCCACATATGCCGTATGGTGATATTTCGTTCCACCAAAGTCGATGGTTAAATTTGCCTTTCCATATATGCCTATCTTGTCGCCCGTCACAGTTTGCAGGGTAACGCATGGTGGAGTCCAGATGAGTTTACATTTCAATTTTCGAGCCAAATCTTCTCTTATTATTGTAACATTGGCTCCTGTATCGACAATCATACGGCACTGAATTCCGTTAATAAAGCCTATCACATATAATTCATTATCGCCGCCACTCATTTTCGATATTTGAAGGATCTTCAAGTGGAGCTTTTTATTCTCTGGTCTCGAATTCATCTCACGTTCGTGGATTTTGGGGCAATTTCTTCGGAGATGTTTTGTATCACCGCACAACCAGCACGTGAGATTCTGTCTTCTTGAGCTTTTTCTTCCATATTTTAAAGCTTCAATCTCTTGATTTAATTTCCTAATTTCTTTCAAGACGTCGCTCTCAGTGTCTGAGCTTTTGTTCACCGTTGCCCCTCGGACTGAATGACGATCTCTTCGGCTGGCTTGTGTAGCTGCTTCCAACTTTAAGGCATATAGTAATGCAGCCTTTAAGTCCTGCACATCTGCCATTCGTACCGCTCTCTGCACTTCTGTATCTTTTATTCCGTCTACGAAGTACTGCAATGAGAGCATTTCCCGTACATTTTTTGGGCAGTCGATGAAGGCTAAATTTGCCAGACGTTCTATTTCTGAGGCAAACTCTTGAAGGGTTTCACTCGATTTTTGATGGCGGCTCTTCATTTGTATTCTCGTATAATCCTTGAAGAATTTTTCGCCGAATCTCATTTCAAGTGCACAACTTAAAGTCTCAAAATTGAGTTGCGTCATATCGGGCAATGTTTGCAGCACGTCGGCGGCTTCTCCTCTTAAAGATGCTGCCAGTTGACAAGCTTTCACCTCGTCACTCCATTTGTTCGCTTCAGCTACAATAGTGAATTGGGTCTTGTAAACTTGCCAGGAACTCTTTCCATCGTATGTCGACAGCTTAATGTGCACGGGAGAAGCAGGCGGATTCCTAAATTCTTCATAATTACCACTAGACGCTGAAAGTTTCTTCTCAAGATCTTGTACTTTTTTATTTATCTTTTCATCTACTTCACCTAGTATTTTCTCTTCAACGTTACTGATTTTCTCTTCAACGTTACTGATTTTCTCTTCAACGTTACTGATTTTCTCTTCAACGTTACTGATTTTCTCTTCAACGTTACAAACTTCATTCTGAATTTTCTCTTCTACTTCCGCCATTTTCTCTTCTACCGAGCCTATTCTTCTCTCTACCGACGAGAACTTTTCTTCTAAAGTTTTCTTCATTTCTTCTTGGCCTTTATTAATCTTTTCAGTCACATCTTCTTGGCATTTGTCAATTTTATTTGTCAACTGTTCCATTCTTTCTTCGTTTTTATTCATTTTTTTCCGCCAACTCTTCTTGGCCTTTATTCATTTTTTCTGCCAACTCTTCTTGGCCTTTATCAATTTTATTTGTCAACTGTTCCATTCTTTCTTCGTTTTTATTCATTTTTTCCGCCAACTCTTCTTGGCCTTTATTCATCTTTTCCGCCAACTCTTCTTGGCCTTTATTCATCTTTTCCGCCAACTCTTCTTGGCCTTTATTCATTTTTTCCGCCAACTCTTCTTGGCCTTTCGTCAATTCTGCCTTTATTCCATTAATAGCTTCTAACAGTTCTTTCAGTTGACCGTCCATTGTTCTTGTTTTCGCCATAAGACCCCACTCCTGACACCAAATGTTGCAGCGTATATAGGGTTCTTTCGATCTTATGGTTAGACAACTACAAACTCTTTGCTCTTAGAAAAGTAGAAAATAATTTATTTGCAGAACTTCAGAACAACAGAGTCCTCGAAACTCACAAATATTTCCAGATATTCAAAGATAATTGTTCAAATCTATCGTATAAGTGCAGATATAGGTTCCAGAGACTCTTTATACAACGTCTCTACACTAAATCACATTCAAAATAACGTAAATAAGACTCAAGCAAACTCGCTTAACAAACGCGTTGTTCACTCAATGACTGACTGGTAAATAATAACAACAGCTCGCATCGTTTCTCTTCTTATATAGGCTCGTAGCATGTGCTAGAAATTTCTAGAACCTACTCGAAAAATCCACGGAATAACAAACAATGTATCAGTATATCTAAAGAGGGGGGGTTACCATAAATAGGGAAGGGTTACCATCGCCAACAATCGCCAAGTTTGTCGCCAACTTGGCGATATATCGCCAAATTTGGCGACCAAAATTAGTCGCCAAAAGTGACGCCAACTTGGCGATATCTCCAATATTTCGCCAATCCGCCGTAGACATACACTGAAAATAATAGACAAGTTTGCTTGATAACAGAGACAATGTAACAAAAACTAATATTAGTAAAGAAATGAAGCTTAATAAGATTATTTACATTATTTTACAGTACAAACACTAATTATTTACGGAATTCGTAACACTATTAAGACTGTTACAGTATGTACACAGTTGTTACAGTATGTTACAGTACAGTTATAATGCTGTTACAGTATACAGTACTTCGGATGTAGTATAGTGGTTGAAATCCTTTGTTTATTTCTGTAAATACTATCTATTTTCTATTATACAGGAAGTTACTTGTAGTAAACCTCGTCAACGTATATCAATTTCATAAAATGGGAAATACTTTAATATAATTAAAACACGTGCAAAACAATGTTTCCTAGCATACCATTATATAGTGGAATACGGTTGTATGACCTTGTAAATTAATAATAAGTAATCTTTGCATCACAGATTGTACAGAATGTATATTTTAGTATATACTTCACAGATTTATGTCAATTCTATAATATATGAAAGGGTGTAACATTATTAAAATGTACTTGGAACTATTTTTCCTATTGACCGTAATGTAATGAAATACTTTTGATTGTCCCAGTAATTGAATAACACATCCGATTTTCATAAAATTTGAAATGACTCGACAAAATCATGCATGAAATTTATCTTTTAAATCTCAAACGATTTAGTTAGGTAGATTAATGCTCTGTTATATGCGGACAGATGAACAGACAGTCAGACGGACGGAGTGAACGACAACTATAGATGCTACGTATTTATATAATTACGAACGCACCTAAAAAAGAGATTTATGTGTGAGTTAACACTTTATTAACTTTTCTGAATGTACTGATGTTTCCCTTAACCATATTACTTAACTCATCTTAGTGCGAACGGGAAGTACACGACCTTCTATACCGAGACGTGAGCTTAAATCTGTGACAGGAGGAACATAGTAAAAGCTTCTTAGAACTCTTTTAAAAGTTAAATCTTTTACAAATTCCCTTGCAAAAGTTTTATATTTTTATATCTATTTTATCATTTATTATTTGCTGTATTACTACACTACATTACCCTGCATTGTACTTCTTTATTATTATAGCTGAATGTTAATAGCTAAAAATATAAAAATAACATATCCATTTATTTGACACTTTATTTCCATCCAAATCATAAATATTTCAACCGTACTATTAACGCATTTTATGTAAATGTATACGAATAACACAAAAGTTACCTACATTCTAAATGACATATAAGTATTACAAATGGGTCGAGGGCAGCAAGTAATTTATTGAATTCAGTAGTTCAAGCGGAATTTACAGATTTGTTTTTTAATTAACGCGGGAAAAAATATATTTAACCACGCCTGTTCACAGAAGAAAAAAAAAAGGCGTGTTTATTTAGAACATATTCATTCATCAAAGTATTTATTAAATACAGTTCTATTAAAGATTTCAAGAGTATTATATAAAATTTTTGTTCATTTTACCATTTTGCAATGAGCTTTAAGAGATTTCTTTTCTCTTTTGTTGTAACTGTTTAGAAACTGGAGGAAAGTGTGTTAAAATAACATACGCGATAACAACACAAAAGGAATCGAAGAAAATAGTTTTTTATATTTGTTATAAGAGTTACTAAGTGTTAGATAAGTGTACTATATATGTTTTTTTAAATTGCAAATCTTACCCAACTCGCTAAATATAATTTTAAAATGCCTTCATGATTATACATGAAGGCATATAAATATTGAAAATTTGGTACTACTTGGCTATCCCGTCGACCAATTTCGCCAAATTATACAAAGTGCCATACTAACAGTCAAATTATATATATTGACATAATTTTTCTTTTAAATAACAAATAATAATAGTAATAGTAATAATAATTAGTACAATATTAATAAATACAAATTAAAATCGCGTAATGATGTTTTAAACACGTGTGTCGTATTTGATGTCATTAAATCTGACATTCACGATCATCCATTACTGGCATTTAATCTTAGAGTTTGGCGATAGCTTTTTAGTCGACGGGATAACAAAGTAGTACCGAAAATTTTTTTCATTTACAGGAAAATAAGAGGAAATTTTTTGCTTTTGACTCTAGAAAAATTTGTGGAGCACATTTTTCAATGCACTTACTTTCAGAAAAATTGAAACAAATGTTTAATTTCTTAATTATTTAATTTATAAATATTTAAAATGTAATCATAAAAATTTATCCGAGACATGTACGATTTTCTAATACACAATGTTGATAATGTTTCATTATCTATCTAATTCCATGTACACCTTATTCTCTATGATACACAATTATAGATTCAAAGGTTAATTGATATCGAATACCATTATTTTTTTATAACAATCTGGATTTTATTTCACCAGATTTTTCAAACTAAATAAGACGATAATAAGAAATAGCTGCATAAAATGTCCTTAAACCATTGAATCTAAGGTTCTGTGAAAGCAGAAATAGATGTAATACAGAACGTACCTACCAACTTACACGCTTTTCATCAAACACTGCATTGATATTCTTTTTCGCTGTTCTTGCTGCGCCCTTCATTCTTTTTTTTTTCCTCTTAAAAACATGCCTTAGTTTCAATTAAATAGTATATTCAGTTGATACTCATTAAAATTGGTTAAATTATACATTTTCCTATATTTGTCCAAACACACCAAAAGATGGCTGGTCTTCCGTAGTTTCAAGACCAAGATTTTATATTAAACAAAATAGTAGATTATTATTAAAACTGCAAAATATCTTAAGGAAAAAAAATTCAAAGTAGTAAAAGTGGCAGTTATCTTTTTCTAAAGATTTAAAGATTTAAACAATGTAAAAGTGGGAAGGTGTAAACGAAAATCGAAGTGATGGGGGAAATGAATATAATATTCATTGATTATGTAGGTAATATTATTTAAAAAAAAAAAAAAAAAAAAAAAAAAAAAGTAAAATTAGAAAAAAAAAACAATATTAAAAAATCCCTGTCGGCTTGTCTACAGGCGGAGGTAGATTTCGAAGAGTGCTCATTTCTAAAACAAAAATAAAATATGATTAGAGATAAACCCAGTTTAACAACTTTATTTGGCCGCTTTTGAAATTTTTTTAATTTCTTTTTTTTTTTAAAAAAAAAGAATTGGTTTTATCAGAATCATCTTAAGTGAAATTCGGCTCAAGTGCCCATTTTGAAAGCATATTTTGAAATAAAGTCTGACTTTATTAAATAATCGATCAATACAGCTAGTGAATAATAAGGAAAAACTGTCAATTGAAAGTGTTTGAGCTCTAAATTGAATTTAAAAATGTGTCATAAAACAAGCAATTTGTTATTTAAATACATCCCCAATTTCTCAATCACGATCGATTCAGGAAATTTTTTGCGAAATGCCCACTTTCAGTTTTTTAGCTCACAGGCTATCATAGCCTGAGAGCTTATGTGCCCGTCCGTTCTGTATGTACGTGCGTTCGTGCGGAACGCGATAACTCAGGATAAAAATATCAGATCCACTTGAAATTTTGTAAATAGGTATATCCTGATAAGGCGCTTCCCTGATTAGTTTTTGGAGTATGTATAAGAGGGGGAACGGGGGGCTCATGCCCCTCCCCTTAATTGATATAAACGGGATTTTCATGCAGAATTAACAGTTTTCGTTCAAAATTTAGATATAGGATCATTCTGATGAGGCGAGTCCGTGGCTGTTATTAGGTGTTCATTGAATAAGTATAAACAGGGGGAACGGGGAGCTCATGCCCCTCCCCTTAATTGATATAAACGGGATTTTCATGCAGAATTAACAGTTTTCGTTCAAAATTTAGATATAGGATCATTCTGATGAGGCGAGTCCATGACTGTTATTAGGTGTTCATTGAATAAGTATAAACAGGGGGAACGGGGGGCTCATGCCCCTCCCCTTAATTGATATAAACGGGATTTTCATGCAGAATTAACAGTTTTCGTTCAAAATTTAGATATAGGATCATTCTGATGAGGCGAGTCCGTGGCTGTTATTAGGTGTTCATTGAATAAGTATAAACAGGGGGAACGGGGGTTCTAATGCCCCTCCCCTTAACTTGTATAAATGGATTTTTCAAGCAGAATTGTCAGATTTCGTTCAAATCTCTGAATAGTTTTGGAAGTTTAATGGTTACGTATAAAAGAGGGGAATATCTCCTCTTAAATTATATGAATGCTAAATGGGTTTTTATTAAGAATTGTCCGATTTGCTCTGAATTTTGGATATAGATTTTTTATATGATAAAGCATGTCCTTGATAGTTTAGGAGGTTCAATGATTAAGTATAAAAAAGGAGAAAGGGGAGAACTGTTTCCCCTTCTTAATTTTTTTTTCAAACGGAATTAACGAAAATACAAGGCTGCAATGTACAATTAGTATGCGTAGCCTGTGAGCTCAATGCCATCAGTTAAACTCGGCAATATTCTTTTTATTTTAAATACATTCAACCTTTATCATAAAAATGACCAGTACAGCACATTCTACAATTTCTAAATAAGAAAACCCGTAAATTGGATACGTTGAGAGCAAAATTAAATTTAAACTAGTCGTTGAAGGGGGGGGGGGGCATCGTAATACTTACCCATCATGGATATGCATAATATAATATATAAAAACAAAACATGTGTAAACTATTTATAAAGTGCATTACAATTCCAAAACAAAATGTAAATTATATTTAAGTACTTTTAATACATAATCATGCTCTATTAATGAATAGCTAAAGAACCAATTTCGACAAATTGTATAAAACGCCAAATTTTCAAATAGCACTGAATTGCATAAAATAAACATCCTTATAACTCCAAAAATAATAATTATATTCACTCACAATTTGTTGCATCGAAATAAGTGTCTCATTTTCAATTAAAATATATCTTTGAATTGAAATATGAATGAAATACAGGGTCATGAAAAATCAAAGAATGTGGAAAACATGATTAGAAATATCTCAACAACTAATAATCCGATCGGTTTCGTTTTTGTATACAAAATGTTTCTTATTTTTTTTCCTTTTACTCCCATATCTTAAAATAAAAAAAATCGAATTTTTTTTTTTATACCTTTCATCAGAACGAATTTTTCGAGAGTCCGAAAAAAATAGTTCCGGATAATAGAGGATACAGATTTTAAATAGGCTTCGTCCCATTCATACATACTAAACACATACGAAATTTCAAGTCTCTATCTCAATTCCTTCGGGAGATAGAGCGGTTACAGACTGACAGACACATAGACGGACGGACGGCAATTTTTTTTTCTTAAAATAAGTTTTTTGGAATCTCCAGTGTCCGAAACGTGTAAATGCGTAAAAAAAATTTCGATTTTCAAAACGATTGCAAGATTTACTCAATACTACGTATGATGGGTAAGTAAAATGAGTCATAAAATAAGCAATTTGTAATTTGAATACATAATACATCCTGAATTCTTTAATCATGATCGCTTAAAGAAATTTTGCACGAAATGCCGATTTTGACAGCTTTTTTTAAAAAATATATTCTGCCTTTATCAAAAAATTGACCAATACGGCACATTATTCAGTTCCTAAATAAGAGAACTTGTCAATTTTATGCGTTTGAGAGCAAAATTGAGTTTCAAAATGAGTCATAAAAAAGGAACTTGATATTTGAAAACTTTTTCAATTTGTCAACCACAATTGCTTCGGGAAATTCTGTTCAAAATACACATTTTGGCAGCTTTTTTTGAAATACCTTCTTCCTTCACCAAAAAACTGGCCAATTTGCACATTATATAGTTCCTAAATAGGAGCAACTGCCATTTGGATGCGTTAAAAAAAAAAAAAAAAAATCAGAATATAAGTACTTTGGACTTGAGGTTTTTTTCTTCAACTCTTATTTTTGCTAAAAGAACTGGTAATATGAAAAATTTGGCAATATAAAAGTTGTAGATATTATTGAGAAGATGTAAAATAAGTTTAATTGGGTTTGATAGTTTAAGAATTGACGAAGTATAGATATTTTTTCTTCCCTCCCTCCCCCCTTTTTGTTTTCGTTTTTTATTAATGTTTATTGGAAATAGTTGGTCCTATCAAAAACTTGTAAATATAATAGTCTTAGATAATTGTGAGAACATTTATAAAAATTTTAGATGGATTTGATATCTTGAGAATTGACGAAGTTATGAATTTTTTCTCCCAAAAACCCCATTTTTTTCACCTCTAGAGGCCATTTTTAACTATTTCAAAAATCTGTCATGCATAAACTTTTGGCCCATTTTTAGAAGTAAATGTAAACTATAAACTGAATCGATATCTATTTTTGGAGTAAAAAATAAGAATGGAAATGACAGGTTTTTATTACATGGGAATAGAATATTTGTTTGTTTAGAGAAGGCCAAATACTTATTGATAAGTGCTTGTATGGAAGATTTACCAATTTTGTAGATTACACTATTGTTTAACTCTGCATTGAGCATTTCAGCATAAAACTTTTAAAATTACTGCAAAGTTACCGGCGGCCTTATCAACTTAAGATCATAAGGATAAGGCCGCCTGATTAGATTGCTAAATTTTTAAATAGACTTAGCTTTCATTTTAACAACGGCTTTCAGACACCGTGCTTTTTATAAATCTTTTGGATTCAATATAATTTCCTCATATATTGCCTAAAATTCCAGTTGCTTTTTTTTTAAATTTTCTGGGGTAAATTTTATAATATTATAAAAAAATATAGACACTATATGTAAGTATTGCGCGGAAGCTTGGACAGAATCTGTCCGAGAATCCATGCACAACTGGACCATCGCTCGACGGACAAAAGCGGTTATTGCATAGCATTATTTTAGAGATAAGTCAGTCCCTCTTTCTTTATAATTCCATGGATTTAACAGTGGGGCGTGGTCAATAACAGGTTGGGAATCATTGATTTAATTCCAAAAAAGTCATTTGTAACTTCCGGTACCAGTCAATCATTTTACAAACAGAAATTTTCTGTGCCCGAAAGGATTAAAAATTACATAAAAGTATTTTTGCTTTCGCATTATGCATAAAAAGCATCTTTAATTTATTAATTTATTTATTTATTATTTTTACACAAAACCAACAAATTTCATATTTTAAAATCATTATAGTCTCTACATTATTTTTTAAAATACAAATAATTCTAGAGTAATACTTACAAATCTCCTTATAAGTTTCTCTTTAGTACTATAAGAGATTTTAGTATGAAATTATTGTTAATAAATTTTTCAATTACAATGCATCATTTTCTGTACAATTTTTATGATTAAAATTTTCTGTACCAATCTATGTCGATTTCTACACAAATCTTTTCAAAAACCTTTTTTTTTTTTTTTTTTTCTTTAAGCTTTCTAGGAGAGACTAGGAAAAGATGGGACAATTTTCATACAAATATTTTTTACAAAATATGTTTCCACAGTGCAAAATGGAAATTTTCAAAATAACATCTTGAAACATTTTAATACATATCAAAAATATAAATTTGATGATAATAATTAAAATTTTAAGTTAATAAACAAATTAAGGGGGGAAGTAATTTTTTTTTTCATCATTGCAATATGAAATTTTGTGCATATATGCATTTCACCAAAAGCATATAGAACACCTTAAAAAAATCCAATCTTATTAAATTTTTATTTTTTATTTTTAAACGAAATTTTAAAATGCTCCTCGTGTTTTAATTTTTGAGATATTGTCTTGCTTTCGCATTTTTATCACTTAAGGCCCCTGTCCTTGCTCGAGGAAACGCTCGCGAGCTAATGCTATTCCTATGGGGAAGCATTTTTCGAATAACTCTTTCGCTTTTTTTTTTTTTTTTTTTTTTTTTTTTGCATTGGATAGCTGAGGTGCATGCCGACAGCGCACCTTTTTCACTTTTTCGATTTTGGTTGCAGATATTTTTTTAAAAAGCACTTTCAGTTTCGAAACCGGTTTTGAAAGTGAAACTAACAAGGATAATTGTAAAAAACTAAGGATAATTGCAACTAAGGATAATTGTAAAAAATATCTGCATTCAAAATCGAAAAAGTAAAAAAGGTGTGCTGTCGGCATGCACATCAGCTATCCAATGCAAAAAGAAAAAAAATATATTCAAAAATGTCAAAATGCGAAAGAGTTATTAGAAAAATGCTTCCCCATAGGAAAAACATTAGCTCACAAGCGTTTCCTCGAGCGAGGACAGGGGCCTTAAAACTCTATTATAAACAAATTTGTGTAAGATTTTTTTAATCTCTTGAATAGTTAATATTTTACAGATTTTTTTCTGAAATCCATATCGATTTTTATAAAAATTTTGTCTTTTAATAAGTAAAAAATCAAATTTGAGTATCTTAACGAAGACGAATTTTAAAAAGCTTACATAATTTCGTTCTAAACAATATCTGGATATTTCCTTATCAATATGAGAAATATAAACCAAAAATTACGTCGCAAGAAGCATTTCAAAAATTTAAAAATGCTGAAAAATTAGTTTTGAGAAAAACAGATTTAAAGTACATAAATACAATTATCTTTATTATTTACTCTTTAAAACTTTCATAAATGATATTTTATAAGAAAAACAGCGTTGGTACTATTATACCACAGATATAGACCTTTTTTGAGACGATTTTGCTCACTGTCCGCATAAATTATTAAAAAAAAAAAAAAAAAAAAAAAAAAAAAAAAGTCTTGAGGGAGGGATAAGACAGTTTTAAAAAGAAAATTCACATTTATTTTTAAAAAATGTGATGAAAAAAAATGACAAAGACAATGTGATATTTACAATCCCAAGGTTTATTGTAAATCACAGCATGTTAGTAATGTAAAGCACAATTATATTATATTAAATATTGTAAAATAAAAATAGAATTGAAAATAAGTTTGTGCTTGACTATTGTCGCCAATTTATTTCGGTGGATGTAGCTCTGTAATTATGACTTGTTCATTAATGGTGGAAGAGACAGTTTCTTACGAGGAAATGAAATTTTATTTGTTATTTCTCCTTATATATTGCTAAAATTTGCAGTTTGAGTTCAATAATTATTTTAAAACAGTAATATTTTATTTTAAAAAATAAGGAAATTCATATATACAAATAAATATAAATATTTAATACGAATGGTTGATATTGATAAATAATGCATGAGTAAGAAAAGAAAAAAATTGCACTGCTTTAAATTTTTAATGCAGATTTTTTTTACATAGTATTCAATTTCAAAAGAGATAATCTTATAAATTTTAAAATTTAAAAACTATATGTAATTAAACATTATTATGTGGATAGTGATATCATTTTGGTGAAAAAAGGCATATCTCATCTTTCCCTAAGTCATAGCGTTCCATCCCTCCTTTAAAGCAACATTAAAAAAAAAAAAAAAAAAAAAAAAAAAAAAAAAATAGATTTTTACAAAAAACGTGGCTGTTGGGCTTAACTTTTGTTCCATAGTTGTCAAATTGAACGGATTTTTGCGACCACTATAATTAAAAAGAAATTTTTGTCTTATTTCATCTTTGAATGTCTTTTGATTTCGGTGATTGTTTTAAATTTTTCTAGGAAAAATCCGTACAATTGGCGGCTATGCTGTTCTTTCACAAAATACGTATTGTTGAATTTACAAAACATTAAACAGAATCAAACTAGCAACAAAAAATGAGTTGAAAATTTTTATTATGAATCTGAGTAAATACTTACCTCTGATGTTGTAAAATAATCTTTTTAAGTCATAAAATCATACGTGCTTGAAACTAAAATGCATCTATAACAACAACTGTGATACAATTATTACTCCATTTTGTGGAAGAGTCATAAATTAAAAATAAAGCTTATTCTAAGCAGTACAGAAGATATACCATCCAATGGCGCAGCCAAGGGCGTGGTTTTGGTGTTCAAAACCTGCCCAGAGCTAAGAAAGATCGTTATAATTGCCGCGTATATGAATCAAAACAAAATTTAATGTTTAAACGTTTTGGCGTATTTCGGATTCCACCACTTTATTAAATAAGATTCCATTTAATAAAGAGTAGCAAAAATTGTACTTAAAACTGAAAGTGCATACATATTACATGGATTAGTTAAGTAAAAATTGATTATTTGAACTAAATCCCTTTTCTGAGACGTATTATGCTAAAAGAATGATGATTTCCTGCCACACAAATGCTATTTCAGCTTAAGTATTATACAGTGAATATTCTAATTAGTACTGATTCTATTAACCGGCGATTCAAATAACCGGAAAACGTCTTTATCAGAAACTCCAAACTTCACCTAGAACCAAATTCTGGCTGCGCCACTGATCCCATCCCTCCCAGTATCCCATTCCTCCGTAATCTCCACTATAAGCTACATTCCAATTTCTCACAGAAAAATTTTAATCATTAACTTCATGACAGTCGACTCCATTAAATGCTTTTCGTTTAAAACTACAGAAATGTGCGACCCTTAAAAGTTTTCCTTTCTCTTTGGTCAAGAAGACAAACATCGTCGTATATAGTGAACGCTGACAAATATCTTGAAATGTCAGAATTATTATGTTATTTTTACGAATGTCGATAGATATCTCTGAATGTTATAATAATAATATTATTTTTACAACATTTGCCAATGCAAACCCAATATTAAAAATAAGGAATTAAATATGAAGTTTTCTAAAAACGGCAAACAAATGATTTTTTTTTTATTATTATTATTTCGGGTTTTTTATGTTAAAGAAAGAAAGAAAAAAAAAAAAAACTAATTTTAAGTTATAGAGGAAGGTGTACCACTGACCATGTAGTATCTTTCACCACTTCGGCCGCAGCGCCATCTAGAAGTATTTTATGAATTTTGGTGCATTTAGTGCATAGCTTTTTAACCTCTTCAGTCCCTGAGTACCCAAATGGGTACATCAGTTTTGTCCCATTTTATTAATGATACTCAAATATAAATGAAATTTCGATATAAGAATAATATGTTTCGAATTCTAAGATTCGAGCTAATGAAAATAAAACAAAAATCTCGCTCTGAAGTCAAACGAGCGAAGAAATAATTCAGTAATAATTAAAAATACTGTAATAATCACCAGTAGCGAAGAGGTTAATAGAGGGCTTATGTAACCTTCTATGGATTATTTAAATCAGAAAGAATTCCCGTGAATATTGATAATCATTTTCATCATAAAAATGTAAATACAGTAAAACCTCCATAACGGACACTCCCGAATAACGGACACCTCTATTTAACGGACAGTTTTCAAATCCCCACTCCCAAAACTTTAATTTTTGTATGTTTAATCTCTGAATAACGGACATTCCGAATAGCGGACAGTAATTTTGGCAAAAAAGAATAAAAAATTATTTTTTAACGAGGAAAAAATAAAAATAAAAATCCTCTAAATTTATCAGGGTAATGTATCACAAATTTTGCGATCACAGATAAATGTGTGGATAAGCTGTAGAAAATCCCCTCTTCTCCCTACATTTATCCCCCCCCCCCACCCTCAGATGATTGGAGATTGTATGCTTTTAAAAAGCAGAAAAATACAATAAACAGTTATACATTTTTTTTTAAAGAAAAAGATGAGTTAAAAGGATTAAAACGACAGAGTTAAAACTTCACATTGAAAAACAAATTACATGTAATCGCAAGTAAAAACATACTTTTGTAACATTTTTATTTTTTATTTATTTATTTTGTAAGAATGTAATAAGCAAAGGATAAAGGTATGCACAATTTTATTTCAGTTTTATTGCTTTAAAAATTATTTTAATTTCTGGTTTAATCATATAATAGAGGTTTTAGGACATTTTAAAATCGACTAATGAAACATAAAGCATTCATTAGCAATTTTTCTATTGATGAGGTTTTCCCAATAGCGGACACCTCCGAATAGCGGACAATTTCTGCGCTCCCAAGGTGTCCGTTATTTAGAGGTTTTACTGTATTTATTTGTTAAAATGTGCACAAAGTAATGAACCGGAATCCGCACAACTTTTAATTCTTTCCTTCTGATTTGAAGAAGTCTACTGTGCCTATTTTTTATTATTTATTAAGTTAAAAAAAAAAAAAAAAAAAAAAAAAAAAAAAACGTTGACTAATTTTAAAACAGTTGTAGTAAATAAATCATAAAAATTGAAATGTTTAGAAAATCTAAGAGCGTCTTAGCTTTGATCTGGTCAAAGGCACAACATTAATATTTTTTGCCTTATAATATTTTTTGTGCTATGGTTTTATTGATAGAAATAATTTATTATGTTAGCTAAAGCTATAGACTTTTATAAATATCACCGGGCTTGTAGAAGTGATTACCCTAACCCTAAAATTGTAGCTTGCTTTATAATTTGTAATACAAAGATGTTGTACTTCTGACCATGATCAATTGTTGTTTCTTTTAAAAGATTTTCTAAACATTTCAACTTTTATGACTTATTTACTGTTTTAGAATTAGTTAACGATTTATTATTATTATTATTATTATTATTATTATTATTATTATTTTACTTCAGTGAATAAATAATAAAAAATAGGCACAATAGGCTTCTTCAAATCAGCAGGAAGAAAACAAAAGTTGTGCGGATTTTGGTTCATTACTTTGTGCACATTTTTTAAACAGTAATTTGAATGTAATAATGAAATTAAAGTTAAGAAGGATGCATACCATATAATAAATAATAATGCAAAATAACAAACTAAAAGGATAGAAAATAAGATAATTAAAAAAATGATTAATATATTAAAAGTAAAGGACATGTAAAATGCATAATTAAATATGCATACTAAAAAAGAGATAACATTTTTCTTGAATTAATCAATAAACTTTCCTCATAAAGGTACCCTATTCATTCACATCAAAATCATAAAGTAAGGAAGTTTTTTTCGCATTTAGTCAATCTTAATAACTCAAATAGCTTGATTAATATATAAATGTATTTGGTAAAAAGATTGTGTTTATCAGTGATATCTTGATTATTTTCATAAATAAAGGGCATACCCGGATGAGCACAGGAAATATGTCTTTCAAACTTATACTTGGACTTTAACTTAACTTAGAACTTAAAATTTAATTTATTTTTAACGCAGCTTTTTGTTAGATTAATTGCCTGGTCACAAGCATAAACAGTTATGTTCAACCACTATATTATTATTGAAAAAATAAAACATAATAAAAATGAAACTAGAGCCTTTCAAAAATTAAAGATGATAAACTAGATGATAATGATTACAATAACACTAAGAAATCGAATCTAATTTTAACCCCTTAGTGATGGGATCCTTTTACGAAATTTTTAATGCTTCGTCGCTGGTTTTTGAAAGTAGAGGTTTGTGCCCTGTTGATTCTATGATTCTATAAATAACTCCGATTTAGCATACAAATTTTACAGTAAAATTTTAATGGTGGGGATAAACAAAAATTCATGAGTCTTTTTGCATCACATATACGTATCGCTCGTCCGCTAGGAGTTTATAGTTAAAATAATAAAAATTAATTTTTGCATAATAATCAAAGGTACAACACCTTCCCTTAATGCCCCCAACACATTCCCCTTCCTTAACATACGGCATTCTGTGACTTTCGAAATATTGGCTGATACTGGATGCGACATTGACCAAACTCTTCATGATATCTACGTAGAACTGCTGTTTTCTTTATATGTGAGGTCAAGGACAGTACACGTATGAAAGAGTACGTAAATATATGATGTATCTTATGTACGAAGGACTACATAATCTGTATGTAGCACTGGAATCAGCACCGTGCCATCATATTCCTTTCTTAGCATAAAATGAAGTTATTACAACAGTTTAATAAGAAACATTGTACCTACTGTGCGAATATGCACTAATTTATCTTTCTGCATCAGAGAGAGAGAAAGAGAGAGAGAAAGAGAGAGAAAGAGAGAGAGAAAGAGAGAGAGTGAGTGAGTGAGTGTAGGGATGAGATTTCCGCGTTTTTGCACAACAGTATTTTGTTAGAGAAAATATTATTTCATTTAATCGGATCTATTTTAAGATTTAACAGAACACCATTTTCTCTAACAAAATATTGGTGCGAAAAAACGCGGAAATATCATCCCTAGGGAGTGAGAGAGAGAGAGAGAGTATGAGCCCTCCCTTCTTATTGCTCATTTCTAGCTACGGCCCTTCAACAAAGACTGAAACGAAATTCTTAAAAAATCTAAACCAACGAGGATGCAATCCACATATTTGCGTTTGTTAATTGGATAATCTAACCTAATGATTTTAACTTTTTATTCGCCACGTCCCACCGAAGCATCTATAAAATCAAGATGTCCCGTCCTTCTCGCATATATGTTCTGTAACATATATTTCTTATTATTTGAAACGTGAACTCTATTTCATTAAAAGGAAATCTTACAGGGTTTTAATAATAACTTATTCATTTCACATTTTTAACTTTCATGAACGTGAATTTTCTGCGACAAATGTGTTATATCATAGTTTTATAAATGCAATGTGACTATAAATCTCGGCTTTTATGCCCAAATATTTTTGTTGTACCTTCATAAATTACCCTCCATGTTTTAAAAAAGAGTTATAGTCTCTTCATATTTATCTTCACAAAATGCTTAAAGAGATTATCAGATTGAGCATGAAAATTGAAAATATTGCCGTGTAATTTTATATTTTATTTTAGTAAAATACCAAGAGTTGCTGGAAAAGCTCTGGACACGAAATTTTTCTTTTGTGGGTAACAACATACACAAGAAGCATTTCAAGATCCCGATGTTTATCAATTTTAAGTAGTCATTATTCCCAAGAAAAACACTTTTATATTTTCTCCTCCCCGATTATTATTGATTAACTGCCAAGTATTTTTTAATTTTATTGAATATGTTATACATTAATTTACCGTGTATGACACCTGCACTACAGCCATAGATATTTACTACTTATCCATATCTTTTTCTATTACTATTAAAGATTTAAATTTTTTATAAAGTTGGTATCGCCAAGTTTAGTTATTTCAAATATTTATAGATTAAGTATGTTAAAAAAATAAGACGATATATATTTAAGTAATTTCACGTTTAAATACAGAGAGCGAATATATATATATATGCGACATTTTAAAGTTAGGAGCCAGAAACATCATCGCCAGGGTCCCCGTTCTTTGCACAGAAGTCATGGCCAGCGAGGGAAAAAATAAAAAATAAATAAATGTAGAATATCCAATAAATCACTCATTGGTGGCTGTAAGTTTATTTATTCAACTGCAGTCATTATAGAGGGAAAAACTCCTTTTTGCAAACGATCTTTTACCGAAATGTCCAAAAAATATTCCATCATTTACTTCAACCAGCCGTACTCATCGACGAAAGAACTCCAGAATCTCTCTCCCTCTTCTCATCTTGAGACTTCCCCTTTTAAATCTAAAAAGAAAATTCTAGAACTTTCTGTAATCTCAAACCATCATCCTTTTATGTAAACAGAATTCTTGTCCAGATACGAGACTATTTTACACAGACGATAAATTTATTTAAAAAAAAAATATTATTTAACCAATTTATAATTGAATCGGGATTTTTTAGGCAGACGACTTTTATAAATGATTAATTTTAAGAGAAAAAGAAAAGAAATGAATTTATTAATGCACACATCAAAGGTTGACGGCGGAAAAATAAATAAATAGATAAAATAAAATAATGATATTTTTTGAAAGGTATGGTTTTGGAATAAATTTAATAAGATTTTCTTAAAAAGGGTTGATAAAAACATAGAAGAAATCAGTTTTATTTGGAATATTAAGAAATAAAGTTTTAATTAAGAATATTTTTAATTTAGAGCCATCTTTTTAAATTTACGCATATTGGAATACTGTTTTTTAAGGCAAATTAAGAATTTATATCGTCTGCATACAGATTAACAGATTAGATCTAGAAATAAGATTTTAATTTAATAATTTGAAGTAAGTACGGAACATTATTATAAGAAAATTAAGGTAGTATAAAGGTTAGTTTTGGCGAAAAAATTTTAAATTTGTAATATATATAACTCATTCGATAAATGGCTGAGAATTTTTTTCACTAACTTGAAAAAGTATCAAAATTTTAAAAAATTGAGAGAATTAGGAGCTGATAAGGTAATTTGGAAAATCAGTCACATAATTATTCTTCAATAGATTAATTTTTAACATCTGGTATTCTTTATTGATCACGTAAATTTTTGTATTTTCTTATTTTGCATGTGCTACTTTTATTTTAGTCTTAAACATTGCTTTCTAAAAAGAGAACAGCGATTGGGTGAGTTATAAATTTGAAATTGCTCTCCAGTGGTGCATGTTCCCACCGATTTCTCTCCCTCACAATACCAAGGTTCGCACTGTTCCTAAAATTTTCTCACTTTCCTACCACAATTTTTAAACGGTAATATTTATTGTATAATTATATTGTAGATGTTAAACGGACCTTCCATGAAGATTTTTGATTTAAAATACTGGTAGCAACGTGTGAAAATTTTAGGAACGGTGCGAGCCCTGCAATACGTATGTGCGCAGAGTGATCCATTTTTTGGAAATTTTAGCCGAAGCGCATGGGCTGGGTTGGGAATTTGGGTTCAATGGTACACTGGGTTTAATAGAAACAAACTGTTTAATTTTATAATTGCACAAGCTGTCGAAGCTTAGTAGCCAACAGCCTGGTAACATGATTTTATTTTAATACAACTGCCAATGCATGTAAGAGACTTGGAGCAAAATTTTAATTAAAAAAGCTTGATAATTTTCTTGGGATGAGTTAGAATATATTTTTTTTCCTTCAAGAATTTGTATTACATACTTCATTCAGATTGTTTCAGAAGCATATGATTCACGAAAACAGTTTATAAAATTTTTTAATAATTTCAACCACCCCCTACTCCCCCTCCTTGATTATGATATCACATGTCATCAAAATATAACTTTGAATATGAATTAATATCAAATAATATTAAAAAGACATAGCGACTATTTAAAAATATTTAATTAATAATAGCTTTTTGTTACAAAATGTATTTAACAATAATAATGCCTTTAGGCAATTGTGTCCAGCACGGTGTAGGATGTAACTTCATATCAAATAAACTGATAGACAACTTTTTTCTCATTTATTTATTATTAAACTCAACAAGTATCATTTCAAGGATACTTCTCATTTGGTTTCTTGAAAAGCAGATGATGTATGCATACTCATAATATTGAAGAGGAATCAAACGTTGGCGGTATTACATATTTTTGAAGTAATAAATTTTATAATCATTTAAATGTTTTAATAATAACTTTGTATTTCCATAAAAATAGGTCCGAATAGGCATGCCGAGTAGTGAATGAAACCGAATAGTGAATAATGTCGAATAGTGCAGAATAGTGATACACTCTTTGTGCAAATTTTTCAATAGATTCGACTTTTTTTAATGTTTTTATGGTCTATTTAATAAAACTAAGTATCAAATTTACAATAAAGTAAGAGATTTTTTTATGCATAAAAAATGTAAAATTCAGTTTTTAGTGTAATTTTACGCATTTTTGCACATTTATCTCTCAAACTAATTCACTGATGAAAAATCAGATACTAAAAATTACTCAGTACACATCTACGAATAGTTTAAAAAATAAATTAGCTCAAAATGTTCATAACTGTAAGAAAAGATAAATGTTAAAATTTTACTTAAATAAATAAATGAATAAATAAATAATAATAAAAAAAAGGATAAGTTTTTAAATTTAGCCATTGAAATCGAATAATTTCTTGATCGAATTATTTTCCTTCATTGAAGTCTTCCTTCATTGAAGTTTTATTATTATGTCAAAAATGCACTTTAAAATACTTAAATAATAATAATAATAAAAAAAAATTAAAGGCTACAGAGTCCTCAGGCTAAATACCGGGTACCGTATGCTTTTATTTTGATAAGATTCGGAGATATAACATTTTACTTACTCACCTTACGTAGTATAAGGTAAAATCTTGCAATCATTTTAAAAATCGAAAAAATTTTTGTTTGACGGTTTTACATGTTTTAGACACTGGAGATTCCGAAAAAGCATATTTTTAGAAAACAAATTTTATCGCCAGTCTGTCGGTGTATCTATAAACGCCCTATCTTATAAACAGATTGCGATAGAGACTTGAAATTTAGTGTGTACTTAGTATATGATAATGGGAAGAAGCCTATTGAATAATAGTAAACTTGATCATCCAAAACTATCTTTTTCGGATTTTAGAAACATTTGTGCTGATGAAAGGTATATAAAAAAATTCAAAACTTTTTATTTTAACCCTCTGGATCCCAAACCGCCCAAGACCTCCCGAGGTATTTTAATTCGTATATTTCAGTTCCCACCAGAAAATTAAAACAACAATATTTGCTTTAACCCTCTGAATCCCAAACCGCCCGGGATATTTTAATTAGCATATTTCAGTTCTCACCAGAAAATTAAAACAATAATATTTGCTTCAATCAATAACAGGACCTTCCGTATTTAAATGAAACGAAATTAGCCATTGAATTTTTTTGGTGTGAAATGAACTACATAATTTCTAGAACGCGTTCTAGCATGGGAATTAAAGGGTTAAAGAGATAGTGTAAAAGACCATCAAAAAGCATAAATCTTGCATAAATAATGAAGATGACTGGATAATTGGTTGCTGAGTTAGTTGTAGTAATATTTTCCACACTCTTTGATTTTTCATGACCTTATATTTCATTCAAACTTCAATTCAAATATATACTTTAGTAGGAAATCAGACGCTTAATTTGACGCAGTGAACGGTTAGGTAATATGATTATTATTTTTGGAGTTACCAGGATGCTTCTTTTATAAGGTTCGGTACCGGTCGCAGACATTTAGCCGACAACCAAATCACCGACAAGACAATTAGCATACAGAAAATTTTACTACGGTAAATATTAATCCGTGTGGGTCTGGAATTACAATCGTGCAAGTTAATAGTGTGTGTCCATGTGGCCTTAATTTAATCTGTGGTTCCTTATCTCGGAACCTTGTCAAATAAACTTTATTTAAAAACATGATAAAATAACTTTATTTATAAATACATAATAAAAATATTAAAAGCATTAAGAGAATATCAAACAGCAGCATGGCTATCTTTGGTGACCCCCTGAGTCCTGTGGATCACCCTTGATATGTTCGTAGTATATGTCCCGGGAGTAGCTGATGGTCTCACTTACAATAATTTTACGCATAATCTTAGCATACTTCTCGGAACATAATCGTCTAATGACCTTGTCGTTGGCAGGATCCCAGGAACCCAGGGCTCCAACAACTATCGCCTCGACCCTGACGTTACATCCATTTGCAGAGAGCTCTTGTGCTAATTCCTTGTACTTTTCTTCTTTAATTTTACGAGCATCACTAAAAGCATTTAGCCCATTTTCAAACGGGCATGTGATATCTAGAATAAGGATGTCCTTGTTCTTCTTAATCACCAGGTCGGGACGACAGTTGGCGCTTCCAACAACTTGATCTTCCCCAAGCAGAGCCCACCTACCAATAGCAGCTTTTCTAACTCTCCCGACCACTGCATTATGTCGTTTTTTGTATAACGTGCTGTGCACCATGCAGTGATCGAGGACATGAGGCAGGGTCTCCACCTGAGGACACTTGCGACATTTCTTATTACTGTGGCCGCGAGCATGATTATAGGCGTTTAATTTGTTAAACAAGCCCAGCCGCGCACGATGGACAAATCTCCAGTCTTTAAATGTAGTATATTGTCCGTTGGAGAAAAAGTGGCAGCTGGACTTAGCTGCGGCCACGCAAGCGTTAGTCTTGCCTTGATGTGGGTGGTCCCGGAGCGATTGCGTTCGCTTCCCCCTCAGAAATTTACGCATGCTCTTAAAGATCAGCTTGCGATTGCTCTGGGCCTCACCCCCAATAATTAAATTCACCTGAAGAGCGTCATTTGTCTGCCACTGCACATCTAATCTTTTAGTGGCCTGGCGTGCCCGCGACCAGGGAGACCTGTACTTGTCTGAGGTGCGGTCAGACGGTGCGGAGTTAAGATATTTATCAACATTCAGCTGACTGGTGGACTCGTACCTCCAGTTTGCAGTGTCAATTAACTCGCCCCAGGCTAGCCTCTGAATTATCTTATCATTTGACGTTAGTAACTTGAACCCCCCATCAATTAAAGCTATATCGCTATCTTCAGCCGCCAACGGTATTCCGAATAATCCATCTTCTCTATCGCCATATAAATACTCGTTGGCGGCATTAGATGGGAGGCCCAATGCTTTCTTAATTAAGGGCTTTAAAGCATTATCAATAGACGACCAATCGGTTTTGGACAGTTGGTCAGTTCGCTGCATAAAAAGTAATGATGGATAAAAAAAGGTTTTAATGCAGTCTAACCTCTGCCAAGGGGTTAACATGGATGACATAATTTTAAGACCCCTCTGTTTTATGCTGTCAACCGTGACTGAGTCCCTAGGAAGGAAACTACCGATAGGCTTACCCAAAAAAGTAGTGGGGTCACCGTCAATAAGGCAGGGTAGTTCAGACCCAGCCAGGTTAAAACGGGTGTCACGACAGCCAGCAGGGGGTTTGGAACTGTAATGTAAGGTTACACATTTATTAGGATTGAATTTTAAGCCTATTCTAATAGCGAGAACATTAATTAAATGTAGGAGGGCCTGCAGATCCTCGGCACTACGAGCAAGAAGGAGCATGTCATCAGCATATGCTAAGATAAAATGAAATAGCTCCTTCGTGCCGGGATCTCTAACAGAACCCTCTCTCTGAATCTTAAACAGAATGAAGTTGATAGCCAGTATAAAGAGCACCCCGCTAAGTGGGTCGCCCTGCCTGACCCCGGCGGCTGCCACACGAGGGGTAGACTGGCCTTTAGTTGTCCTGTAGTTCGTAATAGCCTCCCAATAGATGTCTCTGACTATAGAAATAAAATCCTCCCCCGCACCAGCATGTTTAAGTGATTCAAAAATCACCCAGTGGGGGAGGGAACCAAAAGCATTCGAGACATCAAGGGAGGCAATAAACAGGTCTTTCTTCCTCACCTTACTGTTTCTCATCACCATGTCTAATATGTAATTGTTTTCGAATACCCCATCGTGGGGCAGAAATCCCTTCTGGTTGGGGGATAAGATCTTATATTTCTCCAACCAGAGGTAGAGACGCTTTGACAGGCAGCTGGCATAGAGTTTGTATATCGTATTGCCGAGGGCAATCGGCCGCCAGTTCCCAGGGTCGGATCTATTGCCTTTTTTATACAGAAGAATGGTAGTAGTTTTCTTCCAGGACGGCGGGACAGCTTTGAATTTAATACAACAATTATATAGGGGCGTTAAAGCGACAGCATTTTTATCAACTAAACGGAGATGGTTATAAGTCAAGCCATCTGGACCCGGGGAGGTGTTTTCACATGATCTCAGCTTCCTCGAAACCTCCACCCTCGTGAAGGGATCACAGCTCATTTGCGCGGCAGCTGGATCACCTTCAGCCATAAAATCAGTTGAGGGCGGGGGATCAGAGGACCGGCCGGCATAGTGATCAGCAACCTCTTCCGGATCCAGATCACAGAAATCACTATTGTCATTTAAAATTAATCTAAGGGCTTTCTTACGGTTCTTGCGGTAAAGTTTCTGTATATCAGTAGCATTAGTTGGATCAATAGTTTTAGGGGGACGGGCTGCCCCGTCGTCCTGTCTATTAGTCGACAGAAGTCGACTGTCGTCCAGAAAATAGTCGACAGGACGTTTAGCCGACAAGTACATTTAGCAGACACGTACATTTAGCCGACAGGACATTTGGCCGAAACGTACATTTAGCCGACAGGACATTTGGCCGAAACGTACATTTAGCCGACAGGACATTTGGCCTAAATGTACATTTAGCCGACAGGACATTTGGCCGAAACGTACATTTAGCCGACGGGACATTTAGCCGACAGGTCAATTAGCCGACAAGACGATTAGCCGACAGAACATTTAACCGACAGGTCAATTAGCCGACAAGACGATTAGCCGACAAGTCAATTTGCCGACAAGCCGATTAGCCGACAGGTCAATTAGCCAACAAGCCGATTAGACGATTTGTATTTGCAAAATTTTGTATGTACTTAGTAAGTAAGAATAGGATGAAGCCTATTAAATATCAGTAACCTCGATTATCCGGAACTATCTTTTTCGGACTCTAGAAATTTTTTTTTTAATGGATTTACACGTTTCAGATACTGGAGATTCCGAAAAACATATTTTTAGAAAAAAAAATTGCCGTCTGTCTGTCTGTCTGTAAACGCTCTATCTCACGAACAAATGGAGATAGAGACTTAAAATTGTGTATGTACTTAGTAAGGAAGAATAGGACAAAGCCTATTTAATATCAGTAACCTCGATTATCCGGAACTATTTTTTTAAGACTCTCGAAAAAAAAAATGACGGATTTACACGTTTCAGTTACTGGAGATTCCGAAAAACATTTATATATATAAAAAAAAAATGCCGTCCGTCTGTCTGTCTGTAAACGCTCAATCTCACGAACAAATGGAGATAGAGATTTAAAATTTTGTATGTACTAAGTAAGTAAGAATAGGGCGAAGCCTATTTAATATCAGTAACCTCGATTATCCGGAACTATTTTTTTCGGACTCTCGAAAAAAAAAGGTTGTCGGATTTACACATTTTAGATATTGTCCTCCCCGAAAGGGGAACTTTTAAAATTTTTATCCACAGCACACGTGCTGCATATCTTTAGATAGGTCTGAAACTGCCTTTTCCTATTATGGATGTCTTGTGTGTCCCCCTCCGCTCTGCCCCCAGGGGGGCACATTTTTAATTTCTTTACAATACCAGTCGTGTGACACATCATTTGAAAGGTCTACAACTGCTTATTCATATTATGGATGTCTTGTGTGTCACCCCCTCCGCTCTGCCCCCCAGGGGGGCACATTTTTAATTTCTTTACAGCACCAGTCGTGTGACACTTTATTTGAAAGGTCTGCAACTGCTTATTCATATTATGGATGTCTTGTGTGCCACCCCGCACTCTGCCTCCCCAGAAGGGGGGGGGGACACATTTTTAATTTCTTTACAACACCAGTCGTTTGACACATCATTTGAAAGGTCTGCAACTGCTTATTCATATTATGGATGTCTTGTGTGTCACCCCCCTCCGCTCTGCCCCCCAGGTGGGCACATTTTTAATTTCTTTACAACACCAATCGTGTGACACATCATTTGAAAGGTCTGCAACTGCTTATTCATATTATGGATGTCTTGTGTGTCACCCCCCACTCTGCCTCCCTCCTATTTTATTCGTTTTATGAAAGAAAAAAGAGTAAAATTATTACGTGACTAAATTAACAAAATGTGTGAAGATAAAATATTATCCTATATTAGATGAGCCGCTCGGCGTTCCCCGGGCCCGTAAAAATATTCTTCATTAAACCTAAATCATGCACTGCAAAATCTTAAAAAAAAAAAAAAACTTTCTCTAAACGAATCCCGTTGCCTACGGTACTGTTTAGCAGAAATGCTGCGCATACAAGGCAGAAAAAGGAGGGGGGGGGTGTTTAGAATCTTTTAGTTTTGTATTCCAGAACCAAGGGGCGAACTCTTTTCTTAAAAAAAAAAAAAAACTTTTTGTAAACTTAAGAAAGATATTTGATGAATTAATAATTCGAAAATTGGGGTAACAATTATGAATTAATATACATCGACATATAAGGGGATACACTTTCTAAATTTCATATTAAATAAGTATTGTTTATCCCAGGGCTATGAAAAATCCGCATCTAAAACGGTACGGTTTTAAATATTTGATCACGCCCTCCCTAAAATGATTATTGCCTGCCTCCTACCCATAATTTGACGCAGAATTCAGACATTTTTCTCTGGGAGGGACTTCAATGGCTCCGGGGGGATTATAGAGTTCCGGCGGGGTGAATTGTACTTTTTGACCATTAAATACGCAAAATTTCAAATTTTCCGGGGGGGGGACATTTTATTGCTCCGTGAGGGGAATGTCACCCCGGGACATTCCTCTCAGGAATTCAACACTGATTTGACGTCCCTTACTCTTTAAAATCTATGTTATGTGTTATAAACTATCTAAAAGTTTTATATTAAATAAGTAATATTTATCCCAGAGCTTAGTGAAAAGTCAGCAATTGAAATGGCAGGAAACGGTACAATTTTAAGTATTTGACCGCTACCCCTAAAAAATCTTCCCGCCCCTTATTTGATTCTCACTACTCTTTAAAATATGTACTATGTGTTATATTTTATTTGAAAGCTCGAAAACTATCTTTTTGTGAAGTTTTTTCTTTTTTTTTCTTTTTTTTTCTTTTTTTTTAGAATTCTAATTAATTTGTGTTTTAGAATTCTTTTTCCTTTTTTAAAAATCTATTTTTTTATTTAAAAAAAACTTGTATTTTTATAAAATTAGATGTTAGCGTAAAACAGCGTTTAAAGATATTTTCCGATGCATAGCTTTAAAATATCCAAATGGTGTATTAAAAAAAAAAAGATAACGTGCAAAAGAATCTGATATAAAAACTATTTATCGTTTCGAAAAACTCGCTTTTAAATAAAGCAAGTCATCCAAGTAACGAATTAAAAATTAAAATCTAAGGTTGTAATTAAGAGGATGTGAAGAAATTTACACATTTGAAATCAGCGAAAAATTTGTCATCTAAATTGATAAAAATTAAATTTATAAATTTAAAATTCGAAAATATTTACAGATCGTCTAAAAATGCCTCTACTACTCGTAAAGCATGGTGACGTCACTGCAACGTCGTTGTGAAGTCACATTGTGACTTTGTGACCATCGATTGTCGATGTGACGTCACGTGACGTCGATGTGAAGTCACAGTGACTAAAATGTGAAGTCGTTATGGCCATTTTAGAGCTCTTTTGTGACGTTTCACAAAGTGCTCTCAATGTGACAAATTTGTGAAAAATGTGTCATTTGTGACTAATTTGACATTAACATTGTGACGAAACTGTGACAAAAGCGACGATATTTAAATTGCCAGAAACATGTTTTTTAAAGTAAATAACATGTTTTGAAGGATATTTATACATTTCTAAAGATTTTTAAGAAAGTCACGTCTCAGTCACAATGTGACGTCATTGAGAGGTGGCTTTTTGGTCACAGATGTAATGTGACCAAAGTGACTCACAATGACGTCACTGTGACCATGCATGCTATTAGGGTATCGGACGCCCAGCTGTCTGCATTCCAAAATACCTGCTCTAATTCCAGAAATATTTATGGAAATACTGTTTCTTTGAATGGAAATAAAATGAGTTTTTATAAATGGATTTTTACGGATTTTTCAACTATTTACAGGAGTATGAAAATAATTTTTAGAATTTCTGAAAGGGGAATTTTTTCTGCATGTAACTGTCTAATTTTTGAGTTTTTAGGCCCAGAAGAATTTAAAATACAGTCCTTTATTAAAAAGCCTAGTATTCATCGCCATGGCAACCCTGTATTTACATTAACCCTTTTCCTTTTCTTTGCGTTTTCGAAGAAATATTCTGTGGTTTGATAAAAATCTATGCTCTTATTGGATTATGAGTATTTTCCCTTTCTTCTAATTTAAGGATTTTAATTAATTTCTCAACTAATTATTAAAACTAGCAGGAATGACCGAGCTTAACTCGGTCAAAATTAACTTTGTGTTCAATGCGATATAGTATTTTCACTTTATCAGTTTCTCTGTATTATTACTATAAAATATGTTGTTTATAATAGTATTATTTACGAAAACAATCAATAAGACAACTATGTATGTATGCACATTTTTACATTATTTTAAAATTTACAACGAAAGGACATCGATCCAAATTACATTTTTTAGCTCGACTTTGATTGGTTTAACCATTTTGAATCCTATTAAGAATGTATAAAAATTTCTTCACATTCTGAAAGACAATATTGTTTGCCAGATATAGCCAAATTTGGCGACATTCTTACACCTGATGCCAAATACGTGTTTTGGCTTCCGTAATCTTAATGTCGGTTTTTCAGCCAAATGTCGCCAATATTTTGTCAAAAGCCGCCAACTTATTGGCTGTATGACTCTTGTGGTCCTGACCCATATTGCAAAAAATGACCCACTAATGAAATTTGATCAAACGTGACTTAGCTCAATTGTCTTTAGGTAATCAAAAACAGTAAAATATAAAATTGAATGAAAATCGTTTAAGCCATTTCTTAGGCAAAATCAGCTTGACAACATTCCTCAATGAAGCCGAAATGATCCATTAATATATTTTTTTAATATGCAACTCAGCCCAATAGTCTTCTCGTGACAAAAAAAAAAAAAAAAAAAGATTCTTTACAAAATTTAGATAAAATTGATTATGTCGTTGTTACATATAATTAGAATGACCCTGAGCCATCATAACCCCAAATGACCCACTAATCGAATTTTTGCGAGCATGTGTTCTAGCCCAATGGTTTTCTGTTGCAGGAAAACTATATAAAACAAATTATATTCAAAATGGTGAGAGCCATTTTCCAGATGAAATTAGCATGACCCATAATAACCCACAAATGACCCTTCTAATCGAAATCTTTCGAACACGTGACCTAGCCCGTTCGTTTTTGCGTGCCGATAAACGGTTGGATACAAAATTTAAATAAAATCGACAAAGCCGTTTTTTAGATATGATTAGTTTAATCTTAACCCATTATGACCCCAAATGACCCGTTAATCGAATTTTCTCGAACATCTGACTGAAACCAATGATTTTCTAGAGCCCGAAAACGATAGAATTCAAAATTTAGTCAAAATTGCGCAAGCTAATTTTCTAGATAAAATTAGCTTGACCCATTAATTGAATAGTGTCTAACATGTTATTTTACCCAATAAAATTTTAGTAATCCAAAACAATAGAGTACGAAACTTGGTCAAAGTCATAGGAACCCTTATTTTGACAAAATGACCCAAAAGTGACCCACTAACCGGAATTTCTCGAACATGTGACCTAGCCCAATAGTTTTCTTGTGCCCAAAAATGTTCTATTCAAAATTTTCTTAAAATTGACCCACCCGTCCTTTAGATATAGCTTGATCATGACCCATTATTACCCATCATGACCCACAAATTATCCTTATAATCTAAATTTCTCAAACATGTCACTTAGCCCATTAGTTTTCTCGTGTCTAAAAACTGTTACGTACAAAATTTCGTGAAAATCGATCCTGCCGTTCTTTAAATATAAATAGTTCGACCCAGATCCTTTATGACCCAAAATGACCCAGTAATCGAAATTTCTCGAACATGAGACCTAGCCCAATAGTTTTCTCGTGCCAAAAAAATGTTGTATACAAAATTTCGTTAAAATCGATCCACCTGTTCTTTAGCTATAGCTTGACCATGACCCATTATGACCCATCATGACCCACAAATGACTCTTATAATCGAAATCTCTCAAACATTTGATTTAACCTATTAGTTTTCTCATGTCAAAAAACTGCTACATACAAAATTTCGTTATAATCGATCACGCTTTTCTTTAAATATAAATAGCTTGACCCAGACTCTTAATTACCCAATATGACCCATTAAATTTTTTTCTCGAACATGTAACCTAGCCCAATGTTTTTCTTGTACCCGAAAACCATAGAATGCAATTTTTAGTCAAAATTGCGTCAGATCTCTAGATAAAAATAGCATGACCCACAATGACCCCAAAAATGACCCACTAACCGAATTTTCTCGAACATGTTACCTAACCCAATGGTCTTCTTGTAATCCAAAGCGATACAATGTAAAATTTGGTCGAAATCGTTAGAGCCGTTTTTTAGATAAAAATGGCTTGACCCATAATGACCCCATAATGACCCACTAATCGAAATTTTTCGAACATGTGACCCAGCCCAATAGTTGTCTCGTGCCAAAAAACGATTGGGTACAAAATTTCCTTAAAATCGATCCAGCCGTTCTATAGATATAAATAGCTTGATCCTGACCCATTGTGATCCAAAATGACCCAGTAATCGAATTTTCCCGAACATGGGACCTAGCCCAATGGTCTTCTCGTGCCCAAAAATGGTAAAATCCAAATTTTTGCGAAAATCGTTAGAGCCGTTTTTGAGATAAAATTTACCCACACACACACACACACACACACAATTTTTGCTCGCATTATAGTATAAGATTTTAAAATTCTGAGGGTCAGGTACAGTAGGAAAGATCTTGGACAATCTTCACAAAAAACTTGAACCTGGTACGTGACGTAGTTTTCTCTAACTATCGCATACACACAAACGCACACACTAGAGGTCTGCACGGGCCGGAATTTCCAGGCCCGGGCCCGGCCCGGCCCGGCCCATAGGAAAATTTTTCGGCCCGACCCGGCCCGTTATAAAACTCAAAAGTTCGGCCCGGGCCCGGCCCGTTTAAATTTTTATATTTTAGGCCGGGCCCGGTCCGTACAGAAATCAGTGAAAACAGGCCCGGCCCGTTTTGGCCCGTTACAATTTCTACGATTTCTAAAAAATTCAGATTTTTTTTCATATAATTAAGATTTTTTTTAAGAATACTGCATACACATCTATGGAATGATTTAACAGTATATTTTACAGGAAATACACATTAGCAACATTAGTGATTACTAAAATTCTTAGGCTTTCAACAATCAAATAAAGATTCATCAAAAAATTATTATGGCTTAGAATAAAAAAAAAAGTTAAAAACATCGTAACTTTTGAAGCTGTTTAATAAAAGAAGATTTATAAAAATATTTCTATATCATTTAATTAAAGATTTTAAATCCAAATTCATTCGTTAACTCAAATATGCGCCTTTCTGATACATTTCTAAATTAATTTTTTCTCAGAAACGCACAGCAGGTATCTTTATTCAGAAACTATATAATCAAGTGGCATTATCCGTTTTTTGATACAAGCAATTTAAGAATACTGAAAGGAAATAAATTATTGCTATAGTTAGCATTTTCAATAGAATTTCCGGAAGCGATAGCATGGGAAGGGAGAAAAACCTGCAACCATTTGAGAAACTATTGTATCTGAACAAATTTATGCAAGTATTTTATTCATCAAAAATAAAAAATGCTATTCGATTCCAAATGCCATCAATAGTCAGGCTTATCACTTTTATATTTTTACAATTTAAAATTAATCTGAAAATGTGCCAAACTTTCGCGTTATTGAGAAATTAATTTAAAAACCATCAAGAAGTATATATCCAAAGATTAATCTAACATAAGTTCCTTATCGCTGTTAATAATTTTATAAATCATGTTGTCTGCCCTACAGATTTTGAGAACAATTAAGTCTTGTTCCGGTCCGGCAAGTCTATATGTAGAAAAATAATGCAAGCTTGATCTCGGCCCGGTATGAGTTAACTGTCCGATGCCGATCTCACACTGTACAAGTTACATTTTTATATTGATGCTGTCAAACTAGTATGGTCGTGACGCACATTTATATTTGTTCTCGTTAAAACCATTTGCGTTGAAAATAGGTCATATTTTCAACGCATGCTTAAGATATCTTTTCAAGATATGCTGAAATCTTCAGAACAGGCCGGTAGGCCCGAAAATTTTTTTATCGGCCCGTATGGCCCGTTCAATTTTTTTTCCGGCCCGTTTATTTTGTTTGTCGGCCCGGCCCGGCCCGTTGAGAAAACTATTCTGATTCTGCCGGCCCGGCCCGGCCCGTTAGAAGATTTGAAACAATTCCGCCGGGCCGGCTACGGGCCACGGGCCAAGCCCGGCACACACACAGAGCGATTTGTTATTTTATTAGTATAGACAGACTAGCGCACCCGACAGACGTTGTCCTGTCACCGACAGACGTTATCCTTCTTGGCACCGACTCCAGAAAATCAAATAAATGTACGTAAATATGGTAATAACGCAGAATAAACACTACGCTCTTAATTTAATTTCTTATTACAATTATGTAAGGAAATTATTTTTTACTCTTCATTAGTTTTTGAAGTCGGTTCAAGTTTTGATAGAAAAGTTTATTTTTCTCTTTTTAGTTAAAAGTTAACGATTGTCTGAAGTCGGTTAATCAAAATTATAATACAGTAAATATTATTGTAAAGCATACACGTTTGTCAGCAGTGGGGTTCGAACACGCGATCTCTTTCTTCAAGAAGCTGAGCTTAAATCTGGCGCCATAGACCGCTCCGACATTCCGTCCGCACTCCATTCATCGAACTTATTCAACACTTTTAATTAGCGAAAAATCACTAACTATTAGTTTTTGCCTAATTACAAAAAAAGTACTGAATCAAATTCGATAAAATGTGAATCTAAACCATTCTCAAATCCACTTGAACACACACACAAAATTTCATTAAAATCGGTCCAGTTGTTTAGGAGGAGTTCAGTGACATACACACGCACAGAAGATTTTTATATATAAAGATAAGCATTGAAAATTTCAGGTTTTTGCGCCGAAGACATCGCCAAATTAGGAAAATGTGAATTATCTCACGAACTACTGGATTTAAACGAATTTGCTTAGTACCATTCGATTCAGAATGAAAAAATACACTAAAATATGTTATCAGTTGAAAAATAACTACAAAAGCCGATTTTTATGGAATTTTTTAAAAGTTCGTTCTCTTTTCTATTCATCTTTGGGGTAGAATTTTCGAAAATCCCTTTTTAGCGGAACTCAATGTTATAAGAAGTATTTTTACCTCAATTTTCAAGATTTTTGGATCGGTAGATTTTATTGTGCTATGATTAATACGAAATCCTGACTTTCTTTAATATACACTGACGGAAAAAAAAATCCCAACACCAAGAAAAACTTATTGTAGAGTAATGAAATTTGGACAGTGCATTTGTCTAGTTAACATGTTTAATTGATTAGATTTTCGAGATCACAGGTTAATTTAAGGTCAATAAAATGCATTTCAAATGTGAAATGCTGTTACATTAATAGTTGCTATAACCGCCCGAATTTTGAATGCAAGCCTGCACACGTGCATGCATTGTGTCATACAGATGCCGAATGTCACTTTGTAATATGGAGTTACATGCTTGTTGTATTTGTTGTGTCAATACTGTGATGGTCAGTGCTGGCTGGGGATGACACCGAAGTTCTCATCCAATGATATCCTATACGTGATCAATGGGAGACAGATCTGGTGATCTGGCTGGCCAAAGTAACATGTCGACACTCTGTAGAACACATTGCGTTACAACAGCGGCATGAGGGCGAGCGTTATCCTGTTGAAATCTCCTCTTACAGGTTGAATTACCAGACTGACGTATACATTTGCAGTCAGTGTGTTTGAGAGACCCACGAGAGTGCTTCTGCTGTCATAGGGAATTGCTCCCTAGACCATGACTCCAGATTGTAGATCCAGTTTGTTTAGGCTGCAGACAGTTTGGTTGCTGGCGTTCCCCTGGCCTCCTTCTGACCAGCACACGACCATTATTGGCACCAAGCTAGAACATGCTTTCATCAGAAAACAAAACAGATCTCCACTTCATCCTCCAGTGAGCTCTGGCTTGACATCATTGGCGTCGCAAACTGCAATGACTTCGAGTCAGTGGAATGCATGCCTTGCATCGAGCTGCCCTTGAAGTAACCGATTTATAACAGTTCGTTGTGTCACTTTGGTGCCAACTGCAGCTCGAATTTCTGTCGCAGACGCAATACGATGCACCACAGCCGTACGCCGAATACGACGGACTTCCCTCTCAGTAGTGCCACATGCTCACCTGGAGCCTGGTCTTCTTGAGGCAGTACCATCCCTTGACCCCTACTCCCAACAATCATACACAGTCGATGCATTCCGTCCAAGTCTTTCTGAAAAATCGCGGAAAGAAAATCCACTTTCTCGTAGCCCTACTTTACGACCTCTTTCCAACTCTGGGAGTTGATGATAATAGCTTCTTCGTCTTCTTAAAGGCATTCATGATCAATCTCAACTCAATCCATCAAATTTTGTAGATCAAATAATGCTCACAAACTTTACAGCACGCATTTAAAGCAAACCTGGTTTTAAAGTTGTGAGTGGCGATACTAGCACCACACGTATGCGCGAAGCATGAAATTTAAATCAATGTCGTCTTTCAGATATATAAACACGCCTACAAAATTTCGTTTAGCTAACACAAGTCTTTATTGGTGTTGGGATTTTTTTTTCCGCCAGTGTATATAGCACTTTTAATTAACGAAAAATCACTAACTATTAGTTTTTGCCTAATTACTAAAAAAGTACTGAATCAATTTCGACGAAATGTGAATCTAAACCATTCTCGAATCTACTGGAACGCACACACAAAATTTCATATAAATTGGTCCGGTTGTTTAGGAGTTCAATTACATACACACGCACAGAAGATTTATATATATAAAGATGAGCATTGAAAATTTCAGGCTTTTGCGCCTAAGACATCGCCAAACTAGGAAAATGTGAATTATCTCACGAACTGCTGGATTTAAACGAATTTGCTTAGTACCATTCGATTCAGAATGAAAAAATGCACTAAAATATGTTATCAGTTGAAAAATAACTACAAAAGCCGATTTTTATGGAATTTTTTAAAAGTTCGTTCTCTTTTCTATTCATCTTTGGGGTGGAATTTTCGAAAATCCCTTTTTAGCGGAACTCAATGTTATAAGAAGTATTTTTACCCCAATTTTCAAGATTTTTGGATCGGTAGATTTTATTGTGCTATGATTAATACGAAATCCTGACTTTCTTTAATATATATAGCACTTTTAATTAACGAAAAATCACTAACTATTAGTTTTTGCCTAATTACTAAAAAAGTACTGAATCAATTTCGACGAAATATGAATCTAAACCATTCTCGAATCTACTGGAACGCACACACAAAATTTCATCAAAATCGGTCCAGTTGTTTAGGAGGAGTTCAATTACATACACACGCACAGAAGATTTTTATATATAAAGATTTTAATTTCAGCTACTTCCTACAATCTTTTAAACACAAGATTTTTTTTTTTAAAAATTATTTCCTAATGGTTGTAACAAAAGACGGGAATAAACTGGCGCCACAGTTACATGCACTAAGCAATGATGTTCTTTGGTTATATCACCCTGCAAACATTCACTGAAGGTTTCATTTGGTTTTCTGATACTCATATTGATAGTCCGGACCATTTTACGGATTTCTCCACGATGTCCAATAATTTAGATGATTCCGATAATGATTCTTAACCAGCAGAAATTATCATCTCACAAAGAGACACAACCTAAAATCTACATTAATGGATTTCTTTTCTTAAAAGATAAAAATCGTGAAGAATACTTTTATTGGATTTGCGAAAGAAAGAATTTGAAGAAATCCAGATGCACTGGAACAGCTGTTAAACCTTTCTTAAATGGCCACCATATAGTTAATAAGTTTGATACCCATTCTCATAACCATGCTCCAGAGGCAAGTAAGTCTTTCATTTTAAAAGGAAAAAATGAAATGAAAGCTCTTTCAAAGCAGTCTAATGATCGACCAGTTCAAATTATAAATTCTGTAAAAGGGATTCCTGAGTTACTGGAGAGGAAACTTGGCAAATGTCATCAGGTACTTCCCCACACAGGCTTTGAATTTTGCCTTTAAAGACAAATACAAGCAAGTCTTCCTTGGTGGTGTCGACAAGAAAACTCAATTTTGGCGATATTTTATGGGAAATCTTGCATCTGGTGGAGCAGCTGGTGCTACATCTCTTTGTTTTGTCTACCCTCTTGATTTTGCAAGAACACGGCTAGCTGCAGATATTGGAAAAGCTGGTGCTGAACGAGAATTTACTGGACTTGGCAACTGTCTTGCCAAGATCTTCAAATCAGATGGTATTATGGGGCTCTACAGAGGTTTCAACGTCTCTGTCCAAGGTATCATTATCTACAGAGCTGCCTATTTCGGCTTTTTCGACACAGCTAAGGGAATGTTACCTGATCCAAAGAACACCCCTATTGTAATCTCATGGGCTATTGCTCAAACTGTTACAACAGTAGCTGGTATCATCTCTTATCCATTTGACACCGTAAGGAGGCGTATGATGATGCAAAGTGGACGTAGTAAGGCTGATGTTATGTACAAAGGCACAATCGACTGTTGGGCTAAAATTGCTAAGCAAGAAGGTGGAAAAGCCTTTTTCCAACGGACAATATACTACATTTAAAGACTGGAGATTTGTCCATCGTGCGCGGCTGGGCTTGTTTAACAAATTAAACGCCTATAATCATGCTCGCGGCCACAGTAATAAGAAATGTCGCAAGTGTCCTCAGGTGGAGACCCTGCCTCATGTCCTCGATCACTGCATGGTGCACAGCACGTTATACAAAAAACGACATAATGCAGTGGTCGGGAGAGTTAGAAAAGCTGCTATTGGTAGGTGGGCTCTGCTTGGGGAAGATCAAGTTGTTGGAAGCGCCAACTGTCGTCCCGACCTGGTGATTAAGAAGAACAAGGACATCCTTATTCTAGATATCACATGCCCGTTTGAAAATGGGCTAAATGCTTTTAGTGATGCTCGTAAAATTAAAGAAGAAAAGTACAAGGAATTAGCACAAGAGCTCTCTGCAAATGGATGTAACGTCAGGGTCGAGGCGATAGTTGTTGGAGCCCTGGGTTCCTGGGATCCTGCCAACGACAAGGTCATTAGACGATTATGTTCCGAGAAGTATGCTAAGATTATGCGTAAAATTATTGTAAGTGAGACCATCAGCTACTCCCGGGACATATACTACGAACATATCAAGGGTGATCCACAGGACTCAGGGGGTCACCAAAGATAGCCATGCTGCTGTTTGATATTCTCTTAATGCTTTTAATATTTTTATTATGTATTTATAAATAAAGTTATTTTATCATGTTTTTAAATAAAGTTTATTTGACAAGGTTCCGAGATAAGGAACCACAGATTAAATTAAGGCCACATGGACACACACTATTAACTTGCACGATTGTAATTCCAGACCCACACGGATTAATATTTACCGTAGTAAAATTTTCTGTATGCTAAATGTCTTGTCGGTGATTTGGTTGTCGGCGAAATGACATAGACCCGTTCGGTACTACTTGATTTTCCTGTTGACCAAAAAACTATCGCCAAACTATAAGATTAAATGCTAATATAACCTTATCTAAAATGGGATATTTATTTTACATTAAACATGTTACACGTGTCTTTTATGTCAGCAAGTGTTTTTTAATTTGATTTTTAATTTGCGTTTTTATTAATCTTTTACTAATTTGTTTGTTTTTTTTTCGTTATTTAAAATAAAAATTATGCTAATTGGTATAATAGTGCGAGTACTTTGGCGATTTATAGAATTGACGATTTTGGTTGGCGGGATAATCATGTAGTATCCGCAATTCTGTGATAGAGCATTACTATGTATTAAAAATATTTAAATATGCGTTTAAAATTTATTTTTGTATTGCAATGCATTTTATAAATAGTTTACATATATTTTATGTTATGCATATCCATGATGTTTTAGTATTACAGTGTCCTCCAACGACTAGTTTTGATTTGTGATGCTTCGGGCGACCCTCCTTTTGCCGAAAACTTTATGTATCTCAGAATAATTTTTTTCGGGATTGGTCACATGAAAGGATTTAGTTAACATATGATATATCTATGAAATTTTCAAGAAATTTTCTGTAATATTTTTCTAGTAAGTTGCCTTCAGGATTTTTAATTTTGAGTGAGGATTATGAATATATGCTAATTAATGCAAAAGTCAGTAATGAAGAAACTTTATTTTACTTTAAAATTTATTATGAATTTATAATTAATATTTCTATTAAACCTGGAAGAAAAATTAATGCTACATATTTCATGTACACAATGTGTAAAAATTGTATAAATCAGGCAAATTGTTTAAGTGTTATATCAAAAATTAAATCATGTTTAAATTTTTAAATTAACATTTGAATAAAAGTTTTAAAGTTTCTGATTCTTTTTCGTATGCAATAGTTTCATTATAAAAACACATATTTCACAAAAATAAATGAATAAATAAATAAATAATAAAATCATTCGAAAATGTCCATTAATAAAAAAAAAAAGATTTTTTTGTCAAGGAATTCAAAACCAAATAAAATTAGTCAGATGTGGCAATCCCAAAACTTTCTTCTATCTTATGTATGTTAATACTTCAAGAAAAATATAGCATCGCAGCGCCATCGGTTAGGTGGTTTAAACCAAAATCTAGTCAGCAACAACTTATATCAATTTATAGCTGAATTTGTTTGTTGAAAGTTATAGTTTGATGAAAATCCATGCATTAGATTTTGAGCTAGAGCTATTGTAAAATCTTTAAAAAGAATTCTGCATAATAATGTCATATGTTGAGTGAAGTATACCAAAAACTAATCAGGATAAATTTTTTTTCAGGTACTAACTGAATCTAAAGTTTGATGAAAATCCATGCATCAGTACTTGAGATACATTTATTGCGATATCGTGAAAAATGCAGCATAGCAGCGCCATCTGTAAGGCGATTTACACCAAAAATTAAACAACACTAATCTATATCAGAAATAAACTGAATCTGAAGTTTTATAAAATTTCATTTATTTGTTCTTGAGATAGAGCTTTGCAATAAATACGAATAATGAAATGTCTGAGCCATCTGTTGAGTGATTTGCACGAAAACGTAATCAGCATCATGTCATATAAAGTACTAACTAAATATAAAGTTTTATGAAAATCCATGCAATAGTTCTTAAGGCGTTTAACCCTTTCCGACACACTGTGCACGGTCTGGGATACTTAATTTTAATTCCAAACATGCAATCGTCACCAATATTATTTTAGTAAAATTTTGCATTTACAATAAAACCTTAAATTAAGGAATTCAAAATATTTAAAAAATTCCTTTGTGATTCCCGGTGTCAATCGATATTTTCTCATTTTGCTAACAGATTTTGCCCGTGCCGGAAAGGGCTAAAGAAGATGAAATTTTCTTTACAATTTTCCTGTTGGGAGAGATCCCCGTGAGTAATCAGGGCCTGCTTAAGATATGACTTTTGTGAAAATTGTGAATAATGCAGTATAGCAGCGCAATCTGTTGAGTGACATATGCTAAAAACTAATGAAATCTAGTTTATATTAAGGTCTAACAGAGTCTAAAGTCTTATGGAATTCCGTTCATTAGTTCTTGAGATAGAGCACCCAAAACTTTTTGTCATATTTAGGCAGATGCATAGCTGCCGATATCTTCAGCTTTTTTGGCCCGGAAAAAAATGTTAGGAAATTTTACCACTGCAAATCGCTGTAATCTGCCGATTAAATAAGCCAAAAATTTCTATTAAATTTTTCCGGGCCAAAAAAATTAGTTGGCAGCTATGCAGACAGACAGACTGATTGACAGACTGATTGACAGACTGACAGACTCACAAACAGACATTTTGTAAAAAATATGTTTTTCGGGTATTCGGACCCTTACAATATGTAAATCCATCGAAAATCGGATTTCAAAAATTTTGGCGAATTCAATACTTTTTTCTTCTAAAAATAAAAGAAAGTAAAAATGGAGCAAAGAAGATGAACCTTTATGTAAAGTTAATTTAAAACTGTTTATAAAATGGAAATTCCGCTCCAGAAATGACTCAATGGATATAATTTTTTTAACACTTTGAAATTTATCACTTCCCAACGTGGTGAATTGTTGGCGAATTTCGTTTGTCTATCTGTCCATCTGTCCATGCAGAACCGTCCTTATGAAGGACGGCTTAAAACGAGATCCGGTGCAAGGAATTTATGAGGCCCTTTTCCTTCACACTCTTAAGAGGCTACTTCACTCAAATGAAAAGACCCGTTCGCTAATGATAATCCTATGGGAGAAATTTATAATGATATCTCGGTTGCATTTTAATATTTTTAGATGATTTTTTTTTGCATTGGATAACTGAGATTGATCTGAATGGCGGTCGTTTTTTAGTTTTTCGATTTTGGTTGCAGATATTTTTTATGAGGTTGCTTCCGCTTTCCAAACCGGTTCCGAAAATGAAAGCGTCCTCGTAAAAAATAACTGTAAACCGAATGAAAAAAGTAACTAACGCCATGCATACAGATCGATCTCAGATATCCAAAGCCAAAACATCATTTAAAAATATCGAAATGCAACCGAGATATCTGTATAAATTTCTTCCATAGGATTAGCATTAGTGAATGGGTCTTTTCATTTGACTGAGGTAGCCCCTTAAGATAATCTTATCTACTATACTATCAATAAAAAAGAACGGTTTTCCCCTATATACTTGTGACCCGGGGAGCCAGGGTTCATTCCTCTAACTATTATAAAACAGTAGCGTTTTTTATGTGTTTGTAGGTGTAATTTCTGTAACTACTGAACCTTTTTTAAATGCAATGGTGGCAAATTGGTGGTGAACGTCTCTTTTCCAACGTAGGCTACATTTTATGTCGTGACCACTATCTTTTCTTAATGAAAACGCTAAACTTATATTAAATATTTTCTATTATACCTTCTTTTTATCAAAGAAAAAATATTTTGTGTCCAGTTGCGAGGTCTTTCTAGGCGCGAGGCAATGTGCAGCCGCACCTGTCGCATACCCCTATGGACGGCTCTGTGTCATGATCCAAGTCCATAGATGGCAACATATTTTAACTATTTCGGAGTCTGGTGCAAGACAAGTAAGTCTAAAACTGGAAATTATACATATGTAAATGTATCTACTTTAACCCTTTCCGGCACGGGCAAAATCTGTCAGTAAAATGAAAAATGATTGACTGACTTACCGAAATTAACAAACGAATTTTATAGATATTTTGAAATCCTTAATTTACACTTTTATTTTAAAATCAAAATTTTACTAAAATATTATTGGTGGCATTTCCAAGTTTGGAATTAAAATTAAGTGTCCCAGACTGGGCACAGTGCGCCGAAAAGGGTTAAATCAAATTCTTTTAGTATTTCGTTTTAAAATCTTTGGTTAAATAAAATTTCCGGTTGAAAACATGTTTGCCCTAGACAAAAGTCTAGAATAATTAACCCTTTGCTCTCCAGAAGTGAATTTAAGAATGAATCTAACTCGCCACTAGTGTTGCCAGGTGTTCCTTATAAATCGGATGGCTAACGCTTTTTACACCACTGATATTTTACAGTTTATTTCGCCATCTTTTTATCACAGATTATTCGGCCATTAGATAATAAATAAATAAAAGTAATAAAATAAAATAAAATAAAATAAATAAAATATTGTAATTTAACAAATTACACCGGAATATATTACTTAACGGAATATAATATTTTCAAAGACTATAATTTTAGAATTATAAATGATTTCTATATTAAAAAACCCCAATAATAACATCATCTTTAGGATGATCAAGCGTACCTTATCAGCGTACCGGAATCATATTAATATGCCTGGACATTTAGAGTCACATTACTATTCCTGGATCAATCATAAACAAATATCAAATGAAATTTCAGGTATAAAAACATTTCATATTTATTTACTTAGAACAGGTGTCACAAATAAAAATTAAAAAGTTGACATGTTTCGGTTCATTCATAAGAACCGTATTCATAACACATAAAATCAGTAGAAAACTAAATGACACTGCTGTGTCATTTAGTGTCATTTTAGCAGTGTCATTTAGTTTTCTACTGATTTTATGTGTTATGAATACGGTTCTTATGAATGAACCGAAACATGTCAACTTTTTAATTTAATTTTTATTTGTGACACCTGTTCTAAGTAAATAAATATGAAATGTTTTTATAAGTGAATGAAAAATGTGAAGTGATTTTGTTTTAGTTTTGGAAAAACGAAAACTAACAACAGTTTTAACAATGAAATTTCAGTTTAACAATTTCCGGTACTGTAAATTTTGAACTCCTAAGCATCGCACATTTTCAATTTTTACACAGTCATATAAAGAAAAAAAATTACTTTTAAATGCAATTTGTTTGAAACCTGTATTTAAATTTGTTTTTGAGCTTTTTTTTTTTTTTTTTTTTTTTTTTTTGTAGCTTTTAATACTTTTTTGTCATCGTGGAAGCAAAACTATTCCATTTCTAGACATTAAGCATGGATCAATCAGAAAGCGGATAAAATAAAATAAGTTGCGGAATTCAGCCAATAAAAAGATTCAGATATACTTCAGATTTCATAATTCTCTACCGAGAACAACAACTATTTTCCAAATAGTTAATAAAATAAAATATAATAATAATAATATTTAAAGTACTGGTGTCCAAAGTATTTGGAGCAACCGTTTACGCGGGGGCACTAGTGGTCAGTGAGAATTACCTACCGAGTACAAAGGGTCAACCCCTTAAATGGTTTGCCCGAACGCCATTCGGGCAAGACGAATTTGCTTATTGCATCATTTAAAGCTTTTTGACACCACTATTATTTTTTTAAAAAAATTTCATTCTATTGAAAGGCGCAAATGTTTAGACTAAATTTTACGAATATTTTATTTAAATAGTAATGGTGTGAATCCATTATTTTCAACTTATTGAACAGAAAAGAATTAACCCGTTAAGGAGTTAAGAGACATTGTCATTTATGCTAACTTATGTAAATATGGTCGGATTGCCAAGAATTGTCTATAGTACAAAGACTTACTATGTTCGGTATTAAAAATGAAGTGTCCATTAAATTCTTATACTTCCATTTATAGTTCTGTTACAGGGACATTAAAAAGAACTCTCTTATATTACGTCCTATGGAATAAAAATCAGTTGCGGTGGTTTTTAATGATGTTTCACAATTTCAAGCACATTGAAATTTATTACATCTCAGAAGTGTATTATACGATGCTTACTATAGAATATAATATATTTAGAATACATAGTTCACTTACAGGGATACTGAAAAGAATTTAGTTAAACTACGGTGTGTGCCGAAAATAGTTTGCGTTATGTCTTATGGATGTTACACTATTTCAAACGTATTGAAATTGATATATAACTCTGAGATGCACTGCACGAGACATGCAAAAGTATTCGGCTAGAGCTGTGAATATATAACGCTATTATTTTAATGGGGGTGGGAGGGGGGAGGCCTGGCACATATCATGAGATATCTGTAAGAAAAGGGGAGTTGTCTTTTGATATCGATACCATTTTTGATTCAATCAAAATTTTCTCTTGTTATTAATAACATTGCTTTTACATAAAAAATGTGTTATCTTTCTTTAGTCTGTTGTCTAGTTTTATGTTATTATTAAAATTATTAAATTATTATAAAATTATGTAATTTAAAAATATGGAATACCGCAAGATTAGATATTCGTATTATTTTTCCTACCCGTATGCCTAAGTAAGCGCTGTTGAAGAAACCATATACAAAGTATATTTGAAATGAAACTTGTGTTTACTGATAAATAAAAGAGAAAGAGAAAGAATGTTGTCCGTCTGTTTCTTTGACAATAATTTCTACCTGCCCCCTCCCATCACCTCTTCGTCGTTTGGGGCAAATATACGAATATATTATTAATGTTAAATGCGTTTTGTAACAAAAAGCTAATGTAAAAGGCTTTTAACCCCTTGCGGCGCGGTGGTATATCTATGAAATTACTTAATTTTAATTTCCAAACGGCACATTGGGACCGGAATTTTGGCAAAAAAAATTACGGTTTATTGAATGCGCGAAAAATAGCTAATTCTTATTTACAAATAAAATTGTTTTCAAATTCCGGTGTCAGTCATTAATTTCAACACTTAAGCCGTGAATTTGCCCTGCGCCACAAAGGTTAAATAGTAAGTTTTCCTTTTAAGTGTTATTTGATATAAAGGTATTTCATATCTAAAGTGATATTTTATTGATTTCTCTTTACTTGAATCAATAATGTATACGAAAAATAAATGTAATCATTTTTGTATGTTATTCCAAGCAAAAGTAATAAATTCCAAAAATCAAAACAAATTTAGACATTGATAACGATATTATTGCGGGATGTGGGGTAGATGTTTGAGGGATTATAATGTATGATATCGAAAGGGTAAGGAGGGCATATGAAATCACTAAAATGTTTACAACATTATAAATGCACAGCCCGTTAGAATACGGTCTATGAACAATAAATGCTAGAAATGCGTTTTCAGTTATGGTATGCATTTTTACATTGCATTATTTTACCCCTATTACTTTCTGTGTACAAATTCGATAAATCATTTATAGGCAGCACAAAAAATTGAATGTGCATTTTCGTTTTATGATAGAAATTGATGAACGGGCATTTTCAATCTTCTATGTGTTTCTTAACAGAACAAAAATTTAGCATACTGTGTATTGTTTGATAAATCTTTAAATCATAAAGTTGCACAAAAATATTAGATAACTCAGAATGTGTTGGAAAGTGTTTTGTAATCTATGTTTGACATATGATTTTACGTTCTTGTTTTTAGGTGCGTTCGTGATTATTTTAATACGTAGCACCTATAGTCAAGGCCTGACTTTCTCTCGGGCACAAATGCATGAAACTAGCGGATGTTGTTGTTCAGAAACTATCTAATCGTATTCATTTTCTTGTTTTCTTTCTTTGAGACGTTATAGATTTTTTAGAATAGCCCTCAAAGTTTGCGTTTTGAAGGGCATTCCCCAACGAAAGGGAGAAAAAGGGGCGATCACGTGATCGAACATGTTTATAACTCAATAGGTAATTGATTGATCAAAAAATGGAAAACTAAGTTCGATTCCAAATCGCTTCCATGGTCAGTTTTTGCAATTTTATATATTTTCGTTGAAAAATAAATATGTGAATGTGTTTTCGCATGTTGAGCAGAGCAGTTGAGAACAACCTTAATTTCCATTAAATAATCATAATTGTGAAAAAAATGTAATATTTGATATACTAATTCTATGAATTGACAAAAATATGTCTCAGTATATAGTTATGATCACATTTCAATAAATAATAGGAATTATTTTTCAATATATTCCTGGAAACTTTTTCGAATTTTTGAAAAATTTAATACTTTGACTAGAATCCGTAAATTAACCAATCAAAGGGAGCATGAAAATTTTAAAGTGCCCCTAGGCACCAAAATTTGCAAGTCAGGCCCTGCCTATAGTCGTCGTACGATCTGTCTGCCCGTCCGTCCGCACATAGCAAGGCCAAGATTACTCAACTGAACCGTTTGAAATTTAAAATACAGTCGGCTCTCGTTAATTCGAACTCGTCGGGACCACAAGAAATGTTCGAATTATCCGAAGTTTGAATTATGGAAAATATGAAATGGAAACATGTTTAATATGGCACAAAGGAAATTAATGTTATAGTATTTTTTAAATTTATTTCGTCTGTTATCATTAGAATATGACTTAATATTAAATTAGAATGGATAAATACAAAAACTAATTAAAAGATTAGAAACAAGTACGATGGAAGAAAAATTTAAAGTGTCTTTGATGGACAGATGGGGCACTAAAGAAAGGGGATATGACATGCACTGGATTCTTTTTATCCTTCCTACCCTGTTCAAATTTTACTTAATCTTGATTAAAAACATTTCACACCAGAATTGTTATTCAGAAAATTTTAATGTATTTAATTGACTTGAATGTCTGAATCTGCTATTTAACTCTCTTTATGAAAAAAGTTCTGGTTCGAATCGTATAAAACAGATTGTAGGTATGGGTCGATTAGACCCATTCAGGGTAGGAAGGTTAAACTCATTCGGAAAAATTTCACAAAAATCAAAGAGGGAAAGTTTTTCAAATTATCTGAAATTCGTGAGAAAGAAGAGAAAAATGAAAAATCGGAATTCTCGTAAGCTCGAATTAAACGAAGTCAAGAGAAAATGAGTTCGAATTAATGTAAATTTTTAACGATATTCTACAATTGAAAATTTCGGGACTTCATGTTTAGTTCGAATTAAGAGAGGATTCGAATTATCCGATTTCGAATTAACCAGAGTCCACTGTATGCAATTGTGGCATAATTTGATGGAGTCTTTTCAAATTAAATGAAAATTGGATGCATAAGTTAATAAAAGTGATACCCAAAAGTATTCAGTTATATTACGGTCAACGAAAAAAATAGTTTCAAGTAGATTTCAATGATGTTATGCTCTTTCGAACATAATGAAATTGATTTAAATCTACGAAATATATACTAAAATACACATTTTGTACAATCTGTGGAGCAAAGAATATTTATTGTTAATTTACTAGGCCACACAAAAGTATTCCATTATATAATATTGCAGGGGGAAACATTGTTTGAGGCGCATTTTAATTATAATTTTTTTTCACATTTTATGAAATTGATATACGTTGCTGAGATATACTGCAAGTTACTTCCTGTATAATAGAAAACACATAGTATTTAGAAGGATACACGAAAATTTTGGGCTAGTATACTGTATCCGAATTGCTGTATACTATTACACCAAGATCTGAATATTTTAAAAACTTCGTTATACTACGAACACATCTCATTTGCTACGCTTGACATGCAATTTCCGACTTGTTGCTATTATTGTTATTTAAAATTGTCAGCATCATAATTATCAACACTTTTCTCACTAAAATCATTTCACTATTGTGTCTGAATTTGGATCCAATGTGCTTTAAAAATTAGTATTTTTATTAGTATGTAGTAAACATAGTGTAGTGCATTTCTGAGATATATATACAAATTTCAGTGTGTCTGAAATAGTGAAACATCATTTAAAACCATTGCAAATGATTTTCCTCCCATAGAATGTAATGTAACGAAATTATACAGGGTGTCCCAGAAATTCGTGTATAAACTTTGAGGGGTGGTAGAGAACATCGTTTGGAACCATAATTACATAGGAAAGCATGGGCGGAAACTTCACCCTCACTTGTTAACCCTTTTACATACAGTGGCTTGTCTAAGAAACTACAAAAAATAACATTGACACCATAGTCCGGGTGCTACGCATCAGAAAACTGCAAATCGTGATAAGAATATACCGCTTGGTGAGTATGTACTTTATGATAATACAATGCATATTGGAGGGGGAGGCATCTCGCAAAGTCGTCGGAATTCAAGATGGTGGCTGTTATTCAAAATGGCGTCATTTTCTGAATATATTTAATATAAATGTGCATTTCATGTTGATTTCGATGTTTTTAAAGTCAAGTTTTCGTTTTTAACACTATTCAACATTATTTAAAAGAGTGTATGAATTCGGTATATCTGTCTGTTTGTCTGTCTGTCCGCCTGTCCTACCATGCTCTAGCTCGCTTAAATGTACTCATATTACCATGTATATTTTATATGTATTATGAATTTCATAATAACATGTTCGGAGTAAAAAGTAAATTGTATAGCTTTTATAGTCCATTTACAGGGCACTCAAAGTATTTACGAATTTTCTGACCTTGCTCTTTTTTGCTTAAATTTACTCAGATATCCATGTAGTTTATGTATGTGTTATCTCTATGTGTAATTTAAAGACGTGGTATATTGCAAAATGTTCTACATCGAAAATTAAGTGTTTAGCATTTATAGTTCGTTTACAGGCGCACTCAAAATAAATTCCTTTACATTATGGTTCATTTGCAAAAATCCTTTTTAGTATGTTTTAAAGATGTTAAATTATTTGAAACATATTGAAATTAACATACATCAGTGAAGTGTAGTACAAGATACTTACTGTACAATATGATGAGCATAGAATTTATAGTTCATTTACAAGATCTAAAAAAGAATACGTTTACAGTTCTGTCTATAAACAGAATGTTGTCTATGTGCTTTTAAATTATAGTATGCTTTTTTAAACTTTACCAGGTAGGAACGAATTGCAAAATGTTATATGATTATTTTCTTTGGTTGGAATGCAGCTTACAACATGTAATGCTTTAATGTATGATGGGCCATTTCTTACTAACATTTTAAAGCCTCAACAGACTTTAAAGATATTTAATGATTACTACATTGAAACGTTTTATCCTTACTTACGTAAAGACATTGAGAGTTTTAAATGTCAAAGAATATATTTGATTTGGGTTAGATATATTATACTAAGCTTTAAAGGAGAAACTAGACAGAAGAGCGGTTCAAGCGGCGAGATGACAAGTGCAACCACATGTTAGATTATCTATAAATTGGCACGATTTCTTAAAAAATTCAAATAACAAAGAAGAGCTTTTTAATCTCCTTGAAGCACTAGCACCATACAAAAACACAAAAGTTATAACCACTCCAGGAGAAGAAGTTAAAGGCAGTCTTACTGCCGTAAGTTCCTTAACTACAACGACTTACCCTGGTCACGAAAAAACAAGATTAAAGAATAGTACTACATCTCAAAGACATGGTTGAAAAAGGACTGAAAAATAATATTGTACGCTCTGTAGACACTGATGTATTAGTTTTGGTGATTCCATATTTTTTTATCCTTTCAAATAGAGGCTTAGAAACTGTTCGGATTGCATTTGGAACAGGGAAGAAATACAGATTTATTCTTGTTCATACCATAGCAGCAATTGGAAGAGAAAAGTCAGCGACTTTACTAGGATTTAATGCTTTCACAGGATGCGACAGCAATATGGATTTCACAGGGAAAACTAAAAAGTCAAATTGGAAAACGCTCATTCTCTTTCAAGAAGCTACTGCTGTCTTTTCATACCTATCAAAACCACAAACTTCTATTCTTGAAAGTATTTTAAATGTTTTAGAAAAGTTCGTAGTATTGTTGTGTTGTTCAACAAGCAATACCATAAGTATCAATAATGCAAGACAAGAATTGTTTCTGACAATTTTCCACCAACCAATGTAGTGCACTTCAAAAATATATTTTACGCAGTGCTTTCCAAGCTGGAGACATTTGGGGAAAAGTGGATCATCGGGAAATACATGCAATCTCTCCAAACAAATGGGAATGGTGCTTGGATATTTTATCATAGAAAAATAGATGGTCGGAGTTCCAGTGATTTTATACTCTTGTGAAGATTTAATAAAGTGTATGCGTAAAATCTTTAAGGTAAATGTGGCTGTAGAAAGATTGGACTTTCTTGCATTATTTTGCAATTGCAAACACGAATGTGAGAAACATGATGACACCGAGTGAAATTTCTATATTCTACAGTTTTATATGTAACATTCATTTTTTAATATATTGTATAAGTAATCTATTAATAAAAGAGTATTTTTATTATATATTCATTCTTTTAAATTTACTGTAAATGAAAAAATACTTTAATAAATGATCTATTTTCATTTTAGGTATATTTCTAGTATTAGAAAGATTATTGAGTTATAAAATGTGGAAATTAGCATAATAAATAGTCTTGTAAGATGCAGAGGAATAAAACTGCAAAAGATTTTAAATAATAGTCGCCATTTTGAATTCCTATAAATTTATGTGATACCTCTATTTCTTACATGTATTTTATTAATATAAGATAGATACTGACTATTCGGGATATCCTTATTACAAACGTTTTATCCCACCTAACACTTTCATTAATAACACTTGAATTATACGGTGATCGTTATAAGATTTATATGCAAATTACAAACGTATATTTTCTTGTTTTGGTGTGTCACAGGAAATAAGCGATAAATATTATGTACACCTTATTATATAATAAGTATTTGGTAGCTCATTGTAGTATTAACATTGATGTATATGAATTTTAATGTGTTTTAAAGAATATAACATCATTAAGAAACATTGGAAACGATTTGGCCACTACACAATATTGTAATGTATTTTTTTAGCGCCCTGTAAATAAACTATAAAAGCTATACACTTTTATACACTTACTACGAACATGTTATTATAAACTTCATAAAATATATAAAATAAACATGGCAATCTGGGAACATTTAAGCGAGCTAGAGCATGGAAGGACAGGCGGACAGACAGATAAACAGAATTCATGCTCTCTTTTAAATAATGTTGAATAGTATTAAAAACAAAAACTTGACTTTAAAAACATCGAAATCTCCATGAAATGCACATTTATATTAAGCATCTTTAGAAAATAACGCCATTTTGAATAACAGCCGCCATCTTGAATTCAGACGACTTTACGAGATGCCTCCCCCTCTAATATGCATTGTATTATCATAAAGTACATACTCACCAAGCGGTATGTTCTTATCACGATTTGCAGTTTTCACCTTATTTTTGTCGCGTAGCACTCGGACTACCAGTATTTAATATGATTTTTCTATTTATTATTTATGTGATCTGTCTCTCTTTTTTTCTTTTCAAATACACTTTCCCGCAATTTCTGATGTCGTTCGTATTTTTCCACATTTTAGCAATTTCTAATAGCTACTATGATACTTGATTTTAAAGAAACATAATTTTAAATGTAATTTAAAATTAAAGCATATCTTGTACTTTTTTCTATATAATAAAGCGTTCTACATTGCTTTGTAAATTGTGTCATAACTGTGTCTTCGTGTTTCTTTTTCACGAACAAAGCACTTCCATTGCAGAAATATGGAAAAAAAAAAGGAATGACATCAGAAATTGCGGAAAAATGTATTTGCAAAGAAGAAAAGAGAAACAATTTACATACAAAATAAATGGAAAAATCAAATTAAAATTTTGGTACCAATGTTCATTTTGTATTAAAAATTTTGTAGTTTCATAGAGAAACCACTGTCTGTGAAAGGGTTAGCAAGTGAGGGTGACGTTTCCGTCCATGCTTTCCTGTGTAATTGTGGTTCCAAACGATGTTCTCTACCATCCCTCTACGTTTGTACACGAAGTTATGGGACAGCCTGTATTGAAATCTATTATACGGAATTATATTGATCCTGTAAAACAAGGGTGCACAACCCGTGGCCCGCGGGCCACAATGATACCACTATTTTTATGCAGAATAATTTTCCTTTTAATAATCACAGAAACTGTGCAATTAAACAAAACAAACGTGACTTTTCAAATATTCTGGGGACAAACAATTTTCTGGCAGCACTACTGTAAAAGAATTATAAATGGCAAAATCTTAATTTTCAATGGCGAACACGCCATAGTAAGTTCTTATAACATGCATTAATTTCATAGCAATACGACTATATTTAGAGATTGTCGGTAATCACATGACCACGAAATTTCCTTTCTATCTTACGATGAGAAACAGACTAGTCCATGAACTGGAGAACTAAAATTAACTTTCTCATCAAAACTTTGCGAAACATGGTACAAAAAAAAAGTTAAATTTGCATAAACTTAAATATTGAACTAGGTCACCTAGAGTAAAACGAAAAGCATATTCGGGGTTATGGTGCCAAAATGCTACCTTCTTGTGATTGACCGTGCTTGTTGTTTTAAGAATAATCAAACAGGTCCATTTTTAAATATTTGTCTGGAATAAAACGATGAAGACATTTCATCAAGGAAATCAGTTGTTAAAAATATTCTTGACTAATTCTTTTATTTTCCGTAATGCGAGGAATGGAGCACTTATACACAACATGAATGCAGCACGCTAAAATAAACGCTTTCAAACATAATAAAGAAATATTTATCATTTTTGATAACTGCGAGTGTGCGGGTTCACATGACCACGACAAATCGTAATCTGAATAAATTTTTTCATTACACAAACGCCAAGAAAAAATGTCTTTTCATACAATAGATTCCCAAGCCGGGTTTGAAACCGTACAGGTAAAAAAGGACCGTTATATAAAAAGCAATGGGAAAAATTTTAAATGACTGTTGTCAAGAATAAAACAGTTATTGCCTGCGGCGAAAAGCGCGCAACGTACAGTAACCATAAAACAAAGTTGCATAATCGGTAAAAATTAAGTTCTTTATACAAGACAAATGAGATTATAGAAAATAAATATAGCAGTTATTTAAAAAAGAAAAAAAATTCATTCGTTTGATGTTTAATCAACTGAAAAGAAGAAAGAAAAATCTAGAAATAAAATGATATTTTAAAACTAATTTATTATTCTTTTTTTTTTAAATTGTTATTATTTTATATGCAATTTGGAGACGAACACTCAATGAAAATACCTATTAAAATATTTTTCTTTTAAAATTAAATTTTAAAAGAGGGGGGGGGGACTAACATTTGAAATATTAATAAAAATATATAAAATAGAATATGTCATCACAGGGATCAGTACAAAAATCGATCTAGAATTAATTAACTTCATTTTTTGGACAAAACCATTGTCGTACTGTGTTATTAACACTAGAACTACCAGAAACTTGAGTCAAGTTTTACAAAATTACTTAACACGAGAATATTGATTGAAAACAGTTTAACTGTATTGCTTAACCCCCACCCCCTTTTGTTTCTTTGTATGCTTTAAATTCATTTCATAATCAAATTTCTGGTTTGAATCAAAACATATTCATCTGATAGCTGTCAAAATAACGGCTTACGGTAGTTCTAGTGCTAATATTAATGTTACCGTACTTTGTTTTAAATTTAACCTATCTAATTGAAAAACAAAGCAAAATAGTAAAACTAAGTTAAATTTATAATTTTCTCGTAATAAAAATTTTCTTTGTTTGATGAGGAATATCTAACTAACGATATTAGATACTTTTATGAAACACAGTCGACTCTCGTTAATTCGAAACTTCGCTTAATTCGAACTAAACATGAAATCCCGAAATTTTCAATGCCAGAATAACGTTAAAATTTTTCATGAATTCGAACTTATTTTCTCTTGACTTCGTTTAATTCGAACAAAACGAGAATTCCTATTTTTCATTTTTCTTTTCTTTCTCACGGATTTCATATCATTTGAATAACTTTCTTTCCTTGATTTTTGTGAAAATTGTTCCGAACAGGTATACATATAATCCAATGCATTTGATATCCACTTTCTTAGTGCCTCGTCTGTCCATTAGTGACGCTTCAAATTTTTCTTCCATTGTACTGTTTCTAATCTTTTAATTAGTTTATGTATTTATGCATTCTAATTTAATATTAAGTCATATTCTAATGATAACAGACGATATAAATTAAAAAAAAAGCACTATAACATTAATTCCTTTGCAATATTACCATATTAAGCATGTTTCATTTCATTTTTTCCATACTTCGAATTTCGGATAATTCGAACATTTCTTGCTGTCCCGATGAGTTCGAATTAACGAGATACGACTGTACGAGATACGATTGACTGTTTTTCAATTCAGAAAATAATTTTTGAAAGAAATGTCATTTATTTAACAAAAGGGAATATAATGTCATCTGCAAATATTTTGTCTTGACAAATAATGTATTTCCACACTAATATGTTTATTCATTTCAAATACAGTTTATGAAACATATAAAATGTTATTTTTAGACATTTATCCTTCCATCTGCATTAAAAATTAAAATTATTTATGCAGAACATGAATATTTAACATAAGATACATTAAGCCTTAATGTATATCCTATGTTACATTAAGGAATAAATCCTAAGCGACGTTGCAATTTCCTGTAATCGGAATAATGTTTATTAAATTAATATTACATTTCAAAACGTATGAATAAATGAACATAAATAAAAGTATCGCGAAACATCAAAATTTGCCATTTTTAGTTCACATCGAAAGCAGTATATTAATTTTACTAAGATTGATGTAAAGAGTTGGGTTAAAGAGTTTTTGTTAGGCTAAAGAGTTGTTGTAACCAAATAAAGTAAGTACATGCCACATGGCGTATTCTATATTGACTCTAATCAATGGATATATGGATACAGTCCCTCACATTTTTGCTTCATTTTGGAAATATCGGATTTTGAGCTTATTCTATCGATGATCACTTTCAGAATTTTTAAGCTATGTTTTTCGAGACTTTCACAAAAGTTGCTCTTTACATTTGGCTAACACAATATGCAAGTGAAATTTTAATAGCTTTCAAGACTGCGCAGTAAAAAATTATTTCGTAAACCTGCTCATTTTTACTACTTTTTAAAAAATTATATTTTTTATTCTGATTACAGGGTATTGTGTATAATATTGTTTGTTATATTTTTAGGAAAGAACATTTTTTTATATTAAGAACTCTGCAAATTATAAGCAAAAATTTGGGAGTATTTTTACAAAAACCTTAATTTCTCTACCAGTATACATGCTATCCAAATGAAAATGAACACAGTTTATTACAATAAGCCTGTATAATAATAATTACCAAAAAGTCATCATCTGCAGCTTGAACACTTTTGCTACATGTTTTGACAAGGTTATTCAAAAGATATTCGCTATTTTTTAATTTTTTGACGGTCCCCTATGGAGTTTCGGGGAAAAAATCTTGACGTAAATGTATGACCTGTACTATAATATTTATACACTTAGAGTTTCAGAATAACTGCTCGTGTGTTTTTCTAGATATTTAACAAAATATCTGAAACCGAAAGTGGCCGGTCACCTTTGGCCATATAGTGTATAATATTAACCCTTTAACGATCATAGCATTTTCATTGCTAAGATGTCGAAATAAATGAATGACACCGGTATTTAAGAACAAATATATTTCTAAATAAGAAAACGTGATTTTTTTACATACAAAATAAAAGGGATATTTTTAGCTAAAAATACTGGTGTCAGTGTTGAGTATGGGAATTAAAATTTTGTGGTTTCGTAGCGAAACCAATGAACGTTAAAGGGTTAATAGCTGCGGTTTAAAAGTATAAACAGGGTTGCCACAAGCAACTATTTTTATATTGTATTCCCACCAAAATTATTCTAATATAAATTTTGTAGTATAGTATTTCGTTTCCAAATTATTTTTCCATTTCGGAAATAATTTTTGAAAGAAATGTCATTCCTTAAACAAAAAGGAATATAATGTCATCCGAAAATATTTTAGTTTGACAAGTAAGTAAGTTTGACCTCAGAGTAAACATAGTAAATAGAGGGAGAATTCCCATTGCTTCCTGCAGTAAGAAATGCTGCCAGGATGACCCACGTGACTCCAGGCATTTGGCGATGAATGGTTTCCAGAAGTAATGCTAGATTTGTCTCTTTATCGTAGCTCTTGGCAGGAGTGCAGTATTTTTATGCTGTCATTCAGACACTTGAGAGTTGACAGAAATACAAATCAGTAGTAAAAGAAATCCGAATGTACGTTGGATTTTTATGCTAATGTTTATTTATTTCATGCTTAATTTTTTTTATCATTCAAATGTATATATTTTTGTTCAGTTTTCAATCTTTTACATGGATTTGTTTATATTTAATTTAATGCCATAATTAATTTTTTATTGTTTATACAAAGTACAAATAGGCGGGAAAAAAATAAAGAAATTGGTTAAGAAGTTTAACTTTGTGTGCTGGAAGATCAGAGGCTGAGGAGGGGGAGGAAGAAAGATGAAATTTCGAGAGAAAGAAAGTTTAAGTGATGAATTATTTGCTTATTATTACATCAAATTAACAAACAAGCCTAACTTTTATTGTAAATTAAAAACAAAAAATTAAACAATTTGATAATTATTTTATTTTTAAATGCTGATATTAAATAAAGGGCATTTTAATTAAAAATAAACATCAACTTTAAATTTTCTAAATTCACAAAATGTTTATTGTTTTTCTTTCTAAACAAACACATCTATTACAACGCATACAATTAATTGTATGCTTTTCAACGCAAAAAGTTTACATGAATAATTCATTAATGATCATAACTTACACAGATAATATTATATGCAACTTTTCTTCAGGATGGAAATTTACAAATAATTTAATGCACTATTTTAACATATACTGAAATTATTTTATAAAACAAATTGCGTAAATGCACACAAATTAGTTCGAAAAAGTCCAAAATGCAAAATTTCACTTTTAGAAACGATAGAATTAAAAAACAAAATTTATTCAGCCATGTTTAATTCATTTATATCAGCAGTTGCCAATCTTCAGAACCTCACGATACACTAAATCCATAATCTGAATTCCCAGGGACTACTAATAAGAAATTTTTAATGTTAAAAACATATTTGCATAATAATTATTACAAAATTTTTATTCTATTAAAATAAAATGTGCCTATTCAATAAAATAAATTTTAAATGAGGAGTGCCACATTGTTACCTACGGGATGTACTACTATTTTTTTTAAATAATAATCACCGCCTTATTTAATGATAACAAAAATATTTAAAGGTTATTTAATTGTAACAAAATTATTAAAGATAATTTCAATTTTCAAGGTAATTGAATCTCATTTAAGATTGACGTGATAGAACAGTTTTTATTTTGAGGCCAGTAAAGGTGTTTTCTTAATTAAGGGCTTGCGTAAAACCTTTCTTTCAATCAGATGTTTGGGAAAATCGAATAATGTTGGTACAGCAGTTTTTTTTTTCAACTATATACCACCAAATTTTTCTCTGTCAAAGCAATCGGGAGTAAAATGTTTCGAGCACACCACTGAAGAATTTGTAGTTTTGAAATTTTCTCTTCGTAATTTCATTTCCCAGATTTTTCTTCTGTCTTCATGCTTTGGAAAGCTATACATAAAATGAATTAAAATAGTATTTTATAAATGATACTTTTTTAACAGTATATAATGATAATAAAAATGTATAATATGTTGGCAAATTTAAATGTTAATGCATGCAAAAGTATACATATATAAACAAGTAAGCAAAGAAATTACTTTAAAAAATTAAATTTAGTATACTTTTTTAAAATCCCTTAACTGAATTTAATAAGTGAGAAAGAGCCACAAAGAATATAAGACAAGTACAAGTCGAAAAAAAGGACTTAATTAATAAATAAATAAATAACCATTGTTTCATTAAATGTTTGTTACATAAAAAGAATAAATTCAATATACCGTTCCAACCATCATTTTTATTAATAATTTTAATATAATTTTTAAAATATTTCACAAATTTAATTTTAATTAAAAAGAATTCTTAAAACATGACAAAATATAAAACAAATTCGTGCATTTTTTCTCAGAAACTTCAATTAAAAATTATAAAATGATATTAGAAAGTTGTATTTATTTCAAACAACTACATTAATTTCAAATTTTAAAATTTAAAGATATATGAACTCACGCGAAATAACTAACAAGAGAGTAAAGATGCGATTCATTTAAAGCAAAAATTTATTTAAAATAAAAATAAAAATAAAAAACGCAAGTGTTTACGTTTTAAAGCAATGAAAACAAGTTTCTTTTGGCGATAAAAATGTATCGCCAAGCACCGTAATAAGAAATGTTCTTATTACGGTTCAAATTAATTCAAATTAATCAAATTTACACTTTTAATATTTAAATTGATGACACTGGATGATAGTAAATAGCATAATTACATACATTTAAGTTATTAAACGAAAAATGTTTTCTATTTTTATCATGATAACAAGAGTAAACGGTATAATAGTTGGAATGATACATTTTTAAAGTCCTTTAAATATTAAAAAAAGTAATAAAAAATAAATACATACCGATGGAAAGTAACAGAACTTGTTTTGCTTTGTCTCTCTGTGCATCCATAGGCACAACAACTTGATACCATGATATTTTTTAGTCGCAAACAAAAAATTGTCGAATGTCCTCCATAGAAATCAATGCTATTACTACGATGACCGGAAACGGTCTTGCCTGGAGTCACGTGATTCTTATCTTCGCTGAAGAAACACTGGGGGAATTCTACCTCTATTTACTATGTTTACTCTGAGGTATTTACACAGAAGTGTATTTATTCATTTCAAATAATGTTTATGAAACAGATAAAATGATATTTTTAGATATTTATCATTCCACATGCATTAAAAATTGAAGTGATTTATACAGAACATGAATATTTAGCATAGAATACATTAAGGAATAAATCCGATGATGCAGTTTATTGGAATCGGATTAAAGTTATTCAGTTAGTTACATTAAATTTCAAATCTCATGAATAAATGACTATATATAAAAGAATCGCGAAAACATCAAAAATTTATCGAAACCAAAATTTATCAATATTAGTTTACATCGAAAGTAGTTTATTAATTTTAACAAGATTAATTTAACCATTTAACCATATTATATTAATAATTATTTAATTAATTGTTATAATTAATTACCGATTGAATAATCGTGTTTAAAATTAATCTAATGTAATTTCGTATGCAACGATTTTCTGCAGTTCCTTATATTGACCTTCGATTTATTCTGTTGAGCTGATCCATAGTATCAGACCAGATTATATGATCGTTGAGGTTAATTGGGTGAAATAGTCCTCCTGTGTTCGTGTCCGGGATGGCTCAGTTGGAAGAGCATTGACTGCTTCAGCCAATACATCCTTGCTTTGAATCCTGGCCCGGACTTTTTCCACCCAAAATTGGAAAGTTTACATCTGTTACATTTAACCATATTTTTGAAAAAAAAAAAACTTTTAAATAATGTCTTTTTTTTTATATTTTTGCAGAACTTTTAATTTTTTGTCACTGGTTTTTCAAAACAAAATTTTTTATATAATTGAAGCAGAAAAAATGCTCGGATTTACTGCAAAAATTTATTGATGAGGATAATAAACCATGATTGAAACATGGATGCCCGTATGTGGTACGGGCATATCATGATTGGCAAAAACACCTTGCCCTTATGACGTACGGGCAAATCAGGGAAGCGGTAAATGTTGGGTTAACTTGTTGAATACAGTAGCTGCAAATTAAAAGTATAAGGGTCATTTTCTCTAAACAGCGATATTTTTGTCCCTGCTTCAAAAATAATGAATAAACTTGTATGAAAATTAAATAAATGCTAGAGTACTTTCATTACATGTTTTTATGTATGTCTAACAGGATAAAAAATACTATTAATGAATAAAAGCCAGTTAAATAATTTTATATGTTATATAAATGTGTGTCCTTGTCACCGCCTTAACACAAAAGTATTACCCAAAACTGACGATCCGAATATATTTGTAATTTTTTTGTTGGTTAAATTATTAAACAATATCATAGCATACTAAAATTTGAAAAAATAAAAACTTTTCATTTTTTGTATTTAAAAAAAAAAATAATAATAATAATAAATGTCCCTTGGTTAAATTATTAAACAATATCATAGCATACTAAAATTTGAAAAAATAAAAACTTTTCATTTTTTGTATTTAAAAAAAAAAATAATAAAAAATGTCCCTTGGTTTTGTTGTTATTCCCCTGTCATAAAATGAAAGTAATGATTCTCAGCTGTGGCAACACTTATATTACTCCAGAATTTCATCTGTGAACAATGACACCATCAGAGAAGATATCTTCAATTGTTCTTTTTTGCAGCATTAATTTTTACAAGTAAAACTTGGTGATTTCCAGTTACATATTGGTAAGTATTTTTATTGACTGTCATTACCCTGTCTCTCTTATTTACCTAAATTTTGTAAAGAATGCTAAATCAACGATTAAGCCTTATTTGTATTAAGTTTTTTAAGTTTTTTTTTAAGTGTAATTTAATTTTGTGTATATGGTTAAGATAATATACAAGCTAACCTTAATTTTTGTCATTGCTCTGTGGTCATTCCCTTGTCATATGTAAGGCAGGGGAATGACTACAGTCTCTAATTTTCACAAATGATGAATATTTATTAGAAAATTAAATATTTTATGTAATTGTCACACATTATTTGCTGTTTTTAAAGTAAAAAATGCATGTTTTGCTTAGTTCTATTCATCAAAAGATGAAAAATTGCTCTTTAAGAAGTTGGATTTTATTATTTTTCTTTTTTATAAGTATATAATCTGAGTAAAAATAAACACTCACTTCTCTAAAAAAGGAAATGAATCGGAAAAAGCAGGATGATTACTACATAGTTGTCAAGTATAAACTCAATAAGATGGTTGGTGCTTATTATAATTTATCAGTTTTAAAAAGGTATGAATATGGCAAAGATATGTTTGCCATATTCATGACAGAAATTTAGTGTGAACATTTTTATTAAAAAATGCTGATGGAGATTTGCCAAGCGACAGTCCCCTAATAATCCATGTAAGCAGTGATTAACAGTACTAAATATATATATATACATATCGTATACACTGAAATTTATATACTGTTACATACATATGTCTGTAAAGACATCATGATTGCATGATTACAACCTAAATCAGCGATTATTCCGCAGAAACGATGTTTTTTTAAATTATCATAAATTTTCTGTATAATTTAACTGGTAGCAATTGTATTTTTAAAAAATTACATTTTTGCACAGTAGAACCCCGGCAATTCTGACTAATTGGGACGAGTCCCAATCCGGATTAAATCCATGAAATTTTTACAGATGATACATAATGCCATTTTCTTGAAACTGAGCCTAAATTTGCTTTCAGATTGCTAAATGATACATTTTCTACGCATAGATAAAATTTAATTTTTTAAGGGAAAAAATACACTATTTTCAGTTTAATTTTAAAAACAGAAATATGGTTTAAATATATACAAATTTAGGTTCAAATTAACCCTTAGGTTTTGCAGTATGTGTAAAAAACAGAAATTCAATATAATTTGAGTATCCAAGTGCGTTATCTTTGATATCACATTTTTCCCACAGCAAACTGCTTATTATTTATGATTCTCTAAAACAAATTGTTTTCAACTTTCAAACAAGAATGAAGCATATGTGTATGCATAAAACATTGATTTATTAACATAAAAAAATTATGATTTTAAGACTTATATTTTTCAAGATATAGAATGTCGAAAAAGATACAATTTTTGTGACTTTTCGACTTTTAACAGACGTAAGACTCCTTAAATAAAAAATATATTTTTCAACTTGTAATATCTTTTTATCATTTTAGTCACCTTTTAAGTGAACCAGTGAATTTTTTCAATTTCATATTATACATTTTATGTTTGTATCGAGATGAAATATTGCGTTTCGTCTTACGATTGTATTTGCGACTAAGAAGGAATCAACAAGAATTTGTTTGAATTAACTACAAATTAATTAAGACATTTACTATTGTTTTATATTTTTTTAATGCGAAAACACAATCTGGTACTTAAATAATAATTAGTTGGATCACCCAACTATCATCTATATTATAAAGGCCAAACGTATCTGTGCGTGACGCATACGTCATTTTGCGAATGGCAACACTTTCCTCAATAATTTCGGTTTTCCAATTTTTGCTACTGCAATTTTTATACATCTAAACATCGCACATTCTCAATTTTTATATCGGCGTATAGAAAATAAATGTACTTTTAAATGCAATTTGTTTGAAAGCTGTATCTCAATTGATTTTTGAGATATTAATTTTTTTATAGTTTTTCTGCGAATTTTGTAATTGTGGCAACATAAATGCGCCACATTCTCTTAAAACTAAAAAAAAAAAAAAATGAAATTAAAATTTTGTATGTCAATTTTGAGAAGATGAAAATGATGACGGGTTTAGATTTCACGTGAAAATTTTATCGTGTCAATTTTTTTTTTCATTTTTACCAAACATAAGAGCCTCAATTGATAACTTCATCATAAATAATTTATTTTTATCATGTTTTATTTACTACATATGCGATTAAAGTTTAATTTTAATAATTTGGACAACTGACTTTTATAGAAATGGTATTTTGTTACTTTTAGCTTAAAATAATATTTCTTTTAGAGTTAAACTTACCAATTAAAATTCATTTTTTTACTGTAACTAATTTTGTACGTTGTTATAAATCAATAATACAGTTCCTTAATTTTCTTTGGTCGAAGTTCGACGGGTTCCACCTCGTAATTTTAACGTGCAAAAGAAATTACCATTAAATAAGACGAATAATTATCTTTCAGAATTTGTAGTGGGATAGAAATCTCTGGCAAAAATGTTGAAAACCAAATTTTTAATCTAAAAACATTTGGTTCCGTTTGTTCTTCACTTTTTTTAACAATGAGTTTCGTATCAATATTCCAAAATAAAAACAGTCTAAATTAGCAAGCTAAATGCTGTAATGGAAGCCTTTGAGCGTTACCCTAGCATGCTGCGATTTCAAACAAAGACATTTCTGTATTCTTGTTTATACTGTAAAACCTCCATAATGGACACTCTCAAATGTCGGACACCTCTGTTTATAGGACAGTTTTCCAATCCCCACTCCCAAAATTCAAAATTTTTGTATGTGTAACCTCTAAATGACGGACATTCCGAATAGCGGGCACTATTTTGGTGATAAAGGATGAAAAAGTATTTTTTAACAAGAAAAATATTTAAAAAGAAAATTGAAAAGGTCTCTAAATTTATCAGTTTTTAATGTGTCACATATTTTGTGATCATAAATAAATGTAGAATTTAGTGTTGAATTGAGGGAGTTCCTCGAGAGAGCATCTCCCAGACCACTGAAATGTCCCCTCCTCCGGAAGATTTTTAGAATTTATCTATATTATAAACGCCAAACGTATCTGTGCGTAACGCATACGTCATTTTGCGAATGGCAACAATTGAAATCTGAAATAAAGTTTTGGTTTTGCGATTTTTGCTACTGAAAAATTTTTAATTTTTAACCATCCCGTATTTTCAATTTTTACATCATGTATAGAGAAAAAAATGTGTTTTTAAATGGAATTTGTTTGAAAGCTGTATCTTAATTTCTTTTTGAGATATTAATTTTTGTAGTTTTTAATACCGTTTTTGTAATCGTGGCAACAAAATAACTCCATTTCTTTTTAAAAGTGAAGGCAAAAAAAGGGTTAATGTATCTTTTTGTTGCCATTTTCTCATAAATGTGGAAAATTTTGTAATTAAAATACATACTATTTCAATCGTCTGCTATAAAACCCGGTGAATTTTGGGTTTATTTTGTTTTTATTCATCAATTAAATGGGGATTTTTATTTTATTTTATTTTATGTGACGTCACAAGAATATTGTCTATCGTATTTAATGCATGAAGATTATTTCAGAAATTTTCATCTACCTTTAAAAGAATATAAATACATTAGTATCTTTTTACAGTTAACAGCAAATGAGACTTCAAGTTTTGAATTTAAATGATTTTAAAATGAACAAATTAGAATATCATTTTTTTAAAGGTGAATACGGATATGAGAGTTGCGCATGTAAGTTTTGAGATGGTGAAAATGTTGTCGGGTTCACGGGAAAAAAATTCTATGATTAAGTCGAAGTAGAATAAATTCTGCTGTTTTTCATTTCGGAATGCAAAGCATAAAAGCCTTAATTGATAACTTTGTCATAATGACAGATCTTTTAATATTTTTTACTGCTTACATTACGATTAAAGTTTAATTTTAACAATTTGGACAATTGAGTTTTATAGAAATAGTATTTTATTAAATTAAGGTTAAAAAATATATGTATGAGAGTTAGACTAACCAATATTAAATGCATTTTTTATTGTAACTAATTTTGTAGATTTATTATAAGCCAGTGAAACAGTTCCTTTGTAAATATTTTCTTTCGTCGAAATTCGACGGGTTCTACCTTGTGCTTTTAATGTCAAAAAGCGCAAACCCTCCTCCTCGCCATCTCAATAATGCCCAATAATGTAACGCTGAAAAACAAATTATATGTAATTGCAAGCAAAAGTAAAGTTTTATAGGAGAATTTTTTTCTCATAAGAATGTAATAAACACTGGATAAAGACGTGAACAATTTTATTTCAATTTTATTGCTTAAAAAATAATTTTAATTTCTGATAAATCATATGATTGAGGTTTTACAACATATAAAAATTAATTAATGAAACATTAAGCCTTTCTTAGAGATTTTTTAAATCTCTGAGGTTTTCCCAACAGCGGACACTTCCGAATAGCGGACAGTTTCTGCGTTCCTGAGGTGTCCGTTATTTAGAGGTTTTACTGCTTTACAAATGAATGATTATCACATTGCAGGGGTTCCACTGACATGTTTGTGGCCATCAGAAATTAAAATAATCCAATAATTAAAACGAAAGAAACAGAGGCTAAACAATAAAGCATGTAAAAATGTGAATTTAACAAAAAATAAGAATATTTTATTATATACATATATATTAAGTTCAAATAAATGTTAAATTACATTATATAAAAAAGAGTTTAGCTGTAATTATAAAAAATATTGGGAAAAAGTAAAAACAAAAATGATAAAAGTTAAAATACAAAAATAAAGTTAGCACTAGTTCAGAAATAAACAGTCACTAGGGTCAGGGTTGTCTAAACATTAACTTCTTGACAGTTTTTTTTCTTTCTTTTTTTTATCACAACAAATTAAAACTAGTCGTTGGGGGCCTCTGTAATACTTATCCTTTATTCATATGCCTATTATAAAATACGAAAATAAAAGATGAGCAAACTATTTATAAAATCCATCGAGTTCCAAAACAAAATTTAAACGCATATTCAAATATATATAAAAAAACCTAGATCCTACTGGATTACATTGGGAATTCTATTGGAATTTGGCGAACTACCGGTAATAGCGCCAAGTTGGCGTCACTTTTGGCGAGTAATTTTTATCGCCCGATGAGTGATCTGTCATCAAGTTGGCGACAAATTTTGCTACTTTTTTTGGTCGACGAATTGTGTAAAAGAGATATCTTATAACTCCAAAGTTGATAACCATATTAACTAATAGTTTACTGCATCGGATTAAGCGTTTCATTTTCGATTAGAATATGTCTCTAAATTGAAATTTGAATGAAATACAAGGTCATTAAATATCGAATAATATGGAAAATAAGATTACACATATCTCGGCAACTAATTATCCGATCAACTTCATTCTTTATGAGAAACTTATGTGTTTTTATTGAATTTCACATTATATCCTTAAAATAAAAATTTTCGAAAAGTTCAAAATATCTTTCTCGCGAACGAATTTTTGAGAGTCCAAAAAAAATGTAGTTCCAGGTAATTGAGGTTACTGATTTTCAACAGTCTTCTTTACATTATTACATACTAAATACACACCAAATTTTAAGTCTCTACTCAATTTGTTCGGGAAATAGAGCGTTTACAAACACATAGAGAGACAGACAATATTTTTTTTTCTAAAAATATGTTTTTTGGAATCTCCAGTGTAAATCCGTCATTTTTTCCCAAAACGATTAAAAGACTTACCCTGTACTACGCATGATGAATAAGTAAAAATGGACACGGCACCATTTTTTTATTATTTCATTTTAAATAATCTAAAAATGCTTTCAAATACTAAACCATAGATTAAAATTACAATTAAATGGTATCCAAAGATTTAATCTTTTTCGGAACAAGAATTTCTGTTACTAAAATGTTGAAATGATTCACCCACTCAAGAATTTGCGAAGGCAATTTCCTGAAAATAACTGAAAGCTTTTCTTCAGATATTTTAAATGAGACCAAAAATTCGTTTCAAGATTGCGGCGCCGAAGTGGGAATTCAAATATGAAGTGGGATAGAAATTGAACCGCATTTCCGGAAAGGGTTAAATAAAGCAACAAAGTAAACAAACACTTTTGTCCGAGTACCATTGGAACAAAATTGTTAAAGAGTTAAAGTGGTGACAAATTAAATAAATTGTTATGAATAAGACAAAAAATTCCATTCATTTATTCTGATGAAAGTTTGATACGTTTTTAATCAAACTACCCTCTACTGAATGCTAGGCCTGAAATATGACAAAAATGGCGGCCATTTCAGGTGGATTTTGTCTGTACGGTCGTTTGTTTTTCAAAACCATTAATCTGTAGTACGTAAAGTAAAAACTATAAAACAACATTAAACGCCCAAATACTTAGAAATCTACTAAATTACTACATACGGCCGTTTCAAGGATACTCTATGCCCTTCTTCAATGAAAATATACAGTGAAACCCCGATCTATCGCTCCCGCATTTATCGTTTTCCCGCATTGATCGTTTTATTTCTACTCTCCTTGCACAAATTATATTTAAATAATGTTACCCGAACCCGCATTCATCGTTGTAAAATTTTTCTCCTCACCGAAATTAAATTGAAAGTCACGAGATTTCTTATGACTTACAAACTGGAAATACTTCTTTTAGCCTAAAATAAATCATTTGTATAGTTTGTGTTGATGATGACGACAATAATGCAGACAAGAGTGGTTGTATATAGCAGAGGATCCGATTATGTTTCCATTGATCAAAATGTTGTGTCCTAAATATAGGAGAAATGTGTGATAATGCAAAAAAGTAAAATAATGGCGAATAAGCAGAGGCTAACATTCGTGCCTATGAAGCTGAGCCATTAGTACCAACTCTGTCTGATGCAGTTCCGGCATTTGAAGCTCTATGAACTTTTTTTTTATATCCATATCAAATTACAGAAAATGACCAGAAAAATGTTGTTTATGTTGAGAAAAAAAAATTTTTGGTTAAAAAAATAAATGATAAACAAAGCAAAATTATTGATTTTTAAAAATTACAGTTTGATAAGCAACCGACTCATATTTATTAGCATACTGTATACATTGTATGCATTAGTAATGCATAATCATTGTGTATTTTCGTATTTTGAAGGTAATCCGCATTCATCGTTTTCCCGCATTCATCGTTTTTTTTCCCGAACCCCTTGAAAAACGATGATCGGAGTTCTACTATATACATATACATTAATGGGTTCAAAATAATCTCCCAACTATAGCCCTGAGTACTCGCTGAATGAATTGATTGATCTGGTGAAAACAGGGATTTAAATATCCCAAAGGAATGGCGCAACTGACCGAAAACAACGAGCAGGATCCCTTCACAGGGGTGAGAAAAAAGAGGGGTGCGGGTCTTATCGTTAACTAAGTATGAAATATGTTTACGAATATTGTAAGCTTTGTAAGAAATTTAGATCTAAAATTGAAGTACATTTTTGAATAATTTTAGCTTTTTTACTATTAAAGTGATGGCTGAAATTTCTAGTGTATAGCTAATGTAGATTTCTCTACTTCTTGCTTATTAATATAGCTCTGACGATCTTTCAGACTAATTCTAAGAGCACGCTTCGTTTGCCCAAAGTAAGACATGGTTCGTACGGGTACCGTTATTTTCCAGGTAAAATACCAGCAGTCTTTTCTATAAAAATAAGTATAGTTGAAAAGCGCAAAATTTTGTCTTATTTAATCAGAGATTTTCTATAAGAAAATACTGGTACACAAGAATTTCCTGGTCATGAAATTCCAGGACCCGTACTAACCCTGTAAGAGAGGTTTTCACCAGAAAATCCTTTAACCCTTTCCGGCATGGACAAAATCTGTACGAAAATGAGAAATTATCGACTGACACCGGAATTCACCAATTCACCAACGAATTTTTTAAATATTTTGAATTCCTTAATTTAAGCTTTTATTGTAAAAGCGAAATTTTACCAAAATATTACTGGTGCCATTTGCGAGTTCGGAATTAAAATTAGGTATCCCAGACCGGGCACAGTGTGCCGGAAAGGGTTAAATCCCCCAGGTATTCTGGTCATCAATTAGATGTTGACCAGAATTGAGATTGGAGAAAAAAAATCTGTAAACATTATCTGTATCCAATAATCTGTAACCACTTGAAAGGCGGTGGGACATAATTCAAGAGCCGACCGCACAAAACCCTAAGTCAACGAATACAAGAAAAATTCCTTTATTTTATGGAAGAGTAGTAATAAAGGAATCTAATGATCCATGTCTGCCGGAAGCGGAGGTTGTGCATAAGCCAAAAATTAATACCATTAGTGGTTGAATGCTTTTCTTTGCCGTACAATCAAAAGTATGAAAACATGGAAAACTGGGTGCAGGAAAACACAATGCTAAGCCTACGAGTCAACCACCAGTGGTGTTCATTTTTAGCTTATGCACCACTTCGCTTCCGGCAGACATAAATCATTAAATTCCTCTATTACTACTCTTCCATAAAATAAAGAAATTTTTCTTGTGCTCGATGACTTGGGGTTTTGTGCGCTCGGCTCTTGGACTAACATCAAGAGATTTATGGGATTTTAGGTGTTTTAGAACAAGAAATTTCGTAAAGTACTGGTCGTTTAATCTAAAGTTCGATTTTTCTTTTCTTTTCTTTTTCTTTCTCTGTTATTAAATAAAACAAATATTACTTTACGAAAATTCTGGTAAAAAGCCATGGTATATGCCCTACTTGATAAAAATTCTGTTAAGAGGTTCTTGAAATGTAGGAATCTTTATATATGTCCTACTTAATTTTAATTATCGAATTCTAGATTGACACTAGAATTTTTAAATAAAATTTTGCACTTATATTGTAAATAAATAAAAAAAAAACTTTTGCCCCCCTTTTTTCTTTTTTCTTTTTTCTTTTTTTTTTTAAAGAAATTAATTCATAAAACCTGGTATCATTCTGTGATTTCAACATTTTAGCAATTGAACTTCAGTGACAACTTTTATAACGGCGAGAGTTTTCTTCGCGAATGTCAAAATCACAACCGCAAAACTCCCACAGGTTTTTTTTATATTCTGTTCGCATCACTATTTTTATAATATTTTACATTATGCTTTTCTTGCAAATGCTGTCAACACACATGTAAAACATTTATCTTTTTAAAAGATGGTGCAAAGTATTCGCAACTGTTGAAATATTCTGCATTTTCTATTTTGCATTTAATCAAAACTCGCGAATGTGAACTCCTTAACTGGTTAATTCTTTTTCATTCAATAAATTGAAAATAGTGGATTCATACCACTATTATTTAAAAAAAATATTCGTAAAATTTAGTCGAAACATTTCTGCCTTTCAATAGTATGAAAATTTTCTTAAAAATAATAGTGGTGTCAAAAGCTGTAAATGATACTTGCTATAAGCAAATTCGAAATGCCCGAACGAATTATTGTACTTTAACCCCTTGAGGGGCGGTGGTTTCATAGATGTACCACTTAATTTTAATTCCCAAAAGCCACATTCGCAGCGGAATTTTGTTAAAGAAAATTACGGTTTATTGAATGCGGGAAGTATAGCGTTTTCTTATTCACAAATAAAGTTTTCAAATTCCGGTGTCAGTCATTAATTTCAATACTTAAGCAATGAATTTGCTCTGCCCCGCAAAGGGTTAAACCTGAAAAGGCTAAAAGATTTTTCAGAATTATTTTTCTGAGACGAAAATAGTCGAAGAAAACATTCGAAGAATAACACTAGTGTCTAAATTTAGGATAGTGTACAAGCTCTTAAAAAATGCACAGTTGGCAGCCACCTTTTTCCTGTCAATGCTCAGGCTAGTTATTCACAACGATCAGATACTACATTTAAGCACAAGAAACTAGTCAGATGTGGCAATCCAAAACTTTCTTTTATCTTATGCAAGTGAATACTTCCAGCAAAAATGCAGCATAGCAGCATCACCAGTTAGGTGATTCACACCAAAATCTAGACAGCAACAACTTACGTCAACTTATAACTGAATCTTAAATTAGATGAAAACACGTGCATTAGTTCTTGAAATACAACTATTGCGAAATCATGAAAGATGCAGCAGAAGCACCATCTGTAGGGCAATTTACACCATGATCTAAACAATACTAATATATATATATATCAGAGATTAACTGAAGTGACAGAAAAAATCGTGCATTATTTTTTGAGATAGAACTATTGCAATAATCACGAATAATGCATCATGGCAGGGCCATCTGTTGAGCGGTTTGCACCACAACGTAATCAACGCCATATTATATCAAGTAGTAACTAGATAGAAAATTTTTTGAAAATCCATACACTAGTTATTGGAATATGTCTGTATTGGAACTTGTAAATAATGCAGCATAGCAGCGCCACCTTTTGAGTGATATACTTCAAAACCTAATCAGATCCAGTTGTTATCAAGATCAAACAGAATTAAACGTTTGGTGAAATTCCATGCCGTAATTCTTGATACAGTGAAACCTCCGTATAAGAGATAAATTTTGTCCCTTAAATTGAGGTGTCCCTTATTCGGAGTTTTTATTACAGTGAAACGTCCAAATGGGACCGTAACTTTTGTCCCTTAAACAGAGGTGTCGCTTATTCGGGTGCGGAGTGTCCCTTATTTGAAGGTTTCACTGTATAAGCTACTGCGATAATCTCGAAAAATGCATTATGGCAGCTCCACCTGTTGAGCGATTTGCACCAAAACGTAATCAGCACCATGTTATATCAAGTACTAACTAAATATAAAGTTTTATGAAAATCCATGCATTAGTTCTTGAGATATGACAGTTGTGGAAATTGTAAAAATGCAGCATAGCAGCGCCACCTTTTGAGTGATATACATCAATATTTTTAATTTTTAATTTTTCCGAATCAGTCAGGTAAAAGTTCATGTTTTTAAAACATGGTGATAAACGATAAAAAATACTGTAGAATACGGTCGACCCAAAGGGGTTAATAACAATAATTCTACCATAAAATAAAATGTAGATTGCTTAATTAAAACTAAGTGGTATGAAAAGCTATGAATAACAAAACAAGCAAATCCTTTTTACACATACGATGTATGTATAGACACAACAGTTAAGATTTTGTACATTTTCTTATGTGAAAGTAATATATGTATCGAAATAATGGAATTTTTCTTTCATACCGTATAAAATTTATGGAATAAAGGATATGGAAAATTAAAGTTCAATTTGGAAGCGTGTAATTTAACTAAATCACTGTTAGTTCCAGATATATAGGCGTCATCAGCGATACCTATGAAATAAACGTATTAGGTGCTTCACAAAGTCGATATTTTTCGCTTGTTTCAATCTCGAAATATCGATGAAAGTACTTGTTGATAAAATGTGGATAGATATGAAAATATACATAATTAAAGAAAAATTTGAAATTCTAATGTTTACGTAGGTCTGGGTTTTAGATTAGCCACTACTTTCTATTTAAAAACCTTGAATTCACGTCAGAAATTCTACTAGTAGTCCAGGGAATAGAGAGTTTTACCTGTCAAAATTAACGGTAGTTCTAGAAATCGACTTACTTTATGTTTTTGATCACTGAATGCGAATTTGTAAATTCCTATCAAAATGTCTCCCGGTAACCCCTCCTCCCAAGTTTTGGTAAGATGCCCCCAAAATAAGTTTTAAAAAACTAATTTTTTTTTGTTTTAGTAAAAATGTATCTAGAAATTTAGAAAGTAAACAAAATGTGCAAAAAATAAGATGTATGGCGTTATGAATTAGGATGAACGGGAATCGGGAGGCATACCTCTGAATATCCGCCGTGGCACTGCATGCACTGAGTTATACAATTCCGCTTAACACCCTAACAGCCGGGTTTTTTACTAAAGTTTTATAAAAAGTGTATATCAACAGAATTTAAATTTCAAACTATTTAACTTATTTAACCCCTTGCGGCGCAGTAGTATACCTATGAAACCACTTAATTTTAATTTCCAAACGCCACATTAGCACCGAAATTTTGGTAAAAAAATTTCGGTTTATTGAAAGAGAGAAATATAGCTATTTCTTATTTACTAATAAAGTTGTTTTCAAATTCCGGTGTCAGTCATTAATTTCAACACTTAAGGAATGAATTTTTCTCTGCGCCGCAAAGGGTTAATTAGTCTATTTTTGTGCTGTATATATTTAGCATATCTTATGAAGAAAATTCTGGTTCGAATCAACTATTGTCATTCTGGCAGGGGTCATTCTGACCTCCTACTTACGGTTCTAGTGTTAACCACTCGCATCATTTGTGTTTGGTCTCTTGTTCCTCTCTGATTTTTCCATTTAAGGCTTGCTTATTTTAAGTTTTCTGAGTCGCTGAATCCAAATTTTAACTTCCTACCATCATTTCCCCCAAAATTTTGATGAAACAAACTCCAAAATAGATTTAAAAAAAGTTTTAGTGAAAAAGGTATCTAGAAATTCAGAAAGTAGACAAAATTTGCAAGAAAGATGATGAAGAACAGTTTGACTTAGGATGAATGGGGATGGGGGGAGGCCGCCTCTCAATACACGCCGCAAAGCTGCGTGCACTAAGTTATGCAATTTCACTTAACCATTCGCATCGTATGCGTTCGTTCTCTCATTCGCCCTACAAATTTTATCTCTATGTCTTACGTTATGTATTTTAGGTCAGTGAATTTGAATTTTTAACTTCTCACAAAAATCCTTCCCCCAAATTTTGGTAATACGATCCCCTAAATACTAGATTAAACAGTATTGCATAATTTAGTGCATGCAACGTCACGACATATATTCTGAATCAAACTCACCCCTCCCCGTTCATCTTAAATTATAATGTTATGTATCTTATTTATTGCAAACTTTGTCTATTTGTTGAATATTTAGATATTTTTTTCAAAAGCAAAGCTAAAAAAAGCTATTTTGGGGGTTATTTTATCATTTATTTTTTTGGGGGGGGAGGGGAGGGGATTTTGGGGGGAAATTAAAATTCGGATTGAGTGATCCAAAAACCATAAAATAAGACTTATAGGAAAAGTTCGGAGGGGAAACGGGAGAACGAATGGAAACGATGCGAGTGGTTAATCCCTTGCGGCGCACTGGTTTTATAGATATACCACTTAATTTTAACTCCCAAATGCCACATTGGCACAGGAATTTTATTTAAATGAATTACGGTTCATTGAATGCGTGAAATATAGCGTTTTCTTATTTACAAATAAAGTTGTTTCCAAATTCCGATGTCGGTCATTAATTTGCCCTGCGCCGCAAAGGGTTAAGTGGAGCTGCATAACTTAGCTCACGTAGTGCTTAACTTTTAGGAACTTAACGGAAAATGTTGTCCTTCGTTAACTGTTTCGCGTAGGGAGTCTTTTACGAAATTTTTAATGTTTTGTCTCCGGTTTTTGTAAACAGAAAATTGTGCCTTATTAAATCGAAAAAATGCGCCAATTAAAGAAGGCAAATTTTACAGTAGTATTTTATTGGTGGGGATAAACAAGGATTCTTAAGCTTTTTTGCTGCACGTATTACTGTCGCTCGTCCCCAAGGGGTTAACCCCTTGAGGACGAGCGACACGTATACGTGCCGCAAAAAGGCTTAAGAATCCTAGTTTACTTCCATCAGTAAAATTTTACTGTAAAATTTGCCTTATTCACTCGGAGCATTTTGTCGATTTCATAATGTACAAATTTCTGTTTTCAAAAACCGGTGTCAAAATATTAAAAATTTCTTAAAAGACTCCCGTCGCGAAAGGGTTAATAGGAAAAAGGCTGATATATATTTTAACAGCGGAACTGCAAACGGAAATGGCTCAGAGGCTCAACGATCGTATGGAGATCGGTTTTCCACTTTGATTTTGTCACTTAACCCTTTCGCGACGGGAGCCTTTTACGGAATTTTTAATGTTTCGCCACCGGTTTTCAGAAACGGAAATTTGTGCCTTATTAATCGAGAAAATTCGCCGAATAAATATGGAAAATTTCCAGCAAAATATTACTGGTGGGAGGTAAATAGGGCTCCTTAAGACTTTTTCCGAGACACCGCTGGTACGCGTCGGAGTGAACGCATGAATCGTTCTTTTTGTGTCTTGGCTCTACATAACATCATCACTTTTAGCACCATGAAGGATGTTTCGGTTTAATTCCAATCATACACTTTTGGATGGAAATTGTTTGTTTGGATATGTACAATAACCTCTTAAAGTTTTGCCCACATTTTGTGAAATACCTTGTATATGCTTTTATATATCAGGAGTCAATTATTTTACTTAATTAATAGATTTAATTTTTTTTAAAGTTATGTGAACGAAATCATAGATAAAAGCTAGTATCTATATAAATCAACATTTGGGAGGAGGTGATTTTAACATCTGTGTGTCGTGATCAATGCAAACATACCGGAATATTCTGGAATCCCTTTCCACCGAAGGCTTCAAATGTCAGTTTTATTGGTGCGTTTGTAATTATGGAAATACGAAATACGTATATCGTCGTTCAGTCCGTCCATCCGTCTGTCCGCATATAACGTAGCAAAAACTGTCCAACCGAATAATTTGAAATTTAAAAATATATAACTATTTCCTAATTTTGTCGACTCATTTCAAATTTTATGAAAATCGGATGTATAGTTTAATTACAGGGACAATCAAAAGTATTCCTTACATTACGGCCAATGGGAAAAAATAGTTTCAAGTGCATTTTAATGGTATTGCACTGATTCGAACATAAGAAAATTGGTATGCATCTGTGAAGTATATACCAACATATACAGAATGTACAATGGGTGTACAAAGAATATTTATTATTAATTTACAGGTTTTAACATTTTATAAAATTGATATATGTTGCTGAGATTTACTACAAGCTACTTTCTGTATTTTAGAAAGCAGATATAGAGACACACAAAGGATTTCAGGTACAGTACTGTATCCGAAATATTGTATACTATTACATCAAGATCTGAATGTTTTTTAAAACTTTGTTATAGTAGAAACGCACCTCGTTTGCTACGTTTGACGAGCTATTTCGGACTTGTTACGTTTGGTAAGGAAAACCAAAAATTATAAATGTCTGTTTGATATAAACATGGACCATTTTATGTTAGCGATTAGTAAATCTGTGAAAAACATTAACAGTTTATTAGTAGTTATGTGACTCACTTCATTTCATTTCAAGCATTTGGATAACATACAAATTATGATAAGAATGGATATGACTAAGTTAGGCTGAAAAAAAATTATTTTTTTCTGAACCACAATTTCCGAATAGTATTTTCTTGTATTTATTCGCAGAATTCTGTATTTTAATCTTTTGCAGTCCTTTGTTGCTACTGACGCGACATGGTCTTTCTTTGCAAAATTTGTTTTTTACAAAATTTACTGTTTTTTTTTCCAGTTTTTTTCTGAAATTCTCTAAACTTTTTATGTTTAAATTTTCGGCTTAATCGTTTTTTAACATTACCAAATGCATTAAAGTATCGGAATTTTCAGAAAATGGGAACATAATCACCACGATTTGATTTCAGTTGGGAGAGGGGGGGGCTTGAGCCCCTCCCCTTTTCCTATGAAACTGCAACTACATATACTGATTACACAAACTTTATAAATCTATAGATATAAAAAAAAATTATACGTAAAATGAAAAAAATCCTCTTACATAAACACATTTTATATAAATTTAACGCACATCATTTAACTAAAAATAAAGTAACTTCAACTAATATATAAGGACAATTATTTATAGGAAAAATACAATTAATATATAATATGGTCATTGTATAAAAAAAAATGCTTTAAAACTTTCTGAAAGTCTACAAAAAACATTTTGAAAACATCACTAGGTTAACTTATTTCTTAAGTAATCAGGCATCGTATATAAAAGAAAGAGAAGAAGAACTGACTTTTTGGGTTAAATGATTTAAGTGCTTTTTAAAAGTTAGCAAAACATTTTTGCTAATGTAATATAAGAAGTTTTTAAAAACACATCGATCGGAAAACCCTTTCAACAGTAAAAAATTGTGATGTTTTTAAAGTGAGGAGATATTTTGTGTTATTTTTTAGCTTTGCATAAAAACTTAACACATTCGCTGCCGATCACGCGCCAGCACGTGAAATGGCGCCAACATTAAGGGGCCACTCACGCGCCATCGCGTGATGTGGGGTGATATCCAATAGCCAGTCACGCGCTGGCGCGGGAAATCTTTTACTAATTCTTTGTTATAAAAAGTAAGACGGCTACTGGGAAAAACCCACTTCTACAGTGCGGCATTAACTATCATCACATCTTCACATAGGCGGTAGCGAACATGAAAAGAGGAGATATGCTGTGTTATTTTTTAGTTTTACATAAAAGCTTTTGATTAAAGCGTAATAATGCAAAATTTATTTTTGGCACCAGTAATGCAGAAAAATAAAATTTGCAATATTTTATTAACCGTTTGCGAGGCAAACAATTGTGTTTGTGTAATTCTGCACTCCCACCGGAAATTTTGAAATCTATATTAATAAAATAACAAATCGCTCTGTGTGTGTGCGTGTGTGTCTACGATAGTTAGCGAAAACTACGGTACGTACGAAGCTCAAAATTTTTCTGAGAGTAGCCCAATATCTCTCCTGATGTACCTGACGCTCAGAATTTCAAAATTCTATTTATTAACTGAGTAATTAACTAAATTCCAAACCTCACTCTCATAAAAATTCGCTTTTTTTAGCTTTTTCCTTTTCATTCTCTTATGGTTGGTTGGTTGCATAAAATTTTCGCAGAAATAATTTAAAAAACTGAGACTGACCTTTAAAATTCATAGACTGGCAAACTGTCAGTTTAAATGAGGATTTTTTTTAATCACAGCTGCTGTACGCCATGGAGGAAAAAGATAGGTGGTGGCGAAGTAAACCGAAAAAAAGAAAGGTTTGCAAGAGGAAATCATTTATCGCTGAAATTTTAATGTCTCAAAATAAAGCACGAGGAAGGAATTTTGTATTAATAAGACGGATTGGAAGAAATGAATTACAGCTGAAGCATATTTTACGAAGAAATCGTAATTTTTTTAAATGTTTTTTTCGATTATATTATTTATTAAAATAAATGTTTGCTTTTAAAATAATTGAAATTGGAAAATTAAAAATAATTAAATGTCAAAACAAAATTAAATAAAATATTGAAAACATATGATTTGAAGTAAAAAATTGTGTTACTAAAAGTTTTCGCTTTTTTTCAGAAATTTTTGATACTTTATAACGTAGATGAAAAATGTTTATGATTTAACAACATATTTATAATTCCATGTCAATATATAAAATATAGTGATGAAAAGATTCTTTTAAAATCATGCATGAACACTTAAATAATAATATTAATCTAAAAACTAGATTTCAGAGTGCAGACTATTTTAAGACATTAACGAAAGAATGTTGATTTTTCAAGCAAAGTCTTAAATGATGCTTCTATATTGATATTTCAAAGTCATATGATAAAAATAATAAAATAATTCTTGCCTATGATTTATCTAATTGTTTCTTTCATGCATTCTTATCGTGTATTACAGGCAATAATGGCACAAAACGTTATTTTTTAAACGAAATTTTAGTCATCTATTCAATAACAGTTTAAAAGGTAAAAAACAAAAACAAAGAAATACTGGTTTAAACCAGTTTGAATTGATCGCAGTTTCAAAGCACATGGTTTTGTTGGTGCTTATTTGGACTTAATGTCGCGGATTTTCGAGTTACATTTTTTGCGTCACCCCCAAGACATTATACTGCCACTCTATTAATTTCTTTTTACTATATGGTTGTACGCATATTTTTGGCATTTCGAACATTAGAATGTATGAGTCATTAGCTGTGTTGCAGTAAAAAACATTACACAACACTTTTATATGAGTTTATTTTTTTAATCATTGATTAAATTTAAATGTGTTCTATTCAATTTAAAATTGTAATACGGCTTTAATTTGTTTTTAAAACAAAAATAAAATAGCTGTTTGGCGTACAATTGTTTGTATCCGCAAACGATTCATTCACCATAATAAATTATCAAATAGCAAAGTAAATTATCTATCAGAAATAGCCATAAAAAGAATAGTAGCAAAACTGATTATAACCTTAATGTTTAGACTAATTTAAACATAACCCGATTCCAACCAAAAAAAAAAAAAAAAAAAAAAGACCACACTCCGATCCGTGATACCCAAAATTTCCGTGAGTATAAACCCGACCCTGACCTAAATATTCTGTTTGGGAAAAACTATGTATTTGATAACTGACCCGAACCAAATCTGAATCCCGCAAAAATGTTCAAGTGAAGCATAACCCGATTCAAACAAAGAAAAATAATTTTTGTGGGCATGAAATCTGACCCGAACCTAAATACTTTTTTTAAAAAAACCCGAAATATGACTCCAACGAAATCTGAAACCGATAAAAATATTCCAGAGAACTATAACCCGATCCCAGCAAGACAAAATATTTTCCGTGGTCATAAACCCGACTCAAACCTAAAAAACTTCGTTTGAAAAATCCTGAACTTTGACCCAAACCACATCTAAATCTGACCAAAGTATTCTAAAGAACCATAACCGGATTCGAGTAAGACAAAATAATTTCCGTTGACATGAACCCGATAAGAACCTAAAACTCCCATTCAAAAAAATACCTGAAATTTGAATCGAACCAAATCTGAATCTGACAAAACTATTTCAAACAAACGCAACTGGATCCAAACAAAACAAAATATTTCCATGGACATGAACAAAATCCGAACACAAAAAATGACTTGGCAGAAATATTCCAGTGAAGCATGTCCTTATTCGAACAAGACAGAATTATTTCCGTGAACATGCAAGAAGACCCGAACTCAACAGTTATATTTGAAAAAAAAACTCGAAATCTGAATTGAACCAAATCTGGACCTGACAAAAATATTCCAAAGAACTATAACCCAATCCAAGCAAGACGAAATAATTTCTGTGGACTCTAACCTAAAAAATTCGATTTGAAAAAAACTGAAATTTGACCCAAACCACATCTAAATTCGACCAAAATATTCGAAAGAATCATAACTGGATTCGAGTATGACAAAATAATTTCCGTGGACATGAACGAGATCCGAATCTAAAAATTCTATTTGAAAAAATACCTGAAATTTGAATCGAACCAAATCGGAACCTGATAAAAAATATTCCAAAGAATCGTAACCGGATCTGAATAAGACAAAAAATTTCCATTCACCTGAACCGAATCTGAACCTAAAAAATTCTTTGAAAAAAATCACGAAATCTGAACTGAACCAAATCAGAACTTGAAAAAAAATATTCCAGTGAAGCATGTTCTAATTCGAACAAGGCAGCATAATTTCCGTGAACACGCAAGAAAACCCGAACCCAAAAATTCCATTTGAAGAAAAAGCCGAAATCTGAATTGAAACAAGTCTGTTCCCGACAAAAATATTCCAAAGAACCATAATTGTATCCGAGCAAGGTAAAATAATTTCCATGGACATGAATATGACCCGAACATTATAACTCAATATCAAAAAATACCTAAAATCTGAACCCGACAAAAATGTTCTAATGAATCATAACCAGATCCGAACAAGACAAAATAATTTCCATGGACATGAAACCAATATATGGTTTGGTAACATTTAGGTTGCAATTACATTACGGTAAGTCTTTTATTATATTTAATATCCCGTTAGGTTACAGTTAGGTCACGGTTAAGTTAAAGTTAGGTTAAAGTTAAATCGCATTTGTTTTATGGTTAGAATAAGGATATGATACAATAAAGTGAAAGCTAGGTTACATTTATGTTATATTTAATTTACGGTAAGGTACTGTTAAGTCAAAGTTAGATTACAGACAGGTTATGGTTACGGTAAAAAAGTTTACGGTTAGGAATTTATCCATAGAGCATGATTATGCATGATTTGATTAAAAATAACACTTACTTTTGTTAAATGGCTCTGAAATTATAATACTACATACCAACACTTTAGCTACGAGCGAGTATCGCTTTCATTCATGGTATAGTCGGATTTAAGAGTGATATAATTAGTTTGAAATCCAAAATATTTCACTTGGGATTTCTATGTGAAAAAAAAAAATTAGTTACGTGACTTAACAGTGATTTTTGATAAATATCAACACTTTAACACGAAAATCATGCATTCGTTGGATACATATTCCCTCCCACATTTCTCATCGCTCATTTTGAGTATTTTTAGAGCTTAACATTAGCTGTTTTTTAAACCGATTTTTCACACAGTCAGTGGCCACGTATTTCAGACAATGCATTTCTGCATGTTTGGAGTTAATGATAAAATCATACAAATTTCAAGTTCGTTTAATATTGTTAATACGGACCCGGGCAACGCCGGCGGGTCAGCTAGTATTTACTAAAATAAGGAAAGGCAATTTCGCAACATTATTATTTTTAGCCAAAAATAGAAAAGAACAATTTAGTAATTTTTTTCTGGTGTTAATCTTCATTAATCGTAGGTGGGATGTAATATATTCCACCGCCCTTCAAGGGGTTAAAACATTTTGACCTAGTATAATTGTAGATAATTTTTTTCAAAGTGTTGCCATCCAAATAAAATTTGAGAGACGCCAGAGTCAAAGTGTTAAGGCCGTGAAAGTTAATATTCGAAAGCAGTTTAGATCAAATCTAAGCACCTCTACATATACTAATTACATGAATTTTATAATGCTTTGGATATCAAAGATTTTTTATATCTAAAAAAAAATCTACTTACGTAAATACATTTTATATAACTTTAATATACATCTGTCAACTAAAAATAAACTACCTTCAACTAATATATAAGCAGTGTTGCCAGATGGGCTACTTTTTTCAAATTCAGATTCTTGTTGGTTGATTGGAGTTTAATGGCGCAAGCTCCCTTTAGGGACATGCTGCGCCATCGGATTCTTGATTAACACCACTTTTTTGTAATGGTACAATGCTACTTATTTAATCACGGATTAATAAAGGCGAAAACAAAGGGAATTTTACCGTTTAAAAAAAGTGGCGCTAATCAAAAAAATTTAATTTAAAAAAGTAGCCCACTGGCAAAACTGTATATAAGGACAATTATTTATAGGAACAACGCAACTAATGTATAATATGGTTATTGAATAATAATAAAAAAAAGGCTTTAAAAACTTTTTTTAAATTTACTACAAACGTTTTGAAACACCTCTAGATATACTGATTACATGAGTTTTATAAAACTTATCAAAGTTTTTCTTACTCGTAAAACGAAAAAATCATCTTACATAAATGCATTTTATATAATTTTAACACACATCATTCAAGTAAAAATAAACCACTTTTAATTAATATATAAATACAATTATTATTGGAAAATCGGAACTAATATATAATATGGTTATTGCATTAAAGAAAAAAAAATACTTTAAAAACTTTTTGAAAACTTACTACAAACATTTTCAAAACACCATTAGGTCAACTTATTTCACAAGGCATCATATATAAAAGAAAGAGAACAAGAACTGATTTTTTGGGTTAGATGATTTAAGTACTTTTAAAAGTAAGCAAAACTTTTTATTTCTAATGTAATATATGAAGTTTTTAAAACCACATCGATCGAAAAACCTTTTCAGCAGTAAAAAACTGTGATGTTTTTAAAGGGAGGACATATTTTGTGTTATTTTTTAGCTGCACATAAAAACTTATAATTAAAACATAATAATGCAAAATAAATTTTATAGAAAAATAAAAATTGTATTATTTTACTAACACTTTGTGTGGCAAACAGTTAAGTTTGTGTAATCACGGTCAAACTCCGTCAGCGCTCCCAGGAAGAGGAGGACATTGAGTTCGGCCGTGGTGTAATTCAGAACTTCCCCTGGAAACTTGGAAAAAATTTATTAAAATTAGGAAAAGCAATTTCACGGCCCAACTAGCAAATGGATGAAAAGAACAATTTAATATATTTTTTCTGGTTTTAATCTTCATTAATCGTAGGTGAGAATATATTCCTCCGCCCCTCAAGGAGTTAAAGCATTTTTGCTCTAGTATTAATTGTAGGTAATTTTTTAAAAAAGTGTTGCCATCGAAATAAGATTTATGCAAGAGGTGCCAAAGTCAAAGTCTTAAGGGTGTTCTTAACTGCTCCGCTCAACAAGCGCAAAACGTTTTGACACATTTACAAATTCATTTTTTAATGGAAATATATAAAATTGGAATGCCTGATTATGGAAGCGATTTCGAATCAAACTGAATTTTCCATTTTATGATAATTAAATTACCTAACCAGTTCTAAGCTATTTCGATGACGCGACCACCCGTTTTTCTCCGCCTTTTCGACCGGTTTTTCTGCTTTCGTCGGGAAATGTGCTCAAAAGTGTCAGCTTTGAAGTCTTGCTATAAAAAATCTATTGTGCTTTTAATAAAACAGAAAATTGAGTGCAATTAGACAGTTTCTGAATAATAACTCCTGCTATTTTCATGCATTTCGGAACAAAAATAAATTAAAGTATGTGTCACAAAGCTGCCCTTTTTGATTTAAGAACACCCTTAAGGACGTGAAAGTTAATATTCGAAAACAGTTTAGATGAAATCTAATCACCTCTACATAACTAATTACATGAATTTTATAAAGCTTTGGATAACAAAGTTTTTTATACCTAAAATAAAAAAAATCAACTTACACGAGATTATGTTCGAATTTTACGTAAATTTAATATACATCATTCAACTAAAAATAAACTACCTTCAACTAATATATAAGGACAATTTTTTAATAGAAATTACATATAATATGGTTATCGCATAAATTAAAAAAATTTTTAAAAACTTTTTAAAAATATATTACAAACATTCTGAAAACACCACAAGGTATATACTGATTACATGCGTTTTATAAAGCTTTAGATATCAAAGTTTTTTTTTACTCGTAAAATGAAAAAGTCATCTTACATAAGTACATTTTGTATAACTTTAATGCATATCATTAACTAAAAATAAACTACTTTAAATTAATATATAAACGTAATTATTTATAAGAATAACGGAACTAATATATAATATGGTCACTGCATTAAGAAAAATAGTTTAGAAACTTTTTGAAAACTTACCACAAACACTTTCAAAACACCATTAGGTCAACTTATTTCACAAGTAGTCAGGCATTATATAAAAAAGAAAGAGAACAAAAATTGACTTTTTGGCCTAAATGATTTAAGTGGTTTTAAAAGTAAGCTAAACTTTTCTTCTAAAATAATATGAGAAGTTTTTAAAAACACATCGATCGGAAAGCTGTTTTAGCAATAAAAAACTGTGATTTATTTTTAAAGGGAAGAGATATTTTCTGTCATTTTTTAGCTTTACATAAAAACTTATGTAACGCACCTTTCAACTCCACTATTCTTTCCAAAGCCCAGAGGGCGCTGTTTTCATTGGTTCCTTGCACGGAACATTTTTTCTTACCCCCCAGAGAGATGTGAGTTAGCTCGGCAAGGAAAGATGTCACACCGTTGACACGAAAATGTTCTACACCTTATCCAAGGTGAATACTTCCCATGTATGTCTAAAATCTCATCTGTAATCGTTCTATGTTTTGTGTGTGTTTGTTATGTTTTGTGAAATAAATGTTTTTGTGACGTCAAGAAATCTTTGTTTCTTCAAGTAACCGCCACACTTATGATTAAAACGCTCCAGTGAAAAATATGGTAAAACAGGGTGGAGAGAGGTCAGGGAGAACCGGGGAAAACACAGTCAAGAAAAGAGGAAAATACAGAAAATACTTTAAATAATATAAAGAGATTATATAAACTGAATCTATCTTTAACAAAGTGCTGGTATTTATCATCTATATAGACTGTGTTTTTATCTAACCTCTCGCCACCCTGAAAAATGTATCTTTCATTTTATTCCTCATTTTCGTGTAAAAGTGTTTAGTTTCGTCCTGGAAATTTTTAAAAAATAGAAGATTTATTTTTTTGTCAATGTTATGACAACCGAAGACAAATTTTTGATAGAAAATTTAAAAGCGACAACTCTTTGGATATTAATCCAATAAAATAAAAACTATCAAGAAAAAACTTTTGCACATATATTAGCTGAAAGTCCAGTCTTCTTAATTAACCAGGGTGCGAGTGAACAGGGAAACACATAGTAAAAACAAGCTGGAAATTGCACGTGAAGCGTAGCAAATGAGGTGCGTTCGTACAATTACGAAGTTTTTAAAATATCACTCTCATATATCAATCTCATAAAAATTGTAAATAGTTAATTACAAATAAAATGCACACCAAACAATGTTCTCCCTATACCATTATGTGATGAAATACTTTTGTGTGGCTTTGTAAATCAGTAACAAATGCTCTTTGCACCACTGGTTATGCAAAATCTATATTATAATATGTACTTTATAGGTGCATATCAATTTTATTATGTTCGAATGAGTGTAACACCATTAAAATGCATTTGAAAAAATTTTCCCCATTGGCTGTAATATAACGGAATACTTTTGATTGTACCTGTAATTGATCTATGCATCCGATTGCCATGAAATTTGAAATGACTCAACAAAATTATGTAATAATTATGTATTTTAAATTTCAAACGTTTAAAATGCATTTGAAACATTTTCCCTATTCACCGTAATGTAACGGAATACTTTTGATTGTCCCTGTAATTGATCTATGCATCCGATTTTCATAAAATTTGAAATGACTCGACAAAATTAGGTAATAATTAAAAATTTAAATTTCTAACGATTCGGTTGGATAGTTTTTGCGTTGTTATATGCGGACGGACAGACGGACTGAACGACAACTATAGGGGCTACGTATTTACATAATTAGGAACGCACCTTAAAAATGAATGTACCAGCATTTTCTTATAGGAAATTCTTATAATAATATAAAAGGATTAAAGAAGGCTAATTTCTCTATAACAAAATACTAGTATTTAACACCTTTTCTAACTGTATTTTTCCCTGACAACTAGCCATTCTAATAGTAATTCCACAGTAATGTGCTGTAAAAGCGACCATATTGTTTACAGTTTTCTTGCGGAAGAGAGAGGGTTAAGTGCAGTTTATTTATAGAGTTATGTATAAGGTGGATGCGACATATAGTATAGTGCAGGAGTTCTCAAACTATGGTTTTGCGTATCAGTAACAGGGCTATTTTTTTAAATTCAGATTTTTTGACTGGCACCACTTTTTAGAAATGTTACAATCCCTTTTTCTTTACACTTAATTGATATGTCATTAACCCTTTGAGGGGCAAGCAGTTGCGTTCATGTAATTCTGAACTCCCATCGGAAATTTGTAAGAGAGTTATAACAAAAAGAGGAAAAGCAATTTCGCGACTGTTTTCCACCAAAGTTAGAAAAGAGAAATTTAATGACATTTTTCTGGTGTAAATCTTCATCAAACGTAGGTGGTATATAATATATACCACCGCCCCTAAAGGGGTTAAGTAAAGTGAGTTTTACTATTTAAAAAAATGGTGTAAATCAAGAGATCAGATTTTTGAAAAAGTAGCTCACTTACTGGTATGCGAAACCATAATTTCAGAACCCCTCGTGTAGTGTCTACTAGTTGAGAGCAAAGTAATTGTCACGAGGTGACGGCTGATTTTTTTTTTTTACATTAAATCAATCGTTTCTGATTACCAGGATCGATCTGGCCTGAGCAAACTTCCACCGATAAATTTTGAATAGAAAATTTCGTTTTATTTTAGCGGTTTATTTATTCAAAATTTCTCTCAAAAGTAAGTAAAAACTCCTATTCGTTTTTATGGTGAAAGATAACCGGATATTATAGTCTCTTTCACTGACAATGACAGGAAATAGTTTAGGTGGTCATGATATAGTGAAAGTTCTGAGTCGTCGAAGTAAATTTTCATCAATAGAGATTAATATAGCTTTTTTCAGGTGTTTTCTCCCACCAGTGAATTTGAATAGAAAATTTAATATTTTCTAAGCATCTTATTCAAAGACATTCCCTTTCATAAATATGGTTAAAATTTCTATTTGTTTTTACTGGTGGCAATTTGGCCAAGTATTATAATTTTCTTCACTTTGACAAAGAAGAGGCTGTCTAGATTGTTTTGACTACTTCCCTGTTTTGCCCGTACGTCTTACAGGCAACATGTTTTTGCTAATTATGCTTTACCCGTACCACATACAGGCATCCATATTCCAATCATACCCTATTTACTCGTGTATAACGTGCACCTAGTACTTTACAAGAAAAAATTGTGATTTTTTTTTTAATCTCCTATGTAACGCGCACCATAAATTCGATATGCAAATGAATGAATGACCAAATGAATTTCAGTAAAGAAAGTCGAAACAAATATTACATGAGGGCAGAAAACAAAACAAAAATGCATTTTTAGATTTCGGGTAGTAAGTGAATGAGGGAAAATAGGAGTGAGTGACGGTAATGAGAATTGCTAATTTGCGTTTAAATAATGTTACTAGCTCTGTTGTATAAACAACTGCAAGGAGTGAAATAAAGATGCAGTAATACAGTCGAGTCTCTATATAACGAAATCCACTGTTCCAGTAAAAAATTCGTTATATAGAGAAATTCGATGTATAGAGAATGATGTTAAAAATCGTATTTAATGTGTGAAATCTGAACAAATATTATTTTTGATGTTTTGAATTAATAATTTGAAATGTTTAAAAATAAATATTAACCTAACATTTTATTTCTTAATTATTTAAGCTGTTTCAAAAAAGAGTGATGGAAAATTGATTCCATATGATTTCGAAGCCTTTTAAAACTACATAAATTAAGACCAATTTATGAAAAAATCCGTTATATGGAGATAGATATTTCGCTATATAGAGACTGTTTTTAATGTAATCATGCGAAAAGGGGACCGTTCTTACTGAAAATTCGTTATATAGAGAAATTCGATGTATGGAGTTTCGTTATAGAGAGACTCGACTGTACTTACATTAAGCAACATTTCCCAAGTTTTAATGCTTTCTATGAATACATTTCTTGATTCATAGGTATATTGTGTGATTATATCCAACAGTGAAAAAATATTCCCTGTATAACGCGCACCTAGTAGTTTTGCCTTAATTTTTTGAAAAAAATGCGCGTTATACACGAGTAAATGTGGTAATTTATTACTCGTAAAATGTTATTGTAAATCTTGTATTACTTAATCGGAGCATTTTGCTGATTCAATGAAGCAAAAACCTCTGTTTTGAAAAATTGGTGATAAAAGATTAAAAATTTTATAAAAGACGTGAAAAAATAGCATTTTTCAAAAATATTGATCAGTTGAAGATTGAAAAAAAAGCATTTTTCAAAAATATTGATCAGTTAAGTGATTAAAGAGTTACATCTAAAAATTTCAAGCGACAAAATTTGTCTGCGATTCGTCAATTTCCCCGCAGTTCATTGACTACTCTAGAAAAAGCTTTTAAAACGTCATATTTATAAGTATTTGATAGGCGACTCGTTCGTTTTAGGCGTTACCCCTTTAACTGGTTTGTCCGAACGCATTTTCAGAAAGAATCACGTTTTGAGTACCTTATCGCCAGAACAACGATTGGCGCGGAGATGAAGTCAATGCTACGCATACTTTCTTGTTTGTGACGTAAACGCCTAGCGAATAGCAACCCTTCCTTCTGCAAAGAAATCGCGCTTATTGTTCATTTGTTTTTTCCGTAAATGTTATCAAGCAAAGACTATAATATGAGGAAATGTTATTCACCGTTGTTTACGATTAAAACATAGCTTAAAACAAAGAGCTTTTTCAGATTAAAATGCTTTAAATTTCACAAAACATCTAAACATAGTTTTTTCCCCCTCAATTCAAAAGTATTATTACCTTAACCCTTTCCGGCACGGGCAAGATCTGCTAGTAAAATTAGAAATTATCGACTGGCACCGGAATTAACAAACAAATTTTTTGGATAGTTCGAAACTCCTATTTTAAGCTTTTATTATAAATGCAAAATTTTACTAAAATATTATTGGTGCCGTTTGCAAGTTTGGAATTAAAATTAAGTATCCCAGACCGGGCACAGTGTGCCGGAAAGGGTTAACTCGCTATGTTCGAAGAAATTGAGATGTTAATTAAAAACAGTACTAAAAATTCTCTTGTAATAAATATAATTCTATTAATCATATGTTTTATGACACATTTGAACTTAGTTTATTTTGTGTTTGGCGATGCAGCTAGCTGAACGTTCTCACTTTCGCCATCTCGCCAAGGCTGGTGCTCAAAACGTGATTCTTTCTAAAAATGCTGCCCGAACGCCGTACGGGCAAGACGAAATTGCTTATTTCATCATTTAAAGCTTTTTGACACCACTATTATTTTTAAGAAAATTTTCATACTATTAAAAGGCGGATATGTTTGGACTAAATTTTACAAATATTTTATTTAAATAATAGTGGTTTGAGTCCGCTATTTTCAATTTATTGGACGGAAAAGAATAAACCAGTTAAGGGGTTAAAGACGCGCCGACAGAAGATATTTGCTTGCTTTCGAAGTGACTGCCCTGGAGCCATAGGGAGTCGTCTATAAATGATTTCACACATTTCTTCAATATTTTTTACCCCTCCCCTCCCTTTTGTCACAAAGTGTCACACTTCATCATACCCCTGCCCCTCCCCCTCTTGTCACATGTCAAGCTGCATTACGTAAACATATATTTACAAATCAGCAATAAAGCACTACGTTATGGATCATAATTCAAATTTTATTTTTTGAAACTTTAACTATATGTTTTAATGACGTTTATGAACATGACAACAAAAATGATTCGCGTACTAATTTTATATGATTTACGATTAAGGTTTACAACAAAAAGCATAATTAACATGTAATAATAATAAAATATTAATATGAAAAAGAAATTGAAAGCAGTAGTATTTTGGAATTTGTAAAATAATTTAATATTTGGTTTTAAATCTTATCTTTAAATTTCATAACTTGGTCTGCTGGCTTTTAATGTTTTTATTTTAATCAAAACGTGTGATGTCAAACTTCTTTTTACCCCCTCTCACCCCTTTGTTACACATTGTCACAATTTCACGAACCCCCTCCTCCCATCAAAGGGTGACATCATTTATCGACGGCCCCAAAGATAACATGAAGACGCCTGGAATTTGAAGCGACTTTGACCTCTCTTGTAACAGCCTCGTGTCACAGCAGACACGGACCTGACTACCACTGAGTAAAACTTCCCCCAGTAAAAATGGATATTTTTTTGCTATTATTTATGACTAAAAATTTTTCATTAATAAGACGTTTAAATAAGGAAATTATTTCTATTTAAATTTTCAAGTGAAAGTTTGCCTTGGCTGTAATCAACCCCTGCGAAAACTTTTACAGTGGAAGCTTTGCTATGTTAAGGTTACTGTCCCTGGCCGACGAGAGCTAAAGCTATTCCTTTGGGGAGGTTATTTTCTGATATCTGATTTGCATTTTGACATATTTAAATAATTTTTTGGATTCGATAGCTGAGGTGAAAACCGACATAGCACCTTTTTTATTTTCTCGATTTTGAATGCTGATAGTTTTTATAAAGATAGTTTCACTTTCAAAACCGGTTTCAAAACTGAAAGTGTCTTTTTATAAAATATCTGCATTCAAAATCGAAAATGTAAAAAAGAAGCGATGTTGGTACCTCAGCTATCCAATGCAAAAATAAATAAATAAATAAATAATGTCAAAATGCAAACTAGATACTAGAAAATAACCTCCCCATACGAATAGCATTAGCTCATGAGCGCTTCGTTGGCCAAGGACAGGGGCCTTGAGGTTTAATTGAGATTAATAAAGAAGTTTATTAATAATTCCATGTCGTAAGTATGAGTAAAAAAAAAGACAAATGTCAATAAAAACAATTCACTGAAAGCATTGGATGCTCCAACAACATTTTTGTTCTATTATAATTTATGTATACATATATGTACACACTTACATACATACATACACATATTGTTTTTTAAAATGCGAATATTTAGTAAAAGTAACTTAATTATTAATTTCTTGCTCTTCGCGTACTCCAGGTTGGGAACCAATAGTTTAGATTGAAATTTCCATTTCGAAATAAACGAAATTATTTTTTAACTACCCTAAGAGCAGGACCGAAATCCAAATAAATCAGGAATGGAAAATTGTAGCATGCCGGACATCACTAATTTTGTAAAGAAATAGGCGAATTCTTAAATAATAGAAATTCGATGATTAGATACGGCAAAAAATTATTATAAAATTTTAGTGTTGTACAGCGTGCCACTGTTGGTCACCCTTGAAATAAATGATTTTTTTTGTAGTTTGTCCAACACTCATTTCTTTTTTAAACTCATATAACACAACAGGACGGAAATGTAACTTTTCATTTTCCATTTCAATATTAATCATCTATACAAATTATTTAAAAAAATATATTTTTAATCTTATGTTCACTCACAAATGACTGCACTTGTAAACTAGTCGTTGTGTGCCATCGTAATACTATTTACCAATCATGGATATGCATACTTTAACATATGGAAATAAAACAAGTGTAAACAAATATAAAATGCATTTCAATTCCAAATAAAATTTAAACATGTATTTAAATATTTTTGGTACATAGTAATGCTCTCTATTACGGAATTGCGGGTATCACTTGATTATTCGGACGCCCCATTTCGACAAATTATATATGTGATATACGCTCTTCCTATTTTCTTCATAAATTTTTTTACGAAACACCTGTGTGCTTTAAAGTAATCCAAAATAATCCAAGGAATCAAGCTTTGATGAAATAAAAGTTTAATTAAACACACGGAACACAAATGACAGGGACGAATACAGCAAGACTTGAACACAAACACACAAAAATTAAATATATATATGTAAATATCCGGATTTCGTATTTCTTACAAGAACTTCTAACTACTCTTCTTTCACAACAGATCAATCTCGTGCTCGAAGCACATACATATCCCAATTTTTTGGATAATATTTTTATTCTGTTTACCTGCATCAGACATTGGCAGGTCTACCTCTTACCTCCGCACACACACCTCTCTCTCTCTGCGTTCGTAACCCCTTTTTCTCCCACACTCTCCTCCGCTGGTCACGTGACCCAAGAGCGGGCGCCGATAAATAAAACAAAAAAACACATCATCAGTCATTACACCCCCCACGCAAGATTGAAAATATGGTACACACTTATTTTAAATCTGAAATTCGACTGATGATGTTACACTATTTAACAATGATTCCCCAAATTATAATATGTATATATAAAAAAAAATAACACCACAAATACAACCGTATCCAGAGAAGGCACGTCTTCCGGGATTCTTCCTATCTGCTAATATAAAATAGAATTAAATTAATACTTCATATACACAATATAACATACAATTAACAAAAAGCAATACACAAAACTTAGTAAACATTAAACAGGACACTAAGAGCTGCTGAAAAAAAAATGTATATTGTTCCACACTCTTCAAGGAATGTTCAAACACTGGGTGCTTCAAAAGTTGTTGAATGTCTTACATAGTGTCCAAGCGTGATAAGGCATCAGCATTAATTAGTTTGGCACCCGGGCGGTGCGAATTCTTAATATCATACTTTTGTAAGGCTAATGCCCATCGCTGCAGTTTTGAAGATTGAGGGGCATTTTTGGTGATAAAAGTTAATGGATTATGGTCCGTAATAAGTTCCACAGGTGAACCGAAAATCCACGTTTCAAATTTTTTCAAACTCCAGATCACTGCATAGGCCTCCCTTTCAATTGTTGGCCTTGCCTGTTGAGTTTTGGTGAGTTTTTGACTGGCGTAACTTACTGGATACACTACTCCATCTCTTCTCTGCGATAAACAGGCTCCGATGCCGATTGCAGATGCATCACACTCTATGATGAAAGGTAACCCGATAATAGGAGTATGCAGACTGGGCGCTTCGATGAGACCTCTTTTTAACGCGTTGAACGCCTGGTCATGCTCTACTGACCAGCACAAATTCTCTGGACTGTCCTTTTTTGTCAGTTCAGTGAGGGGATATGCTGTTTCAGCATATTTTGGTATATAATCTCTATAGTAATTGCACAATCCTAAGACACTTTTTAGTTGCTTCTTGGTTTGAGGCACAGCTAACTTACGGATGGCCTCCACTTTTTCCGGATCGGTCCGATGGCTGCCGGACCCAATGATATGGCCTAAGTACTTTATTCGGGGTTTTGCAAATTCACATTTTTTCAAATTGACGGAGAATCGTAACTGTGATAGTTTGGAAAATATCTTCTCTAAATGCACCAGGTGTTCCGCAAACGTTTCGGAAAAAACTGCTATATCGTCTATATATGCTCTAGCAAAGTCCTGGTATTCAGAAAGCGCTCTGTTGATTTCTCGTTGAAACGTCGCAGCAGCATTCCTCAACCCAAAAGCCATGACCTTGAAGCGATATTGAGCTCTATGAGTCTTAAAACACGCTAATTTTTGACTCTCTTCTTCTAGTGGTATGGCCCAGTAGCCTTTGAGTAAGTCCAAAGTGGAAATGACGTTGGCCCTGCCAATATTAAATAATAGATCAGTGGAGTTTTCCATAGGAAAATCATCAACCTTGGTGATTGCGTTCAGTGCCCGAAAATCTACGCAAAGTCGCAGCGTTCCGTCTTTTTTCATCACGCACACTACCGGATGCGGTGCTTCTTCATCACTTTCTTCAATCAAACCTAATTCTAGTAATTCTTGAATTTGTTTGTCTACTTGAGGTTTTAGGTCCTCTGGAATTCGATAAACATAAGGTTTCTTCTTCTCATTATCATTTAATCTTATTTTGTGTGCACCAACTTTTGCTATTTGTATTTTCTTTGAAAATAATTCTTTATATCTAAACAATAAATCTAACATCTTTTCTCTTTCTACGTTTTCCAAATGATTTAAATTTACTTCTTCGATTTTAAAATAGTTCGAGTTATCCTTTGTACTAGGGGTGGGATGGACTTCCCCTAATTCTTCTTCATTCTCAAAAATTACCCCCACTGCTTGTACCCTAGGAGTAAATTTCTTTATCTTATTCACGTGAACATTTTTAATGTTTCCGTTCGTTAACCTGACTTTGTAAGAATCGGGATTACACCTCGCCACTATTTCGGCTGGCCCTGTCCATCTAGCGTAAAGTTTATTACTAGAGTCTGGGATTAATAAATATACCTGCTCCCCCGGTCTAAATTCCTTATAAATTGCCCTTCGATTCGCATACTTCGCATACGCGCCCTGTTTAACCTCCGCTACTAGTGAAGCTTGTTCCGCCGCCTTTTCTAAGTTAATTTTTAAATCCTGAAGGTATTCGGTTGCACTTTTCCCGAGATTTATAGGTAGTGGAATTTCACCCGACCATGTGGATTTTAATACCGCCAATGGCCCCCTGGCCTCCCTTCCATACATCAACTTAAATGGCGACACCCCCGTTGTACAATTAGGAATCTCCCTATACGCAAATAATAAATAAGGGATGTGTTTATCCCAATTTTTAGAATCGCTCCGAATGATATGGTGCAACATGCGTTTCAATACCTGATTATACCGTTCAACCAATCCCGAACTTTGTGGATGTCCCGGTGTTGCAAATCTAGGAGCCGCCCCTAGCCTAGCATGAAATTCCTGCATTAAACCTGATACAAAATTTCCCCCCTGATCACTTGCTATTACGCGGGGTATCGCTGTCCGCATAAATATTTCTAACAGCGCATCACAAGTAGCCTTAGCCGAAATTGTTCTTAACGGAACCGCTTCGGACCACCTACTGTGTTGGTCAACCAAAGTAAGTACATATTGATGTCTACGCGCCGAAGGTGGTTCAATTTTCCCAATTATATCAATATTTACAACGTCAAATGGGAGCTCCGGTCTTTCAATCGGAAGAATCGGTATCTGATCACTGGCTCTCTCCCGGCTTCGCAACTGGCAGTCCTTGCACGATTTACAATACTCCTCTACATCCCGTGACACGCCTGGCCAAAAAAATGAATACCGAATTCTTTCTTTCGTTTTCCTTATACCGAGATGGTTCGCAAAAATTGATTCATGTGCAATCCTTAAAATTTCCTCCCTCCTAATTTTAGGCACTACTAATTGCATGACTTGATCTCCCGAAACCTTTTCCCTATGATAAAGTAAATTATCCACCATAACAAACCCATTTTTCCCTTGTTTTGCATCTTTAAATGCCCCCTGTAAAGATTCGCAATTCTTTTGTTGCTCCCTGTAAATGGTCGTTTCCGAATGCTGATTCGAATTTAAATCCTCGCAATCATTTTTCGTTCCAATACAATTAATAATCAAATTCCCTTCAAAAGATTCATTTTCAACCTGCAAACATAAATATTTATCACTCGTATTTTGTTCTTTTTTCTTTTCCAACGATAAATTTTCATCCCTCCTTTTCGATTTCGTCTCACTTGTTGGTGCCAGACTGTCGGCTATTCTTTTCCCTTCTCCAATTTGCAATGATTGTAATAACTCATAAACCTTCGGAGTAATAATACATGAACTACATAATTTATCTGTCACTGCAAATAATACATCCACACTGTTAAATAAACAATTTGATTCACTCATGTTTAGAGAAACCGGTAACGTTACAAGATCAGCAGTAATTTGCTCGCCAAAAGCTGAAATCAACTGAATTGATGAATTTTCATTATTTTTAAATGATTCTGGTATTTCATTCGAATTTATAACGGGAATCTCAGCAGCGCTGTCAATTAATGTTTTTATTTTTTGTTTCCCCACCCAAATTTCATCGTATTGCAATGGTTGAGTACTTATTGCGTCATTTTCAAAGCATAAAGCTGTCACTTTCGCTATCAACCTTTCGTCTTTATTTTTTCCGGTAGAATCTTTTTTCATTTGATAATGAGAATTTCCCGACCTCTCTTTTTCTTTATTATTAGGACAAAACCGTAAATGAACGATTTGACGGCACAATTTACACACGGACTTTTTCCTATCATTACGCGAATTAAAATTATTTCTTAGATGCGGTGGAATATATTTGCCAGATCCGAAATCATCAGAACCGCGACAATTTGTCGATTTATCATATAACTCAGAAAAGGTTCTACCTTTTGATGTAAACCAATTATCGCATAATTCCGCAATTTCCCGCGCTTTTAACCAATTATCTAATTGTTTTATTTTGACATAGCTTCGCGCCTCTGAGTCTAACGCATCCATTAATCTATCACTAACTATTAATTCATTAAGTGCATCAAAATCATTTACCTTTCTAAGTTCGCAATAAAAATCCCAATTCGCCCATAACCTAGATGCGAATTGCATATGATTTTCATTTTTCGCCCTCTTTGCCGAAAGAAAATTTTGAAGACAAGCTTCAGGAGTGGGTTGAAATTCTTTTAAAATTAAAGCTTTAACCTTTTGATAATCCTTCATTTCATCTGAATTTGCATATACTAATAAATGCGCAGCTTTTCCCCCTACTAAATTAAACAGTATTTCAACTTTCAAATCTTCCGCGACATTCTTTAATTCAAACGCCCTTTCGAGCGAAGAAAAAAATAAATTCCACGATTTAGGTTTGGTAGAAATCGCAATAGTTAAAGTTTTAACGCTTTTAATTAGAGCTTCTAACGAATTAGTTTTGGGATTTTGTCCATCCCCCCCCATCATCAGAATTTCTGTTCTCAGACTGCAGTTTAGCCATTTCTAATTGGTGTTTGATAACTTCTAATTTCGTTTTTTCTAATTCTAACGCTGTTTTCTGATCAGAATTAACATATTCTTTTTCATTTTTAAGGGCCTCTGCCTCTTGTTTCTCTTTTGAAATGCGGTCTGATACCGTTGTAACAAGGAATTCTTTTACAAAATCGAAATCCTTATCGTATTGTTCGCTTCCTTCGATTAATGCCTTTAAATCCACTATTCTATGATCTGGCTCTACTTTTAAGCCTAATTCTGTGGCTATAATGACCAGGTCTTCTTTTTTTAACCCTTTAATGCTGAACATATTCTTTTTTTTAAACTATTACTATCTTTATCAATAATTATAATCACTAAATAATATAATCATTCATTATAATCATACACTAGAATATACTCAGAACAATACTTGTTTTCAATTCTAATACGATTATCTCTTTAGAATCATTGCAAACATATTCATTAATCTAATATTCATGAATCTTCAGTTAATAAACAAAAGTTATAACTTTCAACTTTATTTCCAAAACTATAAAAAGTGGTTTCACTTACCACTGGTTCTTGCGAAGAGAGCGTGTGATATACGCTCTTCCTATTTTCTTCATAAATTTTTTTACGAAACACCTGTGTGCTTTAAAGTAATCCAAAATAATCCAAGGAATCAAGCTTTGATGAAATAAAAATTTAATTAAACACACGGAACACAAATGACAGGGACGAATACAGCAAGACTTGAACACAAACACACAAACAATTAAATATATATATGTAAATATCCGGATTTCGTATTTCTTACAAGAACTTCTAACTACTCTTCTTTCACAACAGATCAATCTCGTGCCCGAAGCACATACATATCCCAATTTTTTGGATAATATTTTTATTCTGTTTACCTGCATCAGACATTCGCAGGTCTACCTCTTACCTCCGCACACACACCTCTCTCTCTCTGCGTTCGTAACCCCTTTTTCTCCCACACTCTCCTCCGCTGGTCACGTGACCCAAGAGCGGGCGCCGATAAATAAAACAAAAAAACACATCATCAGTCATTACAATATAAATCGCCGAAACTACTCTTAAATTATACAATTTTGGCATAATTTTTACTTTAAATAACGAAAGAACAAATAAATTAGTGAAAGATTAATAAAAATATAAATTAGATGTCGAATTAAAAATTGCTTGTTGATATAACAATCAAGTATAATGTGTTTAATTTCAAGTGAATACGACATTTACGATAAGCTATTATTGGCATTTAATCTTATAGTTTGGCAATAATTTTTTGGTCAACGGGGTAATCAAGTAATATCAAATTGAAAAATGCGTAAAAAAAAATCCTTATAATTTTATAAATAATAATCATAGTAATTAACAATTTTCTGCTTCGGATTAAGCGTTTCATATCCAATTAAAATATATCTTTGAGTTGAAATTTGAATGAAATACAGGGTCATGAAAAATAAAAGAATCTGAAAAGTAGTATTAGAAATATCCCGGCAATTAATTACCAAATCAACTTCGTTTTTTAAGGAAACATTATGCGTTTCTATTGTCTTTTACATTCACACCGAAAAATAAAGAAAATTCGAAAATTTTTATGTACCTTTCATCGGCATGAATATTTCGAAAATCCGAAAAATAGTTCCAAGTAATCGAGGTAACTGATAATAAATAGGATTCTTCTCATTTTTACATACTACTAAGTACACACCAAATTTAGAGTCTCTATCTCAATTTGCTCGGGAGATAGAGAGTTTACATTAACACCGTAAATACAGACAGATAGGCAGACAGACGGATAGCCATTTTTTTTTCATAAAAACATATTTTTTCGGAACCTCAAGTGTCTCAAAAATATAAATCCGTCAAAAAAATTATTTGGATTTTCAAAATGATTGCGAGACTTATCCTATAATTCGTATGTGTAAGCGACAACAGTCAGTTAATAACATGCTTATAAAACAAACATCAGCATCACCTATACAATCTTCTGCCATATATGAAATACGACACAAACTTTTGCAATCATCAGTAGTAGGATTAATATCTCAAAACTTTAGTAAATACAATTCCATTCGCAAAAATATTTTTTGGTTTGAAAAACGGCGTATTTGATAAAAAGTTTTTTATTCTTGAATTATATGATATATACTAGCTGACCCGCCCGGCGTCGCCCGGGTCCGTATTAACAATATTAAACGAACTTGAAATTTGTATGATTTTATCATTAACTCGAAATATGCAGAAATGCATTGTCTGAAATACGTGGCCACTGACTGTGTGAAAAATCGGTTTAAAAAACAGCTAATGTTAAGCTCTAAAAATACTCAAAATGAGCGATGAGAAATGTGGGAGGGAATATGTATCTAACGACTGCGTGATTTTCGTGTTAAAGTGTTGATATTTATCAAAAATCACTGTTAAGTCACGTAACTAATTATTTTTTTTTCATATAGAAATCTCAAGTGAAATATTTTGAATTTCAAACTAATTATATCACTCTTAAATCCGACTATACCATGAATGAAATCGATACTCGCTCGTAAAAGTGTTGGTATGTAGTATTATAATTTCAGAGCCATTTAACAAAAGTAAGTGCTATTTTTAATCAAATCATGCATAATGTCCACTCTATGGATAAATTCCTAACCGTAAACTTTTTTACCGTAACCATAACCTGCCTGTAACCTAACTTTGACTTAACAGTACCTTACCGTAAATTAAATATAACATAAATGCAGTGGCGTAGCTAAGGGGGGGGGCAAGGGGGGCGTCCGCCCCGGGCGCCGAGGCCTAGGGGCGCCAAATTGAGAGAAATTGCTATATATCTATATTGGGGTGGGGGCGCAAAATTTCTTGCTGGCCCCGGGCGCCAAAAAACATAGCTACGCTACTGCATAAATGTAACCTAGCCTTCACTTTATTGTAACATATCCTTATTCTAACCATAAAACAAATGCGATTTAACTTTAACCTAACTTTAACTTAACCGTGAACTAACTGTAACCTAACGGGATATTAAATATAATCAAAGACTTACCGTAATGTAATTGCAACCTAAATGTTACCAAACCATATATTGGTTTCATGTCCATGGAAATTATTTTGTCTTGTTCGGATCTGGTTATGATTCATTAGAACATTTTTGTCGGGTTCAGATTTTAGGTATTTTTTGATATTGAGTTATAATGTTCGGGTCGTATTCATGTCCATGCAAATTATTTTGCCTTGCTCGGATACAATTATGGTTCTTTGGATATTTTTGTCGGGAACAGATTTGTTTCAATTCAGATTTCGGCTTTTTCTTCAAATGGAATTTTTGGGTTCGGGTTTTCATGCGTGTTCACGGAAATTATGCTGCCTTGAATATTTTTTTTCAAGTTCAGATTTTGTTCAGTTCAGATTTCGTGATTTTTTTCAAAGAATTTTTTTAGGTTCAGATTCATTTCAGGTGAATGGAAATTTTTTGTATTATTCAGATCCGGTTACGATTCTTTGGAACATTTTTTATCAGGTTCCGATTTGGTACAATTCAAATTTCAGGTATTTTTTCAAATAGAATTTTTAAGTTCGGATCTCGTTCATGTCCACGGAAATTATTTTGTCATACTCGAATCCAGTTATGATTCTTTCGAATATTTTGGTCGAATTTAGATGTGTTTTGGGTCAAATTTCAGTTTTTTCAAATCGAATTTTTTAGATTCGAGTTGGGTTTATGTCCATAGAAATTATTTCGTCTTGCTTGGATTGGGTTATAGTTCTTTGGAATATTTTTGTCAGGTCCAGATTTGGTTCAATTCAGATTTCGAGTTTTTTCTTCAAATAAAACTGTTGAGTTCGGGTCTTCTTGCATGTTCACGGAAATAACTCTGTCTTGTTCGAATAAGGACACGCTTCACTGGAATATTTCTGCCAAGTTCAGATTTCGTTCAGTTCGCGATTTTTTCAAAGAAATTTTTTGGGTTCGGATTGTGTTCATGTCCATGGAAATATTTTGTCTTGTTTGGATCCGGTTGCGTTTGTTTGAAATAGTTTTGTCAGATTCAGATTTGGTTCGATTCAAATTTCAGGTATTTTTTTGAATGGGAGTTTTAGGTTCGTATCGGGTTTATGTCCACGGAAATTATTTTGTCTTACTCGAATCCGGTTATGGTTCTTTCGAATACTTTCGTCAGATTTAGATGTGGTTTGGGTCAAAGTTCAGGATTTTTCAAACGAAGTTTTTTAGGTTTGAGTCGGGTTTATGACCATGGAAAGTATTTTGTCTTGCTGGGATCGGGTTATAGTTCTCTGGAATATTTTTATCGGTTTCAGATTTCGTTCGAGTCATATTTCGGGTTTTTTTAAAGAAAATATTTAGGTTCGGGTCAGATTTCATGCCCACGAAAATTATTTTTCCTTGTTTGAATCGGGTTATGCTTCACTTGAACATTTTTGCGGGATTCAGATTTGTTTCGGGTTAGTTATCAAATCCATAGTTTTTCCCAAACAGAATTTTTAGGTCAGGGTCAGGTTTATACTCACGGAAATTTTGTATATCACGGATCGGAGTGTGGTCTGTTTTTTTTCTGGTTGGAACCGGGTTATGTCTAAACATTAAGGTTATAATCAGTTTTGATACTATACTTTTTATGGCTATTTCTGATAGATAATTTACTTAGCTATTTGTTAATTTATTATGGTGAATGAATCGTTTGCAGATACAAACAATTGTACGCCAAACAGCTATTTTATTTTTGTTTTAAAAACAAATTAAAGCCATATTACAACTTTAAATTGAATAGAGCACATTTAAATTTAATCAATGATTAAAAAAATAAACTCATAGAAAAGTGTTGTGTAATGTTTTTTACTGAAATACAGCTAATGACGCATACATTCTAATGTTCGAAATGCCATAAATATGCGTACAACCATATAGTAAAAAGAAATTAATAGAGTGGCAGTATAATGTCTTGGGGTGACGCAAAAAATGTAACTCTAAAATCCGCGACATTAAGTCCAAATAAGCACCAACAAAACCATGTGCTTTGAAACTCCGATCAATTCAAACTGGTTTAAACCAGTATTTGTTTGTTTTTGTTTTTTACCTTTTAAACTGTTATTGAATAGATGACTAAAATTTCGTTTAAAAAATAACGTTTTGTGCCATTATTGCCTATAATACACGATCAGAATGCATGAAAGGTACAATTAGATAATCATAGGCAAGAATTATTTGATTATTTTTATCATATGACTTTGAAATATCAATATAGAAGCATCATTTAAGACTTTGCTTGAAAAATCAACATTCTTTCGTTAATGTCTTAAAATCGTCTGCACTCTGAAATCTAGATTTTAGATTAATATTATTTTTTAAGTGTTCATGCATGATTTTAAAAGAATCTTTTCAGCACTATATTTTATATATTGACATGGAATTATAAATATCTTATTAAATTATAAACATTTTTCATCTACGTTATAAAGTATTAAAAATTTCTGAAAAAAAGAAAACTTTTAGTAATACAATTTTTTACTTCAAATCATATGTTTTCAATATTTTATTTTATTTTGTTTTGACATTTAATTATTTTTAATTTTCCAATTTCAATTATTTTAAAAGCAAACATTTATTTTAATAAATAATATAATAGAAAAAAAACATTTAAAAAAATTACGATTTCTTCGTAAAATATGCTTCAGCTGTAATTTATTTCTTCCAATCCGTCTTATTAATACAAAATTCCTTCCTCGTGACATTTTGAGACATTAAAATTTCAGCGATAAATGGTTTAATCTTGCAAACCTTTCTTTCTTTCGGTTTACTTCGCCACCACCTAGCTTTTTCCTCCATGGCGTACAGCAGCTGTGATAAAAAAAAAATTCTCATTTAAACTGACAGTTTGCCAGTCTGTGAATTTTAAAGGTCAGTCTCAGTTTTATTTCTGCGAAAATTTTATGCAACCAACCAACCATAAGAGAATGAAAAGGAAAAAAGCTAAAAAAAGCGATTTTTTATGAGAGTGAGGTTTGGAATTTAATTAATTACTCAGTTAATAAATAGAATTTTGAAATTCTGAGCGTCAGGTGCATCAGGAGAGATATTGGGCTACTCTCAGAAAAATTTTGAGCTTCGTACGTACCGTAGTTTTCGCTAACTATCGCAGACACACACACACACACACACACAGACAGAGCGATTTGTTATTTTATTAATATAGATATATATATAGCTTTATTTTAATAGTGGGGGGAAGGTTAAAGCCATTCCGCCTGCTGAAAAGTGATGGCTTTTATTCTGCGGGTGACTTTTTATATTGTTTAATATTGTTATTTTAATGTTTACTGTTTTTAAAAATGTTTATACATTATGCACCTACTGCTTAGTAAATATTTTCATGAAATTTAAATTGTATATCTATATATATATTCACGGATTTTCAATATTAACCTTTTATACAAATTAATTAAAAATATTTTTAATGTTATGATCACTCACGAATCACAAGACATTTAATTAACAGTGAGTTATTAATATGCTTATAAAAGAAACATCATCAGTGCCTATACAAGCTTTGCTATGTATGAAATACGACATGAACTTTTGCCTATCATATGTTATAGAATTAATATCTCTCAAAACTTTAATAAATACAATTCCATTCGCAAAAAAATATATTTTTTGATTTGAAAAACGGTGTATTTGATGAAAAGTTTATTTACTCTTGAATTATGTAATATATATATCGATATATATTCATAGATTTTTCACATTGAACTTTCTTTTGAAGCTGAAATGATTGATACTTCAAGCATTTCTGTTAAGCTTATGATATATTAGAAAATAAATCAGACAACATGGCAGATATTTTAGAGGCGTGTAATAAATTTCAAACCGAAAAGGATGTTTTTGAAAATATCCATAAATCAGTGTGAAAAAGCTTTGGAATTTTTATTCGATTAAAATTAGTTTGTATTAGGAAGTGAATTACACATGTTACTAGAATTCAAGTAAACAAACTAGTTGTTGGGGGTCACCGTAATACTTACCCATCATGGATATGCATATTATAAATTATGAAAATTAAATCAAGTAATACTTAACAGCGTAAAAGAAAATTTTCCTTAAAACTCCAAAAATTATAATTATATTAACTAACAGTTTACTGCGTTGGATTAAACGTTTCATTTTCAATTAAAATATATCTTTGAATTGAAATTTGAATGAAATACAGGGTCATAGAAAATCGAAGAATGTAAAAAAATATATTACAAATATCTCAACAACTAATTGTTCGATTGACTTCATTTTATATGCAAAATTTATGTTTTTTGTTGTCTTTTATATTCACTCAAAAAATAAAAGAAATCGAAAATTTTTATATACTTTTCATCAGAGCGAATATTTTGAGGGTCCGAAAAAATATTTACGGATAATCGAAATTACTGGTATTAAATAGGCTTCTTCCCATTCTTACATATTACATAAATACCAAATTTCAGGTCTTTACCGTAATTTCGGGTAGATAAGCCGCAGCTCAAAAAATTCTGTTTTGACCTAGAAATTCTCAAAAATAAAAAGTAACATTTTGTATCGCGGTATATATTTATCTTAAGTTACTAAATGAATTTTCTGGGTCGAAACATAATTGTTTGAGCTGCGGCTTATCTACATGAAATTACGGTATTTCAGTTTGTTCGGGAGATAGAGGGTTTATAGACACACAGACGGACGGACGAGAGTTTTTCTTTTCAAAAAATATGTTTTTCGGAATCTCCAGTGTCTCAAACGTGTAAATACGCCAAAAAGATTTTTTCGATTTTCAAAACGATTGCAAGACTTACCCTATACTACGTATGATGGGTAAGTAATAAAACATGATTGCAATTCAATTTTCCGAGGTATGAAACATTATAATATGAATTAATAATATGGAACAAAATTTCTTTTATTTAACTCTTTCCGGCACACTGTGCCCGGTCTGGGACAACTAATTTTAATCCCAAACATGCAAACGGTACCAATAATCTATATTAATAAAAGAACAAAACGCTCTGTGTGTGTGTGTGTGTGTGTGTGTGTCTGCGATGGCTAGCAAAATCTACAGCATGTACAAAGTTCAAAATTTTTTTGAGAGTAACCCCAAATCTCTCCTGATGCACCTGAGCTTCAGAATTTCGAAATTCCAATTATTAACTGAGTAATTAATTAAAATCGAGAGGTCACTCTCATAAAAAATCATCTTTTCCCCAATTTTTTTCTCTTTCGTTTGTTTACGGTTGGTTGGTTGTGTAAAAATTTTAAGAAAGCTGAGACAGAATTAAAGAAACCCATGGAGGAATGAGATAAGTGGAGGTGAAGTAAGCCTCAAAAAAGGTTTGCAATATGAAACCATTTATCGCTCAAATTTTAATGTGCCAAACAAAAGGACGTGGAAGGGATTTTGTATTATAAGACGAATTGAAAGAAACGAATTACAATTGAAGCATATTTAAAGAAGAAATAGCAAATTTTTAAAATGGTCTTTGTTCTATTAATATTTATTAAAGTAAATATTCGCCTTTAAAATGAAAGAAATTGGAAAATTAGCAATAATTAAACATCAAATTAAATAAGATATTGAAAACATTTGATACGAACTAAAAATTGTATAACTAAAAGTTTCCTTCATTCATGTAATTTTAAATACTTTATAACGTAGATGAAAAATCTTTATGACTTAATAATTGCATGTAAATAAATATTTAAAGTATAATGATGAAAACATTCTTTTAAAATCATGTATGAAAACTTAAGTAATAAATATTATTCTAAAATATAGATTTCTGACTGCAGACGATTTTAAGATATTAACAAAAAAATGTTATAGTTTCAAGCGAAACGTTTAAATAATTTTCTATATTGATATTTAAAACACATATGATAAAATAATTAGTAAATTTTTATTGGTGAAATGAAGATTAGTTCTTTTTAAGAAACAAGACCAAAAAAAAAAAAAAAAAAAAAAATACCAATTTAAACCTGTTTCAATTGATAGGCGTGTCAAAGCACGTGCTTTTGTTGATACTTAATTGGACTTAATGGTAGAGTTACATTTTTAGCATCACCTCCAAAGATAATACTTCCACTCTATTAATTTCTTTTTATTCTATGAAAGAAACCAATTTGAGATTTTGACATTTCAAAAGTGACTGTTTTTTTTCCAAAGACCATTAAAATTCATAGACTGGCAAAATGTAAGTTTAACTTAGGATTTTTGAACACAACTGTTACGTCAGATCGTTGGTACTTCGTATATTAGAATGTATGTCTGGCTAGCTGTGTTGCAGTAAATATATTATATATGTATATACGAAGCTTTTTTGGCAGTTTTTTAAGTCACTGATTAAATTTGAATGCATTTTATTTAAGTTAAAATTTTATTATGATTTTAATTTGTTTTTAAAACAAAAATAAAATGGCTGTTTGACGTAAAATTATTCGAATCGGCAGATGATTCATACACAGTAATAAATTATCAAATAGCAAAGTAAATTATATATCAAAAATAGTCACTAAAAGAATAGTAGCAAAACATAATGTTTAGGCGTATTAATACATAACCCTATCCAAACCAGAAAAAAAGAGACCATACTGCGATGCATGCAAGACAAAAGTCCATGAGCACAAACCCGACCCGAACCTAAAAATTCCGTTTGAAAAAAAAAAAAAAAATATGGATTTGATATCTGACCCGAATCAAATCTGAATCCCACAAAAATATTCAAATGAAGCATACCCCAATCCGATTAAGGAAAAATAATGTTCGTGAATATGCAACCCGACCCGGACCTAAAAATTTTCTTTGAAAAAATCCGAAAAATGACCAGAACGAAACATGAAATCGATAAAAATATTCCAAAGAACTATAACCCGATAAGAGCAAGACAAAATACTTTCCGTGAACATAAACCTATAGGTTTATGTTCACGGAAAGTATAGTTAGGTTATAGTAAAGATATAGTTATTAAAGGTATAGTTAGGGTATAGAAAGTATAGTTACGTTCGAGTTATTTGAAAAAAAACCCTGAAATTTTATGCAAACTACATCTGAATCCGATCAAAATATTCGAAAGAACCATAACCGGATTCGAATAAGAGAAAATAATTTCCGTGAGCATGAACCCGATCCGAACCTAAAATTCCATTTGAAAAAAATACCTGAAATTTTGAATCGAACCAAATATGAACCTGACAAAAGTATTCCAGAGAACCATACCCGGATCCGAACAAGACAAAAAATTTCCATGAACATGAACCCAATCCGAACCTAAAAAACTGAACTAAACCTGAATCTGACAAAAATATTCCAGAGAAGCATATCCTTATTCGAACAATACAGAATAATTTCCGTTGATGCGCAACCTAACCTGAACCTAAAAATTCCATTAAAAAAACGAAATCTGAATTTAACGACATCTGAACCTGAAAAAAATACTCCAAAGACCCAAAACCGGATCCGAGCAAGTCAAAATAATTTCCCTGGAAATGAATCCGACCAGAATCTTAAAAATCAATTTGAAAAAATATCTGAAATCTGAATCCAACCAAATCTGAATCCGACGAAAATTTTCCAAATAACTATAACCAGATACGAACAAGACAATATAATTTCCATGAACATAAACGCAGTCCGAACCAAAAAATTTGTAAAAAAATCCCGAAATTTGAACCAAACCTAATCTGAACCTGACAAAAATATTTCAGTGAAGTATAACCTCATTGGAACAAGGTAAAATAATTTCCATTGAAGTACAACCCGACCCGAACCTAAAAATCCCATTTGAAGGGAAAAAAAAAACCCCCACGAAATTTGAATTGAACTGAATCTAAACTGAACAAAAATATTCCAAACAACCATAACCGTATCCGAAGAAGACAAAATAATTTCCATGGACATGAATCCAATGCGAACCTAAAATTCGGATGTTCTACAAAACATAATGCGCTCCGTAGCGGTGGAAAGTGAAACTAAGTACTTTGTAGCGCGTGATGGTTAAGGTATTTCGTTTTTAGTTAGTGTTAAATTAGAACTTGGTTACGGTTAGGTAACAGTTAGGTTGCAATTACGTTCCGGTGGCCTTAAGTTATATTTAATTTCCGGTTAGGTTACAGTTAGGTCATAGGTTAAGTTACGGTTAGGTTATGGTTAGATTATGGATAGGTATAAGGTGACGGTCAGGTTACATTTATGTTATATTTAAGTTACAGTTAGGTAACTGTTAAGATACATCTAGGTTACAGACAAGTTATGATTACAATACAATTAGGTTAAGGTTAGGATTTTGTTCACAGAATGAACATTACGCATGTTTGATAAAAAATATACACCTATTTTTGAAAATGGCTCAGAAATTATAATACTATATACTAACCTTTTAGCTAATCATCGACTATCGATTTCATTCACGGTATAGTCGGATTTAGGAGTGATAGTTAGTTTGAAATTCAAAATATTTAAATTGGGATATCTATGTGAAAAAAGCATTTAGTTAAGTCACTTAACAGTACATTTAAGGATAAATATCAACACTTTAACACGAAAATCACACAATCGCTGGACACATATTCCCTCCTGCGTTTCCCATTGCAGTCATTTTGAGTATTTTTGAAGCTAAATATTAGTTTTTTTTAAACCGATTTTTGACAGAGTCAGGGGGCACGTTTTTAATATAATTTACACTGTAAAAAATTTGACCCTTTTGCTGCATCATTACTCCCCCGCTTTTATAGAATATCTCTCTTTTGACATATGAGAATGCTCCATAATAGGCTGAAGTAATCATTTTCTATAAAAGCGGTAGAGTGACGATGCAGCAAAAGGGTCAAATTTTTAACAGTGTATTTACACATATTTCAAGTTAAAGATAAAATCATAGAAATTTCAAGTTCGTGTATTATTATTATTACGGACCCGGACAAAGCCGTGCGGGTCAGCTAGTATTTTAATAAAATTTTGCTTTTACAATGAAAGCTTAAATTAACAATTTCACAATATCCAAAAAATTCGTATGTGAATTCCGGTGTCAGACGATAATTTCTCATTTTATTAACAGATTTTGCCTGTGCCGGAAAGGGTTAAGAATTGACAATTAAGTCTGCTGACACTTTCGACTCCAGTGGCTATATTGCTCATTTGGCCTCAATTTTTAATTTAAAAGCTTCGAATTAATATCAGAAATTTTGAAAGAAAAATTTCTACTTCGGTAATCACGGAATGTGTGTCATTAAATAATGAAAATAGTGCCATTCAGTATTTCTGGTTCGAATGTAAAATTTCAGATTTAAAAAAGAGGTCAAATCTGGCAATCCAGTCAGCGGCATCCCTTACACAAATTTCATTCGGTTTACACCACTTTTTAAAAAGTTACCTACAATTACAAAGGAAATCAAACTGTTTAATTAGCTATAAAGATGTTGATTTTTTTAACAGACTTCAAAAAAGTAGGAGGGATTTTGAATTCGTTGCGCATGTATGTTGTTTTTATTTACCGATTATTTCGAAACTAAACCAGTTCGTGTGATTTTTTTAATTCATAAGGAATACGCCCCAATTGGTCCCATTTAAATTGTATTCTTATACAAATTTATTAAAAAAATATTTTTGATGTTATGTTCTCTCACGAATCACGATACATGTAAATAAAAATCAGTTAATAATATTTTATAAAAGAAACATCAGCACAGTTTCAGCCATATATGAAATACGACATCAACTTTTGCCAATCATCAGTAATAGTATTAACACTAAAACCACCATTAGGGGTCATTTTGACCCCTGCCAAATTGTAAAATAGTGGATTCGAACCAGAAATTTCTTGATATGATTTGTTGGATATGTAAAACTCATAGAAAGGCTAATTAAATAAGTTGAATATTTTAAAATAAAAATTCTGGTGTCAAACAGTTTTTTATAAAATTTGAATAAAATAGCCGACGGTTCTAGTGTTAATATATCTCAAAACTTTAATAAATACAATTCCATTCACAAAAAAATGTATTTTTATATTTGAAAAGCGTTGTATTTGATGAAAAGTTTATTTACTTTTCAGTTATGTAATATTTATATCTATATATATTCATAGATTTTTTTTATATTGAACTTTCTTTTGAAGCTGAAATGATTGATATTTCAAACATTTCTGTTTAGCTTATGATATATTAGAAAATAAATCAGACAACATGGCAGAAATTTTAGAGACGTGTAATAAATTTCAAACTGAAAAGGATATTTTGATAAATATCCATAAATCAGCGTGAAAAACTTTGCCATTTTTATTCGATTAAAAATAATTTGTATTAGGAAGTGAATTATACACGTTACTAGGATTGTTTCAACTTTTAAATTAAATTAAGTAGAAAATAAAGCATGATTTCTATTTAAAGTTTTGAGGTATCTGGATAATATGAAACTATTTTTCTTAAATTTAAGAACTGGCAATTAAGCTCTGTTAACCCTTTTGACTCCAGGGCTGGGTAGCCAGTTTGGCCTCTAATTTCAATTTTAAAGATTCGAATGCACATCAAAAATTTTGAAATACACTGGCGGAAAAAAAAAAAAATCCCAACACCAAGAAAAACTTATTGTAGAATAATGAAATTTGGACAGTGCATGTGTCTAGCTAAAATGTTATTTTCCGCCAGTGTAGAAAAAGCTGTACTGAATACGCGAAATGTCCGTCATTAAATAAAAAAAATAGTACCGTTCTCTATTTCTGGTGCGAATGTAAAATTTCATATTTAAAAAAGTAGCCAAATCTGGCAATCCAGTCCAGCAGATTCTCTTACAAAAATGTCATTCGATTGGCACGACTTTTCAAAAAGAAGTTACTCAACTACAAAGGAAAACAAAGGATTAATTTAACTATTAAGATAACGACTTTTTAAACTGATTTAAAAATAGTAGGAGGTTATTTTGAATCACCATTTATTTCGAAACTAAACCAATTCGTGCACTTTTTTTTTTTTTTTTTTTTTTTTTTAGATTCAAAGAAAATACACCCGAATTGGTGCCATTTAAATTGTATCAAACATTTTTAAAATACATTTCTAGAAATTAAACAAAACCATAAATAAATAAACATCTTTAAACTATTTCATTTTCAACCTTTTTTCATCAAGTTATTTAGGGTTTGGGAAGAAAGTCACTTGCGGCGATTCCCCCCTTCTTTTAGACGGTTTTGTTTCAAAGATTTTTGATAAATAATAAAAAAAAAAAACTTAAGTGTTTTTTAAGGAAAAAACACGCATACATAATCGGAAGTCACCAGCCACTTGTGATTTTAGACATTTTGTTCAATATCTCGAAAAATACATTATTCCTAAATTCCAGGTCTGTAAACGGAAAAGTACAGGTCATATATTTCCGCGAAGATTTTTTCCATAAATCCTCAAGCAAATCGTCAACAAATTGAAAAAAAAAACGATCTTTTGGGTAACACTGTCAAAACTAATGTAGCAAAAGCATTCAAACTGCAGATTATGATTAAGTAGCTTATTGCAGTACAGTGTATTCATTTTTATGAGGATAGTATTTATGCTAGTAGAAAAATTTAGGTTTTAATAAAAACAGTCCCAATTTTTGTTCAAGTTTTTCGCTTATAATTTGTAGAGTTCCGAAAACAAACAAAAAAAAAATTCTTTTCAGAAAATATGACAAACGACATTGTACATAATACTCTGTAATCATAATTAAAAAATAATAAAAATTCTATGAAAGATGAGCAGGTTTACTAAATAATGTTTCACTGCGCACGCGTGAACGTCATCAAAATATAATTTGCATAATGTATTAGCCAATTGTATAGAGCAACTTTTGTGAAAATCTCAGAAACATAGCTTGAATATTCTGAAAATTATCGTCATAGAATAAGGTCAAAATCCGTTGTTCCCAAAAGGAAGCAAAAAGATAAGGGGCTGTATCTAAATATAGTAGTACGTGAAATATTGTGTATGCGACATTGACACTAATCAATGGATACATGGATATAGTCTCTCATCTTTTTGATTCATTTTGAGCTTATTCTAGCGACGATAATTCGACTTTTCATCAGTTGATGATATAATATTACTTTATTATTGTACCCAATGCTTTACTTATTGAAAAAAACTTAAATTAATCCACATATTCAAATTCTCTTATACAGTAAGCCGGTATAGATGATAAAAGAAATTTAGCGTTCAGAATTTGCATATTTTTAAACGCATTTGATGTCAATCAATAACCTAGTATAAAATAAAAGTTACAAATAAATGTGAACACTAATGTTAATTCTGCGGGAATATCTTTACAGATTTCTCGCATTTTAACGTCTTTTAAATATTTTATTTTATATTTTTATTTATTTTAATTTTTTATATCCATTTTTACCTGAGGTATTTTAACCCCTTGAGGCGCAGTAGTATATCTATGAAACCACATAGTTTTAATTCCTAAACGTCACATTGGCACCGGAATTCAGGTTAAGAAAATTCAGTTTATTGAATGAGTGAAATATAGCTTTTTCTTATTTACAAATAAAGTTGTTTTCAAACCCCGGTGTCAGTCACTATTTTCTACACTAAACCAATGAATTTGTTCCGCACCGCAAAAGGGTTAAATAGCTTTTCTAGATTACTAACTTTCTCCCAGAACAATTGTTTAATAAACCAGTGAGTACAATAAATTTAACTTTCTAAAATTACAGTTGTTACCTGAAAAAGTAAACAGGTAATCACTTCGATCATTTAAAAATATAATACTTGCGTGTGTTTTCAGTGTTAAAGCTGTCTTTTCGGTCAAGTAAAATAGATGTCATTTGTGACATTTATGTGATTGAAAGAGAATGAACTTACAAAACAAGCAATTGCGTCATTTTGTTTGGCGAATTTTAGCCACTTAGTTGATCAGTATTTTTGAAAAAACTTTCAAATATACGATTTTTTTTTTCAAAGCTGAAAATTTCGCCAAAGGGTATAGCGAGGTAAGAATGGCGAAATGGCCCCCATGGTCAATGACTGAATTATTATTTGTACTAGTATCAGCACTCTAAAAGAATACAAAATGCAAGGTCATTGACCCCCCATCTTGACCTGTCTTTAAGATATTCGAGAAAGTTCGTACGCGCGCCGTTATTTTTTAAATGTATTTTTCTAAAAAACTATAAAAGCTAGAAAGATGGGACCAATTGCGTATATTGAGAGATACTTTGAAAAAATTTTCATATTTTTTTCAGAGTTTTCGTGAAATGACATCTGTGCAAAATAATGAAACAAAGTATAAATCTTTTATTTTAGTAGTGTTCTGTTATGTTTACCGCGCCAAAAAAAAATACATAATATTCTTTAATTTATATACTTATAGCACACAAAAAATGATCAAAATCAAAGAGGCGCTTTTTGAGTAATATCTAAGAATAGAAAAGGTTAAAATAAAAATTCTAAATAGAAAAGGAAGAAAAAAAGAAAAATTGATACCGGACAAATTTAAAAGAAAAAGTAATACTCATATACGGTTAGTGAGGAACAGACATACTGGTATTGAGTGAGTAAGGTAGTGAAATTAGCGGTCGCCCCGACGTAAATACCCATTATGATATTCGTAGGGAGATTTTGCTGTTTTAATCCATCAGTCAGTGGATAGTTATTATAAAACTAGAAGATAGCCCGTCAAAATGATGTGTTTGCATTTTTAAAGGATTATAAAAAATTATAACAACTGTGGTCAATCATAGCCATTTTAGACTGAAACAATTTTGATAAAACAGCGATTAAACTTGGAGAGAAAAAAATCTAACAAAAAAAAAAAAAAAAAAAAAAAAAAGAAAAAAGAAAGAAAGAAAATTTCAACAGAAATCTGCATTTAAAACTATAGCAAAACTACCTGGTAGATGGGGGTGGGGATTATAATGAAATTTAAAACGCACCCGCGGTTTGCTTAAATAAAAAGTTTTAATTAAATATTGTTTTTGAAATCGTGAAAAGATATCAAAGCAAAGAAAATGTAGAGACATCATTTACAGCTCCCACTGTGAATCTGACCAATGAGAACACTCCATTACGACTATGGAACTATTTAATTGGTCAGAAAATAGATTGCCTTTTAAATCGGAGATAACTTTTCACAATGTTTTTTATACATTTGAAATTCTCAAGAGTCATTCACGGCTGTAAAGAAAAAAAAATTAAAGCAACCCGAATATAAAAATTTTAACAATATTGCATTTAAAACGCACCTTTGCTTTCCTTTAATAAAAAGTTTTAATTAAATATATTTTTTGAAATCGTGGAAAGATTTCAAAGCGAAGTAAAATGTGGTGATATCATTTACAGCTCAAAATGTAAATCTGACCAATGAGAACGCTCCATTACGACTATGAAACGTTTTCATTGGTGAATGAGTTTCTTTTTCTCGTGGATAGGTTGACCCCGGAAGGGTTTTATATATACTAGCAAAAGCCATGCTTTGTTTGGATTCGCGAAGTATTATGCTATACGATAAATATTTGAAAGTAATAATATATTTTTTAAATTACTTTTTAAAATAAAGTCAGAATTATTTCAAAATATGTTGTCAAAATGAGCATTTGATCCGAATTTAGCTTAAGATGATTCAGATAAAACCAGTCCTTACAGAAAAATGAAATTAAAAAATTTTCAAAAGAGGACAAATAAAGTTGTTAAACTGGGTTTATCTGTAATCAAATTTTCTTTTTTGTTGTTGAAATGAGCACTCTTCGAAATCTACCTCCGCCTATAGGCCAAGCCGACAGGGATTTTTTAAATGATGAAGTCAAAATTGTAATAAATGAAAATAATGATGTTTGAAATCTTATTTATGATGTAATTATAATAAATAATTCTAAAAAAGACCTCTTTAGCTAGTTCCTACCATCCGTGATCTCACTTATTAAAATCATAATTACTCAAAGAAGCACCTCTTTGATTTTGATCAGGTTTTGCGTGCTATAAATATATAAATGAAAGAACATTATATACATATATATATATATTTGGCGCGGTAGACATGATAATGATAGGTCTAACTATAATTATCATCATCTCTACTTTCATTAATTACAACATTGACTCCATCGCTTAAAAATTTTTTACGCAGAATTTCAATAGGACAAGCATACATGGGGTGTAGGTCGGGGCGATCGCTAGTTTCATCGCTCCACCCAATCACTAGCTCTATTTCAATGTCCCACTAGCCGTGTTTCTGACACACGCTAGCCGTATATCAGTGTTACTTTTTCTTTTAAATTTGTCCGGTATCAATTTTTCTCTTTTTCTTCCTTTTCTATTTAGAATTTTTATTTTAACCTTTTCTATTTTCTTCTTAGATATTACTCAAAAAGCGCCTCTTTGATTTTGATAATTTTTTGTGTGCTATAAGTATATAAATTAAAGAATATTATGTATTTTTTTCGGCGCGGTAGACGTAACAGAACAGTAGTAAAATAAAAGATTTATACTTTGTTTCAATATTCTGCACAGTTGTCATTTCACGAAAACTCTGAAAAAAATATGAAATATTTTTCAAAGTATCTCTCAATATACGCAATTGGTCCCATCTCTCTAGCTTTTATAGTTTTTCAGAAAAATACATTTAAAAAATAACGGCGCGCGCACGAACTTTATCGAATATCTTAAAGACAGGTCAAGATGGGGGGTCAATGACCTTGCATTTCGTACTCTTTTAGAGTGCTGATACTAGTACAAATAATAATTCAGTCATTGACCATGGGGGCCATTTCGCCATTCTTATCTCGCTATACCCTTTATTCGGGACAGTGCTCGGATTTAATAATGCATAATTTAAAGTAAGGATATACTGGTGAGAATAATAAATCATGATTTGAATTCGGATGCGCCTGAGTGGTACAGGTAATTAAAAGTTAACAAAAATAAGTTACCCGAATGACTTACGTAAATAAAAGAGAATGAACTTACAAAACAAGCAATCTCGTCATTTTGTTTGGCGAATTTTTACCACTTAGCTGGTCAGTATTTTTGAAAAAACTTTCAAACATGCTTTTTTTTTTTTTTTTTTTTTTTTTTTTTTTTTCAAAGCTGAAAATTTTGCCAAATTTATTCGGGACAGTGGTCGGATTTAATAATGCATAATTTAAAGTAAAGATATACTGGTGAGAATAATAAATCATGATTTGAATTCGGATGCGCCTGAGTAGTACAGGTAATTAAAAGTTAACAAAAATACGTTACCCGAATGACGTACGGGTAAATCAGAGATGCAGTTAAATGGGACTCGTAAAAAATGCGCATCGAGCACATATGCGTATCGAGCCATTTGCATTCATTTGACCAAAAATAAACTTTCTTAGCAAAATTTGTTTTTGGAACCAGTAATAGAGGAAAATAAAATTTGCCTTATTTGATTAGATCAATTTGACAATTGTGGACTATAAGAAAACTTCTTAAAAAAATGGTGTCAATCGAATAAAATTGGTCTAAAATGAGTCTAAATGGTAAAAGAAAAAAAACATATTCACCTTATACAAAAAATTTCTTTAACCCTTTCGCGACGGGAGCCTTTTGTGAAATTTTTAACGTTTTGTATAAGGTGATACGATTTCTAAAAACAGAAATTTCTGCCTGTTTAAATCGAGAAAATGCTCTGATTCAATAAGGCAAATCTTACAATAAAGATTTACTGGTGGGGATACACAAGGATTCTAAAGCCTTTTGCGGCACGTATACGTGTCGCTCGTCCCCACGGGGTTAGCTCTTTGAGAGACGGTGGTACATCTATGGATGTGCTTAATTTTAATTCCCAAACGCCACTTTGACAACGGAATTTCGGTAAAAAATAAATAATCGGTTAAGGCGCAACAGTAGGCACAGAAAATGCCCCGGATGATAATGTGAAGTCTATGGGGGAGTTCTTTTCAAATATTTCACCCAAATTTTAATATTTTTACATTATTTGATTGCACAAGATAGCAGAGGACATTACACAGATAGCCTAGTTCTTACTTTTTCAGTTTTAGTTTCAGAGTTTTTTAAAAAAATTATTTAAACTTTCAAAACCGGTTTAAATAGGTTTTGAAATTGAAACTTTCGAAATATAAAAAATATATAAGCAAAATCGAAAAGTTAAAAACTAGGCCGGTTGTAGATCGTCCTCAGCTATCCTATGCAAAAAAATCATGTAAAAATATTTAAATTTTAGCGAGATATTTGAAAAGAATGCCCCATAGACTTTACATTATCATCCGGGTCCTTTTCTATGCCTAGTGTGGGGCCTTAGTTAGATGCGACAAACATTGTTTTTTTCTTATTTATAAATAAAATTGGATTCAAATTCTGGTGCCAATCATTAATTTCAACATTTAAATAATGAATGTGCCCTGCGCCGCAAAGGGTTAACTATTCCTTGTTTCGCCCGTACGCCGTACGGGCAACGTGTTTTTTTAAGTCATGATTTGCCAGTACCACGTACGGGCATCCGTATTCTGATCATAATTTATAATTCTCACCAGTGAAATTTTATTATAATTTTACATTATTTAATCCGAGCATATTTCTGATTCAATTAGGTAAAAATTTCTGTTTTGATAAACCGGTGATAAAAGATTAAAAATTCTCTAAAAGACATTAAAAAAATGGACATAATTTGATAGTTTTTTTCAAAAATATTGATCAGTTTAGTAGTTAAGAAGCTATTCAACTAGCTTAAAAATATCCAGATGATAATGTTAAGTCTATGGGGGCGTTCTTTTCAAATATCTCGCTCAAATTTTAATATTTTCACTTGATTTTTTTGGATAGGATAGTTGAAGACGAACTAGAATCAGGCTTGTTTTTACTTTTTCGATTTGGTTTCGGATTTTTTTAATTACTGCAATTTTTTTAACCGGTTGAAACTGGTTCTGAAATTGAAACTATCATATTATTAAAATAATAATAATAAAACCAAAATCGAAAAAGTAAAAACTAGCTCGGTTGTAGCTCGTTCTCAGCTATCCTGTACAAAAAAAAAAAAAAAAAAAAAAAAAAAGAAAAAAGAAAGAAAATTTTAGCGAGATGTTTGAAAATAACGTTTCTATAGATTTAGCATTATCATCCGGGTTTTTTTTAACGTGTCAAGTAGACTCTTAACAACTGAGTGCAAAAAATGTAACTTTCTAAATATACAGTTGTTACCTGAAAAATTAAACAGGTTAAGATCATTTAAAATTATAATTGCCGTGATCCTTGATTATTAGGGCCTGTTGTTTGCTCAAGTAATGTAGGTGTCAATTTTGACATTTATGTAAATAAAAGGTAATGCATTTTTAAGATCAGCGTTTGCATCTTTTTGTTCATCGAATTTTAAATGGGATCGAATAAAAAATGTTTGCGTGCACACATATATATCGTGCCCTTCGCATTAATCTGGCTGGACATAGACTTTCTTTGCAAAATTTATTTTTAACACCAGTAATAAAAGAGGATAAAATTTGCCGGATATAAATAGATTAAGTTTGCAATTGTGTACGCGAGAGAAACTTCTTCAAAAAACTGCAGGTAAACTGAATAAAATGTATGTAAGAGACGCATTAGTCTTGTAAAAATATAATAACAAAATTTCTTGAAAGATAAAATCATACTTTGAGCAAATTGTACTTCTATTCTGTATTTTTTAAGACTTTCGTTTTGGCATTTTTACGTTTCGCGAATGAAAATTTTCCGTTTCTAGAAATAGATTTTTTTTTTTTTGTTATTCTATATGTTCAAAAGATTTACATGCCAAATTTTAAATCAAAAACTACACTTCAAATGAGAAATTTAATTAATGAATGGAATTAAGTTTTAACCCTTCAGAGGCGGAGCATTTCCATTGTTAAAATGTTCAAAAGACTGGTTGACACCGGAATTTGAAAACAATCTTATTTGTAAGTAAGAAAATGCAATATTTCACATATACAGTTTGTCCGAAAAATCTAGATATGTTCAAATAACTCAAAAAAAAAAAAAAAAAAAAAAAAAAAAAACCCATCAAGTTACAAAACGAAAATACACATTTTAAATATTTTAAAAAGAGTTTTAAATATTTTTAAAGTAAGGTTTAAAAAAGCTTATTGATGGCAAATTTGACCCCGCAACTGCCCCTCCCTCCTAGATTTAGAGGGGGTCCAACTTTGAAATAGTGAATAATAACCCCCTATTTTTATTGCAGATTCGGATTCTACGGGCAAAAGTATGTAACTTTTGTATTTAATGTTTTCTTTTCGGATCCTCTTTCATAACGGTGTAGTCTATCATATTCGACAGATACGCATTTTGGTTTTTTCAACCAGGTTTTGACATCTGAAAATCTGATTTGACAGACTTTTGTCGTCAAATTATTTGTTTTTTGCAGGAATAGTTATTTCTCAAAAAGCATCAGTATCGATTATTTTGATGGCACTTGATGTGATTTTATCGGTAAAAATTAATAGAAATACATTGATTATTTTTTCATTTTCATATTTTTTTAAAAACTAGATATCATTGATAACTATACTGAATATGTTCATTATTTAATGCAGAAATATACATCCCTTTCACTCCGTCTCCAACGGAAAAAGGATAATCTTAACTTTGTTGGAAAATGTGTGGACATTCTGCATTTCGACAATTTCTATTGTTTTTAAAAGAATCATCATATTCAAGTGGATGATGGGGTGTTGTTTTCTTTTTAACCCTTAGCACTCCGTTGTCTCCGCTGCGGATACATCATCTTTCGTTCCAAAATTTGTTTCTGGCACCAGTAATAAAGGAAAATAAAATTTGCCTTATGTAATCAGAGCATTTTTGAAATTATCCACTTCAAGGAAAATTCGTTTAAAAAACTGGTGCTAATTGAATAAAATTTGTAAAATAGGCAAAAGTGTCCAAAGGACTAAATATTACTATAAAACAAATGACTTAAATAATAAATAAATAGATAAATAAATAAATAAAAACATGTAAATATTTTTACGCTGATTCAGCAAAGGATGGGTAAATAAGGTAAATTTCGGTTGGGAGTGGGATTATAGATTTTGATGATTGATTAGTTATAGCAACTACAAGATAAGAAGTAGGAAGGAAATTTAAAAATAATTATAATAAATGTAACAATCATTTGTAAGTTAATATATATTTCCAATTTAATTTTTTTGTCATAATTTTAAACAATAGAAAAATATTGATATTTTAAACTTTTTAATTAAAAAGATACTTTACCTCTTCATTCCGTTCGAGATTTGCTCCACCAGTGGCCGTGGGGTTCTGATCTCTAAACTGGTAGATGGCAGGTGCTAGGTTCGAACCCAATCGCGACCGTCGCCCTAACCGTTCGGAGTTTTCGTGGTTTTCTTCGAACCTTGCGTAAATTCCGGTTAGGTTCTCTTAGAAAACCTCCACGTAGGGCACTCCCCCCCTGGGCCTATATCCCTCGAATTGAAAATCGGCCGACACAAACCAAACCGTTCGAGATTTATGATGCATATATGCATCAGCAAAAGATGCATATGGAAATTCATTTTGAAACCACTAATAAATAAATAAAACTATTTGATTGTTTTAATTATAGCATTTTTTGGTATTATTTTCATATTGAATTGAATCAGTTTAAAATAGGTAGTTATTCCCCTGTCACTCCTAATACAAATTCTCGGTAAAAATATTGAAAAAATTCAGTATCATCAAAAAGCAGAAGTTTATGAAATTCCGGCTATCCTCACAATAAACGGAAAAATAGTACATATCAGTGAAACAAAATGAAAAATTTCAAAATGATTTAAAGGAAGAAGAGATAGATTGCGCAATCAAAAGAGAGCACAGCCCTCGCACAGTTATAATTTTCAAACTAGGGGAGTAAAGTTAACTTTGATGAGGCTAGGATTATAATTCCTTGTAAGAATCCATCTTATCCTCTTCAGACCTTGTCATAAAATAACTCTAGAAATACAGGGTGAACATAAAGTCCCAACCCATTTTGCAGAAATAATTATTCCATGGATTTTATATTACAGGTTAATAATACTCCGAGAATATGCTAACAACAGAAGAACGAATTGCGGTTGTAGCGGCACGTTTGCGCGGTCAGACATTCGAAGAGTTCAGGGCGACCGACGTTTCGTAGAAAATTTGGAAAAGAGGCTCCAACACGAAGAAATATCCGAAAAATAGTGAACAAATGCTGGAATTTTTTGTGTGGGGGTTCATAAAAGGAACAGGTCTACAAGACTAAGGTTATAAATGTGACTGTCCTAAAACAGCGCATAAGTCAATCATGCGAAATGATCACCGTGGAGATGTTGAGAAAAATGTTTCGAGCTACACGAAACCGGTGGGAAACTTGTTTCGAACTTGATGGACATCACGTTGAAAAGTAATAATATGCTGTGTAATACTACTAAAATATAAAATTCATGAATAAATTATTTCTACAAAATGAGCTGGGACTTTATGTTCACCCTGTATATATTTATTGCTTTTGCATAATCGAAATGACACCGTAGATGACAGAAAGAGTCATTTTTATGAAATCAGTAATTTAGAGGGCTGGTAATTTATGTTTACAAATATGAGTATAAAAGTACCAATCCCCTTTAAAACATCAGTTTAACTATCAGTAATATAAATTTACGCAATAACAAAATTAAGGTCTTTAAACAAGTAAATGATCAGCAAATCCTCAAATTTTTTTATCGTAAAGCATTTAAGTTAAATAATCGTGAATATTTTTTACTTTCTTGACCACAATGTCTTGACGGTATTTTCGAAACTTGGATGAAAATAACATTTTTTTATGAGGTAATATTCATCAGCGCTGACATTTATTGGTTTTGTTTAAAGCAACAAAAAAAAAAAAAAAAAAAAAAAAAAAAAAAAAAACATTCAGCAGTATAGTAGTAAAGTAAAAATGCAAAAAATTCGAACAGTTTAGTTTTTATGAGGAAAAGAATGGAGGTATACATTTGTGTACCCCAGTTCTAAACAGGTTAAAATAATAAAGAGAAAAGTTTGTGAGTGTGTCCTCATTATTCTGAAGAGACCGTTGTACCTAGAGTTACATTTTTTTTTTGGGAGGGGGGGGGGGGTACTTCTTTAGATGAAGTTTTGCACCTCGAAGCCCCATTTTCGATTATTTGAGTAAATTTTTTTTAATTTAATTTTTAGGCAATTTTTAGCTTTTTTTTATGTTTTTCCACACTAGTGAAGGGAATACGGTTCCATTCTTTTAACCCTAGTAAATTTTGTTCTCTTTTCAATAAAGTTTATTCGGAATTTTTTCATTCGTGGAATACTTCCAATTACAATGTTTTGCCCTATTAGAGTAAATTTTGATCCCTACGATTTTTTTTTTAATATTTAGAGATTTTTAATGCATTCTTCAATGCAATTTTTAGGATTTTTTCGAGTTCTATGGTAATTTTTTTGACATTGGAAAATGAAATTTTATTTCAAACTTTTAACCTAAACCTATGTATAAAAAAGTAACGATTTATAAATGAACCAATGATAATTTACGTAGATACAGATGGACCGATAAAATTTTGCGTAGATACCGATGGACCAATAAAAGTATGCGTAGATACCGATGGACAAATGAAAATCTACGTAGATACCGCGAAACCAGAGGGAGGTATCATCGGGGGACCCAGTTTTGTCCCCAAATCTCGCCAACTTTGTCACCAACTTGGTGATATATCGTCAAACCTGGCGACCAAAATTACTCGCCATAAGTGACGCCAACTTGGTGCTATTTCTGATATATAGCCAAATTTCCTTACACTTCTATTGTAATCCAATAGGTTTTTTTTTTTTTTGGCAGTAACAGTTGTTTTATCAAAAACTTAAACCATTAAGAATGTAATAGGGGGTATTTCTTACGAAATCTTCCTAAAATGACAAAAATTAATTACCACCTTTTTTTAATAATGATTTCATGAAGTATCTTAAATTCTTGCTCAATATCTCCATCGCCTCGAGTAATATACCTCCTGATTGGCTGTTTAACGCAGTTTCAGTCAGATACAGTTTTCTTAAGAACAGAGCGCGCTCCCTTGTGTTGGAATGTGGAACTAACAGAATGTGATTTTGTTAAAATTTGGAGATCTAGCAGTGTGTTTGTTTTAAACTTTAAGATAGTTTATAACACATGATAAAAAATTATAAAAAAATGGCGTGACACATTTTTGGGGGCAAAAGGAGAGGGGCGTAAAAATTAGGAAAAATAACAAGGACGTCTGTTAGAAACTTAAAGATAGTTTATAATACATAATAAAGTGCTGACAATGTTCTGAAGAGATTGCTGTGCGTAGAACTACACAATTTGTTCGGGGGGAGGGTACCTCTGTATGTGAAGTTTTGCACCATGAATTCCGATTTTCGATTTTTTTATTTAATTTGTATGCGATTTTTAACAGGTTTTTTTTTAATGATTCGAGGCGATTTTTCCACATCAGCAAAAAAGAATGCGGTTTCATTCTTTTAACCTAATATAAACCTATCTATAAACTTACCTATAACCCTACCTATAATACTCCTGAAAAACCTACTATTACAGTGAATTTTGTTCTCTTTTCAATAAAGATTTTTTGGATTTCGTACAACGATTTTTGGATTTTTAGTGAATGTTTTAATGCAGTTTTTAGTATTTTTTCGCCTTTTGCCTCTATTTTTAGCAATTTCAAAAAAAAAAAAAAAAAAAAAAAAAAAAAAGCTGAAAAGTGTTTTGGCTTTCGGTTTGTCTATCCGTCTGTCCGCCTCTAATTCTCGTAAATATATTCAGATTGCCATGAAATTTTTAGATGTTATTGACGTTTATCCTAGCACGAAAATTATTGAAAATGAAGTTTCCACCATGATTAGTTTATTTACAGGGACAATTAAAAGTTTTCCGTTACGTTACGGCCTATGGGAAAAAATCGTTTTGTATGAATTTTAAAAGTGTTATGCCCGGTTAAACATATTCAAATTTCCATGCATTTGCGAAGAGACTGAAATTAGCATTCGGTAAAATATCCAGTGAAAATAATAATTATTCATTTACACGGCCACAAAAAATAATTTCGTTATACAGTAATAAAGGGGGGGGGGTATTGTTTGCGATGTATTTGAATTATGTTAAACGATTTCATGTTTAATAAAATTGATATATGCCGCTGAGGCTTAACATTTCACGCATAATATGAAGTATATAGCATTTACAGAGACACACAAAAGGTTTCAAATAGCATATTCTATCCGAAGCACTATACATTATCGATGATAGCTGATGGATGAATGAAATGCATTTTTAATTATGATATGCGCTTTGGACAGTAACATCTTATTTTCCTAAATAAGGAAGTTTTGTTAAAGATTTCACGAAATGTTGGAAAACGTTTCATAATCTATGCTTAACGACTGGTTTGCCCGAACGGCGTTCGGGCAAACCAGTTAAGGGGTTAAAAGACTCTACTTTAAAGTTGTCTACAGACAAAACTAATGTTCATAAAGTTGTGAAATTTTGTGAAAGACATAATAATAGGATGGGAACTTGTTTAAGGAAATAATAACATTAATAATACATAGTCCGAAATTTCGCCACCAGAAGACAATTTATAATAAAATATACATTTAGCGTTACGATAGTATAAAAATTTTATTTACAGTGTGTCCATAATTAAATGACTCTACCTTAAAATTTATACAGACAAAACTACTATTCCTAAAGTTGGGAAATTTTGTGAAAGACATAGTAAAAGGATGGGAACATGTTTAAGCAAATAATTAATAATAATAATAATAAAAGATAGTTTAAAATTTTGCCACCAGTGGACGATTAATAATAATATACACATTTAGCGTTACGATAATCTAAAAGTTTTATTTACCGAATGTCCATAATTAAACGACTCTTTTTTAACCCTTTCCGGCGTAGTGTTTCCGGTCTGATCACACTGAATTTTAATTCCAAACTTGCAATTGGCACCAATAATATTTTAATAAAATCTTGCTTTTACAATAAAAACTTAAATTTAGAAGTTCTTGATTTCTTAAAAAGTCGTTTATAAATTCCGGTATCAGTCGATAATTTCTCATTTTACTAATATAATTTGTCCGCGCCGGAAAGTGTTAAAGTTGTATATAGACAAAACAATTGTTCATAAAAGTTGAAAATTTTATGAAAGACATTATAAAGGGATGGTTACTTGTCAAAGTAAATAATAATGATAATAGATACATGGCTGCCAACTACTACGCCAATTTAGAGTCAAATAAACATGTTAGAAACAGAAATTTTTGCAAAGGATCAACAATATATGCTGTTATGTATAACAATGAATATATATGGCATGCATTTTACTAAAACATTTTTGTGGTTCCAAACATGTTTATACGATTTAAATAGGCGTAGAAGTTGGCAGCTCTGTAGATAATTCAAAATTTCGCCCCCAGAGGATGATTTATAGTAAATACATATTTAGCAATACGATAGCCTAATAATTTTATTTTACAGGATGTCCATAAGTAAACGACCCTATCACAAAGTTGTCTACTGAAGAAACTCTGTCAGAACTTTGTGAAATTTTGTAGAGGACATAATAAAGGTATGAGAATTTGTTTCAGCGAAAAAAAAGAGGAGGCCGGTTTTTAACAAATTACACATTTAGCATACTTTGCGATAATTTAACACATTCTGTTATAACCAAACATGTTCCGCAAGATTGTCAATATTTTCAGATACCATATGCCATAATAAGAGAGGGTCATAATTTCAATTTTACCTCAACCACGATTATCCAAAAATGTACTACTCCACCTGATTTAGACTTTTTTGAAGCACTCCATGTCAATAAAGTAAAAAAGCTTCTTGGTTAATGATTCATCTAGCGTATCATCTAGCGCTTGATATATATGATTATCTAGCACAATACATCTCAACTTTCTGGTTAGATTTGTTTTGTCACGAAACTTCATTTCCGGTGTGATTCTATTGGTTACTGAGGCTTGATGGTATTTTGGTTCTGTGTTTGCAATCATTTGGGTTTCTGACTTTCTGACAGTTTTTTAGCTCACAGGCTAACATAGCCTGAGAGCTTATGTGCCCGCCCGTTCTGTATGTACGTGCGTAACGCGATTACTCATGATAAAAGTATCCTATCCACTTGAAATTTTGTATACAGGTATATCCTGATAAGGCGCTTCCCTGATTAGTTTTTGGAGTTCATTCGATATGTATAAGAGGGGGAACGGGGGGCTCATGGCTCTCCCCTTAATTGATATAAATGGGTTTTTCATTCAGAATAATCAGTTTTCGTTCAAAATTTAGGTATAAGATCATTCTAATGAGGCGCCTCAGTGATTGGTATTAGGTGTTCATTGTATAAGTATGAACAGGGGGAACGGGGGTTCTAATGCCCCTCCCCTTAATTGATATAAATGGGCTTTTCATGCAGAATAATCAGATTTCGTTCAAATCTCTGAATAGTTTTGGAAGTTTAATGGTTAAGTATAAAAGAGAGGGGATAACTCCTCTTAAATTATATAAATGGGTTTTTATTAAGAATTTTCCTATTTGCTCTGAATTTCGGATATAGATTTTTTATATGATAAAGCATGTCCCTGATTAGTTTAGGGGGTTCAATGATTAAGTATAAAAGGGGGGGAAAGGGGGAGCTGTTTCCCTTCCTTTGTTTTTTTTTCGATCGGAAATAACCCTTGAAAATATAAGGCTATAATGTACAATTAGTATGCGTAGCCTGTGAGCTCAATGCCATCAGTTTAACTGGGCAGTATTCTTTTTATTTTTTATTTTTTATTTTAAACATTTTACCGCTTGAACTCTAAGGACGCGAGTCCTAATACTCGCGAAACGTATACGTCTGTCAAGTGTTTTTGATTATTGTGTGTTCAAACGTTGGATTTTAATGACTGTAGTTTTCCACACAAGGTTTTTATTGACTATTGATTAAGAGAGCATGTTGTACAGCTGATCGCAGCGTTTTCTGAGGAATTCTAGGGACATGTCGTGAAATGCTGTCTATAGAATCAGGTAAAGTTAATAAATAAAATTTCTAAAATATCATAATCCTAAATGTGTAGTTTATTAAAAATCTCAATCTGGTGAAAAAAATTTTGATTTTTATTTTGTTTATTTACTTATTTTTTGCTTAAACAAATTTCTATCCCTATGTTATGTCTTTCATAAAATTTCACAACTTTATGAACAATAGTTTTTTTCTGTAGACAACTGTAAGGCAGGGTCGTTTAACCTTCCTACCCTGAATGGGTCGACCCATATCTATAATTTGTTTTATACGAATCGAACCAGAACTTTTTTCATAAAGAAAGTTAAATAACAGATTCAGCAGCAGCAGCAGTTCTAAACATTTTCTCGAGGAGCCTGGGACCTCAGCCCCACATCCCCGACACATAGTAAGATACCACTAACTGGGAACTCTCACTCCGGGTAAACGAACAGCACAAGTTCTTGAGTTCGAAGTCAATTTAATATATTTAAATGTTTTAAATAACAATCCTGGTGTGAAATGTTTTTATCAAGATTGAGTAAAATTTGAACAGGGTAGGAAGGTTAACAACGGACACCCTGTATATAATACTTTCAGAAAGAGTCATTTGACCAACAGATTGTATCGGAATTTATTTTGTTTTATACAAAACAATGCTCAAAATTCAGCATCATTTTTGATGTGATAAGAAAGAAATCACCAGATATAAAGAAATAATAGATTTATGTTAACGTTGGGTTGTAAATTGTATCTGTAATACAACAAAGCCAGATTATCTCGCTTTAATGTATTCTTGGACCGAAGATAATATGTTTTCCACTATAGAAAAGATCCTTTGGAAAAGCACAAAGTATTTTTGCTAGAAAAGATGTCCGTGATAAAGAATCACGTACTTTTAAATCCCAAGGAAGTTCCTGACGAAAAAGATTAGAGAATTTCTTTTTTCTGCTTAAACTAAAGTTTCGAAATCTTGAAAGAATCTTTTGTGAATTATTATATAAAAAATAGTGTTTAACAATTTTAATAAAATATTAAATTTCACGATCAAAACTTAAAAAAAAAGCGTCAAAATATATTAAAATTTCATTTAACATTTATAATTCAATAAGCAGATTTTAATAATGTCTCAGAATATGAAATATTAAAGTAAATACATTATTCTGATGTCACAGTCATCATTATGATGAGATGAGGCCATCTGCTTTATCTAAAATCTGAATATCTATCTATTAATAGAATCTGAGGATAAATCTAATATTCCCGAGACTAGAAGAATATATCTTACTGTTAATCATACAATATTTCCCTTTTAGCTTTCTTTCTACTAATTTATTATCTACTGCAATTTTTCCATGTAATTATTTTTTTCAGTTATTGCAATGGAAATTAAAGAATTCACACTAAAAAAAATTCTCACTCATGAGAAATTTAGTTCGTTAGACGTGATTAAAAGAGATTGAAAGGCTTGACCCTTTCCTGGGTAAGATACTTCTGTGCATAAAATGCTGTAATCAATGATTGACACCGGCATACACATGTATATTTATTTATATATGTATGCGTGTTTTAATCCTTTCCGGTGCGGACAAATTCGGTTTGTAAAATAAGAAATTGTTGACTGACACCGGAATTTACAAAAAACTTTTTAGAAATTAAGACCTTCCTGATTTAAATTGTTATTGTAAAAGCAAAATATTACTAAAATATTTTTGGTGCCGTTTGTGAGTTTGGAATAAAAATTAGGTGTGCCCGGAGTAGACACACTGCACCGGAAAGGGTTAAATATATATGGTGAGATCGATGGAATGGTAAATATGTTCATCATTGTCCTGTCATCAAGGCTTCTAATAAATGGCTGATGCTTTCCCCAACTTACAAGGAAGGTCTTCTTACTGGCATACTCAGAAAATATGAAAAAATATGCTAAATTTGTACTATTTACGTATGCAATAAAGGATCAGTTAAATTTAGCGGCGGAATTTCAGTAGAAAGTTTGTAAAAAAGTAAAATATTTTCGAATATTTGGCGCGAAAGTATGAAAGTGACACGAGATTTAGTGATCAAGATTTTGCCTCGACAAAAACAAGCTACTCTAATGCATCTGAAAATTGCTTTTTAATTATCTCTTAGAACCCTTCATTATTACAACCAGTTATTTTTTATTGTAACTTTATCTTACTTGATCAGAGCATTTTCGTGATTCAATTCCAAAAAATTTTCCGTTTACAAAAACCGGTGAAAAAAGATTAAAAAATGAGCAAACGACTCTCGTCGCGAAGAGGTTAAAAAGTATTCGACATAAAATTGTATTTTTAGAAATTCTGTTTCATTGCCAACCGGTGATAAATCGCCAAATAAATGGAAATTTCATTATTTTTTTATGGATGCTCTATCGTGGTTCCGCCAAATATTTTTTTTACATAAAGACATATCCATATGAGAAGAACATTCTGTGATTTTTTCAGAATTTTCTGAGTATTCCCGTATGGAGACTTTCCTTGTTAGTTTGTTATTGAGGAATTGCAGACACAGAATATCGGCTGGAGTGGCTCAGTGGCAAAGTAACAGCCTAGCTCGCAGTGGTTCCTGGTTCGATATCTGGCTATGACTAATTTTTCACTCCAAACGGTTTTGTTGTGTTTATTGTACGTATGTCTGTAGAATATTTGTATATACTTTTAATAGCTGAATGCAGGCGTTATTTATGCGTGTACGTTTATTTATATGTGTATGCGTGTTTTAAATATATATGGTTGTTCGATGAAATAGTAAATCTATTCACCATTGTTTTATCTTCAAGACTGATGGCTTTCTCCAACTTGATTTATTAGTGAGAAATTGTAGACCCAACTATCGCCGGAATGGCTCAGTGGTAGAGCAACAGCAATGGTACCAGGTTCGATTCCTAGCATTGGCTAATTTTTCTCTTCAGTTGGGTTTATTGTATATATGTCTGTAGAATATTTGTTTATACTTATAATTTCAAATGTTAAGGACTAATAAGGAGAATAAACCGCCTTCGGAGGTTAGTTTTAGCACAAATGCTGTAGAAACCTACTATGAAATTTTCTGTTAAAAAATGTTGTTGTTCAGTTCGCGTACCATTTGGGAACCCTGTAATATAACTAATTTCTTTTATGTGTCACTGTAAATAAATATCAAATTCGATGAATGCCGTATTCCGCCATTATCTTCTTGCAGTGAAATTTAATGTTTTATACCAGTTAACTGTTTCGTAATCAGGATGGGTGCCTAAAACCAGTAAATTAGTAAAACCAATTAGGTTCCCTTTCCCTTGATTCATAGTAGAAACTTTTCTGTTTAGATAAGGCTATCAGAACTTAAAAAAATTACCGGTATTTAGAGCATTTGGACATCCAACCTGGTTACGCCACTATTAAAATACATTTGGAATAATGTAATATCATTAAAAATGCCTGCAAACGACTTATGACAATAAAGTGGAAACGCAGGACCCATTGAGCTCTTGTGGGTAAATTTCTTCAAAATTCCAAGTGTCACATTGGCACCAGTATTTTGCAAAGAAAGAAACGCCTAACGATACACACGAAAAAATGCATTAAATTTTTGTCAAATAAATTTTGTCGAATTTTCTGGTGCCGTTGTGACATTTCGGAATTAAAATTATATGGTAGACTATTCTACCATCAGAGCTCAAAGGGTTAACGGTATGGCAAACTTCCGCTCGTAAAAATGAGTATCTTTTTTGACATACTTATAATTGTAATCTGGCGTAAATAAGCGTTTAAATAACAAGAAGATTTCTATTCAAATTTACTGGTGAAAGTTTCCCTCAAAGATAATCATCCTCTGCGAAACGGCTTAAACATTTAACTGATTCGCCCGTAAGTCGTGCGAGCAAGAAGAGTTTGCTTGATCCACCACATAAAGCTTTTTGAAACCAGTAATTTTTTAAAAATATAATTTCATATTACTTAATGACAAAAAAATGTTTAGACTGTATGTTATGAGAATAGTTTAGCTTAGAAAAAGTGACGCCAACGCACATTTTTAATTTATTGCAAGTTAAAAAAAATGGTTAAGTGGTTAAAATAAATCATTTTCCCATTCTTCATCACGCAACTATGAATAAAAAGGAACTGACATATCTTTAAATAAGATTAATTACAGAAATATGCGATTAAATAAAAAATATTTTGTTATATTTAAAATAGCAATGTTTAAGCGTTCCAACGGCAACAATATGTTTATGAAAATAACTTTAATTCACAAATGTCACAGTGACACCAGAATTTTAGGTGTAAACTTATCCGTTCATTATGCATGTGAAATATAACCATCCTTGTTTTTATTTGTAAATAAATTTGTTCATAAATTTCGGTGTCACTCATTAATTTCAATATTTTAGCTTTGGAAGTGATTTGCTCTTGAAAGTGTTAAAAGTTTTAAAAAGATGAATCATAGTTTTTCCAACTGTGTCAGATATTTAGAATGTAAATGCAACATGAACTATCCCTTTGACTATACATCCGGAAATCTACACTTGATTACTATCGGGGAAACATGCACCAGGGTATTTCCAAGCGAATTTGTTTGTCTGCTACACGGTTGAAAATCGCTATGCTTGTTAGTCACCGTTATTTTCAAAAAGTTTGCTTCGCTTTATTCAATTGATGAATTATCTTCGATAAAATAAGTCACTTTTTTCCACTCTAAAATACTGGTAGTCAAAAATCGCAGTATGTAACAGACAAACATGTTCGCATGGAAATACCCACCAGTAAAAAGGAACAGAATTTTTTTTCTAATTAATGACAGTATTTTGCATGAATAAGGAATTTAAATAAGACAAAAATTATTATTTTAAATCACTCTGTGGATGTTAGCCTTGGCGATAATCAGGCTTATATCAAAGGCATATTATTATCTTGACTATATTTTTATTATTTTCGTGTCATTTAACCCTTTAACGATCAAAGCATTTTCATTGGTAAAATGTCGAAATAAATGAATGACACCGGTAATTAAGAACAAATATATTTCTAAATAAGAAAACGTGATTTTTCACATACATAATAAAAGGGATATTTTTAGATAAAAATACCGGTGTCATTGTTGCATATCGGAATTAAAATTTTGTGGTTTCGTGGCGAAACCAATGAACGTTAAAGGGTTAAAACAATTTCTTTCAAATAACCCATTGGGGACGAGCGACCGGTATATGTGCCGCATAAGGTGCTCATAATCCTTGATTATTTCCACCTGCAAAAAATTTCCATCGACAATTTTGTCTTATTCAATACGAGCATTTTGACGATTCAATTACATAAAATTTCTTTTTTTTTGAAAAAGTGGTGATTAAAGATTAAAAATTCCGCAAAAGGGGTACAGCGTAAACTGATTGATTTGCTCTATTTTAAAGAAAAACCCATTACAAACAAATGTGCTTGTAAATTCTGGTTCGATTTAATCTAAGATCAATAAATATACCGCCAGTTCTGGCCTTTAAGGTTCCTGTCCCCGGCAGATAAAGCGCTCGCGAGCTAATGCTATTCTATGAGAAGGTTATTTTTTAATATCTGGTTTCCATTTCGACATTTTCAACATTTTTTTTTCTTTTGCATTGGATAGTTGAGGTGCATAGAAACCGTTTTCGAAAGTGAAAGTGCTCGTATAAAAAATATTTGCGATCAAAATCAAAAAAGTAAAAAAGGAGCGACGTAGAGATGCACTTCAATTATCCAGTGCAAAAAATAAAAATAAAAATAAAAAATAAGAATAAAAAAATAAAAATAAATAAAAATAAAATAAAATAAAATAAAAATGTTGAAATGCAAACCAGATGTTAAAAACTAACCAGAAATGTCAAACGTCAGAAATGAAGTGCGTTACAATAACTAATTTTATAAATATTCAGATCTTGCGGTAATAGGTGTTGTAAATTAATGCAAAAAAAACTTGATTACAAAATGTATATGAGTTTTAGTTTTTTTAATGACTTATATGGATAATTATCCTTTTTGTAACCATACTTGGTGTTAATTTATTCCTTTCTAAGAGCAGTTAAATTGATGGAATTTTTTAGATATGTTTTTTAGATGCGTTCGCAATTATGTAAATAAGTAGCAGTTATAGTCGTCGTTCAGTTGATCCGTGTCTGTCTATCCACATAAAGCAACAAAAAAACTACTGAACCGAATCGTTTGAAACTTAAAATATATAATTGTTGCATATTTTTGTTGAGTCATTTCAAATTTTATGAAAATCTAAAAGAAAATTTTAAAAGATATCCAGAAAAGTTTCCTTTATTCTATTGAATTTCATCTTATGTAATCTTACCTTATGTAATTCAGTTATACCATATGATAGGTACTGTTTCTAGTTTGCTATGGTGAATGTGCCCCTTTTAAAACGGAATCCAATTATTTCCGCATCACGGAATTTGCTATAAATAATTAAAAAAAATTGTAATGAAGGTTTTTTTGCATAAAAGTGCAATAGCTATATTGGCCCCTAGATCTGAATATTTATAAAATTAGTTATAGTAACCCACCTCGTTTGCAATGTTTGATGAAATTATTTCTTACTTGTTTGATTCTTTGTAAATTAAATAACAGAATTTATTTTAACAAGGACAATTTTTCAAGAACAATTTTTTTACATAGATGATTGGAAATCAGCTGCTAAATATAAATTTGATTGAAATTTTAGATTCTTCCAGACTAATAACGAATGTATCCACAAAACGTGATTAATTTTTTAAAGAACTTTAAAGAAGTCATAATTTAGAAACTGTAGTAATAGGTAAAGAGCCTCCTCATTAGAATTTATCATTATTGAGAAGAATAATCACACTACAGGTAAAAAATTTCATATAACAATGTTTATTGATTACAGATCATTATTTGTCTGCATTAGAGATCATTAAGCTTTAGATTTTTTTAATGACTGTCAGGTTCTGACACAACATCTGCTACAGATTGGAATTTCTGTTATTTCTCTATCTTAATATTTTATGTATTGTACCGGCTGTGTACTGAAATTTTCAAGGTGACATTCTTTCTTTATTAAAATGAGAATTGACAGGTGATCATGTGCAGGTGGTGAAGTGAGAAAGAGAATAGTGCCGAGAGGCGTGTTCATCCGTCAGCGATGTATGTGGATGATGAGCAAACAAGGAACATACCACGAATCAAGAAAGCAATGTGGAATGTGTCCAATGGAGAAGCTCCACAGGGAATTTAGATTGGAGAAAAGCAGTGATTTGAGAAGGGCAAGTCTTGCCTGAGATTTTGGCAGTTCGTATCTGGGCTGGTACCTAGAGAGCAGTGTAGGACAGAGGTCCTTGCAGAGAGTGCTCTGTGTCGGAGAGCGTAGGCTGAGTTCGTAGCTGGAGAGCAAGGGACACAGACGTCCTGGTGTATAGTGCTCTGGGCCGGATAGCGTAGGCCGGGTATCCATGTGTTGGGAGATTCGAAATTGATCTCCGGTAAAGCGAATCTAACGTACATTGACTGTGAGGGAGAAGGTGTAATTTGAACAGTACACAGCCAAACTTTACTGTATTTAATTTAATATTGAACCGGATCACCTATATCCGAGTTGTAACTGTATATAATTGTAAATAGCGTATTTATTGTGTACATATATTCTAAATAAACTGTTAATTCAGTTAATTTACAGCGTCAGTGTTCATTTACACAATCCTCACAGAGGGTGACCGATATCACCTAATAATATCGGTGGTGGCAGCTATAACTACTACGGACTTTCTTCAAAGTTGTGTGGGCTGAGAGGAACGTCCGAAAATGACTATATGAATAATTAATTTTTTAGTATTTATTTGGTGTTAATTTATTCTTTTCTGTGGATGATTAAATGCATGGAATTTTTTATTAACCTTTTTTTTTAGGTCCGTTCGGAATTATGTAAATACGTAGAATCTATCGTCGTCGTCCAGTTCTGTTCGGATATAACAATGCAAAAACTTTCCAACCGAATCGTTTGAAATTTGAAATATATAATTGTTGATTATTTTTGCCGAAACATTTCAAATTTTATGAAAATCGGATGCATAGTATAATTACATGGACAATCAAATGATTTCGTTAGATTATGGTAAATGCGAAAAAATAGTTCAGCGTGCATGTTAATGATGTTACACTTTTTCGAACATAATAAAATTGATATGCATCTCGGAAGTATATACTAAAATATACATTTTGTACAATCTTTGAAGTAAAGAACATGTGTTACTAATTTACAGTGCCGAACAAAAAAATTTTCCATTACATATTTTTATAGGGTGAAATACAGTGTGAAGGGCATTTTATTTATATGAAACTATTTCACATTTTATAAAATTGATAGTCATTGCTGAGGTTTACTTTAAGTTCCTTCTTTAATAATGAAAAACTGATAGTATTTACAGGGACACACAAAAGATTTCGGCAGCAATATTGTTTCCGAAGTGCTGTATATATTATTACATTAAAATCTGAATATTTTTACAATTTCCTTATAGCAATAACGCACAATTTTTGAACAGTTTGATTCTTTGTGAATTTAATCGCAGAACCCATTTTAACGAGAACGTTTTTTCAAGAATAATTTTTTACATAAATGATTGGAAATCAGTTCCAAAGATAAATATTATTGAAATTTTAGATTCATCTATACAAACAACGAATGTATTCGCAATGCCAGATCAATTTATTTAAGGACGTTTAAAGAAATTATAATTTAGGAACTGGAGTAAGAGGTAATGGGCCTCCTCATTGGAATTTATTATCAAAAAGAAAAATCACACTACAGGTAGAAAGTTTCTTATAACATTTTTTATTGATTACAGATCATTATTTTTTTGCATTAGAGATAGATGAGTTGTAGTTGTTTTAATGACTTTATGGAGAATTAGTTATTTAGTACATATAAAGTGTTAATTTATTCTTTTCTTCAGATGATTAAATCATGGAATTTTTTATTCTTTTTAGCACTTTCCAACAAAGTTGAAAAATGCTTATGCATTCGGTTTGTCTGTCAGTCTGTCCACGCTGTAACTCCTGTAAGTATACTCGTATTTTCATGCAATTGACAAAGATTATTAAGTATCACCAAAGCATGATTGATGAACTAATAACAAATTAAAAAAAAATCGTGGTAGAATTTTAAGGTTATCGAAACTGCGACAACAAAACATTGTTTCAAATAAATGTTTTGCAATAAATGTATCTCAAGAACTAATGCACGGATTTCCATCAAAAATCAGATTCAGTTAGTACCTGGTAAAAAATTGATCCTGATATCGATTGATTCCTCAATATTTATAAAATTCTTTATAGTACGAGGTTACCTCATTTGCAACTTTTGATGCACAATTTCTGAGGCGTTTGATTATTTGTGAATTAATCATTAGAACCTATTTTAACAAGAAAGATTTTTCAGAATAATTTTTTACGTAAATGATTAGAAATCAGTTGCCAAAGAGAAATTTGATTGAAATTTTAGATTTCTTTTTACTAATAACGATTTGCAATATAAGATTATTATTATTTTTTTAAGGAGGTTTAAAAAAAGTGATAATTTAGAAACTCGAATAAGTGGTAATGAGCCTCCTCATTAGAACTTATTATTACTGAAAAGAAAAATGAATTTTCAGGTAGAAAGTTTTCTGTAACAGTTGTTATTGATTACAGATCATCATTTTCTTTTGCATTAGCGATCAATGAGTTTTAGTTCTTTTAATGAGTATGTGGATAATAGAGATGGGCATTATTTAACGTATTAGGATAAATAACAATGTTATTCTTTTATGGTGCATTATTTAGTAACAGGTTAACGGAAAGTCCCTGTTAAATTTGGAACGCATTATCTGCAAAGCATGTAAAAAAGAAGGAATAAAATTATATTCAAAACATCTCCTTGAGAATTAATATTTAATTTTTTTTCTCAGTATTCTCATCTTAAAGAATGTCTTATTAAAGAAGTTTTCAAAAAATTTCTTAAATCTATCCATAATTTTAAAAGAATTGTTGAATTTGTACGTGTAGTTCGTTATTTTTTGAAACATAATATATTAAATTGAGCATGAATTTTAGAAATATTTTGAAAACTAAAAAAAATGACACCCTTTGAGAGAACACTAAAAAAGAACTTAAAAATATTAATTCCTTAAGGAGATATTTTGAATATAAGGATGCATCAAACCCCAATAGATTTAACATTACCGAGAGGAATTTGGCCGCTGAGTGACTAGCATCCTTAAGACAGTAAAAATGTATTCTTCTACTGCTAAAACTTACTGAGTTGTTATACTTAGAATCTTATGAATTTTTGTCGCTTTAGTTACCATAAATGGGAAACCTGTTTTTAGTGCCAAAAAAGCTGAAAATGCTTGAAATTAAAAAGTAGCATAACTAGGTAAGTTTTGTCCTGTAAAAATTAATATTTTAAGCAAAAACTGACATTAATGGTGTGGATTCATGGATAAAAACACAGCGTCTATAATCTCGTCCCAAAATTATTTCAGACATCTTGTTAAAAGCCTTCTAATTAAAACAACTCTTGACAGGATACCATTAGATACATGTTATAAAAATAACAGGTTGTTGTAACCTGTTACTTGTGCAAGTGTGTAATATCGTAACCTGTTAACCAAAAATAACTATATTTCCCATCTCTAGTGGATAATTAATTTCTTTAGTACATGCTTAGTGTTAATTTATTCCTTTCTACAGATAATTAATTGCATGCAATTTTTTATTAAGGTATTTTTTCTTTCGTAATGTAATTTTAATATGTTTTATTTATAGACTGGGAAGCTTTAGCGCAAACGCAATCGGTCTGCCAAATCATATCTTGGAGGATAACACCAAAAAATTCGATTTTAGCGGTTGACTCGTACGTTTACCACTGGGCTATACAGCACTCAAAAATACGAAAAAATGGAGAACTAGGAGCAGGAAAACATAATAGTAAATCAATGAGTCGACTGCTAAAATCGGATTTTTAAGTGTTTTCCAATCAGTGCAAAAAATGCAAATCGCACCTATAGTGTCATTTTCTACTTTTTATGACATGTACAAATTTATAAAATTTTCAGGTGACCATGTGTTTGCCTTTCAATGTCTTTTGTTATAATTATACATATACATATATATATATATATATATATATATATAACAAAACCAAAAGAAATTCCAAATCCCCAAAATACATGGAAGTCTTCATCAGGGAGGCCCCTCCATGTAGGGGTAAATAAAGAGAAGTTTCTGAAAGGTTTCTTTTTGTAGCATTTTGCGCATTGGTCTGTAAAAAACTGTTTATTTGTTTCTTCATTTTTTTAAAAATTAATTGAATGGTTTTAATAAAATTGTATATATATATATATATATATGTAATTCATCTATTCTCTGATTTGCCCGTACGTCATTTGTGCAACGTGTTTTTGACAATCGCGATTTGCTCGTACCACATACGGGAATCCATATTCCAATCATTATTTATTATTCTCACAACTAAATTTTGGTTGTACATTTTGCACCATTTAATCCAAGCATCTTTCCAATTTATTAGGCAAAATTTTCTGTTTTGAATAACCGATGATAAAAGATTAAAAATTTCGCAAAAGAAAAAAAAAGTATTTGAATGTTTTTTTCAAAAATATTGTTCAGTTTGCACTTTCCCACACATTGTGCCCAGTCCGGGGGTACCTAATTTTAATTCTAAACTTTCAAACGGCACAATAATATTTTAATAAAATTTTGCTTTTACAATGAAAGCTTAAATTAACCCCCTGGGGACGAGCGACACGTATACGTGCCGTAAAAAGGCTTAAGAATCTTTGCTTATTCCCACCAGTAAAATTATGCCGTACATTTTGCCTTATTTAATCGGGGAATTTTATTCTTGACTTAGCAAGGCACAAATTTCTGTTTTTAGCTTCTTGGAGGCGAGCGACACGTATGGGAGCCGCAAATAGGCTTAAGAATCCTTGTCTATCGTCACAAATAAAATTATATTGTAAATTTTGCCTTTTTTGATCGGAGCATTTTTTGATTTAATATGGCACAAATTTCTGTTTTTTTAAACCGATGACAAAACGTTAAAAATTTCGTAAAAGGCTCCCGTCACGAAGGGGTTAAGGAATTTCTAATTTCTAAAAAAGTCGTTTGTAAATTCCGCTGTCAGACGATAATTTCTCATTTTATTCACAGAATTTGCCTGTGCTGGAAAGGGTTAAGAGGTTAAATCATAGCTGCTAACTTCTTCCGCTTACTTCTACTACAAAAATTTAACAGAAAGTTTTATCATGGCTGCAATAGGTCGATTAAATAATCCAAATATTTCAATTAAATTTTTCTGGTCAACAAAGTTGGAAGAACTGGCAACTATAATTAGATGCTTCATTAAGTTTTTATTCAAATAAAAATGTTCAAAATAATGAATATAGGAATAATTATTCTAAAAACTAATCCATTCAATTTAGTAAACAGCACCGGACGTATTCATGCATTTTAACTATTTGCTAAAGCCATTTAACATGATGTTGCCAAATTGGCCCATTAAATATATGTGGGTTTTAATGATGGTAATTATCATAAATGTGATCGTTAACATTTTAAATTTGAAACATTTGCTACATCTGCAATATGCAATCTTTATTATCTAGAAAATTCTAGTGATTTAAAGTATATTAACACAAAAAGAAGATAATCCAAAACAAACCCATGAATTTGTTTTGTTAGTGTATAGCTGCCAACTACTACGCCTATTTAAAGTCAAATAAACATATTAGAAACAGAAATTTTAATAAATTATTGACAATACATAATGTGATACATATCATTGAATCATTTGGCATACATTTTACTAAAATAAAATTGCAGTTCCAAACATATTTATATGATTTAAACAGGCGTAGTAGTTGGCAGCTCTGTTAGTGTTGAAGTAAATTTTCAATTATCCAATATCATAGCTGCCAATTTTTGCGCATTTTTCCTACCACAAATATTTTATAGTAAACATTATCTTATTAAACCGTCAAAATCTTAAGATTAAACAAATGGAAAATCTCTGTACAATTTTAGTGGTAGCAAAAATGCGTAAAAGCTGACAGCTATGCAATATTCACAGGCTTGAAGTATTAAGAAAGTTGCTAAGATAATATTGGATACAGCTTATAACTGTCAAAATGTTAAATTATAATTTAAGAAGACTATATTTATATTAAACATATACTATCACTAGCAAAAGCCATGTTTTGTTAGGATTCGCGAAGTATTATGCTATAAGATAAATATTTGAAATTAATAATATATTTTTAAAATTATTTTTGCATCTTTATTAAGCAAAAATGTAATTTTATGTTTCGGCGCATTTTAGTTTTAAAATGTATTTCAACCAAATAACTAAGAATTTCCTCAGATTGTTTATTTATGATATAAGACTGGTATAAATAAGAATATTTTCAAAGTAGAATTATACAAAATATTAAATAATTTTATTTGTTTACAATTCTTTTATTGCCACTTCACAAAAACATAATGTAATTCTTTTAAAATTCATAATTATCGTCTGCTTAAATGATTTCACAAAATAAGAATAAATTGTGTATTTGAATTCCAAACACAGAAAAATACTTTTATAATTGAATGTTAGTAAGAGAATTTTCACAAATTTTAATTCATTAAAAATATGCTATAATTTTTCTAAACAAAAGTATTTTATACATTTTATAAAAGAAATCATGAAACTATACATAGTTAAAGGAATGAGCATAGTTTGAAAATCTGAAAGCAGTTTTTGAGATATTTTATCAAAATAATGAAAATATATTTTATTTATTTATTTATTTAATGATGATTCTAGCTATAATTACTGACCCCATGATTTAAGTTTATCTTCTGAAAACGTACGTGTTTCACTTGTTATTTGAAAAAATGCGTTCGTAATGGAAAAACATGTAAAATAAATTAATTAAAATAATATTTTTTTGAAAAGTATTTCTGTAAAAAAATAATATTCTGCAAATCTACAGATCATAATTTATATTTGTATTTAATTTCAAGTGAAAATACTCTATAGTTTTTTTGTAAAGTGTACGACAAAATGTCATTTGAGTGGCCTAGTAGAGGATTCGCTTCGCTCATCCTAATAATATTAAAAAATCAGAAATTGCACGTCAAACGTAACAAATGAGCTGCGTTCGTACTATGACAAAGTTTTTTAAATATACAGTGCGTCGAATATAATACATTATCGGAAATCTTTTGTGTGTCCCTTTAGATACTATATGCTTTCTACTATACAGGAGTTAACTTGTAGTAAATCTCAGCAACGCATATTAATTTAGTAAAATGTGAAATAGTTTAATATATAACTAAAACGCGCTCTAAACAATGTTCCCTCCTATACCATTATGTAATAAAATATTTTAGTTTGGCCCTGTAAGTTAATAAAAATATTCGGTACTACTCTGTTATCCCGTCTACCGATTTCGCCAAATTATACAAATCGCCAGGCTAACAGTCAAATTATACACATTGACGTAATTTTTATTTTAAATAACAAAAAAACAAAACAAATAATTAGTAGAATATTAATAAAAATACAAATAAAAAGTCAGAAAAAAATCACTTAATGACGTTTTAAACGCATGTATCGTATTTAATGTCATTGAATTGACATTCACGATCATCCATTAATGGCATTTAATCTTATAACTTGGTGGTAGTATCAAGTCGATTTGGTCGTATTTGGTCGACGTTATAACCAAGTAGTATCAAATATTCTTTACATAACAAATTGAACATAATGTATAATTTAGCACCTATTTCATAGATGCATATGAATTTTATTATGTTCAAAAGAGTATAACATCATTTTGCATTCAAAACTACTTTTTCCCTTTGACCGTAATGTAACGGGTTACTTTTGATTGTCCCTATAATTGAAAGAGCCGATCTTCATAAAATTTGAAATTACTTGGCAAAATTATGTAATACTTATATGTTTTAAATTTTAAACGATTCGGTTGGATAGTTTTTGGGTTGTTATATGCGGACAGACGGATGGCTATAATTGTGGAAATTGTTAAAAAGGCAACATATCAACGCCACCTGCTGTGCGATTTACATCAAAAAATCAATCAGCGCCATTTTATATAAGGGACTAACGGAATCTAAAATTTTATTGAATTTCGTTCAGTTCTTGAAATAGAATGCACACAAAATGTATGTCACATATAGACTCACAGACAGACATTTTGTAAAAACATGGTTTTCGGGAATCTCTGACACCTAAAACGAGATAATCCGACGAAAACCGGAATTCGAAGTTTTTCACAAATCCAATACTTACTTTTTGTAAAGTTTGAAGAAAGTAAAAATTAAATAATTTTTTTTAATGATGATATTAAGGCATAATTACATTTTTTGTAAAAGCAGAAAAACCTTTGTGTCGCTAAATAATAATGATTTTTTTCCACTATTTTAATTTGTACTTCGTCTACTAACATTTTTTTCTTAACAGTTTTTCTGAACACAACATTATTTATTTAATCAGGTTTTAATTTTTTATAAGCGTTCTTAAATTTGCTTTACTTGAACTAGAAATTTAATAATCTAAATCTGTCTCATGCCTATAAGGTAACTATATGATTTTATTAAGTTTAAATTATTATTTTTTTCTGATTCGAAACATTAAAAAATAGTAGCAAATAAGATATTCTTCTCACTAGCATAGTTAGTAGGTAACTATAAAAAAAATATTTCAAAAAAAAAAAAAAAAAAAAAAAAAAAAAAAAAAATTAATTTTTTTTCAGTTGCGCATTAAATTGCGCTTAAAAAATCAGATTGATTATTCCCACCACTCTATTTAAAAAAAAAATTATTCTCCTTATTCAATGACAGGCAAAATGACAAAAGAGTGAAGCAAATTTCCCTATTTTATTAAGCTGGTGGGAATCAAGCAATTCTGAATAAATGTCGTGAAGATATCACCTCCTGAATATCACGAGAGCTAGAATTAAGGGGTTAATAAGCATTTAATCCTTAAATGCTCAGGATAGAACGCGTTCCAAAAAATGCGCAATTCAAAGAATCAGAATTTACACCTGAAAATCTAAATAGTAAATTTTTCTTTATTTAATTACGAATGATCTGTCATTAAGTGAAGCTCTTTTAAATTTCTGGTGAGAATACGGAATATATGAATAAAACCCCTAATAAATCGAGAACACTTATGGTATCGAAAATGATACAATATGCATTTAAGGGTTAAAGTTTCTCTTCAAAAACAAAATTTATTGTTTGAATACATTTTTTTTTCGCAAAATTATGTGATACAATTTATTAAATTGGCATCGACACCAAACTCTTTCGTTGAAATCATTGCATTAACCCTTTAACGATCATAGCATTTTCATTGCTAAGATGTCGAAATAAATGAATGACACCGGTAATTAAGAACAAATATATTTGTAAATAAGAAAACGTGAAATTTTACATACATAATAAAAGGAATATTTTTAGATAAAAATACCGGTGTCAGTGTTGCATATCGGAATTAAAATTTTGTGGTTTCGTGGCGAAACCAATGAACGTTAAAGGGTTAAACGCTTCGCTGTTTTATCCGTACGTCGTACGGACAACGTGTTTTTACCAATCATGATTTGCCCGTACCACGAACGGGCATTCATACTCCAATCGTAGTTTACTCTTCTCATCTAAAATGCCACCACTCTAAAATTTTATTGTAAATTTCGTTTTATTAATCTGAGCATAAGTCTCATTCAATTAGGCAAAAATTTTTGTTTTGAAAATCCGGTAATGAAAGATTAAAATTCTGTAAAGGAATTAAAAACATATATATAATTTTAAAGATATTGAGTAGTTAACCCTTTCCGGAACGGACAAATTTTATACCAAAATGAGTAATTCTCGACTGCCACCGGAATTTGCGAACGACTGTTTTAGATATTATGAACTCTTTAATTTAAGCTTTCATTGTAAAAGCAAAGTTTTACTAAAATATTATTGCGGTCGTTTACAAATTTGGAATTAAAACTAGATATCCCATACCGGACACAGTGAGCCGGAAAGGGTTAAGTGGTAAATCCAGGCGAACGTGTGCATACCGAGGGTATGATTAATTTTTACACTGTCACAAAAAAAAAAAAAAAAAAAAAAAAAAAAAAATCGCCTCTTATTTATTTGGAGGCAGGTGTTGCAAAATCTTCGACAAAACAAGTTGAAGCATACTTAAAAAAATAGCCGTGCCATCTGTAAAAACCATAAGCACTGTGGGTCTGTCAGGCCCTTGCATGTGCTCTGGCGTTAATAGTTTTGGAAAGAGTTAACTCTAAGAAAAAACAAAACATTAAGTATATGGTTTATATAAAAATTGGTATGGTTTATATAAAAAAGGTAATTAAAAAAGATTATTTATTGAAAGTTGATATTAATATATACAATTAAAATCCGAGCGTATGTATGTTGTATGTTGCATGTATGTAACGCTATCTCCTCCGATACCGGAAACGGAGAAACACCGTGTTTGTTTTCAATTAAAGGGAAAAAATCCCGGGATCCCGAGTAGCCCATTCACATCCCGAAATTCCAATTAGTTGCTAAGTTATTAATTAAAAAATTTTACATTTTAATTACTTTGCCCCTGTATGTTTGCACAGTGTTCGCACGGGTAGAAAAAGAACCCTCCCGAAGTCAGCCGACAATGAATGACCAAAGGAGAATATTTTTTCTCTTTTTTTAAATTTCCATCGCGAGTCCAGAGTCAAGAAAAAAAAAAAAAAAAAAAAAGAGATTTTTAAATAGATTGTTTTTATCTTGGACTAACTGTCTATTTTTTTTTTAATTTACAATTTTTTCGATTTTCTTCGAATTTTTTACGAAACATCGATTTTCAGTCCTTTTTTCCAATATTTTCGAGGAATGCATGTTTTAATTCCAATCCTGAGAGTTCTAAGAAAATCTGACAAAAAACGATGCCGGATTCTAAACTCTCATTCCTTTCTGAGAGTGACAGGATCATTTTTTTTTCGATTTTTTCAATTTTTTTCAATTTTTAATAAAGGTTATTATTATACAGTTTCCACAAGTACATATTTTATATCTCCCAAAGTTATTGCACTATCGACTTGCTTTTAAAAAAAAAGAAAATTTGTGTCTAAACATTCGCTAACTATTTGTAGAAGATAGAAAAAATTGTTTGAGTGGTTGGTTGGAAAATGATAGATAAGCAATTAAAAATAAACACTTTATATATCGGCGATTTTTTGGTATTTTCATACAAAAAATTTTTTAGTTCTTTATTTAAAGATGATTTAAAAGTATTCAAAAATTTGAAGGAATTGATTGAGTACTTAAAAAAAAATAATTTCCATGAATGCGATGATGAAACGAAATAACTGCAAAAAATCCATTGAAGAGTGTTTTTGGCATCATGTCAAAAGCGAGTTGCTTTCTCTTCTGAATTCAAAATGTTTCAGGGGATTTTTGAGTTTTATTTTTGCTTTAAAAAAATTAATACTTTAAAAGTCATCACCCAATTTACAGATATATTTCGTGTTCTTCACGTTTTCTTTATATAAACCGACCAGCGTAGCGGGCGAAGGCCGCTAGTTCCTAATTATATCCTATGAAAGAAGAAACATATTTGTGTTGTTAAAAATAAGACTTTTATTTTAGTACATCACAAAAGAAATTTTAAACATACATGTACCATTAACATATTATCTTGCACGTTTTAACCTCGTATATATGTGCTGATAACTGTTCTCTTCGGAAAGTAATTTTAATACGATTTGATATTTAATTTTCTAATCTCGTAATTATATTTTCCATTAGAATGCATTTTCATTTTTTTAAATATCGCATTAACTAAACATGTTATTTAATGATAAACTTTTCTCGCATTTCTAAGCTAAAAGCAACAGATAATCTGATTATGATAAACATACATCCAGAGACATTCTCAAATGATTTGTTGCATTCAGATTTTTAAAAATGCTTAATTCCTATGCATCTTTAATGTCTGCATTTTTATAATTTCATATTATTCATTTAAAGATATAGTTATTGTATAATTCCATTTGCTATCGAAGCAGAAACACATTAGTCTTTCTATAATTAAGTAACATGCAAAATAGCAACAAAGCATTTATAAAAATAGATGTTGCACAAAAGTATCTTTCCGTATTTAATTTCGTTCATGTTTAAATGATCTTGGCGGAATATAAACTTTATACAATACACTAACTGTATTTTCCGTTGGGAAATGCACGAGTGTGTATGTGTGTGTATGGAGAGGAGTTATCGTAAAGTCTTAATTACAATCTGCCACAGGGAAATATATTTTAACTCTATATCGCGTTACTTTTTCAGAGCAAAAATCTTTTACATATGTCTTAAGAATATGTATGTTAACGTTAAGCATACAATCCGTTATTTCATAAAATACCTAGTTATTTCATGAAATAACTAACCAAGCCCGTTAAATTGTGTAAAATTATTACATTCGAAAATTTAACTAGTTATTTTATAGAATAACGGATTGTCTAACCGTTTTAAGCACAGTTTTAAGCACAGCACACGAAATCCATTTGAAACAATTATTGTTGATTTTAGTCAGTTTTGGATCGTTTATATCTGCTTTGCAGTCAGTGTGTATGCTGCATTTTTTAGACCCCTTCTTCGTTACTAATTATCATTGGAAGTGCATTTTTTTTGTCAACGCATGTTACACCGCCACCTGTAGGGCGATTGACGACAAAACATAAACAAATCTAATTCATGTCATAGAGTAACCGAATATGAAGTCTGATGGATATCCATGGAGCAGTTCTTGAGATAGAGCTGTTGCAAAAATCTTTAAAGATGCAGTTTGCCTGCGCAAAGTACAACCAAACTGAAAAAAAAATCATGTAAAGGACAAACTAAATAAGAAGTTTAGTAAAATTCCGCACATTAATTCTGGAGATAGAGTGATGGCTGAAATTGCACAAAATGCAGCATAGCAGCGCCACCTGTTGATCGGTTTGCACCAAAATATAAAACAGCCAACTCATGTCAAGGATTAACCCTTTCCGGCACGGGCAAAATCTATTAGTAAAATGAGAAATTATCGACTGACACGGGAATTCACAAACGAATTTTTTAGATATCTTGAATTCCTTATTTTAAGCTTGTATTTTTAAAAGCAAAATTTTACTAAAATATTAGTGGTGCCGCTTGCAAGTTAGGAATTAAAATTAAGTATCCCAGACCGGGCACAGTGTCCCGGAAAGGGTTAACAAAATCTGATGTTGGATTATATCCCGTGCATTAGTTCTGAAGACAATTATTACAGATATTGCACAAAATGCAACATAGCAGCGCCACTATGTTGAGCGATTTACACCAAAATGCAAAAAACTTCAATTCATGTCAAGTAAAACTAAATCTGAAGTTTAAAGGAAATACGTATGTTAATTATTGAGATAGAGCTGTTGCGTAAATTGTAAAAAATGCATCATAGCAGCGGCACATGTTGAGCAGTTTACACCAAACACTAATCAGCACCAATCAATTTCAGGAAAAACCTGAATATAAATTTTTATTAAATTCAGTGCTTTAGTTCTTGGGATAGAGATGTTGCTAAAATCATGATAAATGCAGCTTAGCAGCGCCACCTGTTGAGCTATTTACATTAAAATAAAAGAAGTTAATTTCTGTCAGGGACTGACAAAATCTGAAGTTTAATGAAAATCCGTCCATTAGTTCTGGGGGTCGAGCGATTGCCAAAGTCGTGAAAAATAGTACATAGCAGCGCCACTTGTTGAGCGATTTACACCAAAACTAATTAGTATCAATTTATATCAGGGAATAACGGAATATAAATTTTTATAAAGTTTCGTACATTAGTTCTTAAATGCAGCTATAGAGCGCCCACAAAATTTGTGTCACATACAGACAGTGAGACAGAATCACAGACTCATTGACAGACATTTTGCAAAAACGTGTTTTTTTAATCTCTGACTCCTAAAACGTGTAAATCTGTCAAAAACCGGAAGTCGAAGATTTTTATGAATACAATACTTTCTTCTTGTAAAGATATAGTAATAAAAGATGGTAACAAAAAAAAGGTAATAAATTATACATTGTGTTTTATTATATTATTTATGAAATCATGTATTAATAATTGGAAATGTATTTTCCAAACGTCTTTAACTATTTACAATTGGTAGTTAATTTATAGAACAATTTGTTTTAATGTCAAAGTATTCATTTTAAACTTTAAAGGGTAAGAAACCGATATTCTATAAAATAACTAGTTGAATCATAGAATCGAATAACTTTACATGATTTAAGGGATTTGGTTATTTATTTCATGAAATAACTAGGTGTTTTATGAAAAAAACTGAATAATAGAAAAGTGTAGCAATCTTGTAATTAAAACTTTATGATACTTTCACGTATATATTCGAAAAGTTTTAGACAATACCTGTACATATAAAAAATGTTATTTAAGGAGAGGGAGTACATTTTTGGATAACTATTTTCAGTTATTATTATTATTTAATCATCTATTTATTGTATTTTACATGTTTGCCTAAGTGTGTAGATGGTAGTAGTGATGACATGAATGAAGAATTTTACTATCGAATGAATTATTAGGGCATGAGCAGAAACTTATTTTCCAATTTTTGTATAAACAGGGTTCGCACAGATCTACCACTAAATTTTAAGAATATTTCCAAAGTGTTTCACTGCAGAAAACTATCGTAAAATCTGTGAATGAAGGTGGAGTTTGCGAATGTTGTGGTTTGAAAATTAAACGTAAATTTTCTTATTTTTAATAGTGGTGCCAGAGTCCTTGGAAATTCCAAGGAGTGTGCGAACCTTGATAAAGTTTCAATCAAATATTGCCAAGAATTATAAGAAAAAACTAAAACAAAATCATAGTTTCCAGCCATCATAAATTGTCCTTTCAATTTTCTTCAAAAAATTTGAAGACAAAAATAATTTTTACATTTATACGTACGTGTTTCACAAATTGGTACTACTAATTAAAATAGGATTTCGTTTTGTAGCTAAATTTCTGCCGTAATTTGAATTAAAAAGCAAGCAGACAAAGGCTATCAGCTATATATTTGTGAATGCCCGAATGATTCATTCGATTAGTAAAATAATTCATTCTAACCATTTTTAGATTAAAGTCCTAGATGAGTAATGAATAAAGAAAAGGAGACATCAATAAGAGGAGGTTGTCACAAAATATATCACTAAAATTTGTAGAAAGTTTTAAAGAAAATGGTTTGAGCAATGTCGGAACAAGTTATAAGAACAAAAAAAAGGAGTTCTAAATTCTTTGAAGAAAATGGAAAACGAATTATATTCAACAACCTTCATGACAAATAAAAATGCAATTCTAGTTTATTACCAATGTAATAAAAAAATGTACTTGTACTTAGCACATTGCATTCATCACAGGACGTTATTCAAAATGAGAAGAAAGATCCTGAAATTACAGATTTATACAATTCCGAAAAGTTTGGAGTTGATGTTGTAGATCAAATAGCTGGGAAATATTCGGTGAAATCTGCAACTAGTCGTTGGCCAACGCATGCTTATTTTTCAATATATTGGATCCAGCTACCATAAATGCGTAGGTAGTTTATAAAGAAACAACATTTTGTAATATGAGCAGAAGAGAATATATTCTAAAAATAGCAGAGAAACTGAAAAAGAAATAAGTTGTAAAGGAAAATGATACTATCCGTCTACGAACCAACCAAGAGGCATGAAACAAACGAAAATGTCAGGCAAAGAATTGCAAAGATAACAAGAATAATATTGCATGTGAACGATGTTTAAAATTTATGTGGATTATGCACTACAAAAAGAGAAATGAAGACCATTGTATTTTATGTGGATTGTTTCGATGAAAAATAGGATAATATTGTAAAACGCCGTACTGCTATGCATATTTCCATTTTATTGTGTATTACCATCTTAATAGTATGTAGGAACAATATTTAAATCATATTTCTTAGTTTTTATTAATTACAAGCTGTTAGTATATCTCAAAGTATCAATTCTGAAATTAAAAATTTAAATTTTCTCATTGTATCTATTCATTAAATTTCACATTCTGTAATACTTTAAAGGCTAAATTGTATTAATCCTTAATTAAAATAATTGTATTAATTTCGTTAAATAAAAGCAGAAATTTTTCTATGCACCTTTAGAAGATATCGAAAGGAACAATCATATAATTTTATAGAACATGTCATATCATATTTCCACCAAATTCTGTTTGGATAAAAGAAAGAAAAAAGAAAAACTTTCTTCGAATAATTTTTCTGGCATACTTAAACGCCACCTGAAAGAAGAAAGAAAGAAAAAACTTTCTTCAAATATTTTTTCTGGCTTACTTAAACGCCACCTGAAAGAAAACTTTCGTTTGAACTAACGACGAAAAATACAGACATCTTAAAATCCCTAAGTCAGAATTTTTTTAAGCTTTTCGCAAGAAGACAAATTAACTACAAAAATTTTCTGCGGCGTAAGATTTTTTAACAGTAGAAATAAATGAATGCAAATTCATACGGAACACAATTAGAAAACAGGTGTTTAAAATTAATATGTCATAAAAAAGGTTAACACCTTTATATGTTATTTATATATAGGGTGTTTGTTCCCAGTAAATAAGACCCTGTTTTCAAAATTAAATTTCTCAAAAACAAAGATCGATAGAACTATGCGGTAGACGACTTATTTAGCAGGTAAGCTGTATAAATCTTATTCAGAAGTTTCGAACGATGACTATATTGAAAAGATTGTGTTCTGATTTCAAAGAATGCTTGATTTTACATTTTTCTTGTTTTAAATTGTTTGCACAGAACGCGTTTTTTGGCGTACAGTGCTATACTTTAACGTAGATTTTTTCTGATAAGATGAATCCTTGAATAGTTTTAGAGGTCTAATGGTTAAGTATAAAGGAGGGAGTGGGGAATAATTCCTCTTAAATTATATAAATGGAGGTTTATGCAAAATTATGCAATTTGGTTCGAAGTTTGGATATAGGTTTATTATATGATAAGACGTATCCCTGATTAGATTTTTGGCTTTCAATGATAAAGAGGGGAAATTGAGTGCGGCTATTTCCTCCCTTAATTTGTTTTTCGAAAGGCGTTATAACTTAAAAATAGACGGATGTATTATACAATTAGTGAGCATAGATCGTGAGGTCTTGCCGTTAGGTTAACGGAACAATAGTCTTTTTAATTTTGTATTAAACATCGAAAAAAAAATCGATTTTTAAATGTAAATCAGTATTTTACGGAATTTCTGATACTAAAACACTAAAATTCTTTTAATTCAATGATGCCTACGAACTCTGAATTAGTAATTTTGAAAAAATATCTTTTCTGGCAGAAATCTTTTCCAAGACACTGACTGAGTTTTTCTGTAATTTCTGAGAAATACGTTGTTCTACTTCGGTTGTGATTTTGCTCCTTATATCTACTGTAGTTCGAATTTTATTAGAAAATTCTCAAAGTTCATTGAGACATTAAGCAGGACAGTAGATTTAGCATTAATTTTATATTTATCAGTTGTTTTCTTGTTGGGATTTTGGACTATCATCATTTTTTCCTTTGAATTTTTAATGTTTTTAGGAACATACAGCATAAAGGTTTTTTAAATTGTGGTGCAATAGGTAATTTTTTACATCTTTTATAGCTAAAAGGGTGTGAGAGTTTGCTGTTACTCAATTTTGGGTGTGGTCTAGGTAGCTCAACAGATTTTATATTGGGAATTCATTAGAAAGATTATCATCAATGCATGCTACGTAGTAGAGATCCATGTTTCAGTTAGAGGATATGAAAGAATTTCTGACAGCGATGACATTGTGTTGACGTTTTGACAACTCTAAATTTCTCAACAATAATGCGAATTTTGATTTTAAGTTGAAAATTTCGTTCGAAGCTTCATTTTTGGGGCGTTCAATGAGGAATAAAATGAGTGCTTTATTAACTTCTGTGCGACTTTTTAATTGTGATACTTTTATGATTGTTAAGTCTTTATATCTTATGAAATCTTTAATTTATTATATGCTGATGATATTGTACGATGCTGTTATCTGATGATTCATTTATTTAAAAAAAATTGATTTTGAATTTGTCCTGTGTTAATTTTAATTATTTGTTCTTTTTGTCGTTTTTAGGTGCGTTCGTAATTATGTAAATACTTTATAGTTTCATTCAGTCCGTCCGTCTGTCCGTCCATCCGCTTATAACAACGTAAAAACTATACATCAAAATCGTTTGAAATTTAAAATATATAATTATTACATAATTTTGTCGAGTTATTTCAAATTTTATGAAAATTGGATGCATAGATCAGTTACAGGGAGAATCAAAAGTATTCCGTTACATTACGGTTAATGGGGAAAAAAGATTCAAATGCATTTTAATGGTGCTACACTCATTCGAACACAATAAAATTGTTATGCATCTGTAAAGTACATATTATAATGCACGTTTTGCACAATCTGTGGTGCAAAAAAATATTTGTTATTGATTTACAAGGCCACACAAAAGTATTCCATTACATAATTGTATAAGGAGAACATTGTTTGGTGAGCGTTTTAATTGTAATTTACTATTTAACATTTTAAGAGATTGTTATACGTTGCTACAAGTCAATTCCTGTATAAAAGGAAGCAGACAGGAACGTAAAATATCCATGGCATTTATATACACACATAAGAAAAAGATTTTAGATTTAAGCAATTCAAAAAATTCAAAATACTTTTACATATGTGTTTTGGTTCTAAACAAATGGAATTTTTACTGTTATACTCATCAAAGTATGGAGAAGATTTTTTCTAAATATTACTTATAAGATTCAACAACCATATAAAAATAAAGAATACTGCCCAATTAAACTGATGGCATTGAGCTCACAGGCTACAAATACTAATTGTACATTAAAGCCTTATATTTTCAAAGGTTAATTCCGTTCGAAAAAAAATTAAGAAGGGGAAACAGAGCTCTCCCCTTTCCTCTTTTTTATTCTTAATCATTGAACCTCCTATACTATCAAAGACATGCTTTATCATATAAAAAATCTATATCCAAAATTCAGAGCAAATTAGATAATTCTTAATAAAAACACATTTAGCATTTGTATAATTTAAAAGGAGTTATCCCCCTCTTTTATACTTAACCATTAAACTTCCAAAACTATTCAGAGATTTGAACGAAATCTGAAAATTCTGCTTGAAAAACCCATTTATATAAATTAAGGGGGGGGGGATTAGAACCCCTGTTCCCCCTATTTATGCTTATTCAATGAACACCTAATAACAGTCACGGAATCGCCTCATCAGAATGATCCTAATCTAAATTTTGAACGAAAACTTAATTCTGCATGAAAATCCCATTTATATCAAATAAGGAGAGGGGCATGAGCCTCCCGTTCCCCCTCTTATACATATCGAATGAACTCCAAAAACTAATCAAAGAAGCGCCTTGTCAGGATATACCTACATACAAAATTTCAAGTGGATCGGATATTTTTATCATGAGTTATCGCGTTACGCACGAACGAACATACAGAACGAACGGGCACATAAGCTCTCAGGCTATGATAGCCTGTGAGCTAAAAACATCAAATATTTCTTATAATGTATATGGATATAACGCATATGAAGAAGAGCAATGAAATGTTTTTGTTACAATTGGAACTTTATCTATAAAAATAATGGTTTAAGAATTATTTTATGGCCGAAAATAAAAAAAGGGACAATATACGCGTATATATTTATTGCATCATCTGATTTATTACAACTTATATAAGCTAAATTGAATAAATTAATATAAAAAAAAATCGAGAAGCATTTCAGCATGTCCATTTTAATAATAACTCCCTGATTTAGAATGTACTACAATAACAAAAACATAGGAATAAACGTTGATTTTTACGTTAATATAAATTGGACTTTCATTTTTAAGATGGAATTTTTGTTTTGTCCGTGTTTTTTTTAATAGTTTTATAAACTTTGATGGCTTTTAATTTTTTTGTTATTATTTAGTTTCTCTCTAAAAGCTTCGCTAATTTTATTAATAAACATAATTATCTGAAAAGTTTTAAATGTACTGGAAACGGTTTGGCAGGCAGTAGATGCCAATGATTTTTTAAAAATAGGATTAAATGCTTTTGAGAAACTTAAACATAGCGTACATTCAAATTATTCATATGTGAAGATTTTAAGGAATATATTTTAAAATACATTAATACATTTAATGTCTTCATTTATAGGATTTATCTTCAATGAATACGTTCATTAAAAGCTATATTTACGATGCATCTGTATTTGATAACTAAGTAAAAATACATTAGTCTTCTTAACGCCTTATTTCACCATTTACAAAGTAGCTGCAAACTAACAATTTTCATTAATTAAATTTTGTTTATCTTTTCACAAGGGAGGTAATTTCAAAGGAATTTGTTTGTTAAAATTATAATCAGCTCTTCAATATATTAAGTACATTTCTTTCCTACAATTTCCATATACGAAAAAGATTATTTACTGCTACTGACTTTTCACGCATTATATATTTAAAAGCAAATGATAATTTGTTCATAATTTCTATAGGCACAAATTCTTTACGGGCAATTTATTGCATTAATATTTCAAAGAATTGATTAGTTTTGATTCATGAACTTGATTAATTAGATTTTAAAATTTACTTTTAAAACTAATAGTATAATTCTAGTTACTGCCAAAGGACAAATATATTTGTTTTGTTGATTAACATACAGGGCTAGCTGAACCCTTCCGGGACGGCCGACTCTTATGCGTGCCGCAAAGAGACTTAAGAATTCTTGTTTATCTCCACCAGTAAAATTCTACTGTAAAATTTGCCTTATTTAGTTAGAGCATATTCTCGATTTAATGAGGCACAAATTTCTGTCTTTAAAAACTGGTGAAAAAACATTAAAAATTTCGTTAAAGGCTCTTGTCGCGAAGGGGTTAACCCCTTGAGGGGCGGTGGTATGTCTATGAAACCACCTTATTTTAATTACGAAAGAAGATTTTGGCATCAGAATTCTAATAATAATAAAAAAATTCAGTTTATTGTATGTGTGTGGAATATTACTTTTTCTTATTTACAAATACATTTGGCTTCAAATTCCGGTGTTATTCATTCATTTCAACATTTTCGCAATGTAAATGCTCTGAGCCGCAAAGGGTTAAATGATTCATTGGGCTTCAAAACGCTCTGTATTGAGGGGCATTCGACTTACAAAGACGAAGGATACATGACAACATACACACACTTGCCAAATTTAAAAGTTTTGCCTGCAAGCTAGATGGCTCGCCTGTGGCGCCACTTTACAATATGGCGGCAATGCTGGAGTAAAGATGTTCCTCTGTTGCCATCCCCCTCCCAAATGCCCCCCCCCCCCCAAAAAAAAAAAAAAAAAAAAAAAAAAAAAAAAAAAAAAAACGCTGCAAGCATTGTACGAATGCATAACTCAAAAATACAGGGTTCGTAATTTGGAAGGATTTGTAATGAAATATTTGTTTTATTTAACGAAACAAATAAAATAAAGATCGGATTTTCAAATGTAGCAATCAGTACTTTAAGGAATTTCTGATACTAAAACAATAAAAATTCATTTAATTCACTGATGCTTACGAACCCTGAATTAGTAATTTTGAAAAAATATCTTATCTGGCAGAAATCTTTTTCAAGACACTGGCTGAGTTTTTTTTCTAATATCTGAGAAATGGATTATTTCAACTTCGGTTGTGATTTTGCTTCTTACATCTGCTATAGTTCGAATTTTATTAGAAAATTCCCAAAGTTCATAGAGACATGAAATAGGGCCAGTAGATTTTGCATTAGTTTTAGCTTTATCGGTAGTTTTTATGTTGGGATTTTTGGACCCCTGCTGCGACGCACATTGACAGAAAAATATTATTAATACTAAAATGCCCAACTGATGTTGATTCCACACCGATTAAATGACAAAATGTCGATTGAAACCAGAATTTATTCGTAAAATCAGTTTAATTGTAACTAGGCAAAACCTGAATAAATAAACAAGTGTAATCGTTTTGAATAAAAATTCGGGTTTTAAAATGTTTTTATTACGATTCAGTAAAATTTAAGGATTTTCTAATGTTAAACGTACGGACGAAATTACTGTTCGGTGGTGTGCTAGGTGAATAAGGGCGCACACGTAAATAAATAAAATTAAAAGGAAAAAATATTTTATTAAAAAAAAAAATAGACTTCAATCTGTTGAGGGGGTGTAGGATACATATCCTACCTACGAATAATGGAGATTCGCGCCCGAAACATTTTCATTATTTTTTTCTTTTCTAACTTAGAAAGAAAAAAGGGGGGTTCGTGAAATACCTTTTCCTTATTTTAATATAATTCTTTTTTCAAATTTCCAGTGGGGGTTCAGAATTACACAAACGTAATTTGTTCCACCGCAAAGGGTTAAAAACATTTCAAAGGTGTTGCACGAAAATTCGCATATTTTAATTTTGCGAGTAACATATAGTTCTTTTTCAGACAAAAACAATACTTAAGAAATAAAGTTTTCTGCTTTACCTAGTATCTTGTACCATTACTGAATAACAACCTGAAATTATATAATATAGTAAATGAATATTACCTATTCGCGGCTTTGTTTTAAAGAACAAATTTATTTAAAAAAGAAATCGAAGGAAACAAAACATAAATGAAATAAAACTACTTTTTTTTTTTTTTTTTTTTTTTTTTTTTTTTTTTTTTTACTTGCTTTTTCTTACTTTTTGAGGGGCAAGCAGTTACGTCTGAGCAATTCTGAACTCCAATTGGAAATTTGGAAAAATTATATATTAAAATAAGGAAAAGCAATTTTAGAGGCTTTTTCTCGCCAAGGTTAAAAAAGAAAAAATTAATAAAAAATTTCGGGTGCAAATCTTCATTAATCGAATGTGGGATATAATATATCCTACATCGCCTCTCAACGGGTTAATTTAACTAGTCGGATGTAACAATCCCAAAACTTTCTTCTATATCATACAAGTTCATAGCAGCACCAGTGCATAGCAGTGCATAATAGCGCCACTGGTTAGATGATTTAACTCCTTGGGGACGAGTGACACGTATACGTGCCACAAAAATAATCAAGCATCCTTGTTTATCCCTACCGGTAAAATTTTACTGTGAATTTTCGCCTTATTCAATCGAAGCACATTTTCGATTTAATAATGCACAAATTTCTGTTTTTAAAATCCGGTGACAAAACATTAAAAACTTCGTAAAAGGCTCCCGTCTCGAAGGGGTTAAACAGGGGTCGGAGCATATAGGACAAATTTTATTGTTCTTAGCAGCATTCTTTATAAATAATGTTCAACAGACATTTTTATAAGATTTGTAGTAGGAATATATCATGTAGATTATTGATAAAAGATATAGGTAAAGACAATGAAATTTGTCCTATATGCTCCGACCCCTGGGTTAAACCAAAATCTAATCATAAACAACTTATGTCAACTTCCAATTGAATCTGAAATTTGATGAAAAACTGTGCATTAGCTTTTAAGATAGGTATGGTGCGTACGAGTATCGTTATTTTCCAGGTGAAATTTCATCATTTCTTTATAGAAAAATACGCATAGTTCAAAAACAAGAAAATTAATCTTATTTAATTGGAGTTTTTCTGGAAGAAAATGCTGGTACTGAAGAATTTCTTGGTCATTAAATTCCAAGACCCGGACGAACTATGATAAATGTATTGAGGGAAGCCTAAAAAATGCTGCATAACAGCGCCACCTGTTGAGCGATTTAGAACAAAAACTAATCCGGAACATTTTATATCAGGTCTGGAGTATGATAAACATTCACGTATTAGTTCTTGAGATACAGCTATCTGCGAAATCTTAAAATATGCAACATAGCAACGCCATCTGTAGAATTATTTTAACCAAAAACAAAACCGCACAAATCTGTATCACAGACAGATTGAATCTGAATTTTAATGAAAATTCGTGCATTACTTCTTGATAAAGAGCTATTGCAATAGTAACAAATATCGCAAGATTGCAGCGCCACCTGCTGGTCGATTTACATAAAAAAGTAACCAGCTCCAATTTATATCAAAAACTCTCTCAATCTGAAGTTTAATAAGAATCCGAGCTTTAGTTCTATAGATATATTTACAGTAGAAATCATGAATAACGCAGCACAGTAGTGCCACCTGTCCGGCGAAATCTTAAATAATGAAGCATTGCAGAGCCATCTGTAGAGTTATTTAAGCCAAACACTAAACTGCGCAAATATATATCAGAGACAGACTGAATCTGAAGTTTAATAAAAATTCGTGCATGAGTTTTTGAGACAGAGCGTTTGCAATAGTCACTAATAATGTAGAATTACAGCGTCACCTGCTGGTCCATTTACATAAAAAGTAACCAACTGAAGTTTAATGAGAATCCGTGCATTAGTTCTTGAGATATGTTTACTGTAGAAATCGTGAATAATGCAGCATATTAGCACCATTTGTCGGGCGATATACGCCAAAAACTAATCAATACCAGTTTTCATCAAAGTCAAACTGAATTTAAAATTCTGTGCAGTACTTTTGAGACAGATTTCCGACTAAAGTTTTTTATAGATACAGACAAATTCAAAGACAGAGTAACAGACACAGTAACAGTCAGACATTTAAAAAAAAAACATCAGTCGTGTTCGAGGCCTTCTAAAACGTTTAAATCCATTGGAAACCGGAAGTCAAATTTTTTTCACGAATCCAATACTTTCTTGTAACAATAGTAGAAAATAAAAAATTTAAAATATTTTTTAAAGTGATAAAATATTCTGAGTAAATGTAATTTTAATTAAAACATGCAATCTCTTAAAGATAACAATAGCAATAAAAGGTAAAAAAAAATAACGTATTAAGAAATTTTATTTTATTTTAAACATAAATTTATTTTACATATTTTAAGTTACTTTTATTCTTTTTCAAGTTATAGTGCATAAAACTGATAATAGTGCAAAAGATATTTTGATATATTGTTAATGCCTATGGAGCATCGAGAATACGTGTTGAAAATAGAATATACGTGCCGTGAAAATCCTTTTTTGTCCCCACCAATAAGATTTTACTACAAAATTGACTTATTTAATCGCGGCATTTTTCTCGATTTAATAAGCACAAATTTCTGTTTTTTAAAGCCGGTGACAAAAAAACTAAAAATTTCGTAAAAGACTTACTGGGCGAATGGTTCTTAAAATATTTTATCATATATTTTATTTATTAATATGTTAATTCACATCTCAAGCTTTTATTTTGTTAAAAATAATTAAATGAAATACACTATATCTTTTAATCACTATATATTTTAATTTCTATATCTTTTAACCCTTTAACGTTCATTGGTTTCGCCACGAAACCACAAAATTTTAATTCCGATACGCAACACTGACCCCGGTATTTTTATCTAAAAATATCCCTTTTATTTTGTATGTGAAAAATCACGTTTTCTTATTTAGAAATATATTTGCTCTTAATTACCGGTGTCATTCATTTATTTGGGCATCTTAGCAATGAAAATGCTATGATCGTTAAAGGGTTAACCTCTTCGTGACGGGAGCCTTTTACGAATTTTTTAATGTTTTGTCACCGACTTTTAAAAACAGAAATTTGTGCCTTTTTGAATCGATAAAATGCTCCGATTAAACAAGCCAAATTTTACAATAAAATTTTACTGGTGGGGATAAACAAAGATTTTTAAGCTTTTTTGCGGCACGTATACGTGTCGTTCGTCCTCAAGTGACTAAATACATTTCATTTATATTATTTAAATAATTGAGAAATACTTTGAAGAAATTAATTCAAAGACATAAAAACAGCAATTTTGTGCGAAATTTATTTTAACGCTACAATCTATAGTATTTTTAGTTTTCAATAAATAAATCAGGAAATTAAAATAATCATATTTATTTCCTCATTTTATATTGCGTAGAAACATAAAATATTATTCCTATTCCTGGCAACACAGCAATGTCTTAAGAAAAGAACCAATCATTGCGCTTCGATAAGTTGATTTATTACAATGAAAATAATGCATAACTCATCTTCTGTTATCTTTCGCACGAGAAAATGACATGTTTCTATCATTTCCGATAAATTATCCATGTTTACCAGAATACAAAAATATTCAAAGAAAAAGGTTCGACTGTCTTTATTATTATTATTACTTTGAAATCTATTGTCTATACATTCGGTAAAATGTAGGAAATAAATATTTTTTAAATAATAATATTAAATTTTAATATTAATAATACAGCGTTGTTCATAACCCATGTGGCAGAATGTTTTAACCTTTTTTCAGGGGTTCGGACAGCATCTGTCCATGAATGTAATCCGGGCAAATGCTCTCCGGAAGCTTTCTGCCAGAAGCCTAGATACCAGCACATTTTTGTGCTGTTTTTTTTTAAAACAAATTTTTATATACAACGATTTTACTTATTTTTAACTGCATGTAAAAAAACCTTTTTAATTTGTTTTTTGAAGTGCATTATTCCTTGAAAAAACAAGGCTGTAATATACAATTAGTGTGCATAGCCTGTGAGCTCTATGCCACCAGTTTAACTGGGAAATATTATTTTTATTCAAATAATTGAGAAACACTTTGAAAAAATCAATTCGAAAACAAAAATAGCGATTTTGTGCGAAATATATTTTAATGCTACAATCTCCAATTAATTTATTTTTTGATTAATAAATCAGGAAATTAAAATAATCAGATTTATTTCCTCATCTTATAGCTTTTATATTGCGTAGAAATGTAAAATGTTATTACTATATCTGGCAACACAACAATGTCTTATGAAAAGGATCAATCGTTGCGCTTCAATAAGTTGATTTGTTTTTATGGAAATAATGCATAATTAATTCATTGTCTTTTATTTCTTACTCAAGAGAAGATAGCATATTTCTATCATTTCCGATAAATTATCGATGTTTATCAGAATCCGAAAAGATTGAATGAAAAAGGTTCGATTGTCATTATTATTATTTTGAATTCTATCATCTATATCTATACTAATAAAAGAAAAAAGTGCTCTGTCTGTCTGTGTGTGTGTCTGCAATGGCTAGCAAAATCTACAGCATGTCCGAGGCTCAAAATGTTTTTGAGAATAGCCCCAAATCTCCCCTGATGTACCTGAGCTTCAGAATTTCGAATTTCTATTTATATATCTATACTAATAAAAGAACAAAACGCTCTGTCTGGCTCTGTGTGTGTCTGTGTGTGTGTCTGCGATGGCTAGCAAAATCTACAGCATGTACGAGGCTCAAAATATTTTTGAGAGTAGCCCCAAATCTCTCCTGATGTACCTGAGCTTCAGATTTTCGAATTTCTATTTAGTATTAACTGAGTAATTAATTAAATTCCAAAGCTCACTCTCATAAAAAGTCGCCTTTTTTCTTCTTTTTTCCCATCATTTGCTTATGTTTGGTTGGTTGCATAACATTTTCACAGAAATAATTAAAAAAGCTGGGGCAGAGCTTTAAAATTCATAGAATGGCAAACTGTCAGTTTAAATAAGGATTTTTTTATCACAGCTGTTGACACCATGGAGAAAAAAGATAGGTGGAGGTGAAATAAAAAGCAAAAAGGTTTGCAATATGAAACCATTTATCGCTCAAATATTAATGTCCAAACAAAAGCATGTGGAAGGGATTTTATATTAGTAAGATGAATTGAAAGAAATGAATTACAGCTGAAGCATATTTTACGAAGAAATAGTAATTTTTTAAAGTAGTCTTTTTTCTATTATATTATTTATTTAAAAAAAAATGTTTGCTTTTTAAAATAATTGAAATTGGAAAATTAGAAATAATTAAATGTCAAAATAAATTAAATAAAATATTGAAAACATTTGATTTGAACTCAAAATTGTATTACTAAAAGTTTTCCTTTTTTCAGAACTGTTTAATACTTTATAACGTAGATGAAAAATGTTTATGATTTAACAACATATTAATAATTCTATGTCAATATGTAAAATATATTGATGAAAACATTCTTTTAAAATCATGCATGAAAACTTAAATAACAAATCCTTATATATATTATAAATGTGAAAGTGTGTCCGAAAAATAGGAATGAACTTGGCTTCAAAACGGATGGATTAATGTCTTTGAATCTTTGCATATGGATAGATTATAGGAATGGAATGAACATAGGCTAATTTTTATTTATTTTATTCAAATATTTTCCTTAATAATTCAAAATTTAATTATTTTTCATACAAAATCAATAAGCATTTTTCAGATAAAATTTAACCATTTTCCTTTCCTGTTGCCAAGAAAATAAAAAATTGGAATAATAATTTTTCAGCGCCAATGAATTTTTAATAAAAAACTTCCACGCGAAAAACTATAATAAAATAATTTAAAAGAGAATAAATATGACGTCATGTTTGAAATAAAAATAAAAGGTGAATTTTTTAAAATATATTTAACAAGGATATTTGTTTAGTTAATGGGAGTTTTTGTCTAAAATATGGGGACATAAATTAAAAGTAAAAAGAATGAAAAAGAATTATATTTTTAATAAAATGGTTCACTTATGAAAATGTGACGTCATAGTTGAAATAAAATAGGTACTTTATAGCAGTCGTTAAAAATATAAGGGGTATGAATATCAGTAGCTAAAGGAGCGAGATAAATAATGACGTCATATTTAAAATGAATCAGAAATATTTTTTACTGATATTAATTACAGGGCTCCCAAATGGTCCGCAAACTGAACATCAGAATTTTTTTTAGAGAAATTTTCTTTTTAGATTTCTCTTGTAAATTGTCAAGAAACCACGTTTAAAAGTTGATTCTAGCTCAAACGTATTATGAAATTTTCTGTTAAAAAATACTGATGTTCAGTTCGCGGACCATTTGGGATCCCTGTAATTAATAAGTTATAAGTTACATACAAATGAATATTTTTATTCAAAACTCATAATTATCGATGGAAGAAATTTTTTGTGGGGAAAAGGCGGAAAATAAAACTACTGATTAATATATTTTTGGCTCGATTTTTTAACACTTTCGAACAAAGTTGAAAAATGCTTTCGGTTTGTCTGTCTGTCTGGTCGCTTTCTAACTTTCGTAAATATACTCCGCTTTCCATGAAATTTTTGGACGTTCTTAACGTTTACCTAGCACGAATACCTCTTGAAAATAAAGTTTCTACCATGATTAGTTTATTTACAGGAATTGTCAAAAATTTCCTTACATTACGGCATTATGGGGAAAATCGTTTTAATAAAATTTAACGATGTTACACCCTGTGAAACATATTCAAATTTATATGCATTTACAAAGTGCACTAAATTATGCATTTTGTAAAGTATGTAGTGAAAAGGACACTTATTATTCATTTACAGGGTTACACAGAAGAATTCCATTGCATAAGAATAAAGGGAGGAACAGTTTCCGACATATTTTAACTATGGTAAACGATTTCATGTATAATCAAATTGATATACGTTGCTGAGTCTTAATATGATCTATTTCATGCATAATACGAAGTGCATAGCATTTACAGGGACACACAAAATATTTCAAATATTATATATTCTATCCGAAGTACTGTATATGATGGATTATGACTGTTGCATGGATGAAATGCATTTTGAATTATGATATGTGCTTTTAAGTTTCGCTAAATGTATGCATATTAAATGGAGAGTATAAATGGTAATAGTATAATTAGTTAAATTTAGATATACAGGGTTACACAAAAGATCTCGGAAAGGTTACTGAATATGAGCGTAATTTACTTAAAGGTGGTTTTTAAATAAAATATGCATTTTTATTTTGAACTGCATTTAGTAAAATAAGAAATGTTTATAGTATATATATAAAATGATATACAGGGTCCCGCAAAGAATTGGATACAAGGTTGTCTGCGGATGATAATTTCTGAAAATGTAATTTAGGCAGTAATAAGAAATATTTTTGTTTGAACTAAATTTTAGAAAGATACTTTCGTGTGTTAAAGGCACTTGGAAAACTACAGGGCTGAACAAAAGAAGTCAAGAATGTTTCTATCTATTAGTATTAATCGCTGAAAGGAAAATTTTAACCAGAAAACAAATTAACAAATAGGGATTATCAGAAGTTTTTTACTATTAATTCGCGATAAAAAGTTAATTACACATGCTTTTCATCATCGAAATTTTTAGCTTGATTGATCAATTATTTCTTCTTTAAATGTTATGTGAACGAAGTCACGGGTCTAAATCTTTAATCTAAAATTAAAGAATTAAATTAATTAAAGGATTAATCTAAAATCTAGATTTCAGAGTGCAGACGATTTTGTGACATTAACGAAAGCAAAGATCAAAGAAGCATCATTTAAGATTTCAAGCAAAATCTTAAATGGTGCTTCTATATTGATATTTCAAAGTTATATGATAAAAATAATCAAATAATTCTTGCCTATGATTGATATATTTGTATCTTTTATGCATTCCGATCGTGTATTACAGCCAATAATGGCACAAAACGTTATTTTTTAAACGAAATTTTAGGCATCTTTTCAATAATAGTTTAAAAGGTAAAAAATAAAAACAAAGAAATACGGGTTTAAACCAGTTTGAATTGATCGGCGTGTCAAAGCACATGGTTTTGTTGGTGCTTATTTGGACTTAATGTAACAGATTTCAGGGTTACATTTTTGGTGTCACCCCAAGACATTATACTCCCAATCAATTAATTTCTTTTTACTGTATAGTTGTACTCAGATTTTTGGCATTTCGAACATTAGAATGTATGAGTCTTTAGCTGTGGTGCAGTAAAAAAAATTACACAACAGTTTTCTAGGAGTTTATTTTTTGATCATTGATAAAATTTAAATGTATTCTATTCAATTTAAAATTGTATTATGGCTTTAATTTGTTTTTAAAACAAAAATAAAATATAGCTGTTTGGCGTACAATTGTTCGAATCCGCAAACGATTCATACACCATAATAAATTATCAAATAGCAAAGTAAATTTTTATCAGAAATAGCCATAAAAAGAATAGTAGCAAAACTGATAATAACCTTAATGTTTAGACTAACTAACACATAACCCAATCCCAACCAGAAAAAAAAACAGACCACACTCCGATCCGTGATGGACAAAATTTCCGTGAGTATAAACCCTACCCGAACTTAAAAATCCTGTTTGAAAAAAAAAACCATGGATTTGATAACTAACCGAACCAAATCTCAATCCCGTAAAAATGTTCAAATGAAGCATAACCCGATTCAAACGAGGAAAAATAATATTAGCGGGCATGAAACTTGACCCGAACCGAAATTTTTTCTTTAAAAAGAACTCGAAATATCACTCGAATAAAATCTGAAACCGATAAAAATATTCCAGAGAACTATAACCCGATCCCAGCAAGACAAAATACTTTCCGTGGTCATAGACCCGAGTCAAACCTAAAAAATTCCCTTTGGAAAAGCTTGAAATTTGACCCAAACCACATTTAAATCCGACCAAAATATTCGAAAGAACCATAACCGGATTCGAGTAAGACAAAATAATTTCCGTGGACATGAACTCGATACTAACCTAAAATTTCCATTCGAAAAAATACCTAAAATTTGAATCGAACCAAATCTGAATCTGACAAAACTATTTCAAAGAACCATTACCGGAACCGAACAAGACAAAATATTTTCATGCACATGAACCCAGTCCGAACCCCAAAAATTTCTTTGAAAAAATTGCGAAATCTGAACTGAACCAAATCTGAACTTGGCAAAAATATTCCAGTGAAGCATGTCCTTATTCGAACAAGACAGAATAATTTTCGTGGACACGCAAGAAGACCCGAACCCAAAAGTTCTATTTGAAGAAAAACCCGAAATCTAAATTGAAGCAAATCTGAACCCGATAAAAATATTCCAAAAAACTATAACCCGATCCGAGCAAAACGAAATAATTTCCATGGACATAAACCCGACTCAAACCTAAAATATCCGATTTGAAAAAACCTGAAATTTAATCCAAACCACATCTGAATCCGACCAAAATATTCGAAAGAATCATAAAATGAATCGAGTATGATAAAATAATTTCCGTAGATATGAACGAGATCCGAACCTAAAAATTCTATTTGAAAAAATAACTGAAATTTGAATCGAACCAAATCTGAACCTGACAAAAATATTCTAAAGAACCGTAACCGGATCCGAATAAGACAAAAAATTTCCAAGCACATGAACCGAATATGAACCTAAAAAACTTCTTTGAAAAAATCTCGAAATCTGAAATGAACCAAATCTGAACGTGACAAAAACATTCCAGTGAAGCATGTTCTTATTCAAACAAGGCAGAATAATTTCCGTGAACACGCAAGTAAGCCCGAACCCAAAAATTACATTTGAAGAAAAAGCCGAAATCTGAATTAAACCAAGTCTGAACTTGACAAAAATATTCCAGTGAAGCATGTCTTTATTCGAATCAGACAGAGAAATTTCCGTGGACACGCAGGAAGACCTGAACTCAAAAATTCCATTTGAAGAAAAAGCTGAAATCTGAATTGAACCAAATCTGTTCCCGACAAAAATATTTCACAGAACCATAACTGGATTCGAGCAAAGCAAAATAATTTTTAATGACCTGAATCCGACCCGAACATTTAAATCGAATTTCAAAACATACCTGAAATCTGAATCGAACCAAATCTGAACCCGACGGAAATATTCCAATGAATCATAACCAAGATCCGAACAAAACAAAATAATTTCCATGGGCATGAACCCAATGTATGGTTAGGTAACATTTGGGTTGCGATTAGGTTGCAATTACATTACGGTAAGTCTTTGATTTTATTTAATTTCACGTTAAGTTACAGTTAGATCACGGTTAATTTAAAGTTAGGTTAAAGTTAAATTGCATTTATGTCATGGTTAGAATAAGGATAGGTTACAATAAAGTAAGGGCTAGGTTACATTTATGTTATATTTAAGTTAAGGTAGGGTACTGTTAATTCGCAGTTAGGTTACAGACAGGTTATGGTTACGGTACAAAAGTTTACAGTTAGGAATTTGTCCATAGAGTGAACATTACGCATGCTTTGATTAAAAATATACACTTACTTTTATTAAATGGCTCTGAAATTATAATACTATTTACCAACCTTTTATCATCGAGTATCGATTTCATTCACGGTATAATCGAATTTAAGGGTGATATAATTAGTTTGAAATTCAAAATATTTCACTTGGGATTTCTATGTGAAAAAAAAAATTAGTTACGTGACTTAACAGTGATTTTTACGGGTAAATATGAACACTTTAACACGAAAATAACGCAATCGTTGGATACATGTTTCCTTCCGCGTTTCTCATTGCTCATTTTAAGTACAGGGTGGTCATAAAAAAACTTTGCCGATATACGGAGCTCTAGCGGCCAGTCCGCTCAACCGATCGAAATGAAATTTCAGATATAGCTATTCGGAGGTATGAGCTCGAGATTCTGTGAACGACAACAAAATGGCACGCACGGTTACGGTTATAGTTACAGAAACTCGAAAATTTCCAATGGCAATACCCATTTTTTTTCATCGCAAAATGATCAGCGCAAGCGAAAACCCTAAAGACCGTTGGAACCGTAGGTGTATCGCAAGAAACGGACATGTTATGCACGCACAAAAAACCGTTCTGCGAATCCTCCCCCCCATAAAAAAACTCGATTGGGGCGCAAGGAAGAAATTTGCATATGACACAGAGTCAGTACACTATCTCTGATTACAATACAGATCGGAGAAATTAAAACTTTTATTTTGATTACACAATTTCCACATGGGTGCCATCACCATTAATTGCCTGTGATGGCACCCATGTGGAAAACGTGTAATCACAATAAAAGTTTTAATTTTTCCGATCTGTATTGTAATCAGAGATAGTGTACTGACTCTTTGTCATATGCAATTTTCCTCCTTGCGCCCCAATCGAGTTTTTTCTATGGGGGGGGGGAAGATTCGCAGAACAGTTTTTTGTGCGTGCGTAACATGTCCGTTTCTTGCGATACACGTACGGTTCCAACGCTCTTTAGGGTTTTCGCATGCGCTGATCATTTTGCAATGAAAAAAAAGGGTGTTGCCATTGGAAATTTTCGAGTTTCTGTAACTATAACCGTAACCGTGAGCACCATTTTGTTGTCGTTCACAGAATCTCGAGCTCATACCTCTGAATAGCTATATCTGAAATTTCATTTCGATCGGTTGAGCGGACTGGCCGCTAGAGCTCCGTATATCGGCAAAGTTTTTTTATGACCACCCTGTATTTTTAGAGCTTAACCCTTTAGTGCCTAGCGTCCCTTTTTAGGGACGATTATAAAACAGGCAATAAAGCACTTTTCGCACCATTAAATGGAAAGATAAATAAGCACTATTTTTCACGAGACAAATTCCTCAATAAATTAAGATGAAAATTATTCGTCTTTTAAAAGTGGTGGGAAGCTCAAAATTTTATTTTTAATGGAGAAAATTATCTGGGCATTAATGGGTTGATATTAGTTGTTATTTTACCAATTTTTCACACAAACAGCTGCCACGTATTTCAGAAAATGCATTTCTGCATGCTTCGAGTTAATGATAAAATCATACAAATTTCAATTTCTTTCAATATTGTTAATACGGGCCCGGGCAACGCCGGGCGGGTCAGCTAGTATTCAATAAAATGCCAGATTTTTTTATGCGTCAAATTTATAGTATATATTGATTGCTTGTCCCAAAGGTGTTAATTATTAAAAGAAAATGATAATAAATTCTGGTATCATTCAATTATTTTAACATTTTTACAACAAAAGTTCTGTGCTCCTGAAAAGGTCAAGACACACTCAAAGATTTTGCAAAAAAGTAAATTTATAAAGAAATAAAACATTTCTACCATCTTTACAAATACAAAAAGCCACGCTTCCCAATTACTTTGTAGTCACCTTTTCATTAATTTAGTATTTAGGCCTTTTTGATTAATTCTATTTCTTACCGCCGAGCAAATGGGCAAAATTTTAATGTTATTTTCTCTGTAATTTAATTTAAATCTTTAATAAAGAGGTTTCTTCTAATATAGTATAATTTTTTTTGTTACATATAGATTTATAAGCCTTTAGATGATCAATAATAACTTAATTTCATAAAATGTATTATATTTGTAGAATTATATTAATTTAAATCATGCTTTAACTGCTGTGAAACTGCAGCCTGGTGAACGGATATATCAGGTCGCGGCAGTGGGAAGGTTAAGCACATGCAAATTTATAAAAGAAATTGCCTAGAAAAATGTATTTTCATTTATGTGGAGCGATCCAAAGAGAAACCATTTCATTAAAATCTTGTTCATTTTCGGCAAATCAAAAGATTAATACTAAATCATCCATCTTTTTTTCCCCTCAAAAAATTTTTGCGCATAAAATTGAAATATTGGCAGAACAATCATGCGTATAGAAAAAATGCATTAGCACAAAAAATTGCATCATCATTGTTTACAAAGCTAATTTATCAGTACATGAATAATGTATCATCATCTACTATAAATATAATAGAAAGAAAATAAAAAAAATGTTTCATTTATTTCCGATGAAATGGCTACATTTATCAATATGAAATAAGACTAAAGTGAAATATCTTTATTGATTTTAATCAGTTAACTCTCGGATTAAAATTTGTTTAACGATTTTCATTTATTTTATAATTCTTAGCGGAAAGAAAGGACATGATAATTTTTTTTTATAGAATACTAAAGTTACAATGCACTTATGCATTTAAATGCAAGATACGCCACACGAATCAGAGCATTTTAATTTTTCATACCTTAAACAAAAACAAAGATATACAAAAGAAATTTTCAACAGACTTATAAGTTTTGTGTGAAATACATTCACATCAGAGAAAATGATGTAAATATATAACTGAAACACCAGGCACACTCGCCCAGTGGTGGATTTCTTGGGAATTTTCCTCACTTGAGGGGAAAACAGACTTTTGTGGGGGAAAAGGGAATTTTTTCGGTATATTAGGAAATTTCGACGTTTTAAAAATGTTTTCCTTAACTATTCTTTCCCCAAAAGAAGCAGCGTAACATTTATGCAGATGAAAATATTGTTTATGAGTCTTAAAACCTCATTCAGACTAAAATATTTAAGTTACTTAACCGTAAGTGACTTAAATAATCTTTCTCAAACACAACTATAATACATGGGAAAGTCAAGCTTTATTACAGATCACCCGTTACGTAATCTGAACGGTGCAATTTTCTTTACTGTATGAACTGGTCAGTCTTACAGTCACGGAATAAGTTTGAAATAAGTAATTGCATTATATGCCAAGAGCTGTTTAATTCTAAGATGATACAATAGATATATCCTTGTGTTAACTGCTGCTCTCTGCAATGCAATATTATCTCTCAAATATGTTTTTTGTTTAATGCAGAATGCGATTTTTTACCTAGAATGAAGGTGGAAATTCAAACATAAAAGTAGACATAAGAGACGTAAATTTTCCAATTTGATCCAGTAGAAGTTATAAGTATTTCCTTTATTATTCTGCATGCACTTTTCTGGGGGGGGGGGGAAATTAAATGACATTTTAAAATGTTAAGAGACGAAACACACCTTCTTTAAAGTCACAGAACTAATTTTTTAAAATTAAATTCATTATTCATTAGCTGTTCATTGATATGTGTAATATTTTTGTTTTGTATAAGCTTATGCAATAATAGAGGAACTCGATTTTTTAATGTTAAAACTGTTGTTAGCTTTCGTTTTTTCAAAACTAAAAACTAAAACAAAATCACTTCACCTTTTTCATTTACGTATAAAAAACATTTCATATTTATTTACTTAGAACAGGTGTCACAAATAAAAAATTAAAATTAAAAAGTTGACATGTTTCGGTTCATTCATAAGAACCGTATTCATAACACATAAAATCAGTAGAAAACTAAATGACACTGGATATAAATATAATTTAAAAACCCAAAACACAAAACATTGCGCCCCCTATGATCGTGAATAGCCAATGCCACCGCGGCTCCCCCTATTAGACTCACCCTCTAAATATTTATTAAGTAATTCTAACCACAAACTCGGAATCGATTTTTTAATTGTCAGATTTTTATTAACGATGCATTTAAATTGTTTTAAAATGAAATATTTCAAATTATTACTTATCGTCGCAAAAATGTGCTTAGTTTAAGTAAGCCCAGTTATTATACTTTTGTATTTTCAGTGTTTACTGAACTTATGTTAGGAAATTTAAGTTTTTGAAAACGAATTCCTTAAAAAATACATGCAGGGCTGCCACAGACAACCACTTTATAACATTGATAACATTTGCAAGAAAAATACACTGTAAAATTTATTTTAATAAAGTACTCGTGCAAATGGAATATAATATTAGTGGCCAGTCGCAACTCTGTACTGTACAAGTATGTGTTACATTCGGTTGGTAAGGATAATTATTTAGCACAAAAAAAAAAAAAAGTTTCTTATTTTTCCGATATTTACATACATTTACGTAAAATAAAATACAAATTTAAATATTTCTACTTATATATGTCTCGACGCCAGTTCATCAGCATCATCTTATTATTTTTATTATCTTATTAATGTTTTTTAAAATGGTTACATAATTTCATTTTTCGAAAACGATTGTCTGAAAATAATATATGCATGTATTACATTCGATTGGTAAGGATAATACTTTTGTAGAAAAATAATGTTTCTTTCTTTTCTGATATCCTCATACATCTAAATAAAATAAAATACAAATGGAAACATTTCTATTGACATATTTCTCAACGCCAGTTCGTTAGCAGATTAAAAATAATTCATTCGTGTTCTATTGGCTTAGGGTATCAGCAAACAGATGTCCATCAAACATTATGTAATGTAATTTCTCGTTTTTTTAAAAAATATTCCTGCAGAATAGTTTTCTGTGTTAGAGATTAAAAATTTCCAATCAATTTTCTTCATTTAGTATATGAAAAGAGTACAATTTAAAATATTTTTTACTATATATTAATTTATTATTTTAAATTTAATTTAAAAATATGATTCGCAATTATCATGATGCACTGTCTTTTATAAATAATGTGCATCATCATAAAGCAGGGTGCAAAAATCTAAGCGCCAATGGGTAGTCTTTCACCATTACAATTTAAAAGTTTTATTTGCTGAAAATTTAATAGCATTCGCCTGAGAATTTTCACAAAATATCACACGAAAAACAGAAAAAAATATAAATTTAGTGGTGAGAGGCTACCTACTGGCACCTAGATTTTTGCACCCCTGGCATAAAGCTTATTTGGATATAAAATTATATGACTTTTGAAGTTAACACCTTTTCTAATTAGAAATTATCTATTTAATATTATATGCACCAAATTTTATAATCGATTCATTTAATTACATCGGTTGTAAAATTTTTTCGTTATTAAGTAAAGCAAATAATTCTATTTAAAAATTCTGGTGGAAAATGACACAGTTTACACACGCTCTTTGATAAAGTACATTCTTTTATCTTCTGTATCCTCTCTATTATTTTTTATATATATTTACAGAAAAAAATGTATTTATCTTTCCCTATATACACATACAAGCACGTAAAAAAATACAAATGGAAAGATTTCCATTGATATATTTCTCGACGTCAGTTCATTAGCAGATTAAAAATAATTCATTCATGTTCTATTAGCTTAGGGAATTAGCAAACATTAGATAATGTATTTTCTCATTTCAGTAAAAATGTTCATGCAGCATAGTTTTCTGTGTTTGAATGAAAACAAATTCTAATCAATATTAGTAATTCAGTATATAAAAAGATTAAAGCTAGAATATTTTGTACGGTTGATTTATTATTTAAAATTTAATTTAAAAATATCATTCGAGTATATCATAATACAATATCTTTTATCAATATCGTGCATCATCATAATGCTTATTCGAATATTAAACTTTTCTTATGTCTTTCGAAGTTCTATCTAACCACTTAACTGATCAACATTTTTGAAAAAAAAACTTTTATTTTTTAAATGTCTTTTACAAAAGATACTTTTTAATCTTTTATCACCGTTTTTTTTTTAAACAGAAAATTTTTGCCTAGTTGGATGAAAAAAAAAATGCTCCGATTAAATAATGCAAACATTACAAAAAAAAAAAAAAGAAAAAAAAGAAAAAAAAGGAAAAAAAGAAAAAAAATATTCGTAAAAATAATAAATCATGATTGGAATTTGAATCCCCATGCGTGTTACGGGCTAATCCTGATTTTTTTTAAACATGTGCCCGTATGACGTACGGGCAAATCAGAGAAATTGTTAAATAGAACTTTTTAATTAATTTTATTTGTATATGTTGAGTAAAATAAATGTGTTAATAAAACAAAAATATGTACAAAAATAATATCAAGTCTTTCAAATGGTCCGCATTTATATATTAATATTTTCTAAGCAATTTTTTTTATTGCTTCAATTTTTATTGAAACATAAGCTGAAGTACATTTTTATTACAAAAATTGTACAAATCTATAGAGCAATTGCTGTCGTGTGTGACATAAAAGAACTAAAGTAGTTTGTAATTTCACATGTTTTATCCCATAAGTTATGTCCCATAAATGTATTTTTGAGACACATGACTTAATATTATAGATACAGAAGTTGGATGCTAGCAATTTCAGTTTATGAAACAGGACACCACTGTTCAATTTAACCCTTTTCGGCACAGTATGCCCAGTCAGGGCACTTTTGACTTTAACTCCAAACTCGCAATCGGTACCACAATATTTTAATAAGATTTTGCTTTTGCAATGAAAGCTTATAAAGTGAATAAATGAAAGAATGAGTGAGTAAATGAAAGTACCGCCCTCGTACTACTCATAGAACATCATAATAAAAAAAATATTTGGCGAAAAATTGTCGTTCTCGCGGTGAAATTACCACGTAACGACATCTATCCTTTGTTTACCGAACTAATTAAAACTCACTCGAGTCTATGACACCTGTCATTTTTAGCAAAATGGCGTCGACCACTGGAGAGGTGCGCTCACGCCAAAGGACCGGTAAGTAAAATCTGGTTTAATCATGGTAATTACTATAAATTTCATTGATAAATAATTTCTAAAACTTTGGCTGATTGACTAATGTAACAAGTTTTGAATAATTTTTCGGAATGAACATATATTCGACATCCCACAACATGTGGTTTTTAGATGTCCTTTATATAGTACGATGTCACACTATTATGTTTTGATTCTATTGACTTCCGATGTACTAGGTATAGTACATAGCCTAATTTTCTTTTTTTTATTTGTTTCAGTAATGACAGAAGATAATATCGCCGATATTTTAAATCAGTCTGATTTTGATGATGGTTCCGAAGCATCTGACGATGATTCCAGTTTTATTCCGCAAACAAATGATCGCGAAGCAAATTCAGAATCTTCTTCATACAGTTCATCCGATGACGATCCAATTGAATCAGCACCAGCGTCGCCAGTATTGTCAGTAAATTCAGAAAGGCCAGGTCGTACTCGTACACGTGGAAGACGGGGTGGTAGGCGTGGATTGCTGTCTAGATCGAGGATAATACGTTCGTCAACAATTGGAAATGCAGACAGGCAAAACTGTTGGATTGGAGAAAAATTGGAGCCAAACAACAGACATCTCCAACAGCCAGCTTACCTTCCAAAAGACACATCTAATTGGGAATATTACGAATATATTCGGCAATATATTGATGACGATATTCTAGATATCATAGTAGAATGTACAAATAGAACAGAAGTTCTACTAAAAGGAAAAACATTGGGTCTTACAAAAAAAGAATTAATGGTGTATTTTGGTATAACGATGGTCATGTCAGCACTACAATATCCAAAAATAGATATGTATTGGATGCAAAAATGGAGAGTACCTACGATTGCCAGTGCTATGACCCGGATTCGCTTTTATGCCATTAGAACACGACTAAAATGTGTATGTGATCTGAATGTGTCTGATGAAAATAGACGAAATGATAAAATTTGGAAGATTCGCCCTTTCTTTGACCGAATATTGAAGGATTGCTTAGCTCAAGATCGTCCAGAAAATGTATGTGTCGATGAGATGATAATACCTTTTTCTGGCCAATGCAAAATGCGACAATATTGTCCCAATAAGCCTAACCCTGTTGGTCTGAAAGTGTTTGTATTCGCAACTCTCGATGGAATTGTATGTGACATGATTATATATCAAGGGGATACAACCTGCCCAGACTTGATAAATCAAGGATTTGGCTTAGGAGAATCTATGGTTTTGTACCTGACACGTTCTTTAGTACCTGGGCATAAAATATTCTTTGATAGGTATTTCACAACTATAAAATTGTGTGATGAGCTTATGCGACTCGGTTTTCATGATACTGGTACCATTATGAGAAATAGGATCCCAAGAAATTGTGTCTTCAGTGATGATAAAATTTTTAAGAAACAGCCCCGAGGAACGACTGAAGTACGTATTCGCAGTGATGAAACATTGGCAGCTACAATGTGGCTTGATAAGAAACCCGTGTTAATGTTATCATCTCGGTACTGCAACGAAAATACAGATGAATGTCAGCGATTGTCGAAACAACGAAAAACTTATGAACGCGTCCAAAGACCAGAAGTTGTCCAAGTGTATAATAAGAATATGGGCGGGGTTGATTTGACCGATCGAATGCTTTCTATTTGCCCGTCTAGAAATCGCACCAAAAAGTGGATTATTAGAGTCATTTCACATTTTTTTTCATTTAGCTGTCGTGAATTCTTGGTTACACTATCGGCAACAAAAATTATTCAGTGGAAAAAAACTATTCGAAATCGAGCAATTGAGAGAATTTAAGCTCAACTTAGGCTGCAAATGGATAGAAGATAACGGGCTAGTTCCATGGGTTTTGTAGTGTAAGTCACATTACTTTATAATTGCTATGCTTGTTTGCCACCGTTATTTTCGAAAAGTCTGTTTGGTCTTATTCAATTAATGAGAATGTGCCGATAAAATTAATCACATTTTTTTTTGTTCTATAATACTGGTAGCCAAAAATCGTAGCCTGTGACTTACACTACAAGTACGCATGGAAATAGCCAACGATGAAAGTAGTGACGGACATAGTTACCCAAATGAACTTGATGAACTGCTGCCACAACATAAAAAACGCAAGATCACTATGGTGTCTTTACCTTCATTACAGAGACGACAGCAAAAAGCAGCCCACCTTCCTGACTACGGACCAAAACAAGCCCGTTGCCGTAACTCTGGCTGTGATAAAAAACTACAGTTCTCTGTAAAAAATGCAATATTTAACTTTGTTTGTCCCAAATAGGAATTGTTTCAGTAATTTTCATGAGCGTGACGTTAATTTGAATAGTAAATTTTGATATTAATTTTGTTTGCCATCTAAAATGGAGACCATTTTAGATAAAAGTGATTTTCATAGTCTGATCATAAAATTAAGTTTAAAGTTTAGATTGTTGCTCAAATATTATAAAACTGTTGTATGTTTAGAAGTTTATTATCTAATAACATTAAAAATGTGAACAAGAGTTTAATAATGTGCGTTAATATTGTGTAGTATATTTGATTTTGATCTCATTTTATGCCTAAATAAGTGTTTGCCAAGAATTAGGCTAATTATTAACAATTTAGAAACTATTATTTCAATTTGTAATAAATACTTACTTTTGCTTATATCTAACGTATTTTTATTGTTTAACTATAACATAACTGCACAATATTATATTAATTCTGTTTAAAATTATATTATGTCCTATCCAAAGTACAACCTCATACTCTGCTATTGTCCTATATAAATGACGTAGTGGAAAACTAGATTTTCCAGCTAAGGTTTTTTTTTAGTATTTTTTACTATATGTTAAGAGCTTAAATTACAACGTATCAAAGAATCACGGTAAAAGTTAGAAAAAAGTGCCTTGAATAGTCTAGAGGTTAAAGAATTCTTAATTGCTAAAAAAGTCATTTGTGAATTCCGGTGACAGTTGATATTTTCTCATTTTACTAAAAGAATTTTCCGTGCCGAAAACGATTAAGGGTGTTGAATTTCTTTAAACCTTTCAGAGGCGCCATTTGCAGTCTGCAAATGGTTAACTTTAATGCCGAAATTGCGACGTAGCACCAGTAATTTTTTAGTACAATTTCGATCTCATAATTTACGTAAGAAAAGCGTTTGATTATTTTATTAATTTTTTGAGCATTTTTGGAGCAGAAATGTCTTGCCCCTGAAAGAGGTAGCTCTTTGAGGTGCAACCAATTGCTTTTGAACAATTCCGAACTTCCACCGGGAAAAAAAAAAAAAAAAAAAAAAAAAAAACATCTCTTCGTCTCAGCTGGTGAAGTAAGATGTAATAAAATTTTTCTAGTGGAAATCTTCATTAATCGTAAATGGAATAAAATATTTTAATAACATTTTTTTAATTTTACTTAAGAAAGGTGTTATAATAAAAATAAATGACATTGACATGTTTCGGAACCGTCAAATAAGTTCCATAATCATAATATAAATAAAAATAAAATACTAGCGTCTGTACCCCGCCCCAAACTTTGGATCTTATCCCAAATGTACCCAAGAAATTCCCCATGCTGCCGATAATTTCTCTTTTTTAAACGGAAGATATGGTTTCTTGAAGATATGGTTTCTTGATTTCCGTTTTTGACGATACTACAAATCAACAAACAAACAGGCAGAGAGACAAGCAAACAAACCGACAAACAAACATACAAACAGACAAACAAACAGACAGAAAAACAAGCAAACAAATAAACAAACAAACAAACCGACAAACAGGCAAACAAACAAACAGACAAATAAAAAAAACAAACTGACAAACTAAAAGACAAACAGAGAAACAAACAAACAAATGTAAAAACAAACAAATCGACAAACAAACAAACAAACTGACAAACAAATAAACTGACAAACAAACAAACCGACAAACGAACAAACAAAAAACCAACAAAACAACAGACAGACAGACAAAAACAAACAAACAGACAAACAAACAGACAGACGAACAAACAAACCGACAAACGAACAAACAGACAGACATACAAAAACAAACAAACAAACAGACAGACATACAAAAACAAACAAAAAAACAGACAGACATACAAAAACAAACAAACAAACAGACAGACAAACGAACAAACGGACAGACAGACAAATAAACAAACAAATCAACAAACAATCAGACAGACAAACAAATCAACAGACAGACAAACAAATCAACAGACAGACAGACAGACAAATATCGCTGGATCCCCGAAACTTACTGTGCAGTAAACACTAAAATGCACGAAACTCGCCAACGCCGCAATCACTAACGTGTGTATGAGCACTGCGCGCCCATTAAAACCAAAAAATGCATAACTGGATCCACGAAACTCGCTGTGCAGGAATCACTAAAATGTACGAAACTCGTCAATGCCGCAATCACTAACGCGTGTATAAGGGCTGCGCGCCCATTAAAACCAAATAAAGAACATCACTGGATCCACGAAACTCGCTGTGAAGGAATCACTAAAATGTACGAAACTCGCCAATGCCGCAATCACTAAAATGTATGAAACTCATCAACACCGGAATCACTAACGCGTGTATGAGCGCTACGCCCCCATTTAAATAAATAAAACTTAAATAAATAAATTTAAATTTTTTAAAATAAATAAATTAATAATGTAAGAGAGCCCGGTATTACGCTTATTTCTATTTACGGGTATCAAATAATTAATTGATTAAAATCATTATATTTTACTTAATATCAAACAAACTAATTAAAATAATTTTACTATATTAAATTACTTGTAAAATAATAATAAATAGAACGCCTTCAGCATATCAACAACATACAACATTTTTATTCTTTTTAATAACAACAATATCGTCTGCCTTTTTCTTGCCAACAAATGAATGGAATTTTTACAAGTTCATGGAGGCTACATTACTCCCCAGTAACATAGTTACATTACAAATATAATATATACAGAAATATAAAATAGAAATATAATATATAAAGAAATATAAAATAGAAATATAATATATTAAATAAAATATAAAAAAGTACATAATTAGTCTCTGTAACGTTTCGGAAACCTTACTTGTCTACCAGAGCGTGTAGTTTTCTCACGAACATTTTTATCAGGCAAATCTGAATGTTCATTTTTGATTATTGATGGCACAGGCAGAGGTAGTTGGTTATCCGGTAGCTCGTGATAAGGAGTGTTCTTATCATTTGTTAATAAATAAGCAGGTTTCAATCTATCTATGGATATGTTGATATCTCTTTCCTTGATTTTTACTGTGTAATACTTTTCATGTCTTTTGACAACTGGAAAGGGTCCATCATAAGCAGGTTCGAGTGGTTTTTTAACCCGATCAATGCGTATGAATACATGGCTAGAATTGTGTAAGTCCTTATGAATAAAAAATTTTTGAGAAGGCTGTCAGCGAGTTTTAAAAGGTTTTAATTCTTCCATTTGTTTCTGCAATTCTTAGCAAAGGTTTCTGTGTCGATAATACTTTTCGGTTGTTCAAAAAATTCTCCTGGTAGCCTGAGAGGTTTTCCGTAGACCATTTGTGCAATGGTAAAATTTGTATCACCACGTAAAGCTGATCTCAATCCCAATAGTACTGTAGGTAACGATTGAGTCCACTTAATTGTATTTTGCGCTCTAATTGCCGCTTTTAAAGTACGATGGATTCGTTCTATCTTCCCATTACACTGTGGATGATAGGCTGTTGTTGGGCTCAATTTAAAACCACAAATAATACTTAAATTGTGGAATAATTCTGATCTAAATTGTTTTCCTCGATCCGTGATTACACGATGTGGAATACCAAAGCGAGAAATCCATTGATCATAAAATGTTCGAGCAACTGTTGGAGCCGTCACATTTTCTAGAGGAACTACTTCTATCCAACATGTGAAGCGGTCAATACTAGTGCTGTGAAAATAACGGCAAAATGAATACCCGTATGGTAACGTTGATTTAGAATTCTCTACCCGTTAAAAAGTATTCGTTTCGTTAGTCGTTACTGTTCAGAAACTGGGTATTCGCAGTCATCGAGCGTACGGCATACATCGTATAGAATAATCTTTGGAAAAAATCATATTAATAAATAAACTAAAAAACTTTGTAAAATCACCATGGTGTTGTTGTAGCTCGAAACGCGCCCTGCTTAATTTTTCATTTTATGATAATTTTACAAAGTTTTTTAGTTTATTTATCAATTTATCATTAGCGATTACGGTGTTTTTCACTAGAATTCGTATTAGTTAGTGCTGCCATCTATCCGTAAAAGTTACATTTATTGAAACTTCGAACTTTTATTTTAAAAATGCAAATAAAATATTAAAACCAGGGCCTTAGCGAGAAGTTAATAATTAACGTGTGTGTGTGGGGGGGGGGAGGGATTATGGAAAATTCGAGTGCATAACTAGTGCAGTATTAAACATAATGTTGGCTTCATATGTGCAAATAAAATGAGCAAGTTTTAGTTGCAATTTAGTATTTTTTCAAAACTATGAAAGGTCTTCAAAACTAAGTTAGATTTTTCAATAGAATTTCATTTGGATTTTTCGAACATAAATTCATTTAGTGACCTTGGAATCTTTTCGGGGGAGGGGCTCAAAATATTTTAGGGGGGCTGAGCCGCCCGTAACACTCCCTTAGCTATGCCCCTGATTAAAATGCAATGCATAATTGTACACAGGGCTGTAATTAAAAATGGGTAATAGGAGGGGAGGGGGGAGGCACTCAAGAAAATGTAGGGTGGAGCTCATATTTTCATATACGTATTTCAATAGCGGGTTTAAAAGTGAGGCCACGGTTTCACGATGCCCCCCCCTCCACCCCTCACACGCGCGCGCGCGCGCTGTGCTGCAGAAATATTCTAAAAATTACTTTAAAAAATAAACATACCATTAATCCTTATTCCCCCCCCCCTCATTCAATAATGCTCCTTATTCCCCCCCCCCCCTCATTCAATAATGCGAATCTTTCTGATTCTGAAAAAGGTCTACTCAAATCAAAATTAGGTAACATCTGACACATTTGTGAAAGCAATTTTAATCTCGAGAAATTTGCAAGTGTACTTATTTGGAAACTATGAGATTGAAAAATGTTTTGAAAAATCTATGAAATGAAAAATGTCAAACATTCTATGAAATTCGACATTTATACTAAATTTCCATACGCGACTGCTAATTTCTTCCTCATGATGACATTTCTGTGTTTGTCAAGTCTTAAAAATTATCGTAAAATGATTAATAACATTTCTAAATCATTTTATGCATTTATAAGAAAATGAGAAACATTTCAATTTCTTCATATCTGAATGAAATCTGTGTGACTTATATATTTCGATATTCTGCTATATATTTTGAATCACATTTTGATTTATCATTTAATTATCATTTACTTTATCAAAAATATATCCATTTCTTATATCTTTTCTTGTCATAATAAAATAAGTAAATGAATTAACAAGCCATATGAAATCCCAGTCATTTGAGATTCGAGAATAACTAATACAAATAGAATGATAGGTATTAGAGCTTTTGCAAACCGCATAGTATAGGTATTCGTTAATAAAAAATTGAAATAACACGACTGATATACTAATACTATCTCTAATACAAAATACCGAATCGTTTCTTTGAATACTCGTCACTGCTGAAAAACTGAATGAAACGAATTTCAAACACTACCTTCATTTCGGGATTTATACGAAGCCGTATTGTCTGTAAAATGAGAGTTAGTTTCCGGACTTTAGACTCGGTATAAGTTATTATCACATACGGGTATTTCATTTAGTTATTTAGGTATTAAGAAGAAGAAAGATAGAAATGCGTTTCATTATTTCAGCATCCGTTCTTTTTGCCGATGTAAGTGTGAATTTGGAGGCAGTTTTTGAAGCAGAAAAAAATGCTTTTAGAAGAACGATTGTCTTGAGATCGTTTAGGGATTGTACTATTTACCTTACAGATATGAAATTTTTTATGCAGTTTTAAAAATTAAACAAAATAATTGCTCTTTTTTTTTTTTTTTTTTTTTTTTTTTTGAGATTATATATTATGTATTAATATTTCGATTTAAAAAAGAGCCATCGATCTAAGCAAAAGAAAAACAACGCGTGTTTATCATTTAAGAGTTTAATGAAATTAATCTTGTCTTAATTATGCATTTAATCTATTAAAATTTCCTTATGATTTTACTATAAAAAGAATGGTAGCTTATACCCACACAACACACGTTATCTATAAGACGTCGACTTATAGTATGAATACGTCTATAATCTCCATAATGTTATTTAGATGTGCATATCAGTAAATAAAAAGACGTCGATCTGACATTCCAATTTAGATTTCTATCAGACGTCTGTGACCTGCAACAGACGATTTGTGGCTTTCACTCTTTTTAACATCTAAAGGAAATCCTTTACTCCATGTCCTTAGGTTGCTCTACGAAGTTAGAGTTGATTCTGTTAATATTTATGTATGGGATTCTGGGACTTTTCTTATGGTCATCCTATTTAATATATTTGTAGATTGAGAGGCCACTTGAGTTGCTGAAAAAGACCCGGATGATAATGTTAAGTGTATGGGGGGCGTTATTTTCAAATATCTCGCTCAAATTTTAATATTTTTGGATGATTTTTTTTTCATAGGATAGCTGAGGCCGACCAACAACCTGGCTAGATTTTACCTTTTCGATTTTGGATAATTTTTTAATATCATGATAGTTTCAATTTCAGAACCAGTTCGAACCGGTTCCGAAATTTAAAGTAATTTTTTATGAAAAATCTGAAACCAAAATCGAAAAAGTAAAAACTAGCCCTGTTGTAGATCGTCCTCAACTACCCTATGAAAAAAAAAATTCTCAAAAATATCAAAATTTGAGCGAGATATTTGAAAATATCGCCCCTTAGACTTAACGTTATCATCCGGGTCTTTTTTAGTTACTACCCACACAACACACGTTATCTATAAGACGTCGACTTATAGTATGAATACGTCTATAATCTCCATAATGTTATTTAGATGTGCATATCAGTAAATAAAAAGACGTCGATCTGACATTCCAATTTAGATTTTTATCAGACGTCTGTGACCTGCAACAGACGATTTGTGGCTTTCACTCTTTTTAACATCTAAAGGAAATCCTTTACTCCATGTCCTTAGGAAATACTCAAGACTGCATCCAATGGATTTGCGAATAACACGCATTATGCATCTCTTATGGAAAAAATACTCTTGCTTGGAGGTCTTATAGATGTTGTCTTGTAGACTATCTGGATGTAATCAACGTCTAGAGGAACTCAGAGAGATCACACATGTTATTTCTAAGAGACGTAAAAAGAGAGTATCGTGGATATTTCTAGATAACCTATAGATGTTTTGGCCGTCTTGTATTTACAGCTTCTAGATGACTTATAGATGAATGTGTGCTATGTGGGTAGTAGAATAAAATATTTGTTATAGCTGTAATTAAGGAATAATGAAGTATTTCTGGAAAGAATTATGTTTGAAGGGTCACCATCAGGGGGCGAAGGGGCGACCGCCCCGGGTGCGGAGATTTAGGGGGCGCAAAATTTATAATACTAACGTCATTTTTGGCCTATTACAAGAAAAATTTGGGAGGGGGCCGCCAAATTGTAAGTTTGCCCCGGGTTCAATTTTGTGTTCGCACGCCCCTGGTCACCATATAAAAATATTGGATTATAACTTGATCTTCAATACGAAATGCTATTCGATTTGATATCACTTCTATGGCCATCAGTGCCACTTTTATGATTTCATGCATTAGATTGAGTCTATGAATATGTTAGAAAAATTATGCGATGTTAAGCAGGGTAAAACGTTTTTGAAAACTCGCTTAATGCTACTTTCCGTTATCGACAGGTTCCGTTATCGCATGTTTCACTGATTTCACTCTAGTGGACATTTCTATTCAAATACACAATTGATATTTTTCTTTTTAATATGTACCTTAATATACTTGTTGAGGCGGACTCGCGAGAAACCATGAATTATACAAACGTAAGCAGCGTTTGAAGTTAGTTCCACTTATTTCGGTTGCATATGGACTCTGATAACGGCTAACGAGTGGTATTTCTAAGTAAGGATTCGGTATTTCGTATCTCAGACAATACCCGTTTCTTAATAACGAATACGTACGGTTTGCAACAGCTCTAGTCAATACAGGTTAGGCAGTATAATTTTCCTTCAGACGGTATTAGTGGACCTATGATGTCAATATGAATGACACTAAATCGTTCATCTGTTTCTTCGAAAGTGGCAAATGGAGAATGCGTATGTCTGCCAATTTTGTTTTTCTAACAATCAATGCAGGATTTTGCCCACTGATTAACATCTTTCCTAATGTTTGTCCAAATAAACCTTGAAGCTACTTGTTTTACTGTATTTTTCACTCCAGGATGAGCTAGATTGTGGATTTTCTTAAAAATTTGTTCTCTAAAAGCTTCAGGATTAAATGGTCGGATTTTAGAAGTTGAAATATCACACCAAAGAAGTTTACCTGAATCCAAAGGATATTGTTTGAAATTTAAAGATGGATTTAAACGTAATTTTGTAAGTTCTTCATTATTAATCTGCCCATCAGAAATTTTGTCATAATCTATTGTAGAAATCGATTGTATTCTGGATAATGTGTCTGCAACAGTATTTTCTACTCCACTAATATGTAAAATATCTGTTGAAAATTGTGATATATATTGTAAATGACGCAACTGTCTAGGCGAAGCTTTTTCATTTTTTTGCTGAAAGGCGAATGTTAAGGGTTTATGGTATGTATAAATTATAAATTATCTTCCTTCTAACATATGTTTAAATTGCTTTACAGAAAGATATATTCCCAGTAATTCTCGATCATAGGTACTATAACTTTTCTGAGCATTACTTAACTTTTTTGAAAAAAAGGCTAATGGTTTCCAGCAGCCTGCTTCAAATTGTTCTAAAACTGCACCAATGGCAAAATCAGAAGCATCACAAAAGAGAGATAATGGAAGATCAGGATTAGGATAGGTCAATAAAGCAGCATTTGCTAGGTCTTCTTTACATTTTTCAAATTTTTCTTTTGTTTCATCCGTCCACGGAATTTTTCTTTTGTCTTTCTTTTTCGCCCCTTTTAAATACTCATGAAGTGGTGCTTGATTTTCAGCAGCATTTTTTATGTATCTTCTATAAAAATTCACCAGACCAAGGAAAGTTCGTAATTCGTGGATTGTTTACGGTAATTTATAATTTTTAATTACTTCTACTTTTTCTGGAAGGGGTTTTGAACCTTCAGGAGTAATCATGTATCCTAAAAATTGTAGTTGGTTTACTCCAAAAACTGATTTTGCTATATTTAAACGAAGGCCATATTGATCCAATCTTGAAAAAACTAATTTTAGATGTTCTGTGTGTTCATCTTCCGTTGAAGAAGCTATTAAAATATCATCTAAATATGGGAAAAAGAAGCCCAATCAAAAAAATACTTCATTAATGAAACGCTGAAACGTAGATGGAGCATTTCGTAATCCAAAATTCATCACATTATATTCAAATAATCCAAACGGCGTTATTATCGCTGTTTTTTGTTTATCCTCTTCTGCAATGGGGATCTGAAAATAGGCCTTAAATAAGTCAATTTTTGAAAATATTTTCTTTCCTTTTAATATATGCTAAAAATCTTCTATTCTGGGAATAGGGTAACGGTCAGGAATGGTTCGAGCATTAAGGCGTCTGTAATCCCCGCACGGTCTTAAACTTCCATCTTTTTTGTTAACTAAATGAAGTGGACTAGCCCATGGTGATTTGGATGGTCTAATTATATCATTATCCAACATAAACTTGAATTCTTGTTTTGCTAAATTTAATTTTTTTGAGTCTAATGGGCGAGGTTTTGAATAGACAGGAGAACTTTTAGTATCAATATAATGCTTTACATTGTGTTTGGAATTGCATATTAAAAGATTTGGCTTCGTTAAATTAGGATATTGTAATAACAGATGTGTATATTGAGAATTTTTGTCAGTTGTACTTATGCTATCAGCACTTGATACACACATAACATCGCTTTTAACAAAAAGGTTAGTAACACCATCTATTAATTTTTTATTATGTATATCAATAAGCAATTTAAATTTATTAAGGAAATCTGCACCTAAAATTGCTTTGTCTACTTTTGCTATTACAAAAGGAAATTGATATTATCTACGTAAGCCCAAATCTAGTGTTAAAATTTTGAAACCAAATGTAGGAATTATTGAACCATTTGCTGCATACAATTTGAAAGAGTTACATATTTTATGTTTTGATGAAGCAGGAATAATTGACAAATCAGCTCCACTATCAACAAGAAAGCGTAAACCGGTTGTTTTGTCTTTAACAAATAAACGGTAATTACGGCAATCTTTTAATTCTTCAGCAGCAGAATTTGCCGCTAAAACTACTGCTGATCGGAGTTTTCCGATTTTTTCCAGCTGCACGGACTTTTGCATTTATTAGGATAACACTGATTACCAAATTTAAAATGGTAGTAACAATATTTCCCATTTGGATTAAATCGTTTTCTCGATTGACTTCTACTTTTATTTCGTTTAGAACCAAACTTCCGAATTTTACTTCTGGATTGCCTCTCAATTTTTAATGCCGAAATCTGGTTTTCCAACATAGAAATTTTCTCAAGTATTTTACTCATAACAGAAGAATCTGAACTCGCAGAATAAATTTCTGTTTCATTTCAAAAATTTTATCTGCCATTAGTGATAAATTGTCTAAATTCTCACTGCTTACAATTAGAATATTTTTTATTGACTCTGGTAATTTATCAAGAAATAAAGTTTTCAAAACCTTTTCTGGTATGTTATTTCCACTGAGCGATTTCATTTTAAGCAGTAGTTGGCTTGGCTTCATATCACCCAATGAAATTCCCGTAAGCAATTTCTTTAGTGATTTTTCCTCGCTCTCTTTAAATGTATTTAAAAATCTTTCTTTAGCGGCGGTATATTTATCATCACGATTACTTTGGATAATATCCCATATATTTTCAATGTATTTAGGATCTAAATGAGCCACTAGATGATTGAATTTTGTTTCTTCATTTATAATATTTACAAGGGAAAACTGAGTATCAATTTGGTAAAACCATATTTCAGGATTATCTTCCCAGAATGGAGGAAATTTGACGCTTACCTGTATGCTTCAGAAACCTTGTTTGCTTCAAGAATCGAATTTGTAGACGTTTTCGTTGATTCTTGAGTCATTTTTCAATGCGTTAATGTCCAAAGCAGGGTCACCAGAATTTGTAAGAGAGCCCGGTATTGCGCTTATTTCTATTTACGCGTATCAAATAATTAATTGATTAAAATCATTATATTTTACTTAATATCAAACAAACTAATTAAAATATTTTTACTATATTAAACTAGCTGACCCGCCCGGCGTTGCCCGGGTCCGTATTAGCAATATTAAACGAACTTGAAATTTGTATGATTTTATCAATAACTGGAAGCATGCAGAAATGCATTGTCTGAAATACGTCGCAGCTGACTTTGTGAAAAATCAGTTTTAAAAACAACAACTAATATTAAACTCTAAAAATACTTAAAATGAGCAATGAGAAACACGGGAGGGAACATGTATCCAACGATTGCGTTAGTTTCGTGTTAAAGTGTTGATATTTTCTTAGCAGACGATTTTTTGTGATAAATACATTATCTGTTTTATATTTCTTAATGATATTCCTCTGGACCGAGTTGGCGCATTGCCAAGATTTGCTTCCTCTGGACCGAGTTGGCGCATTGCCAAGATTTGCTTTCCCCTGTGCCTCAATTAATTATCCTCGGAATTCCTTTTATTTATAGAGATTACTTGTAAAATAATAATAAATAGAACGCCTTCAGCATATCAACAACAAACAACATTTTTATTCTTTTTAATAACAACAATATCGTCTGCCTTTTTGTTGCCAACAAATGAATGGAATTTTTACAAGTTCATGGAGGCTACAATAATATAAATTTAAATAAGTAAATAAATTCAATTAAATAAATCCATTTAAATAAATAAATTTATAAAATGAGCAAAATTGTTGTTATTAACGCAGGTATCAAACTATTAATCCCCATTTTCGGCAGCATGGGGAATTTCTTGGGTGCATTTGTGATAAGAGCCAAAGTTTGGGGCGGGGTATAGACGCTACTAATAAAATTTCAAAATATTACACGGTCAATACAAATGACACGCGATAATGAGATATAAATAACTAACAAAAAACACAAAAACACGCGCTTTATTGTAAAAAATTAAATTAAAATATAGACCATGATCTAAAATCTAAATAAAAATAAAATTTTCAAAATATTTCAAGGTCAATACAAATGACACGCGACAATGAGATATAAATAACAAAAAAAAAAAAAAAAAAAAAAAAAAAAAAAAAAAACGCGCTCTATTGTAAAAAAATTAAATTAAAATATAGACCATGATCTAAAAGAATTTCCAACATGGTTCATCCCATTCAAGCTCTTACGAGGAATTTATTCATTAATTCTAACCATAACTTAGGAATAATAAAATAAACGGTATCATTGCAAACCAGATTTTTATGCATAAAAATTTCAATGGACTCTCTTATAATAGATTTACGATAACAATTTGATATGAAACATAATTTACTTTCACTAAACAATATTTTTATCTCCTCATTTAAATATGTTCTTGATAAGGCAGTGTTAGTACGTCCAAATTTATTATCAGATTCATGCTCCCCTTTTCTAATTCCAAACTTTCTCCCAGTCATACCTATGTAATAATTTAAGTCACCATTTTCAATAATATAAGGTATTTCATAAACTCCAGCCAGATCATCATGTCCTATAGGATCTACTTGCTTATTAAGTAAACACCTTAATTTTAGTGGAGGCGTTGCAATCAAATCAATATTGAACTTTTTAATTTAAATTTTAATTTCTCAAAACTGCCTTTCAGATATGGAAAAGAAACTCTTTTAAAATTATTAGGATCACGCCCTTTCAGGTCGACGCATCACTCAGCACAGATCACCTGGCCTTCAATCGCCGTCGGCGCCACCTATTGTTTGAAATTCGAACTAAAATAAAAAATTACGGTAAAAAAACTTCTGACATTATATGTAACCTCCTGCAAAAATTTTTCAAATAGCTGTCACCGTTTGCAAGTTATTGAATTTTAAAATCCATCAGTCATTTTTGGGACACCCGGTATGTACCAATTCACTACATGACTGCGAAAAAATGATACATGCATTGCAAAATTTTGTTTCCCACCGGATAAAATGTATAGCATAACTTATAACTAAAACGTCGCTGTCGCTAGCACGAGTCACTCGACTTAGACGACTTTGGTTCAAGACATAGGGGTTATCCATTGTGGTATACATCTGGTGTAACAATTGATACATCTGGTGTAACAATTCTAGTTTGGTAGATGCAACCATGGTACTCTGCTTTGATGGTACGTGCTGCTTCGTGTTTCGAAAACCCTGTTCTTCGATTCCACACTGATTGCAACGGGACTTCCTTCTTTTAACCCCTTGAGCTCTGCTGGAAGAATTTTCTACCACAAAATTTTAATTCCAAAATGTCACAATGACACCAGAAAATTTGACCAATTTCAAAAAGGTTTAATGCATTTTTTCGTGTTTATCGCTAACCGGTTTTTTTCTTTGCAAAATACTGGTGTTGAAAGTAGATTGTTATTTCTCTTGTGTTGTTGGCAACAACATGGTTTTGTTTTTGAAGGAATAAAAATGTCTTTTTTAAAAGTTGGCTGGTTAATGCGTACGTTAAGTTTAAGTTTGAAATATTATGGTAAATAAGCTTAATTTAATGGAGTCAGATAAAACAATTTGATAAATAAGTAAAGTACGACTGAATGAAATAATATTCAGGGAGATACTACCGACATTAGTGGTGAACCGAAGACGTGATCTTTAAAAAGGTACTGTTTTACTTTAGTTATTTTAGTGAATATGGATCTATTAATTAAAAAACACTCTCCTGTCAGAGCTAATTTTTCTAAAACTTACAACGCTTTAACAAATTTATTAAGAGAAGATAATCCTAAGGAGGAAAATATTAAATCTACTTTTATGAGTTTAAAAAGAATTTACAATCGCTTGGCAGATTTAGACAACGAGATAAGTAATAATATGCTAGAAAATTGTGATATGGCAGAGTATGAAGCTGAATATAACGCCATAGAAGAATATAATAAAACAAGTTGGAAATTGCACGTGAAGCGTAGCAAATTAGGTGCGTTCGAACGATAACGAAGTTTTAAAAATATTACTTTCATTTATCAATCTCATAACATTGTAAATAGTGAATTACAATTAAAACGCTTATCAAATAATGTTCTCCCTATACCATTATGTAATGGAATACTTTTGTGTGGCCTTGTAAATCAATAACAAATGTTCTTTGCACCACAAATTATGTAAGATGTATATTATAATATGTACTTTATAGTTGCATATAAATTTTATTAAGTTCGCATGAGTGTAACACGATTAAAATGCATTTGAAACATTTTTTCCCATTGACCGTAATGTAATGGAATACTTTTGATTGTCCCTGTAATTGATCTATGCATCCGATTTTCATAAAATTTGAAATAACTCGAAAAAATTATGTAATAATTATGTATTTTACATTTCAAACGTATAGAATATACTTGAAACTTTTACCCCATTGACCATAATGTAATTGAATACTTTTGATTGCCCCTGTAATTGATCTATGCACACGATTATCAAAAAATTTGAAATAACTCGACAGAATTATGTAATAATTGCGTATTTTAAATTTCAAACGATTAAAATGCATTTGAAACTTTTTTCCCCATTGACCATAATGTAATGGAATACTTTTGATTGCCCCTGTAACTGATCTATGCATCCGAGTTTCATAAAATTTTAAATAACTCGAAAAAATTATGTAATAATTATGCATTTTAAATTTCAAACGTATAGAATATATTTGAAATTTTTTCCCACTGACCATAATGTAATTGAATACTTTTGATTGCCCCTGTAATTGATCTATGCACACGATTATTAAAAAATTTGAAATAACTCGACAGAATTATGTAATAATTGCGTATTTTAAATTTCAAACGATTAAAATGCATTTGAAACATTTTTTTCCCATTGACCGTAATGTAATGGAATACTTTTGATTGCCCCTGTAATTGATCTATGCATCCGAGTTTCATAAAATTTGAAATAACTCGAAAAAATGATGTAATAATTATGTATTTTAAATTTCAAACGTATAGAATATATTTGAAAATTTTACCCCATTGACCATAATGTAATTGAATACTTTTGATTGCCCCTGTAATTGATCTATGAACACGATTATCAAAAAATTTGAAATCACTCGACAGAATTATGTAATAATTGCGTATTTTAAATTTCAAACGATTAAAATGCATTTGAAACTTTTTTCCTCATTGACCGTAATGTAATGGAATACTTTTGATCGTCCCTGTAATTGATCTATCCATCCAATTCTCATAAAATTTGAAATGACTCGACAAAATTATGTAATAATTATGTATTTTAAAATTCAAAGGATTCGGTTGGGTAGTTTTTGCGTTGTTATATGCGGACAGACAGACGGACAGACGGACAGACGGACGGACTGAACGACCACTATAGGTGCTACGTATTATATAATTACGAACGCACCTAAAAATGGATAAAGTTAACGTGAGTGTAGAAATTTATTTAGAAAAAGATTTAAAATCGCAGTACGCGAATTCAGTAACTACCTCGCCTGTAACGAAAAAGAAATTAAAGTTACCAAAAATAGAGTTGATCAAATTTAGCTCAGATATTAAAGTTTGGCTCTCTTTTTGGAACCATTTCAAAAGAATTCATGAAGATAATGATATTGAAAAAGAAGATAAATTTCAGTATTTAATTCAGTGCATAAGTAAAGGTACAAGAGCCCGCGAAATAATTAATACTTTTCCACCGACTAGTGAAAATTATGAAAAGGCTATCGAAAGTTTAAAATCGCGTTTCGGGCGCGATGAACTGTTAATTGAGTTTTATGTCAGACAACTTCTTAAACTTGTTGTTCAAAACTCTACAGAGTCTAAAAATAGAATGCACACTAGTAACTTACATGATAAGCTAGAATCTTATTTAAGAGCTCTAGAATCGATAGGCTTAACCTCAGATAAATATTTTGCAATGCTTTTTCCACTTGTGGAATCCTGTATTCCGAAAGAGCTATTCAGAGTATGGTTAAGAAATCCTTGCAATATTACAACCGATTTTTCAAATAATGTTTACGGCGAAAACTTGAAAAAAATTATCATCCTTTTTGAAAACGGAAGTTGAAAGTGACGAATGAATTCGCTTGGCAAAATCTAGTTTTATAAATTAATATCGTCAACGGAAAGAAATATCGCAGCATTTTGTGCCGCCCACTACTAGTGATTTGATTTCACTAACCATTGATAAAAAGAAAATAAACAATTCTTGCGTCTTTTGTAACAAATTACACGATAGTAGAAAATGTTTTAGCGCTCAAAATCTTAATTTGGAACAAAAAAGGGAAATTTTACAAAACAAAAAGTGCTGTTTCCTATGTTTTAAAATCGGGCATCGCACAAAATTTTGCAAAACTAACGTGAAATGTGTTCTATGTAATAAAAGACATTTAGTTTTGACGAGTCCTGAATTGCCAATTAACACGACTGAATGAAATAATATTCAGGGAGATACTACCGACAACTGGTGAGATCACGAGAATGAGGTTGTCGATTGTGCTACCTCTGCAGAAAAGTTTTGGGCTAGTACACCCATTTATCGTCTATGTGACTGCTTGTAAATAGTACATTAGGTTTTGTATGTCAACACTACGAACTTCAGTTCTACACTGGTTGTAAGACAATTTTTGTTTTACTTAGAATATTTCATGGAATTAAATAAAGTACGGAAAAAGGCGTATGTTTAGGCAGAATGAGCTGAAAATTCAAAAGATGACTTTCTGTATGGATTATATGAGTCGAAACAGCACCGAAATGTGCTGGTATAGTTGTAACAAGTGCTTACAGATTCATATGCCGAATGCCATGTTCTAAAGTTCCACGTAGGTTGCAAGAGTATTTTTTTACTTAGAATATTTGATGGAATAAAATAGAGTACGGAAAGAGACACATGTTTCGCCAAAATATGCTGAAAATTCAAAAGATGACTTTCTGTATAGATTATATGAGTTGAAATAGCACCGAAATGTGCGGGTATAGTTTTAAATAGTGCTTATAGATTTGTTTGTGGTATACCACGTTCATCAGTTCTAGTAAGGTGCAAGAGAATTTTTTTATTTAGAATATTTAATGGAATAAAATAGAATTCAGAAAAAGGTACATCTTTGGGCAGAATATTAAAAAAATGATTTTCAGTATATATTATATGAGTTGAAAAGCACTGAAATTGAAAAGCACTGAAATGTGGTTCTGGTTGTAAATAGTGCTTTGAGATTCGTATGTCGAATATCACGTTCTTCAATTTCACGTGTATTGCAAGATAACTCTTTTACTTAGAATATTTGATGAAATAAAATAGAGTATGGAAAAAGGCACATATTTAAGCAGAATATACTGTAAATCCATGATGATTTTCTGTATGTATTATATGAATTGAAACTGCATCGAAATATGCTTATATGATTGAAAATATTGCTTCCAGATTCGTATGCCGAATACCACGCTCTTCAGTTCCACGTAGGCTGCAACAGATTTCTTTTTACTTAGAATATTTGATGGAATAAAATACTGGTACCTAAGAATTCCTAGCCTGATATTTCAGGACGTGTACGAATTTTGCTTTAGAAACCCGAGTATTTCACATACATTTTCGAGTTTTTCTTTCCCACCGAATAAAGTGCACAGTATAATTTATAACTAAAATGATACTGTAATTCGTAATGGCTCTAAGTTTTCGAATTAGAGCCACGATCACGAGAATGAGGTTGTCGCTTTTGCTACCTCTGTAGAAAAGTTTTGGGCTTGTACGCGCATTTATCGTCTACGTGACTGCTTGTAAATAGTATATCAAGGTTTATTTATAAGGCTTTCTTCGGAAATTCTTATTCCAAGAACTAATAGAAGGTCACAATCCATTTAATTTAACCCTTTCCGGCACGGGCAAAATCTGTTGTAAATTTAGAAATTATCGACGGAATTCACAAGCGAATTTTTTAGATAGCTTGAATTCCTTAATTTAAGCTCTTATTGTAAAAGCAAAGTTTTACTAAAATATTATTAGTGCCGATTGTAAGTTTGGAATTAAAATTAGGTATCCCAGACCGGGCACAGTGTGCCGGAAAGGGTTAAAATAAAATTTTACTCAGACCAGAAATTAGGAAACAATATTGAATATCGTTTCCCAGGATACGTAGAAAATATCACGGCGTTAGAGGAAATCCCTACAATGTGACTGAAATCGGCTTGGCATTCCACCAACTGGAGATCTTACAAATGTGGTCTAGCAGTACCTCGCGTCACTAGACAAGTCATAGAATTTTGAAAAAGTCTATTGCCGTAATTTCCGGCGTATAATCCGCGGATGAAACAATTTTTTTTGGACCCAGAAATTTTATTGAGTTACAAAAGCCTAATATTTACGGCGATTTAGAAAGTTACATTTTATTTTTAAAATTTTCTGGGTCGAAAAAGAATTGTTTGATCCGCGGATTATACGCCGGAAATTACGGTATTTTAATTAAATTAATCTTTTGAATATCATTCATTTCATTTTTGCGATTTAAACTTTAAAAAAACGTTAATTACTATGTTTTTTGTGAAGACGTCGCAGATTAAGAGTAAAACATCTCGCTGATAAACAGGAGTTTCTTAGTTCAAACGCTAGTCCAAGAGCCGATCGCACAAAACCCTAAGTCATGGTGCACAAGAAAAATTCTTTTATTTTATGGAAGAGTAGTAAAAGGGGAATCTAATCATTCATGTCTGCCGGAAGTGAAGTGGTGCATATGTCAAAAATGAATACCACTAGGAGTTGACTCGTAGACTTAGCATTATGTTTTCCTGCACTCAATTTTCCACGTTTTCATACTTTTAATTGTACGGCAAACATAATGTTAAACGTACGAGTGAATTACTAGTGGTATCAATTTTTGGTTTATGCACCACTTCGCTTCCGGCAGACATGGATGATTAGATTCCCCTATTACTATTCTTCCATAAAATAAAGGAATTTTTCTTGTGCTCGATGACTTAGGGTTTCGTGCGGTCGGCTCTTGGACTATGCTGAAAGTAGCATTTTCATATTATGATGGATTTAATTAAAAGAAATTTCTTTTTTTTGCCCTTTTAAGGGCTTATATAATTTTTATTATTATTTAAATAAATTACTTGTATAGTAAATTTATTTTGTTTGTTTTCAGAGCTACCGTAATTTCGCGCTATACACCGCGGTTCAGTTAAGTCTTTTTCAGACCGGAAATTTTATTGTTAAAAAGAAGACAATTAAATGCTAAGCAAAAGAAAGGCGCATTTTATTTAAAATAAATTCTGGGAGGAAATCGACTTATGTGAGGTGCGGCCGATACGCGCGAAATTGCGGTATTTTTATCTTTGCTTATCTACTTATAATGTTTCTCAAAAAGCTCCAATAATTATAAGGGGAATTTCAAATATTTTTAATTATAAACAAAAAAAAAATGCTTAAAATGGAATTTTGGAGTAAATTTAGGAATTATTCCGAAGTAAAATATTTCTAGTGTTTTTTTGTTCTGCCATCTTTTGGGAAAACTTGTAACGCATATCAACGTTACACGTAATAAGAAATTGTTTAATTAAATACGAGTACCATGGTGCTATCATTTTTTTAAGAATTTAATATTTATGAATTAGTAATTTTCATTTATCAATTTAGGAATAAAGTGCTTTAAAAGCCATATTAAACGAAACCGTGTGTGGAATCTCCGATCACGCTTACCCACTTGCTACTTTATATACTGACAGACGTTCAGTGATTGAAAGAAGTGATAACTACAATTCAGGAATTGAAAATTGTATAAATCTTTTTGCCCATTTGCGAGATTAAGTCAGAATTGAAAGTGAAAGTGCTGGTACCTTCATAAGACGCCCATTTGAAAAGTCGACATTCAATTATTAATGTCATTACATATGTAACAGTAGTATAGTTCATGTATACAAGTTTCACCATTTTTAAGAAAGATAGAAACTGCTAGGCATTAATTATCGATTTATCGTAATTTGTGCGGTTTCTTTGTTCGAAAAAATAAAAATTTTTGGTAATGATTCCAAAAATTCACACTTAACTCAAAATAAAAACCTTAAATAAATTCATAATATGAAATGCCATATTTCTCATTGATGCAATCATAAATTACATAATATGAACTTAAACCAGTTCATCATCTATTCAAACGGTGACATATAATAATAGTATTAAATTTATTACAAGTTTAAAAACATATACCTTACATAAATTTTCGAATACTTTCGGTCTGCAATACCGCAGCCATCGCCAGGGAATATTTTCATTCATTGAATTTATTCAAATGTGTTACTTCGTTTGAAATGGGGGAGTCTTTAATACTCAAGGTTCGCACACTCCTTGGAATTTCCAAGGACTCTGGCACCACTAATAAAAATTAAAAAAATTACATTTAATTTTTAAACCACAACATTCGTAATCTCCAACTTTATTCACAGATTTTACGATATTTTCCTGCAGTGAAACACTTCGAAAATATTCTTAAAATTTAGTGGAAGAGCTGGGCCAACCCTGATACTTAGAGTAGCTAAGAAGTAAAGTAACAGTACTAGTAAAATAATAGTACTTCTAATTAAACTTGTGAATAGGAAAATGCTTAGCTATCTTTTTAATTCATTTTTAAATACGCAGTTTTAAATGTGTGACATCTGTTTATTATTATCTGCCACTTGTTAATTTAAGAGTGAACTTTTTAATAATCATATTAGTACTTATTGAAAATTCTTAATTGAAATAGTTAACTAAAAAAAAATCGGAATTTACAATTCAAACAGGGCAAATAAGGTATATTTGTACCATAACTAGTTTTATAAAAATTCAGATTGTGGTACAATAGCTGATTCACTATCATGCAAAAATGCATTAATATGAAATGTATTACTATTATGTATATATTAAATACAGCAATACGCAAATAATATGACACCAACTTAAGTAGGACATCATCAACATGGCAACCTAGAATCATTACTAATCATGGGACATTATTGAATTAATTGTGTATGATAGAATTTAATGGAACGAAAAAAACCTTTATTAACATATATTTTAGTTTTGATTTCTATTTTCATAAATTTCGAAGTGAAAAGACAAAATTCTGCCCCGATTATACATTAAAATTTTAACTATTCGGCGCTGTATATTTTACGCAATTATAAGTAGACAAATGGAGACACAGACGGACGCACGAACTGGACAAAAACTATAGGGGCTATGTACTCATATGAATACGATTCCAGCTGAAAATATATAAGCAATTATATATATTAACACTAGAACCGCGGAGACGGGTCATTTTGACCCGTGCTCAGTGAAAGGATGTCGATTCGAACCAGATAAGTCTTCTTAAAATAATTTACATATAAGCTGCACAAAAATTAATTAAAATAAATAAGTTAAATAGATTTAAATAAAAATTCTTGTGTGAATTATTTTTATAAAACTTGGGTAAAATTTCCCGCGGTTCTAGTGTTAAATTTTAACCTAGAGGTTGGGTAGTTTTTATGCTGTTATGTACGGACAGATAAAAGCACGAGACGATTACTAATACAGTGTTACACATTTCTTAAATTCCGTACGCACTTAAAAAGTACTTATTCTAAAAGTTTACAAGTAAAGCTTTTTCATACTTTTAACATAAGCACATATTCCTTATATTTTAGATATCAAACCTGTTATGAAATTCTGGCTTAAGTTATTTTTCATGTATGCAATGCATTTATATTACTCAATGAGACAAAATTTCCATATTTAGAAACTGGCAACAAAAAATACAATATTCTAAAAGGATGTTCAGAAATGTATATTTTTTCTTCAGCCGAAAATGTTTTTATGTCCTTTTTAATGTAAGAATTTCTTTTTATTTCTTAGAAATAAATATGTCCTGAAATGATAAGGTTTCTCAGCGATTTATGTGACTTCACGATGATATTCGTATTCCGAAATACAGCATTTCGGAGAGTTTTAGAAATCGTAAAAATTCTTTAACTTTTTTAGTCGAAATTTTTATTAGCATTTTCTCATAATGCCGAGTAAATAATAATGAACAACAAAATAAAACAGTTAGTTATATAACGTGAATAGCTCTTACTATATATATTCCTTGATCAGAGTGAAATACTTTTTTAATTCAAGTGTTTTTATATCTAAGTTTATTTTACACGGCATTTATTAGTTTTTTCGTTTTTAATTCAATCAAAGTAAGTATATAAATTTCATGCTTTAAATTCTAAATCGTAATCAGCTTTCATTATTTCTCATGCATATTTTACAGATTGCTATATTCAAAATTAAATTTTTATTCGATTTTCATATAATTTGAAGTGATTCGACAAAAACGCACGGCAAGCGTAAAAAATGAGGTTCGTTCGTACTACAGTGAAACCTCCAAATAAGGGACACTCCGAATAAGGGACACCTCTATTTAAGGGACGAAAGTTGCGGTCCCATGGGTGTCCCTTATTTGGAGGTTTCACTGTATTACGAAGTTTTGAAAATATTCAGATCTTGATGTAACAGTATACAGTATAAAGTACGATACAGAATAGTAACCGAAATATTTGTGTATCCCTGTAAATACTGCCTGCGCTTTCTATTATAAAGAAAGTAACTTGTAGTAAACTTCAGCAACATATACCATTTTTATAAAATGTGAAATAGTTTAATACAATTAAAACGCGCCCGAAATAATGTTTCTCCAGTTACCATTAGTGTCCAAGAGCCGACTACAGAAAACCCTAAGTCATCGAGCACAAGGAAAAATCCTTTATTTTATGAAATAGTAGCAACAGGGGAATATAATCGTCCATGTCTGCCGGAAGTGAATCGGTGCATAAGCGAAAAATTGATACCATTACTGGTTGACTCGTAGGCTTAGCATTGTGTTTGTCGTACAATCCAAAGTATGAAAACGTGGAAAACTGGTTGCAGGAAAACACAATGCTAAACTTACGAGTCAATTACTAATGGTATCAATTTTTCGCATATAAATCAATTCACTTCCGGCAGACATGGATGATTATATTCCATTATTACTACTCTTCCATAACATAAAAGATTTTTTCTTGTGCTCGATGACATAGGGCTTTGTGCGATCGGCTCTTGGACTATTACGTAATGGAATTTGTTTGTGTCACCCTGTAAATTAAAATCAATATGCTTTGCACCATAGATTGTACAGAATGTGTATTTTAGTATATACTTCATAGATGCATGTAAATTTTGTTATATTCGAAAGAGTGTAATATCATTAAAATTCTCTTGAAACTATTTTTAACCCCATTGACCCTATTTCCCATTGATCATAATATAACGGAATACTTTAGGTTGTCCTTGTAATTGAACTATACATCCAATTTTGATGAAATTTGAAATGACTCGATAAAATCAAGTAACAAATATATTTTAAATTTCAAACGATTCAGTAGCATAATTTTTGAGTTATTATATGCGGACGGACGGACGGACCGGCTGAAAGACGACTATGGGTTTTATGTATTTATATTATTACGAACGCCCCTAAAAATGCAAACTCTGCGATCATCACTACGCAGTATTTTGGATACAATATAGCAACCGAAATGTTTTATGTGTCCCTGTAAATACTATGGTCTTTGTATTACACAGGAAGAGACTTATAGTAAAGTACAGCAGCATATATTATTTTCATTATATGTAAAATACATAAATTAACATCATTAAAATACGCCGCAAACCCTGTGCCATTATGTAACGGAATTCATTTGCGTGGCACTGTAAATGAATAATAAATATTCTTTGCTCATATTTAAAAAAATATGTATTTCAGTTCACTTTATAAATCTATATCTTTTTCATTATGATCTAAAAGGTATATTATTATTAACCCATTCAAGCTGAGATAAATTCTGTTCTTAAAATTATGAAATAGTCGACCGAATTCGAAATGTACAAACGACTTTTTTAGAAATAAAAATTTGTTATTTTACACTTTCGTCGTAAAAGCAAAATTTAACCCGGGAGAACACACGCCTACCCAAGGTATGAATGATTTTAACTTTGCCATCAACAAAATCAAATTATAACAGTCACACTATTAAGACGGAGACAATTCTTACAAATTTAGCGACAAAATAAGTTGGAGATTACTTTAAAAAAATTGTGGTTGTAAATGTAAAAAGTATACGCACTCCGGGTCTTTTAGGCCCTGCGCGCGTCCTCCCTGGTTAAAAAAAGATCTTGGCTCCGTTTGTAAGTTTAACACTATAACAGCCGGGTATTTCACTCAATTTTTATAAAACGTGTTTCTCACCAGAATTTTAATTTTAAAGTATTTAACTTATATAATTAATCAATTTTTTCTGCTGCATACATTTAACAAAACTTACGAAGAAAATTCTGGTACGAATCGACTACTATCAATCTGACAGGGGTCATTTTGACCCCAAATGGCGGTTCTAGTGTTAAAATTGAAATTAGGGGGCTAAAACGTCGACCACTACACCGGAATGGTTTGAAATCAGGGTTCGCACAGTTCTACCCTTAAATTTTAAGATTATTTTCGAAGTGTTTCACTGCAGAAAATTATCGGAAAATCTGTAAAAGAAGGTAGGGATTAGGAATGTTGTGGTTTAAAAATTAAATGTAAATTTTCTTATTTTTAATAGTGGTGCCTTGCAAATTCCAAGGAGATTGCGAACCTTGTTTGAAATGCACTTGAAATGATTTTTTCCCATTGGTCGTAATGTAACTTAATACTTTTGACTGTCCCTGTAATCGAACTATTCTCCCGATTTTCATAAAAATTGAAATTACTGAACAAATTTCTTCAGCAATTATGCATTTCAAATCATTTAGTTTTTGCGCGTTACATGAGGACCAGACAATGACTATGTGTGCTTCGTTATTATATAATTGCGATTACGCATAAAAAAGGTAATTTGCTTATCATCCGATCAGTGTTGCCAGATGGGCTACTTTTTTAAAATTCAAATTCTTCATTGACACCACTTTTTTGAAATAGTAAAATGCGCCTTATTAATGACTTATTAATGGCAGTTTAAACAAAGGCAATTTTACCGTTTCATAAAAATGGTGACAGTCAAGAAATCTGAATTTAAAATAAAGAATACTGCCCATTTAAAATGATGGCATTGAGCTCACAGGCTACAAGTACTAATTGTACATTAAAGCCTTATATTTTCAAGGGTTAATTCCGTTCGAAAAAAAATTAAGCAGGGGAAACAGCTCTCCCCTTTCCTCTTTTTTTATACTTAATCATTGAACCTCCTATACTATCAAAGACATGCTTTATCATATAAAAAATCCATATCCAAAATTCAGAGCAAATGAGATAATTCTTAATAAAAACCCATTTAGCATTTATATAATTTAAAAGGAGTTATCCCCCTCTTTTATACCTAACCATTAAACTTCCAAAACTATTCAGAGATTTGAACGAAATCTGACAATTCTGCATGAAAAACCCATTTATATAAATTAAGGGGGGGGGGGCATTAGAACCCCTGTTCCCCCTATTTATACTTATTCAATGAACACCTAATAACAGTCACGGAATCGCCTCATCAGAATGATCCTAATCTAAATTTTGAACGAAAACTTAATTCTGCATGAAAATCCGATTTATATCAACTAAGGGGAGGGGCATGAGCCCCCCGTTCCCCCTCTTATACATATCGAATGAACTCCAAAAACTAATCAGGGAAGCGCCTTCACAGGATATACCTACATGCAAAATTTCAAGTGGATGGGATATTTTTATCATGAGTTATCGCGTTACGCATGAACATACGAACGTACATACAGAACGGACGGGCACATAAGCTCTCATGCTATGATAGCCTGTGAGCTAAAAAGTAGCCAAATGGCAACACTGCATCCGATGTTTAACCTCTTAACTCTACTTCCCATCAATATCACAAGTGTGGTTATTTCTCGCGCTCGTCATATTAACGGGCTGGAGATTTAATTTTTGAAAAAAAAAAAAAAAAAAAAAAAAACTTCGAAAACTAGAAAATTTGAGCCACCATTTCGGTGTGAACCTTTTAACCCTTTAACGTTCATTGGTTTCGCAACGAAACCACAAAATTTTAATTCGTATATGCAACAACGAAACCGGAATTTTTATTTTAAGAATTCCCTTTTATTATGCATTAAAAAAATCACCTTTTCATATTTACATATATATTTGTTCACAATTACCGGTGTCATTAATTTATTTCAACATCTTAGCAAAGAAAATGCTTTGACCGTTAAAGGGTTAAATATTTGCTTTCGAGTTTTATTTGTATGATCTATATTTCGGTAAATTAAAGATTCTGAAGATTCCAGTATTTGTAAAAAATCACACACACACACACACATACATGTATATAGGGTGGCGAGTAATCACACAGTAAAAAACACAGTAATACACAATAAAAAAAAAAATAATTGCCAGAAAATTGTTTGCTGCCGGAATTTTTGAAAAATGATGTTTATTTTATTGAATAGCAAGTTTTTTGTCATTATTACAAGAAGAATTATTCAGCATGAAAACAAGGGTATCACTGTAGCCCGCGGTCCACAGGTTGTGCACCCCTATATTATTTTAAGTATTTTCTTTTAGAAAATACTGGTAGCTTCCTCTTTATTTTCTTTTCCCTGACCACTCGCCACCCTCTTATCGATAGTCGTAATTTAATGTATAAATATTGTTTTAAATATTCTTTTTAAAAAATTGTAAAGATTTGAAAAATAAAGATCTTATTCGTATTCATATGCATGGTGTAAATAAAACATTAAGACACAGAATTCTCTCATGATGGTTTTTTTTTACAAATTATTATTATTAAATTATTAATTTTTACAATTTATTTTATAACATCATTTTTATTCGCCTTAAAGAAAAAAAAATCTAATCACATATATTTTTTTAGAAACTCCATATTTATTAAAGTTTTGTAATAAGTACATAGGTACTTTTTTGATGGTTTTTCCAAATAATAAGCGATTCTTAAGATAGTTAAATATTTTCCACCAATATTGTTTCTCATTCCTTTAATTACTCTAGAACACCCTTAGAGGACAGTTTGATTCGTTCCAAATAAGATATTTTCCATTAGAGCCAAAAATTATTTTTATAAATAATTTAAGTATGTACCATGTTGAGTTAAGCTAAAGATATACGTTAAATATTTACCATGCTGAAAAAAGTTAAATAATTTTAAATAAAAATTCTTCTGTCAAATAGTTTTTAAAACTTTCGGAAATTTTCCGATCTTTCTATTGATAAATAGAAGTCATCAGGTACTACTTATGTAATCTATTTATAATTTCAAATATCGTGTTTTGTATTTACACTGAGAGACCTGCTATCTTTTTCTTTACATATTTTAGTCTTATTTAATGTTTCGGAAAAGCAAATGTTTGTCTTGTGTAAAAGATGTTAGCTGTTCTAAGAACCAATCGATCATTTCTCAAAGTTACGTAGTTAGTGCTTTTGTTTTCTATAAAATATTGATTTAGGATTGTTTTAAGAAATATGTTCTACATTTTAACGTCAAAATAATTTCTATTTAAACACTTTTCATAAAATTCCTTGTCTTTGTCCATATGTTTGTCTGTCTGTCTCTCTGTGCTCTAACTCACGTAAATAGTCTTGGAATATCATGTAATTGGTAAATGTTATTAAGCCATTAGTACCTACCGTCCCATTTTTGGGACAGTTTAAAAAATTCAAATAAGCGCATTTCACACCAGTAAAAAAGAGGATAAATAAATACTTTCTTTCTCGAGACAAAGTTCTCGATAAATTAAGATAAAAGTTTATCTTGCTTTAAAAGTGGTGGATAAATGCAAAATTTGAATTTTAACGAAGAAAATAATTCAGGCACTAATGGGTTAAAGTGCGAGGCATTTTTTAGTGGAAAATTATGTGTGTAATTACGTGTGGTTTGCTTACAGAAACACCCAAAAGTATTTCGTGTTCGTTACATTGATAAATGAAAAAAAAAATAGTTGTCTGTGCCTTTTTTTAATAAAAAATGCGTATATTTTACCTGGAAAATAACGAACCATAGATAAGACGAAACTTTCTATATAAAGTTAAGTGATAAAGTTTGTTTTTGCGGCTATCAGAAAATATTTAGATTGGGTGGCGATAACACAGAAAGTAATCTCAGTGAGTTACGGTTGAAAATCTAGGATTAATTAAATCTCGACTCTCATATTAAAACAGATCTGTCTGCCAAGTCACAGTTTGGTGGAAAACACCAAAAAACTCGATTTTTACGGTTAATTCATAGGTTTATTATTGTGCTTTCTTGCACCTAAAAGTATGAAAATATAGAGGATTAGAAGCAGGGAAACATAATATAAACAAACGCTAAAATCCGGCTTTGAGGTTTTTCCACCAAAATATGGATTAGCAGACCAATTGCGTTTTAATATGCGAATCAAGTTTTAACTAAGCCTTGATTTTCATCCCGAAACTCGATGAGGTGGTTATCTGTGTTACTGCCTTCCGGTCTCATTCATCCAGTGTAAAAAATCCGCTTTCATATCGTAACAACCTCTTTAGTTACTTTACTCGTTACTCGTAAAATTAGATAACTCTAACAGTGAGCCAACCAAGAAATGTCAAAGACATGAACCCCTGACAGAAAATCCCTCTTCCCCATCCACCGACGCTACCACAAGCAAACAGAACCGAAAAAGCAATGACTATTATTTAAAAATAATAATAAAAATAAATAAATAAATAAAGATTTTAAAGACACCATAGTGTCCACAACAAAGTACAAACCATAGAAATACTAAGAAAATCTTAAATAATACTAGTAAATCTGCAGATCAGGAGCCTCAACGTCAGCTTTGCACATCATTTTTTTAAACACACTTTGGGTAATATTCAACTTCCTGCAAACTCTAATTTAAAATTTTCAAATTACGTAATTATTTATAAGAATAAAATAAGAATAAGAAGTTTTCAGCCATCAAAAGCGTTAAATTAAAGATTTAGTTATGTTAGGATATTCTGAGATTTTCATGATCTATTATTTTTGTTTTTTTATTATAACATTGTAGATTTCTTCAGGGGGGCTCCGCGCTCCTGAACCCCCCGTAATCTCATTAAACTTAAATTTGTAACTTTCTATCAATTTGCTAATGGTTATCGTATATCTTGTATTTCTTTATACATTTTTATTTATAAGGATAAGTAACGGTTTTAATAAGCATTTTTCATTATACTCATACTTCTACATACCTGCCCACCACAAACACTTAATCTGATGTATCAGGAACTTTTGAAAGTGTAAACTCAGTAATCTAGGGTTTTACAATTTTGTTTCCGAAAAAAATATGTTTTGATTGCATTTTGTGGCAGTTATCGCGGTCAGACAGACTGACAGGCGGAAAACAATAAATTTTGTGTCGCCAAAATAAACCTTCACTGAAGTTTTGGCAATGACGTCATTATTCATGAGTTATTGATATCCATGTTTCTAATATTTTTTACGACTACTATAAAATACCTGTTTTATTTCAATTATGACGTCAAATTTTATCAGGTGAAATAATTGTTAAAAATATAATTATTATTATTTTTTTTTTTACTTCTAATAATGCCCCCATTTTTGTCAGAAAAATTCTTATTAACGAAACTAATTTCCGTGTTTAATATTTAACAAAATTCTACATTTATTTTTATTTTTATTCTGACGTCATATTTATTTTTTCTTAGTTTAATTTTTCGAATGGAAATTGCTCAATTGAAACTTATTGCCGTTAAAAAATTAATTCATATTTTGAATTTTTTTTTTTTTTTGGCAACGATAAAGGAAATTGATTAAATTTTATCTAAAAAATCGCTATTGATTCTGTATGAAAAAGAAGAAATTTTGAATTATTAAGGAAAATATGTTAATAAAATTAATAAAACATAGCCTATGTTCTTTTCTGATCTATGTTATAGTTATACACAAAGATACAAACACATTAATTCATCAGTTTTGACGTTGACTTCATTCAAATTTATAACATTATAAAATTAAGGATTATGATGAATGGTTGCTTAGCAACCATTAAGAGAAAATAAAGAAAATGAAATAAATACATTTGAAATAAGTAAATCTCTAAAACAAATTAGTTTATATTATTGGAACACATATATAAAAAATTTCCAAAATTTACAGTAATAATTCAAAAAATCTGACAAATTTGTAGACAAAATTTCAAAACAATACGAATAAATTAAGCGGCAAATTTCAGTATCCATTTATCATTGAATTCCATTAATGAAATGTAACATTTTCTCTCAAGAAAAAAGAAATTAAAAATCATTGGATTTGCCATAGAAAAGCATTATTGCGCAAAATAAAATATTCTATATTTTTCGAACGAATGAATCAAATCTTACAAAAAACTATACAGCTTAATCCCAGTGCCTCACTAACATACCCACTTAATTTCAAGCCAATCGGGTGTTTTTTGCATTAGTTATCGCGGAACAGACAGACTGACAAACTGACAGACATCCAGACAGACAGACAGAATCCAAAAAATTTCGTGTCTCCAAAGTAAGCCTTCACTGACGTTTCGGCAAAAATGTAATAGAGATATAAGTCAATAAAACAAACGACGAATTTGCAGATAGAATTTTAACGCCATTTTAGGTTACAAATGACAAGGCAAAAATAAACACGAAATTAACTAAAAATGTATATACACACATATCCTTATATATATATTATAAATGTGAAAGTGTGTCCGAAAATTGGAATGAACTTGGCTTCAAAACGGATGGATTAATGTCTTTGAATTTTTGTATATAGATAAATTATTGGCCTGAAATGAACATAGGCTAATTTTTATTTATTTTATTCAAATATTTTTCTTAATAATTCAACATTTCACTATTTTTCATACAGAATAAATTGAAAAAATTTCCATAATATTTAATTATCTTTCTTTTTTCGTTGCCAAAAAAATAAAAAAACCGGAATAATTATTTCTCTTCTGTAATTAATTTTCAACTGAAAGATTTTCACGTGATAAAACAAAATGAAATAAATAATTGGACCCTATTCTGTTTTTCGGTTCGAGGTTAAAAACCGCAATTTTACCAATTGTGACGTCAGAGGAATACTGTTTTTCTTCTTATATCACGCAGACGATTATATAAAATTTCTTTTACACTTAGAAGATATCACAAGAATATAACTTCACACTTTACAAGAATATAAATATTTTAGTAGTTTTTCCAGATATTAATCCGTAATCAAAATGAACCTTTTTCTTTCTTTCGGTTCGAAGCTATAAAATTCAACTTTTTACCAATTGTGACGTCAAAGGAATACTTTCTATTAAGAATTTTAAAAACATCAACGTAACGTCATATCTGAAACAAAGTATAAGTTTTCAAGTTTTCATTTTTAATAACACAATGTAATTTTGAGTAAGTGCTAAAAAGAGACGACTGTGACGTCACATATTAAAAATAAAATAAATATCTCAGATGTTGCAATGAAATTTTGATTTGCATCACATTTGTTGTTCATTTACAGAGACGCATAAAAGATTTTGGACCTGTGTCCAGATCTCAGATATTGTATCCAAAGTATGGTCTATTAGAAAAGATTGCTGAAGAGCTTTTTCAATTATCCAATGTATTTAAGGAAAACTAATGCATCCTGAAGTTCAGCTACATTTGGTATAATAAGAGATGTTTGTAGAATTTAAATAAATCATGTATCGGACTATACAATAAACTGGATTGGTCACCTGTGCAATAGCGATTCCCGGAAATATGAATTCAATAATTTGAATCATGTTTTTTTGCTTGAATAATTTAAGCTAAATATGCGGTCGTATACATATTTGCACATAATACATATTTGCACGTGGACTGTAAAAAAGAATTCAAGTAAGTTTCTGTCTATTATTAGAAATTGCTAAAGGTGAATTTTAATCTTCGTTATACTTTTTCTAACTAAGCAAAATTTTAACATTGTATTTAGAATATTTACAAACACATAGATCATATACACAGCTGCAGAAAAGAATGGGCTGGCGAAGTTACATATTATGGAAATGTTGGATATTTTTTTTATTACCTAGGTTTAACACATGATTTTTCTTTCTTTGATATGGAATTCTGAAATGCACTACAACATGATTTCTGTACAATTGGGGTGCGTTACAGTTGTTCTACAGTATAAGTGGTTACAATTTCATTTTCGCGATTGTTCATATTATCTAACACATTTCCCTTTTATTTGACTGAGTTCTTTAAGTCCCCTATAAAAAAAACTACTGCATAGCCTCCTATAAGTATAAGTGTCATATATATTTTAAATTATTGTTAATGAAACGTTTTATTTAATTAAAGCGTTTATCTTTTTTTCAATGCTACGTGAACGACGTCACGGGTAACAGCTAGTATATATATATAATCAAAAATTTCAAAATTGACTAGTAAAAATATCAGTCCATACTAAATGTAGCACAAAAATATTCTTTATCAAAATTTCTATTTAACAAAAGAATATAGTTTGTTCAGTTCGTTACATGTAGCACAGAGTCTTTTATAGTTCGATCTGGATAGTAATACACTACACAGGTTCCAAGATAATGTCTTATTACGAACAAAAGCAAAACAAAATGGCATCATTGGGCATTTTCCAATTATGTAATGTTTCACTTCACCAACACTTCCACAGTTACATTTGTCAGTTGGTCTTTTACCTATTTTATACAAATAATAAGGAAAGGCCCCATGTGAGGAAATGAATAAACAGATATTCGAGAATAACAAAGAAAATTAACGTCAGTCTTGCGAAGCACTAAATAGGTATCCCTACCTTCATAACTCATTTCCTATTAATTCTACCATACTGTGACTACTCGTAAAACTATGTGTCCCCTATCTTCATAACTCATTTCCCAGTAATTCTACCATACTCTGACTACTCGTAAAACTATGTGATCCCTATCTTCATAACTCATTTTCCAGTAATTCTACCATACTGTGACTACTCGGAAAACTATGTGTCCTCTATCTTCATAACTCATTTCTCAGTTATTCTACCATACTGTGACTACTCGTAAAACTATGTGTCCCCTATCTTCATAACTCATTTCCCAGTTATTCTGACATACTGTGACTACTCATAAAACTATGTGTCCCCTACCTTCATAACTTATTTCCCAGTAATTCTACCATACTGGGACTACTCGTAAAACTATGTGCCTCCTTCTCTTTATTCATAACTCCATTACTAATATCAAAGGCACCGGAGAAGCACCGGATAATATCCGCCTACAATTGCCGCCATCTTATGTCAACAGACTGGTCTAATATTTCTGAGACTGGTTTTAATTCAATTCAATTTTTCGGAGTGTTACAGATTTTTTATAATTCTTATGAGTGTTTCAAATTTGTACGCACTAAAAAAAAAAAAAAAAAAAAAAAAAGAGACGAACGCCGAACAACGCGGTTTGGATAGCTTATAAAACTAAAATAATACATTTGTTATTTAACCCACATTAATAATAATAATAAAAAGCTTGGTACTTATTATTTTCGTGAATATAAGGTAATTTTTCTCAATCTCATTTACCGAAGTTATCATTTCCATAAAACTTATACATCTAGTTACATTACTCTTGTTTATTTTTATAATCAGGGAAAGATTTTATCATTATTTGTGTAAGTAGATGATAATTTTTCTTTATCTTAATTAGTGAAGCTTGTTTGTTTTATTACATTTCTACTACATAATTTATTTTCGGAGTAATTGCATATCGTTTCAGATTTTCTTGATTCACCAAATATTATCGAGAAAATGTTTATACAAACGTAATAACAAAATATTTTGTAACCCGGAAAAATATTTTCTCCCAGAATTTCTTTACACTCAAGCATTCAACTATAATATTTAATGTTACACAATGTAAAAATGCTGTCAAAATGTCATCTAATTAAGCGATAGATTAGCTGCAATATGTCTTATTTTTTAGTCGCATATATTTCTCCCCTTTGATAATTAACAGAAAGCGAAAAAATACTGAATCTGTTAAATATATGTATATGATTTTAAACGTGGAATACTACTTGTATATGTTTCTTGTTGTTTTATGTTGTTTGTAACGACGTTTTGTCCTACAATCATACCAAGAATTTGGATAAGTTTATTAACCCCTTGCGTCGCGGTGGTTTCATAGATATACCACTTAATTTTAATTCCCAAACGCCACACTGACACTGCAATTTTGTTTAAGAAAATTACGGTTTATTGAATGCGTGAAATATTGCGTTTTCTTATTTACAAATAAAGTTGTTTTCAAATTCCGGTGCCAGTCATTAATTTCAAGACTTTAGCAATGAATTTGCCCTTCGCCGCAAAGGGTTAACCCTTTCTGGCACACTGTCCCCGGTCTGGGATACCTAATTTTAATTCCAAACTTGCAAACGCCACCAATAATATTTTTGTAAAATTTTGCTAAAATTAAATAAAAGCTTAAATAAGAATTTCTAAATTTCTAAAAAATTCGTTTGTGAATTCCGGTGTCAGTCAATATTTTCTCATTTTATTACAGATTTTGCCCGTGCTGGAAAGGGTTAAAGAAACACAATCATAGCTACCAATTTTCAACTAATCTTCCGTAATACCTGGATTAGCTTCATCCAGGTTAACGTCATTTCAAACCAGAGAATATATTTCATGAAACTTTATTTATTTAATTTCAGGATTGTTAGTGGAACTGACTTAATTTCATTTCTTTGAAAAAATTCTGGTTCGAAACTCATTAAACCAGGGTCAAATTAACGCAGGTATTACGGATAATCGATGTCAGGTTGGAACCTATGCATAATACAATACTCCACGTTCCTCAATATCTACATTTTATCTTCTGGATCTAAAAATTAACGTTCACTTTCACTCCAATTACATGACATTTGAAAATTAAGATGTTAATATTTGTATTTTTATTTTATATTCTCAGTCGATTGCTGTGTTTACAGTTGAAAGCACTAAGGATTAAAATTAATTTAACACCTTTTAAAATATTTTTGTCACCTTTAACCTTCCTACCCTGTTCAAATTTAACACAATCTTGATTAAAACATTTCAAACCAGAATTATTATTTAGAAAACTTTAATATATTTAATTGACTTATTACATCCGATATTTAACTTGCTTTGTGAAAAAAGTTCTGGTTCGAATCGTACAAAACAAATTATAGTCATGGGTCGGTTAGACCAATTCAGGGTAGGAAGGTTAAGAAATTTACACATAGTGTTGTTTTAAGTTTTTTTTCAACTGTCCTATTTCTGGCGTGATATACATATTTAACATTTTTAAAGATAATTCTGGCTCCAATCGAATTATTCATATGTGGTAGCTATCAAATTAACTGCTGCCGACACTTCTAGGGACAATAACAGAGAAGTGAAATTTCATGTATTATTCTACAGTCTTATCTAACTAAAATTTTCGGCTTATTATAAATAATTTAAACTTAATTTTTTCGAAAGAGCAAAGCTTTAAAAAATAATCTTATGTATTATAATTTAATTAAAGTATATCATAGCCTAATTAGATTCAGAGTGAGACTTCGAATAACTAATAAAGAGAAAACTGGATTTTAATTATGTTCCTCAACGGACCTTTTGTATGTCTAATTAAATCTGCACCCGTATTCTTAATTAATATCTTCCTTAAGATTCTTTACTCTGAAAAAGAAAAGTTGTTAAGTACATTTTACCACTCTGTATTCTGGTAGTATTTATATTTCATTTTAAGTGCATACAAAGCTTACTTACTGAATATCTTTGCTTTTTCAAATAGGAGTTTTCTAGAGAAAACCAAGTTTAAAAGAAAGAAAGTTGTAATAACATGATTCGTAAAAGTCTTTTAACCAATAAAGTAACTTTCTTGTTCAGCTAATTAGTTTCTAACTCAGTGGAATATTATTGTGAAGTTTGCGGAATAATGAAATCAGCAATTTGCATATGCTTCTATTCTTATTTAGAAGAATACACTGAAGATTTTTTTTTAATCCCGAAAACTGAGCCATTTCCGTTTATTTTTTATGTCGCATTAAATTTTTACTTTGCGTACCTTTACAAAAAAAAAGTATTGGATTCATGAAAATTTAGGGGGACCGGTTTTCGGCGGATTTGCACGTTTTAGAAGTCAGCGATCCCAAAAAAAGATGATTTCACAAAATTACTGCCTGAATCTACTACCAGAATCTATGACTGTATCTGACTATTGTGTCTTTTTGCCACACATTTTATGAAAGCTCTATCTCAAGAACTAATGATCGGAATTAAATAAAAAATATATATTTAGATAGTTCCTAATATACATTGGTGCTATTTAGTTCAATGTAGATCGTCCAACAGAGTATGTTGAAATTTGATTAACATGGCTGAAATTAATCCACATATTAAGATAAATTAATGGGAGATTGACTACTGTATACAGAGTGGCTGGTGGTCAGAAGAAAATCACAGTCAATAAAGGTATTAGGTACCAGTATTTTGTATCAGAGAAATTCGCCCTTTTTAAACACTTTATACTGTATCAAGTATTTTACATAAAAAAATACTGGTAGATTCCACTTTTTTTTTTTTTTTTTTTTTTTTTTTTTACTGTGCTTTTCCCTAATCACTCGCAACCCTGTTAATAATGTCTTTTATTTCAAAGTCGAAAAAGATGCGTTATTTGAAAAAAAAAAAAAAAAAAATCCGAGGATTAACCCTTGAGCTAATCGTGGTAATTACAATACACAGCATAGCAGTGCAACCTACTGTGCGATATACATCCACTTTTAATCAGCATTTATTCACTTTAAGGTAAAACAGAATATGAAATTTGATGAATGACTGTGCATTAGTTCTTGGAATAAAACTTTCATTGAATTCGTAAAAAAATCCAGCGTAGCAACGCCAATTGTTTCCTGATAATCACTGAAATCTAATAAAATCCTACTTGTAAGTAAAAATTAATAATTGCAAGAGTAAAATTTAAGGTAATATTGTATGTCTTATCTAACCTAAATTTCTGACTCATTATAGAGAACTTAAACTTAATATTTTCAAAAGAGCAAAGTCTTAGAAAATAATCTTACCTATTATATTTTAATTAAAGTATATCATATCCTAATTATATTCAGAATGAGATTTCGAGTAACAAATATGAAGAAAACTGGATTTTAATTATGTTCTTCAATACTAGACCTTTTGTGTGTCTAATTAAATCTACACATGTATTCTTATTAATACTTTCTTCAAGATTCTTTCCTAGTGAAAAATAAAACTTGTTAAATACATTTTTAAACTCTGTATTCTGGTAGTATTTATTTCCATTATAAGTAAATCCAAAGCTTACGTATTGCATATATTTAGCTCTTCAGATAGGAATTTTCTAAAGAAAACCAAGTTTAAAGGAAAGAAAGTTGTAATGACATGATTCGTAAAAGTCTGTAAAACAACAAAGTAGCTTTGTTGAGCTAATTAGTTTCTTTCTGTGTGAGATATTAACATGAAGTTTACGGAATAATTAAATCAGCTCTTTGCATATACTTCTATTCTTATTTACAAGAATTTACTGAGGATTTTTTCCCCCGAAAAATTGACTGAGCCATTTCAGTTTATTTTATATCCCATTTAATTTTGTCTTTCATGTATCTTTACAAATTTAAAATATTGGATTCGTAAAAAATTACGACAACTGGTTTTCGACGGATATATGCGTTTTAAAAGTGAACGTTCCCGAAAAAGATGTTTTTACAAAATGTCCGCCTTTGAATCTGCGTCTACTTGACACAAATTTTGTGAAAGCTCATGACATGAAAACTGCTAGATTTTTATAATGCGTCACGCATTATAAAAATCTAGCAGTTTTCATTTGCATTAAATCGTTTGCTTTTGGCGAGGAAAAGACCTGCTCGCCAAATCGCGTGATATTCAAGCCAAATGTTCAAAAGTTTTTTTATTTTTTTTACATAATTTCTAATGTGATTCCGCTACTAATTTTGACAGATCCTTTATTACATACTTAAGTAGTTTAATTAGTATTTTTTTCAAATGTTTCTGAGTATGCCCAGTATGGAGACCTTCCTTGTAAGCAGAAGAAAATGAAATATCATGCGGAATTTACTTTTAAGCTAAGGTTCCAGAGTAGCGTTTGATATATTTCTGTGTTTATTTTCGCGTTTAACCGCTTTCCTGTTTTGTCCGTACGTCGTACGGACAACATGTTTTTGCGAATTATGATTTGCCCATATCACATACGGGTATACATACTCAAGTCATAATTTATTTTTCTCATCAGTAAATTTTTTCTATAAATGTTACCTTATTGAATCCGAGAATTTTCCTGAGCCAACTAGACAAAATTTTTTGTTTAAAAAAAACCGATGATGTAAATACCGGTAAATACTTACTTATAGTAACCTTTGTAAATACCGGTATTTAAATGTAGAAAGTGTTGTTTGAATTTCAAAATTCTGTAAGAGGCATGAAAAAAAAATTCGAAAGATATTTTTTTTTTCAAAAATATTGATTTTTAAATGGTTAAATATTAAGAAAAATCGTTTATAACAATAAAAAAGGCAACAGCTTTTTCTGACAACAATAAATGGAAAACAAATTTGACAAATGTGGTTTTGTAATATTTCAGAAATAGAAATTAGCTCTGCGGTTATGTGTGTACTTTGTAGAAAAAAAAAATCGTAAATGACAATATAATGTAGCATTATTTCTTTTTGCGATGAAAGCCTCATGCGAAATTTTTAAAGTTTTGTCACCGGTTTTTAATGGCAGAAATTTTTGCCTTAGAGAAAAACTTTCATCAGATTAAATAAAAAAAATTTTTACTGTAAAATTTTACTGGTGGGAAAACAAGTATTCTGAACATTTTTTGCGGCACATATTCGGTACGTATATGTCTCCAATGGGCTAAAAGCTTTGTTTTTGTGTCATTCAAAAAATTGAACAATGCATATAAGCTTTAATTAAAATTGAAATCATTATTTCTTTTTCTATAAATTTAAAAATATATTAAAAATTACATCAATAAAAGTCAATCAATCTCAATTGCCACATTATTTAATTGTAAAAAATAAAATAACAAAGTCGGTTAAAAATGTAAATATTCATAAACGATACAACAATAAAATCATCCTAATCCTCAAATGTGAAAAAAAATCTATAACATCGATAAGTAATCTAGAAATCTTGCATTTTTACCAGATTCCCATTTCTGAAGCATATTCTTCAGACAGTAATGAGAAAATTCTTCTACTCATAGCTTTTCCTTTGTGCATATGAAATGAAACAATATTCAATGATCAAATGCAAATCTAGCGGAAGGAAATGAAATATTAACCCATGAATGCCTAGCGTCCCTTTTTAGGGACGCTTCAAAAGGTGCATTCAGCACTGATTTTGACATCGGTAAAAAAGAATACATTAATTATTTTATTTAAATGATGCATTTTCGTGATTAATCAACTAAACTTAAATCTTCTAAAAACAGTGGTGCCAACCAAATAAAATTTACGCAAAAGATGCTGGGCACGAATGGGTTAAGCAGAAATTACTTTTATGTTATACTCCTTGAGTAATGTTTGATGTTTTACTATATATATTTTCGTGTTTAACACTAGAACCGCGGAGACGGGTCATTTTGACCCGTGCTCAGTGAAAGGATGTCGATTCGAACCAGATAAGTCTTCTTAAAATAATTTACATATAAGCTGCACAAAAATTAATTAAAATAAATAAGTTAAATAGATTTAAATGAAAATTCTTGTGTGAATTATTTTTATAAAACTTGGGTAAAATTTCCCGCGGTTCTAGTGTTAAATATACGAAAAAGTTCGTTATTATACAGTAAAAAGGAAACAGCTATTTTTTTTACAACAATAGATGGAAAACGAATTTGACAAATGAGGTCATATAATATTTCAGAAACACAAATTACCTCTGCTGTTTAATGTGTAGTGTGTTACATATACAAAGTCGTAAACTATATTTTTTAAAGTAATGTTTGAAGTAAATTTCTCTTGCACACATTGTCAGAAATTTTGTTTCAGCGTTCCCTAAAAATAAATTACCTCATGCCAGTATGGCGTCAAGGATGCTTAACCCCTTCTCTACAGATGCCTTTTACGAAATTTTTAATCTTTGGTCTATGGTGCCATATTAAATCGAGTGTTTTCTGATTAAATAAAGCATGTTTTACAGTTAAATGGTATTGGTATGGATAAAAAAAGATTCTGATCACTTTTTGCGCCACGTATACGGGTCACTCGTCTCCAAGGGATTAAAAGCTTTATTTTATTTTTGCATTATTCTAAAAAAAAGGACAATACATATAAACAGATACTAAAACTGAAAGCATTATTTCCTTTTTGTACAAAAATAAAAATAATTTAAAAATTACATCTCTAAAAGTCACCTCGATTGACACTTTATTGTAAAATTACAAAGTCGACTAAAAATATAAATACAAAATTAAAACCACACACATCCTCAAATGTAAAGAAAAATCAATAATATCGATAAATAAGCTATAAATCTTCCATATTTCTGAGATTCCCATTTTTGAAGTATTTTCATCAGATAGTAACGAGAACATTCTTCTATTGAGGGGTTTTCCTTTGTGCACATGAAATGAGACAATATTCAGTGAAAAAATGTAAATCTAGAAAAACTAATGAAATATTAATCGGAAATTACTTTCATGGTAGAATCCCTGAGAAGTATTTAATGTATTTTTGTAAATACTTTCGCGTGTAAATATTGGAAAAGAATCGTTATTAAACAATAAAAAGAAAACAATTATTTCTGAAAATAATAAATGGAAACAAATTCAACAAATGAGGTTTTGTAATATTTTAGAAATATATATGAGCTCTGCGGTAATATGTGTACTTTTCCTCAAAAACAAAGTCATAAATAACAGTATTAATGTTGTAGGAAAACCTATATTTTTGCATCGTCATTAGCTGTTTCCGTGTTTTGCCTATACTTCTTACGGCCAACGTGCTTTTGACGGTCATGATTTGACCGTAGAAAAATGGTCATCCATATTCCAATTATGGTTTATTATTCTCACCAGTAAATTTCATTGTAAATTTTGCCTTATTTAATTCGAGCTTTTTTCTAATTCAATTGGGCGAAAAATCCTTTTTTGAAAAAACAGTGATAAAAGATTAAAAGTTCTGTAAAAGGCAAGGAAAAATTTGGCATTATTTAAAAGGTTTTTTTTTAATACTGATTAATTAAATGGTTTAATATTCGAAAATAATCGTTATTAAACGCTAAAAAAAGCAACAGTTTTTTCTGAGAAAAATAAATGGGAAACAAATTTGACAAATGAGGTTTTGTAATATTTCAGAAATACAAATGAGCTCTGCGGCTATGTGTGTAGTTTGTTAGACAACAAAATCGTAAATAATAATATAAAGTTGCATAAAAATCTTTATTTTTGCCTCGATACATTTAATCATATATTAATATTGAAAGCGTTATTTCATTTTTCAAAATAAATAAATAAATAAATAAATAAATAAATAAATAAAAAATTACATCAATAAAAATCACCTTGATTGATACTTAATTTAATTGTAAGTATAAAAACACAAAGTCGACTAAAAATGTAAAGATTCATTACACAATTAACCGCTTAGGGACGAGCAACTCGTATGCTTGCCGTAAAAAGGCTTAAGAATCTTTGTTTATCCCCATCAGTAAAATTTTATTGTAAAATGTAAGACACAAATTTCTGTTTTGTAAAACCGGCGAGGCTCCCGCAAGGTGTTAAAATCACCCAGATTCATAAATGTAAAAAAAAATCTATGATATCAATAACTGATCGATAAATCTAGCATATTTACGAGACTCTCTTTTTTGAATTATTTTCTTCAGATAATAACGAGAACGTTTTTCGATTCATAGCTTTTCCTTTGTGCATATGGAGAGGAACGATATTCAATGAACAAATGCAAATCTAGCAGAAGGAAATAAAATATTAAGGCGGAAATTATTTTTATGGTAGAGTCCTTGAGTAGTATTTAATGTATTTCTGTATCTATATTCGCATGTAAATATTGGAAAATAATCATTATTAAAAAAAAAACAAAAAAAAAAAACAGTTATTTTTGAAAATAATAAATGTGAAAAAAAATTCGATAAATGAGGTTTTGTAATATTTTAGGAATACAGGATTCGCACAGTTCCACCACTAAATTTTAAGAATATTTTCGAAGTGTTTCACGGGAGGAAAACATCGTAAAATCCGTGAATGAAGATGGGGGTTACATATGTTATGGTTTGAAAATTAAATGTGTATTCTCTTATTTTTAATAGTGGTGCCAGAGTCCTTGGAAATTCCAAGGAGTGTGCTATCCTTGGAATAGATATGATCTCTGTGGTTATATGTGTACCTTTCAACACAAATCATAAATAACAATATGAAAGTTATATGAAAATCTATATTATTGCATCGCCTGTAAGTACTTAACTGATTTGCCCGTACGTCGTTCGGGCAAAACGAATTTGCTTAAGTCATCATTTAAAGCTTTTTGAACCCACTATTTTTTTTTAAATGGAATGGTATACTATTCAAAGGTAGAAATGTTTAGAATAAATATTAGGAATATTTTAATTTAAAAAAAGTGGTATAAACCCATATTTTCAATTTATTGCACGTAAAAAAGGAACCAGTTGAGGAGTTAACCGCTTCTCTGAATTGCTCTTACGTCGTACAGGCAACGTATTTTTGCCAATCATGATTTGCGTGTACAATGTACGGTCTCCATATTCCAATCATGATTTATTATTCTCACCAGTAAATTTTTATTGTAAATTTTGTATTATTTAATCCGAGCATTTTTCTAAATGGTCGGATTAAATTCTGTTTTGGAAAACCTGTGATAAAAGATTAAAAATTCTGTAAAAGACATGAAACAAATTTTTATTATTCGAAAGTTTTTTTTAAATGTTGATCAGTTAATTTGTTAAATATTCGAAAAAAAATCGTTATTAAACAATAAGAAATCAACAGTTTTTTTCTGACAACATTAAACGGAAAACAAATTTGATAAATGAGGCTTTAACCCCTTGGGGACGAGCGACACATATACGTGCCGCAAAAAGGCTTAAGAATCCTCGTTTATTCCCACTGGTAAAATTATACTGTAAAATTTGCTTTATTCAATCGGAGCATTTACTCAATTTAACAAGAAACAAATTTCTGTTTTTTAAGACTGGTGACAAAACATAAAAAGTTTCGTAAAAGACTCCCGTCGCGAAGGGGTTAAGATGCTTTAGAAATACAAATGAACTCTGTGGTTATATGTGTAGTTTGTAGGAAAAACAAAATCATAAATAATAATATAAAGATGCATTAAAACCTTTATTTTTGCATCATTAAAAAATTGGAAAATACTCATAAGCCGATACTAATTTAAAAGCATTTTTTTTTTCATTTTTCTACAAAAATAAAAACAAGTTAAAAGATACATCAATAAAACTCACTTCGATAGTCACTTGATTTTATTGTATAAAGTAAAGTTACAAAGTCGGCTAAAAATGTAAAGATTCATAATTGATACACAATTAAATTCACCCACTTCTTCAAATGTGAAGCAAAATCTATAATATCAATAAATAATCGATAAATCTTGCATATTTACGAGATTCCCATTTCTGAAGTGTTTTCTTCAGATAGTAACGAGAGCATTCTTCTATTCATAGCTTTCCCTTTGTGCACAAGAAATGAAACAATATTCAGTGAACAAATGCAAACCTAGCGGAAGGAAATGAAATATTAAGCGGAAATTACTTTTATGGTTGAGTCCTTGAGCAGTATTTAATGTATTTCTGAATCTATTTTCGCGTGTAAATTTATATATATATATATATATATATATATATATATACCGTATTTACTCGTGTATAAGGCGCACCCCTACTTTACAAGTAAAAATGTCGATTTCTTAAAATCTCGTGTATAACGCGCACCATAAATTTGATACGCTAATGAATAATGACCAAATGAATTTGAGTAAAAAAAAAAAAAAAAAAAAAAAAAAAAAAAACAGTCGACTTGAAAACAAGACGAAAATGCATTTTTAGACTTCTGGTTGTAAGAGAATGACGGGAAATAGGAATGAGTGACGTTAAAGGGAATTGCTAATTAACGTTTACATAATGTCACTAGATCTGTTGTATAAAAATCTGCAAGGAATGAAATAAATATGCGTTAATACTTCAATTAAGTAACATTTTCCGAGTTTTAATATCTTCTTTGAATAATTTCTTGCTTCATATGTATATAGTTCGACTACATCCAACAGTAAAAAATTATTCCGTGTATAAGGCGCACCTAGGAGTTTTGCCCTATTTTTTTGGAAAAAAAGTGCGCCTTATACACGAGTAAATATGATACATATATATATATAAGCAGCATTTTTAGTAGCAATAAAGGGAAAACAAATTCGAAAAATGAGGTTGTGTAATATTTCAGAAATACAAATGAGGTTTATGTATAGTTTGTTGGAAAATAAAAATCATAAATAACAATATAAAGTTGTATTAAATCTTTCATTTGTGTATCATTCTAAAAATAGGAAAATGCACATACGCAGATACAAAAATTGAAAGCATTATTGCATTCATATAAAAAAAAAAAAAAAAAAAAAAAAGTGTTAAAAATTGCATTAATAAAAATCACCTCCATCGGTACTTTATTTAGTTGTAAAAAGTAAAATTACAAAGTCGGCTAAAATTGTAAAGATTCATAAATGATAGAAAATCACCCATGTCATCAAATGTAAAAAAATCTAAAATACCGATAAATAATCGATAAATCTCGCATATATACGAGATTCTCATTTCTGAAGCAATTTGTTCAGATTGCAACGAGAGCATTCTTCTATTCATAGCTTTTTCTTTGTGCATATGAAATGAATCAATATTCAATGAATAAATGCAAATGTAGTGGAAGAAAATGAAATATGAAGCGGAAATTACTTTTATGGTTGAGTCCCTGAGTAGCGTTTAATGTATTTCTATGTATACTTCGCATTTGATTATTCGAAAAAACAGTTATTAAACAAAATTAAAAGCAACAGTTTTTTCTGACAACAATAAATGGAAAACAAATTTGACAAACGAGATTGGTAACATTTCAGAAATACAAACGAGTTCTGCAGTTATATGTGTAGTTTTTCAGAATAACATAATCATAAAAAACAATATAAAGTTACATTAACCCATAGCTGCCAACTTTTACGCACTTTTTCCTACAACAAAAATTTTATAGTAAATATTGTCTTATTTAATTGTCGAAATCTTATGATTAAACAAATGGAAAATCTCTGTACAATTTTAGTAATAGCAAAAATGCGTAAAAGCTGGCAGCTATGATTAACTCTTTCAGGGGTGGTTGTATATCTATGAAACCAACTAATTTTAATTCCCATTAATTTTAATTCCTAATTTTAATTAAACTTTGCTGGGTGGGGCTAGCTGAGCTCAAACCAATTGGTGGGCCTCCTCACCTGGTTGAATCTGTGCTTCACATCACATTGCACCGGAATTTTCGTATAAAAAAAATTACGTTTATTGAATGCGGTTATTATTGCCTTTTTTTTCCGTATTTAAAAATAAAGTTGTTTTCGAATTCCGGTGCGAATCATTAATTTTATCACTTAAACAATAGTAATTAATTTTAACACTTAAGCAATAAATGTGCTGTGAGCCGCAAGGAGTTAAAACATCATTCTAAAAATTGGGCAATACACATAAAAACAAATGCTAAAATTGAAAGCAGTATTTAATTTTTCTACAAAAATAAAAAATTGTTACAAATTACATCAATAAAATACACCTCGATTGGCAGTTTATTTAGTTGTAAATTTACAAAGTCGACTAAAAATGTAAAGATTCATAAATGCTGATACAAAGTTAAAATCACCCACATCCTAAAATGTAAAGACTATTAGTTGAGGGCCACCGTAATATTTAGCCTTCATGGATATGCATAGTATAAAATATGAAAATAAAACATGTGTAAACTATTTATAAAACGCATCGCAATTACAAAATAAGATTTATAAGTATATTTAAATATTTTTAATATATAGTAAAACTCTATTAATGAACTCTGAAGAACGAATTTCGATACATTACATAAAATGTCAAACTGTACCGAACTGCGTAAAAGAGTAATTCTTACAACTCCAAAAATAATAATCATATTAACTAGCAGTTTATTGCGTCAGATTGAATTAAAGTATATTTTTGAATTGTAATTTGAATGAAATTAACGGTCATGAGAAATTGAAGAGTGTAGAAAATAGGATTACAAATTACTCGACAACTAAAATCCCGATCCGAATAATTATCCGATCGGTTTCGTTCTTTATTCAAATTTTATGTTTTTTAATGTCTTTTACATCCATTCCTTAAATAATAATTTAAAAAAAAAAACAAAAAAAAAAAAAAAACGAAAATTTTTATATACCTTTTATTACAACGAATACTTCTAGAGTCCGAAAAAAATGGTTCTGGATAATCGAGGTTACTGATATTAAATAGACTTCTCTCCATTATTACGTACTAAGTACACACAGAGCCTGATTACTAACGAGACACCCTCCCCAGTAAATTTTTTTATAAATTTATGCCTTGTTTAAACACTCTTTTCATTGGAAATTACTCTCATGAATAATGAGTAAATTTTTAATTTCTTTTTCTGGTGGAAGAGTGCCCCCCGTTGGTAATCAGGCCCTGAGTACACACGAAATTTCAAGTTTTTATTTCAATTTATTCGTGAGATAGATCGTTTACAAACAAACAGGCAGGCAGACAGACATACACACAGACAGACGGACAGAGTAAAAATGTACAATATCGATAAGTAATCGATAAATCTTCTATATTTACGACATTCCCAATTCTGAAGTGCTTTCTTGAGATAGTAATGTGTGCATTCCTCTATTAATAGCTTTTCCTTTGTGCATATGAATTGAAACCATATTCAATGAACAAATGCAAATCTAGCAGAAGGAAATTAAATATTAAGCGGAAATTACTTTTATGGTAAAATCCTTGAGTAGTATATAATGTATTTCTGTATTTAATTTCGAGTGTAAATATTGGAAAAGAATCGTTATTAAACAATAAATAGAAAGCAATTATTTCTGAAAACGATAAATGGAAAACAAACTCAAAAAATAAAATTTATTTTAGGAATAGATATGACCTCTGCGGTTATATATTTACTTTTCAACAAAAACAAAATCATGAATAACATTACAAAAGTTGTATGAAAGCCTTTTTTTTTTTTTTTTTTTTATCGTACTTAAGGGGTTATTAGTAGTCAGCGGCATGAAAAAACGAGACTTTTTATTTATTTTTTTTTTTTTTTTTTTTTTTTTGTCAGTAACTCAATTTATTAAATAAAAATAATAATATGACATGATTACATTATGTTTTGACTCGACTTTACAAATATTTGAAAAAAAAAATATTAATAATAAAAAACATTATTGATGTTTGTGTTGGACTCTATTTTATAAGGAGTGCCTTGCGATAACCATCACTAATATTCATCTAAAATCTATCGGACACGAATAATTAGTTGTTTTAATAGATAATCTAGTGCCTGATGAAAGCTTTTTTTTTTTTTTTTTTTTCTTTTTTAAAGAATCAACAAAATGGCGGCCTTAGGAAATTTATTTTCATATTTTCGAAAAAACACCAACAGTAAAAGTTAAAAAAAATCCTACGACCAGGCACTAGTTTTTTAGCTCACAGGCTATCATAGCCTGAGAGCTTATGTGCCCGTCCGTTCTGTATGTATGTGCGTATGTGCGAAACGCGATAACTCATGATAAAAATATCGGATCCACTTGAAATTTTGTATGTAGGTATATCCTGACAAGGCGCTTCCCTGATTAGTTTTTGGAGTTCATTCGATATGTATAAGAGGGGGAACGGGGGGCTCATGCCCCCCGTTAGTTGATATAAATGGGATTTTCATGCAGAATTAAGTTTTCGTTCAAAATTTAGATTAGGATCATTCTGATGAGGCGATTCCGTGACTGTTATTAGGTGTTCATTGAATAAGTATAAATAGGGGGACAGGGGTTCTAATGCCCCGCCCCCCTTAATTTATAGAAATGGGATTTTCATGCAGAATTAAGTTTTCGTTCAAAATTTAGATTAGGATCATTCTGATGAGGCGATTCCGTGACCGTTATTAGGTGTTCATTGAATAAGTATAAATAGGGGGAACAGGGGTTCTAATGCCCCCCCCCCGTTAGTTGATATAAATGGGATTTTCATGCAGAATTAAGTTTTCGTTTAAAATTTAGATTAGGATCATTCTGATAAGGCGATTCCGTGACTGTTATTAGGTGTTCATTGAATAAGTATAAATAGGGGGAACAGGGGCTCTAATCCCCCCCCCCCCGTTAGTTGATATAAATGGGATTTTCATGTAGAATTAAGTTTTCGTTCAAAATTTAGATTAGGATCATTCTGATGAAACGATTCCGTGACTGTTATTAGGTTTTCATTGAATAAGTATAAATAGGGGGAACAGGGACTCTAATGCCCCCCCCCCCGTTAGTTGATATAAATGGGATTTTCATGCAGAATTAAGTTTTCGTTCAAAATTTAGATTAGGATCATTCTGATGAGACGATTCCATGACTGTTATTAGGTGTTCATTGAATAAGTATAAATAGGGGGAACAGGGGTTCTAATGCCCCGCCCCCCTTAATTTATATAAATGGGATTTTCATGCAGAATTAAGTTTTCGTTCAAAATTTAGATTAGGATCATTCTGATAAGGCGATTCCGTGACTGTTATTAGGTGTTCATTGAATAAGTATAAATAGGGGGAACAGGGGCTCTAATCCCCCCCCCGTTAGTTGATATAAATGGGATTTTCATGCAGAATTAAGTTTTCGTTCAAAATTTAGATTAGGATCATTCAGATGAGGCGATTCAGTGACTGTTATTAGGTGTTCATTGTATAAGTATAAATAGGGGGAACAGGGGTTCTAATCCCCCCCCCCTTAATTTATATAAATGGGTTTTTCAAGCAGAATTTTCAGATTTCGTTCAAATCTCTGAATAGTTTTGGAAGTTTAATGGTTAAGTATAAAAGAGGGGGATAACTCCTTTTAAATTATATAAATGCTAAATGGGTTTTTATTAAGAATTATCTAATTTGCTCTGAATTTTGGATATAGATTTTTTATATGATAAAGCATGTCTTTGATAGTATAGGAGGTTCAATGATTAAGTATAAAAAAAGAGGAAAGAAGAGAGCTGTTTCCCTTTCTTAATTTTTTAACGGAATTAACCCTTGAAAATATAAGGCTTTAATGTACAATTAGTATTTGTAGCCTGTGAGCTCAATGCCATCAGTTTAACTGGGCAGTATTCTTTATTATGTTTTTCAAAAGCTGTATAAATTTTATTGAAATCTACTGAGCGATTTTTGAGTTACAGTGATCACCAGTTCAAAAAACATAGTTTCGAGAAAAATGCATTTAAAGTTTTACACTCGATATATGTAGAGTAATACGAACTATTTAAATGCTTACACCGAATCATCTATTCATGGGCCATATAATAGTTCTTCCGCCATCGTAGAATCTTCCAAAATATCGATTTGCTGTTGTCTACGTCACATCCTACCTTCTCGAGTGTTACCGTTAGTTCGCTTTTCTGCCACCTTCACACACGCAACATCAGTTTTTTCGGCATACCGATGAGAATTATGCCCACAATTAAGTCCTAGTATATATTCATTACTATCAATAATAAAAGTATGGATAGTAATGAAAGTCGTTGAATATACCAGTAGCTTTGTATGCAGCAATTTCTACGATAGTATAACTTATATTAGTGATTTTTGGGCATATTTTCCACACTAGTTGATTGAAGCTTTCATTGTTATTTTAATTGAAACCACCCACAAATCTTAAAAATTAAATTGTCATTACTCAGATCTTCATAAATTGGCTTGTTAGTTTTTAAAAAATCAGGAGCCTTGCACGCAGCCTTTTCGTTAGATACCTGCTCTGGGGTGTTCTTGAGAATCCGAGAACCCTTTGTGAATTGCAGAATAACTCAAAAAATATCTGTCGGATGAACTTCAAATTTTCAGAGTATATTTTAAAGATATTATACTTTAAAAAAAAGACAAAAAAAAAATCGATTTTTTAAAAATTCTGACTGCTTCTAACCCCTTAACATCTTAACTGTGTTGCTCGAATCGGATTCGAGCAAGAACATTTTACTTGCTTTATTACTAAAAGCTTTTTGATACCACTAATTTGTAACTGTAATTTTTTCTTCAATGATTATCAGATATTTTTCGATTAAGTGAGCCATATATTTTAGCATGGAAAAAGGAGTGTTGCAAAACCGATACAAAAGTTAAAAGGTTAATCCCTTGAGGGTAAACGACGACGTCTCTGTAATATCGAATTCTAAGCAGAAAACTTGAAATTAAAAAAAAAAAAATCAGGAAAGGCAATTTTTCAACAATGTTAAAATGTTAAAAATATAAAATGTCGTTACAAGCTTCTAATCAGAATCTCGTTTAAATTATCCGAGGTAAAATATATCCCATTTAATTTTGACTGCGAAATGCTACATTGACATCAGTATTTTGAAATGAAAATTTCAACTTTTCAAGTGCACGGAAAAAAATATTTTGAAATAAATTTGTTTTAAATTTTGATCTCTACCAATCATTTCGCTTTTTTTTATAAATAGTGTTTTTTTTATAAATTTTTTTCACCTCAAAGGGTTAAAACAGGCCGGTACAAATAAGTAGGTACTAAAATTGACAACAGTATTTCTTTTTTTTTAACAAACATCCAAACATATTAAAAATTACATCAATACTCATATCGATTGGCACTTTATTTAGTTGTAAAAAATAAAAGTACAAAATCGCTAAAAATGTAAAGATTCATAAGGGATACAAAATTAAAATCGACCGCAATCTCAGACGCAAAAATAAAATTATAATAAAGATTAATAATCTTTATATCTTAAATATTTAGGAGATTGGCATTTCTAATGTACTTTATTAAGATGATAACGCAAGCATTTCTCTATTCATAGCTTATCCGTTGTGCATATGGAATGAAACAATATTCATTGAATAAATGCAAATCTAGCTAAAGGAAATGAAATATCAAACGGAAATTGCTTTTATACTGAAGTACCCGAGTAGCATTTACTATGTTTCTACATCCATATTTTCGCGTGTAAATATTCAAAATACGTCGTTATTAAAGTACTACAACCAGTGTTCTCGCTGTCGCTCACCAATGCGCCAAATTGCGACTAAATTCTTCATTTGGCGAGTAAACAAGCGATTAGATTCGCCAAATTGCTAGTGCTCAATTTTTTCTTTTTCTTTTTTTCTTTTTCGTTTATCATACATATGCATATATATTTAATGTATACATATTTTTTATATTTGTAGCGGATTAATTGGAATTAGATTAGTAACAATCGCTGTCACAGTTATAAAAACTTATTATTATTATTTTAGAACATAAGGGTTGAAAATAAGGGAATACTTTAAAAAGAATTAAAGGCTTTTTTGTGTGTGTGCTACACGGCGAATCTATTTTGCTAATACTTTTCTCATTTGGCGAATGTTTTCCATTTTTAATTAGCCAAATTATTAACGTTGGTCAAATGTCAGCGAGAACACTGACAACAACAACAACAATACAGTTATTTCTATTTTAAATATACATGTTGGGTTCATTGGACACGTCTGGTAAGCGGATGATTAAAGATGATTTATTAGTCATAACTCATTTAACCGCTTCCCTGATTTACCCGTACATCATACGGGTAACATGTTTTTGCCAATCATGATTTGCCCATACCACACACCCATAGCTGCCAACATCTTCCGGTTTTTTTGCCTGGAAAAGTTTCATAGTAAATTTCACCATTTCAGATGGTCTTAATCTGCCGATTAAATAAGACAGAGATTTCAACTAAATTTTTCCAGGCCAAAAATCGGAAAAGTTGGCAGCTATGCATATGGACATCCATATTCCAATCATGATTTATAATATTCATCAATAAATTTTTATTGTAAATTTTGTATTACTTAATCCAATCATTTTTTAAGATTGTATTTGGCAGAAATTTCTGTTTCGAAATACCGGTGATAGAAAATAAAAATTTCTGTAAAAGACATGCAAAAAAAAAGGCATTATTTGAAAGTTTTTTTTTCAAAAATCTTAATTAAGTAGATAACGATAAACTTGTCTTTATCACAAGTTTAAATTAATGGTCAATATTTTTTATTAAATTTTTAAAATTGCGATTTTTGCAGAATTTTTTTTTTACTTATTTAACGTACGTGTTTATAAAAGTTTCTAGCAGCAAGAAAAGCACACATATAAATTTACTGGTTATTATTCCATACGTTTTATATTAGTTTTCCTGTTTTTCACATCTGCTGTTTTTCAAAACCGGTGACAAAACATTAAAAATTTCCTGAAAGGTTCTCGTCGCGAAGCGGTTAATCAGGCTCTTTCTCAGAGATTTTTTTTTTTCAGAAAAAAAAAGACTTGATCAAGGCATATGAACTAAATTTGAACATTTATGGACATCGAAATTTGAATATTTTAATCTAAGGTTCGCACACTCCTTGGAATTTTCAAGGACTCTGCCACCACTATTAAAAATAAGAAAATTTACATTTAATTTTTAAATCACAACATTCGTAATTCCCTCCTTTATTAACGGATTTTACGATATTTTTCTGCAGTGAAACACTTCGAAAATATTCTTAAAATTTAGTGGTAGAACTGTGCGAACCATGTAAGCGCCGTTTAACCTGAACATTTTAGTAAGTTCATATCATATATTTGTTCTTAAAAACTAGAAGAAAATAACGTACTGTCATATGTTTCTATTTTTATTTAGTTAAAATCTTCATATCATAAATTATTTGCAATGTAATCTTAAAAAAGGAAGTCACCAAAAAGTTTATACATATATATAATAGCAGTTGATTAATGATTTGAACAAAACCTGATAAGTCAATTAAAAAGCCAATGCAGATTTCTATTAAAAACAGATTATTCAATAATCGATTCTTTGTACCTATCTTTCAGCTTCATTGTTTTTCACTAAAATAAATGGAGTGAACATATTTCATTCTTTATTGGAAAATACATTACAAGCAAGAAAAGCGAAGGGGAAAAATAAATTACCTTTCTTTTTACAAAATTAATGAATATTTGAACTAAATTCAGTTTATGTGGACATTACCTTAAAATTAAATTAAATGAAAGATTGAATGTAATCAGATATTGAATAATAGAAATAGGATTTATATATTAGTTTTATACTAGCAAAATTTATTTCTCTAATTTACTTAAAATGAATAATATTAAGGATTATCACAAAATAATAATGCTATGTAAGTATATACACTAAACTGGGCTAATGGTAGTGAAAATTCAGTAACAGTTAAGCGATAGCAGTTATTTTAAAATTAGTCTTTCAGAAAAGCAATATTTTAAATCAGAAATTTCTTTGCAACTTTTTCTTTTTTTAGATGCTTCAAAATATCACCGACAGATGGCGCTGTAACATCCCATATTTTAATATTATTAAAATAATTCTGCGATTTCAAAATGCAGACTCTTTTTTTCTGGTCATTTCAAACGCGAAAGTAAAGTATAAAAACTAAATATATAATTGAACATAATCTATATCAGTCTTTGTCATTTGAGAGTTAAGTTAAATTAAGTTGGGTGAGAATTGTGTTTACCCCTTGAGGGGCAAGCCAAAATGTCTCTGCAATAATCAATTCACACCAGAAAAATCGAAAAATTTCATTTTAATATAAGGAAATGCAATAATTCAGTAATTAGCCTCCGAAGTTAAAAATATAAAATCCCGTTAAAAGTTTCTGGTGCATTTTCGTTTAAATTAGGTGGTATAAAATATATCTCAGGGTCTCACAAGGAGTTAAACACCAAAATAGTGGCAATTTTCAGTAAAATTGCAATAAAACAAAGAAAAGTTGCAAAAAAACAAAAACAAAAAGGTCGCTTTTACGTTTATGTGTTACAGCTGTATTAATGGCCTAGTCAGAATTATTTATTGAAGACCTCAATGAATTTTCCGATAAAATTTACAGTTCTCAACGCCAGGCCACGATTATCAACCAAGTATGGAATTAAAAAGAAAAGAAAATCAAAGTAACTAGAAACATAGGATTTCTGCTTTTTCAGAATTAAGCATTGCTCCAGATGAAAAGAAAAAGAAAATATTATAAATATAGAAGATGCAAAGCTTAATTCAGTTTAAAGACATAAAACACGCGCTTCTATTTTATATAATATGACGCCATTAGCATTTTCCGAAGAATTCCTTACCTTACGCTTCAGTATTTAAGAACTTCTACAGAAAAGTATGCATATGATATCATTATTGCGGAATAACACACAAATCAAGCAAAAAAAAAAAAAAAAACTAATGGATTTTATGTTTCTAACATCGATATCTTTACATAAAGTTAAATACTATTTATAATACCTACATGTTTTATCAGAAACCAGAAATTTATATTTTTTTCAACATAGCGCGTATATAGTGCGTAGGTATTATAAATAGTATTTAACTTTATGTAAAGATATCAATGTCAGAAACATAAAATCCATTAGATTTTTTTTTTAATTTCTTAGTTGATGACATCGCTTTTTTCCCTCGATTTGTGTGTTATTCCTCAATAATGATATCATATGCATACTTTTCTGTAGAAGTTCTTAAAGACTGAAGTGCAAGGTAAGGAATTCTTCGGAAAATGCTAATGACGTCATATTATATAAAATAGAAGCGCGTATATTATGTTTTTAAACTGAATTAAGCTTTGCGCTTTCTATATTTATAATATTTTCTTTTCATCTTGGGCAATGTTTAATTCTGAAAAAGCAGAAATACTGTGTTTCTAGTTACTTGATTTTCTTTTCTTTTTAATTTCATACTTGGTTGGTAATCGTGACCTGGCGTTGAGAACTGTAAATTTTATTGCAAAATTCATTGAGGTCCTTAATAAGTAATTCTGACTAGGCCATTAATAAAACGGCCCCCCCCCTTTTTTTTTTGCAACTTTTTTTTTTTGCAACTTTTTTTTTTGTTTTATTGCCAATCTATCACTAATCTTCCGTAATACGTGCGTTAATTTGTCCTTGGTTTCATGATTTTCGAACCAGAATTTTTTCAAAGATGTCAAAAGAAATATGTTCCACTTAGAAAAATGAAATTAAATGAATAACAATTCATACAATAAATTTTCTGGTTCGAAGTTAGGTTAAAGTAGACCAAACTAATCCAGGCATTACGGAAGATTTGTGGAAAGTTGGTAACTATGTAGTACTCTTTACAGCTTGAAATACTTACATACAGTTCTCCATAAGAAAAAAAAACGGTTATTTAAAATACAGTCCAACTGTAAAAAATGATTTTACTTGAGATTTATTTATCGTCATTGCAAATTAGAGTATAGTAGTTCATTCATATCAATTAAAAATTAATTATAAATAATTATTTCACTTTATGAACTATTTTACTTCTATTCATCATAGTTATATTTGCCTATTTTTCTCTTTACCATCACTTTTGTGAAATAATGTAAGTACAAATTATGTAAAAACTATATATATATATATATATATATAATACATAGTGCAATTTGGGCATCAGAATTGTGATTCATTGCGAAATGTTATCCACTGCTTTGAAAACAAACTTGATGCGATTTTTGGTTTTTTAAAATATTTATTTTTATTATATACTTATTATTCTTCTTCTCATTATTCTTGGTCGAATTTCATTTTCTGGCCAAGGTAATTTTCGCTGTCTCGTTAAAGCCACCATACTACAAAAAGTGTTTAACCCTTAAATGCATAGAATAGAACGCGTTCCAAAAAATGCGCAATTCAAAGAATCAGAATTTATACCTAAAAATAGTAAATTTTTCTTTATTTAATTACGAATGGTCTGTAATTACAAGTGGAAATTGCTCTTTTAAATTTCTGGTGAGAATACGGAATTTGTGACTAAAACCCTCCAATAAATCGGGAACACTTATGGTATCGAAAATGATACAATATGCATTTAAGGGTTAAATAAAATTGCGATGAACTTGATTATAATGGAAATTTCGCTAAATTAGCCGGCTATCGCCAAGCTGGCTTCATATATGACAGGGTATTTTCATCGCCAAATTTTGACTATATTTTGTCAAAGATGGAATTGGACATTTTAACCAATCGTAATTGTGTCCAATTAATCAAAAACTAATTTTTTTACATTTTGTAATAAAAAAAGATCATTAAATTGCATGTCTTACAGCAGGAAACTAATAACAATGTGACAACATTTGCCACAACATTCAAATAAAAACATTATGTTTAGGGCCACGTGTAAAATTTATTTCCTTCCGTTTTTGTCGTTTTCAGCACGGGCAAATTGTGTTAATAATATGAGAAATTATCGACTGACACCGGAATTTAGAAAAAACTTTTAAAAAAATTTAGAATCCCTTAATTTCAGCTTTCAATGTAAAAGTGAAATTTTATTAAAATATAATTGGTGCTGTTTGCAAGTTTGTAACCAACTTTTGGTATCACCGACAGGGCACAATGTGCTGGAAAGGGTTAAATGGCACCATATTAAAAAAAAAAAAAAGATTAACTATTGTCGCTGTCACCCTATGTAAAAGCAGATAGTTTAAAAAAAAATCCGAGAAATGGAAATTTTTTGAAAATTTACGGTAAAATAATCAGTTTTAGTCGCGGAAAAAAAGTGTCTGCCATAAATCTTGACTCAGATAATATGGATACCAAATTTCATAAAATTGGTCAAGTAGTTTTCGAGAAAACGGGTCTCAAATCTCGCATATTTAAATTACGACAGCATCCATCCTTGTCTTCCCTTATTTTAACCCTTTCCGGCACACTGTGCCCGGTCCGGGATACCTAATTTTAATTCCAAACTTGCAAACGGCACCAGTAATATTTTAATAAAGTTTTGCTTTTACAATGAAAGCTTAAATTAAGGAATTCAAAATATTTAAAAAATTCGTTTGTGAATTCCGGTGTCAATCGATAATTTCTCATTTTAGTACAGATTTTGCCCGTGCCGGAAACGGTTAAGAGGATGGTTGGTTGGTTTATAGAGTTTCATGACGCAAAATCTCTCAAGGGACATGCTGTACCAATCAAGTTACAATGACATAAGGCAGAAATAAGTTAAACAAATTTAAATAAATATTCTGTTGTAAATTAATTTTATAAAACTTCAGTAACCTTTCTGATTTTTCTGGTATTAAAAAAATCTAACACAATTATGTTGTTTTGATTATGCCTGACACAATTGACATAAGGTACCCTGGGGTAATAACGCCACGTTAAGGTTCTACCAATTTTCACGGCTTAGTTTTAGATTGTATTTTTCAAACAAATATAGGATCTGATACAGCAACTCATTGACTATCTATATAAAATAAAATAATTTAACAGATATGTTTTCATAAAATGTAATGGCGTTTTTTCTTGACCCATGCTATTTGGCGTTATTACCCACCTATATGGGTAATAACGCCATGCAAACAAAACTATGAAATAAGATAGAATAATTGCATGTAGATAGCCCAATTCTAAAACTACAAACTCTACAAACTTAGAAATTGAAAAATTGCCTTCTAAGCTATTGAAAATGTTCAATTTTTTGTGAAAGTGTAAGAAAAATAAAGGTGTGGTGTGGGAGGGGGGATGAGGCAAAAGAATATCAGACCGTGAGCTTCTTTTTGCTTAAAAAGGACCGTTTAAATAGAAATATGACAAACATTGCACAGTTTTAACTGTGTTTATTTGAATCAGTATTTAGGATGTAGCTCGGACACTGTAGGGAATCAACCGGGGTATTAATGTCAAGGATTGGCGTTATTACCCCGGTATAGTTATTGCGCAGTACATTTTAAATTACAAATTGTCTCGAGAAGATATCCAAAATCTTCAACAACATTTTAAAAGTACATGAAATGCACTACAAATTTATGTAATTAACAAAGTATTTCCGGATAAAAACATAGTCTTCACATCACAAAACGTATCTCGCAAATTTTAGATCAAGCATTAATTTTAGTTGTTTGTAAAAACAATAAGACCTAAAAATGAAACAAATTAACTTGAAGCTTTTTTTTTGCGATTTATATGACTCAAAACCCTTCTGCGCAGAGCACATGGGTGTCATTTACCTGATTATTTCATAATTATGCAAAATATAAGCACTTGGCGTTATTACCCCGCCTGGCGTTATTACCCCAGGGTACCTTACATATTTTTTTAAGTTATTGGGGCAATAAAGAAACCTGAGTTTGATATAAATATTACTTTATTTTACTATAAACATATAGTAGTTTAAGTATCATCCTATTAAATTAATATTAATATTATTTGAGTAATTCATATGTTTGACAAGAAAATGGGCGAAATGCACGGCTTTAATATTTTTAGAAAATAATTAATAACTTTTGGGGCCGTATAAAATACAGTAGAACCTCGATCCTTCGTTTTTCAAGGGGTGTGTAAAAAAAACGACGAATGCGGGAAAGCGATCAATGCGGATTAACTTCAAAACACGAAAAAACACCTTGATTATGCATTACTGATGCATGCAATGTATACTGTATACTAATAAATGCTAATTGGTTGCTTACGAAACTATAAAAGAAATAAATCGAAGTTTTAGAAAATCGATATTTATTTTAAGAAATCTATAACTTTGTTTGTTTTTTCATTGATTATTTTTAAATCAAAAAATGAGTTTTTAAGATATATAACATTTTTCTGGTCATTTTCTGTAATTTCATATACATATATGGAAGTTCATGCAGTTTCAAATCTCGTAATTGCATCAGGCAGACTTGGCACTGTTGGCTCAGCTTCATGTGCATGAACGTTATTCTCTGCTCCTTCATCATTATTTTCAGTTTTTGCATCACCACACATTTCTCCTATGTTTAGGGTACCACATGCATAGCTGCCAACTTTTAAGCATTTTTCCTACTACAAAAATTTAATAATGAATATTGTCTTATTTAATCATCGAAATCTCATGATTAAACAAATGGAAAATCTCTGTACAATTTTAGTGGTAGGGAAAATGCGTAAAGTTGGCAGCTATGCACATGTCATAACATCTTGATTAATGGAAACATAATCGCATCCTCTACTATATAAACCGCTCGTTATCTGTATTATTATCGCCATCATACAATACAAGTAGCACAAATGAGTTATTTTAGGATAAAAAAGTAATTGCAGTTTGTATGTCATATGGATTCGCATAACTTTTCATTTCATTTCGAATAGTAGAAAAAAATTACAATGATGAATGCGGGAACGATAGATTGGACATTCACTGTAATAATACATTGTGTTAAAAATAGGGATGTAATGGAGCAACTTTTCCACATTGTCCCCTTTTGATTTGAAGAAAAATAGATTTTCTCACCCACAAGTCACTCAGACCATCGAATCACTCAAGGCAAATCACCGGTTGTGACGCCATCACTAATCGACTAACTTCTCAATCGTGTTGGAATTCACACCAAAAATTTTTGAATAGCAATTTTCTTTTATTTTATTTGAAAAATATTTTTCATATAAAATAATGAGAGCTATTTTACTGCGACATCTTGCATCTGGTTAAGTTTTTCTATAGGGATTGTGAATTCTCACTAGTAAGTTTAAATAATTATTATTTATAATATGGTAGATATTCCACAAATAATGGAAAATTGCTATTCAAAAATTTCCGGTGGAACTCCAACAGAGGTGAAAAATTAGTCGATTAGTAATGACATGTTGGTGACATTTCGAATTCTCTGACTATGGTGTATTTCAATAGTAACGTCTACATCACTTATTACAGCTTAACTGCTAGAGGAAGTAATTATTTTTTGATTTTCTTAAAGTTAACAACATGTGACAACTTATCACATTGTAATTATTTTTTTAATTATAGTTTGCTTTATATATTTCCTGGTGTTAACATTTTAAATTTAAGTTTTCTAATTTCAAAAATTAAAATCAACTTTTGATTACGGGCCACGACTGACTATTTTTATATTCGTTATATCACAATTTGCACACGTTTTTCTTTGTGGTTCATTTTTTTTTGGAAATATCCTAGTATATATAAGTGTATCGCAGAGATTATTTTCCAAAAATCTGATTACTCTATGATGTATGTGTTCCGAAAGTTTTCAAGTCAAGTCAGAATATTTCGTAGGCCATTCGCAAATGAATTGAACTTTACTTTAAACTTTTCAATCCTTTCCGCCATAGAAAAATTTTGTTTGGAATTAACACATTCGTGACGGGAGTACTTACGAAAATTTTAATGTTTTGTCACTGGTTTTTAAAAACAGAAATTTGTGAATCATTAAATCTAGGAAATGCACCGATTAAATATGGTAACATATAATATGAAAATCACTTTAAAATATCAATTTATATTTATTGCTTTAAGTGATCTATTAAAAATAACACAAATAACTTATAGCTTTACGAGTTTCATTGCTCTTACGGCAACATTTTCAAAAGCAAATAAATGATAAAAAATTTTCGCTAAAATATCTTCAAATTTAAAAATGGTTTATTTTTAAATATTTGAAGATATTTTAGTGAAAATTTTTTATCATTTATTTTCTTTTGAAAATGTTGCCGTAAGAGCAATGAAACTTGTAAAGTTATAAGTTATTTGTGTTATTTTTAATAGATCACTTAAAGCAATAAAAATAAATTAAATAAGGTAAGTTTTAGAGTAGGTTTGCAGCAAAATTTTACTGGTGGAAATAAACAAGGATTCTTAAGCTTTTTTGCGGCAGGTATACGAATCGTTCGTACTCAAGGTGTTGACAAATGGTTTTTAAGAAATTCGGAACTTGTTAGTTTAAGTTTTATATGTGAAAGCAAAATTTCATTTAAATGGTTTTGGTACCGTTTATAAATTGAAATTAAAATTAGGTGGTTCCGACGTGCGACCACTGCCTCAGAAAGGGTTAATCTTATTATTAGGAGCAGGGACAAATGACTGTTTTTATTATTTGGTCATACCACTAAAGACACATATATATACAGGGTGATTCTAATTTTTTTTTACAATAAAAGAGGGGTGATAGTACACATCAAGACAAACAATATTAAATAGGAGATCAGGGGTCCCAAACGTTTTCCAAAGGAGATAGCCGCCATTAAAGTTTAGGGTTCAAAATTTCAAATAAAGATAAAAAACGGAAAAATCAGTCGATTGATTTGCGGTTTTCACTAAAATTATTCTTTATGTCGGCATTTTCTTGAAATTAAATTATAAAGATAAATTAAAAAAAATGCCGATAGAGGGCGCTTTAGACTTTGAAGCAACGAACAACTATTTTTGCCGGTATTTTTTACATTTCATTAAATGTTTTCGTAAGCTTAGACTCAAACTTAAATTTTGAGCTCAAAATCTGAATAGTGGGAAGTGCTTAAGTAGCACAAACTGAGCTGTGTTCAGAGGGTTCAAATTTCAAATGATTATAAAAAACGGAAAAATTGGTCCATTGATTTGCGGATTTCACTAAAACTATTCTTTATCTAGGCATTTTCGTGAAAATAAATTATAAAGATAAATTTCAAAAAATGCCGATAGAGGGCGCTTTAGACTTTGGAGTAACGAACAACTCTTTTTTGGCGTTATTTTTTGCATCCTATTAAATGCTTTCGTAAGCTTAGACTTAAATTTTGATCTCAAAATCTGAATAGTTGGGAGTAGTTAAGTAGACAAACTGAACTGTGTTCAGAGGGTTCAAATTTCAAATGATTATAAAAAAACACAAAAATTGGTCGATTCGTTTGCGGTTTTCGCTAAAACTAATTTTTAAATCAGCATTTTCTTGAAAAAAAAATTTAAAGATAAATTTCACAAAATGCCGATAGAGGGCACCTTAGGCTTTAGAGTAGCGTACAACTATTTTTAACCGTTATTTTTTTAATCTCATTAAATGCTTTCTAATGCATAGTGTGAGGAATTTGCTTCACTAATGGTTAGTAATTATTTGGTAGCAAGTAAGTGATGCAAATCCTTTCCATGTTAAATCCGTTTATTTTTTCGTATAGAACCCAGAGTTCTATGAATCTGTATTTAGTTATCTATACCTTGAATAAACGGATTTAACATGGAAAGGATTTGCATCACTTACTTGCTACCAAATAATTACTAAACCATTAGTGAAGCAAATTCCTCACAGTGGTGGCAGCGGAAGATTATGAAAAATAGCCACTGAAGCCCAGACGCAGCGGACGATGATGAAAATCGCTAGTGGAACCCGGACGCAGGCGACGTGACTCAGAGTTAGAAGAGTCAGACGTACAGCGGGGACCTGAACGAAAGAGCCCAGACGCAAGTGACGTGACTCAGAGCCTAGGACTCCAGACGTGCAGCGGGGACTTGAAGGAATTAGCCCAGACGCAAGCGACATGACTCAGAGCCGAGGAGAGGTCAGACGTGCAGCGGGGACTTGAAGGAATTAGCCCAGACGCAAGCGACGTGACTCAGAGCCGAGGAGAGGTCGGACGTGCAGCCGGAGACCTGAGACGAAAAGGAATCAACTGGCGGAGACCTGAGCCGAAAAAGAGGGAACTGACGGAGGTCTGAGACTTGGACTGACTGAGACTTGAGCCGAAAGGAGGTGACTTCCCTGACGCGGTAAAGACGTAGCCCGGAGCCCGAGATAATCCAGAAAAGGACGCCCGGGGAAAGTGGACTGCGGATTACCCTAAGTGTGGAAGCTGTAGACATCCGAAAAAGGAATACAGGTCAGTGCTCTTTAATTGTTCATTGCAGAGGTTTTCACTGTAGGTTGTGTGTTAGTTCAAAAAAATCATCGGCAGTTATCTATGATTATTCAAAATTGAATTAAATGAAATTTGCAAAGTTTAAAATTAAAAAAGTTTTAAGTAGGGTACAAATTGGCATGCAGTAATTTGAATAACTAATTATTTATTGGAAATGCATTTTAATTCTTTTGAATAAATATAATTCTGTGATTTAGGATTTAAATCTTTATGTGTAGTAAAAGTTTAAATATTATACTAGAGTTTTGCGATTAACTAAAGAAATTTCTATCTCTTATTTGCATATTAATCAAAATTAATATTTTTTAAGAATCAGTTGATTGTTTAACATTGGGTTCGGTAAAATGCTTTAGAAATATTTTCCTGTTTGAGTAATGATAAGAGCTATTTAGCATATTGTTGAGTATTTGTATTGTGAGTATTTTCATAGTGTATTTTGTATTGTGATTGACATGTCGCGTATTATGATTGTGAATATTTACATTACGGGAAATAATTGAGAGGCATCCATTTACGTAGTTAACCTAGTATAGATTGTTTTTTTTCATAATTACGCACCGTTCAGAATGACGTGGTCAGGAAAGAGAAAATGTGATTTAAAGGAATTAGCTGTTGAATTTGGCGCAAATGTAGAGGATTCGGATAATATTCCTAAAATCATAAAAAAACTAATTGAAGCACCTGATTATGATGAGACTTTGGCATTAGCCCAGCTAAAAATTATTGAAAAGGATAGGCTAGATAGAGAAAATGAAGAAAGGGCTGAGAAAGAATTACTGAAGGCTTATGAGAGGGAACAAAAGACTAAAGCGTTGGAAAGGGAGCATGAATTAGCGAAACTAAGGTTAGAACGGGAGACGGATACAATTAGTTTGGCCTCTAACCAGAGCGAGAGAGAACCAAAAATATCTTTAAAGTCTGTTCTACCTAAATTTGATTCAGAGAACTCCGAGATTTCCATTTATTTGAATTTGTTTGAAAGACAAGCACGTAAAGCTCAAATCGATAAAAATCAGTGGGTTACTCATTTGTTAGGACTATTGCCTACCGATTTAGGGGAATTGATACTGCGCGAATCTCCCTCTGATTCAGATGATTTCGACCACATTAAAAAAATGCTTCTCGAAAGATTTCAACTTTCAGCAGAAGACTTTCGGCTAAAATTCGTAAATTCTAAAAAGCCCGAGAACAAAACATGGAAAGATTTCGTGTACGAAGCTTCCAATTTCTTTGACCAATGGTTAAGTGGTTTAGAAATAACGACATTCGAACAACTCAGAGATTTGATAATCACTGATCAACTGAAACGGAAAATTAACCCGGAAGCGAAGCAACATTTTATTGATGTTTGGAGCGCGATAATTACACCATTTGAGTTAGCTAAAAAGTTAGACGCGTACGAAGTGGCGAGAAAAAATATTAGGCGGGAAGGATCCCCTAAAATTCATAGCGCCGCTAAACCTTTTGAGCGAAATAAGTCTAAAACCGAAACTAGAACGGATGAGACCAAAATAAATTGGAGGGATAAAGAAAACTCTAAAAATCGCAATGAGATATTCGATAAGAGAAAAGAAATTACTTGCTTTAATTGTAATAAATTAGGTCATTATAAAATTAATTGTCCGGAATCAAAAACTGAAAATACTGAAACAGTTTATCATATCGCGGGTCTACGAAATTTGGAAGAAGATTTTAATCCCTATGTCAGTCGAGGGAAAATTAATGGGAAAGAGATGAAAATTTTACGCGATACAGGATCTACGTTTGACCTAATTTCTGCTCACGATGTAAATAAGGACCAATTTACTAAAGAAAGGGTTTGGCTAAAACAAGCCTTAGACATCAAACTTCGTTGTTTACCAGTGGTAAATGTTGAAATTAGGCTAAGTGACGGCAGCTTCATACGCACTAAAGCGGCTGCAGTTGATAAAGAAACGGATATGATCCATTATTTATTAGGAAACAAAACCCAAGCGTTAATTGATAAACAGAGGGCAAGCGCGAAATTAGAAGGACATATCATTCCGAAACCATACCTATTTTCGAATTCCGAAACTAGGAACGAGTGCGAGAAGAGAAAACCTCGATCGTTGGACGAGCGAACCGGTTTCCAGTTCTCTGCGAAAGAGGGAATTGTCAGCGCCGAGGGAGAAAGAGCGTCCCCCCATTTCGACCCACCTGTGTCGAGAGGAGCGATATACCAGCGCGCCAAGATAGTCAGTCCGAAGGAGGGAATTTTCTCGCAGAGTGAAAGAGAGGATCTAGGAGGAATGATAGCCTCGGGCAATCGGAGCGCCGTTAGTATTTTTAAACCAGAAGCGAAAGTAAAATATACTAATCCTGAACCTGACGAGAAAATATCGCTCGTTGGAGAAAAAGGAGAATTAGGGGAATGCCGCGTTTTAACGGATCAGCGAAAAGGAAAAACTAATCACAGCCCGATAGACATTGAGAAAAATATCGGATCAGGCAACCGTGATTGTGTAGAGAAACCGGAAATTGTGAAAGAAATTGAGAGCAAAATAGGGGATAATTATTTTTGGCCAAATGCCGAAAAAGAACTGAAAGAATTATATGAACGATGGAAGAAAGGTGAGATTTCCGAAAATACGGTAATTGAATGTGCCTTTGATTTGATGAACCGCATGAAAGGTCATCAGGTATTAATAGGGGAAATGATGACAAAGGCGTCTGAGAATAAGACGGAGCAAAATGATGTAGGTACGGTGGAAGAAAAATTAACCGAGACGGACGCTGTCACTAGTCAGTTGCACCGCAGAGCGCTTTCCCAAAACAATAAGGAAAATTTTCTTTAAATGCGTGTTCCAAGAGAGTCGGAAGTTGACTTCTTGGATAAAAAGGCATCGGAATCTGATGTAACGAGGTATGATTTCGCTACTAGATCTTTAATCCGTATCCCGAAAGAAGTTGACTCGGAAAAAAGAGGATCAAATGATAACAAAGTGGTGAGGCTCCGCCCGTGTCGGAAATCGCAGAGGCATAAAGAAGCTTTGAAAGTTAAGGTTGCCAAGGGAAAATTAGCCGGGCGTACAATTAATGAGTTAAGACGAAGGCGAGGTGACAGAGGACGTAACTCAACTGGAGTTAAAACCCGAAATAAAACGGAATTCTCCACGCCGGAATGTAAGTCAAACATTAGTCGTTCGAAATTGATGCCCGAACTTATCCAAAATTATGCTTCGGTAATAAAATCTGAGACGCACGATTTTCAGGAAAAAAATCGGAAAACTAAACATAATTGGAATCCAGAAAGGGAGGAAACTTTCCTCACATCGAAAGAGGTGATCGAAAATCCGATCTGGGAGATGCCGAATTACGCGAAGAAATTCGAAAATAATTCGAGCTTATCATCACTCTTTCAAGAAAAAGGTTGTAAAGGGAAGGTTACACATTAATGTTTGAGTAGAGAAGAATGAATGTGAGCTGTAAATAATATTTGTATATAAATTCTTAATTAGCTTGCATTCAAATTATTTCTATATTATATTATTAATTAAAATGTGTATCTGGCTTATAGAAATGTTGTATTGTAGTAAATTGTGTGTTTTATCTTACAAGTTAAATTAATAAAATTAACTGGTGCTAACCTCTGTAGTGAATTAAATTAAGAGTAACTGTACCTCGACGTAAGATTTTCCACATGTGAAAAATCTCTGCCACAGGAGGGGATGGTTGGAATATTTCTAAAGCATTTTACCGAACCCAATGTTAAACAATCAACTGATTCTTAAAAAATATTAATTTTGATTAATATGCAAATAAGAGATAGAAATTTCTTTAGTTAATCGCAAAACTCTAGTATAATATTTAAACTTTTACTACACATAAAGATTTAAATCCTAAATCATAGAATTATATTTATTCAAAAGAATTAAAATGCATTTCCAATAAATAATTAGTTATTCAAATTACTGCATGCCAATTTGTAACCTACTTAAAACTTTTTTAATTTTAAACTTTGCAAATTTCATTTAATTCAATTTTGAATAATCATAGATAACTGCCGATGATTTTTTTGAACGAACACACAACCTACAGTGAAAACCTCTGCAATGAACAATTAAAGAGCACTGACCTGTATTCCTTTTTCGGATGTCTACAGCTTCCACACTTAGGGTAATCCACAGTCCACTTTCCCCGGGCGTCCTTTTCTGGATTATCTCGGGCTCCGGGCTACGTCTTTACCGCGTCAGGGAAGTCACCTCCTTTCGGCTCAAGTCCCAGTCAGTTGACTCCTTTCGGCTCAGACCTCCGTCAGTTCCCTCTTTTTCGGCTCAGGTCTCCGTCAGTTGATTCCTTTTCGTCTCAGGTCTCCGGCTGCACGTCCGACCTCTCCTCGGCTCTGAGTCACGTCGCTTGCGTCTGGGCTAATTCCTTCGAGTCCCCGCTGCACGTCTGACCTCTCCTCGGCTCTGAGTCATGTCGCTTGCGTCTGGGCTAATTCCTTCAAGTCCCCGCTGCACGTCTGGAGTCCTAGGCTCTGAGTCACGTCACTTGCGTCTGGGCTCTTTCGTTCAGGTCCCCGCTGTACGTCTGACTCTCCTAACTCTGAGTCACGTCGCCTGCGTCCGGGTTCCACTAGCGATTTTCATCATCGTCCGCTGCGTCTGGGCTTCAGTGGCTATTTTTCATAATCCCACCGCTGCCACCACTGTGAGGAATTTGCTTCACTAATGGTTTAGTAATTATTTGGTAGCAAGTAAGTGATGCAAATCCTTTCCATGTTAAATCCGTTTATTCAAGGTATAGATAACTAAATACAGATTCATAGAACTCTGGGTTCTATATGAAAAAATAAACCACACGCCTTTTACAGCGAGCTCCATCATCGAGAATCATCCCCAACTTCTCTCATCCCCATCAGGAGAGCAACTCTCCTTCGGGCCCCTCCCAAATCAAAGTTATTGGTTCAGCTGGGATATGCCTTGGCGACAGATTGCCATCGTCCGTCTGGGAAATGAAACTATTTCCTCCGACTCTTGGCTTTCTCAGGGTGGTCTGACGATTAATCAATGGTAGCCGTAACTAATATGCTAATGTCACATGAAAAAGGCCGCGCTAGACTTGCTGTCTACAGGGAAAAAAGGACCTTAATCCTTTTAAGTGCTTCCACAATTACCAGACTTAGATGTACCAGTCCATTGTCTAGCTTTAATTAGCCAAATTAGATTCTTACAGCAGTTAAATCCTTACAATAGACTTAAATTTTGGGCTCAAATCCTGAATCGTTGGGATTGTTTAAGTAGCGAAAAATTGAATTGTGTTCGAGGAGGGGGAGGGTTAAATTTAAACTCCTGATAACACTTTAGTTTGCACTTCTTAACCCCTGCCAACGATTCAGAATTTGAGCCCAAAATTTAAGCCTATGCATTTGAAAGCATTTAATGAGATTAAAAAAATAACGGTTAAAAATAGTTGTACGCCTAATAGTACGAAGCCTAAGACACTCTCTATCGGCATTTTGTGAAATTTATCTTTAAAATTTATTAATTAATAATTTAATATAATTATTTATTTATTAATTAATAAAAGCTTATCTCCCTCGCCGCATCGGTCTATTTTTACTTTTTCGATCTTGGTTGAAGATATTTTTTTAAATAGTAATTGCATTTTCGGAACCGCTTTTGAAAGTGAAACTAACTTTATATAAGATCTTTGCAACCAAAATCAAAAAATTAAAAAAAGGAGCAATGTAGAGAGGAACCTCAGCTGTCCAATGCAATATATATATATATATATATATATATATACAATTATTATTATTATCCCCCTTTTCATTGGATAAATTTAGCAATTTTGACGTGCCTTGGTTTTGATGTTATTTCTTCATTTAATTTTGGTTTTATGTGCGTTGGTAGCCCCCAATTCGTATTATTTTGCTTTTTCATGGTTAATACGAAGATGAAACCTCGCACTTCATTTATAGTTCCAAAGTATTTGGGGCTTGACAATTCTGCTTTGGTTCTACAAATTCCATTTCTAGAACCAATTTAGAAGAAGATACATATTGTAGAAGAATTCGTAATCCATTTGTATCCATTTTATTTATTTACTTATTTTTTCCCCGTGTTATATATATATATATATATATATATATATATATATATATATATATATATATATATATATATATATATATATATATATATATATATATAAATGTCGAAATGAAAACGAGTTATTAGAAAATTACCTCCGAATAGGCATAGCATTAGCTCGCTAATGTCTTTGCTAGAAGGAACTGGAACTTTAAGAGGCTAATTCAGTCACACGAAAAGACTCATTCGCTAATGCTAATTTTATGGAAGAAATTTATAAAGATATCTCGGTCAACTTTTCATATTTTTAATGTTTTTTTCATTGAATAGCTGAGATTATTGTATAGAGACAGTTTTTTACTTTTTCGATGCTGGTTCCGAAAATGAAAGTGTCCTCAGTGAAAATACCTCTAAACATAATCACACATGTAAAAAAAAAAAGCCTTTGTATAAATCGATCTCGACTATGAAATGCAAAAAAATCTTTTAAAAATATTTAAATTCAAACGAGATATCTTTATAACTGTTTCCATAAGATTAGCATTAGTGGATGAGTCTTTTCGCTTGACTGATGTTGCCTCTTAATTTTAGCGAAGAAAGACTTTGGGCACAAAAAAAAAAAAAAAAAAAAAAAATTATAGCGGTGGTGACATCGTTTGTTACTTTTTTGTAGATATCAGTAATAAAAAAAGAAGGAAAATGTATGTGCGAAATTTAAATGATTTTCTACCCAAATTTCTAATTCTACCAGACAAATTTTTTTATTTATTTAAAAATAATAATAATATTCGTAAAATTATCCTAGAAAAATTACGAGACCGTTACCCAGGAATTTTGACTGAACAGTTTCAAAAGTACAGTGTTCGTATATATCAAGGGATGCAATGAATTTTATGTGATATTATACCTTGGAAACAAGTGACCGGTATACGTGCCGCATAAGAGACTCAGAATCCTTAACTAGTCTCATCAGAAAAAAAAATATTGTACATTTTACCTTATTTAATTCCACGTTTTCCCGATTCAATTAGAAAAAAATTAGAATGATTAAGATTAGGTTATAAATTATATTTCTTTTGCAACATGTAGAAAGCTGGTGATTTTTCTAAAAAAATGAAATTATTGAGAAATTATTAATAAAATTAAATAACATTTGTTTATGAACCTGTGGATTTAACCCCGGAACCTTTTACGCGATTTTTAATATTTTGTCATCGATTTTTAAAAATAGAAATTTATACCTTATTAAATCTAGAAATTGCTCCGATAAAATAAGACAAATTTTGCAGCAAAATGTTATTGGTGGGTATAAACAAGGATTCTGCGCACTTTTTGCGACACATATACGTGTCGCTCATCTCCAAAGGGTTAAAGACAGGCACTTTTTCTCAAATCATGTCAGCACGAGAGTACAGTCCAAAAGAGAAAGTAATGTTTGGTTAATTTTCATAATTTAAACAAGTTGTCCTTTGACAACTTCACATGAATAACTATCTTTCCAAGATCCAGATTTATTAATTCATCGTACATATTTTTTATTACGTAATTCGCTTTCATATTTTTTCTGGGTAGAAAAAAATTAAAATATATGTATATATTATTTAAAGTATTGATACTTCTATTTTTACATAATATGTGGGAAGATATCGTTCAAAACTCACAGAAAATATACCCTGTACTAATGCAAAGATACGAAAAGAAATTTTTTTAATCGCCATCATGCAAATCCGAATAAATTGTGGGAATATCTGTAATGGCCTTAATAATGAGTATTCCCCCATAGAATCAGAATCTTATATCTCAGTCTGGGAATGTCAGCCACACATAAATAAAGTAGCAACTATTTGACACATTTACTCCGAACTTTCAGCACATATCATTTGAACTACAGTAAAACATACAAAATGCATTCAATGTCTACCCCGTGTATGCACAATGTACAGATATTTTTTTGTTGTTGTTTGTTTAATTTGTGCAATAACCAGCGTATTTGTTGATTGCGGCGGCCCAATCTGTTAACAATGTTAAAATATGTTGTGAAATATTAATATTTTCTGTTGTCTTTACAAGAAAAGAATATTGGATTTGTGAAAATATTCGAAATTCTCTTTTCGACGGAATTCCTCATTTTAAGGCTCAGAAAAAAACACGTTTTTACAAAAGGTTTCTCTGTGAGTCTTTGAATTCGCCTGTCTTAATGTGAATTAAAATTTTGGACGTTTTATCTCAAGATCTAATGCGCGGAATTTGATAAAGATTTATATTCAGTTAGTCCCTGATATAAATTGATGCTAATTAGTTTTCGTTGTCAGTCGCTTAAAAGGTGGCGCTTCTATGAAACCTTTTTCGGGATTTCCATAATAGCTGCATCTCAAGAACTAATGCATGGATTTTTATCAAACTTCAGATTCAGATAGTCCTTGACATAACTTAATGTTTTCTACATTTTGATGTAAATCCTGCAACATGCTTCAAAGCAGTATATTTCATGATTTCCGCAAAGTTCAATCTCCAGAACTAATGCATGAATTTTCATCAAATTTCAGATTCTTTCAGTCACTGACATGAATTGATATTTCTCTACATTTTAGAGATTGATTGATATTTGATATTTCTCTACATTCGCTTAACAGATGACGCTGCTATGAATAATTTTTTGCGATTTTTGCTATAACTTTTTCTCCAGAATTAATGCACGGATTTTCATAAAACATTCGATTCAATTGATCCTTAATATGACTTGATGTTTTTTACAATTTAGTATAAATCGCCCAACAGGTAACACTTTTATGCTGCATTTTTCACGATTTCCCCAGTAGCTCTATCTCAAGAACTAATGCATTGATTTACATCAAGCTTTAGATTTAGTTAGATGTTGAAATAAGTTTTTACAAGGTTAGGTTTCGATTCAGATTGCCCAACAAGGGCGCTGCTACGCTACACTTTGCATGATTTACGTGATTAATCAGATAATCATATCTGAAGAACTAATGCACGGAATTTCATATAATTAGAATTCACATGATAGGCACATACTGCCATTTAAGTTTGGCATTGATGTAGTGAATTTTGAATTATTAACATGTATGGGATGAGAGAAAGTATAGCCACATCCGACTAGTCAATAGCTGGCAAAATGTTCCCTAAGAACTTTAAATATAAATTAAAGAACATGAAACTTAAAAAAAATTATTTTTTAACATCCGTACTAAGAATATAAATATATGAACAAAGATTTTTTTTATGACTGTAAAATATTTTAATAATTCTGAATTTTAAATTTTAAAATTAAATTCTCGACCCTTTTACGTTGGCTGGATGCAGGGGATAAAATCGCCAGATGTAATTTATTGTTAGAATTGACATCAACAGTGGAGTTAATACTGCACCGGAAATACGCTGTGTGAAATAAACCAAATAACCTTGAAATTGCAATGAGAATTTTTTTTTATTATTAAAATGTATTAAATAAAATGTAACTAAAAACGCAAATCGCAAATACCACTTCACAAAAATCTTCATAACAGGCGATAACAAAATTCCTTCAAGCGTAAAAACCCCGCTCTATAATATTACCAGTTTTTATATTTTTTTAACTAGTAATTTCTTAAGGCTTCTGTCTTGGCGAACGAAGACACTCCAAAGCTAAGGCTAATCCGACTGGGAGGTTATTTTCTAATAATTTGTTTGCACTTCGACACTTTTAAGCATTTTTTTTCACTATATGGCTGAGATCCCTCCCCACATCGCTCCTTTTTTATTATCTTGGTTCCAGATATTTTTAAAATACTTTCATTTTCGGAACCTGTTTTGAAAGTGAAAGTAATTTTCTAAAAAATATTTACAACAAAAATCGAAAAAGCAAAAAAGGAGCATTGTAGAGAGGTATCTCAGCTATCCAATGAAAAAAAAAAAAGTAGTCGACATGAAAATGAGTAATTAGAAAATTACCTCGCCATAAGAATAGCATTAGCTCACTAGTGTCTTCAGTAGCAGGGGCAGCAGCCTTAAGGGGCTACTTTAGCACATGAAAAAACCTTGCTCACTGATGATATTCCTATGGAAATTTTTTTAAAGATATCTCGGTTGATTTTCAATATTTTTTTCATGAGGTTTCTTTTACTTTCGAAACCGGTTTCGAAAATGAAAGAGTCCTCACTAAAAAAATCCTGTAAACAAAATCAAAAAAGTAAAAAAAAAAAAAAAAAAAAAAAAAAAAAACTTTGTATATGTAGATCTCAACTATGCAATGCAAAAGAATTTTTAAAAGTAGTTAAATTCAGACGAGATATTTTTTAAAATGTTTTCCATAGGATTTGCATTAGCAAACGGGTCTTTTCGCTTGACTGAAGTAGCCTCTTAAAGTTAACGAAATCCGGTCAAAAAATGAGGCCCGGTGACAGTGTTGGTTATTTTTTGTACATTTCAATAATAATAAAAGAAGTAAACTTTATGTGAGAATTTAATTTATTTTCTATCGAAATTTCTAATTCAACGAGACTGAACTGATTAACTTACTTTGACAAAAAAAAAAAAAAAAAAAAAAAAAAAAAAAAATAATCGTAAAATTTTCTTGAAAAATTCCGAGATCGTTACCCAGGAATTTGAACTGAACAATCTCAAAATTACAGGCTTCTAACGCATCAACGGATGAAGGGAATTTTATATTTTAATAAAATTAATTTCACAAAGTACCACTCGTTAGGTTTAAGGATAGAATTTACTTTCATTAAATGTGGCAAATATCATTTTACAAAAATTTTCATAGAAGACACCTGAAAGAGCTTGAAGCGTAACTAACCCTGAATTAGTATGATGAAAATTATGCTACAGATTGCATTTACTTTGCAGCATAAAGAAAGCTGGGCATCTTTTCCGAAAAAATGAAATCATTGAGAAAATATCAGTAAGATTAAATAAACAACATTTCTTTATGAATCTGTAGATTTAATGGCAGGATTTTTTTTAAACATGCCGTCACGTGATAACCTTCCAAAACAAAAAGCAATGTTTGTTTTTCATATTTTTTAACTAGTTGTCAATCGACAATTTCACGTGAATTATATTTGAAGGAGAGATTCCAAGTGCCGCAACATGTATATATATATATATATTTTTTATAATGTTCGTAATAGTTTTTCTGGGGTGAAAAAACTTAAAATATTTTTATGCTATTCAAAGGATATTTCATATTTTGCATAAAAAGCGGGAAAGTATCGTTCAAAACTCGCAGAAAAATAGCCTGTACTAATGGACATATCCAAAAATAAATATGTTCTAAAATCGCCGTTATGGAAATCCGAATGGATCACCGAGAAGAACCGTAATGGCCGTAATAATGAATATTTGCCCGAAGCAATCAGAAGCTTATATCTCGGTTTGAGAGTGTCAGCCACACATAGAATAAAAAAGTAACTATCAGACACATTTGCTCCGAAAGGGTATAGCCGGGTTTCTTAGTAAAATATGCCCTTGAGTCAACCATATCGAGTCCTACATGAATCGATTGCACATAAAGAGAAATTTATTTCCCTCCAGTTTCAAGTTTGTATCTCAAGACCACGGGGAGTTATGACCCTAAATGTCTGTTTTGACAAAGAGCGCATTCTGCTAAACTACTCAGCGGATTTCAACGAAAGAAGTAAAAGATATATAAAATCCGGTTGCGAGTGAAGTAACTAAGGCGGCTTCAAGAGATGGCAACTATTGTTTGTTTCCATTAAATTTTTAGGTGTGTTCTTCGGGGCTGGGTTTTTGCCGGGAGAAAATGGTATCTGCACTGCCGGTGGCAGAAAGTGCTTATAACCGGATTTAACCGGCAGAAATTGGCAACAACTGGCATAAACTCATTTCAAGACATAAAATAAGACTTTTTTAGTAGTGTTAAATTGCTTATATACTTTTAATATTCAGGATAAATGACAAAAAAAAATTATTTCATTAAAAAATAAATAAATTTGTATTGGAATTTGATAGTTTTGAATATTTCACAAAAAATCAGCCTTATTATTTGCAGATAATTGAAAATCATGAAAATGATGGTAAGGATATAGCAGCTGTTAAAATTGTAAATAAATATCATCGATTCACAAAGAAGTTAAATACCTTTTACTAATGTTAAAATCTATTGCTATTGGTTTAGATAAAAGTAAAAAGCATGACTGTTCTATTGCAGCTGCTTAAAATTTGCTCAACTTCATTTAAAGTTAGAAATATCATAGAAATTCAAAAATGCAAGATTCAAATCATCATTTAATGCAGTGATAGTTTTTATGGTAGCTTATTTACTTCACCCTAACTGTATGAGATCATAACAGGCATATGAGCAAAAAGAAAGGGCAAAGAAATTGCTTTTTGATATTAGTCTAAATTTTATGCCACATATAGCTTGTAGAAAGATCGACTCTCAGAACCATGTTTCCTCAAGATTGTCCTAGAAAATGTCTTGTTTTCTGTGGGTAATTGCCTTTAAAAACAAATACCGGTAAAAATGAGAATTTTTCAAAATTTACATCCTCAATAATGACATTACCAGCAAGTGATGTTAGGCTTGGAAGAATGATTTCTAACTTTTCTTTCATTCAGAACAAATTAAAAAGCAGTCTAGGATAAGAAAGGTTAGCAAAATCAATCCTATGTTAAGGAATGCTCTCAGTATATTATTTTTTCAATAAAGAAAGAAAGAAATAAAGAAAGAAAATAATAAATAACTAAAGAAAAAATATATGTTTTAATATATTGTAACATAATTGTACAAGGTATTTCATAATTTTTTTTCTATTTTTTTGTGCTACAATTATTTACTTATATATTTTCACAAGAACCTTTTCTCATTGTATGTAGTAGTAGAAAATTTTTAAGTTATTGCAGTGTATTGATTATTTAAAAATACTCAGAAAAGTGATGTTAAAATATCATAAAATGATTTGTATTTTTATTTTTATTTATGTTTTTTTAACTTTTAAAATAGAAATTCAACTGTAAACAATAATATCAATAGTTAAACTCGTACAGCATCAGACTGCCGTTATGAAAATTTCTGTTTTTCAAGTTCAGAAAATTATTACATAAACAAAGTATACTTATAAGATCCTTTTGAAACTTTTTGCTACTTCGAATAACGTTTATAATCTTTATTTTAAATTTATAACTAAATTCTTTATATATTACATACATGTGTGAATTATGGATTGTTGCAGGTTAACGTTCTTATTAATATGATTTCTTAATTTCTGCTAGTTATTGCCACTTACTGACAGAAACTAATTTCTGCCATGTCGGTTTTAACCACCCCGGCAGAAACTTCCCAGCCCTGGCTTAGCAAGTGCCCTGGCTTAGTTATTTTAGTAATGATACTTGGCACTTACAGACGTCGTTCGATCCGTCCGCATATAACAGCGCAAAAATTATCCAACCAAATCGTTTGAGATTTAAAATATATTTAAGATTATTTTTCCATAAATGGTGAGAATAGAATAACAATGTAATCAGTGGAATAACATATATCCTAGATCCGTAATCAAACGGTTAAATACAGAGACAATCAAAAGTATTCTGTTACATTACCGCCAATGGGAAAATATAGTTACAGTGCGTTTTAATTACGTTACATTCTTTCGAACATAGTAAAATTGATATGCATCTATGAAATATATTTTAAAATACACATTCTGTAGAATCTATTGTGCAAAGAATATTTGTTCATTAATTCACAGGACCATACGAAAATATCCCATTACATAATGGTATAAGTGAAACATTGTTTGGTACTCGTTTTAATGAAATTAAACTGTTTCACATTTTACGAAAATGATATACATTTAAGATGTTTACTACAAATTAATTATTGTACAATAGAAAGCAGATAGTAATTACAAGGACACACTAAAGATTTCGGATACTATACGGTATCCGAAATACTGTATACAAAATATTTTTAAAAATTCGTTACAGTACGAACGTACCAAGTTTGTTACTAGTGCTGTGAAAATAACGACAAAATGAATACCCGTATGGTAACGTTGATTTAGAATTCTCTACCCGTTAAAAAGTATTCGTTTCGTTAGTCGTTACTGTTCAGAAACTGGGTATTCGCAGTCATCGAGCATACGACATACATCGTATAGAATAATCTTTGGAAAAATTCATATTAATAAATAAACTAAAAAACTTTGTAAAATTAACATGCTGTTGTTGTAGCTCGAAACGCGCCCTGCTTAATTTTTCATTTTATGATGATTTTACAAAGTTTTTTAGTTTATTTATCAATTTATCGCCAGCGATTACGCTGTTTTTCAATAGATTTCGTATTAGTTAGTGCTGCCATCTATCCGTAAAAGTTACATTTATTGAAATTTCGAACATTTATTTTAAAAATGCAAATAGAATATTAAAACCAGGGCCTTAGGGAGAAGTTAATAATTAAAGTGTGGGGGGTGGGGGATTATGGAAAATTCGAGTGCATAACTAGTGCAGTATTAAACATAATGTTGGCTTCATAAGTGCAAGTAAAATGAGCAAGTGTTGAAACACTTGTTTTAGTTACAATTTAGTATTTTTTCAAAACTATGAAAGGTCCTCAAAACTAAATTAGATTTTTCAATAGAATTTCATTTGGGTTTTTGGAACGTAAATTCATTTAGTGACCTTGGAAACTTTTCGGGGGGGGGGGGGGCTCAAAATGTTTTAGGGGGGGTTGAGCCGCCCGTAACACCCCCTTAGCTATGCCCCTGATTAAAATGCAATGCATAATTGTACACAGGGCTGTAATTAAAAATGGGTAATAAGAGGGGAGGGGGGAGGCGCTCAAGAAAATGTAGGGTGGAGCTCATATTTTCATATATGTATTTCAATAGCGGGTTTAAAGGTGAGGCCATGGATTCATGACGCCCCCCCCCACCCCACACACACACGCGAGCGCTCTGTACTGCAGAAATATTCTAAAAATTACTTTAAAAAATAAACATACCTTAAATCCTTATTCCCCTCCCCCCTCATTCAATAATGCGAATATTTCTGATTCTGAAAAAGGTCTACTCAAATCAAAATTAGGTAACATCTGACACATTTGTGAAAGCAATTTTAATCTCGAGAAATTTGCAAGTGTACTTATTTGGAAACTATGAGATTGAAAAATGTTTTGAAAAATCTATGAAATGAAAAATGTCAAACATTCTATGAAATTCGACATTTATACTAAATTTCCATACGCGACTGCTAATTTCTTCCTCATGATGATATTTCTGTGTTTTTCAAGTCTTAAAAATTATCATAAAATGATTAATAATATTTCTAAATCATTATATGCATTTATAAGAAAATGAGAAACATTTCAATTTCTTCATATCTGAATGAAATCTGTGTGACTTATACATTTTGATATCCTGATATATATTTTGAATCACATTTTGATTTATCATTTAATTTATCATTTACTTTATCAAAAATATATTCATTTCTTATTTCTTTTCTTGTCATAGTAAAAAAAGTAAATGAATTAACAAGCCATATGAAATCCCAGTCATTTGAGATTCGAGAATAACTAATATAAATAGAATGATAGATATTAGAGCTTTTGCAAACCGCATGGTATAGGTATTCGTTAATAAATAATTGAAATAACACGACTGATATACTATCTCTAATACAAAATACCGAAGCGTTTCTTTGAATACTCGTTGCTGCTAAAAAACTGAATGAAACGAATTTCAAACACTACCTTCATTTCGGGATTTATACGAAGCCGTATTGTCTGCAAAATGAGAGTTAGTTTCCGGACTTTAGACTCGGTATAAGTTATTATCACATACAGGTATTTCATTTAGTTGTTTAGGTATTAAGAAGAAGAAAGATAGAAATGCGTTTCATTATTTTAGCATCCGTTCTTTTTGCCGATGTAAGTGTGAATTTGGAGGCAGTTTTTGAAGCAGAAAAAAATGCTTTTAGAAGAACGATTGTTTTGAGATCGTTTAGGGATTGTACTATTTACCTTACAGATATGAAGTTTTTTATGCATTTTTAAAAATTAAACAAAATAATTGCTCTTTTTTTTTTGAGATTATATACACTGCTCAAAACAATTAAAGGATATTTGAAGTTTTATATAAAATAAAGATATAAACGAAATTTTTTTTGCCGAAAATAGAAGAAGAGAATCACAAATGCAAATTTTTCTGGTTTTCAAACTGTGGAGTATGCAAATTTTGAGTTCGACGTCAAAAACGTCGCTTCAGCGGCAGCGAATGAAATTTGACTTTCAACTGGATAAAAGAGAATGAAGACAAGGATGATCGGCATTCAGTGATTGCTTTGTTTCGATGAGTACGATGTCTCAGCGAAGTCATTTGACAGATTCAGAAGCTTGGAGAATTGTTGGTAGGTTAAAAGGGGGCCCAACTCAAGCCGAAGTAGCGCAAGTCATTGGAGTGTCACAAAGTGTCATTTCCAGGATCTGGAACCGTTTTTTGGAGAGTGGGTGTGCAGGCCGAAGACCAGGGCAAGGTCGTAGACGGGCAACAACGCCCAATGAAGATCGGTATTTAGCGTTAATAGCTCGGAGACACCTAAACATGAACGCTACTTTTCTCCAACAACACCTTCGCTCGGCTACAGGCACCACGATTTCAACTCAGACTGTCCGAAACCGGCTCCATGCTGTAGGTCTGTATGCTCGCCGACCGATGGTATGTGTTAGATTAACATCAAGGCATCGTCGCGACCGCAGGGAGTGGGCAACCGAGCATGTCAACTGGAGGAGAAATGAATGGAGCAATATTCTGTTTTCTGACGAGTCCCGTTTTTCTGTGCATCCGGATAATAGGCGAATTTTAATCTGGAGGGACCGTGGCAGTAAGAATAATCCTGCGTTCGTGCACGAAAGTGTCAGATTTGGCGGTGGAGCAGTGTTGGTGTATGGTGCATCTCCATTGACGGGCGCACTGACCTCTACATCATTCGAGATGGAGCTCTGACTGGTCGCCGATATAGGGATGAGATCCTCAGACGAGATCCTCCTATTGTAGTCCCTTACGCTCCAGCAATCGGAGATAACTTCATTTTAATGGACGATAACTGCAGGCCACATCGTGCAAACCTTGTGGAGGATTTCCTTTTCGAGGAAGGAATCGTTCGAATGGAATGGCCAGCGTGTTCTCCAGACATGAATCCAATCGAGCACGTTTGGGACGCTCTAGGAAGACGAGTTTCTGGTCGCCAAAACCCCCCACAAACTCTCCAAGAACTGGAAAGAGCTCTTCTGGAAGAGTGGGGCAGAATACCCCAACTCGTCATTAATAGCCTCATTGAGTCCATGCCTCAAAGGTGTTCAACGTTGCTGGCCACCCGTGGAAGCCATACCCCCTACTGAAAATGATTTCTTTGAAGAAAACACCTTTTCTTATTCTTTTTTTCTCATATGCACAAATTGTGTTTTTTTCCTTTTGTACACAAATGCGCAATAAAATGCATTTTTTTCTGCCAAACATGTGTAATTTATTCTCATATAACCTACTATGTCTGTCGACTATGTATCAATCAGCTAAAAAGTTTCCCAGATACAAAATCCCCCTAAAACTGCACTATCCTTTAATTGTTTTGAGCAGTGTTTATTATGTATTAATATTTCGATATAAAAAAGAGCCATCGATCTAAGCAAAAGAAAAACAACGCGTGTTTATCATTTAAGAGTTTAATTAAAATAATTTTGTCTTAATTATGCATTTAATCTATTAAAAATTCCTTATAATTTCACCATAAAAAGAATGGTAGCTTATAGTAGAATAAAATATTCGTTATAGCTGTAATTAAGGAATAATGAAGTATTTCTGGAAAGAATTATGTTTGAAGGGTCACCATCAGGGAGATTTATGGGGGGGGGCAAAATTTATGATACTAATGTCATTTTTAGTCTATTACAAGAAAAATTTGGGAGGGGGCCGCCAAATTGTAATTTTGTCTTCGCACGCCCCTGGTCACCATATAAAAATATTAGATTATAACTTGATCTTCAATACGAAATGCTATTCGATTTGATATCACTTCTATGGCCATCAGTGGCAATTTTATGATTTCATGCATTGAGTCTATGAATATGTTAGAAAAAGTTTGCGCTGTTAAGCAGGGTAAAACGTTTTTGAAAACTCGCTTAATGCTACTTTCCGTTATCGACAGGCTCCGTTATCGCATGTTTCACTGGTTTCACTCTAAGTAGTGGGCATTTCTATTCAAATACACAATTAATATTTTTCTTTTTAATATGTACCTTAATATACTTGTTGAGGCGGACTCGCGAGAAACCATGAATTATACAAACGTAAGCAGCGTTTGAAGTTCCACTTATTTCGTTTGCATATGGACTCCGATAACGGCTAACGAGTGGTATTTCTAAGTAACGATTCGGTATTTCGTATCTTAGAGAATACCCGTTTCTTAATAACGAATACGTACGGTTTGCAACAGCTCTATTTGTTACATTTGATTTGCTATTTCCAACTTGTCTTTATTAATTCCGAGACAAATTCCCGCAAGTAAAAACTAGTCGTTGGGGGCCACCGTGATCCTTACCCATCATGGTTATGCATATTATAACACATAAAAATAAAACATGCGAAAATTATTTATAAAATGCATTGCAATTCCAAAACAAAATTTAAACGTATATTTAAATGTTTGTAATATTCATAGTAATGTTCTATTAATGAATTGCTGATGAATTAATTTCGACAAATTATATAAAACGCCAAATTACTCAAGTAGAACAGAATTGCGTAAAAGATACATCCTTATAACTCCAAAAATATTAATCATATTAACTCACAGTTTACTGCGTCTGATTAAGCGTCTCATTTCCAATTAAAATATATCTCTGACTTGAAATTTGAATAAAGTACAGGGTCTTGAAAAATCGAATGTGGAAAACAGGATTACAAATAGCTCGGCAACTAATAATCCAATCGACTTCGTTCTGCATGCAAAATTTGTGTTATATTATTGTCTTTCACGTCCTTTCCTTAAAATAAAAAAAATTCGAAAATATTCATATACCTTTCATCGGAATGAATTTTTCGAGAGTTCGAAAAAATAGCTCCGTATAACCGAGGTTACTGATATTAAATAAGCTTCGTCCCATTCTTACTTATTAAGCACATACAAAATTTCAAGTCTCTATCTCAATTTGTTCGGGAGATAGATCGTTTACAGACAGACAGACGGACGGCAATTTTTTTTCTAAAAATATGTTTTTCGGAATCTTCAGTATCTGAAACGTGTAAATTCGTCAATTTTTTTTTCGATTTTCAAAACGATTGCAAGATTTATCCTATACTGCGTATGATGGGTAAGTAATAATAGAAGTTTCTTTCATATTTATGAAAGAAATTCTGCATCAATAAAGAGTTTAAATAATGATGGGATTTTCAAGAAAATATCACTGGTTCCAATTTACATGATCGTTAATCCATTTCTTTGGATTATGAGGATTAAATATCGTTTAACTTCCTAAATCCTGATGTCGCCTAGAGGAGGCATTAAAAAACACTCTTTAATTTAATTTATATCCTTCCAGAATTATTAACCCATTAGTGCCTGAATTATTTCCTTCGTTAAAATTCCAATTTGTCATTTTCCCACCACTTTTAAAGCAAGTAAAACTTTTATCTTAATTTAACGAGGACTTTTCCTCGAGAAAGAAAGTATTTATTTTACCTCTTTTTTACTGGTGTGAAATGAGCTTACTTGAGTTTTTTAAAACTATTCCATAAATGGGATGATAGGCACTAATGGGTTAAAATTACTTCTAGACCTTTTCAATATATGTGTGCACATCATAAGCATCCGTATATAGACGTCTACATCTTTTGAGATGCTCATAATAATTTGAAAATATTTTTTGCGATCTTTCGTAATGTTTGTCTCAGGACTGAGAAGATTTAATTAAATTATCGATTTTTAAATCATCTGCATCACCGTTTTTAACAGAGCAAATACTATCAAACAGAATTGTTTAAAATTTCAAATATATAATTTTGTTGAGTCATTTCAATTTTTTTGAGAATCGGATAAATAGTTTAATAATTACAGGGACAACCAAAACTATTTCCTTACATTAGGGCCAATGGGAAAAATAGATTCAGCCGTATTTTAATGGCGTTACACACTTTCGAACATAATTAAATTTATATGCGTCTATGAAATATATACTAAAGTAAACGCTATGTACAATGTCTGGTTCAAAAAATATTTAATATTAATTTACAGGGGTATACAAAAGTATTCCATTGCATAGGGAAAAACACTATTTGGGGCGAGTTTTAATAATATTAAACTATTTAACATTTTATTATGGAATTGTTATACGTTGCTGGGGATTACTACAAGTTATTTACTGAATCATAGAAAGCAGATAGAATTCATAGGGAAATACAAACGATTTCGCATACTATAATGCAGGCCATTATTAACATGGCTCAAAACATGCAACAAAATCATCTAAGAGTATTAGTACCGAAATACATATGCAAATTCATTTCACTACATAAGATATAAGACCCCCATAGATCTGAAAAAGAAAATCAAAATAATTATAAATTGTTGTAAATTTTGAATTATACGTATATTATACAATAAAAAAGTTTTTGGTGTACCCTCTTGCAGAAAAGCAAGAGGGTACACCAAAAACTTTTTTATTGAAAGAAGCCTTAAAATTAAATCTAGCCAACTATATTAAAATAAAATGGTAACCAGTGATATTGTTATATTTTTTGGGGACGCAAAAATATTTCTTGATTTATTTTGAAGATGTGAATTTGCTGGTATAAAAAGTACAGAAACAAAGACAGGCATGATATAGTGACCAAACCATGGGTGTTTCTAAACAGAGCTTTGAGAGAGAATGGGAATAATTTCACACGTTTTTTAAGATAAAAAGTATTACCTAAATTTTCAAAGTTCTGAGGGAGGAAATAACAAGCCCTTTCACGACTTTAAAAGAGACAAAGGGTTAGCGAAAATCCATTAATTTGTGATGAGTGAAATACATTTGAAGGGCTTCTAAAAATATCTCATGCAAATATCAAGACTTTTTAATAAAAGAATTTCTTAAAAATGAATTTTATTTAAAAAATGCTGGTAACGTACAACCTTCAAAAGGGCGCCAATAAAACCTTCAAAGGGCGCCGCGTTGGACAGCCCTGCTCTACTGTATCCTATTACACCAAGTTCTGGATATTTTTAAAATTTTGCTACAGAGGGAACGTATTACAATCGCTACGTTTAACAACAGTATGAACTTTTTCATATTCATAACAAGCTGTCCTGGGACAACTTCACATGAACGAACATTATCGGAAAAGTTTATAAAACAACCCCAACCACATTTTTTATTACTAAAGTTCTGTTATATTTTTTCTGGTTTGAATTAAAAAAAAATAATATTCAAAGTATTGCTTAAAATGTGGTACAGTATCGTTCAAAATTCTCAGAAAATGTAACTACTAATGGACATATCCGAAAGTAAATATCTTCTGAAATCGCGCACATGCAAATCCGAATGAATCTCTGGAAATAACTATACTGGCCGTTATAATGAGTGTTCGCCGATAGCAATCAGAATCTTATATCTCAGATTAAGAGTTACAGATAAATAAAGCAGTAATTATTTGACACTTTTACTTCGAACTTTCAGCACATACAATACGATCTACTGTGTAAAACATACAAAATGTATTTAATATCTACCCCATAATATGTGCAATGTGCAGATAATTCTTTTATTATTTATTTGTTTAATTTTTGCAACAACAAGTAATTTTGTTGACTGCGGCAGCCCTACATGCTAACAATGTTAAAATATATTTTGAAATATTATCCATACCTGGCAAAATATCCCCTAAAAACCTCAAGTATAACTTACCGAACATCTGATTTTTAAAAATCTGTTATTTTTGAACATTCCTATATGAAATATAAATATATATACATACATTTCTTTATGGAAATAAAATATTTTAATAATTATATACTCAGATCTTTAGTTTAAATTTTAGAATTAAATTCCTCACCCTTTCATTTTAGCTGGATGCAGGTGAAAAATCGTTAAATATTATTTTTGGTTAGAATTAAGTAGGAGTTACTACACCAATAATGGAGTTAACTCTGCATCAAAACACCCTGCCTGAAATAAACCAAATGACTTTAAAACAGCAATAAGCAAATATTTTTATTATTGAAATATATTAAATAAAATATAGCTAAAAATAATAATAATAATAACAATAAACTGGCCCAATACCAAAATTTTGTAGAACACCGTAAAAAAAAGACAAAAATTCATAAGTGCCAACCTGACATCGATTATCCGTAATACATGCGTTAATTTGACCCTGGTTTAATGAGTTTCGAACCAGAACTTTTTCAAAGAAATGAAATTAAGTATGTCCCAGTAACAAACTTAAGATTAAATAAATAAAGATTCATGAAATATATTTTCTGGCTTGAAATGACGTTAACCTGGATCGAACTAATCCAGGTATTACGGAAGATTAGTTGGAAATTGGCAACTATGAATATTTCTTAATCTAGAAATTTTCTTTTATTTATTAATGGTAAACGTATCAACCTATAAAGAAGAAATAACCGTTTAGCTTTGCAGGGGTGCCGTTTGCAGTCTGCAAATACTTAATTATAATCGCCAAATTATTAAATGGCACCAATATTTTTGAAGTGAAAACTTCTTTAGCGGCGCTGAGCACTTTTTGTATGGGTAAAAACTTCCAAACTCGCATCAGGGTCACGTGATGCTGATCGAAAAAGCGTAAGATCGAGGGGAAGGGAGAGGAACTAGTATCTCCCACTCTTTCTACCGTGCCTGAGTGTGCTGCTCCGTTTAGGCGGCACAGGGCGCTTGCGCGAATGTCCGTGTGTGTTTTTTTAAGTTATGATTGTATTTAAGTTTAACAACTTATACTGTTAATAGATGGAATAAAACGTTATGAAAGAAAAAGTATGACATTGTGCATTGATTATGCTGCAGTTTCCAACTACTTTTTTTCATTTTTTTTTTTATTGTATTTAAATAATAACAACATAAATTGATACCAAATGGAATAAAAAGTTAAGAAAGAAAAAACATGACATTGCACATCAATTATGCTGCACTTTCCAACCATTTTATTCAATTCCTTAAATTTTCAATTGTATTTAAAGTTTAACAACTTACATTGTTATCAAATTGAATAAAAAGTTAAGAAAGAAAAGACATGACATTGCTCATCGATTATACTACACTTTTCAACCAATTTTTAAAATTATAATTGTATTTAAAGTTTAACAACATATACTGTTACCAGAAGGAATAAAATGTTAAGAAAGAAAAAATATGACATTGTGCATCAATTATGCTGCACTTTCCAACCACTTTTTTCAGTTTTTTTATTTTTGATTGTATTTAAATAGTAACAACATAAATTGATACCAAATGGTATAAAAAGTTAAGAAAGAAAAACATGGCATTGCACATCGATTATGCTACATTTCAAAACCATTTTTAAAAATTTTAATTGTATTTAAAGTTTAACAAAATATACTGTTACCAGATGGAATAAAAAGTTAAGAAAGAAAAATCATGATATTGTGCATCGATTATGCTGCACTTTCCAACCATTTTTTAAAAAATTGTATTTAAAGTTTAACAATTTATATTGTTTGATTACTATTCAATTTGTTGCAAGTTTCAGAAGATACGGTCGTCCAGCAGCAGGAGTAGCTATTTATAAAAGGTTGTTTGATGTAATGGGCATATATTTCCACAATTCATATGAATGTGCATGTGAGGTACACCAGTATGTTTAGTAGTAATGTTTTTGATATCAGTGATATATGTGTTTGTTGTTGCCACTCTGAAAATGAAAAACTAATTGTATTGGTTGCCATTTATATTTCACCGGATAAGTCTTTAAGTGCAAATGAGAATTTTTGTATGAAAATTTATTTATTTGTTCTAAAGAGGCTTCTGCATTACTTCAAGATAGAATTGGAAAGAGATTTGATGATTTGCCGATGATTTTGAGTAGGGATTTCAACATCAACTTTGTGGATGATGAAAATCTACAATTAATTGAATTTTTAAATAGAAAATTTGATTTAACAATGACCAACCATCGCAATCTTAGCACAGAGAGATAAAAAATTACAATTGATGCAGTCATTACAAGATATTTAAATAGAATTGAATCAAAATTGTTTGCTATATATTTTAGTTATTATAAACCTATAATATCAAATCTAGAATATAATGATAATAATGATGATGATGATGATGGAAGAATTGTTGAAATGGGGATGAAAATTCATAAGTTTTATGGGTATTTATTTCAAAGAATACCAACTGACGATATTTCATATTTCATGCATTTGTAAATTTATGTTTTAAGCAATAGATTGCAATTTTTGTATGTAAAATAATATGCATTATTTTTCATGTACAATAGCGCATTAAATGAAAATTGTAATATAATTTTTGTAGCAGTAGTTTATAATAATGAATAAAAAACACTTCATTTAAGAGTATTTTCTGCACAATAAAATATGTCCAGACGACTAAAAAAATACACACATAATTGTTCAAGTTTTCACTTCTGTCGGCACTCCCGGAGTGCCTTTTTTTTTTTTAAAATCACAATTAGGGTCTCATAATATACATGAAGACATACTTTTGATTATTTTCAATTAAATTCGCTCTTAAATTGTTGTATGAATTAAATAATATTTTTGGAGCAGAAATGCTTTGGCTCTGAATGTCTTAAAAGGGGCCGGAACATAAAAATTTTCTACATTTTTATTGTATTACATTTTCTTAGTTTTTTCCCTGCTTAAAATGGCGTTTACAAGGAAGGCTCCGGAAAACATTATAAAATAATTTTTATTTGTTCAATTAAAATTTTGAAATATTTTGTGATGGTTGATCATATTGTTTCAAAACAAAGTCACATGAAAAAACTTCAACTAGTTATAAATAAATAAATAAATAAACAATATTAAAATGCGGGTCTTATTTAAAATCGTTGTAACTGCAAATACTATTGAAAGAATTTCAATTTTTTAAATGTACAGAAATATATAAGCTTTAATTTTGATTCAGCATTTTTAAAAATATTAATTTAAATAAAAATTTTGAATAGTAAAATAAGAATTTTTAAAAATGATGTAACTTAAAAAAAAACCTATTTTTCAATATGATTTGTCAATAACAAATTTTCTGATCAAAATTCATGTAAAACAATTGAAAATAACATGTTCCAAGTTTGAAACATTTATATGTAATGGTTCTTGACTTATAACAATTTAAATATGAGAATTCGTGTTGTTTCAAGATATATCTGCCAGAAAGAAAATATATGTATACACATAGCTGCTAACTTTTTCTACCACTAAAATTGTACGGATATTTTCCATTTATTTAATCAATAAGAGGTTCTAGGATATTTGGTCAAGGAGCCTGGGACACTTGTCCCAAATCCCCGAAGCATAACATGAGATGACATCATTTCGACGTTTTAATAAGACAATATTTATTATAAAATTTTTGTGGTAGGAAGAATGCGTAAAAGTTGGCAACTATGTATACATATAAATTATCACACAATTGAATGCAAAAAAAATGTCGTCAGTACTGACCACAATCAAAGAATTAACTGATGACATAAATATGATATGCTGCAAACAGAATAACATGTTATTTTTACCTTCTAAAGCAACACACAAATATATCAATTTACATTTTATTCTTCTTTTACTTTTAACTACCTAACTAATCAATATAAAAAAAAAACTTTTAAATAATGCCTATTTTTTATGTATTTTACAAAATTTTTAATCTTTTATCACCGGTTTTTCGTAAGAGAAACTTTTGTGGAATTGAATCAGTAAATTGCTCGGATTAAATAATGCAAATTTACAATAAAAAATTATTGGTGAGAATAATAAATCATGATTGGATTTGGATGCCCATACATGATATGGACAAATCATGATTGGCAAAAACACGCTGCACGCATTACGTATGGGCAAATCAGAATAGCGGTTAACCACTTAACGTATTTGCCCGTAAGTCGCATGGCAAGAAGTCCATCACTTCAAATTTTTTGACATTACTAAAAATTTTAAATACAATTTCATGCTATTTAATCGCCGAAATGTTTAGACTAAATATTACTAATATTTAACCCCTTGGGTACGAGCTACACGTATACGTGCCGCAAAAAGGCTTAAGAATCCTTGATTATTCCCACCGGTAAAATTATACTGTAAAATTTGACTTATTCAATCGGAGCATTTTACCGATTTATAAAGGTACAAATTTATGTTTTTTAAGACTGGTGCCAAAACATTAAAAATCTCGTAAAAAGCTCCCGTCCCGAAGGGGTTAACACTTTCCGGCGCAGTGTGTCCAGTCTGGCCACACCTAATTTTAATTCCGAACTTGCAATTGGCACCAATAATATTTTAATAAGATCTTGCTTTAAAAGATTAAATTAACGGTTTTTAATTACGTAAAAATTCGTTTGTGAATTCCGGTGTCAGTCGATAATTTCCATTTTACGAACAGAATTTGTCTGCGCCGGAAAGGATTAAGCTTAGGAAAAGTGGTGTTTGTGCCATATTTTCTATTTATTGTAAGTAAAAAAAAATAATTAGTTAAGTAGCTAACACTGAAAACGCTGGCAATTTCGCCCGTCTTATTAAAAGAGTTTGACGCCAGAAATTTTATATAAAACTATTTAAATTATTTAACCATTTATATACTGATTGACTTTAAGAATCATTGAAGAAAATGTAATATAAAATTTATATAATCTGACGATTAATAAAATTTTATTTTTCCTTCCCCACAAAATTTCTGCATGATCAAATTAAGAAAACGTAGAGGAAAATTCGAAGCTAAATATTTTCAAAATGTAGTAATTTTCTTTATCATTTACATAGGTGTAGCTTTTCCGTTTAAAAGAAAAAGTTATTTAAAACATTTCAAACTCAAAAATCTTTCTATTTACTTAGAATATCATAATACATTTAGATAGAAAGTTTTTTTTTATAAGAATTGTGATATTTTTCTGAGAATATTTTTGGTTTATTAATCTGATTTTTTTTTGCAAGTACTTTATAACGGTAATTACAGCTACCGATTACTACTGCTTAACACTTTTCGGCGAGGAGTAAATCTGTTTGAAATAATTATTTTCCACTAGAATTTATTAAAAAATAAGATCTTATTAATTATTAGGTATATTAAAAAAGAAAATTTTAATTAAATTTTTTTGGTGTTCTTCTTTACAGACACTGCGCTGGTTAGGGTTAAGCAGTTTGAAGGAAAAAACATATCTTAATTTTTCATTATTATTTAAAAATTCCAATACGTCTTCAGATATTAAAGAAGACTATTATTGCTGTAAAGAAATTTTTTATAAATAAAACCGTAAATAAAAGGCTGATTTGTCTTTTTATTCGTTGGATACATTTTTTTATGAATAAATTTCTGATTCTAAATGATTATAATCAATTTGGCATTGTTCAAAATGACCCCTTATGAATCTAGTGTTAACACTTTCCGGCGCAGGCAAATTCTGTTCATAAAATAAGAAATTTTAGATTGATACCGGAATTTAAAAACGACTTTTATAGAAATTAAGAATTCCCAAATTCACGCTTTCATTGTAAAAGCGAAATTTCTATAAAATATTCTTGGTGCCGTTTGCACGTTTGGAATTTAAATTAGGTGTTGCCGGAGTGGTAACACAGCGCCGGAAAGGGTTAAAACAATAATTTTGGCACTCATCTGTATACGTCTCATTTAATAATGTTTTATATTTTTACAAAACGCTTCCTAGACAAAGATGTGCGTAAAAGTAGAAGATCATTATACCCGGGAAATATATTTCACAGAAATTACTGCACTAAGTAAATTTTCACCACAATATTGACTGTCGCACGAATCCTGTCGAAATGCCACCTAACATAGAAATAAACTGGCTAGACGGCGTCACATTTTCTCTTAGGAGATGAGATTTTTATTTGTATTGGCGGCTGATAGGGATTTGAAAGCATTTTAGTGCATCCGACAAATGTAACTTGTTGTTACATAGGAATGATTCTGTTTAACCTTTTACAGGGTGGCGAGTGGGCAGGGCAAAACACAGAAATACAAAAAAAGAAAAAAACTACCAATATTTTCTTACAGATAATACTTTGAATAATACAGTCGAGTCTCTATACAACGAAATCCATCGTTCCAGTTAAAAATTCGTTATATAGAGAAATTCGATGTATAGAGAATGATGTTAAAAATCGTATTTAATGTGTAAATTTTGAACAAATATTATTTTTGATCTTTTTAATTAAGAATTTGAAATGTTTAAAAGTAAATATTAATCTAACATTTTATTTCTTAATTATTTAAGCAGTTTCAAAAAAGAGAACAGCCATTTATTTGAAAGCTTAATGAAAATCAAATAAGGAAGACTTGCATTAATTTCAGACGAACAAATCTGTAATTTTTTTGTTGTTTTGATTTTAAAATTGTTACGCTCTAAAAAAATGCTCAAATTTTAGCAAGGAATGAAAATTTGTAGTTAAGATTTTCCTCCATTTGAAGGCCTCTCTTATGTGCCTCTCATTGATTCCTCTCTTATATGTGTAACAATCTAATTGACTCTATTTTTAGAAGGGTGTTGAAAGGTGTGTGGGAAGTGGGAAGAATTCGTTGGATTTAAAGAACAAGGAGATAAGTAATGTAATAAAAACTCAGCACTGAACGATAAATCAAAAATAAGTGATGGAAAATTGATTCCATATGATTTCAAAGCTTTTTTTAAACTGAATAAATTAAGACCAATTTATGAAAAAATTCGTTATATGGAGATAGATATTTCGCTATATAGAGACTGTTTTTAATGTAATCATGCGAAAATGGGACCATTCCTACAAAAAATTCGTTATATAGAGAAATTCGATATACGGAGTTTCGTTATAGAGAGACTTAACTGTATAAATGAATTAAAGAAGGCGAAATTTTGTTAACAAAATACTGGTATTTATCGTCTTTTTTGACTGTGTCTTTCCCTGATTTCTCGTCATCCTGCTTTAGTAAGCGGTGTCTACAAAACAGGCACTAATGGTACCAAGAGTTATTAATCAAAATTTTCATTTTAGAAAATTACGGAAATAAGTAAGATTTTATTTGTTAATAAATTCTTCTGTAAATTCTGGTGTAAGTTCATTATTTCGTAATTTTACAAACAGAATTGGTCTGCGTCAGAGAGGTTTTATCTCAAACATGATATAAATAGTTTTAAAGAAATAATTTATTTTATTTGCTTAAAAAGTTCTTAGAATCTTCGTGAATCCTTTTTCATACCCGGGTTTGCCTGACCATTGGAATTAATCGTAAAAATTTAAGGGAATACGCCAATTCCGACGTTATGCCCATTTCCAGTAATTTAACGCTAACATTTTTTACATATTTTACATTATATTTTTCAAAACGACAATTTATGATTCAAGGGTTAAGACAATTGTTTTGGCACTCTCTGTGTACTTACCATTTAATAATCTTATATTTTTACAAAAAGTTGCGCAGACAATATCTGACACGCGTGTAATGAAAGATTATTAAATCCAGCATTTCAAGAAAATTTCTCCTCTTGGTGTAGGTTCACCACAGTATTGACTTCACACAAATCCTGTAGAAATGTTAGGTAACATAAAAATAAACTGGCTAGACGGCGTCACATTTTCTCTTAAGAGATAAAATTCTTCTTTGTATTGGCGGCTGACAGAGATTTGAAAGCATTTTAGTGCACCCGACAAATGTGACTTGTTGTTACATAGGAAAGATTCTATTTAAGCCTTTAGCAAGAGGTGTCCACAAAACAGGCATTACTGGCACCAGGACTTATTAACCTATTCGAGCCCAGCATCTTTTGCGTAAATTTTATTTGGTTGGAACCACTATCTTTAGAAGATTTAAGTTTAGTTGATTAATCACAAAAATGCATCATTTAAATATAATAATTATTGCTTTTCTTTTTTACCGGTGTCAAAGACAGTGCTGAATGCACCCTTTGAAGCGTCCCTAAAAAGGGACGCTAGGCACTAATGGGTTAATTAAAATTTTCTTTTGAAAAAGTACCGAATTTTTATTTATTGTTACGCAAATTTTTATTTCTAAATAAATTCTTCTGCAAATTCTGGTGTCAGTGTATGATTTTCTCATTTTACAAACAGAAATTCTCTGCGTCAGAGAGGTTTTAGGAATGCGTGAAATCTTTTGAAAAAATTGATTTCGTTTTAATGTCTTAATCGCTTCCTTGATTTGTCCGTACGTCATACGGGCATCCATTTTTTAATCGTGATTTATTATTCTCTCCAGTGAATGTCTATCGTAAATTTTGTATTATTTATACCAGGCTTTTTTCTGATTCAGTTAGGCAAAAGTTTCTGTTTTGAAAGACAGGTGATAAAAATTCAAATGATGAAAATATAGGTAATATTTGAAATATTTTTCAAAAATATTGATCTGTTAAGTGGTTAAACCCTTGGGGACGAGCGACACGTATACGTGCCGCAAAAAGTCTTAAGAATCCTTGTTTATTCCCACCAGTAATAATTTTACTGTAAAATTTGCCTTTCTTAATCGGAGCATTATCTCGATTTAATAAAGTACAAACTTCTGCTTTAAAAAACTGGTGACAAAACATTAAAAATTTCATAAAAGTCTCCCGTCCCGAAGGGGTTAAAGAATATAATTATTGGTGTGAAGCAATTTTTTATAACTAAAAAGGTAGATAAACGATAAATTAGTTTATTTATTTGTTGTATGCATTTATCCCATGAATAAATTTCTGAATCGAATCGAATATTATCCATCTGGTACTGTTCAAAATGACCCCTTATGATTTTAGTGTTAAAACAACAGTTTTGTCACTCTCTGTATACTTCCCATTTAATAATTGTTTGTATACAACTATTTACAAAAGCATCTCAACGTTTGACACACGTGAAATAAAAGATTATTTATCTCTTGATGAACAAGCAATAATGTCTCTGTAATATTGACTTCTCACCGGAATAATTTAAAAAGTTTATTTTAAAATAATGAAACGCATTTTTTTTTCTCTATACGTCTTGCTTTAAAATTTAAAAATATAACATTCTATTAAAAGTTTCTGGTGCAAGTCTCGTTCCCTCAAGACATTAAACCCAGCAAAATACATTTCAAGAATATTTCTCCACGTGGTGACAGTTAACACAGTATTGACAGTCACACAAATCCTGTCGAAATGCCACCTAATACAGAAATAAACTGGCTAGACGGAGTCGCATTTTCTTTTAGGGCATAAGATTCTCATTATATTGGTGGCTAATAGGGATTTGAAAGCATTTTTACGCATCCGACAATTGTAACTTGTTGTTACATAGGAAATATTCTATTTAATTCCTTAGCAAGCAGTGACCGTAAAAAGGCACTACTGGTACGAAGAGTTATTAATTAAAACTTGCTTTTTAAAACGCACAGAAAATAAGCAAGTTTTAATTTTTAACCCTTTAACGATCATAGCATTTTCGTTGCTAAGATGTCGAAATAAATGAATGACACCGGTAATTAAGAATAAACATATTTCTAAATAAGAAAACGTGATTTTTCACATACAAAATAAAAGGGATATTTTTAGATAAAAATACCTGTGTCAGTGTTGCGTATCGGAATTAAAATTTTGTGGTTTTGTGGCGAATCCAATGAACGTTAAAGGGTTAATAAATTCTTCTATAAATTCTGGGATCAGTTCATTATTTGGTCTTTTTATGAATTTCTGCTACAAAGACATGCGTGAAATGTTTTGGGAAAATTTATTTTGTTTTATTCGATTAAGAAGTCCTTAGAATCTCCGGCAAATCCGTTTGTATGCCTGTTTCTTTCTGATCATCGGAAGTAATCGTAAAAATTTAAGGGAATATGCCGACTCCGAATCTACGACAATTCGCATTAATTTTACGCTAACATTTTATACCTATTTCTGTTTTTAATCTTTTATCTACCGCATTAGGAATTCCTGCAAATTTTACTTTCTAAAGCACTTTACGCAAATTGTTTAAACTAAATTAAAATATTTACATAATCTTTTAATAAATATTTGAAGGATTTTAGAAGGATTGAAGGATTTGGAAGTATTAATCAAATTTGAATTTACATGAATTTTGTGCAATTTTTATAACCCCACTCAAAATTTTTTAAAATTATTTTTTTCGTATTTTGTAGAATTATAAAATGTACAAATATGATGTTTTTACAATATAAATATAGAAATATTTTCGCATTGAAAAATCTCCATACTGCTCCCTCAGCACCAAGAAAGCTGAAAAGATGGAAAGACAAAAGAAATCACCCTTTTAAAAATATTTTTGTTTTGTATAACTAATAATGCTTTTGGAACAAGATAAAGTAATGCATCTGTAACTCATTCTAAACAGTATAACAACTGACTTATTACAAAAATTGTATGATAAGTTATTTTAATGGTACTTATAAGTACTGTCGATAGATAAAGGGTTGAATCCTACTTGCATTACTATATTTTAAAAATAAATTTTGTAATAGGCACGTGTTGTCAAAGTAAGAATAAAAATCTTTCTTACCAAAAAAAAAGTGGTGATATACCGAATAAAGTTTATATAAAAGATGTTTGCCGAGAAGTCAGGTGGGAAGTGACACTGTCAGCGAATGCTGTCGAAATGTCATCTAACTTAATATCAAACTGGCCAGTCGATGTCAAGTTTTCTTTTAAGCAGTGACACTTTTCTCTTTTCTTATGGATAATAGAGAATTGAAATGTTTTATACATCTACGGGAAATAATATTAAAATAATTTCTAATTAATTACAAACTGCATTTTTTTTTTAAATCCCAAGCATATATGCATGATTTCTGTTAATTACAAATATCATCTGTAATCGATTTATAGACTACGATTTTAATTAAAAAAATGTGGCAAAACTTGTTAAAAATTTCCACTTAAATTTACGGACAAGTTGCAGACAAATGAAGCAAAGATTAGTATTCGAAACTTCTGGTAGTTTTTATAATTAAACATATTTGTTGAATAGGTAACATTGCTAACAACTAGTTTTGATACCAGAAATAAAGAATAAGTATTAGAAACAGTGTTGCCAGTGGGGTCCCTTTTTTAAAATTAAGGTATCTTGATTAGAGGTCTGCACGGGCCGGGCCTCGGCCCGAAGCCCGAGCCCGGCCCGGCCCGCGGGCCGGGCTCGGGCCGATTTCCAATAATGGCTTTCGGGCCGGGCCGGGCTCGGGCCTTACTTCTGAAGACTCGGGCCGGGACGGGCCGGGCCTAGTCACTAATACTTTCGGGCCGGGCCTAGTCACTAATCCTTTCGGGCCGGGCCTAGTCACTAATCTTTTCGGGCCGGGCTGGGCTCGGGCCTTAATTTTTTTCTGGAGTATCAGGCCGGGACTAACTTTTTTTTTTCCGTACGAAGCCGAGACTGATTCCATTCTTCCTAGTTTTCATGGACCAAAATAATCAGTTCCTATTGAATCTTCCTATATAAAAATCCTTTTCTCGACTTTTTATAAGTTAGTAATATTTGGCTATGTCCAAAAATTTCTGCAAAAAAAGCATATACTTTTAAGCCGTCATTATTCTACAATTAAACATTAGAATTTATTCCTTTTAAAGAATCGTAGATTACTAGGCGTTTTAAAATAGAATTAAACACACACACACACACACACACACACAAAAAAAAAAAAAAAAAAAAAAAAAACATGATTATGACGGAATTTTTTTTTTTAACTGAAAACTGAAAGTTTCTTTTAAATGTTCATAAATGCAAAATGAATTCAACAATACGGGAGAAAAAAATATATTAAACATTTACATCTGTTAAGAAGAACATGCATTTTTTTTCGTTCCAAAGCGATTTCGTCTTTGGAAATTTTACCATGTACCGCTTTTTCGATTTTTTGTCTCCATTACAGGGAATATGGATTAATAATACTAGTGATAACTGAAACATTTACATACAACAAACAAAGATTTATTTAAAAGCATAAATATCGCAGCCTACGGCACTTCTAAATAAATGGAGATTATAAACATGGAAAAAAAAAAGACTAATACAATTTTTTTTGGTCAGAACTCTTCCATAAGATTAAAGATCAATGTTCTGTAGAAATTCACTTTAGCCGGGCCGGGTTCGGGCCGAAATTTAAAATTTTTTCCGGACCGGGCCGAGCTCGGGCCGAAATTTTAATTTTCGGGCCGGGCCGGTTCGGGCCATTATTTTTTTCGTACGGGCCGGGCCGGGTCGGGCCAATATTTCTTTCGTTCGGGCCGGGCCGGGGCCGAAATTTTAACTTTCGGGCCGGGCCCGGGCCTAGAAATCTCGACCCGTGCAGACCTCTAATCTTGATTGCCAGCACTTTTTAGAAATGGTAAAATTCCCTTTGTTGTCCTCTTAATTAGTATTCCATTAAAGTAGACGAATTTCACCAATTCAAAAAAAGTGCTGCTAATCAAGTAATTTGAATTTTTAAAATGTAGCTCATTAGCAGCAGTGGCTAGAAATTTGAAATTTTTGGCAATTTTTTTGTGACAGGAGGACGGGGGTCAATCTTTGATAATATTAAGAAAATAAGTGTATACAAAAATATGAAAATAGGTAATGTGAAGGTTATTATCATCACATTTTCGGTTTTAATGATATTTCCTTCTTATTCTCCTTCCTGAAATAATGATTTTTTATCAATTTCTTAACTTTAATTATGAGTTTAAATCTAGCCTTATTTTATCAATCTTTTCCTTTTGTAGAAGAAAGCTTTCAATTATTGTTCTCTCAGATAATTACATTAATAGGTAGTATAGAAATATTTGATAAAAACGCTGATGCAAATAGTTTTTCAATGGAATTATTATTTTAAAAGATATTTGACGTTAACCCTTGATCTACCGACTGTACTTATAAGTACCATTAAAATTACTTATTATAAAACTCTTTTAATACGTCGATTAGTTGTAATATTGTTTAGAATGAGTTACAGATACATTACTTTATTTTCTTTCAAAAGCATTATTGGTTTCACAAAACAAAAACATTTTTAAAAGGATGATTTATTTTGCCTTTGTAATTTTTCAGCTCTCTTGGCAGTGAGCGATAGGGATTTTTCAGTTCGGAACTATTTCTATATTAGTACTGTAAGAACATCACATTTGTACATTTTATAATTTTACAAAATAATAAGAAAACAATTTAAAATAAAAGATTTAAGTGAGGTTATAAATATTGCACAAAATCCCTGTAAATTTAAATTTAATTAATCCTTCTAAATCCTTCAATCCTTCTAAAATCCTTTAAAAATTTACGAAATGTTTGTAAATCGTTTAATTTAGTTTAAACAATTTACGTAAATTGCTTTAGAATGTAAAATTTTCATGAATTCATAATGCGGTAGATAAATGGTTAAAGTTGGTCAAACGTTCCAGTAAAAAAAACTCTTATAGGAGCAAAAACTATTCATAGGAATTGAAGAATTATCTCTAAGGATGTACACCAGAAAGTCACATGAGAAAAATTCTGACAAGCATCAAAGTAAAATAGTATTAATACCCGAAATCTGGTTTGCCAGATAATATTGTGCTTAGCACCATTCAGAATGTCAATAAATGCTGTAGAAATTCCACCTTATTTAGCAGTTGATTGGCACGACGATGAAATTTTTTTTTTTTTTTTTTTGTTTTGTTTTGACACTTTGCTCGTTGTTGGTGGATAGTAGAAAATCGAATGGTTTTATGTAAAGATGGAAAATTTCCTAAACAGTGGTTTATAATTAATTAAAAAAATATATTTGTCTGACTTCATAACTATATTTTTAAAGTTTTTTGTATCGATAATATTTTTTAAATTAATAATTTTAAGTAATTCAAATAAGAACAGCTTTTGCGATGTTTTTCGCCAAGTTATAAAATAATAATCAACTACATCTCAATATGTATGCTTATAAATAACATATTTTAAATATTATTAAGATTTATCTATATAGTTTTCGCGTAAAAGTTTTTATTTGTTCACAAAAAAAAGCCAAATAAAAAATGTTCAGACCTGCACAAAACTAAAAAAGTGAGAAATCCTAAAGCTACTTTCATGGATATTGGCAACTACATATCTGTCAATTAATGCTGTAAAAACGCCACCTAATTTAACAATAGATTAGACCAGCGGTTCCCAATCTATGGGTCGCGAGCCACTGTGGGCCGCGGCAGTTGTTTTACTGGGTCGCGGAACAATGGAGGTTTGTCATCTAAAATATACCTTTTGTGTCATCTGATTAAAAAGATATGACAATTTCAACAGGAAATGGTATTTCAAGGAAAAATCCTTAATTTATTTCTAGATTAATACACGAACAGAATATCCAGACATATTTAAATCAGCTGATGAAATCCTTGATGAAATTCAACATTTCGTGCTTATGAGAACTATTTTGCTGTTTTTGAAAGGCAAGCACTGAGACGAATTGCGTATTTTCCCACACTGGTAAACACAAGCACCAGAAATCTTTGATTATATAGTTATGTTTTCATAATAATTAAACTATTTTTTAACTATCTTTGTAGTTCGTGCATTGTTTTAATTTCTATTCACTTAGACACATTGAGATTACCGATTCTTGTTTTTGTTTATGATGTATCATCTGTGCGAAGTTTTGCGTTTTTCATAGAATAAGATTGCCGAGTATATACAGGTCGTACAAAAATTGTTATACTTATATACAACTTTTATCTTAAATGGGTCGTTTTTTTTTTTCTTGTACTGAAAGGTGGGTCGCAAAAATTTTTTTTTTCATTAAAAGGTGGGTTGTGCGCCAAGAAAGTTTGGGAACCGCTGGATTAGACAGATAACGTCAAATTTTCTTTTAGAGTTGAGCCTTTTCTCTTTGCTAGTTTATAATAGAAAATCGAAAAAAATTTATGTATGAAAATAATTTAACAGAAATTAGTTTGTAATTAATTAAAAGGCATTTTTAACACAATTAATAATTTTAATTCAATTTTTTTGTCAAAATTTCTTTTAGAGTTTCACATTTTTCTCTTCGGAAGTGGATAATGGTAAATCGAAAGTTTTATGTATTAGCAGAATTTTTTTTTAATTAATTAAAATATATGTAAAACTGAATTGATAATTTTTATTCAGATATTTATATTTAGATAATATTTTTTAAATTAAAAATTTTAACAAACAAACAAACAAAAGTAACTTTTAAAATGTTTTTAACAAAGATTTTAAAAAACGTTTCATATGCATGGTAATCTGCAATTTTTATTTATAACATATTTTGAATACCTTTATGATTAATTATTTCTTCCTTCCTTCTGTAAAAAATCTTTATTTCTTCACAAAAAGTCACATAATAAAAGTTCTAACTTTCATAAAATTCAAAAAGTGTTAATCCCCTAAAGCTACTTTCCCGGATATTACTATGCTTAGCAGCATTCAACTACAGCACTATCTGTCAACGAATTCTGTGGAAATGCCATCTAGTTTAGCAGTAGATTAGTTAGACGATGTCGAATCTTCTTTTAGAGTTTAACAATTTTCTATTTTCCAGAGGATAATGGAAATACGAAAGTTTTTGTGAGTTAAAAAAATTTAAAAGAAAATAGTTAATAATTAATTAACCCTGACTTGCCCGTACGGCATAGGGGGATTGTCAGGGCTCCCAAATGGTCCGCGAACTGAACACCAGTATTTTTTAACAGAAAATTTCATAATACGTTTCATCTAGAATCAACTTCCAAACGTGGTTTCTTGACAATTTGCAAGAAAAATCTAAAAAGAAAATTTCTCTAAAAAAATTCTGATGTTCAGTTCGCGGACCATTTGGGAGCCCTGCATAGGGGGATTGTGTTTTTGTCAATCATGTTTTGCCCGTACAACGTACGGGCATCCATAATCCAATCATGATTTACTGTTCTCACCAGTAAATTTTTATTGTAAATTTTGCATCATTCTATCGGGCATTTTTCCGAATTAATTAGTCAAAAAGCTCCGTTCGGAAATACCGGTAATAAAAGAAAATAAATTTTTCAAAAGATCTGAAAAAAAAAGGCATCACTTGAAATTTTTTTCAAAAATATTTATCAGTTAAATAGTTAAAAAAAATATTTAACCGTTTAATGGGCGATGTCTTTCCCTCCCCCAAAAAGACACCTAGTTTTAAAAGTAAGTGGAACCAAAAAATACATGTTTTTTTTTTTTTTTTTTTTTTAAATTCAAAAGTACGTAAAACTAAGCAAACTTTTATTTTCTAATAAATGCGTTTGTAAATTCTTGTACTAATCCATTATTTCAATTCTTTTACAAATAGGGCTGCCACAGGCGACTATTTTTTAATTCTAACAAGCACCGATTGCCTAAAACAAAAATCTTTGACACACTTTTTGACAACATTTTTATTCAGATATGTTTTAAAAGTTATATTAGAAAAATATTGATGCGACAGAACACAAAAATATAGTCTGTGGCAGCCATGTACAAAGAGAATTTATCCACGTCAGAAAGGTTTAACTTAACATGTAATTTTAAATGAACGATTTATATTTAGATAATATTTTCATAATAATAATTTAAAGTACACATTATGTAATATAAAACAAAATAAATCAAAATAATTTATGATAATGATTTTCAGTATAATATAAGAATAAAAAAATTACATTCACAGATATGTTTTCGAGTTTCAGTACAACGTCTGAATACTTTTAGAGCTTAACTATACATTAAATACAGTCGAGGCTCTCTATAACGAAACTCCATACATCGAATTTCTCTATATAACGAATTTTTAGTAGGAATGGTTCCCTTTTCGCATGATTACATTAAAAACAGTCTCTATATAGCGAAATATCGATCTCCATATAACGAATTTTTTCATTAATTGGTCTTAATTTATTACGAAATCATACGGAATCAATTTTCCATCACTTATTTTTGATTTATCGTCAATGCTGAGTTTTTTTTTTTTTTTTTTTTTTTTTTTTTTAATTACTTCTCTTGTTCTTTAAATCCAACGAATTCATTCCATCTCCCACACACTTTTCCACATCCTTCTCAAAACAGAGTCAATTGGATTGATGCTCATGTAAGAAAGGAATCAAAGAGAGGCACATAAGAGAGGCTTTCAAATGAAGGAAAATGTTAACTACAATTTTTCATTCCTTGCTACCTTGATAAAATTTGAGCATTTTTTTTTAGAGCGTAACAATTTTAAAATCAAAACAACAAAAAATAACAAATTTCTTCGTCTGAAATTAATGCAAGTCTTCCTTATTTGATTTTCACTAAGCTTTCAAATAAATGTCTATTCTCTTTTTTGAAACAGCTTAAATAATTAAGAAATAAAATGTTAGGTTAATATTTGCTTTTAAACATTTAAAGTTATTAATTCAAAAGATCAAAAATAATGTTTGTTCAAATTTCACACATTAAATACGATTTTTAACATCATTCTCTATACATCGAATTTCTCTCTATAAAGAATTTTTTACTGGAACGGTGGATTTCGTTATATAGAGACTCGACTGTATCTTAATTCTAAAGATTTATTACGTTAGCTCGCCACACATGCTTAATCGTTGAATATTCTGTGTAACTGCTATAGAATTGTTTAAGAGGTGAAATAAAAAAAAGGATTTCATGCTCCGCAAAATTTGCTTGCGAAAATAAGCTAAATGCTTTGAAACTGCAACAATGAAACATTTTAAAGTTTGAAAAGACAAAATAAAAATTATTAAGATAGAAAATGTAGTAATTATTAAAATGTATACGCGTTTATAAATTTATAGTTTAGTTCAGCTGTGCAAAAATCTAAGAGCCTACTGGCAGCCTCTGATCACTAAATTTAGTTCGTTTCGTTTTTTTCGTCAATTATTTCGTGTAAAATCCTTTCAATTATGCTAATAAATTAAAAATTAATACAACAAAAATGTAATTATTAAAATGTAAACGCTTTTATCAATTTATAGATTAACACGTTGACTGCCTCGGCAATTTTCAGAAATTTGGCCTAAAATGACAATTTGATTTAATCATATTATATTATTAAAAATCAGCAACAATATTTTTCTAATATAATTACTAAAGTTGATTTCCTTTGCAAACGTCTTTAAGGATGTGTCTGTTATTTAAAAGTGGTGCTGCTTAGAAAAAATAGAATTAATACATTGACTGCCGACTACGAGATATAATTCGTAGTTGGCTTTCTAGAAAAGAACGCAACCTACGAAATATTTCGTAGCCGGCAGTCAACGCGTTAATACACCGGCGCAAATATCAAAATGCCAGCAAGCAGTCTCTCACCACTAAATTTAGTTCGTTTTGAATTTTCTTTTACATTATTTCGTGTAAAATTCTGACTACAATGCTATTAAAATTTTAACGAAGAAAACTCATAAATTTTAGTTGTGGGAGACGATTTTCTGGCGCCAAGATATTTGTACCCCGGATTTAGTATTAATGAATTTGTGATTTACGTTGAGAAAATTATTTTGAAATAAACTAAGAGATTAATAAAATTAAAATTAAAACTAAAATTAGGTAACTTTTATTCAATTAACTAGATTGCGCTTTTTATTAAATAACGTTAAATATCTATAATCGAGTTCGAAGCATACTGTCAAATTGATGTAATTAATAATATAAAAATAAAACATGAATTATAATTTAAAGAAATTAGGCATGATACTCAATTCTTTAATACCCATAGTAGCATTTTCGCTAATGATACCGATTTAGTGGATTTTTTTTTTTTTTTTTTTTTTTTTTTTTTTTTTTTACTCAAATATTTCAATTACACAATTTCTCGAAAGTATTCATCCTTAGCAATTAGAGGATTGGGATAAACATTGAATTCGTATAAAAGAATGTTTGTTTGTTTTTTAACTATTTTTACATTAATAAATACTTTAAATTAAAAAATTCTATACTTCGAACCAAAAATTTATTTAAACACTTAACGGCCGCCTTCAATTACGGTTTAAAAAATCAGATTGCTTATTGTTACCACTTTTACGGAAAAGAAACATTCACTCTACCTATAGACAAGTAAAATGATATAAGAATAAACAATTACACTATTTTATAAGAATAGTGCTAATGAAACAAATAAAAATAATCTGAATATAAAACGTAGTCCGTGAATATCAGGGGAGCGAAAATTAAGGAGCTGAAAAAGGAAATAAAATAAATTCTAATTAATTAAATCTAGATCAAAGAGTTTTTTTTTCTTATTTTAAAAATCTAAGGACTAGCAAATAAGTATTCGTCGTTCTAATGTTTTATTTTTTATTTAAATGTCGGCATTGAAAGCACTGATAAGCATGAACGTCAGCATTTTCTCATTTTAGTACATAGCTATTAAATGAAACAAAAAGTTCTTTAAATACTGATTCTAAACTTTATTAAGAATCGTGAAAGCTTTATAAAAAAAACTTCATTTCATTGAAATTTTAAAACACTTCTTTTAAGTTTTAAATTTTTCAACATATAGAAAAAAGATTAAAAAAAGAAAGAGACAAACTTTAGAAGACAGTGTACTTAAAGTTTTAAAAGTATTTTTTATACGTTTTTTCAATGTCAAAAAGACTTTTAGAAATTACATTCGACATATAAATGCATCCATATCATATATTTTTTAAATTCCTTCCAGAGAGGAGTTTTTTTTTCTGACTATTTAATTTTAATACTTAAATGTTAAACTTAAACGGCACCAGAATATTGAAATGAAATATTTTCTGTAATTAAATGTATGAACATCAGTTATTTCAAGTTTTTATGGATTGAAGTACCTTGCTTCGTAAAGGGTTAAATAAAATTTTTTATGGCATCTTTATTATTGGCTGTTACTGGCGGTTTTTTTTATATTCTATTTGCACCAATGATATTAAAAAATAAATACTGTAGTATATTTCTCTAGCACATCTTGTCAACATGTATTTCCCAATGTAAGGGAATTCAAGACTGGTGGAATTACCATGGAAATTATGTCGGTTTAAAAACCCGTTTCTTCGTAAACTACCCTACCGAGTTAGATGAATTTTGGAATCCATATTCACTAGATTATGCTCAAAGGATATGGCAGCAAGTTTTTTCTAGGAGCAATTTTTTATTCATTTTAGAACAATGGCTATTTTTTAGAAGTTTTTCGTTTTTCAGATCTTTTTTCTGAAATTAATTATTATTATTATTATTTGATCTGTCTGCTTCATATGATCTTATATTTATAGCCTGCCACCAAATAAATAAATAAATAATATAAAATAAAATAAAAAACGCTCGAGTATTTTATGAAAAAAAGGAATTTTTACCAGAAAAGTATGATTTTTGTTTGAAAGCTCCAACAGTTGAAATATTGCTCATTTTCTTCTAGAATCAAATACTTTTGTATGTTCCTGTAAATAAACTATAAGTTCTATGTAGGCTATATTCTATATTAAGATTCTTGTAGTAACCTCAGTTATGTGTATCACTTTCTGCATGCTTCAAATATTATAATATTATTAGAATACATCGCAAAATGTTTATCTCATAGACTGTAATGTAAAAAAAAATCTTTTGAGTACCCTATAAATTAACCAAAAATGCTACACCCTTCATTTTCAATACCAAACGTGCCATAATAAACCCTAATAATGTAGCATCTCACGGCAATTCCACTATTTAAACGAGTTAGAGCACGGAAAGACGGACAGACAAACCGAATTCATAGACTATTTACAACTAGGCTGGAAAGTGTTAAAATAGCTTCTTGCTGTAAAAAATATCAATATAGAAAGTTCCATTTAGAAGTGTAAGTGACCATAAAACATATTGATGCATATTTTATCAGATTATTTAATACATTTCTCTTTAAAGCAGAATACCCATTAAAATGTATCTACAGAACTAGTAACTTTTATGCTTTTCCCTGTCAATATTTTTGAACACAACGATCTTATCTATTAAATAATACAAAACGTACAAAAAAGAGGTAAAAAGCGTAAAAATTAGAAAATTTGTATCTACTACTTTAATTTTATATTAGCCGCTATTTGGAATTTAGTAAGAAATAAGATCGCAAATTCTGAAAATATAACTTATTACCATCAAAATTCGAGAATAAACGAAACTCAAATCCCATATGACTGAAAACTTTTTTTTTTTTCTTTTTTTTTTTCAAAATGAAACTAACAGACATAAAAAACTAAATTTTTTCTACTAACTAGCTAAAAGAAAATTTGTGCAGCATTTATTTTTAAAATAACGAGACTTGGATGCAGAAAGTAGCATATGTTCTTGTTGTGAAGAAGCTACTCTGTTAGAAATATGTATGTTCATCTATAATATATTTTATATATTTGTTTTCAATTCAATTTTCTAACTTTAGGTAATAAAAATTTCAAATACGAGACTCTAATGCAGTAAGTAGCACATGTTTTCGTTGTGAAGGAGCTAGTTTGCTAGAAATATCTATATTCTTCTATAATCTCTTTCATATATTTATTTTCTATTCAAGTTTCTATCTTTAGGTAATACAAATTTCATACACGACACGAATTATTTATACTGTAAATACTTTGTGTAAAATAACTTGTTAGTAAACGAATATTTCGGAAGTAACAATATTTACTAATATGAAATAAATCGAATGTGTTTTAATTTTAAACTTTATGTTACACTTCAATCTATTTAGAAATTATTTCTACTTTACTGGTAAAATGTTAGTGAAGAAATTTCTGCAGCGATTTTATGAAACGACTAATATAAGAATTGTAGTATATGCAACGTATTATAATATTTGAATGCATTTTGAAGAATAACTTCGATAGACTGATAGATAGACAGACCAGAAAAGAGACAGGCAATGGAAATAAATACAGGCAGACAGAGAGACGAGTAAAAAGACAATCAAGTGGCAAGAAAGAAATGCAAAAGTCTAAAAAAGCCAACACATGTGTTACGATGCGGTTAGCTAGACTGACGGAGTTAAAAAAAAATCCAGAAGGTATACAGCGTATACCTCTGTATACCCTCCACTACGCCCTTGTTTAACACTAGAATGACGGCGAGGGGCCAATTTGGCCCCTATCAAATGAATCTATCTTGGTTCGCACTAGAATTTTCTTTAAAAAATAAATATAAAACATACAAAGGATAAGAGAGTTAATTAAATAACTTAAAGAAGTCTAAAGGAAAATTCTGGTAATAAATGTTTTTATAAAACTTTAGGAAATTTTCCCATTTTTTTTTAGTGTTAACACACACTTTAACAGCTTTTGGAAGAGAAATATACCTCAAAATGTACATTAAGAAATTACTAATTTATTGATAGGAATAGAGTATAAACATTGGAAACACTGCTCACAAGGAACGAGATAAATTTTTGCCTCTTTCAAGGGCAATGGTTAATTTTTGAACTACAATCGGCTCTCGTTAATTCAAAATCGGATAAATTGAATCTTCGCTTAATTCGAACTAAACACGAAGCCCCGAAACTTTGAATAGCAGAATAATGTTTAAAATTTTCATTTATTCGAACTCCCTTTCTCTTCACATCGTTTAATTCGAACTATCGGGATTTCGATTTTTCATTTCTCCTTACACATATTCCGGACTTCAGACACTTGAAATAATTTTCTTTCTTTTATTTTTGACAGACTTGTTCTGAACAAGTATACATATAGTCCCATGCATTTGATATCCCCCTTTTTAATGCCATCAACGCCACCACCACCCCATCTTCGTTTGTGCTTGTTCCAAATCCCTTAATTAGTTTATGTATTTATATTTTTTAATGTAATATAAAGTTATATTCTTATGATAACAACAAAAATATTTTTTAAAATACTATAGCGTCAATTCCTTTGCAGTAATACCCCTTTAAACATATTTTTTTCTCATACTTTCCATAATTCGAACTCTGGATTCGAAAATTTCTTGTGGTTCTGACGAATTCGAATTAACGAGAGCCGACTGTATTTTCCTTTTATTAAGTGCATTAATAAAAACTTTTGCTCAGACCTACCAAGTCTCCGGCTTTTTGAATGCCGGTATTTTAATAGAGAAAATGTTCTTTTATTTAATCGGAACATCTGGCCAATTTAAATAAACAGCATTTTCTCTAAAATAATAGTGGTGTGCAAAAAGCCGTGGACTTGGCAATTCTGTTTTGCTTATTTAAAAAATAAATGTGTTTATAAATTCAGATGTCATTCATTCATTTTAGGATTTTATGAAAAGAATTAATTGCCTTGCCCCTGAAATGATTAATAAAAGTGATTTGAGATTGCAAATTAATAATTCAGCTTGTAATTAGAAATTTCGAATCCTCAGTCTCAGGTGCATCAGGACATCAGGAGAGTCTTAGCTGAGCTGCCCAGTCTCCAGCTTTTGGGGTACCAGTATTTTAATACAGAAAGTATTATTTTATTTTATTGGAAGATTTCGGCGATTTAAAATAACAACATTTTCTCTAAAATAATACTGATGTTCAAGAAGCCTTAGCAACTCAGGTCTTTGGCTATCCACACAAATATTTTGAGCTTTGCACATGCGGTAGATTTCGCTAGCAATCGTGGATACACACGTATATACAGGCACACACAACGTAACTTTTTTTTATTTGTATAAATTTGTTGCAGATATGCAAGCGGGGTTTCCTTTCCTCGATTATACAATATAACGGTACTACTTGGTTACCCCGTCGACCAAGAAAATATCGCCAAACTATAAGATTAAATGCCAATAATGGATGATCGTGAATGTCTCATTCAATGACATTAAATACGATACATGTGTTTAAAACGCCATTCCGTGATTTTTATTTGTATTTTTATTATTATTCTACTAAATATTTGTTTTTTCGTTATTTAAAATTTAAATTATGTCAATATATATAATTTGGCTATTAGTTTGGCGAAATTGGTCGACGGGATAACCAAGTAGTACCAATATAACTGACACTAGTACAGATTTTTCTTGTCGGAGAGACATAGCCACCAAACTCTACTATTATTTGGACAGTATTTTCAAAATAGTAATATGTGGTTAATCCAACCACAAAATCCTGCAATTCAATAAATATGAAAATTTCTTTTCGAAAATATTTTCGACGAAAAATAGTAGCATTTTGCAATTGTGGGGGGAACAATAAATTCAATTTTACACAAGATTACATGTACCATTTTATATAATGTCTCACATTTTCTAATCAAATGTCTATTTCTAGTAAACATTCAAAAATTTTCTGCGTCTAAACACTTAAATATACGTTTGTAAATATATGGATTTAACCCTTTGTTGCATACGCTTAACACTTTGCGACGCAGAGAAAATTCATTGCTTAAGTGTTGAAATTGATGACTGACACCGGAATTTGAAAACAGCTTTATTTGTAAACAAGAAAAAGCTATTTTGCAGGAATTTAATAAACCGAATTTTTTAAAACCAAAATTCCGGTGCCAATGTGGCATTTGGGAATGAATTTTTGTCCACCGTATTGGACAGTATGCAACAAAGGGTTAAATATACAGATATATACGTTTTAAGAGTTAGATAACTCGGATTTTAAAATGCTGAATCAAAATTAACTTTTATATTTCTGTTTATTTTAGTGTAAATTAATTTAAAGTCTTCAAATAATATTTCGAGTTATTTTAGATTATTTCACATTATTCGTTCATTTAAAATTTTAAATTAAAAAAAAGTGAAAAGCTTAATCATATGATTTTGTTAAAAAATAATATGCTTAACCATAACAAAATATTTGTAAATTTTAATTCAAAAACTAAAAATTATTTTAAAATGTGTCGATGACTCCCTTAAATCGAAAAAGACTGTTCCGATTAAATGTAATAATAATAAAAAAAATATTGGTGTGCAAATCTGCGTAACAGAATAATGGTACAACAAGTCAAAATAAAATAATGTACTGTTTGAAAATTGCATTACTTTTGAAATAAAAGAGTTTGAAAGAAGAAACAAAGTTTTATCAACTTTCAAAAACAAGTAGCTTTAGTAGTACTTATTTTTCAAAATAACAAGAAAGGTTCTAAATATTGAATGCACTTTTCTTATGTGAGATAAAAGTCAATTTTGTTCCAAATACATCTCATAACCTTTTATTTTTTTTTCTTCTGTCTTTGCAAAAATTAAGAATAGGATTTCTGAAAATTCTCGAATTCTTGTTTTCGACGTATATGTACAAGTTTTAAGAGCAAGATAATTCGAATTTTAAAATGCCGAATTCAGATGAAAACTTATATATTTCTGTTTACTTTAGGGAAAAATAATTTAAATTCTTCAACTAATATTTCGAGTTAGAATAATTTATAAATTACCCCACTTTTTAGATATATATTAAATTTTTAAATTAAAAAAAATCTGAGAAGCTTTATCATATGATTTTGTTGACAAATAATACGCTTAACCGTAACAAAAAATTTCAACATTTAACTCAAAACTAAAAATTATTTTAAATGTGTCCCGGACACCTTATATTGAAAAAAATTATTCTTCCGATTAAATTAAACATCAATTTCTCTAAAAAAATATTGGTGTGCAAGTCCGCAGAAATTTCATACCTTTTTATGTCTTGTCTCACGTTTTCTATCAAAACGGCTACATCTAGGTAAGTGTTTAAAAAAAAAAAAAAAAAAAAAAAAAAAAAAAAAAAAACCTAAAAAAAAAAAAATAAAGGCCAAAATATAGCGTAAATCTGTAACGGACACTGGATAACTTTTACTGGAGAATTGTCTTTATGCTCAGACACACAAAACATACATTTATATGGTGGAACAGCACAATATTTTTCCTTTAACCATTTAACTGATTTCCCCGTACGTCGTTCGGGCAAGGCGAATTTCCCTAATTCATCATTTAAAGCTTTTTGACACCACAATTTTTTTTAAAATGGAATGACATACTATTCAAAGCTAGACATGTTTAAAATAAATATTACGAATATTTTAGCTTAAAAAAAGTGGCATTAACCCATATTTTCGATTTACTGCACGTAAAAAAAGGAGCCAATTAAAGGGTTAAGTGATAAAATATACCTACTACTTGAAAAAAATAATTTCCCATTTCTTGAACTTCGTTAGAGATAACATCTATTCTGAAAACACAAAAGCGTAACAGAAAAATGGTACAATAAGCCAAAATCAAATAGTGCACTGTCAGAAAATATCATTAATTTTAAAATAAGAGCATTAGAAAGAAGTAGCAAAGTTTTATCAACTTTAAAAAAGAAGTAGCTTTAGTAATACTTATTTTCCAAACTAACAAGAAGGGTTTTAAATTTTAAACGTATATTTTTCTTGTGTGAAATATAAGTCAATTTTGTTCCAAATAAATCTCATAGTCCTTTATTTTTAGTTTTCTCTTTCTTTACAAAAAAAAAAAAAAAAAAAAAAAAAGTATTGGATTCGTGAAAGTTTTAAAATTTTGATTTTCGGCGGATATTGAGGTTTTAAGAGTAAGATGACTCGAATTTTAAAATACTGAATCAAAATTACAACTTATATATATTTCTTTTTATTTTAGTGAAAATTAAATTAAATTCTTCAGATAATATTTCGAGTTATAACGATTTTAAATTGCCCCACATTTTAAATATATTTTAAATTTTAAATGAAAAAAATCTGAGAAGCTTTTTCATGTGATTTTATATACAAATAATATGCCTAACTACTTAAAATTTTTTCAAAGTTAGCAAATTTAACAAAACTAAAAATTATATTAAAATGTATCCGCCCCCCCTTAAATAAAATGCTCCGATTACATGAAATATCAGTTTTTCAAAGAAAATATTGATATGAAAATCCGCGGAAATCTCATTCCTTTTTATGTCTTGTCTCGTGTTTTCTAACAAAACCACTAAATCTTGTTAGGTATTTTTCAAAAACATTTTTGATCCTAAAAAAATAAATAAAGGTTAAAATATAGCATATAACTCCAACGGACACAATTTACCCTCTTCTTGGAGAATCACCTTTATGCTCGGACACACAAAACATATTTATATGGAGGAGCAGAACGATATTTTTCCTTTAAAAGTTTAAATATATCTACTACTTGAAATAAATAATCCTTGAACTTTTTTAGAGATAACATCTTATATTCTCAAAATGCAAAAACGTAACAGAATAATGGCATAATAAGTCAAAATCAAATAATGTACTGTCTGAAAATTGCATTACTTTTAAAATAAAAGCATTAGATAGAAGAAGAAAAGTTTTATCAACTTTCAAAAATAAAAAGCTTTTGTAATTATTTTGCAAAATAACAAGAAAAGTTCTAAATTTTGAACGCATGTTTCTTATGCGAGATATAAGTCAATTTTGTTCCAATTACATCTGATATCCATTTATTTTTACTTTTTTCTGTCTTTACAAACTAAAAGTATCGGATTCGTGAAAATTCTTCGAATTCTGATTTTCGACAGATATACACGTTTTAAGAATAAGATCACTGGAATTTTAAAATACTAAATCAAAAATAAAACTTAAATATTTCTGTTTATTTTAGTGAAAATTAATTTAAATTCTTGAAATAATATTTCGAGTTATAACGATTTTAAATTACACCACGTCTTTAATTTATTTTAAATTTTAAATTAAAAAAAAACCTTACGAAGCTTTATCATATGAATTTATTGATAGATAATATGCTAAACCATAACAAAAGAATTTGAAATTTAACCCAAAAACTAAAAATTATTTTTAAATGTGTCCCGGAGGTTTTTAAATCCTTTACGGCGCAGAGCTAATTCAATGCTTAAATAATGAAATTAATGGCTGACACCGGAATTTCAAAATAACTTTATTTTTAATTAAGATATAGCTGTGTTTCCAGTGTTGCTAGATTGGGGATTTTGTCCTCATTTTGGGGAATTTTAAACTTCTTGGGGAATTTTTTGGGGACAAATAATTCTTGGGGACATGGTTGGGGACTATGAACATTTTTGGGGAAAAACTTGGGAAATTGTTTTCTCAATTTCAATTTTTACTTTCAGACATTTGCCAATTACTGGATCGGTCTTAAATTCGATTTTGATTTGGAAAACGAAAGTAAAATATATAGAAATAATAAATATAAATTCTCGTGGTCGGGCTCACCATTTATATGTACTACTTAATCATCACGATCTGCCTTGGACTATCCCCCACCTCATTTATCAAATAAGTAAATAATGAATAATGAAATGAAAAGAATGTTTTCTAGCTTAAGTCAGACAGAAGCAGATAATGCCAACACATCTCAGATTCAGTCAAATCCCAACTTTTTAAAGATTAACTAAACCTTGAAAAAGTTACTGGTATAAAAAGAGCAGATGGAACTAATGTAATGATAGGCAAGCGTCATCGAGTGGCAAAAATTTAAATAACATGTATAAACGAGCTTGTCGTTGTAAAATGTGTCTCTTATTCTCGTCAATAAGCTGTGAATATACATGCAAAATTCTGTTAAAGAGTTTTATTTTTTTTCTTTTGGAGGGAGGGGGAAGGGGTGGGGGAAGGTTAATGGGGAATTTTTTCAAAAAAATGCTTGATTTGGGGAAAAAAATTGAGTTTAAATTTGTAAAAAAAAAAAATTATAACGAAAAATTGAAGTTTGAGAACTTACCTTTTTGAGTCGAAATTGCGTTGGGGACTTTTCCCGAAAAAAGCCCTGATTTGGGGAAAATTTCAGAAATTTTGGGGAAAATGGCTTTCGACAATCTGGCAACACTGTGTGTTTCACACATTCAATAAACCATAATTTTTTTAACCAAAATTCTGGTGTCAGCGTGGCATTTGCGAATTAAAATTAAGTGGTTTCATTGATATACCACCGCGCCTCAATGGGTTAAAACGAAAAAAATGTTCTGATTGAATGAAATACCATTTTCTCTACCAAAATACTGGTGTGCAAATCCGCAGAAATCTCACACCTTTTTTATGTCTTGTCTCACGTTTTCTAACAAAACCACTACACCTAGGTAAGTATTTCTTAAAAACATTTTTGTGCCTAAAAAATAAATAGAGCCCAAAATATAGCATATAACACCAACAGACACAATTTACCCTACTATTGGAGAATCGCCTTTATGCTCAGACACACAAAACATATATTTATATGGAGAAACAGTACAATATTTTTCCTTCAACCCTCCAAGTGTTTGGAACGTAATAATCCGTTCACTAAGCTCCAGGTTTCACTGCAATATAAGCAATATTTAAGATAATATAATTCCATAGATATAATGATTTTCAATACATTTTAGAATGATTTGTACTCTCAAGGATTACATTTATATTTGTAATTAAGTTTTTTTTTTATGTTTTTTTTTTCTATGAAAAATAATATTTTCTGAGCATTTAAACTAAAAGCAGAGAAAACAACATTACAATTTTACTCATTTGCAAGACGCTCAAAGGGTAAAAAAATAAAATATATCTACTACTTGAAATAAATAATTCCCCATTTCTTGAACTTTGTTAGAGATAATATCTTATAATCTAAAAACACAAAAGCGTAACAGAATAATGGTACAGCAAGTCAAAATCAAATAATGTACTGTCTGAAGATTGCATTTCTTTTAAAATAAAAGCATTAGAATGAAGAAGCAAAATTTTATAAACTTTCAAAACGAAGAAGCCTTTGTAGTACTTATTTTCAAAAATAACAAGAAAGATTCTAAATTTTGAATGCATGTTTTTTTATGTGAGATATAAGTCAATTTTGTTCCAAATACATCTGATATCTAATTATTTTTACTTTTTTTTCTATCTTTATATATATATATATATATAAAGTATTGTATTGTGAAAATTTTCGAAGGATATACTTGTTGTAAGGGTCAGAGGATCCGAAAAACGTTTTCTTACAAAATATCTGTTTGTAAGTTTGTTTATTTGTGTGTAACACAAATTTTGTCGGAATGCTAACTTAAGAACTAATAAACGGAATTTGATTAAAATTTAGATTTAGTTAGTACCTGATATAAACTGATGCTTATTTTTTTTTTTTTTTTTTTTTTTTTTTTTGTGTGTGTGTGTGTGTAAGACGCTCAACAGGTGGCGCTGCTATGCTACATCTTTTCATAATTTCTCCATTAGCAATATATCAAAAACTATTGCTTGGATATTTTAAAAATTGCAGATTATGCTGAACGTTGATATAATTTAATACAGATTATTTTTTGGTATAAATATTACAGAAACGTAATTGCTTGCCTCTCAAAGCGTTAATATGTTATTAAATCTCTCTCTATATATATGTTACGCTAACGTATGTGGCACGAAAATCACGATTATTTGTTAGTTGTTTAATGGCAACATCCAAATGAAACACATCTTATGGGTTACTATGCAAAAGTCCTTTGGTAAGATTTATGCTGAGGTAAATGAGATTTATTTATATTTTGTTCCTTCGTTGCAATTATAAAGATTCAAAATATCATTATTTTTATATTTTTTTCTGTTCTTTTTACTTAAAAAAATAAAAGTCGTGAATTTTAAACTTTTCAGATTCAAATTAAAGTTATGTATTATAATTGAAATGAGTGAAAGGATTATATAATTATATTTTAAATAATTAATGAAATACGAAAAAATGCCACGGATACGATATTTGGCGAATTATTGTTTGCGCCAGGCTTGCATTAAAATACTGAGTTCTTGATTTATCAGCACAGATGTCATATATGCACCACATTGGCGCGTTATTTTTCTGACGCCAACTTTGCAAAAATCCCGTTTTCAAATAGCAGTTACATACATACTTTTAAACTAATTAATGTTATTTTAAAAAGGAAATATTAATTTTTAAAAATATTTAGTTGATAATTATAGAATAAAACAATTTATATCATATTAAAAAAGAAAATAAAAGCAAGCAAACAGTTTATTAGTAAATAAATACCAATAGCCGGGTTGCAAATAAACAAACACTCAACGTCCCAGCGCGTTTCACGCCAACTCCTCTAGCCAAGCGCTTTGGCGGAAAGATGAAGTTCGACGTACAACGTGCATGCTACATTCTATTCTAGTACCATACTTTGAAGTTTACATGTGCAAATATTTATATCCTGCTAACTTAAATATTTTGAATACAAAATATTCAAGTAAAAAAAATTTTCTTTTTCAAAGAAAATGCTTTTGAACTTGCAAATTAATTTAAATCTACACAAACTGTCATTGATTAAACTAAGTCGAATACTAATGCTATTACAATAAGAATATACTGTTACGAAGTAAAGGTTGATGCTGAAAAATTTAAATTGCACTTCTAGTGTTATGAAGGTATAATAGTTGAAACAATAGTTGACTTAATTCATCAAGATATTTCAACATAGTTCCAAAAGTTTTTACGAACTTGATTTGTTCTACATGCTTTGGGGTTTAGGATGAAATACTCATTAATTAAAATAAATATTTAGTTAAGCATTTTTTAATTATCGTTTTCTTACAAATATTCCAAAAACAAGACGTACGCGGTCAAATGGATGAAATATGAAAAATCGAAGCAACTTCGGACTTGCAAGCCCTTCGAAGTTCACCCCCCCCCCCCCCAAAGCGCTTGGCTATGGAAGAACGCTGGGACTTTGGCGTGAAGAGCGCTGGGACTTTGAGTGTTTGTTTATTCGCAGCCGGGTTACCATGTGAGACACATGTAACTGCCATTTTGTTGCAATCGTGACAATGTGGTAAGCATATGGCATCTGCGTCTGTTTCTCTAGCAGAATCTTCTAATTTGTCAAAAAAATGAACAACTAAAATAAATTAAAAATAAAAGTAATATGATTTACGCTTAGTATATATTCAAGAAATACCAAAATGGTCGCCAAAGGCGGCTAGTAAGGTTAAATAAGGTTAATTTTACTGCTTTGAAAAAGTTATCCCAATCAAGAATTCTGAAATCAAAGAAATAAACGCACTAAAAGCACTGTTTTCATGTTGGATAGTTTGACATAGTACCGACGACTTGTCATTGTTTCAACATGTGAGTATATTTTTATGCAGTGTGTTTCACTAGCAGATCAACCACTTGAAGCAGGCGTAGGGGACACATAGACGACATGGAATCACCTAGCAAAGCAAGGTCCAATATGCCGTAGGGGAAGATGGGGATACTTGAGCCATTTTTTAAATTTTAATTTTTTAAAATTTTTTAGAATTTCTTAGAACAAAATAAAATATTGAAAATGAAAATTTGATATTTTTTCTTCAATTGAAAACCACTTTCAATTAATTTTGAACTATTTTTCTATGTCTAATAAATTTTTACTTTTTCTTTTACATTGTGGCTCAAGTATCCCCATGGAGGGGATACTTGAGCCAGATGTCACATTCGCACCAGTATTTTGCAAAGAAAAAACCGATTTACAATATACGCGAAAAAATGCATTAAACCTTTTTCAAATAAATTTGGTCGAATTTTCTGGTGTCGTTGTGACATTTCAGAATTAAAATTTTGTGGTAGAAAATTCTACCAGCAGAGCTCAAAGGGTTAATCACCATACTTTAAAAATGGTACCAAGGTATATGATTTCTTTTTTACATGTTCAGAACTATAAATATGTTACCATGTTGCCAGTTTTAGAAAGAAAAATTGAACAACTGTAGAGATAAAGGGGGTGGCTCAAGTATCCCCTATGCTCAAGTATCCCCACTCTCCCCTACTTGTGAATTATGGCTCAAAAAAAAGTTGACAATGGGCTACTTTTAAAAATTCAGATTTCTTGATTTATGCCACTTTTTATAAATGATAAAATTCTTCTTACAAAATAAATTCATAATTAAGGGGAAATTAAAAAGAATTTTACAATTTCAAATACTGATACCAATTAATTGATCTGAATTTTTTAAAAAAAGCAGCCCATTTGCAGCACAAGTTCATAGAAACAGAGAATAAAAACAAAAACGCAAACACATTTCCGTAATTTTGCGCGCAAACGTCGTGCTTAAGAGCCCACAATAGTCACAGAAAAAGTACGCAAAAAGACCCGGATGACCATGTAAAGTCTATGGGAGCGTTCTTTTCTAATATCTCGCTCAAATTTTAATATTTTTGCATGATTTTTTTTGCACAAGATAGCTGAGGGCAATCCACAACCGGGCTAGTTTTTACTTTTTCGATTTTGGTTATATATTTTTTATATTACGATAGTTTCAGTTTCAGAACCGGTTTAACCTTCCGTCTACCAGACGGGTCCATTGGACCCGACAGCAATATTTCTGGTGTCAATGGTAAAATGAGAAATTGTCGATTGACACCCTAATTTATAAAGGACTTGTCTAGATATTACTAATTCCTTAATTTAAGCTTTCATTGTAAAAGCAAAATTATATTAAAATATTACTGGTGCCGTTTGCAAGTTTGGAATTAAAATTAGGTGTTGCCGTAGATAAATGGGTGTTTTGTCTGGTAGACGGAAGGTTAAACCGGTTTCGAAAGTTAAAGTAATTTTTTAAAGAAAATCTGAAACAAAAATTGAAAAAGTAAAAACTAGCCCGGTTGTGGATTGTCCTCAGCTATCTTGTGCAAAAAAATCATGCAAAAATATTAAAATTTGAGCGAGATATTAGAAAAGAACGCTCCCATAGACTTTACATGGTCATCCGGGTCTTTTTGAGTAATTTTTCTGTGACTATTGTGGGCTTTTAACACGCATTTGACTTCTTTTTTATTAATAAATTTTCTGGTTCGAAGAAGACTTCACTAAACCACGGCGTACACGCAGGAAATTACGGTAATGCGGCAGAAAACATTTCATTGACAGGTTGTAGTTATAGCTGTTAACTTTTACGCATTTTTGCTACCACTAAAATTCTACAGAGATTTTCCATTTGTTTAATCATAAGATTTCTACGATTAAGTAAGACAATATTTGTTATAAAATTTTTGTGGTAGGAAAATTGCGTAAAGTTGGCAGCTATGTTGTACTACAAAAGATGGTCGAAATTACGATCAGAAGTTGTCAGACAAACTTGACAGCGACCTGCTCTTCCTTCAGTTGAATACGACATCGCTTGAATATCTGTATCTGCCGGTAGGATACGCGATGCCTTCTTCCATAACTTAAGGAATTTTATGCGGCGCCGCTGTTAAGGCTCCAGTCCCTGTCCGCGAAGACACTCACGAGCTAATGCTATTCCTATGGGGAAGCATTTTTCTAATAACTCTTTCACATTTTGACAATTTAGATTTTTTTTTTCGATTTTGAATGGAGATATTTTTTATAAAGTTACTTTCACTTTCAGAATAGGTTCAGAAAGTGAAAATAATTTTATAAAAAATACTTTTGTCCAAAATTTAAAAAGTGATCAAGGAGCAATCCTTAAAGAGACTTCAGCTATCCAATGCAAAAAATTAAAAATGTCAAAATGCGAAAGAGTTATTAGAAAAATGCCTTTCTATAGGAACAGCATTAGCTCGTGAGTGTCTTCGTAGACAGGGACTGCATCCTTAAGCCTGCCTGACTTCTTCTGGTTGTAATTTCGACCATGTTCTGTTGTACAACCTTTGAATAAAATGTTTTCTGTCCCATTAATGTGTAGCTGTTTCTGTTCTTTTTCTCTGCTGGTTTGTACTCGTGTAGCCTGTGGGGTGCTTTTTTAAAATTCAGATTACTTCATTGACAGAATTTTTTTTTTTTTTTTTTTTAGTTTGAAAAATTCTAATTCTAATCGTCTTAATTAATGTTTTGTTTAAAAAGGGGAATTAGACCATTTTCTAAAAGTGTTGATAATCAAAAAATCTAAATTTAAAAAAGTAGATCACTGGCAACATTGGTTGTACTGTAACTCACCACTACGGCGTATTGGACCCTGCATTGCTGTGTGACTCCGAATCGCCTCTATACCCCCACACCTCCTGCAACTATGTCCGTCTGGAAGTAAAACACCGTATACGTAAGTGCATTAATATATCATGCAATTTTTTTTTTAAATAGTTAAAAAAACATTTTTTTTTTAAATTTAGTATTATTTTTTTCATCTGAACTGTCTCAGAAAACAAGATTATATATCTTGAAAACATAAAAGTATAACATAAAAATACCATACACTTAAATCACGTACGGCTGCAAATCCAATATCTTTTATAAGAAAAGTATTAGAAAAAATGAAGAAATGATCAAAATATTATAACTTTCAAAAGAAAAAGCTTATGTAACTATTACAAAAACTATCACTATATTTTTCTCTTAAAAACTACATGTCCAATTTTGTGCATTTTTTTTTTTTTTATTTAACTTAACTTTTTTTATATGTGTAGAGGGAATATTGAAAAATCATTTTTATCTCACTTCTCGATAAGCTAGATTTCGAAAAAAAATTGCATTGGTTTGTTTCTGATTACGAAATCTATTTTAATATTTTCAAGTCATAATTTTAAATTAGTTTAACACATTTTTGTATGGACCGTTCTCAGGTGCTATATCTCCAAACATTTTTTATGAATACAATTATTTACAAGACGCAAAAACATAATGTTAACAAACAAGTTAATTCTACGACAAACAGTAGCGGTTGGTCAGGGGGGGGTGCTGCATCAATTTATTCACACCCATAAAATTATATGGTAATTTCAGTTTAATTTAATCAATAAAATTTGTCGAATAAGTAACAAGAAAGATTCTGTTAAATTTTAGTGGTGTGAAAAATCATATGCAGCACTCTTTGACGAGCCGCTACTGACGACAAATCAACTTCGCAAAGATATACCAACTGACTATAAAAAAGTAACAACAAAATATTTTAAATGCGACAAAGTAGGAAAAAAGTGTGTGTGTTTTTATTTATCTTTTAATTACATTATATTATCAATTAAATTGTAATTATGAATTAAAAATACAACTAAAAATTATTGAGTAGATAGCTTTAAAAAAATTCTTTTGCTTTTCCTCTTAATATGTATCTTAATATCGAAATAGCAAAAAAAAAAAAAAAAAAAAAAAAAAAAAAATATATATATATATATATATATATATATAAATAATTATTTAATGAATTGTCTATACCTATTTAATAAAGATGTAAAGTTTGTTTCTTTGTAAGGATAATCACAAGAATTAACGAACCGATTTCAATTTGGTGACAGTCCCTGCTCCGATATAAGGTATATTTTATGTTGTTATTATTACCACCTGGGGTTGCAAGAGCAAAAAATGTTCTAAATTTCGTAATTTTTTGAAAAATTGGGAGATCTAACATTTTGAAACTTGCATGGTAATTATTTAAATAATGCAATGCTTTCTAAGAACCGTCAAAAAATATTCCAAATTTAAAAGGAAGAAGTCAGCGAAAAGCGCACAAAGTGTTCTAAATGCGTTTTTAACTACGATTTTTATGGTATCTTACGAAATGCCAAACCCATTTAAAAAATAATGGTTGCATATTAGTGGTGATACATCCTGTTCAAACATAAGCTATATTTTCTGTCGGTGCCGCTAACATATTCACAATACCTATTCAGTTCAGATTTCGAGCCTTTCTGATTGGCTCGTAAGATTCAGACCATATTGATTTTTATTGTCTTATAGGTGATGATCGACTTCATACTGCTACATACATTTTTAACAGGCATCATTTAAATGTTACACAATTTAAGGATGATTCTGAATAATTTGAGCAATTACGCGTAGTGTTCACTTTTAATAATGTTACTATTGTTTGTGCGAGGATTTATAATTTTTGTAAATTAGTTTTTATCTTGTAATGCGTAAATTCTTCGAGGTCATAAAAAAATGCCCTGAAGCAATCTAAAAAACGTGCATGAATTCGTTTATACCGCAATCATTAAAATGAATATTAAAGTCTTATTATATAAAATGCAAATATTGTTTAAAATTATTTTATAAATTGATTGAACATTGAGAAATCAAAATTTTCCATTTTTTCATTAAAATTAATGTTTGTAACATAAAATAGAAACGTTGAGTTTTTCCCTAATGAATTTTATAACTTAAATGAATGTTGAAAAAAAAAGAAACTTTCCATTTTTTTCCATTTAAATTATTTTCTTATAATTTAGTTAAACATTAGGGGAAAAACTATTTTTTTTTTCAATTTTATCGTTACTTGGATTCATATTATGGCTCTACAATATTAGAGGGAAACGCCATATTAGAAAGCTACTACTCACTCACACCCTTAGTTTAGTACAAAATCTTAATTCAGTGAACACCACTTTCAAAGATAAAGTCAGTATAGTCTGGTCTGTATATCTGAATCTTTCGAGCCAGTTGAAACGATTCAAGATCTGAACCGAGTAGGTACTGTGAACGCCGCTACCAACAGAGGGCTGCTGAAGAAAAAAAAGAAGCATTCTGAATTGCGATTTCTGCATTATTAAAGTGGCTCGAAACATTAAATATGGCATAGGAGTAATATAATATACATGTCCTCTAAGAGCAGCTATAAGTAAATTTAAAATTTAAAAGTTGTGAAGCGAGGGGAAGGAGCAAAAAGCGCACTAAAAATTTTCTAAATTGCAATTTTCATTCAACCTGAGAAAATACTATCATGATTTTAAAAGTAATCATTTCGAATCCATGGTGACAATCTCTGACCCTTCGATTTTGGTTTCAAGTTTAAAAAAAAAAAAATACTTTAACTTTCAGAACTGGTTTGAAACGGTTGTGAAATTAAACCATACTAATATAAAAAAAAATCTGAAACCAAAATAGAAAAAGTAAAAACTAGCCCGGTTGTGTATCGTCCGCAGCTATCCTATTCCAAAAAAAATCATGTAAAAATATTAACATTTGAGCGAGATATTTGAAAATATCGCCTCCATTGACTTAACGTTATCATCCGGGTCTTTTTCCAGCAGCAGTGTGAGCTCTTAATTTTAAAATGTAAATCTGTACTAAGAAGATGGTTTCTAAAATATTGAAAACTTTAAATGAATACTTAAATAAGCGTATGAATTGAGCATAAAAGTTTCAAAATATTTTCTAATTGTTATTTATTTAAAATTAACTTTAGTTCCTCTTCTTAATCTTAGTCTCATTTCTGCTTAATCCAACGTAATAATGAGGCATAGTCCAGCTATGGCTTAAATGGTAATATTTAAGTTATTCCTAAAAGTATGCAATTTCTTCTAATAAAAATTAAACATACAAAAATCCCTTGGCAAATTTCAATTATTACGCGAGCAAAGCCGTAGGGTTTACTAGTATTTAATGATTAGATTATCAGGAACTAAAATACCGTATTTACTCGTGTATTGGGCGCACGCGTGTATAAGGCGCACCCCTACTTTACAAATAAAAATGACGATTTTTTAAAATCTCGTATATAACGCGCACCATAAATTTGATACGCTAATGAAGAATGACCAAATGAATTTCAGTAAAAAAAAAACGTCGAAACAAACTATATCTGACCAGAAAACAAAACGAAAATGCATTTTTAGACTTCGGGTTGTAAGAGAATGACGGGAAATAGGAATGAGTGACGGTAAAGAGAATTTCTAATTAGCGTTTAGATAATGTCATTAGCTCTGTTGTATAAAAAACTGCAAGGAATGAAATAAATATGCAGTAATACTTCAATTAAGTAAAATTTTCCGAGTTTTAATTTCTTCTTTGAATAATTTCTTGCTTCATATGTATATCGTTCGACTGCATCCAACAGTAAAAAATTATTAAATATTAAAATTAAACCTAGGACTTTTGCCCTATTTTTTTGGAAAAAAAAGTGCGCCTTATACACGAGTAAATACGGTAGTTCACGCTTTTATTAAACGTGAATTAAAGCGAAGATTTTTCTGAGATCGGGGTTCATGCCAAATTGACGATCGATAAGATTTTTTTTTTCGTTTGGCCTACATGGAACGCAGACATGAAACTCAGCAGAATTTTTAATATAAACATTCAATCATTAAAAAAATATATTTTTCCAAAAATATTTTTTTTATTATTTTTTTAATTATCGATATATTTTAACTGCTAAGTGCCAGAATTTTACATTAATAATATAAAAATAAAGAGAAGTTTATATAACGAGGAATTTTCTATTTAAATTTACTGGCGGAATTTTCTCCTCGTGCTCTGCTAATCAACCCCAGCAAATATTTGTTATATTTGAAGTTTCACTATTTTAACCTCCTAGCGACGGAGTCTTTTACAAAATTTTTAATCATTTGTCACCGATTTTTAAAACCAAAAATTCAAAACATTTTGAATCGAGAAATTGCTCTGATTAAATAAGGCAAATTTTACAGTAAAATTTTATCGGTGAAAATAAACAAGGATTCTGAGCAATTTATGTAGCACGTATACTGGTCACTCGACCCCAAACGGATAACGATAAGTCAGTTCCTTTTTATTAACTTTTTGAGGGGCAAGCTATTACGTTTGCATAATTCATAACTCCCACCGACAATTCTAAGAAAAAAATTACGTCTAAATAAGGAAAGGTAATTTATGACTTCTTTTCATGAAAGTTTGAAAAGTTAAATTTAATACTCTTTTTGTCCCAAATTAGTTGCGACATTTAGGTTGAAAATTTTGTCCCAAATTAGTTGCGACATTTCAAATAGGCGGAGTCATAGATAACTTCCGATGCAATTTAGTAAATCGACATCAGTTATGTTATACTAGAATGAATATAATGTTGTATACTAGGTGTCAAAAGCAATGATACTCGAATGTAAAGTAATAGTAAAGAATGAAATGAATAATAAGAATCGCTTTCTGTACTGGAATGTTTGCAGTGATGATTGAAAAATGTTTAGCTAATCCATAATTCCATAAATACTGCAGCTATTAAATGTAATGTTCATCGTAATGTTCATTATCACATTCCGTTTGCAGAAGCAGTCAAAGGCGTCAAAAGTAAAAGATGAGGATATTTAAAATGTAAATTTACAAAAAAAAAAAAAAAAAAAAAAAAAAAAATGTAAATGCTGACAAAAAAAAAAAAAAAAAAAAGAGATTTTTTTTTAGCTAATTAGCAAAATTAAAGATTCCAAATAAACGAAAAAAAACATCTGCAAAGATTATCATAGGCTGTTATAATTCGTAAATCATAGTAAACAGAATTCTCAAGGCGAAAATGTTTTTGAACGTGTTTCATCCACCAAGTCTAATAGAAAAAAAATATCGACATAATGCGATTTTGTTTGTAGCATCTTCAAGCTAAAGGATATTTTTCAGAAATATTAGAATGAATTTTTCTGAAAATGAATTTATGATTGATTAGCTTGAAGATAGTTTTATGTGATTACTGTTTAAAAAGCTTTGCTAACTGGGGCGTGGCTTAGTAGCAAGTGAAACGAGTTTTTTTTAACTGATTCAATACTGATTTATGGAATGACGTGGGGAATGCTAGGTAAGTAAATTTTGTAGATTAATAGTAATGCTATCTCAAAAGCGTTAAAACAGAAACATGAAAGCATAAATATGAATAATCAGAACAAAAGTATTCAAATGTCGCAACTAATTTGGGACAGAGGGAGTAAATTTTTTTTCGTGCAAATCTTCATTAATCGTAGGTGGATTAAAATCTCACCGCCCCTAAAGGGGTTAATAATACTTTTATGATTATAAACATACCGTGAAATCGTCTATAGCATCAAAATCAAATAGTTGAGGAATTTGATTATTTGGTTTACTTAAAAACTATTATAGATGTCGGAAAATTTTATTTGTCCTAGTTTTAAAGACGGCATTTTTCGTATGGTTAACATTATTATTTTTCAATTATTATTAGCCATGTATTTAAAATGCTACATTACTCGGATGAACTTTTAATATTTTAAAATTCAAATTATACCATTGAAAAGTTATGTAATAAAATTTAATGATTTATTAGAGAGCAAATATTTAAATGTTCCAATTTACCGTAATTTCGGGTGTATAAGCCGCGGATCAAACAATTCTTTTTGGACCCAGAAATCTTATTTAGTGATTGAAGACAAATATTTACGGCGATCTGACTAGTTACATCTGTTTCTTAAAAAATTCTGGGTCGAAAAAGAATTGTTTGATCTGCGGCTTATACACCCGAAATTACGGTACATCTTATTTTGTAAACGGGACAGATTTCACCGTTAACTATAATAGTTTGACTTGAAATTGCATGAAAAACCTATTCTTAAAATTACTATTCTGTATAATAAACCAGTTACGTGAAATATTACATTTCGATTACAGATAATTGAATATCTCTGTGACAATTATCAACTGCATGTTCAGCTCGTAGTGATGAAATATGCAGTTCTGAATATACTTATCAGGAATCAAATTCAATCTCTCTGTGCAAATGCAAATATTTCCCTCAAGCAATATAATCTAAGTTTAGCAGTATTTAATCATTTATGTTGCAGTGAATATGGACTCAGCATATAAATGTAAATGTCAACATTCTCCTCCAAACTCTTTTAATACTTTTTGATTTTGATACTTAATAAACTTATTTGTCTTGAAAAACGTAACTCTGCGCACAGAGCACTATCAATACTTAAGTATTGAAATGAATGGTTGACACCGGAATTCGAAAACAAATTATTTTTAAATAATAATAAAAAAAAAATATCTCCTTTTCACATACTTAATAAGGCGAATTTTTGTACCAAAATTCCGATGCAAATACGGCTTGTGGGAAGTAAAATTAAGTGGTTTCACAGGCGTACCATCGTCCCTCAAGAGGTTAAATAGAATTTTTTTTTTACTCTCTAATGGGGCCGTTTCCAATCTTTGGGTCGGAGCTGGTGTTTTGGTTGTCCGCAGAACAATTAAGATAGACAGCATAGACATATATCTTTTATTTTATCTGTTTTATAAAAAAATATAAGAAACATAATATTTTACAGCCGCAATGATAATGAAAGCTATTAGCTTAAGGTTAATTCTATGAAAACTTGTCATGTCTGTCACACAGCTAAAAATCGCTGTGCTTGTTTGCCACCGTTATTTTCCAAAAGTTTCCTTCGCCCTATTCAACTGATGTGATATCTCCGGTAAAATAAGTCTCCTTTTTCCGTTCTAAAAAACTGGTAGCCAAAAATCGTTCTATGTTACAGACATGATAAGTGTTCATGGAATTAGCCTTAAATTAACACTAGAACCGCCGGTATTTTACTCAAGTTTTAGAAAAAATAATTTCTCACCAGAATTTTATTTTTAAACTATTTAACTTATTTAAATGGCGTATTTTTCCGTTGCATATATCTAACATATCTAATGATGAAAATTCTGGTTCGAATCGACTGTTATCAATCGCTCAGGGGTCATTTTGACCCCTAATGGCGGTTCTAGTGTTAAAACTACGTGAAAATATAGTATATTCTCAAAATTTTCCGGAATAGACAAGTTCAGTCCGTAAATGTGAAATGATTTACTGACTTGGTTCTAGTTAAAGTTTCGGCGATTATTTTAGTTAAAATTTTCTTTTAACTTTTACTGATAGGAAAAATCCGTTCAAGTTGGAGCTATGCTACATTAGTCGCATACTTTTATCATTCTAAAATTCAGATTATACCTTTAAAAAGTTAAATACAGAAATTTAGTGATTTATCGCAGAAGAAATATTTAATGCTCCTATTTGCATTTTATTTTGTATACGGTACGGATTTTAACGTTCAATATAATAGTATGACTTCAAATTGCATGAAAAATCTATTCTTAAAATCACTATTCTACTTTATAATCAGCCAGTTACCTGTAATATTACATTTCGATTTGAGATAATTGAACATCACAGTAATTATTACCAAATGAATGTATCAAATATTATTATCAATTCACTCTTAGTGACGAAATATGCAGTTCCGAATATACTTATCAGGAATCAAACTCCATCTCTCTGTGCAAATGCAAATACTCCCCTCAAGCAATATAATCTAAGTTTAGCAGTATTGAATCATTTCGGATGCAGTGAATATGGATTCCGCATGTAAATGTAAATGTCAACATTCTCCTGAAAATGTTTTAATACTTTTTGATTTTGATACTCAATAAACTTATTTGTCCTAAAAAATTTAATTCTTTGCTGCACAGAGTGATTTCAAAACTTCGAAATTGAAATTAATGGTTGACACCGGATTTTTAAAACAACTTTTAAATAAGAAAAAAAATCGTTTTACGAAGCTAGTGAGGAATATTTCTAACCAAAATTCTGATGTCAATACGGCTTGTGAAAATTAAAATTAAGTGGTTTTATATATCTGTACCATCGCCCCTCAAAGGATTGAATAGAATTCTTTTCTTTAACTCTGTAATGGGACAGTTGCCAATCATCTCTAATGCGGTAGTTCCCAATCTTTAGGTCGCGACTCACTGGTGGGTCGGAGCGGCTGTTTTGGTGGTTCGTCGAAAAATCGAGGTCAATCACAGAAATATATCTTTTATTTTATCAGTTTTATAAAAAAATATATAAAGCACAACATTTTACTACAGCAATAATAATGAAAGCTATTAGCTTAAATTAAAACTTCGTGAGAATCTAGTATATTCTTAACCTTTTCTGGAACAGACAAATTCTGATCGTAAATGTGAAATGATTGACTGACATCTTAGTGTCGTTAGATTTTGGCGATTATTTTAGGTAAAATGTTCTATTAAATTTTAGTGGTAAGGAATATCCGTACACATTGACAGCTGTGATATATTATTCGCATACTTCTATCATTCTAAATTTCAAATTATGCAATTAAAAGCTATGTATTGAAATTTAGTGATTTATTAGAATACAAATATTTGAATGTTCCCATTTGCACTTTATTTTGTATACAGTACATATTTTAACGTTCACTATAATTGTTTGACATGAAATTGCCTAAAAAATATATTCTTTAAATCACTATTCTACTGTATAATAAGCCAATTACATGAAATATTACATTTCGATTACAGATAATTGAATATGACAGTAATTATTATCAACTGCACGTTTAACTCGTAGCGACGAAATATGCAGTTCCGAATATACTTTTGAAGAATCAAATTCAAACTCTCTGTGCAAATGCAAATAATCCCCTTTAAGCAATATAGTCTAAGTTGAGCAGTATTGAATCATTTTGTATGCAGTGAATATGAACTCAGCATGTAAATGTAAATGTCAACATTCTGAAAATGTTTTAATGCTTTATGATTTTGATACTCAACAAACTTATTTGTCCTTAAAAACAACCTTTTGCAGCACAGAGCACTTTTAATACTTAAAAATTGAAATTAATGGTTGACACCGGAATTTGAAAACAGCTTTTCTTTAAATAAAAAAAAAAAGCTCTACTTTAATAATTTAACAAGACGAGTTTTTTAAACCAAAATTATGGTGCCAATATGTTCTGTGGGAATTAAAATTAAATGGTTTCTTAAATAAATCATCGCCCCTCAAGCGGTTAAATAGAGATTTTTTCTTTAATTCTCTAATCGAACGTTTTCCAGTTTTCGGGTCGCGACCCACTGGTGGGTCGGAACGGGAGTTTTGGTGATTTGCGGAACAATCAAAGTATAACACAAAAATATATCTTTTACTTTACGTATATATATATATATATATATATATTTATATGAGAAACACAATATTTTACAGCCGCAATAATAATGAAAGATATTAGCTTAAATTAAAATTTCGCGAGAATCTAGTGTATTCTTAACCCTTACCGTAACAGACAGATTCTGGTCGTAAATGTAAAATGATTGACTGACACCTTGGTGTCGTTACATTTCGGCGTAAATTTTAGAAAAAAAGTTCTATGATGTTTTAGTGGTAGGAAAAATATGTACAAGTAGACAGCTATGCTATATTTTTCGCATACTTTTATCATTCTAAAATTCAAATTATGCCATTAAAAAATAAATACTGAAGTTTAGTGATTTATTACAAAACTAATATTTAAATGTTCCCATTTACATTTTATTTTGTATACGGTCAGATTTTAACGTTCACCGTTTCACTTAAAATATCATGAAAAATCTATTCTTAAAATCTTTATTCTACTTTATAATAAGCCAGTTACGTGGAAAATTTCATTTCGATTACAGATAGTTGAATATCACAGTAACTTTTATTAATTGCATGTTTAATTCGTAGTGACGAATATGCAGTTCCAAATGTACTTATCAAGAATTAAATTCAGCAGAGTGAAAAACGTGTCTCTGTGCAATATCTCTGTGCAAATGTATTCCCCTCAAGCAGTATAACGCAAGTTTAGCAGTATTGAATCATTTCGGATGCAGTGAATATGGATTCCGCATGTAAATGTAAATGTCAACACTCTCCTGAAAATGTTTTAATACTTTTTGATTTTGATACTAAATAATTTTTTTCTGTCCTGATAAACTTAACCCTTTGCGGCATATACCACGTTCAATACTTAAGTATTGATATTAATGGTTGACACTGGAATTTGAAAACAACTTAATTTTTAAATAAGAAAAAAAGTTTCATTTTACGAATTTAATAAGGCGAATTTTTTCACCAAAATTCTGTTGCCAATACGGTTTGTGATAAAAATACGATAAATTGACCCAAAGATTGGGAACCACCCTATTATAGAATTTTTTTCTTTAATTTTCTAATAGAGTGGTTCCCAGTCTTTGGGTCGCGACCCACTGGTGAAGCGGGTGGTCGGAGCGGATGTTTTGGTGGTTCGCCGACCAATCAAGGTCAAGCATAGAAATATATCTTTTATTTTATCCGTTTTATAAAAAATATAAGAAGCACAATATTTTATAACCGCAATAATAATTTGCCATATTATATTTTATAACACAATAATAATGAAAGCTATTAGCTTAAAACATAACTTTGTGAGAATCTAGCATAATCTTAAACCTTTCCGAAGAGACATATTCTGTTCTTAATTTGAAATGTTTGACTGACACCGTCGTTAGATTTCGACGATTATTATAGGTAAAATTTTCTATTAAATTTTAGTGGTAGAAAAAACCGTACATGTTGGTTCCTATGCTATAGTGTTCGCATACTTTTATCATTCTAAAATTTTTTATGAATTTATTTTTGTCACTTGCTTTTTCGTGGCATACAAAATGTTAACATCACAGTATAAGAGTGATATCAAGAAGAATGCAAAGATTGGGATTTATTTATCAAAATTTAGGATGAGATTTTGACAATTGAAGTTTGTTCTATCTCGAATATAGTCGCAAATGTCAAAAATTCCGATGAAACTAGGTCTTCAAAAGAAGTAGAAGGCGATGCGGATGAAGAAACAGATGTCTCAACCATACCATCATTCGCATCTGCAATGAGTTCGTTCAGCTGACATTGACTGTATGCTTCTTCGATGATGAGCCGTCCTTAGGGGTGTGCGACAGGTGCGGCCGCACAGGGTCTCGCGCCTAGAGAGGCCTCGCACCTGGATGCAAAATATTTTTTATAAAAAGAAGGCATTATAGAAAATCCTTAATATAAATGTATGATTTAAGTTAAGAAAAGATAGTGGTCCTGACATAAAATATAGCCAATGTTGAAACAAAGACTTTGACCATAATTTGCCACCATTACTTTTGAAATTGGTTCTGTAGTTCGAGAAATTACTCCTATAAACACACAAACGCCACTCCCTTATAGTAGCTAAAGGATCGAATCCTGGCTCCATGAGTCACAGTATATAGGTGAAAACCATTCTGTTTTATTGTTAGTATAGATCAGCTTATGTTAAGGATAAGAAAGAAGGACGTAAAATCCTTGCACCTGGCCTCGCTTTAAGCCGTGCTCCATAAGGACGTCTCTGCTTCGATGAATGCTGGTCCCTCCGTTGAAGGATTCTTCTACCACATCAACAAAGTAGAAAACTTCCTAATAAAATTCCGCCCTAAGTTGCACCAAACCAAGGTATTTCAAAGTTCCGAACCAATGAATTTCATTGGTCGCCTCCTCAAATTTCATTGGCTGATCAAGGTTTTCATCGTATCCCTTGATTTTTCTATGCTATTTTTTGATATTATCCCTTTAATGATATTTTTATTATTTTTTCTCAATTATTTTTGCTATATTAAAATTATTTTCATATTTTTATTGTATTTTTCGATATTTATCTAAAAATTATTTAGCATTTTACTTAATTTATATAAAAAAATATATGTATGTCTCTAGGCTTTTTCAACTGCTTTACCCTCAGGCTCATTCGACCAACCCAATGATCCGGAATTTCTCTGAAATTCCATTTTTCTTGCTGAACATCTATGCAATACGATAAATCGATTCATCGACTTTGACTGAAGGTAAACTGGAGCAAAGCGACTCCAGTAGGCATTTCTAAAGATCATGCATTGGTTTATTGGTTCAAACCAAGGTAAACGACTTTTTCCTAAGAAACTAAAACTACATCACGATTTTTGTAATGTATTGAATAATTATTTTCCTTGCATACATTTAGTTTGTCTTTCAAAAAATTATTATGAAAATTCATTATTATTCCCCTTTAAGTATGTAATGTATTTTAGTTACTGTTTTCTAAAAATTAACAAAATTTTCGTTTTTTTAATTTTTTATTTATTTATTTATTTATATATTTATTTACATATTTATTTATATATTTATTTATTTATTTATTGGCAGAGAGTACTATATAAAGGGATTTTAATTTTTTTACTGAATAAACAGATATTTAATAAAATTTTGGAGAAAAAAAATTTTTTATTTAAATATTTTAAACTCAAATGTTCTAGAATATCTAAAAATTGTTAGAAATGCATAAAATAAGGGTTATAAATGGCTAAAATACGTTAATAACAATGTCACAATGAGCACTCTTTTTATATGCATTATTATTCGAGAATCTATGAAACCCGGATAAGATACGATTCCGTTTAAGATACGAAATGCTCTCGGTCCATTGATTCGTATCTTAAACTAGTTCCACTGTATTACTCATTTACAGGGCCACACAAAAGAATTCCATCCCTTAATGATAAAAAAGGGAATTGTGTGCGACATATTTTAATTTTATTAAACTATTTCATATATAATAAATTTTATATATATAGCTTAGGCATAATATAAATTATACGATACACTCATGCATAATATGAATTACATAGCATTTACAGGAACACACAAAAGATTTCAAGTAGTATATTCTTTCCGAAGTACTGTACATGTATCCGATGATGGCTGATAGCTAAATGAAATGCATTTTAATTATGATATGTTCGTTTAAGCTTCACTAAGTGTATGCATATTATATGGTGTGTATAAATACTATAGTTGATATACAAGGCTACCCAAAAGAGGTCGCAATACTGATTGAATATGAGCTTAAAATATTTAAAGGTTTAAAAAAAATAAATTGAGCATTTTTAAGCTGAACTCCATTCAATTTATTAAGAAATGTTTGCAGAATATAGATAAAATGATATACAGGGCCACGCAAAGAATTGAATACATGGACGCCTTTTAATGACAATTTCTGAGAATGTGATTTTAGTAGTTTTAAAAATGTTTGAGTTTAAAAGAAGTTTTAGTTTAATACTGACGTGTAATAAAGGTACAAAGTAAACTACAGGGCTGAACAAAAGTATTCAAATATGTTTCCATCGATTAGAATAAATTTTGAAAGAGAAATTTTAACCTGCTAGACATTTTCTTACTAAACTATTTTTTTTCATTATATAGTACTATATAGTATATCAACCGACAGACCAAACACAGGACTATTCAAAAGTATTGGAAAACGTATATGGCTATATACAGGAAACATTATTTTTCTAAACAACGAAGTTTTGTTAAAAGTCGTTAGAAGTGTTGGAAAGTGCTTCATAATCTATGCTTAACGCATGATCTTTCTTACTTGTTTAATTCTGAAATTTTACTTTAACACCAAAAATTTTGAACAGTGTCTTCATTATTTAATGACAGGTACTTCCTGATTACCTAAACAGTTCTTCTTTAAGATTTTCTGATATGAATTCGAAGTTTTAATTGAAAGTAGAGGCCAAATTGGCAACACAATACAAGAGGTAGAAGGAATCATGCACGACGAATATTTAATTAAAAACAGCCGCCTCGGTCGATCAGTTTGGTCGCTTTGAAATGCATGCTATGCATTGCAGCATGCTACTTTACTTAAAATTTAAATTATTTGCATTATCTTTCGATAAATTGAAAGATTCTGACAGAGAAATCAAGAATTTCTTACGATCATCGCAGAATTTCGTACATTGGTTTTTCTTAACCCTTTCCGGCACGGGCAAAATTTATACTAAAATGAGAAATTATCGACTGACACCGCAAACAAATTTTTTGAGTATTTTGAATTCCTTAATTTAAGCTTTTATTGTAAAATCAAAATTTCACTAAAATATTACTGGTGCCGTTTGCAAGTTTGGAATTAAAATTAGGTATCCCAGACCGGGCACAATGTGCCGGAAAGGGTTAAGTATCTCATTTTCTTAACAAAATCCGCTTAATTCACAGAGTCATTTATGTTTCATGGCCATTTGCAATTTTTACATATTATCTCGTTGTGAGATAAATCTCCAAAGATGGATGCCATGTGCCAATTCAATTAATCGTTGCCAATCACTAAAACTTTGCCAGTTCAAAAGCTTTCAGTAATGAAGTACACAAACTCTGCTTTTCCGAGTGGCGTTCGATAAACTTTTAAAGGGTTAACAGGCAATTAAAATAAATAAATAATAAATGTTTTTGAAGATAGCTTATCCCCTGAACTGGTGTCATAAATACAATATAATAAAAACTGGAGAATGTATTATTATACTTTTATTATCTTAAATAACGTCTATATATTACAATTCATATTTCACTCGTATGTTTCTTTTATTATTAGTCCTCACTTGTACTTCACGTATAAAATAGTTTATATTTTCAAAGAAAGTAACTAAGAAAATGTCTGACACGCGCAAATATAGATTATTAAACCCAGCCGAACACATTTCACGGAAATTACTTCACTTCGTATGATTTAACCACAACATCGACTGTCACACAAACTCTGTCGAAATGCCACAAAATTTAATAATAAATTCGGAAGGTGACATCACATTTTCTTTTAGGAGATGAGATTTTTCTTTTTATTAGTGGATAATACAGAATTGCGTTTGCGGTTTACTTCAAATTGCGTTTATTTGTATATGTCGAATGTAACATGTTCAAAGATAAAACTTTATTAAACGAATTTCGGATTTAAGAATTTATCAGCTACATTATAAAACAAAAAAGACTTTCAAAAGTCATACTGATATCAATGATTTCTATTCCGCGCTTGCAAGTTTACTTTCTTAACCACTTAACCGTCGCGCCCGAGACATTCACGGACTGCAAGTTTCACGGCTTATATTAAAAATTGCTTGATTCCTACAAGTTTTATAAAATAGTGCAATTTGGTTTTATTCTAGTATCATTTTACTTGTCATTAAATAAGATGAATATTTCTCTTTTTTTAAAAGTGGTGGGAATAATGAATTTGAATTTTCAAGCCCGTAATTTAATGCGACCATTAAGAGGTTAAAAATATTAAATACAGTAAACTCTTTGCAAGGTGAACTCTGTGTAAGAGGGATGTCTGTCGAACTTAGAAATATTTTTAAATCCTTGCGAATCAATAGACATAGACTGAAATTTGTTTAAGACGAAATATAGTCTACTACGCAAAATTTTCTCGGTCCCGATTTATTGGATCTCGATTGATCCCGATGCAATATAAATTACATCTATGCAATGTAATTTTGCTAGTGGAGATAAACTAGGATTCTGAACGCTTCATGCGACACGTATACCAGTTGCTCTTCCCCAAAGGGGTTAAGCGTGTAATTTCCAATTAAAATTTATATTTGAATTGAAATTAAAATGAAACACAAGGTTATGAAAAATCGAAGAGGATGGAAAAAAAGAATACAAATATCTCGGCAACCAATTATCCGATCAACATCATTCTTTATGCAAAATTTATGTATTTTTTTATCGTATTTTACGTTTACTCCTTAAAATAAAAAAAATTCGAAACTTTTTATGTACCTTTCATGAGACCGAATATTTCAAATGCCCGAAAAAATAATTTGGTATAATCGAAATTTTCTGATATTCAATAGGCTTATTTCCAATATTATATACTAAGGGCACGCGAAATTACAAGTCTCTATCGCAATTCGTTTGGGAGATACAGCGTTTACAGACGCACAGACGGACCACGGCAATTTTTTTTAATGTAAAAATATGTTTTTTGACTCTCCAGTGTTTGAAACGTGAAATTTTTTATTATTTATTTATTTATTTATTTATTTTTAAATTTATTACAAGACTAACCTATACTTCTTATGAAGAGTAAATAATAGTTCCTTGTAGCAGCCCTGGAATAAAAAAAAAATCCAAGGTTTAATTAAAAAAAAAAATCAAACTATGAAAGAGACAAACTTTGGAATGGTTTTCTTTATAAATTTTCTTTATAAAATAAACTCATTGTTTTGCAAGAAAAAACTGCTTATTTCTAATTTGATTTTAATACTTTTAAGAATTAAGGACGTTTCTTTAAATTATTTTTACTTTAAAAGCTATTTTAAAGCTTAAAAAAAGGAAAAAAGAAATATTTTGAACCAGAAACCTTTTTAAAAATTAAAGGAAGTAGTTTTCAAATAACTACCTGAAGCAAGCAAGACATGTTTAATGAGACAAAATTTTTAGTTCAAAATATGTTTTTTTTTTGTTTGTTTGTTTAAGCCGCAGGTTAGCAAGTAAGCGGTTTTCATTCTTAGGCTTTCTTTTTTATTTAAAGTAAAGAACTTCAGCACTTTCTCATACTTCGATTGAAATAAAAAGAATAATTATTAATAATTAATTGTAACGTTTTTTAAAATTCGCAAAAAATTTAAAAAAGGCATTTCTTTGAAATTTAGCTCGGTTTTTAAACATTTCTAAAGCAAAGTAATGAAGATATACAAAAAAAATCCAACAATGAAAGAGACAAACTTTGGAAGCTAATGGTTCTTAAATATATAAGTCTTTTTACGTTTTTACAATATCCAAAGTACTTTTAGTAATGATGTCCGAAAAATAAATGCATCCGAATCATGCTAAAAGTTGTATTTTAAAATAAGTAATTTTTATGACATCTTTAATTTAAATGGAGACGGTACCCTTTGAACTTTTTTGAAAAAAAAAAAAAAAAAAAAAAAAAAAAAAAAAAAAACACCCTCAATTTTTTTGACAAAATTCGAAAAAAAAAAAAAAAATGTAAGTAAATTCTAAAATGTATGTTCTCGTACAATTTTGATTATTTTGTGTTATTTTTAAATTATTCGTAGAAATGTGCTGTATAATTCTAAGTATCGGATTTATGATAAGTTAATTAGAAATCCTCCATGTTTTCATACTTTTGGGTGCAAGAAATCACATCGGTAAACTTACGAAAAATTTTATAGAAGATTTATTTGTTTTGATTAAACTCTGAAAAAAACCCTTTAAAACATCTTGATACCGGAATTCAAAGTGTTGTACACACGCTAATTAAAAAAAAAAAAAAAAAAAAAAAAAAAAAAAAAAAAAATACCCTGCCGGTTTGGCCTACCGACGAAGGTAGATTTCGGAATTAGGTACAGATTTCACCAACGAAAACTAAATCTAGCTTACAGATAAACCCAGTTTCATCACTAAGAATGAGTTCTAGGGACCTAAACCTTTTATGAAAATTCTAATATACACGGATATATATCTGGAATCCATTTAAAAATGGCGAAAACAAAATCAGAGAACTTCAAAATGTTGAAATATGCGAATGTTTCCATAATCTGGTTTTTACTAACTTACATGATGTTATATATTCACCTACTTTTGGTCCATTTTATTTCCAAAGTAACGTAATGTTTGCTTAAAAATATCTCTTTATTTCTTTCTTTATTAATTCTCTCTATTAAAAAAAGCTATTTATTTCCCTTTCCGTCTTTATGTGTAAATCCTGCTATAGCAAAGTTGTGACATAACATTTATTTTTTCTTAAATTCGTCAAACTATTTTTTTTTTCCTTTTTCACGAGCAAATTTTGCAATAGGGAAGTAATTGTTATAGTAAGAATTTTATTGCGTTTTCTTTTAATTATTGTTGCAAACTGCTATAACGAAAAGTGTTTATTTTTTACTGTTTATTTTTTAGGAGTTGGTTTCGCCATGTTAATGCTGTATTTAAATTTTTGAACCGTTCCCATTTAAGCACCCTTGGGCCTATTTTGCCCATTTGCAATCCCTACCAAGATATTGACCAATTCAATGTATTTGGATAGTTTAGATAGGATTCGTGCATAATTGAGACTCTTATCATGTGGATAAAATTTAGTACATACGTACGTACTTACATATATGTATACATACATATATACAGGCTGAGTCATAAATATCGAAACAATAGGCTATCTCCTTAAATATTGCCCCTAGACCCATAGTTCTAGTTTCAAAAATTTATAAAAAAAGGTACACTTTTTGATAAGATAATTGCTACTCCATGGGGGGTCAATTTGGAAAATTATGAAAATTAACTTTTTATACGGCCCCCGTAGGATAAAAATTCGAGTTAGGTAAACTTTCCTTATCCAGTCCTGAATAATACGCAAAAAGTTGCATCTTCATATCTACAAAACTCGCAGAATTACAGCCTTTTGAATAATTCATCAGGTTTTAAGGGATTAGACAAGAATTGAAATGCGCGCAATTTAAAAGACAATGTTACTTTAACAGTTCTAGGAAACGTGTAAAAAATCTGTCTTTTGAGTCAGATTTTTTTTCTTTTTTTTGTGATGGTTAATCATATAATTTGCTAAGAAAATCACATTATAAAATTTATCATAAAATTTTTTAAAAATTTCATATGATTAGTACTGGTTTAATGGGATAGTTAAAAATCGTTATAAATTCCAACATTACTTATCGGATTTCAATTTCTTTCCATTTAATTGATGAAAATCTGATTTTAGTTTTGTTTCAGTGTTTTTGTTTTTCAATATTAATTTAAAAACTATTAAAAATATTTATTGAAAAAATAATATAACTTTAAAAAATCACATTTTCAAAACTAAATAGTTTTTCAATTTTGCCCGAATCAAAACTAATGCAAAATAATTAAAAATGACATGTTTCAAATTTCTACTTTTTTTCTTTAACAATTCTTAACTTTTAATAAGTTCTGCACTGGACGAAATTTTCAATCCCGGTCGCGAACAATCCGTATTAAAATCACTGTCTCTGACTGTCCTAATACGTGCTTGAAATAAGTAAACTTTGGTTCAATCAAAATTTTTACAAAAACCACATAAATTTTAAAATCGATTTTATTTTACAAAAAAAAAAAAAAAAAAACTTTAAAATTTATTTTTTTAAGAATAGTATATTTAAAAATTAAACACAATAAAACCAGAGAAAAAAAATCTGCCTATGACGGAATTCTGTCATAAACAGAAAATGTGTTGATACATGCAAAATGAATACAATAATACCTGAGAAAAAATAAACCATTTAACCTTCCTAAGAAAGGGATTTGTCTATTACGCATTCTTTCTTTCCTATGTGATTCCGTCTTAAAAGGTTTTACTGCATAAAATTTTTCAAAGTATGCAACGCACGGGATATGGATTAGCGATATTAAAATATAAGGGAAACTTTTAGATATAAACAGAGATTCATTGATAAAATAAATGTATCACAGCCTTTGTCGCTTCTTTAATAATAAAAAGTGTAAACATAAAAAACGAAAAACTATAATAAGTATTTTTGGTCAGAACTCCTCCCCGCGAAACAATTTTTAACTCCACTGAAGTAAAATACTATGTAGAAATTCACGGCTGAGCCGGGCTATGATTTAAACTTTTTTCCAGTCTGGTCCGGATTATGATTTTAACATTTTTCCCTGCCGGGCCGAACTTTTTACCCTATGGGTCGGTTTGGGACCGGACCTAGATATTTCGATCCATGCAGACCTCCAGTGCTAACGATCAACATACACTGGTGTGCAAAATTTAAGGGCGAGTCCAAAAATGCCAATTTTCAAGGGATTTTGAAGCGATAATTTTCATGCGAATATTCAAAATGAAATAATATAATTCGAATAATGACTATTACTGCATAATAGCTAATCCATATTACGTCTCATTCAGGTCACGCATGGTCACAAGAGTCACAGTCACTAAGGCGAAACAAAAAAGAGTAAATTCCATATGTCTCTTTTATGAGTTTCAAAGGACTTCTATATGCGACTCCACTGACAAGTTATTGTGACTACTGTTTTGTGGCAAGTCACCAGGTGACTTTACAATGTCGTTTCATGGAGACTCTCGTGTGACCTCTCATCTGAAGACTCAATTTCAAAGTCATCGTGAACGTTTCATTATGATGAATTACCAAATAATGTCCCATTAAAGTCACATGGTGACTTTTCACCATTTTTCACAGTGGTTACTTTACAGTAGGGTCTCTGTCACCATTTGACAAAGTCTTGTGACAGAACGTCACCATGTGACTTTAATTGGACATTATTTGGTAATTTATCATAATGAAACGTTCACAATGAGTTTGAAATTGAGTCTCCAGATGAGAGTTCACACGAGAGTCTCAATGAAACGACAGTGTAAAGTCACCTGGTGACTCGCCACAAAGCAGCAGTCACAATGACCTGTCAGTGGAGTCACATATAGTAGTCATTTGACACTCATAAAAGAGACGTATGGTATTTCCTATTTTTTGTTTCGCCGTAGTGACTGTGACTCTTATGACCACGTGTGGCCAGAATGAGATGTTATATGGACTAGCTGTTATGCAGGGATAGTAATTATTCCAATTATGTTACTTCCTTTTGAATATTCGCGTGAAAATTATCGCTTGAAAATCCATTGAAAATTGGCATTTTGGGACTCGTCCTTAAATTTTGCACACCATTGTATTTTGAACACAAGTTTTGATTTAAATCAATACGCTGCTTTATTATATTCAAATAAGAGGTACGGTCATAAATCGAAATTTAATACGGACAATTTGCGGACTATGCCTCATTTGCTTTGAAAATGAGTTAAAAATTCTTCGTTTACAGGCATGGTAAAGTGGTGTAAGTCACGAATTTTGGAGAATTATAGATTTTAATATCTCTGTCAGGTTTTCAGATACGGAGATGAAATTTTTTTTGTTCAATTTAGAAATGGATGCGGATTAATTTCCTAATTGGTAATTTTGCTCTACGGGGGCCGTATAAAAATTTAATTTTCGTATTTTTTCAAATACACCCTCCATGGAGTTGCAACTTATCTTATCAAAAATTTCATATTTTTTTATGAATTTTTGCAACTGGAAGTATGGATCTAGAGGCAATATTTAAGGAGTTAGCCTATTGTTTCGATACTTATTACTCACCCTGTATACGGAGTTGCCAAGTCTCCGGTGGTGCCGTTCGCTACTCTTGCCATGTCAACTCTTTCGACTAGGGCGTCTTTACACATATTTTATTTTACTGACACCACTTTCTTATGGGGAATTTTCTTCAAGTATATTATTTCAAAAAATACTCTAATTAAATAAGAAATTCTTTTTTTTCTTTGTTCCTGGTGAAAGAAAAAAATTGCAAAGAAAAATGACGTTTAGTGAGACTGGACATGTGATTGAAAAGGGTTAATATATTAAAATTTCGTAATCATTCATTATATTTTACTTAGACAGTAGATGAATACATTCTAATAAGATTTATACAAGACCATTATACCAAAATTCTCATTTTATAGTGTAAAAATGTCAGTATTACAGATTTCTTTCGAATGCTTTGTATAACCATAAAATTTGTATATACATATTTTATCGAATGCTGAAGTATATCAGTGTATTTAAAGTAGGTTCAATAATAACCCTCTTACTGCGTCTTTAACCGCTTCCTTAATTTGCCAGTGCGCCTTACGGGCAACGTGTTTTTGCAAAACATATCATGTACGGGCATCCATATTCCAATCATGATTTTTCATTCTCTCGTATAAATTTGAATTGTAAATTTTGAACTATTTAATCCAAGCATTTTTCTGATTCAAGTAGAAAAAAAATTTTGTTTTGAAAAACCGGTGATAAAAAATTAAAAATTCTGTAAAAGACATGAACAAAATTGGCATTTTTAAAAGATTTTTTCAAAAATATTGATCCATTAAGTGGTTAAAATGGGTTCAATATTAATCTTCTCACTGCGTCTTTAACCCTTTCCGGCACACTGTGCCCGGTCCTGGGATACCTAATTTTAATTCCAAACTTGCAATCGGCAGCAACAGTATTTAAGTGTAATTTTGCTTTTAGAATAAACGCTTAACTTAGGGGTTTCAAACTATCTCAAAAATTCGTTTGTGAATTCCGGTAGCAGTCGATAATTTCTCACTTTACCAGCAGATTTTGCCCGTGCCGGAAGCTTTTTCAGAAAGAATCACGTTTTGAGCACCTTATTGTCAAAGCAACGGTTGACGCGGAGATGAATTCAATGCTACGCACCCCTTCTTGTTTGTGACATCATACGCGTAGCGGATAGCAACCCCTTTCTTCTGCAAAGAGATCGTGATTATTGTTCATTTGTTTTAATTCATTCCAAGCTTTTAATTTCTCTATTTGTTAATTTGTTTAAGTTGATAAATTTAAATGCTTCAAAGACGATTTCTTCTCCTCTAAAACACAATATTCAAAATATTCTTTTAATTTAGGTAAGATTTTGATTCTAAAATACGATAGATCATCTGCGCCATTTCGGATGAAAATCAAAACAAAACGACGATTGGCGTTTTGCGATGCAGCTAGTTGAACGTTCTCGTTTCCGCCAACTCGCCAAGGCTGGTGCTCAAAACGTGATTCTTTCTGAAAAAGCGTGCCGGAAAGGGTTAATTACTTCGCGATGAACGTATTTTACATAATTTTTAATCTTTTATAAGCAGTTCTTCCAAACTGAAATTTTTGTCTAATTTAATCAAAAAATGCATTGATTAAATAAAAAAACGTTCACGCTAAAAATAATTGGTGAAACAGTGTAAGAGAATTAATCAGACAGAAAAAATACATGCCCGAGGAAATATCGGGTTGAGCAGCGAGAGGGTTAACAAATGTCTACTGGGAGTATAAATTTGTGTTTTTTTTCTTACCACTATTTTTAAACAGAAAAAAAATTGTTTATTAAATCTTTCAGTCTAAAAAAACTACCTGCTCAAATTAAAGATTAAAAATTGCGTAATATTTGCTGAAAAATGTGTATCTGTTGCTTAAAATTAATGTTACTCTGTCCTTTAAATTTAGCAAGAATAAAAAGCATTGTATAGTCTGAAAGCGTAACGCATGACAAAATAAAACAAAATTATCTTATACTATAATGCGAGCAAAAATTGTGTGTGTGTGTGTGTGTGTGGGTAAATTTTATCTCAAAAACGGCTCTAACGATTTTCGCAAAAATTTGGATTTTACCATTTTCGGGCACGAGAAGACCATTCGGCTAGGTCACATGTTCGAGAAAATTCGGTTATTGGGTCATTTTGGGTCATAATGGGTCAAGATCAAGCTATATATATCTAGAGAACGGCTGGATCGATTTTAAGGCAATTTACTATCCAATCGTTTTTTGGCACGAGAAAACTATTGGGCTGGGTCACATGTTCGAAAAATTTCGATTAGTGGGTCATTTTTGGGTCATTATGGGTCAAGTCATTTTTATCTAAAAAACGGCTCTAACGATTTTGACCAAATTTTATATTGTATCGTTTTAGATTACAAGAAGACAATTGGGTTAGGTAACATGTTCGAGAAAATTCGGTAAGTGGGTCATTCTTGGGGTCATTGTGGGTCATGCTATTTTTATCTAGCGATTTTCTCACGCAATTTTGACTAAAAATTGCATTCTATGGTTTTCGGGCACGAGAAAAACATTGGGCTAGGTTACATGTTCGAGAAAAAATTTCAATGGGTCATATTGGGTCATTAAGAGTCTGGGTCAAGCTATTTATATTTAAAAAATGGCGTGATGGATTATAACGAAATTTTGTATGTGACAGTTTTTTGACATGAGAAAACTAATGGGCTAAATCACATGTTTGAGAGATTTCGACTATGAGGGTCATTTGTGGGTCATAATGGGTCATGGTCAACCTATATATAAAGAACAGGTGGATCGATTTTAACGAAATTTTGTATGCAACATTTTTTTGGCACGATAAAATCATTGGACTAGGTTACATGTTCGAAAAATTTCGATTAATGGGTCATTTTGGGTCATTAAGAGTCCGGGTCAAGCTATTTATATTTAAAGAATGGCGTGATGGATTATAACGAAATTTTGTATGTGACAGTTTTTTGACATGAGAAAACTAATAGGCTAAATCACATGTTTGAGAGATTTCGACTATGAGGGTCATTTGTGGGTCATGATGGGTCATAATGGGTCATGGTCAACCTATATCTAAAGAACAGGTGGATCGATTTTAACGAAATTTTGTATACAAAATTTTTTTGGCACGATAAAATCATTGGACTAGGTTACATGTTCGAAAAATTTCGATTAATGGGTCATTTTGGGTCATTAAGAGTCTGGGTCAAGCTATTTATATTTAAAGAACGGCGTGATGGATTATAACGAAATTTTGTATGTGACAGTTTTTTGACATGAGAAAACTAATGGGCTAAATCACATATTTGAGAGATTTCGACTATGAGGGTCATTTGTGGGTCATGATGGGTCATAATGGGTCATGGTCAAACTATATCTAAAGAACAGGTGGATCGATTTTAATGAAATTTTGTATGCAACATTTTTTTGGCACGATAAAATCATTGGACTAGGTTACATGTTCGAAAAATTTCGATTAATGGGTCATTTTGGATCATAAAGGGTCTGGGTCAAGCTATGTATAATTAAAGAACGGCAGGATCAATTTTAACGAAATTCTGTATGTAACAATTTTTAGAAACGAGAAAACTAATGGACTAAGTCACATATTCGAGAGCTTTCGATTATAAGGGTCATTTGTGGGTCTTAATGGGTCAAGGTCAAGCTATATCTAAAGAATGGGTGGGTCGATTTTAACGAAATTTTGTATACAACATATTTTTGGCATGAGAAAATGATTGGGGTAGGTCACATGTTCGAGAAATTTCGATTGGTGGGCCACTTTTGGGTCATTCTAATTTTATCTTGACAACGTTTCGCGCAATTTTGATTAAATTTTGTATTTTATCGTTTTCGGTCAGAAGAAAATCATTGGGTTAGGACAGATTTTTGTGAAAATTCGATCAATGGGTCATTTTGGATTATAAGGGGTCAGGGTCAAACCAACTATATCTAAAAAACAGCTCAATCGATTTTATCTAAATTTTGTATCTAATGTTTTTCGGCATGCTAAAACTAAAGAGCTAGGCCACACGTTTAAGAGATTTCGATTATAAGGGTCATTTGTTGGTCATGATGGGTCATGCTAATTTTATATAGAAAATGGTACTCACCATTTTGACTATACTTTGTATTATATCGTTTTTGAGCAAGAGAAAACCATTTGGCTTGGACACATGCTCGCGAAAATTCTATTAGTGGGTCATTTTGGGTCTTAATGAGCTAGGGTCATTCTAATTATATACAATAACGACTCAATCAATTTTACCTAAATTTTGAAACAAAACGTTTTTTGTCACGAGAAGACTATTGGGCTGAGTCGCATGTTAAACAAAATTATATTAGTGGGTCATTTCGTTTCATTGCTGAATGCTGCCAAGCTAATTTTACCTAAAAAATGGCTTGAACGATTTTGATTCAATTTTATATTCTACTGTTTTTGATTACCTGAAGACGATTGAGCTATGTCACATGCTTGATCAAATTTGATTAGTGGCTCATTTTGGGTAATACGGGTCAGGGTCACGAGAATGTGGCAAAAGCCAATAACTTGGTGATATGTGACAAAATATTGGCGACATATGGCCAAAAAATCGACTATAAAAATTACGAAAACCAAAACACGTATTTGGAGCCAAATGAAAGAATGCCTCCAAATTTGGCCATATCTAGCAAAATATATTGTCTTTCAGAATGTAAAGAATTTTTTTATACATTCTTAAGAGGATTCGAGATGCATGGTTAAACCAATCAGAGTCGAGCTAAAAAAGTGATTTAGATCGATGTCCTTTCGTTGTAAAATTTAAAATAAAATAAAATTTATAAATATGCGCATAAAAACATAGTTTTCTTATTGATTGTTTTTCTAAATAATACTATTATAAACATGCTTTACAGTAATAATACAGAGTTAATGATACAGTGAAAATACTATATCGAGTTGAACACAAAGTTAATTTTGACCGAGCTAAGCTCGGTCTCCCCTGCTAGTCATAATTAATAAACAAAAATAGTGCAAACAAAAATCCTTAATAGTTGGAAATTATGTATCTACTGCTAAATTTTATATTAGTATATCTTTTGAATTTAGCAAATACAAAAAACGTTGCAAAGTCTAAAAAATGAGGCGTAAGTATAAAATTTATATATATATATGTATATAATAATAATAATAATAATAATAATAATAATAATAATAATAATAATAATAATAATAATGATACATAATAAACAAAAAATTCAAATCTCATAGGGCTTAAACGCTTCTAAATTTTATGACTGAAAAATGAGGCGTTAGTATAAAAATTATTTATATATATAAATAACAAGCAAAAAATTCAATTCCCAAAGGGCTAAAAAATCTCATTTCTTTCAAAATAAAACTAACGCACTTAAGAAACTGCATTTTTCAAATTTCAAGGGAAAAGAAAATTTATGTAGCATTTATTTTCAAAATAACAAAATTCTGAAAGCAGTGCAGAACGTAACATATATTTTTGTTCCGACGGAGATATTTTGCTAGAAATATATATATTCTATAATTTCTTTCATATATTTTATTTCTTATCTAGTTCTTACCCTTATGCAATAAATAATTCAAATACGACGCAAATTGTTGACTTTTTATAAAATGATTTCTTAGTAAACAAAATTGTTGAGAAATAACAATGTTTTAACACTGAAATGCACAGGATAGAACGCGTTCCAAAAAATGCGCAATTTAAAAATTTAGAAATTATACCAGAAAAATCTAAATAGTAAATTTTTCGTTATTTAATTACGAATAGTCTGTCATCAAGTGAAGTGAAAATTTCTTTTTTAAATTTCTGGTGAGAATACGGAACATGTGAATAAAACCCCCAATAAATCGGGAACACTCATGGTATCGAAAATGATACAATATGAATTTAAGGGTTAATACGCAATAAATTTAATGTATTTACATTTTTCTTTTTCCATTTATTGAAGAAAACTATAAAGATGTAATTCCCTACTCTCTCTCTATACAGGGTGATTAAAAAAAAGTTGACAAAATGATATGACAAATCAGGCATAAGACAAGGATAAAAAATCACATAGAAACATAAGGCCGCAAACCATTTATTGTGTCTAAATACAGGGTGTTTTATTCTAACCTTATTCGGGTTGACGGTAACAAGTTTAAGAAAACTGAAGTATATTATAACAAAGCATTTAACAGATATTCTCACCTTTGTTTTAAATGTGATAACACCAAACAAAAGTGGTAGAAGTTTGCATTATGCACGCCAGCAATATGCACTTGACACCTCGCATTTTGGACTGTGATAATCAGTTTATACAGTATCATCGATTGCTTGAGCAATATGTTTTTTTCAGATCTTTTCGTAACGTTATCACATTTTACACAAAATAAGGTGCATATTGTTGTATTTTCATTACAATGTTTTTATTTTCGTCGAACTTTCCCACCGCATGTCGCTAGAATGAAACAACCTGTATTTGAGACTCAATGAGTAATTTTTTATCCTTGTTGTATGCTTGATTTGTCATATCATTTTTTCAACTTTTTTTTATCCCCCTGTATATATAATCCTAAAGAGACGATAATCTGAAAAAAATGTGTAACGACTTTTTAAAACAAATTTGTGTCAAAATTTTATGAAACCAATTTTTGTCAAAACGTTTTGAACAAATTTGTCAAAACAACTAACACGTGAATCCGGATACATGAAACGCTTAAAGTTTCGGTTAGTGTGATAACTTTGATATATATATAAATAGAGAAATAGATGGGTAGACAGACTAATAGAAAGACCGACATAGAATTGGAGAGACGGACAGATACAAATTCATAAATAAAGCAACAGATCAGAGAGGTAGGCCGATGAATAGATGGATTATACAGTCAAACCTCATTAACGTGAACACGCTTAGCGTGACTTACTTTTAACATGAACTGTTTTCACAGTCCCCTATAAAAACGAATGGAAAAATTTGATATTGATAACATGAATTATTGTTAACATAAACAAAATTTTGATTCCCCTTGAGGTTCATCCCTCATAGCATGCGCAGTCACAGTGACATCACAATGACGTCACTGTGAGTCACTTTGGTCGCATCACATCTGTGACCAAAATGCCACCACTCAGTGACGTCACATTGTGACCGAAATGTGACCTTTTTTAAAAATCTTTAGAAAATTACAAAATTCTTTAAAACATGTTATTTACTTTACAAAACATGTTTCTGGCAATTTAAGTATCGTCGCTTTTGTCACAGTTCCGTCACAATGTTAATGTCAAAGTAGTCACAAATGACAAATTTTTCACAAATTTGTCACATTGTGACCACTTTGTGAAGTGGTCACAACCCGTGTCATGGTGACGTCACTGCGACGTCGTTGTGAAGTCACATTGTGACTTTGTGACCATCGATTGTCGATGTGACGTCACGTGACGTCAATGTGAAGTCACAGTCACTAAAATGTGAAGTCGTTATGGCCGTTTTAGAGCTCTTTTGTGACGTTTCACAAAGTGGTCACAATGTGACAAATTTGTGAAAATTGTGTCATTTGTGACTAATTTGACATTAACATTGTGACGAAACTGTGACAAAAGCAACGATATTTAAATATCCAGAAACATGTTTTTGTAAAGTAAATAATTTTTTATAATTTTCTAAACATTTTTTAAAAAGTCACATCTCAGTCACAATGTGACGTCACTGAGTGGTGGCATTTTGGTCACAGATGTGATGTGACCAAAGTGACTCACAGTGACGTCACTGTGACATCACTGTGACCATGCATGCTATGAGAGAAACGAGCTCTAAAACGGCCATAGCGACTTCACATTTTAGTCACTGTGACTTCACATCGACGTCACGTGACGTCACATCGACGATCGATGGTCACAAAGTCGAAATGTGACTTCACAATGACGTCGCAGTGACGTCACCATGCCTTACGGGATGTTAACGAGGTTCGACTGTATATATACAAGCACTCAGAGAGATAGAGAGGCAAACAGAGAAAAAAAATTAGGTTGGCTGCGAAGGGCACAAGGAGTTTTCTAATATTAGTATAAATTTTATTTTCTAAAATGCATAGTGAGATAATTTCAGACAATTATACTTTAAAATTTTTGTATCATGAATGTAGTCAGGACCTGTTTGCAAACTGGGTAAACTTACTTCTGTAAGGATGAATAGAAATTCCCAATAAATCGATCCCAATAACTGTTGGTCGCTCCGAGAGATGGTCTCTTAACCAAGATCATGCTTAACTCTTTGAGCTCTGGTGTTTAAATTTCTTCATTATTCAAAATGTCACATTGGCACCAGTATTTTTCATAGAAAAAAAAAACGGTTATCGATATACACGAAAAAACGCAATAAACCTTTTTGAAATAAATGTGGTTGAATTTTCTGGTGCCGTTGTGACATTTCGGAATTAAAATTATGTGGTAGAAAATTCTACCATCAGAGCTCAAAGGGTTAAATCTAGGTTTTAATTTTTGAAAAAAGGTAACAATTAATGCTACTAAAATTTATTTTTCACACTAAGAAAAAATATAAATATTCAAGTATCAAAACAAAAATTAATTTTATTAGTTAATTGCTGCAGAGTTTAAACATGAATTAACACATGCTTTGATTTTAGAGTGTTATTTTTTATAACTTTTATTTACAAGTCTTATAACTAAGTAAATAAATGCATATGCAAATGTTGAGATTTTCCTAGCAGAATAGGGCAGTGTAAAGTTCACTGACTGCCATAAATTCATCATCAGAATTAAATTCAATGCTTAAAATACAGGAGAGTTTATAAATATCTATGAATATTCTACATTCTATTCTATATCCTTACATCTATTAATCTAAAAATATCTATGCTTAGTTTAAAAATTTGATGAATAATGTATTCATCTGAATTATTTATCTAACAAAACCTTCTTCAATCGACCAGTAAAAAACGAAATTTGTTTCATTTTGTTCTAAAAAATTGGTCGCTCATGGAGGGAGTTCTACTGGAATTGTCTCTGAATAGAGGTAAAATTAATATTGAGCGGATGGGAATAAATTCCGTTGATCGTTTAGGGAGGTGGTCGTTTAATGAAGATGGCCGCACAAAGAAATTATACTGTATACTTTTATTATATTTTGTATTCATAAGAAAAAATAAACTTATAGAAATTTTCGGATACCAATTTTCAAAAATGATCTAAATATGTTTTGAATATCTTTTGCAAATGTCTCTCAGTCTGTCTGGCATCTGCGTGTTACACAAATTTCGTAATCTGGATCAATTTTGGTCATACAAAAATGGACTGTTGTATTTGTAAGAACATCTCGAAAATGTTTCTAAATTAAACATGTAGGATCCGGGCAAGGTATGAAACATTAAATGTATAGCTTTGTAAAGACCATCTTAAGGACTCTTTTAGGAACTTAATCTGAAATTCAATCTTATACTGAATGCTTTTCTACATAACTTTGCCTACGAATCAGCATCGGGCAAAAAATTAAAGTTGTTCCAAACTTTTTATTTAATCATTTATAAGATTTTAAAGGAGACAAAGAATTTTTTTCTTATATACATTTAATTCAAAATTTATTAACCACTTAACTGATCTGCCCGTACGCCGTTCGTGAAAGACGAATTTGCTTAATTCATCATTTAAAGCTTTTTGACACCACTGATTTTTTTAAAGCATATTATTCAAAGGTAGAAATGTTTAGAATAAATAATAAGACTATTTTAGCTTAAAACAAGCAAGAAAAATCATGCGGTAAGAATAGATTATGAAGCACTTTCCAACGCTTCATGAAAGCTTTAAAAAAATTTCGTTATTTAGGTAAATTAGAATATAAATCCAAATATAGTCAAATATGCATTCCAGTATTTTGAACAGCCCTGTATTTGATCTGGCAGCTAATATACATATTATATAATGGGAAAAATTAGTTTAGCAAAGAAAATGCCTAGTAGCTTGAAATTTCTTTTTCTGCAATTTATACTAATAGATGGAAACCTACTTGAATACTTTGTTCCGCCCTGTAGTTTGCCTGGTACCTTTATTATACATCAGTGTTAAGCTAAAATCTATTTTAAAACACTCCTAAAACAACTGAAATAACTTTCTGATAAATTATCGTTCATAGGCTTCATGTACCCAATTCTTTGCGTGGCCCTGTATATCATTTTATCTATATTCTTCAAACATTTCTTAGTAAATTTAATGCAGTTCAGCGTACAAATGCATAATTTATTTAAGGACCACCTTTAAGTAATTTACGCTCATGTAATCATAAGCAGTAACGTTGGTGAACTCTTTTGGCTATCCCTGTATATCAACTATAGCATTTATACACATCATATAATATGCATAGATTTAATGAAACTTAAATTCGCATATCATACTTAAAATGCATTTTATCCATCATCGAATACATATACAGTACTTCGGAAAGAATGTTCTATTTTAAATCTTTTGTGTGTCCCTGTAAATGCTATTTACATTATATTAGGGAAAGCAGTATGGTATAATTTATACTAAGCCTCATTGATATACATCAATTTTATTATACATGAAATAGTTTATTTAAAATATGTCACACACAATTCCCCCTTTTACCATTATCTAAGGGAATTCTTTTGTGTGGCCCTGTAAATGTATAATAGCTACATTTTCACCTCATATTTTATAGAATGCATATTTTAATGCACCTCGTAAAAGCATATAAATTTTAATATGTTTGACATGGTACGACATATTTAAAATTACTTTGAAACGATTTTTCCCCATAGGCCGTAATGTATCGGAAAAATTTTGACTCTCCCTGTAGATAAACTAATCATGGTAGAAACTTCATTTTCAATAGGGTTTGTGCTAAAGTAAACGTCAATAACGTCCGAAAATTTCATGGCAATCCGAGTATATTTACTTGAGTTAGGGCGCGGACAGACGGCCAGACGGACAGGCGGCCAGACAAACGGAATTCATAAGCACTTTTCAACTTTGTTGGAAAGTGCTAAAAAGTGGTATAGACTCATATTTTGAATTTATTGCACGTAAAAGAAGGAACCAGTTAAGGGGTTAAACGTTTACATTTATGTTAGTATAAAACTTAACGGATTCAGTGTCACCAATCGGCTAGTTTTTAGGTGCGTTCGTAATTATACAATACGTAGCACCTATAGTGGTCGTTCAGTCCGTCCGTCTGTCCGTCTGTCTGTCCGCATATAACAACGCAAAAACTACCCAACCGAATCGTTTGAAATTTAAAATACGTAATTATTACATAATTTTGTCGAGTCATTTCAAATTTTATGAAACTTGGATGCATAGATCAATTACAGGGGCAATCAAAAGTATTCCATTACATTACTGTCAATGGGGAAAAAAGTTTCAAATGCATTTTAATCGTTTGAAATTTAAAATACGCAATTATTACATAATTCTGTCGAGTTATTTCAATTTTTTTGATAATCGTGTGCATAGATCAATTACAGGGGCAATCAAAAGTACTCAATTACATTATGGTCAATGGGGAAAAAGTTTCAAATATATTCTATACGTTTGAAATTTAAAATACATAATTATTACATAATTTTGTCGAGTTATTTCAAATTTTATGAAAATCGAATGCATAGATCAATTACAGGGACAATCAAAATTATTCCGTTACATTACGGTCAATGGGAAAAAATGTTTCAAATGCATTTTAATCGTGTTACACTCATGCGAACTTAATAAAATTTACTAGCAGGGGAGACCGAGCTTAGCTCGGTCAAAATTAACTTTGTGTTCAACTCTAGTGTCTAGTATTTTCACTGTATCATTAACTATGTATTATTACTGTAAAGCATGTTTATAATAGTATTATTTAGAAAAACAATCAATAAGAAAACTATGTTTTTATGCGCATGTTTATAAATTTTACTTTATTTTAAAATTTACAACGAAAGGACATCGATCTAAACCCCTTTTTTAGCTCGAATCTGATTGCTTTAACCATGCATCTCGAATTCTCTCAAGAATGTATAAAAAAATTCTTTACATTCTGAAAGACAATACTTTTTGCAAGATATAGCCAAATTTGGAGGCATTCTTTCATTTGGCTCCAAATACGTGTTTTGGTTTTCGTAATTTTTATAGTCGATTTTTTGGCCATATGTCGCGAATATTTTGTCAAATATCACCATTGGCTGTTGCCATATTCTCGTGACCCTGACCCGTATTACCCAAAATGAGCCACTAATCAAATTTGATCAAGCATGTGACATAGCTCAATCGTCTTCAGGTAATCAAAAACAGTAGAATATAAAATTGAATCAAAATCGTTTAAGCCATTTTTTAGGTAAAATTAGCTTGTCAGCATTCAGCAATGAAGCGAAATGACCCACTAATATAATTTTGTTTAACATGCGACTCAGCCCAACAGTCTTCTCGTGACAAAAAACGTTCAGTTTCAAAATTTAGGTAAAATTGATTGAGTCATTGTTATATATAATTAGAATGACCCTAGCTCATTAAGACCCAAAATGACCCACTAAATCGAATTTTCGCGAGCATGTGTCCAAGCCAAATGGTTTTCTCTTGCTCAAAAACGATATAATACAAAGTATAGTCAAAATGGTGAGTACCATTTTCTATATAAAATTAACATGACCCATCATGACCAACAAATGACCCTTATAATCGAAATCTCTTGAACGTGTGGCCTAGCTCATTAGTTTTAGCATGCCGAAAAACATTAGATACAAAATTTAGATAAAATCGATTGAGCCGTTTTTTAGATATAGTTAGTTTGACCCTGACCCCTTATGATCCAAAATGACCCATTGATCGAATTTTCTCAAAAATCTATCATAACCCAATGATTTTCTTGTGCCCGAAAACGATAAAATACAAAATTTAGTCAAAATTGCGCGAAACGTTGTCTAGATAAAATTAGAATGACCCAAAAGTGGCCCACTAATCGAAATTTCTTGAACATGTGACCTACCCCAATGATTTTCTCATGCCAAAAATATGTTGTATACAAAATTTCGTTAAAATCGACCCACCCATTCTTTAGATATAGCTTGACCTTGATCCATTAAGACCCACAAATGACCCTTATAATCGAAAGCTCTCGAATATGTGACTTAGTCCATTAGTTTTCTCGTTTCTAAAAATTGTTACATACAGAGTTTCGTTAAAATTGATCCTGCCGTTCTTTAATTATATATAGCTTGACCCAGACCCTTTATGATCCAAAATGACCCATTAATCGAAATTTTTCGAACATGTAACCTAGTCCAATGATTTTATCGTGCCAAAAAAATGTTGCATACAAAATTTCGTTAAAATCGATCCACCTGTTCTTTAGATATAGCTTGACCATGACCCATTATGACCCATCATGACCCACAAATGACCCTCATAGTCGAATTCTCTCAAACATGTGATTTAGCCCATTAGTTTTCTCATGTCAAAAAACTGTTACATACAAAATTTCGTTATAATCGATCACACCGTTCTTTAAATATAAATAGTTTGACCCAGACCCTTTATGATCCAAAATGACCCATTAATCGAAATTTTTCGAACATGTAACCTAGTCCAATGATTTTATCGTGCCAAAAAAATGTTGCATACAAAATTTCGTTAAAATCGATCCTCCTGTTCTTTAGATATAGCTTGACCATGACCCATTATGACCCATCATGACCCACAAATGACCCTCATAGTCGAATTCTCTCAAACATGTGATTTAGCCCATTAGTTTTCTCATGTCAAAAAACTGTTACATACAAAATTTCGTTATAATCGATCACACCGTTCTTTAAATATAAATAGTTTGACCCAGACCCTTAATGACCCAATATGACCCATTAAAATTTTTTCTCGAACATGTAACCTAGGCCAATGTTTTTCTCGTGCCCGAAAACCATAGAATGCAATTTTTAGTCAAAATTGCGTGAGAAAATCTCTAGATAAAAATAGCATGACCCAAAAATGACCCACTAACCGAATTTTCTCGAACATGTTACCTAACCCAATGGTCTTCTTGTAATCCAAAACGATAAAATATAAAATTTGGTCGAAATCGTTAGAGCCGTTTTTTAGATAAAAATGGCTTGACCCATAATGACCCCAAAATGACCCACTAATCGAAATTTTTTGAACATGTGACCCAGCCCAATAGTTTTCTCGTACCAAAAAACGATTGGGTACAAAATTTCCTTAAAATCGATCCAGCCGTTCTATAGATATAAATAGCTTTATCCTGACCCATTATGACCCAAAATGACCCAGTAATCGAATTTTCCCGAACATGGGACCTAGCCCAATGGTCTTCTCGTGCCCGAAAATGGTAAAATCCAAATTTTTGCGAAAATCGTTAGAGCCGTTTTTGAGATAAAATTTACCCACACACACACACACACACACAATTTTTGCTCGCATTATAGTATAAGATATGCAACTATAAAGTACATATTATAATATACATCTTATATAATTGGTGTTGCAAGGAACATTTGTTATTGAATTACAAGGCCACACAAAAGTATTCCATTACAAAATGGTATAGGGAGAACATTGTTTGATGAGCGTTTTAATTGTAATTAACTATTTACAATTTTATGAGATTGATATATGAAAGTAATATTTTTAAAACTTCGTTATCATACGAACGCACCTAATTTGTTACGCTTCACGTGCAATTTCCAACTTGTTTATTATTCACATAACCTGATTATCACCACTTTTATTAGATAATAATATCTTGTTCTTTTTGCAATGTATAATCTGTTACTCAAATAAAATGGGATATTTTTAATTCAAAAAGACTTTGGTAATCAAATAATTTGAATTTTAAGCACTTAACCCTATCCCGCGCGGACAAACTCTGTTCGTAAAACGAGAAATTGTTGACTGACACCGGAATTTACAAAAGACTTTTTTAGAAATTAAAAATTCCCCGATTTCAGCTGTCATCGTAAAAGTAAAATTTTTCTAAAATATTATTGGTGCCATTTGTAAGTTTGGAATTAAAATTAGGTGTTGCCGGAGTGGTAACACTGCGCCGGAAAGGGTTAACTGTTCAATATTTTTGAACCAAAAAACTCCTACTTTTATGTCTTTTACAGTACTTTTAATCTTATATCACCGGTTTTTCAAAACGTAAATTTTTGGATAATTGAATAAAAAAATGCTCGAATTAAAAAATAAAAAGATTTACAATTTTTTTTTTTTTTAGATAGTTTTTTTTAGAAGATAATAAATTATGGTTGGAATATGGATGTCCTTTCATGGTATAGGCAAATCATGATCGGCAAAAACACGCATGACGTACGGGCAAATAAAGGAAAGGATTAATAAAGGTAATTAAATGGAATACGGAATGAATTTCAGTGAAATTTCGAAAATATACTGAAGGAATTAGCTCATTTTTGAATTAACTTGATTTTAATCGTTTTGAAACATTTCAGATAATATTATTGTTTGTATATTTTATAAAAGGCGGGACACTGGGAATTATGTCTATTCCAACTTTTAACATTTTGGAAAATAGTTGTTGTTCTCGGTAGAGAATTGGGAAATCCGAAGCATACATGAATTTTTTTATTGGTTAAATTCGCAATAAAGTTGGTTTATTTTATAGGTTTTCTGATTGGTCCATGCTTAATGTCTAAAAATTAAATATTTCTGATTTTTACTTTATTTGGAATACTTCTGTTGCTACGACGACAAAAAATATTAAAAAAATAATAATAACCCAAAAACAAATTTAAATACAGGTTTCAAACAAGTTGCATTTAAAAGTAATTTTTTTTTCTTTATATGACTGTGTAAAAATTTAAAATGTGCAATGTTTAGAAGTTTTAAAATTTGCCGTACCGAAAATTGTTAAATTGAAATTTCATTTAATATTCGTTTATGATGATTGGTCCAAGAATATTAACGCGTCTCTAAAAGTCCAGGCATATTAATAGGACTCTATTATTACGTAAGCTACGTTTTGAGCATCATAAAAATGATGTTATTATTATTAATTTTTTAATTAAAGAAATTTTTTATAAGTTTAAAATTATAGTTTTTGAAAATATCCTTTTCGAAATAGTCGTTGTATTTATATATATATATATATATATATATTTGGTTTTACTATTAAAACTGTTTTACTTCAGAATTATAATCTAAGAATAGAAATTTGAGAATAGAAATTCAAAAAGAATATACTAAAGGCGACATAAACCCTAATAGCATGCATGGTCACAGTGACGTCACAGCGACGACACTGGGAGTCACTCTGGTCACATCACATCTGTGACCAAAATGCCACCACTCAGTGTCGTCACATTGTGACTGAGATGTAACTTTCGTAAAAATCTTTAGAAATTTATAAATATCCTACAAAACATGTTACTTACTTTAAAAAACATATTTCTGTCAATTTAAATATCGTCGCTTTTGTCACAGTTTCGTCACAATGCTAATGTCAAATTAGTCACAAATGACACATTTTTCACAAATTTGTCACATTGTGACCACTTTGTGAAACGTCACAAAAGAACTCTAAAACGGCCATAACGACTATACATTTTAGTCACTGTGACTTCACATCGACGTTACGTGACGTCACATCGACAATCGATGGTCACAAAGTCACAGTGTGACTTCACAATGACGTTTCAGGGACGTCACCATTCTTTACGGGAAGCTAAATCACTATCTAAAATATGGGCTAGTTTCTACTTCAAAGCCTAGTTATTTTGAAAAAACAAAGTTTCTTTTTCTTGAAAGTTAAAAAGATTTATTTCTTATTTCTGATACATGTATTTGTAAGAAATGAAACTTTAAGCCATAAGTGATTTTAGCTTTGTTTACTGTATTGCTATTATTATATTAAGTTTTTATGTTTTCAGAATATACAGTATTATCAGTAACAATGTTCAAAACAAGGGTATTACTGAAATTAAGGCCGAAGTTATACTTTATATCCTAAACCAATTTCGAAGGAGTTACGTTATACATTTTTATGTGAAATATGTAGTAAGAGACAGTTAAGGCATAACTTTAAAATTTTGAAGAAGAACTTCGAATTTAATAACTTTTCTTTTTTTGTTATAAAAGAGTAAGTTTTATTCCACAGAAATCTTATAGAAATCTGAAAATACTACTTTTGTCTCTTACTTGTTTTCGTTAAACTTCAGTAAATTTCGCAGAAATTTACATAGGATTTTTACCCCTTTCGCACGCGCAATCTATGTACGTGCCATGAAAAGTGTTCAGAAACCTTGTTTATCCCCACCAGAAAAAATTATGCCGTCGAATTGAGTTATTTAATCGGGGAATTTTTCGCGATTTAATAAGGCACAAATTTCTGTTTTTAAAAACCGTTGCAAAACATTAAAAATTTCGTAAGACGCTTCCGTCTCGAAGAGGTTAATGTGCCCAATATTATTTAACCCTTTATCTACCAACGGTACTTATAAGTACCATTAAAAATACTTGATATATAATTCTTTTAATACGTCAATTGGTTGTAACGCTGTTTAGAATGAGTTACAGATGCAGTACTTTATTTTGTTCTAAAAGCATTATTGATTACAAAAAACATAAATATTTTTAAAAGAATGATTTATTTTGCCTTTGCATCTTTTCAGCTTTCTTGGAGCTGAGGGAGAGTGGTGGAGATTTTTCAATACGGGAATATTTCTATATTTATATGGTAAGAACATAATTTTTGTACATTTTATAATCCAACGATTTACTAAGAAAATAATTAAAAATAAAAAATTTGTGTGGGGTTATAAAAATTGCACATAATCCCTGTAAATTCAAATTTAATTAAACCTTCTAAAATCCTTCCAAAATTTATTAAAGGATTATATAATTCTTTTAATTTAGTATAAACAATTTACGTAAAATGCTTTAGAATGTAAAATTTTCATGAATTCATAATTCGGCAGATAAAGGGTTAATGTGCCTAGTATTATTTAACATCTCGAATCATTCAATCGCATGTAGTTTCTGTTTTAGTAAGAAAGTCATTTGGATTTGTGCATAAAGAGGGACTGACAAATCTTTAAAATATGAAGCTTCAACGGTAACCCCTGTATCGTAGGGGTTAAAATATTGCTGGATGAATCTTCCATCAGTATACGAGGGCAATTCGGAAAGTAACCTCCGTTTATAAATAAAAAAAAAAACTAATGAAAGGAAACATGTTTTATTACTTACGTATGAAAGACACGTTCTTCAGCTACTTCTCAACATAATTGCCGTATTAATTAAAAGAATTATCATAACGTTAAATCAGCTTTGAAATTCCGTCGTCACAGACTACTGCCGCCGGCCTATTCAACTGCAATTATTTTTAAATTCAACTCGCACCACTCTTTTAATCCAAAGAATTTTAATATATTTTTCTATATATTTTGCTGATAAACGTACTACTATCGTAACATTTTACTTGACCCACTATTTTTTAAAACATTTTTGGTGGTACATTTATTAGCAAATTATAAAGAAAAATATGTTAAAATTCTTTGGATTGAAAGAGTGGTGCGAATTTAATTAAAAAATAATCGCAGTTGAATAGTAATAAAACATGTTTCTTTTCATTAGTTTTTTTTTAATTCATAAACGGAAGTTACATTCCGAATTGCCCTAGTATTTAATCAAAAAATTGTTTTTTATTTATAAACTTTAAAAATGCGAAAATTCAGTCATAAATAATAGCAGAAACAGATATGCGTTTTACTGGTGGAAGTGTAATGTGGCGATAATAATACTTTGCGTTTCCGCCATGTTGTGACAACCTAGTCGAACTCCGTCATTGTCTGCAAAAAATATTATACCTATGCAAATTAACACCAACCAAAAAAATATGAATTTTTACTATTTTTCTGAGAAAATATTTAAAGAAGATGGAATTTAAAGAAAACGAAGTTTTCGAATTAAATTTACTGATGAGAAGCACGCCCAGACTGTAAACGGAAACTTCGATACAATTAAGAATACAGCCACCATCTTATGACAAATCCCCTTACTTCACTTGAAACTGTTAGACTATAGTTCTCTTCCTCCTTATTCCAATCTCTATTGAAGCCCACGTTAAAAAAGTAATGTATTTTCGTCTGTTGCATGCATTGCAGGAACATCAAATATCGAAATTTATATTACCGTAAATTCTGCCGTATAATCCGCTGATCAATCAATTCTTTTTTGACAAATTTTATTTTGTGATTGAAGACAAATATTAACGGCGATTTGAAAAGTTAAATTTCTCTTTGAAAAATTTCCGGTTCGGAAAATGTTTGTTTGATCCACGGATTATATGTCGGAAATTACGGTACTGAAATTTCCCGCGTACACGACGCGGATTAGTATAGTCTTTTTCAAATCAGAAAATTTATTGAATAAAGAATACTGCCCAGTTAAACTGATGGCATTGAGCTCACAGGCTACAAATACTAATTGTACATTAAAGTCTTATATTTTCAAGGGTTAATTCCGTTCAAAAAAAAAAAAAATTAAGAAGGGGAAACAGATCTCCCCTTTCCTCTTTTTTTATACTTAATCATTGAACCTCCTATACTATCAAAGACATGCTTTATCATATAAAAAATGTATATACAAAATTCAGAGCAAATGAGATAATTCTTAATAAAAACCCATTTAGCATTTATGTAATTCAAAAGGAGTTATCCCCCTCTTTTATACTTAAACATTAAACTTCCAAAACTATTCAGAGATTTGAACGAAATCTGAAAATTCTGCTTGAAGAACCCATTTATATAAATTAATGGTGGGGGGGGCATTAGAAACCCTGTTCCCCCTATTTATACTTATTCAATGAACACCTAATAACAGTCACGGAATCGCCTCATCAGAATGATCCTAATCTAAATTTTGAACGAAAACTTAATTCTGCATGAAAATCCCATTTATATCAACTAAGGGGAGGGGCATGAGGCCCCCGTTTCCCCTATTATACATATCGAATGAACTCCAAGAACTAATCAGGGAAGCGCCTTGTCAGGATATACCTACATACAAAATTTCAAGTGGATCGGATATTTTTATCACGAGTTATCGCGTTACGCACGAACGAACATACAGAACGGACGGGCACATAAGCTCTCAGGCAATGATAGCCTGTGAGCTAAAAAAAGAAGTCAATGCGTGCTAATCACAAACAAGTAACATATTTTTTTTCTAGAAATTAATTTTGGTAGGAAATCTAGTTATATAAGGTGAGGCGTCTACGCGCGAAATTACGGTAATCAGTAACTTCATGTCATGTTCCAGTGAAACATCCTAAATGTAAAATACAATTTTTTCACCTTTGTTGCATATTACGTGCTATACTTATAAGAATCTTTTAGATAGTTTTCATAAGTATCAAGTTGTTTCAGAATTCATAGGACGTAGAATTTACTACAGTGAATATTAAAAATAAATAGTGCTTTTGAACTATTCGAATTTTTTGAAATATTCGTATACAATGTATGAAACTAATCTGAATATATAAACTTGATAAGAACAAGTTTAAAAAAAAAATGAAGATTATAAAGAAAAAGTTGAGATAAAATTCTCAGAAAACAAACATTGAATGATACATACTTAACCATTTCAGATTAGAAGAATTCTGTTCATAAAATGATAAAATGAATGACTGACACCGGAATATTTCGACGAATTTATTAAAAATAAAACCCCTCTGTAATTCGCACCAGTCCATTCCGTAAACAGGAAAAAATATGAGATCTGCTGAATTAAAAATATAGCTGTAGTATTTTTCGCTTAAAAAAATCTGGCAACAATACTCCTATTGAAAACGTTCTATTCGAAGTTATGTTCGAAAATTCGAAATTAGCTGTGAGCAGTGAGCTCAGGTCTTGTTTTGGTGGTGTGTGCAACTAGTATTATGTAAAAAGAGCAATTTGTAAATATTTTATGTTTGTTTATTGCTCTACGTGTTATGAGCCGTCTTTCAAGAAATAAAAAATATTTAAAGATCGTACCCTCGAGAAATCCATATTTAGAGGAGTGAAGCTTCTTTTTCTTGTAAATAAGCAATACTAGTTCTTACACCTCTGATTTGCCCTTTCATTACAAATGCAAAACTTTATTTGAATTTTCTTGATGCAATTTGTAAGTTTCTGAATTAAAGTTACTTGAAAGGTTTAAAAAAATACTTGCGAGAGGATTATGTGAGATGTCATGGGATTTCTTTTCACCACAAACGAAAGTTAGACTGTTGAAAAGTCTAAAATATTTTCATTACTTTTAAAGTTGTGTTTCGAAATTCGTATAAAAATATCCGGGATTTTAAACACGGAAAGTAAATTGTATTCCTAATTTTCTATGATAAAATTCTTTGTTATACTGTATGTTCTTAGCTATTACGGCTTTTTATTTTGAGATCTTACATGCATGAATAAATTCTAACAAACCTATTATTTTATTTAAATAACAAAACAGTAAAAGTAGTATGGAAATAAGAACGAAAACAATTTGTGTTATTTATGAAATATTTATTACTTTAGAAAATAAACATGAAATGAAATGGCAAGGGAGAAATTTAATACTAATATGAAATGTATCTGAAACAAAATTGACTTATCTCTTACACAACAAACATGCTTTACATTTCTTGGATCTTTTCAGTAACTTTGAAAAGAAAATACTACAAAAGCCTCTCCATTTAAAAAGTTGATAAACTTTTGTTTCTTTCTAATACACTTATTAGAAAAGAAATGAGTTTATCTCAGTCGGTTCATTATTTTATTATTTCTACTTTTATTATATTACTTTTATATTTTTTAGGAGATAGAATGATATTTTTGAAATGTACAACTAAAAGGGTAACAGCTAATTCAAACAGTAGATTATATTTTATATATTAACTGATTTCAAAAGAAAAATGTGAAACTGTATAAAATAAATATATATTTGTACGTCTGCAAATACATTTTGACAGGATTTTGGATTTTGATAGCCATTTTTAGATACGCTTGTAATTATGAAATTACATATTACCTATAGTCGCTGTTAAGTCCGTCTGTCCGCATATAGCAATGCCAAAAAAAGAAAAAAAATCGAATAACTTGAAATTTAAATTTTATAATCGTTGCATATTTTTTTCGATTCGCTTCAAATTTTATGAAAATTAGTCGTATAGTTTAATTACAAGGACCATCAAAAGCATTCAGTTACATTAAGCCCAATGGTAAAAAATAGATTCAAGTGTATTTTAATGATGTTACACTTTTTCGAACATAATAAAAATGAATTGCATCTATAAAGTATGTAACAAAATATACTTTCTGTACAATTTGTGATGCAAACATTATTTGTTTTTAATTATATTAAAATATTTCAAATTTTATTAAATTAATATACCTTGCTAAGATTTACTACAAGTTTCTTATTATAAAATAGAAAGCAGATAGCAATTACAAGGAGACACAAAAGATTTCAGCTACCATACTGTATCCGAAGTACTATATACTATTACAGCAAGATCTGAATATTTTTAAAACTTCGATATTTTACGAACGCACTGCATTTGTTTTGCTTCACGTGCAATTTCCAACTTGTTTCTTATAATATCGTTGGAAGGTTTTCAAAGCGGGAAGTGGGATGTCTGCATAATTTGTATTACGATTTTAAAACAGTAATATTTGTGTATCTACTACTCTGTGATATAAATAATTTATTTAGTCAAAATATCAATGAAAAGTTTAGTTTGTTAACCTCACAGCGCTATTTCATCTTCAAAAAATATAAAATCCATCTGTATATTATTAAACAACAGCATGTATTTTTGTGTAACATGGAAATAGGTTAAAATATTAAATTCGTTATTGCTAAAGTTGTCTTTCGAAATTCGTATGCAAAAATCCTGTATTTTTCACTGAAAAAAATTGCGTTCCTAGTTTTCTTTGTAAAATTCTTTGTTATAACGTGTGTAAATAATAATAAGCGATAAACCAATAAGCGTACCAATAAGTGTACCAATTTGTTATTTTCAGATCCTAAATGCACGAATAAATTCTAACAAACTGATTATTTTATCAGATGAAAAAGCAGAAAACGTAGTATGGAAAAAAGACCGAATACACTTCGTGTTATTTATGACATATTTATTACTTCAGAAAAGAAATATGAAAAGAAACGCTAAGGTAGAAATTTAATAATATGAAATGTATATGTGGCAAAAATGACAAATATCTATCTTTCACAATAAAAATATATTACAATTGTTGGATCTTTTTAGTCGTTTTGAAAAGTAAATTCCACAAAAGCCTCTTCATTTTAAAAGTTGATAAAATTTTGTGTCTTTCAAACACTTTTATTTGAAAAGAAAAGCTATTATCCCCCAGTCGGTTCATTATTTTACTTGTTCTACTTTTATGATATTATGTTTTTATGTTTTTAAAGACATAGAACTATATTTTTGAAAAGTAGAAGTAAAAGGGTAACAGCTAATTAAAACAGTAGATTATATTTTACATATTAACGACCTTCAAAGGGAAAATGTACAACAGTACGATATAAATATATAGTTGTAAGTCTGCAGATACATATTTACGGAATTTTGGATTTATATCGCCATTTCTTGTGGAGTGAAGAGTGGGGGTCCATATAATTTGCATTACGATTTTAAAAACGTAATATTTGTCTATCTATTAATCTGTGATGTAAGTATTTAACCCCTTGACGGAAAGTGGGATATACTTTAGCCTACCTAATTTAAACAAGATTCTCACGAAAAACTTTCAAAGAAATTTTATATTTTTAACTTCCAAGACAAAATGCTGAAAAAGTGCTTTTCCTTACTTTAAATTAAAATTTTTCGATTCTTCCGGTGAGAATTCAATATTACAGAGAATTCACTGATTGTCCCTTAAGGCAGAGCTGCCAAGGCTCCGGCTTTTTGGATACCGGTATTTTAATACAGAAAATGTTGGTTTATTTAATTGGAACATTCTGTGGATTTAAAAGAACAACATTTTCTCTAAGATAATACCGGTAAGTAAAAAGCCGGATACTTGGCAGTTCTGCTTAAGGGGTTAAGCTAGTCAAAATATCGTTCGAAAGTTTAGTTTTTTCACGGAACTACACTGCTCAAAACAATTAAAGGATATTGCAGTTTTAGGTGGATTTTGTATCTGGGAAACTTTTTAGCTGATTGATACACGATCGACAGACATAGTAGGTTATATGAGAATAAATTACACATTTTGGCAGGAAAAATGCATTTTATTGCGCATTTGTGTACAAAAGGAAAAAAACACAATTTGTGCATATGAGAAAAAAAGAATAAGAAAAGGTGTTTTCTTCAAAGAAAATCATTTTCAGTAGGGGGTATGGTTTCCACGGGCGGCCAGCAACGTTGGACACCTTTGAGGCATGGACTCAATGAGGCTGTTAATGACGAGTTGGGGTATTCTGCCCCACTCTTTCAGAAGAGCTCTTTCCAGTTCTTGGAGAGTTTGTGGGGGTTGTTGGCGGCCAGAAACTCGTCTTCCTAGAGCGTCCCAAACGTGCTCGATTGGATTCATGTCTGGAGAACACGTTGGCCATTCCATTTGAACGATTCCTTCCTCGAAAAGTAAATCCTCCTTTTCGGTTTGCCAGGTTTGCACGATTTGGCCTGCAGTTATCGCCCATTAAAATGAAGTTATCTCCGATTGCTGCAGCGTAAGGGACTACAATAGGTCTGAGGATTTCATCCCTATATCGGCGACCAGTCAGAGCTCCATCTCGAATGATGTAGAGGTCAGTGCGCCCGTCAATGGAGATGCCACCATACACCAACACTCCTCCACCGCCAAATCTGACACTTTCGTGCACGAACGCAGGATTATTCCTACTGCCACGGTCCCTCCAGATGAAAATACGCCTATTATCCAGATGCACGTAAAAACGGGACTCGTCAGAAAACAGAATATTGCTCCATTCATTTCTCCTCCAGTTGACATGCTTGGTTGCCCACTCCCTTCGGTCGCGACGATGCCTTGATGTTAATCTAACACATACCATCTGTCGGCGAGCTTACAGACCTACAGCATGGAGCCGATTTCGGACAGTCTGAGTTGAAATCGTGGTGCCTGTAGCCGAGGGAAGGTGTTGTTGGAGAAGAGTAGCGTTCATGTTTCGGTGTCTCCGAGCTGTTAACGCTAAATACCGATCTTCATTGGGCGTTGTTGCCCGTGTACGACCTTGCCCTGGTCTTCGGCCTGCACATCCTCTCTCCAAAAAACGGCTCCAGATCCTGGAAATAACACTTTGTGATACTCCAATGGCTTGCGCTACTTCGGTTTGAGTTTGACCCCCTTCTAACCTACCAACAATTCTCCAAACTTCTGAATCTGTCAAATGACTTCGCTGAGACATCTTACTCATCGAAACAAAGCAATCACTGAATACCGATCATCCTTGTCTTCATTCTCTATTATCCAGTTGAAAGTCAAATTTCATTCGCTGCCGCTGAAGCGACGTTTTTGACGTCGAACTCAAAATTTGCATACTCCACAGTTTGAAAACCAGAAAAATTTGCATTTGTGATTCTCTGATTCTATTTACGGCAAAAAAAAATTTCGTTTATATCTTTATTTTATATAAAACTTCAAATATCCTTTAATTGTTTTGAGCAGTGTATTAATAAGAGAAACAGATATATTCTAAAAATAATGAAGCTTCAACTATAACAGCTTTAGCAGGATTTAAATATCATCAGAACAAACTTTCACCAGTAAGTTAAAATGAAATGTTTTGCCTCATTTAAATGTCTTTTTACTGCAAAATTTCCATCATAAACAATGCGAAAAATAAATTTTTATTTTAACTGGTGGAACTAAACATTAGATTTCGTTAGTCTATGACATGAAGATAAGCTGTTTACATTTTGTTGAAAATCGCTCAACAGGTAGCGCTGTTATGCTGTCTTTTACACGATTTCCTGCAATATCTTAATTTTAATAATTAATAAACTGATTTCCATCAAACTTAAGATTCAATTTATTTTTTATATGAAATAATTCCATTTACATTTTGATATCAATCGCCCAATATGCGGTGCTGCTATGTGGTATTTTTCCTGATTCCCACAATAGCTCTATCAAGAACTAATGCACTAATTTTTATCAAACTTCAGATTCAGGTTTACCTTGATAAATAGTAATGCTGAATTATATTTTGGTGTAAATCGCATAACAGGTGGCTCTTTTTTCTGCATTTTCATTAATATTTGCAATAATACTACTTCTATAACTAATGCTCGGAATTCCATACCTTTAGAATCCTCACGATGGGTATATATTGCATTTAACTATGGCACTATGATAGCGAATTTTCAAGCATTAACATCTTTGAAATGGGAGAAAGTTTTGGGATTGCCACATCTGTCTAGTAATTCTTAGTCATGTTTTTCTAAAAGACTTTTTATTCTCTTAATTTTATTATTTCAAAATTGCAATTTTGGCACTTATAATTTAACTATTGAAATTTAGAAATTTATTAGAGAATTAATGTTAGAAGGATCAAATTTACATCTTAATTTGTATTCCGTGTACATTTTACGATTCACTACAATAGTTTGACTTTACAATTTGAATTTACAACAATCCCTTTGAAATTCTGTTAAAATCACTATTCTTGTTAATCAAAAGTAAGTTGCGTAAAACATTGCATTTAAATTAGAGACAATTGCATTTGATAGTAACTATTATCAAAGCGTATTCAAATCATAGTAACGAAATATGTTGCTTAATATTCTTATCAGAAATCAAATTGCATCTCTTAGTGCAAATGCAAATATTCCTCTCAGGCATTATAATTTATGTTTATTAGTACTTAATAATTTCAGACTCTGTTAATATAGACCCAACATTTAAATGAAAAATTTTTAAATTCTCCTGACAATGTTTTCATATTCATGATTTTGAATCTAAATAATTCTGTTTACCGTAAAAAATTAAATATTTTTGTATTTAAGCTCTTCGTAAAATTTGTCCTTCATTCAAATTTTTAATTTTTTAAACTCGTGTATTCGTGTAATTATAAAAGAAATTTCATATTTAATTTTAACAAAAGAGCACTGTATTAAAGCAGTTGATTACGGGTCAGGAATGAAAAATAGTTTTATTATCAATTGTATTACAGTTTATAAAAATATGTCTGTGTGATAGATTTCTTATGCAGATATCATTGTATAAATGTATGGCAAATATTATTTTTCAAAACGTGGTTCGTACAATCGATCAAATACACCACATTTGAATATGGACCATATTTATGTACTAGATTAATTTATAACACGATTATTCAATCGGTAAATCAATTATAACAGATGTAAATTTTCCATGTGGGTGAAAGAAGGCCAGGATTAGAACCAGGGATGTATTGGCTGTATTAGCCAATATATTCCTGGTTCTAATCCGGGCCCGGACTTTTTTCACCCACATGGAAAATTTACATCTGTTATAATTGATTCACCGATTGAATTATAAAATAAGGCAAATTTTACAGAAAAATTTTATTGGTGGAAACAAACAAGGATTTTTAAGCCTCTTTACGGTATGTATACGTGTCGCTCGTCCCCAAGGTTTTAAACGACCATTGAGATAAAAGATAGATGGAGGCGGGGGCGCAGTATGCCGTAAAAAAGTTTTGCAATATGAAATTCTTTGAAATCAGCCGTGCATTTTTTCTCTAAATGAAAATGAGTTGCTAACATTTAAGCATTCCAAAGTAGCCTTTCATTGTATTGCGAATTAAATATCGTATTAGCAAACGTTATCTTCTTTTTTTTTGTGCAAGCACGTGTTTTTGTTGGGCTTATTGTAGCGGATTTTAGGGTTACAATTTCGGCATCACCCCCAACTATTATACTTCCTCTTTATTTCTATCTTTTTATTCTATATTAATTCCTCGGGGACGAGTGATACGTATATGTGCCCCAAAAGGCTTAAAAATTCTTGTGAGGCTTATGAATCCTTGTTTATTCCCACCACTAAAATTGTACTATAAAAGTTACTTTATTCAATCGGAACATTTTCTTGATTTAATCAGGCACAAATCTCTGTTTTTAAAAACCGGTGACAAAACATTAAAACTTTCGTAAAATGCTGGGTAGCGAAGGAGTTAAACTATCCTTCTTAAGTACTAGAACGCAGAACAGGGATCAATGGGATAAACATCTATTTGAATCAGAAAAATTTTAAAGAAATAAATTTAAGTTACATATAAACAATTGAAGTAAAAAGGTTAAATAATTTCATGTAATCTTATTGGTTTCAGATCTTTTTATGTAAAATTTCCCGGCGTTTTAGTGTTAGTTATCTACAGATAAAACTACTGGTTATAAAGGTAGGAAATTTTGTGAAAGACACAATAAAGGATAGATTTTTTTTTTTCCAAATTTTGCTAGAAAAAGGCGATTTTTAATAAATTACACATTTAGCATTACAATTGTTTAGAAATTTTATTTGTCAACCTGATTTTAAAAACAGATTTCGCATCATCTTTCTAGCATTTCCCAGAACACACTGCTGTCAGCTATAGACACTGCTATCTTACTACAATAGATCATGTCTGGAAATGATGACCGTCATTCCAAAAATTTTTGTTATAACAAAAATTGTTAAACTATCGTAAATATATGCTAAATAAGCAAACGTTAAAAAACGGCTTCATTTTTATTTATTTATTTAACTTTTTCTTTTTTCGCTGAATCAAATTCTCATGCATTTGTTATATCTCCGGCAAAATTTTTCAACATTCTAAATATATTTTTCGTATTTAGAAATCTTTAAAATAGGTCGTTTAACACTGTAAATAAAATTTCTATACTATCGTAATGCTAAGTGCGTAATTTAATAAAAATCGCCCTCTGGTAAAAACTTTTAATCTATTATTTCTTTAATTTTCTTTATCTACTTGGACAAATTAACATTCCTCTATTACGGTTTTCACAAAACTTCACAATGTTATGAACAATAGTTTTGTCTTTAGACAACTTTAAAGTAACGTCGATTAATTATGAATACAATGTTGGTCACAATTATAAGGACAAGGCAAAAATTTCTAAATCTTGGTCATATTTGGTGTGAAACGTATGCAAATTTAATGGCTGGGAACCAATCAAAAATGAAGATTATTTTTGTATGTTTTTATTGAAATATGTGGTAAATTCATGTTCATAAAATTTATTATAAATTTATACAAACATCTGATATGGACAAAATTATAATAACAACTGCATTTGTGTGTTCTAAAAAGTAAAATTTGCACGTTTTTTGCTTTGCACACGGAACTTCCAGACGATATAAATGCGTAGTAAGCATTTGGAATGGTATTATTCTGTTTTACAATCATGCCACAAGGTGTAAAGCTTTTGGAATTTCAGAAAGGAAGAATAATGCATTTCAAAATTCAGGACTTTCTGTATGCTAAATTGCTACAAAGTTTAATTGATCAAGAACGGTTATTTACAATTATTTTTAAAATATCGGTAAATATGGACCGGCAAAGACATACAGGCAGGCCGTCTTCTGTTTCTGTATGGGGGAAAAGACTGATAATAAGGCGAGCTTGCTCCAAAAAACGGAAAAATCCGTGAATTGAACTTAGAATGAAAGTGCTCGAACTGTTCAACGTGTTTTACAAAAAGAAAGAAAAAAGCTCGCTATAGTAAACATGCGTGAAGACAGCCTCTTACAAAAGTTCATGAGGGAATGAGGATGGAGTTTTCCAAAAACTGCAATACTATATGAAAAAAGAGGGATTCTGTCTTTTTGATTAGTAAAAGATGAATTTGGATAGATTAGATTGTTTTTGCAACTTCTAGTATGATATACGTAGAGAAAAAACAGTCTTCTCAAAACATGTATTTGGAAGAGATTTAGTAACGATTTGGGGAGGTTTCACAACTGGTAGAACTATTCCAATAGTTTTTGTGCAGGATAGGAGGAATTCTGAGAGTTACATTGATGTATTAAGCGATAATCTTTTACCAGAAGCAGCGTTAATAGTGATTGGAATTTTTTTTTCCAGCAGGACAATTCCTCGGTTCATGTTTCCCAAACTTAACTCATGGTTTGATGTTAATTTCGTGAAACTACTTGATTGACGGCCAGAAAGCGTGATCTGAATCAAATGGAAAATCTGTTGGGTATTCTGGCACACAAAAAGTATGCAAAAATGGTATATAATCTCAAACCAAGCAAGATCTCATGTCCTCCATCGAAAAAGATCAGTTAAAAATTTCCAAGGGAATTTTCCTTAAGGAATTGTCAATCTCCATGATCTCAAGACTGATAAAAGTGATTGAGAAGAAGCGGGGTGATTACTAATTATCAGTGTGTTTCAGGCAAAAACATTCATTGTCTTTTTAATTTTGTCCAATTTTTACAATGACAAATTTTGTTAACCCATTCGTGCCCAGCATCTTTTGTGTAAATTTTATTTGGTTGGCACCACTATTTTTAGAAGATTTAAGTTTAGTTGATTAATCACGAAAATGCATCATTTAAGTAAAATAATTATTGCTTTTCTTTTTTACCGGTGTCAAAAACAGTGCTGAATGCACCTTTTGAAGCGTCCCTAAAAAGGGACGCTTGGCACTAATGGGTTAATTGCGACAAAACATTCATATTTCGCATTTTCCAATGTTTTGCATTCTATAATGATTTCTAGCAAAGAAAAGCATGTTGTGTATAAATTATACTTTATTTAGCTCAAAAATAATTTTTTTCTGCGCAATTTTCAATCGTTCTTATAATTCTGACCACCACTGTAGCCTGTACTTTTCCCATGCACAGGCACTTCTTAACCACTTATACGGCAAGCAATAATGTCGCTGTCATATTGAAAATCGAAAAAAATCTGTTTTAAAATAAAAAAAAGTTACTTTTACTCATTTGGACAGCAAAATTGAAAAATATAAAATTTCGTTATAAGTTTCTGGGAAGAGTCTCATTTAAATTAGGGGGAATAAAATATATCCCACCGCTCCTGAAGCAGAGATGTAGTGGGAGTACACAGGGGTACACGCCACATACCTTCTGGATTTTTTAAAAGAAACAACGTATACCCGCTGTTTCTCAAGAAATCTATTGTATATATACTCTAGGGTATACTCTCTGTCTTGAGCGTAAACCCTCTGCTAAGAGAGTATATCCCCTGTTTAATTTTACGACTACACCCCTGTCCTGAAAAGGTTGATTTTCTTTCCTTGACAGTCCATAAAACGGAATACATATTCATAATGTGGAATTTTGTTATCATTATCTTTTAAAATTTGTTAAAATATTATGGAAACGCAGTTTTTGTTTCTTCACTTTATGTCAAAACAAAGGTTCACTAAGCAAACATTGAAAAAAAAAAAATCAAAAGAAATAATATCTATAAACATTGCAGATTTTTTAAATTATTAAGTACACAAAATTTCAAAATACAAAAAATAATGTTTATGATTATCAGTAAAATGTTTAACAAAAAAAAAAAAAAAAAAAAAAAAAGTCAATGCAACACATTTTCTGTCATACTGTCGACTAATTAAATATTATACTGTCAAACGTTATTATCAAAGTTTGCATATTTCCGCATGAGGAATGCCAGAAGGTATATACATCTTATTAGTTGTAAAATATCCACGGAATATAGTATTGATTTCTGAGAAAATATTTTTAGAATTATTCCATGTTATTGTATACATGACAGTCAAGAAATGTTTAAAATGTCAAAAAATAAAGATGTCTGGAAATTTAATAAATGTTGTCAATCTGACGTTTTCAATTTAAAAAATCACTTTCGGAGATTGGCAACAAATCAGGTAAAACTAAAGAAATGATTAAAACATCAATATGTTATTTAATTATGAAAATATAATATTTTTTTAAGCAGATTAATTTAACAAAAAGAATATTGAGTAATAATTTGAAAAAAAAAAGTAAAATAAATACAGGGTTCGCACAGTTCTATCACTAAATTTTAAGAATATTTTCGAAGTGTTTCACTGCAGGAAAATATTGTAAAACCCGTGAATGAAGGTGGGGGTTGCTAATGTTGTGCTTTAAAAGTTAAATGTAAATTTTCTTATTTTTAATAGTGGTGCCAGTCCTTGGAAATTCCAAGGAGTGTGCGAACCTTGTAAATATAATAAATAGGATTTTATATTTCTCTCTTAAAACTTAAATCAACAAAATTATGTCAGTTACGCAGAATTTTTCCAAGATACTTGTTTCATTTCTTAAAGTATTTAAATTTTTATGTGAAATATTTTCTTATTTAAAATATTTCTCTGTCACTAAACATTTTAATTTTTATTGTATATCTGCAAAGTGATTTAGAGCAAATTCCGCAGTAAAATGCATACAAATATTCCGTTATTATGTAGGCATAAACTTTTGTGATCTTTCAAATTAACAATACAAAAATACAAATATATGTAACTAACATACTCGAGTAAAAATTTCTTATAATAAAAATATCCAACGCGAAATAACTAATATAACTACTTTACTTTCTTTCTTTCTAACCGATGATCAGGCCCCTACCTGCCGAGTTTTCTCAGCTTAACGGGTTAGATACCTGGTATCGGGGCGGACGACCACCTAATTGCCACGTAGGGGCAATAAACTTTGCTTCGCATGCCATCATTTCTGCAGTATTTGCTTGTCTTGAGAATACTTTGTTTCACTTGTTAATTAATAGTACATCCTGATGTTTGAACTGCAAATCGCTTCGCAAGATGGTCTCATAATTTAGAGCCTTGATCAGATGACGAGACCTTCACCTGGCTAGGCACCTCCAGAGGTATAATTCACAGGTAACTTGGAGGACTTTGCACCCACGACGGATTTTGCATGCACTAGGCGCCATTAACGTGCATTATGGAATTTTAGCCGGCAAAGTGGGGACGATCTACGCAGATAACTACTTTACTTTACTGTCGACTAAAAGAATATTATACTGTCAAGTATTATTGCGAAAGACAGCATGTTCTGGCTTAACCACTTAATAGTCGCGCCGGAGACATTCATGGACAGCAAGCTTCACGGCTTTTATTCAGAATTGTTTGATTCCCGCCAGTTTTATAAAATAGTGTAATTGGTTTTATTCTGGTACCCTTTTACTTGTCATTAAATATGAAGAATATATTTTTTTTTTTTCAAAAAAGTGTTGGGAATGATGAATTTAAATTTTCAAACCATAGTTTAATGTGACCATTAAGGGGTTAAAAGAACATTTAACCCTTTCCGGCGTTGTGGTTTCATAGATATACCACTTAATTTTAATTCGCAAACGCCACATTCGCACCGAAATTTTGTTTAAAAAATTACGGTTTTTTGAATGCATGGAATATAGCGTTTTTTTATTTACAAATAAATTTGTTTTCAAATTCCGGTGTCAGTTAATTATTTCAACACTTAAGCAGTAAATTTGTCCTGCGCCGAAAAGGGTTAAAATAAATCAAGAGCCAAAATATTACGACCACCTCCAAATTTTGCAATGAATCCACCTGTATGACCTGGAAGGCACACAATTCGGTTTGTAAGAACTACAAATTTATTTAACACTGGAAGTAATTTTGAGTCTCCTCAGTCCTAAATTGCTCGAAGGAATGATATCCCGCATCGTAGTATGCTTTAGACATCGGTGCCTAGCGTCCCTTTTAGGGTGGTTATAAAAATTGTAAGAAAGCGCTTTGCATACCAGTAAATAGGAAGATAAATAAATACTTTCATTCACAAGAAAAAATTTTGGATAAATTAAGACAAAAGTTATTCTTCTTTTAAAGATGGCGGGGAATCAAAATTTAAAAATTTTACGAAGAAAATAATTTGAGCGTTAATGGGTTAATGACATTGACATATCTTCTAAGAAAACGTATGGGTTCCCAGATTTGGCCTCTTTTATAGGTCTGAAATTTTGCATTGACACCAGAAAATAGGTATAGATTTTTTTTTTATGTAAAGACAGACGTTTCGGGCTTACCTGGAATAGTTATCTTTTTTTTTTTAGAATTTCTGAATTGAATCGAAGTCTTTGAAATGAAACTAGTAGCCAATATGTCGACCAATGCTGTCAAAATAAGGTGGGAGACGCATTCGCCATCATTACGTACCATCTAAAGTTTTAAATAGAGAAGTATCAAAATGACACAACTGTACTTCTTGAATTCAGAAATTTTCTCATCTATTTGAAGTACTCGCAACATTTCTTTGCACATACCTTTGACTCATTCCGTATATTTTATCTGGTGTTAATTAAAATATGTGTATTAATAATTTTATGTGTGAATTTCAAAAGGTGTTCCTATTCAAAATAGCTTGTTAGTTAACAAATTATACAAATTGAGACGTATTTTACTTCATCTATACTTTAGAAATAAAGATATGCATTATAATCATAATAAGGTGGGTTAAAACAAAGACTTTTCCCTATACATTAATTGCAAATTGTATTATTTATACTTTTAAAAACATATTTTAAATGCTTTCAAAATGTTACTACACATATACAGCAAATTTTAATTTATACGAACTTACTTATATGAAATCAAGCGGCTACAATAGGTTGCTTTTTAACTTTTATATTGAAAGCTATCTAAAGATTTCCACAATTTCCGCTACTACAGTAAAAACAGAAGTTCTTCATTCCTGCACGCAAGCCATGTCATCGTTTGGTCAGTGTATGTATCATGCATCACCCGTTGATCGTATAAAGGTGGTATTCTTGGTCGTGTATCTCTCAAAAGAGAATGTTTTGATATCTGAACGTGTAATTAATATTTTAGACTAACGTTGTACAGTGGTTCGAATATAAAATAAAAATGGAATCACGTATTAAAAGTTAGTGGCCGACCAAGATTACAGTCGGCAAAATCTATGTTACTTTAAAAGTTGCGTAGAATAAAGTCTAGGTTTAAAATTTTGTAAATAAGTACAGAATAAATAAGTGTAGTACGAATAAGTATTAACATAAAGTACACTAAGATAAAACGTTTTTTTTATTATGTTATGCAAATGTCGCATATTTAAATGTGTTTGATTTTAATTATGTTTTTAAATGCTATGAAATATGGCTCATACAGATTAATAAATAGTTAATAAGTGTAAAGACAAAATTTTGTAGTAGTCTCAAATTTTACTAAATTCTTGATCAGCTAAGTTATACAAAATAATATACACGGTTGTGTTTTCTATGCGAATAACAATGTTTAGAATATACATACAATTTAACAAAAAAAAAAAAATCAATTTTTACTTCTTTTTTCCATTTACCGATTGCAGACGATAAAGATCCAATTTTTCCCTGGTCGTACTGCGCTTATGTTATTTAACCCTTTAACGTTCATTGGTTTCACCAAGAAACCACAACATTTTAATTCCGATACGCAACACTGACACCGGTATTTTTATCTAAAAATATCCTTTTTATTTTGTATGTGAAAAATCACGTTTTCTAATTTAGAAATATATTTGTTCTTAATTACCGGTGTCATTCATTTATTTCGACATCTTAGCAATGAAAATGCTATGATCGTTAAAGGGTTAACTCACAAACACGTTACATTCTTTTAATTAAAAACTCATTTCATTATAATGAATATATTCGAAATAACTATTTTAAATACATGTTTGAACTGTTGTTTTATTCAACAAATAAGTATTATTAATTTATTTGTTTGAATATTTCGAGATTTAGAAAATAATTTTCTTAAGGTCGAAGATTTGGCCTTTTTTTAGCAGACAAAGTTATTTAATGAATTCCTAAAAAATTCAGTCAAAAATTGCAAGATATTCTCTCATAAAAGAAGAATCTTGTTTACCAGATTTATTGTAACAAAATGTTTTTGTTAAAGCATTTTTTTAATAAAAATATGCATATTTTTAAAAAAATGTCGCATGGTCATTTTAATTTCAGGTCAAAAGATAATATGTTCTCGTAGCATTAGTACTTTTTCTTCCGAAATTAAAATAATATTGTGACTATTATTTTTATATGTACATAATTTTATCAAAACAAATGTAACAAAGATATTTTGCAATAAATAAGGCAGATAAAATTCATCTCTCATGATTGAGTGAACATTTAAAAAATATGCGCAAGAGATACGCAGATAATAATTATATCTGCGCATTTATGACGTCATACCAAAAAACATGCTTATTTCCATTATCACCCCGGCCACCAGTTGGTGCCGATGTGTCAATTTGTGACAGATTCCAGCATTATCTTTGAATGCATGATACGTATACAATTTCGGGTGAAAATCTCGCGAGCTTTCTGCGGTATAATAGGGCCTAATCCATAGATTAACACATCCAAGTGCAGAAATTCGAAATATGATCACTTAACTTTAACCCTTTAACCCTTTCCGGAACACTTTGCCCGGTCTGGGATACTTAATTTTAATTCCAAACTTGCAAAAGGCACCAAAAAAAATTTTAGCAAAATTTTGCTTTTCCAATAAAAGTTTAAATTAAGAACTTCAAAATATTTAAAAAATTCGTTTGTGAATACTGGGGTCAGTCGATAAAAATTTCATTTTACTAACAGATTTTGCCCGTGCCGGAAAGGGATAAAAGACAAAAACTTTTCATTGCTAAGATGTTGAAATTAATGAGTGACACCGGTAATTGCGAACAAATATATTTATAAAGATGAAAAAGCGATTTTTCACACACATAACAAAATGAATTTTTCACACACTTAACAAAATGGATTTTTCAAAATTAATATTCCGGTATTGATGTTGCATATCGGAATTAAAATGTTGTGGTTTCGTAGAGAAAGCAATGAACTTTAAAGGGTTAATTCCAAACAACCAAGTTTCACGTAGAATATTTTAATAAAATTTTATTTTTATGATATACGGGAACAGAGCCTGAATATTTACGGGGCACTCACTCACCAGTAAAACTTTGTAGAAATTTTCTCCTTTTTTAACACTAGAACGACGGGAAAGTTTACACAAGTTTTATAAAATATATTTAAAACCAGAAAAATAATTTGAAATAATTTAGTTTATTTGTTTATCTCATTTCATTGCAAATAATATATAACTTATATTCTGAAGATTTTTCTGGTTCGAATCAACAATTAGTCCAGTAATTGGTGTCGAATTGACACCAATTGACTTCTCGGCGTTCTAGTGTTAAACGCCTTTTTCATTCGAAATTACACTGCTCAAAACAATTAAAGGATATTGCAGTTTTAGGTGGATTTTGTATCTGGGAAACTTTTTAGCTGATTGATACATGGTCGACAGACATAGTAGGTTATATGTGAATAAATTACACATGTTTGGCAGAAAAAAATGCATTTTATTGCGCATTTGTGTACAAAAGGAAAAAAACACAATTTGTGCATATGAGAAAAAAAGAATAAGAAAAGGTGTTTTCTTCAAAGAAAATCATTTTCAGTAGGGGGTATGGTTTCCACGGGCGGCCAGCAACGTTGAACACCTTTGTGGCATGGACTCAATGAGGCTATTAATCAGGGGTGCAAAAATCTAGGCGCCAGCAGGCAGTTTCTCACCAGAAAATTTATTTCGTTTTTCTTTGTCTAATATTTCGTGTAAAATTCCTGCTAGAATGCTATTAAATTTTGAGCGAAAAAAACTTTAAAATTTTAGTGGTGAGAGACTACCCTCTGGCGCCTAGATTTTTGCACCCCTGCTATTAATGACGAGTTGGGGTATTCTGCCCCACTCTTCCAGAAGAGCTCTTTCCAGTTCTTGGAGAGTTTGTGGGGGTTGTTGGCGGCCAGAAACTCGCCTTCCTAGAGCGTCCCAAACGTGCTCGATTGGATTCATGTCTGGAGAACACGTTGGCCATTCCGTTCGAACGATTCCTTCCTCGAAAAAGAAATCCTCCGCCAGGTTTGCATGATGTGGCCTGCAGTTATCGTCCATTAAAATGAAGTTATCTCCGATTGCTGCAGCGTAAGGGACTACAATAGGTCTGAGGATCTCCTCCCTATATCGGCGACCAGTCAGAGCTCCAGAGGTCAGTGCGCCCGTCAATGGAGATGCCACCATACACCAACACTCCTCCACCGCCAAATCTGACACTTTCGTGCACGAACGCAGGATTATTCCAACTGCCACGGTCCCTCCAGATGAAAATACGCCTATTATCCGGATGCACAGAAAAACGGGACTCGTCAGAAAACAGAATATTGCTCCATTCATTTCTCCTCCAGTTGACATGCTTGGTTGCCCACTTCCTGCGTTCGCGACGATGCCTTGATGTTAATCTAACACATACCATCGGTCGGCGAGCATACAGACCTACAGGATGGAGCCGGTTTCGGACAGTTTGAGTGTAAATCGTGGTGCCTGTATCCGAGCGAAGGTGTTGTTGGAGAAGAGTAGCGTTCATGTTTCGGTGTCTCCGAGCTGTTAACGCTAAAAACCGATCTTCATTGGGCGTTGTTGCCCGTCTACGACCTTGCCCTGCACATCCACTCTCCAAAAAACGGTTCCAGATCCTGGGAATGACACTTTGTGGCACTCCAATGGCTTGCGCTACTTCGGCTTGAGTTTGGCCCCCTTCTAACCTAACAACAATTCTCCAAGCTTCTGAATCTGCCAAATGACTTCGCTGAGACATCGTACTCATCGAAACAAAGCAATCACTGAATGCCGATCATCCTTGTCTTCATTCTCTTTTATCCAGTTGAAAGTCAAATTTCATTCGCTGCTGCTGAAGCGACGTTTTTGACGTCGAACTCAAAATTTGCATACTCCACAGTTATACTCCACCAGAAAATTTTGTATTTGTGAAACTTCAATTATCCTTTAATAGTTTTGATCAGTGTACTATGAAGATTGATGATTTTTTTTTTCTTGGTAGGAATGTGCTCTGTTGGTAATCAGGCCATATACGTGAAGTAAGTCCAACATTTATTTTCACATAAACTAGGGGGCTCTGCTCTCTACAATCTACGATCGCCAACCCCAGTTCAGACATTCCAAATTTTAAATACAGGCTAATTTCATCGACATTAAAAATATTGAATTATAATTTGAAAGAAAAGTTGTAATCTGCCTTTAAATGGGATTCCATTCATTTTTATTTGATCGGAGATTTTTAAGGCAAAATAAGCTGCTGTTAGCCCCTTGAAGGGCAAGAAATAATGTCTCTGTAATATTGAAATCTCACCGAAAAAATCGAAAAATTCTATTTTAAAATAAGAAAAGGCAATTTTTCAGCATTTTGTCCCCAAAGTTAAAAATATTAAATTTCGTTGGTGAGAATCTCGTTCGAATTAGGTGGGATAAAATATATCCCCCCGGCCCTCAAAGGGTTAAGAGATACATTGTCTAATTTAGTCTTTGATTTAAAAATAAAAAAAAAACTAAAATTTTTAAAATAAGTTAATGTAAAATGAATTAAGCAGAGTTAACCCTTTGAGGGGCAAAGCTCTTCTATTCATAAAATGCTGAAATGATTGAATGACATCAGAATTTAAAAACAATTTTATTTCCAAATAGATAAACGCTTTTCTTTACATACTTGATAAAATTAAAATTTTTTATTTCAAAATTCTGGTGTCAATGTGGCATTTCGCAATTAAAATTAGGTCGTATATATTTTATACCACCGCCCTTCAAGGGGTTAAGTAAGGGTTGAAATAATTTTTCTGAAATGGTAAACGATGTTCAGAGTAATGTAAATGTGTAATCTTCTTAACTATTTTTAACTACATATTGCTTGTTCACTCTGGATCACCATGAAAAATAAAGTTGGAAATGTTAGGGGATTTGCATATTGTGAGATTGGATTGATAATACTAATCTCATGGCCATCTTCTTGTTTTGAATAACTATTAAGATCAACACAATGAATGCAATTATGTTTTGATTTAAATTCGGAAATTGTTGATTTGTCCTATCTTCGCTTCTCATCAAATTTTTAAGTTATAAAATTTAAAACATATTCTTGTCCATCGATTCTAGTTAATTCATGCGAATTCAATGATTTTTATATGGATTCATCTGTCTGAAAAGTTCACATAAATATGTCGTTACGGTTTTTGCAAATAGTTAGCATTTGTAGTCAAAAATAATGTGAATAATCCAATTATGCTCTATTCATAAGCTAATATTACTTTCTGTTGCATTAAAATGTCTCAATTTGTTATTTTTCTTCATTGAATGTCTATGGGAGCTTGGCAAAATATTAAACGATATGCTGACGTCACTTTTGGCAACCATATTTAGTCGACAAATTTAGCGAAATATCGCCAAGTTTGTCACAGACTTGACAATATTTGGCGACAGAACCGATTCCTGCACCCTGCGATATATACGCAGATTTTCATAGGCCCTTAAGTTATCAACGCAGATTTAAATTAGTCATTTACTAAATCGTTAATTTTTTTTATATAAGGATAGTTATATGATAACGGCATCCGTAACGATATTTTGGTATACCATTTTTTTCATTGCTTAGATATTTTTTTATTATTGTTACTGTTTGGCTATTTTATATATGACTTTTTTTATTATTATTTACAGCAGTTAACGAATTTTAATGGGTCCATTACTTTAAAACTTTCTGTTTCTTTTAATATTCACATAAAAGCGTAGTTTTAAAGCACAATATTCAGTGTTTTCTACCTTTAATTCTTAATTATTTAGTTCTTATTTGAAAGTTAATTTTTTTGTGTTTGTGATAGTCGCGTGTAAATATTTTTCTTAATTTGAAGGAAATGTTATTCTTTGATCATTTAGCAATAAATTAAAATTAAAATCTTTTCTAAAATATGCAAAAAAGTCTTTCAAAATGTTAAAAATTTGAATTTAAAATGGAAATAAATCCTCAAAAAATGAACCAAATTAAAAAAAAAATAAAAAAAAATAAAAAAAAAACATTGTATGCACATTGGGAATTTCTGATGTATAAAGTTGTCTAAAAATGTTTAATTTCTTATGTATAGTTTTTGCTCATCTAAAACTTTTTTAATGGACAGATTTTGACTTACTTTAACATAAAATATCTCTTAAAATAATTATTCGTTTTAAAAATTGCTCGCACCAGCGTGTTTATCAAACATTTCTCAATAATACCACCAATTTTCATATTATTGTGGGCAGTAGTTTTCTTAATATTAGCGAAGAAATACCCTAAGTCACCAAAAGTTAAATGTCAGCGGTTGTTACAGCGTATGTTACTTAAATTTAGAATAGAGAGATTCGTTTAAAAATTCAAATGTCAGTCACTCAATTCTGGTGCCAATATTATTTTATAAAAAGTACTTCTCTGTGTCTGAATGAGTTAACCTTATCTCTGCGTAATGCTTTTTTTTTTTTTTTTTTTTTTTAATCAAAATAGATTAAAAAATCGAGCCACCGGCATTGTATAGAGATATGAATTTTTATTTTTCTTCGAACACCAGTTCTTTATACAACAACTTTAACGCGTGAAAAAATAGTAAAATGTATCAAACAAATTTTTATCTGATTGAGAATCGCAATCCGAAACTTTTCAGCTTCACTTTTCTACAAGTAAATAAAAACGATATGTTTGCAGTCTTTCAAAAAAGGGAAAGCACGATTTATATTTTAATCTCCAAATAATCACAGATAAAAAATGTTAAAGCTAATTTAAATGTTTTTTTAATTATTTTAATAAAAACAATCTTAGGGATCGCTTTTAGAATAAAATTGTACCAAAATCAGAAAATTTATAAATTACATATTTAACTAACGCGAATTCATTCGATCAAGATTTTAAGAATTCTGAAGGATTTACGTTTGCAATTTTTAATACTAAAACTCGTTTTTATTATATCTGAAACAGATTGCAAGGCAGAACTTACTTTTAGTATAATATATCATAACTAAATACTATTCCTCGAGACAATTTGTAATTTTGCAGTGCTAAACATTATAAAAAAAGACTTCTGAGGGTAAGATCGTAACATTTTTTTTTTCAAAAGTAATATGAAAAATACATGTTCATGTATTTAAAACCTTCCCACTGCCGTGACCGGATATATCCGTTCATTAGGCTGCAGGTTTCACTGCAGTTGAAGCTTTATTTAAATTAATATAATTCTACAAATATAATCTAGTTTTAAGAAATTAAGTTATGATTGATACTTTCAAGGCTTATAAGCATATACGTAACAAAAAAATTATACAATGAAAGAAAATCCCCCTTTTATTAACATTTAAAATAAATTATAGAGAAAAAAATTACAATTTTGCCCTATTGCTCAGCAGTCAGGGAGTTAAAAATTAGTAGAAATTGTAAACGTTAAATATTTTAAATGAAGTCGTATTTAAGAAACTTCAAACATGCAAAACATGAAAACGTAATTCCGCAAGACAGTTCTTGAGTTATACCTATTAAACTACCCATATTACATAACTATCAACGTCCAAACTTTTTTTTTACTTCTGACTTTTTAATAATAAATTGTAATTTATTTCACTGGCTGCAGGAATTATGGTTTTTGGCCCTATTTTGCTTTACATTCATGTTTAATCACGCTGCGTATTTTCTAATTATGCCTCTACACAACACAATTTCATCGTAACAGTGACTGATTTCTTTTATATGGAAAAAGCGCAAACATGATTTTTTCAAATTTGGCATTTACAGTGAATTGCAGCCAAGAAGGGACCCTTGTCCTCTGTTATGCTCAATTAGAAGCTCTTGTCAAACACTTTTTCACACTTTAAAACATATTAACCTTTTTCGGTGCTCGTCAGAGCATTTTTTAATACTAGTCATTTAAATTTTTTGATAATTATACTAGGGGGCTCCGCCCCCTGCTCGCTACGCTCGCCAACCCCCAGCGAAATCGTTTTACGATTCCAAATTGTAGGCTACCCCTGCTTGCTGCGCTCGCCAAAACACCATGGTATGAATTAGCAGTTGCAGACCTTTCAAATCATGTGTCACACGACTGGTGTTGTAAAGAAATTAAAAATGTGCCCCCTGGGGGGGGGGCAGAGTGGGGTGTGACACACAAGACATCCATAATATGAATAAGCAGATGCAGACCTTTCAAATGATGTGTCACACGACTGGTGTTGTAAAGAAATTAAAAATGTGCCCCCCCCTGGGGGGCTGAGTGGGCGATGATACACAAGACATCCATAATATGAATAAGCAGTTGCAGACCTTTCAAATGTGTCACACGACTGGTGTTGTAAAGAAATGAAAAATGTGCTCCCCCCTGGGAGGTAAAGCGAATTGGGACCCACAATACATCCAAAATAGGAAAAGGCAGTTTCAGACCTTTCTAAAGATATGCAACACGAGTGCTGTGGATAAAAATTTAAAAAGTTCCCCTTTGGGGCAGGGCAAAGTGGGGTGAGGCGCCCCAAACTTGCATAACTGGAATGAGCAGTTACGGTTCTTTTAAACTATAGGGGAGCTCCGCCCCCCTGCTCACTCCGCTCGGCAACCAACCGCGTAATCGCTTCGCGATTCCGTTTGGTATTGCTTTGTAATCCCGGTTGGAATCGCTTCGCGATGCATAGACGGAGCCCTTCGACTCATTGAAGGAGTGGTCCACCCGGATTCATTATTCCCGGAAATCTTACACATCAGCATCATTCCAAGTGTCATTCTTTTTAAGGCTATTTTTTTTAACTATAGAAGGATATTGAATATAAGAAAACCTCAGTTGCTTTTAAATATTCCCAGTACTTTTTCTTATTTCGCTCTATATTGAACTATTTAATCAATGAACAAAAAACTTGAAAAAACGAAATTAATTTTAATTTGTTCGTGCAGAAATTGACAGATTTAATTAATTTTAGATAATATATATTTTATAGAAAAATAATGCGAATAGAAATTTGTATTCGTTCATAGGATTCGCGGCATTTTTATCTACTTGTTTTTAAAATCAGATGTTACTAATGCGAAATACTTCCGCCATTAGCGCGATTTTTGTGAGCATGGCACCCAAAGGTCGCCAAACATAATTTGATAGTCAATAGACATAAAAACGAATTTTCCCATTTGAATAAAAAAAAAATTAAGTAAAATATTGTTACAGCGTATATAGGGTTCTTTCTATCTTATGGTTAGACAACTTCAAACTCTTGCTTATAGAAAAGTAGAAAATAATTTATTTACTGAACTTCAGAACAACAGAGTCTTCGAAACTCACAAATATTTCTAGATATTCAAAAATAATTGTTCAAATCTATCGTATAAGTGCAGATATAGGTTCCAGAGACTCTTTATACAACGTCTCAACAGTAAATCACATTCAAAATAACGTAAATAAGACTCAAGCAAACTTGCTTAACAAACGCGTTGTTCACTAAATGACTGACTGGTAAATAATAACAAGAGCTCGCATCGCTTCTCTTCTTATATAGGCTCGCAGCATGTGCGGGAAATTTCTAGAACCATCTCGAAAAATCCACGGAACAACAAACAATGTATCAGTATATCTAAGGGGGGTTACCATAGAGAGGAAAGGGTTACCATCGCCAACAATCGCCAAGTTTGTCGCCAACTTGGCGATATATCGCCAAATTTGTCGACCAAAATTAGTCGCCAAAAGTGACGCCAACTTGGCGATATCTTTATTATTTCGCCAATCTGCCGTAGACATACACTGAAAATAATGGACAAGTTTGCTTGATAACAGAGACAATGTAACAAAAACTAATATTAGTAAAGGAATGGAGCTTAATAAGATTATTTACATTATTTTACAGTACAAACACTAACTATTTACAAAATTCGTAACACTACCCCCTCCTCAAAGACTGCACGTCCCGGGCAGTGCAATCCTTGAGTTAGAGGAAAACACTTAAAATAAATAAACAAATAAATAAATAAATAAATAATAACAATAATAATAAAATTTACATAAATAAGAACTAATTACTATTTACATATTTACAAAAAGTGACTTTCATGACCATGGTCTGAAATTCAAGTTTCGAATTTCTAATCTTTTTCGCCAAAATAAGGGGCTAGCCGGTTATAATGTATGACCTTGGGCTTGGTGTGTGGCGATTTTCGTATGCGTACGACGACGTCATTCAGCCTGTTGACGACTGTGTAAGGACCGTCCCAGTTTCTTTGTAATTTTGGCGACAGTCCCTTACGACGTATCGGATTCCACAACCAAACTTTGTCACCTTCGTTGAACTCATGTCCTGTTGCCTTTGTGTCGTACCGTGTCTTCATCTTTTCCGTTGCCAGTCCGATTCGGTTCCTCGCTAGACGATGAATCTCCTCAATCCGTGCCTGGAGTTCACCCACGTATTCTTCAGGCGACAAAGGAGCGTCAGGAGGACGGCCAAACAAAAGATCCGCAGGCAGACGAAGATCACGATCAAAGAGCATTTGAGAAGGGGAGTAACCAGTGGCCTCATGAGTGGCACTCCTGTAGGCAAGCAGGAAAAGAGGCAATTTCTTGTCCCAGTCCTGTTGGTCTCTAGACACCTGGAGAGAGAGGCTATTTAGGATAGTACGATTGAACCGCTCCACCATGCCGTCCGATTGAGGATGTAGAGGTGTAGTTCGAGTTTTGTCCATGCCGAGTAGTCCGCACATTTCCTTAAACACAGCCGAATCAAAGTTTCTTCCTTGATCGGAATGGATTTGAAGAGGAACTCCGTATCTGGAAACCCAGTGTTGAACTAGTATGTCTGCTACGGTTACCGCCTCTTGAGTAGGAATGGCGTAGGTTTCAGGCCACTTGGTGAAGTAATCCATGACAACGAGGATGTAGTTATTGCCATCAGATGTTCTAGGAAGAGGACCCAGGATATCTAGAGCAATTCGTTCGAAAGGAGCTCCTACATTATAACGCTGCAATCTGCCACGGGTGCGCCTCTTTGGACCTTTACGTGCTACACAGGTGTCACAAGTTCGACACCACTTCTCCACGTCGCTGCGAACATTATTCCAGTAAAAACGCTCTCGAACCTTTTGCAGGGTCTTCATTACACCAAAATGACCTCCTGTGGGACTACCATGCAGTTCTTGAAGGACCTTTGACATTAAATTTCTTCTCAACCCGGTCGCAGTATCTACAATTCTCTGAACAGGGTCTTCTTGAGAGAGCATCTGCATTTCCATGTGATGAGCATTTTCGATGGCGTATCTCCATATCGTACTCTTGAAGCTTTTGTATCCACCTGGCTATCTGGCCTTCAGGGTTCTTAAAATTTAATAGCCAAGTTAGAGAAGCATGATCAGTTCGGATCAGGAACTTTCGATAGTGTTCGAAAACAGTTAGTGTTTGTACTGTAAAATAATGTAAATAATCTTATTAAGCTCCATTCCTTTACTAATATTAGTTTTTGTTACATTGTCTCTGTTATCAAGCAAACTTGTCCATTATTTTCAGTGTATGTCTACGGCAGATTGGCGAAATAATAAAGATATCGCCAAGTTGGCGACAAACTTGGCGATTGTTGGCGATGGTAACCCTTTCCTCTCTATGGTAACCCTCTTTAGATATACTGATACATTGTTTGTTGTTCCGTGGATTTTTCGAGATGGTTCTAGAAATTTCCCGCACATGCTGCGAGCCTATATAAGAAGAGAAGCGATGCGAGCTGTTGTTATTATTTACCAGTCAGTCATTGAGTGAACAACGCGTTTGTTAAGCAAGTTTGCTTGAGTCTTATTTACGTTATTTTACAGTACAAACACTTACTATTTACAAAATTCGTAACACTATTTCAATTTCTGAACCAAATCTTCTCTTATTATTGTCACATTGGCTCCCGTATCCACAATTATACGGCACTGAATTCCGTTAATAAAACCTATCACATATAACTCATTTTCACCGCCACTCATTTTTGATATCTGGAGGATCTTCAGGTGGGGATTTTCATTCTCTGGCACCTCCGCCCCGCGAGATGGCCAAAATTTAGTTTCCCTGCTGACTGTTTGATTTTATCTCACGTTTGTGGATTTTGGGGCAATTTCTTCGGAGATGTCCTGTATCACCGCATCCCCAGCACGTGAGATTCTGTCTTCTTGAATTTGTTCTTCCGTATTTTAAAGCTTCAAGTTCTTGATTTATTTTCCTAATTTCTTTCAAGAAGTCGATCTCAGTGTCTAAGCTTTTGTTCACCGTTGACCCTCGGACTGAATGACGATCTCTTCGGCTGGCTTGTGTAGCTGCTTCCAACTTTAAGTCATATAGTAGTGCAGCCTTTAAATCCTGTACATCTGCCATTCGTACCGCTCTCTGCACTTCTGGATCTTTTATTCCGTCTACAAAATATTGCAGTGAGAGCATTTCCCGTACATTTGTTGGACAGTCAATGAATGCTAAATTTGCAAGCCGTTCAATTTTCGAGGCAAACTCTTGAAGGGTTTCACTCGATTTTTGATGGCGGCTCTTCATTTGTATTCTCGTATAATCCTTGAAGAATTTTTCGCCGAATCTCATTTCAAGTGCACAACTTAGAGTCTCAAAATTGAGTTGCGTCATATCGGGCAATGTTTGCAACACGTCGGCGGCTTCCCCTCTTAAAGATGCTGCCAGTTGACAAGCTTTCACCTCGTCACTCCATTTGTTCGCTTCGGCTACAATGGTGAATTGGGTCTTGTAAACTTGCCAGGAACTCTTTCCGTCGTATGTCGACAGCTTGATGTGCACGGGAGAAGCAGGCGGTTTCCTAAATTCTTCATAATTACCACTGCAGGCTGAAAGTTTGTTTTCAAGATCTTGTACTTTTTTATTTAGCTTTTCATCTACTTCACCTTGTATTTTCTCTTCAACTTCCGCCATTTTCCTTTCCATTTTCTGTTCAACATTACTAACTTCATTCTGAATTTTCTCTTCTACTTCCTCTATTTTCTCTTCTACCGAGCCTATTCTTCTCTCTACCGACGAGAACTTTTCTTCTAAAGTTTTCTTCATTTCTTCTTGGCCTTTATTAATCTTTTCAGTCACATCTTCTTGGCATTTGTGAACTTTATTTGTCAACTGTTCCATTCTTTCTTCGTTTTTATTCATTTTTTCCGCCAACTCTTCTTGGCCTTTATTAATCTTTTCAGTCACATCTACTTGGCATTTGTCAATTTTATTTGTCAACTGTTCCATTCTTTCTTCGTTTTTATTCATTTTTTCCGCCAACTCTTCTTGGCCTTTATTCATCTTTTCCACCAACTCCTCTTGGCCTTTATTCATCTTATTTGATAATTCATTAATAGCTTTCAACAACTCATTCAGTTGCTCTTCCGTTGCTCTCGTTTTCGCCATAAGATCCCAAATTCTGACACCAAATGTTGCAGCGTATTTAGGGTTCTTTCTATCTTATGGTTAGACAACTTCAAACTCTTGCTTATAGAAAAGTAGAAAATAATTTATTTACAGAACTTCAGAACAACAGAGTCTTCGAAACTCACAAATATTTCTAGATATTCAAAAATAATTGTTCAAATCTATCGTATAAGTGCAGATATAGGTTCCAGAGACTCTTTATACAACGTCTCAACACTAAATCACATTCAAAATAACGTAAATAAGACTCAAGCAAACTTGCTTAACAAACGCGTTGTTCACTCAATGACTGGCTGGTAAATAATAACAACAGCTCGCATTGCTTCTCTTCTTATATAGGCTCGCAGCATGTGCGGGAAATTTCTAGAACCATCTCGAAAAATATACGGAACAACAAACAATGTATCAGTATATCTAAGGGGGTTACCATAGAGAGGAAAGGGTTACCATCGCCAACAATCGCCAAATTTGGCGACCAAAATTAGTCGCCAAAAGTGACGCCAACTTGGCGATATCTTTATTATTTCGCCAATCTACCGTAGACATACACTGAAAATAATGGAGAAGTTTGCTTGATAACAGAGACAATGTAACAAAAACTAATATTAGTAAAGGTATGGAGCTTAATAAGATTATTTACATTATTTTATAGTACAAACACTAACTATTTACAAAATTCGTAACAATATTTTCATTTCTTTTTCCTGATATCTAAGCTTATTCCAATTATTGAATAATATTCTAGGACGTTTTCAGGGAAATTATAGGTTTAATTATCTTCCTTGGAGAGAGTCGCTCGAAATACAGCCTTAATAGATTTACGTCAAACCAAGGATGAAAATGTACTGAAAATTCATTTCTAGTATTGTTTGTAAAGTTAACATTGGAATCACCAGCTGTAATTAAATTTTTATATAATATACAGTGGAACCTCAGTTCACCATCATAATCCATTCTTGTATCTGACTTTCTGTATGTGACATAAATTTTTTGGGCGCTCTATCTCAAGAACTAATGCATGGGATTAAAAAAATTATATTCAGATAATCCGTGATATAAATTGATGCTGTTTACATTTTGATTTAAATCGTTCAAAAGGTGGCTTAACCGTGTTGCATTTTTCATTATTTCCGCAATAGCTCTATCTCAAGAATTAACGCATGGATTTTCATCAAACTTCAAATTCAGTTAATCCTTACATAAATTGGTTTTGTTTACGTTTTGGTTTCAATAACCCGACACATGGCACTGCTATGCTGAATTTGTTCCGATTACCACAATAGCTCTATCGTAGGAATTAATACACAAATTTTCATCAAACTTGAGATTTAGGCACACTTTGATTTATATTATTGCTCATTGCGTGTTTTGGGTAAATCTCCCAACAAGTGCCGCATGTATGCTGTATTTTTCCTGATATCCGCAACAGTCCTATTTCAAAAACTAATTTTCGGAATTTCATGTCTTTAGAATCCTCACAGTGAGCATATGATTGTCATTTGATTTTGGCACTGTGATGATGAATTTTGACGCATCAACATGTATGAGATAGAATATAGTTTTGGGTTTGCCACATCCGACTACTTCTTTATAATCGGGGTAATCGACGGTTCATCTACACCGTATTGTTTAGCTATTTTGGTTATACAATCATCGTTCTTAAGTTTTGTCACTACTTCTTTTCATAAATTTATCAGTAATTCGCTTGAGCTTCTTACTACTGCTATCACTAAACACTTTTTCATTCTTAGAAGTCATAATAAAGGCTAAAATTTTTGCAAAACTGATTCAAATTAAAAAATAAGTTATGTTTTTTACTGTTCTGAAGGTCACAAAGCACTCTGATACGCGCACTTTACTCCAAACTTGACTTATAACAAGGGTTATGCGAGGGTTGCCAACTGAACTATTCGACAGCTTTGGTCGCGAATCGAGTTATCCTACACTGACCGAGTAAAATTTTGATCACTTAAGTTGGTCATAAACCGAAATTGTCAAAAACAGAGGCGGCTGTAAACCAAGGTTTTACTGTTTTTGGACCGATAAGTTTGCAAATATGGCATTATTTATATATTCAGTGGCGATGATCATTATGCAACTTGGCGATTTAGCCAATTAAATTTGCGATTTTAATGTAGCGTTTGTTAATAACGGAAAATTGAGAATTTCTATTAGAAAAATTAGGATAATTACTATAATTTTTATGCACGGTTTTAAGTAAACTCGGATTTTTTTCCATAATTTTAAATTCGGTACGTTTGGAAATGAAAGGGAGAGGAAAAGTATATCTTTGCAATGCTTTTTCGACAATATCTCAAGCAAAAATACTTTTAAATGCCAATAATTGCTGATCGTAAATGTTACATTCATATCACACCATCACAAAAGTTTTTTGCATCACCATGTGTTTTTCATTTGATGTTTTCTTGGCACAGATGCCATATATGCACGAAATTGTGCGATGTTCTTCTGACGCCAATTTTGCAAAAGCTTAGTTTTCAAACTTCAGTTACATACATATATATTAAGGTACTACTTAGTTATCTCGTCAACCAATTTCGCCAAACTATACAAATTGCCAAACTCATAGCGAAATTATACATAGTGACATAATTTTCATTTTAAATAACACAAAAAAATAATTTGTAGAATATTGATAAAAAATAAAAATAAAAAGTCGAAATAAAAATCCATTAATGACGTTTTAAACACGTGCTTCGTATTTAATGTCATTGCATGCGACATTCACGATCATCCATTATTGACATATAATATAGTTTGGCGATGTTTTTTTGTTCGACGGAATAACCAAGTAGTACCTCTATTAACTATTTTCTATTACTTTAAAAACAAAATAATAATGAATAAAAACCGGTGATAATTGATTATCCCTTCGACCAAAAATTACGCCAGACTATAAAATTAAATGCCAATAACGGATTATCATAAATGTTAAATTCATTTTACATTAAATAGGTTACCCATGTTTGTTATGCCATAATGAGATTTTGAGTTCGACTTTTTATTTGTACTTTTATTGATGTTTTACTAATTTATTTCTTCTTTCGTTATTTAAAAATAAAAATTATGCCAAAATGAATTACATGGTGAATAAATGATGATTTGTACAATTTCGCGAAATTGGTCGACGGGATAATCAAGTAGTATTGAAAAGTTTAATTAATAACTACAGAAGGAAATAATTTATAAAATTTAACAAAATTAAATAAAGGTAAATATTTTTTTAAATAAACATTAGCCCGGTTATCATATCAGGCAAAATAACAAAATTTTCGTGCCAATTAGGTACTCTTAATGAGTGTTTGACATCACGTCCCTATTTAAAATCAATTGAACGCTATTTAAGATATAGACAGAATGTGAAGTTTTTGTTTTACTCAATATCTTTTCCTTATGTAAATTAGGACGTTATATGATCATAAATAAAAAATCTTACATTTAGTTCCGGAAGAGAAATTTTGGTTTTCTCAGATACTTTTTTCCGATGTACTCGTTTTTTTCCCATTTTTTTCTACTACTAAAATTCAAAATGTTAGGACACTCGAGAAAATCATCCCATGGTCATATAAAATGCATGTTTTTTGAAAAATTAACCATGGATTCGAACAAAAAAATAACACTGCGTTCACAACTTTGATATTTAAAGAATTGAAACTAAAAGCTTCGCAATAAAAACAAATAACCATGTTGTTCACGTGATTTATGATACATACATAACAATTTTTATATTAAATTTGGTGGCAATGAATAAAAAAAAACTACAATTGCAACAGCAAAGGACAATATTCAACTGGAGGTTTAAGACATAAATTCTATTTGCTCAGAAACTGTCAAACATACAAAGATGAAAAAAAGCTATTCTAAGTTTTATCAAGACGATAAACATAAACCAAAAACGAAGTTAATCCATCCATAAGAACGTTTGTTGAATTTTTCGTCTTCATTTTTTCGTTAAAAGTTAAATAAAAACTACAGTAAACTACGGTAATTTCTTGAATGCCATCATTTTATTCGTCTCGCCGAGTTCTATCTTTTGAAAACAAAATCATTGTCGTACGTCAACTGGTTCGCCAGAAATTTCAAAAAGACGTTCGCATTTTCTATTTCTTAACCCATTAGTGCCTAGCGTCCCATTTTTGGGACAGTTTTAAAATATTCAAGTAAGCGCTTTGCACACCAGTAAAAAGAGGATAAATAAATACTTTCTTTCTCGAGACACATTCCTCGATAAATTAAGATAAAAGTTATTTTCGTTTTAAAAGTGGTGGGAAAATGCAAAATTTGAATTTTAACGAAGAAAATAATTCAGGCATTAATGGGTTAAATATATTATACCAAACGCTACCGCGTTTGCTGTGATAAAAGCCGCGAAACTTGCAGCCCGTGAATATCTCGGATGCGACGATTAAGTGGTTAAATCGTAGCTGCCAACATCTTCCGTTTTTTTGGCCCGGAAAAATTATTAAAAAAATTTTACCTATGCAAATCACCGTAATTTGCCGATTAAATAACATAATAATTTCCATTAAATTTTTCCGGGATAAAAAAAAAAGAAGAATCCGAAACTATGGTTAAATGTATTTTTTCCTCATATGTACCTACATAGCAACACCAGTTGTTTTTCAAGCGTTCAATTAAACTTCTTATTTAATTTGAAATCCTGTCATCGACGACGGTTCGAAAAATTGTCTCTCGCGCAGCGAATATTCCTCTCTATACTTTTAGCCATTTCACCATCGTATTCTATCCCAGGGACGATCGCAGAAGCAGATTCAAACGTAGATTTAAAATTTTATTTTATTTTTAACTGTTCAAGTTCACATTAAAGTTCTTGCTTTTGTGTACCAATGAGCAATTTTATGTATTTTTAATGAATATTTTCTTAATTATGGTTTTAATTTATTATAATGGACAAATTATAAGGAAAATTTCAAAAAGACATTTTCTTTAACCCCTTGAACAATAATAACATGTATTATTGGATTCTGGGAAAATGGAAAATTTTTATTTTAAAATAAGAAAAAGCAATCTTTCAACTTTGTTGGCAAATTTGAAAACTAAAAATTTTGGTAACCCCTTGCGGCGCAGTGGTATATCTATGAAACCACTTAATTTTAATTCCCAAACGCCACATTGCCACCGGAATTTTGGTAAAAAAAACAATGGTTTACTGAATGCGTGAAATATGACGTTTTCGCATTTAGAAATAAAGTTGTTTTCAAATTCCGGTGTTTGTTATTAATTTCAACACTTAAACAAAGGATTTGCCCTGCGCCGCAAAGCGTTAAAAACTTCTGGTTAAATTTCGTTTAAATTAGATGTGATAAAATATATCTCACCACCTCTCAATGAGTTAATAAAAGTTGACGTTTGCGAACAATAATAAAAAAAATTATGTTTTTCCTGAAGAAAGAGGCATTATCTTATTTTTCTGACATATATTACATTGTATTGGTATAAAGAATGATATATCCATAAATATAAAGAATAATTAATAGAAATATTAATATTAATCCATAATCTTAAATCTTTGTTGAATTATGTAACAAAATATTTCGCAAAACTCTTAGTTACAAAAGATTTTGAGCATGTATTCAACTTGTTTTCAATAAATATTCTATATTTTGAAAAACGAAAAAAAAATTTATAGTTAGAAAGAACATTTCTAAAACAGCATCCTATTTTTAAAAATAAATGTGATATTCAAGTATTCTAATAACTATTTCAGCATCACTTAATAAAATCTAATTGAAATCCACTCACGAACTTTAACTGACAACTAATTCCATTATAAACCTGTTGCTGGAACAAAAAATCGCCTTTTTATAGATTTTATGCGCAATCCTTTTAGAAAAGGTAATTCTGAAATAATTGTTTTTGAACTAAGTAAGAGATTTAAGGGTAGTAAGGGTAAATCCAAGACGAATTTGTTGCAGAATATTAATTTAATAAGAAATTTCCTTTCAAGTAAAGGCACTTTAAAATTAAAGTATTTGATAAAAAAAAATATATTCTTCCATTAACGAATCCTATGTGTAATTATAGCATGACGATGTATTTTGTATTTGTGTATTTTTAAATGTTTTAAATAATAAGCATAGATGCTAAAATATGAGGATTAAAAAAATAATAATAAAATGGTAACTACGCATTGTACGGTCCTGGAGATAGATTGCCAAATCTTTTTGACAATTATTAATCTTGTTTATCGTATACAAACATATTCTGAACAAAATTATAACATTGTTAAATAAATAGTATTGTTAAAAATAATAAATGGTATATAGTAATTAATTAATTAAAAGTATACAAAATGTAAATCATATATATTATAAAGCAGAAGTTCTGAAACTTCCAAACGGGTGTTTTCAAAAACTACCCGATGGATTTTTTTGCCGATTGTATCATTCGATAGGAAATATTTTTCCGAAGGTTTATGATTCAAATTTACAGGGATACCTCTGATTTTTCGTAGTAAATTTTGTATTTTTCGGTTATTTTTGATGAAAGGGTTGCCAATAGTTATTTTTTGGCGAAAATTATCATTAATAAACAAATTAAAAATGACATATCTGTTAGAAATATTACAAACATCTTGCAAATAAAAGCAGAAAATAAATATTGATAATAATAATAATATAGAAAAACCATTTAATAAGGCATGATATTATAAAAAAAATATTTATCTTAAAAATAAAAGAAATATTTGCAACGCTTAAAAAATAACATGATATTTTACATTTGATGCAACATTTGGCGACTTATCCTTGCGTTAGAATAAAAAAAAAATAACTTGAAAATTTGATTAAATGAATTTTGAACGATATTTATTTTCCCTTCTATTATTTTCTTTCTCTTCTTTATCAAATTTCGATAGTATATAACTTACTCCAGAAAAAGACAGATCTAATTATAAAAGTAATTGTGAGTTACATATTTGTTTCTTTGAGATTTTTTTTACTTTTGTCGACAAAGAATTAAGCCAAAAATTCATATGTCTAACATTAGGTCGGAATAATGTTATTTTTTCCAAAAGAAGATAATTTTTGGAGTATATTTTAGTATTCAATTGTAAATTCAATAAACATAAGTTAATATTTTAAAAATTGTAATCAAATATTTAAATTTTAGCTTTAGTGTGAAATTCTGCCATATATATATATATATATATATATTGTAAAATAATGTCATTCTTTTTCAAAAGTTTTTCACCGCAATTTTGAAAATTGTAATCAACAAACATACTTTTTTTGCGTCATTTTGTCAATTTCTCTTCCAGGGAAAATTAGTTTTAAAATTTACAAACTGAACAAGGAAATCTATGCAATTTAAATGAAAGTTATGCAATTTCGCGTTATTACTATCGATAAATTCAACATTTTGAAATAAAAATTGCCTGCTGAAAAAAATGGCACAGATGTCATATATGCACCACATTGGCGCGATTGCAACAAAACGTCGATTTTATGTTCATATGGTAGCTCGGCTATTGTATATTTATTAATAAACTATTTACTCTTATTTATTTTTTTAATGCTGTAAATTGTTTTATTTTATAATTATTAACAAAACATTATCTATTTATTTTTATTTCCTTTTTAAAATAATAGAAAACAATTAAAAAATATATATGTAACTGATATTTTATAATGAAGTTTTCGCCAAATTGGCTTAAAAAAGAAAAAAAAAATATGCACAAATGTGGTGCACATAAGTCATTTGTGCCAAAATATTTTACAAGTTTTTTTTAATTAGCCATTTCTTCTTCAATTTTCTTCATATTTTTCCTGTGTTAGATAATGTTTAAAATGATATTGGACTAATTTTCAATAATTGAGCACCACCAAATAGAAAATTTTGTTTATGATGTTTATGTTGCAGGTTGCAGGTTTAATTAACATTAAGCCCTATCAACAGAATTTTATCAAAAATTAACTATTAAATACTGCTTCATTACCCCGTCAAAAAAAAAAAAAAAAAAAAAAAAAAAAAAAAAATCGCCAAGATATAAGATTAAATGCCAATAATAGACGATTGTAAACTTCGCTTTCATTTGACAATAAACGCGAAATAAGTCTGATACATTTTTAACAAATCGTTATAAGCAATACTAATGTTTGACACCAAAAATCATAATGGAATTGATTACAAGCTGAAGGTTTATTTTTCTACAAAATTTAGCATCAAGATTATTCCCGATTTAACAGCTACATGTTTGCAACTGCAGGGCTGCCACAGGCGACTATTTTTTAACTCTAACTGGCACCACTTTCTTTAAACAGAAATCCTTAACATTACACTTTGACAACACTTGCAAAAAAATTATATTTTGAAATTTATATTAGAAAAATAGTGGTGCAAACGGAATATAAAAATAGTCGCCTGTGGCAGCCCTGCAACTGGATTAAAAAAATTAAGAGGCAGTGAAACTGATGTAATTTTAATTTTACCCAAATAATTCAGCTTTAAAACACACCTTTTATGCTTCATTGTTCTAACAATAAATATATAAGTTAAACACTCTTTTTTTAAATTTTTTTGCTATGTATTTTGTTGGAACAGACCAAGGTAGATAGAAAACTGTAGTAGAGTTGCCAGAAGAGGACGGTTATTAAAAAATGTAATGCAACATGTAATGAGATTGTATTTAGGCTACCAGATCTGCACATCTTGCAAGTTCAGATTCGGGAGTTTAAGAATTAACAAATGATAATGTGCTATTTGAAAATTAATAGAGTTTGATAATCATTGCAATGCTTTCTGACAAAATAATGTGATGAGTAGAGAACATTTTGATTCCTGCTGTCACAACGGTCTCATTTTCATATCAAACTCTACTAAAAATGATCAAATAAGAGAGATGGTACTTAATTACCCAAATTTTGTCCAAGGCATACAATAGTGCAATATTGCAATGACATTGGCACTGGCTTCGTTTTCAGCATTGCGGAAGGACATTCCAGGTGATGGTCTAAACTGCTTTAAAAAAGAAATTTCAAATCACTATTTTGTTTGAGTCAAGATTTGTTTGGAAAAATGGACCAGCGCAGCGGGCATAGCCTGCTAGTAATTAAATAAATAAGTAAACTATTGTAAATCATGTATAAATTAGGTAGTCCGAAAAGTTTCTTCCGTTTATGGACCAAAAATAATCAAAGCGAATTTCGAACATGGCCAGATTTTATTGAAGAATATCGGTGCTATTCTATTTTGCAAACCTTCTGCTAAATTTCCAGGAGTCTTATAATGACTTCTTTGTAGGATTTTTTGATTTGGTTCCAAAGTACTTACCGAGGTGATTTTTTATGTCCTTCAAACAATTAATGTTTTTTTTTTGTGAAAAAAATTTTTGAGAGAAAAAAGCAAAGAGTAATCGGATAGAGCAATAACCTATGTGTTAGGAGGTTGCGTCAGAATATCTCACTGAAACGCAAGGAATTTGTTTTTTCCAGTCAAAATTGTCCGAAAAGCTTCTTTTGCAATTCATGCGCTATTTTTTTAATTCAACTGACACCACTTTCTGAAAAGAGAAATCTTTTACTGACTTTTTGAACAGTCTACTACAAAACGTGTTTTTGAAAATATTGGTGTGAATAAAATATAAAATATTTACCAGTGGCCATCATGCCCATGACCTATTGGCGAACAATTTTGTAGATTGCATTTTCGACATCAAAAAGATTCGTTCTCGTGAACGAAAGTTAGATATTTTAGAAACTACTAGGAAGGAAGGTAAACTATCTTGATCCAGTTTAGATAAATGTTCCATTTCTGTTCCTAAAGCCGTACTGTTACAGAAGAAAGTTTTAGTCTATGTTCAGCTATTTTTATATACTACGAGCGACTTCCACCTTACCAAATCATAATTTTTGATAATTGCTACGGGCAACCAGACGGACTAGAGGTAGCAATAGCCATAAAACACTCCGGAATAGCAAACACGCGCGGTATTATGTTCCATTATGACGATTGCCCCAGCAGTGGCCGAGAGATTCTGCCCTCGAATCTGGTGGTACTGGTTTCGAACCAAATCGTACCCATCGGCATAATCGTGCGGAGTTTTCCGGTTTTTTCTTCGAATCTTATATGTCCTTGCATAAATACGGGTTACGTTCTCTCCGAACCCCCCCCCCCCCACGAAAGGCACTTTCCCTTGAGTCCATATCCCTCATACGCAGATAATTGGCTGTCACAAACAGAAGCAACCAATCATTATGACGACTCAATTCCATATGTATCTTTTACTGTCAGAAACAAATTCCTTATATTCGATTGAGAATTTTGGACCCATCCTCCTTACTCTCCGGACATTGCACCGTCTGACTACTATTTGTTTGTTTTTTCTCACCTTTTGTTCACCAAAAAAATAATTTCTTAAATGACATAAAACATCACCTCGGTAACTATTTTGTCCTCAAATCAAAAAAGTTTTGGAAAGAAGGCTTATTAAACTACCGGAAAGACAGAAGGAGATTTGTTCAGAGATTTTCACAAATGTTCATCAATAAAATATTCCCCTTATTAAAATCTCCATGGTTTATTTTTTGCTTTAAGCAAAAAAAAAAAAAAAAAAAAAAAAAAAAAAAAAAAAAAAAAAAGATGACATTTTTTGATAACCTAATAATAAAAGAGTAGGGTACACCCAATGACAACCACTTATTCCATGCTAAAATATTTGCCTTACTTAGTATGAAAATATCTGGCAATCAATAAAGATAAATTTTCTATTATAATTGGTAGTACCTAAAAGCTTTTAGTAACGAAACAATCAAAATGTAGTTGTTCACATAAATTTTCGCACATCCACCCTATAATATTGAGATGCTTTATGCTATTGTGAGACATTAGGAAAAGAAAAAGTATCGTTAAAAACTACTTTATGGAAAAATGCAGAATTTAATGATTAAGAAAAAAAAATTAAAGTTAGAAATTAAGTCTTTAAACTTAAATCAAAAAAGTTAGTTGAGTGCAAAATAAGTTTATGTATAGTTCTAGTTTTTAACTCCTTCAAGTCCGGTGGCCCATTTTTGGACCATGTAAGTTTAATTCCTATACGCCACATTAACACTAGAATATTGGTATGAAAAAATCCCTTTTTATTAAGAATGTGAATCAAAGCTTTTCGTTATTTTGAAATACATTTCTTTTTAAATTTCAGTCTCCATTAATCTTTCCGGCATTTTATGAATGTTTAGTACCTTGCCCCTGAAGGACTGTTACAACTACTACATAAAAAGATTAAAAAAATAAATGAAGTTAGCAGATGTTTAGAAGTCACTTTTACCAAATCTGAATGCTCGTTTCGGTATTTTGTGAATGTGAGTACTTTGCCCCTGGAAGGGTTAAAACTACAAAATAAAAAGATTTTAAAAATGTATGAAGTTCGAACATGTTTGGAAGTTATTTTTACCAAATTTGAATGGTCATTTCAATCAAAGAAAATAAAAAAGTTAAACTCTCTAAATAAATTCTGTTTCCAACATTAATTAAAATTAAGTGAGATATAATTTATCAGACTGCTTATACACATAAATTAACACTAGAACTGCCGGAAATTTTATTAAAATATTTTACACCAGAATTTTGATTTAAAACTGATTAATTTTTAACGTTTTTTTTAATTCTCTGTAGGTTTTAAACATGTTTCGTAATCTATTTTCTGGTTTGAACCGAAACATATTCATATCAGAGCAGTCAAACTGACGGCTCACGGTAGTTTTAGTCAGGGTTGCCAATGGGCTAATATTTTAAAAAATCAGATATTTTGCTTGGCACCACTTTTTTAACCACTTCAGGGTCGGTGGGATATATTTTATCCCATCTAATTTAATCAAGATTCGCACACAAAACATTTCGCTTAATTTTCTATTTTTAACTTTGCAGGTAAAAAGGCGAAAAACTGTTTTTTACTTAATTTGAGTAAATCTTTATTATTGTTATTATTATTCCGGTAACAATTCAATATTATAAAGATATTATTGTTTGCCCCTCATGGAGTTAACCCTTTCAAGAGCAAGGTACTTTTATTCAAAAAATGCAGAAATGAGTTACTGATACCAGAATTTAGAAACAATTTCATTTCAAAATAAGCAAGTGCTTTTCTTCACTTACTATGTTAATGGAAAAATTTTATCACAATATTCTGGTGCCAGTATGGTATTTCGGAATAAAAATTAAATGGTCCAAAAATGAACCGTCTCCCTTAAAGGGGTTAAAACAGTAAAATACTCTTTGTTTCGCCTTAAGAAAGTGTTAATAAATAAGGCGCAATTTAACATTTCAATAAAGGGATGTCAATGAAGAATCCGGAAAAAAAATTATCCCTTACGGAAACTTGAGTTAAGAAATGCGGATTATATAAATATGGAGATTAGTACTAATCATACCAAATGCGAACATCTGTGGCATTAATTTGTTTAAAGAAATACTAATTTTTTCAAAGAAATAATAGACATCTTAAATCGGAGAGATTCGATGATTATTAGGTAAGGCAATGATTACTATTAAATAGTGTAAAGCGTGGCACAGTTGGCCACCTCTGATTTATACAGTCAATAACTACTTACCATAAAAATAATTTCAAAATTATAAAATCTTTATTAATTTTAAGCCGAGTGGATAATTTTTTTTTTCAAATTATCAACGAGTTTTTTGAAAGGAAACCATTGCTCTTTTTATTCATCGAATGTTTGTCATTAAATAAAGTGAACTTTATTATAGTAAAATAGTGGTAGACATTTGGAATAAACAAATTCTTTACTTGAAAACACACATTTTAAACGCACTGTCCCAGAAATCTGTGAATAAGCCAATATTGTTAATCATATTTTAAATTCATAATTTTCCCATTCAAATCCTTCGTTTTAATATGATAGTAGAATTCCTGGAATCAATTAATGTTTCTATAATTCTAAACATTTAACCTGTTTTTCCGTTTCTTGTTAAATGTCAAACGATTGGAAGAAAAACTTAATAAAGTTCCTGGAAAATTAAAATCATTAATATAAACTATCTCATCCGAACGAATCATGAAAATGAAATAAGTTCGTTAACAACTAATTTGTTTGATATTAATCAAATTAAATATCATAAATAATTCAGACTATCTGAGGTAGATGAACAATCAGCTAATTAATTTCATGCAAGTAAATATTTTGTTACATCTCATTTACGGACAGAAGATAAATTGTAGTTTTATTACATTTAGTTAGTAAATTTATGATAACGTCAAAGTGTAAAAAAAGAGAAATGTTTCTGTATCCAGTAAAACCTAACAAAAATACAGTAGAGCCCTGGTTATCCGAATACGAATTATCCGAAAATCGGCTTTACAGAAAGGCCCTAAAATTTATAAAAGTCCATTTTAAATGTGAAAAATATTATTGTCAACTCTATTTTTACCGATGTCAAATGACATCTTTCAACATATTTTTATTTAAGATTACTATATTATTTGTAATTTTTAGATCAAAACAATTCTAAATCATTTTTAATACATTGAAGAGTTGTTTTAATACGTATTAGCTTTTTAAAAATTTTAAAAATTTGAATCAAAACAAGTAAAAATCAAAACTCTGAAAAATTATATTATACACAGGTAGAAATAGTTTAAAAGCATGTTCTTTATGAAATAAACAAAGTACTTACTTGTTTGGTTCATTGCATAATTTCGGGTGCGTTATTAAATAAACATACAACAATTCCACTCTTTTTTTTTTTACAAAATATGTTGTGATTTTCTTTTGTTTTTCCACTTCAGGGTGCTTTGAATACAGTACCACAACATTTTTATTACAACCATGTTCTAATTTACGATCACACCATCTCATCAAACAAGTTTTCACTGTAAGACTTTCGGTTATTCAAAAAATCCTATGGAACGCCGGTTATCCGAAAACTCCTATGGGACCCCAATTAGCCGAAAATGCTTCGGTTCCATGCTTTTCGGATAGCCGGGGTTTTACTATATATCATAATCATTTCCGAGATTATCTCGGGCTGGGTTCGATCCCAATCGCGCCCGTCGGCCAAACTGTTTGTAGTTTTCCGTGGTTTTCTTCTAGCCTTGGGTAACCTTGCAAAAATAAGGGTTACGCTAAGGTTAAAAAGAAGGGCGCACGCCCTAGGACTTATATCCCTCGCGCAGGTAATTGGCCATCATAAATAACATCATCACCGAGATTATCTCGATTTTGAAAAGCGTTTTCGTATCCTCTGAAATCTATAAAATCTGAAATATAATGAAGCTTTTTTTTTTTTTTTTTTTTTTTAAGTTTATTTTGCTGTCTGTTTGAAAACTTTAAACAAGAAATCATGCGTGAAGCATAGATTATGAAACACTTTTCAATACTCTCAGAATACCTTAAAAAGGAAGGTTTCATCGCTTTAGAAAAAAAACAAGATACTTAATTAAATATTTCTTAAAAAGCATAACACATCTGAAATATTTCAACAACTACTGTACATATCTGTAAAAAGATATCTGTACATATCTGTTTTGTGCAGCAATGTATATTTTTATAAATTTGTATGTATGCTACATAGTACGGTAAAATTTAACTTAGTTAGAAAACGCTTAATTCCTAACCTTAATTTTCAAATGCCTCCAGCATTTTCTACAAATAGACGAAAAATTACTTGAATTATTTTCTATTCTCTGTATATTACTTACGGATTTTAATGCGAATTGCATACGTAGCTGAAATTTAGTACAAATAAAAACACCACGCTTAAAACTACTGAAATCAAACTTCCATGAAATACCAACCATAAGCATTCATATATCCAGTTTTTTGTATAGTCTTGTTTATTATTTTATATATATGCTACAAACATCTCTTAATATTCAAAACAGTTGAACTTGAAAATGCATAATTCAAATTATAAATCTCCTGAACGCAAGTACCGTTCATTAAAGTAATGCTTACGGATTATTTTGTGTAACCCTGCGTATGATTGCAGGGTTCGCACAGTTCGACCACTAAATTTTAAGAATATTTTCAAAGTTTTTCGCTGCAAAAAATATCGTAAAATCTGCGAATGAAGGTGGGGATTGCGAATGTTTTGGTTTAAAAATTAAATGTAAATTTTCTTATTTTTAATAGTGGTGCCAGAGTCTTCGGAAATTTCAAGGAGTGTGCGAACCTTGATCAATGATTTGTCTAATTTATACACACTACGTAAAGTGCAACACTGTAGGACACAGATATCAAGCACCACGTTAGTGCGATTTTTTACCCCCGCAAATTTGGCGAAAACTTGAATTTTGAATATGGCTATAAGTGTTAATATTTATGATTTAAATGATTTATTATTTATGTTTAGAATTATATTTATTATTATCTATTTTATTTATATTTATTTATTGCTTCAACTATTGTTTCTTTTTTTAATAAACTGTTGAAACAAAATAACTGGGTTATCATTTGAGGCATAAAAAGCGGCATTTTGTTACAATTGCACCAACGTGTTGCTTATATGACATCTGTGTCCAATTTAACATATCGTACTGTAAATGCACTTTCAGCAATCATTCCTAATCGAATATTAAGACGAATTTAGATCCTAAAATATTATTCTTTCAAAGAATTATATTAAAATATTATTCTTTGGATTCTAAAATGTTATTCGGATACATTATTGTACTCATAATCTTTTATGTGTGACCCTGTAAATGAACGATAAATGCGACACTCATCATATTGTAATGCTAGCAACTTGTAGTAAACAATATTAATGTATATTAATTTCATCATGTTAGAAATAGTGCAACATAATTACAATACGCTCTAATCAGTTTTCACCGAAGACCATTTTATAACCGAACTCTTTCGTGTGACCCTGTATATTAATTATAAATTCTTTGCCCAACTTATTCTACAGAAAACATGTTTTAATGTACCTGAAAAATTTATATCGATTTCATTATGTTTCTAACAGAGTAACATCATTAATATGTACCACAAACGATTTTTCTTCATAGACTATAATATAACAGAACGTCTTTGAGTTCTTCTGTACGCGTACCTTAAGTGCAATGCATAACATATTTCTCTAGTAGCCATCTTCTAGTTCAAAATTTTAATTTATATAAATACGATTATGATAAAAATTGTAGAACACAGTTAAAATTCCCCATACATAAGATTTCTCATAGACCATGTAATATAAAATAATACTTTTGAATGCCCCTGTTAATGAACTATGAATGCCCCCACTTCATTTTGAATAGAGGTCATGCTGTAGTAAACTTCATTAACACATATTAATTACATAGTAATATTAGCAGATTTAAGACAGTTAGATACGGACAGACAGCAAACAGACAAATCGAAGTCATCAACACTTTTTAATTAAAACTGAAAGTATTAAAAAGATTAAAATGAAATATTTTCGAATAGTTTTTATGGGTGTATTTATAGTTTTCCAACATGGAATATCGATATTTCGAACATTAACAAATCTCAAATAAACATTGAAAGCTGCGTAATTGAATTTATACTCGCGAGATTAACAAATAATGTTAATTTAAATATGAATGATAATGTTAAGGATCTTAATTTATAATGTTTGTTTGTTAAGCATAAAAACATGTTCTTGAGAACTCATAGTATCTCAGAAGTTCATCTTGCTTTATCATTTCATGTTAAATGTCAAATGGTATGAAGAGAAGATATAATTAGTACGGCAAGTTAATTTCTAAATTGATTAAAATAATAAAGCATATTAGTTGATCGAATCATGAAACTTCATTACAATTCATTTTACCTGCCAGTAATCATTTATATTAGAAAAAATACCTGAATCGCATAATGTTTGAGTCAGATAAACAATAAGCTAATCTGATTTCATGGTAAGCAAATATTTTGCTAAGTTTCAATGATGAAAAATAAAAAAAAAAAAATATTTTTTTTTTTTTTACAACTTATGTACTTTAAGATAAACTCACACTTTAAAAATGTCTAAATGTTCCTGTACCCGGCAAAACTTTACAAAATGCAACATAACCAGTGTCGAGAAAGGATTAAATTTGAAAAGTGCTATGAGGGGAATACTTAAATTTTTAGAAAATAATGCAATACATAATTTGTTACTAAAAATACATGTTTTATTGCTTCTCAAAATATTTCTCTGCAGAATCAATACATTTTTGCATTCGAATAAAACTAATCATAAAAACATTTATGTCATTCTAAAAGTCCCAAAGCAGAAACATGGCGTTTGTAAGTCTCAATGGCGTCTTCCTAGTGGTCAAAATGATGAATATGCATTTTATTTTTTCAAACGGAAATAAAAAATACTCATTAAGAGCTAAGCCCAGTGAATATGGGCAACTAAGTTGATAGTTATGAATTCGCACAATGAAAGTGTATAAATATATACTTTTTAATAGACCTTTAGATAGACCTAAATGATATCAGAGGTTAAAAAGTGTAAAACACGTTTAGTTGTCTTCCAATGATATTTGTTATAGCAATTTAGAAACTTTGTTGGCTAACTATATTTGCCCGCCTAGGACTGCCACAGGAGACTTTTCAATATTTTTTTCGCCCCAGTATTTTTCTAACATAAATTTTGCTGTAGATTTCTCAACTGCAGACGGTGATACATTTATTATACACTCAGTTTCCTTCAGGCAAGTGCATTAACTTGCAATGTGGCGCGCCAATGATCTTTTTTAAACACCTTTATGCTTTGCAGATAATAAGACTTTTGTTAAAATATCAGAACCCAGAATTTCTGTTGGCACAATATGTCCATTTTACAGGGTATCTCTTATAAAAATATGTTTGATCTCAATGTGTTTGGCCCTTTATGAATAAACGGATTTTAGTGTAATTTTATGGATCCTTTAAAATGTGTTAACTCTTCGTACATTTTTAATGTTAACATCAAATAATTTTCTAAGCATTTTAGAAAGATAAATATGTACTTCTTTTCAAAATAAAGCAATATAGATATATATTTTTCAAAAAAAAGCAAAAACCGGTACATCACTCACGAACATTAGAGAAATCCCCCCCACTCAGCATCAGTAAATCCATATGATGATTTACTAAATTAATCAGTGTTTTTACTAATCCAAAATTAATCGTGTTCCTTAACAACTTAACTGTTTTTTTTCATACATTCAATTTTAAAGATGTGATAAACACCACTTGTTTTAGCTAAAATATCCTCAACATTTAGTATAAACATTTCTATAATATAAAATGTATAATATGAACTTTAAAATATTTGTATTTATAAAAGAAAATATTCTCTGAGGAAGAACCTGTTTAAAGGTTTAAAAGTACTAAGATGTTTTTTAAATAAAATTAACTTTTAACATCTACAGTTGATTATTTAATCGCCTTTTAAGTAAGCCTGAATATTTTAAAGTTCATATTATACATTTATGTTAAAAGCAAGGCGAAAATTTCGTTCCGTCATATATTTTATATTTCTTTAAACATTTCTATCATTAAATAGTATGAAATTGTAATAAAAAATTAGTTTCGTCAAAAAGTGTTCAGTGATAGATCAAGCAAATTTTTCTTGCCCGTACGACGTGCGGGCAAATCATATAAGAGATATCAAAAAGTATAAAACACGTTTAGTTGCATTTCAATGAGATTTGTTATAGCAATTTAGAAACAGACTTTATTGGCTAACTATATTTGCACGTCCAGGACTGCCACAGGAGGCTTTTTTATATTTTTTTCGCCTCAGTATTTTTCTAACATAAATTTTGCTGTAGATTTCTTTTGCAAACGTTTTGGAAGGATAGGTAAAATGTTTATGTTTCGAGAAACTTGTGCCAGTTACAATTAAAAAATAGTTGTCTGTGGCAGCCCTGCGTGTCTGATCTTGTAGAAGCTACAATGTATATTAAACTTCCAATCAGTTTGCGATAAAACAATTTGTCCTAACTGCACTTTTAACCCTTTAACGATCATAGCATTTTCATTGCTAAGATGTCGAAATAAATGAATGACACCGGTAATTAGGAACAAATATATTTCTAAATAAGAAAACGTGATTTTTCACATACAAAATAAAAGGGATATTTTTAGATAAAAATACCGGTGTCAGTGTAGCGTATCGGAATTAAAATTTTGTGGTTTCGTAGCGAAACCAATGAACGTTAAAGGATTAAACATTTTGTAAAGGAATGTTTACATATATAGGACAATATATGGGTTTAGCTTTGTCATGCCAAAACGATCTAAAAGTTCCCTAATACAAGTTTAATGAAAAATAGTTATTGTATCATTTTCCAATTGAAAAACTTTATTCGAAGAAAATATTTAACTAAATCTGTATATTTAACTTCTAAGTATTTATTGACAAAAAAAGGTCTTCTTACTGGGCACACTCAGTATATGTTGAAAAAAATGCTAGTTGTACTACTTACGTATGTAATAAAGGATCAGTTAAATTTAGAGGCGGAATTTCAGTAGAAAGTCTGTAAAAAAATAAATTATTTTCGAATATTTGAGCAGAAATATAAAAGCGACACGAAATTTAATGAGCAGGATTTTTCTTCGACAAAAGCAAACTGTTCTAATGCATCTGAAAATTGCTTGTTAACTGTCGCTTAGAATCCATCATTATTCCCACCAGTTTTTTTTATTGTAAAGTTCATATTCTTTGATTAGAGCATTTTCATGATTCGGCTCCAAAAAATTTTCTGTGTACAAAAACTGTTGATAAAAGAATGAAAATTAAGCAAATGACTCTCCTCACGAAGAGGTTAAAGTGGGTAGTATTCGACATAAAAGAGTATTTTTTAAAATTCTGTTTCAGCCCGCGATAAATTGCAAATAAAAGAAAATTTCATTATTTTTTTACTGACGCTCTATCAAGGTTCCTCCAAAAATTTTTTATAAACAGACATATCCATATGAGAAGAACATTCTGTAATTTTTTCAGATTTTTCTGAGTACGCCCGTATTGAGACCCTCCTTGTAAGATGAATTTATTTTTTTCAATTTTATCGGGTTTTATGATGATAAATTTATTTAATAAATCACTATATGAGTTGTTTGTATGGTATATGCTATGTTTGCTGCCTGATCATTGATTGTCTGTTTCCTGTCTGCTATATATCTGTGTGTCTACACTCTCTCGGTTGCCTGTATGCTTCCCATCTGCTGTCTGTCTCATGTGTATCTGTGTATCCACACTCACTATGTTGCCTGTATGCTTTCCTTCTGCTGTCAGTTGCCTGTCTGCTATCTGCCGTCTATCTATGTTTCTCTGCCTAATCTGTATGTTATTTGTTAATTTCTTCTCTACAACTCTCTGCTGCTGTCTGTTCACTTCTGGATGTTTGTCTGCTGTCTGTCTGAAAGCTCATAGCCGGCCTTATTTTTCTGCTATTTGTCAACCTGCCATCCGCTGTCTTTCTACACTCCATCAGCTGTCTATATCCTGTATGTGTGTCTTCTGTCTGCCATTCTTCTATTTACAACAGTCTACATTTTTACTATTGTTAATATCTTGTTTCTCTCTAGTGTCTTCCATCTGTTTGTCTGCGGTCTGTCTTCTTATCTGCTGCCAATTCTGAATTCATGCAAGAAACTCCAAAAAGTATTTTTTAAATCTGTTATCCTGAAATGCTAATTTTAAAAGAGAGAAAATACTATTCGGAATTACTGAATTAAAAAAGGAATCCTAACTGGTAACATTGGTGGATAGGTATCTTTTGAGTAAAATGTTCGGATGGCCCAAGCTGATTTCATCCACTCAAGAATTTAAGCTAAATATTTACCGAAAAACCTAAAATTTCCATTTGAGTTCATAACTTTACTGAATATTAAAGCTAAATTCTTCCTTAAAACTGTATAATTTTGAAATTATTTTTTAAAATTAACGCCTATTGTGTGAGAATGATTAATGTTTTTCTTTCATTAATATTAATAATAGAATAAAACAATAGACTACTGTTACTAGTTTCAACAGCTGGACTGCACGGATCGGTGCTCCATATACTCTGAATGGTGAAATAAATTCTCGGAAATTTATAATCGCCATAGCATTTGGAGCCTCGATTTACGCGGAAGAATTTGGAAATATTTGGAACATTATAATATACATACATTAATATAACATTTATATATATATACATTATAATAATACATATAACATTTGGAAATACAACATCTAACGCACCATTATTTATTAGAGTACCGTTTATGAAATTCTAAATTATTCGCTGAATGAATGACTAATTAATCTCGGTTAGTACATGTGTATCAGGGGCTTCAAAACAAAAGTAAATGACAATTAATAATATTTTTTGGTGTAAATGGAATTTATGGATAAAAAAAAAACCACCAAATTTTACAAAACGCTTTTGTAGCCTGCGTAGCGATAACATACAATTTTCATTATACGTTTAAACTCCCTTGAATTCATATTCATAATTTTCCATAATAAATTTTATTTCACATCAGACACTAAAAAAAGAAGAGTGATAGTTTTTATTAATGTTTATCAGTACTACGCTCCTGACATATTTCTGTGAAACGTGAGAGATGTGGGTTTCGTTATCATCCAGTATTTTTCTCTTTGTTTAAGGAAAATCAAATATTAGCTCTTACTAATGCTGGCGATCGATCGTTGTTAATCGATCACGCGAAGTAGTTTCTGTTACTCATTGTGCCATTTTTTTCCGAAGACGAATAAAGATATTAAATGGAAAGATCTATCTTTATTTCAGCTTTTTCTATCGAAGAAATATGAATACATGAATATGAATATGAAAAATATACATAAATTATTATGAATGACATATACATGAATTTATGCCGAATAATCTAATTCTTTTTAATACCCCTGTAAATTAATCATTAATCGTACATACTTCATATGCAATACCAAACATGCTTTGGCGACTCTATATAAGCTTTACAGGTCTGCCACCGGCGATTTTTTAGGTGCGTCCGTAATTATGTAAATACGTAGCACCTATTGTTGTCGCTCAGTCCGTCCGTCTGTCTGTCTGTCCGTCTGTCTGTCTGTCCGTCTGTCCGTCCGCATATAACAACGCAAAAACTACCCAACCGAATCGTTTGAAATTTAAAATACATAATTATAACATAATTTTGTCGAGTCATTACAAATTTTTTGAAAATCGGAAGCATAGATCAATTACAGGGACAATCAAAAGGATTCCGTTACATTACGGTCAATGGGGAAAATGTTTCAAATGCATTTTAATCGTTTGAAATTTAAAACATATAATTATTGCGTAATTTTGTCGAGTCATTTCAAGTGTTATGAAAATCGGATGCATAGATCAATTACAGGGACAATCAAAAGGATTCCGTTACATTACGGTCAATGGGGGAAAAAAATTAAATGCATTTTAATCGTTTGAAATTTAAAACATATAATTGCTACGTAATTTTATCGAGTCATTTCAAATGTTATGAAAGTCGGATGCATAGATCATTTACAGGGACAATCAAAGATATTCCATTACATTACGGTCAATGGGGAAAAAAGATTCAAATGCATTTTTATGATGTTACACTCATTCGAACATAATAGAATTGGCATGAATCTATGAAATATATACTAAAATATGCATTCTGTACAATCTGTGATGCAAAGAATTTTTATTATTAAATTACAGGGCCACACAAAAGTATTCCACTACATAATGCTATACGGGGAAACATTGTTTGGGGCGTGTTTTAATTATATTCAACTATTTCACATTTTATGAATAAGATATATGTTTCTGAGTTGTAATAAAAATTACTTTCGGCATATTTACAGAAACACAAAGATTTCGACTACTATACTGTATCCGAAGTACGCTCTACTACATCAGCAAGGTCTGAATATTTTTAAAACTTCGTTATTGTACGAACGCACCTCATTTGCTACGTTCATGTGCAATTTCCAACTTGTTTAATTCTTATTGACACCACTTTATCTAAACAGAAATCCTTAACAGGCGTTTTGACAACATTTTGATGAGAGGTAAATGCCAAAACTTTTATTAAAAAATTACTGGTTTTGACAGAATTTAAAAATAGTCGCTTGTGGCAGCCCTGGTTTTATCAATTACATGAGAAGCTGGTATATTTACGGAAGGTGCAGCTTGTCTGACGGACTGACGGAAAGACGAACAGACTGACAAAGAAACCGAATGCATAAGCACTTTTCAACTTTGTTTGAAAGTGTTAGAAAAAGAAAGTGATAAATTTTACTAATGTTTATAAGTATTAGATTCTTGACATATTTTTGTAAAACTTGGGAGTTGTGGTTTCGTTTTCACTCAATATTTTTCTCTTCGCTTAACCCATTCGTGCCACGCATCTTTTGCGTAAATTTTATTTGGTTGGCACCACTATTTTTAGAAGATTTAAGTTTAGTTCATTAATCACGAAAATGCATCATTTAAATAAAGTAATTATTGCTTTTCTTTTTTACCGGTGTCAAAAACAGTGCTGAATGTACCTTTTGAAGCGTCCCTAAAAAAGGACGCTAGGCACTAATGGGTTAAGGAAAATCGAGTATTAGCTCTTACTAATGCCAGTGATCGATCATTGTTACCCTAATTTCCTGCCTATAATCCGCGGATCAAACAATTCTTTTTCGACCCAGAAATTTTATTTCGTAAATGAAGGCAAATATTTACGGCGATCTGAAAAGTTATTTTTTATTTAATAAAATTTCTGGGTCGAAAAATGATTGTTTGATCCGCGGATTATACGCAGGAAATTAGGGTAATCGATCACGCAAAGAAGTTTCAGTTACACATTGTGTCATTTTATTTCCTAAGACGAATAAAGATAATACATGGAAAGATCTATCTTTGTTTCATCTTTTCTATCGAATAAATACGAATACATGAATATGAATATGAAAACTGTATACAAAAATTATTAAAATACAGGGAAGCTTCTATTTAATGAAATCTCATCATTACACTTAAATAAGAAATTCACTTATCATGAAAATTCGGTAAATAGAAATCACTCAAATTCATGAAATTTCTGTAATAAAATGCACATGATTAAAATGTAAAATACACAAAAATGAAAATATTGGAAAAATGTATTTTAATTCAGGCAGTAACTTTTTTTTATACAATGAAGACAAATGAGAAAAATTTACAATAACGTCTAAAAAATCACATTGAACCACTTTTGCCAGATTTTACAAAGTCATTTTACGACATTTAGACATTATATGAAGTCTCCTCTGTGGTCAGACTGACCTGCATGTGTTTCATGAAGGAACTCTGACAAATGTGAGATTACAAACGATATCATTGATTAATAGACTGCCCATAAGTCGATGCTATTGCTAAAGATTTCATTCTGGTGGATAATGATGCATGACCTTACCGAGCTATTGAAGACTGTCTTGATAGTCATGATTTGGAGTGAATGGAATGGCCAGCTCCCTCTCCAGACCTGAATACGATGGAGTATTTTTGGCAACATCTTGGCAGACATGTTACTGCTTTAACTCATCCTTCAATGTCATTAGATGAGCTGGAACAAGTTTTACTGCGTGTTTTGTCATCGCTTTCGATTTCGATCTCCGACAATTTAATTGACATCCTGGATAGTCAATGCTGTCAATGCATTCATATCAGGCGTGAAAACATTACTTATGAAAATTCATTTTTTTAATTTTTATATGAAATTTTAATACATAATACTGATATGTATGTTTTATCCAAGAATGCACTTTTCTACCAAAACTTTTTCGTTGTAATTATTTTTTGTGTTTAGCTTATGCAAATTTCTATGTCGCATTCAACAACTAACTGATCTGCGCACGTTTCCTTCAAATTTTTTTTTCTACATTCTTTCATTTGCAAATTAGATGGAAAAATCTGATTGTACTTTAAATTTTGGAGGTCTTTGTATATGTTCATTGTACAGTCTTAAAAAAAATGAACAACCCAACTGACTCTTATACACATTATCCTAGAAGACAGTTACTGATACCAAATTATTGAAAATAAAGTCAGTTTTTAAATGGTGTTTACAAAATTTGCTTTGGGGCCAGAAGCATATCAAAATTTGTATATGTTCAGAGGGAACAATCTATTTTGACAAAATATTTTATATTTTTGCTTCAAACAAATCCTGGATATCAAATTCCAACTCATTTGGGTGTTAATTTTTTTGAATTATAAACATTGAATTTTGATACCTTCTAATGTTAAATTAATTTTTCATATTTTTGTTAATACCTCCTGAAATTTTAATCATAATATGCTATTTTTGTTGTATGGTTGTTGTACTAGTTTTTCCAAAATATATCGAAGTTGTGGCTTTTATAATTTTATAATATGAATTATGCATTATGAAATTAATATTCGAAAGAATTATGAATTTCAACTTGGAAGTTTTTTTAATAATTTTATTATTATTATTATGCTTTGCATTATAAGCATGCAAAATTAAAAAATTGTCTTCCAATTAGTTTTCAAGTTACGCTTAAACAACGCCAATGTACTTTCTTATGGGGTCTTGCATTATGTGCAGATATAAAAATATATATTTTTTATTTATTTTAAAGTAAGGCTAGGATTAAAATGAGTCCCTTAATCCCTTCGGGTCGAGGTCTTTTGCGAAACTTTTAATCTTTTATCACCGGTGTTTTAAAGAGAAATTTTTGCCTATTTGAATTTGGAAAACGCTCGAATTAAATAAGGCAAAATTTAAAATAAAATTTTACTGGTGAGAATATTCAAGTATTTTGAGACCTTGTGTGGCACGTATACCATTTGCTCGTCCCCGGAGGGTTAAGATCAACTCAGACTTATAGTGCAAGTCTATCGTATGATATAAACAAAATGTAAACTTTATTTCAGTGCCTTGCAATTTTAAGTTAACTTGAAAACTAACTTAGATGAATTGCAAGTAAAAGCAACTACAAGAAACCTTACAATGACCTCTTTTTGATTGAGCGTAAGATGGGCAGAGGAATTTACGCTGAGGCACCAGAACACCATGTTTAAATCAAGCGCAAGAATGCCCATCTTTAGATTGAGCGTAAAATTTAAGATATCGAGGCATCTGAATCCCATGCTTAGAGTTTTTATTTTTATTTATTTGTGTCTATTTTAATATTTATTAACATAATTATATTTTTTCCAAACATCTACATTAATTTTTTTTTTATCCGTCAATATTCTTAGATTTTTCTGTTAAATTTTGAAAAGAGTGAATTAGTTTCAAAATCTGAAGAAAAGTTTTATAAAAACAGTTTTGAAATTACAATCATATTTACATATTCGAAAACTATCTTAACTAGAGAATCTTATATTTTTTATATCGGAGAATACATCACTTGTAAATAATATAAAACGCATATTGAAGAAATATTTACTGTATACAGCAATAGCCTAACTATATTGATCACTTAACTGATCAATATATTTGAAAAAAAAAACTTTCAAATATAGACTATTATTTTCATGTCTTTAACAGAATTTTTAAGCTTTTATCACCAATTTTTTAAAACAGAAATTTTGTGTAATTGAATCAGAAAAATTCTCGGATTAAATAATATAAAATTTATAATAAAATTTTCTTGGTGAGAATAATAAATTATGATTGAAGTTTCATGATTTGCCCGATCAATTTAGGCAATCATGATTTTCCCCGTACGTGGTACGGGCAAATCATGATTGGCAAAAACGCATTGCCAGTACAACGTACGGGCAACACAGGTAAGCGGTTGAATGGTAACAATGTCTATATATATATATAGTAATAGAAATAATTTAATCATCGTCAAGATAATGGTTTAATGCAGGGGTGCACAACCTTTGGCCCGCGGGCCACAAAAATACCACTATTTTTATGCAGAATAATTTTCCTTATAGTAACGACAGAAACTTGGCTATTAAAGAAAAGAAACTACACTTCTCAAATATTCTGGTGGGAAACGATTTTCTGGTAAAAAGGTTGTGAATCACTGGTTTAATGGGACGTATATGATGAGAAAAAGACAATAATTTAAAAATAATACATTTTACTCATTTTATTAAAACATTTGGGCTAGAAATAGCCGAAACACATCAAACGAGTGAAATGATCCTATTGGTAATAAATAATGCATTAATTGAACTGACATAGTCATTTTTGTACCATGGCAACTATCCATGTAATATCCGTCATGGTTGCAAAGCTCTCCAAGTTACTCGGAAATTATAACTCTGGAGGTGCCTTTCCAGGTGAAGATCTCGTCATCTGATAAAAGTTCTAAATTATCAGATTAACTTGAATAGCAATGTGCAATACAAATAACAGGATGCAGCATTAAATAACCAGCAAAACAAAAAATGCTCAAACGGGCAGCATAGGCACTGGAGATAGGATGATGTGCCAGGCGAAGATACCAGGTTTATTGACACTACGCGGAGGTTAAGGGGTCATCTGCCACGATACCTGGTATGGAACCAATTCAGCTGGGTTCCCAGTTCAGTTGGAACCAATTCAACTCGGCAGGTGGGGCTTGGTCATCGGCTAGAAAGAATGAAAGATTGCCGAATTTCAAATTGGATGCTGCTCCTAAGACATGATCTTTTAAAAATAATTAACTTTTCTGAAACTAATCGTAGGAATTTCACTAAATTTCGTAGTTAAGCTAATCGAGTGTGCAGAAAAAAATTACGATATCGAAATTGGGTCTTGGCATGTAAAACAAATACTGAACAAACAAAATTAGACTTTGTTTTGATATGCTGGGAGGGCATAGGTTGTACGCTAAGCGAATTTTACGTACATCATTTATAAATAGGCTTTATTTCTACTCGTTTGGTTCCAGTAATTTTTTCTACCAAAATTTGTTGCAGAATTAAAAATGATGTTTGTATTTTTTCAAGACTATACATATTACGAACCGTCTTTGCAATTGATCCTTTCTAATTTTGAATTTTAGCCTTTGCCTTGTTTAATCGCAAAATTTATAGGATTTACTCATAATTTCTACGATTTTAGAAGGCTAAGTTTTGAATTCAGAAATAATAATGCTCCAACTTCTGTTTCACTTGCATCATACAAAAAAGAAATTTCATTTATATGTGTGCGTGTATTTCTATGTATCCTAAATTTATTTATTTTTTCACATATATGATCCTTTCATTGCATAGGCGAATCTTATAAACACTAAATATAGATTTCACTAGTTAATTTTCTGTGTTTGAATGAAGAGATCCCGAAAAATACGTGACATTAGCGAAGATATAAGATTACTGAACGCGAAAAAATATGTTTTCAGGAAATTGCTTCCAAGATTCAATAGCAATATCTTGAAAAAGCAAGCTGACAAGCTGCCACCTAATTTTACGATAAATTGACAAGACGGTGTCAGATTCTTTCTGGGGAGTTCTATATTATTGTTCTTGCGGTTAGCTAATTGTTAAGATATACTCTAACCCGTCGAAAATATTTATATAGTACATTTTAGCAATCCAAATAAACCTAAGTTCAAGATTTTGTCTTTTATAAAATATATAATTATTTTAGCACTTTAAAGTTGCATTAAATATCATATTCATATATTCGGTATACTGCTTAAAAAAGGCCTGAAAAAGTAATTTATTGAATACTATGTGTTTTTTAACCTCTTAAAGAGTGTGGGGTGTATTTTATCCCGCCTAATTTATACATGAATCCCGCCGGAAACTTTTAAAGGAATTTCATTATTTTAACTTTCCAAAATGATTATGAGATTGCTTTTCTATATTTTAAAATAAAATTTCTAGACTATTCCGGTGAGAATTGATGTTACAGTCACATTTCTGCTTGCCCCAAAGGAGTTAAACGCTTATAAAAATATTTTTAGAATTTCCTTTTAACAATGTTTTCTGCTTAACGAATTTTTCTGCTGAGCTTTGACTTTGAATATCATTCACATGTAAATTAATGATATGAATTTCTTTGAATACGCATGAAGTAGCATAGCATCAGTATTAAACAATGCACCCCATCGTTCAAATGTAATATAATACTTTTGAGGTCCTTGTAAACAAACTATGAATGCTAAACACTCCATTTTCAATACTGAACATTCTATAATAAATCCCAATAACATATATTTGAATATAATAACAATTTGACAACATTTACTTTTAGTGCTTTGCCAGACAACCCAAATTCATATAAAATTTTCAACTATGTTAGCCTATACTAAAAAGGAAGAAATTGTTAATTTTTTCCTTTGAATGAAGACATCCCCAAAAATACGTGACATTAGCGAAGATATAAGATTATTGAACGCGAAAAAATATTTTTTCAGGAAATTGCTTCCAAGATTCAATAGCAATATTTTCAGAAAGCAAGCTGACAAGCTGCCACCTAATTTTACGGTAAATTGACAAGACGGTGTCAGGTTCTTTTGTGGAAGTTTTATATTGTTGTTTCTGCGGTTAGCTAATAGAGTGTTAAGATATACTCTAACCTGTCGAAAATATTTATATAGTATATTTTAGTAATCCTAGTGGAAAATTTTATCTTTTATAAAATACATAATTGTTTTAACTCTTTGAAGTTGCATTAAATATCATATTCTTATATTCAGTACACCGTTTAATAATGCTTGAAAAAGTAATTTATTAAATGCTATGCATTTGTTAACCCCTTAAGGGGTGGTGGGATATATTTCATCCCACCTAATTTATACAAGATTCCCGCCATAAACTTTTAATGAAATTTTATAATTTTAAATTTGGGTGCATAATATTGAGAAAATGCTTTTCCTTATTTTAAATTAAAATTTTTTGACTATTCCGGTGAGAATTCAATTTTACAGAGACACTTTTGATTGCCCCCCCCCCCCCCCAAAGGAGTTAAAGGCTTATAAAAACATTTTAAAAAGTGGTTTTGAAAATACATTGGTACTTTCCTCTAACAACGTTTTCTATTTAACAAATTCTTCTGCTGAATCTTGACTTTGAATACATTCGCATATAAATTAATCTTATGAATCTCTTTGAACGCGCATGAAATAGCATAGCATTATTATTAAACAGTGCATTAAAATTTCGCCATAGTCAAAATTGTAATATAATACTCTTGAGGTCCTTGTAAACGAACAATGAATGCTAAACATTCCATTTTAAATATCGAACATAACATAGCAAATCTCAACAACAAATATATGAATATAATAACAGTTTAACAATATTTACATCAGTTAGTGATTGGCCAGGCAGCCCGAATTCATACCAAATTTTCAATTATGTTAGCCAGTACTAAAAAGGAAAAAAAATGTCAGGGCTTGTGAGTGTTCTAAGTTTATGTAAAATTATTCGAAAGAGGGAGATATCAAATCACGCTACTCTAATTGTATAAAATTGCTAACATTGTAAGAAGCAGTGTTTATTTAGCACTTAATTTTTTATTTAGGCATTCCGAATTCTCACCAGTAAGTTTTAACCCTTTCCGGCACATAAATATTCTGTTCGTAAAATGATGAAAGGATTGACTGACACCGGAAATTACGAACGACTTTTAAAAAAAATTAAAAAAATTCATTGTAGTGTCAAAACTTAATAAAAGTATTTTTTGTTCCGCTTGTTAGCTTGGAATTGAATACAGGTAATCCCGACATGGAACAATCTGCGCTTTGAAGGTTTAATATTTATTGTTGCTCTAATAGTGAACAGAGAACAGCAGATATTATTGATAGGTTATCCAATTTCAGAGCTACTCCACTCCCTGTATATGAGCAGATTGTATAGAAAATCATACGGACCCATGATAAATGTCTGACTATACAGGGTGTCCCAGAACTTCGTATACAAACTTTGAGGAGTGGTAGAGAACATCGTTTGGAACCACAATTACATAGGAAAGCATGGGCGGAAACGTCTTGTTAACCCTTTCATAGCCAGGTGAAAATGTATATGAAACTACAAAATTTTTAATACAGAATGAACATTGACACCATAATTTTAATATGATTTTTCCAATTATTATGTATGTGTGAAATGTATTATTTTTCTTCTTTGGAAATACTTTTTTCCGCGGTTTCTGATGTTATTCATATTTTTCCACATTTTAGCTATTTCTAATAGCTACTAAGATACTTGATTTTAAAGAAACATAATTTTAAATTTAACTAAAATTATTTCTTGTAATTTTTCTGTGTAATAAAGCGTGCTACACTGCTTTCCGTATTGTGCCGTAACTGTGTCTTTGTGTTTCTTTGAGCTTTTTACGGACAAAGCTTTTCCATTGCTAAAATGTTGAAAAATATGAATGACATCAGAAATTGCTGAAAAATGTATTTGCAAAGAAGACAGGAGAGACATCATATACATAATAAATGGGAAAATCCTATTAAAATTCTGGTGTCCATGTTCTTTTTGTATTAAAAATTTTGTAGTTTCACATACATTTTCACCTGGCTGTGAAAGGGTTAACACGATCTTTCCGCCCATGCTTTCCTATGTAATTATGGTTCCAAACGATGTTCTCTACCACCCCTCAAAGTTTGTACACGAAGTTCTGGGACACCCTGCATAACAACTTTGCTAAAAAGTATATAAAAAAGAGTAGAACAAAGATAAAAGAAAATGTCGAAAGAAAATTAAGGCTGGGTACTAATAGAGTTTAAAAAATAATTAAAAATAAAGATTACATAAATGATAAATTAAAGTAAAACAGTTCAAGATAAAAGGAAATCTTCACGCCGTTTATAAGCGAATCAGAAGTTAAAAGCTAGATGTAAGCTGCCCAATTCCCGCAACAAAATAGGTTGTTTTCATTGCCATACATCTAAAGTATAATAATAATACTAAGTTTAACTAACTTAACTATAGTAAAGTACCGCCACGGAAAAAAAATCATAAGTGCAAGAGAAAAATCGCCAAATGTAGGAGTCGCTTGGCTAGATAAAATTATACTATTATTAGTATGATAAAAATGCTTGAAATGGAACATTTCTAAACAAACTTTATGTCGAAAATTTGGAAAATCATTAAAAGACAACTATTTAAAATGTTTTAAAAGGTTACTATTCGAAAAAATTATAATGACACGCAACTTTTTTTTTTAATTTTAAATTGGAAGCAAAATTTTGCACATTTCGTATTATCATAGTAATGTTATAGTAGCCTAAAATTATTGCTCTGTAAAATTGTTCACTTTCTCTCCTTCTACATCATACCAAAAAGCACACAAAAATCTGAATTTCAGAAACAGAAAAAGTATTACTTATGGAAAATATGGAATGAATAGATGCGAAATTGGAAGGAATATAAACAGATCTAAAACAGTAATTTATAATTTTTTGAAGATTCCGACAAATTTTAACAATAATACAAAAAAATATACAAGTTGATCTTTTTCTTTGCCTATGCGCTAGAAATATGGAATTGTGCGTCGAACTTTCTAAAAAAATAAAATACGGCATTCAACTCAAATTAAAATAGAAATGAATCTACCATGTTCTGTGAAAGAATACCAATGTTTGATTTGGTAAATACGGTAACGTCCACCATTTAGTCTACATACGGCTATCACAGACGACCATTTTTATATTAAGTTAGTACCAATATTTTTCGAATACATTTTTTGAAATACCTTTCTCTTGCAAATGAGAAACAAAGGATCTGTTAAGAATTTCTTTTTTGAGAAAGTGGTGCAAGGTAGAATTAAAAAATAATTGCCTGTGGCAGCTCTCGTTGCAAAATTACATGTTTCGCTTGTCGGATTTGCAATGCATAGAAAAACACCAATCGTGCCCATTGGAGGTCGCATGAATTAGAATCATATGGGAATATGCTAGGAGTCAACATTTCCTTATAATGTATCACATGGCTGTAATAAAAAGACTTTAACCCTTTGCGTCGCAGGGCAAATTCCTTGTTTAAATGTTGAAATTAATGACTGACACCAGAATTTGAGAACTTTATTTTTAAATATGATAAAGCTATATTTCACGTATTCAATAAACCGTACATTTTTTTATACCAGAATTTCGGTGCCAATGGAGCGTTTAGGAATTAAAATTATGTGATTACTTAGGTATTCTACCGCGCCGCAAGGGGTTAACAGTTATTTGCTTAACCCCTTGAGGAATATTGAGAAATATTTTATCTTAATAACTAGGCCACTCAAATTACATTTTGTCGTACACTTTACAAAAAAACTATTCAATATCTTGACTTCAAATTAAACACAAAAATAAATTATGATCTGTAGATTTGCACAATATAATTTTTTTTACAGTAAAACGTTAAAAAATTATTATTTTAATTAATTTATTTTACATGCATTTGCAATACGGACGCATTTTAGCAAATATATAAAAAATGAAACACGTATATTTTCAGAAAAAATACATATAAATCATGGAGTAAGTAATTATAGATAGAATCATGATTAATTTAATAAATAAAATATGTTTTCATTATTCAGCAAAATCGTTTGCACAGATGACACTTAAACATTTTAAAAGAATTGTATTATGGATTTTTTATTTATTTATTTATTTATTTTTTGTAAAGTGGCAATAAAAGAATTGTAAACAAATAAAATTAATTGTTAAATTTGTTATATAAATGAAAAATTAAAAGAACTGCGTGAACTTGTTGCCTCGATTCAAGCTCTTTATAAATGTACTAAAGCAAAGTTGGCCGATTCAGAAATGACAAATGGACTTTAACCATTTCTTACTTTATCATTTGTATCTAAAGTAATGTTACGTTCTTATTTGTGGACCGAAAAAGGTTTAGTGAACGGGACTTTAGACTTTGTTGCACGTATTAAAAAAAATCACAAGCCACCAGACCAGATATCGCGAATAATCATGGATAAATTTGAATACTACAGTAATTTAACTTATAAGAATTGGTTCGTACCAATTCTCCCAATAACTGAATTCTGAAAAAATGGAAGCATAAATTGCTCAAGGAAAGAATTTCTTCTGCAGTTAGCTTTTGCTATTACAATTCATAAATCCCAATGTTTAACACAGGGCCGTAAATCCCGGGGGGGTTTGGGGGGGTGCAACACCCCCCCTAGGAGAAATCAGTCGGAAAATTCCCAGATCTATCGGAAAAAGTATGTTTAGTCGGAAAAAATGGTATTAACCAATAAAATCTTATAAACTGGAAAATCATTCGGAAAATTTCCCGTTCCATCGGAAAAGCCGTGTTTATATTTGGAAAAAATAGCATTATGTATTATCCTATAAAAACTTACAAATTGGAAAAAGGAAAAATCAGTCGGAAAAATTCTTGTTTGATCGGAAAAAATGCTCTTAACTTATAAAAACTTATAAACTGGAAAATCATTCGGAAAATTTTCCGTTCCTTCCGAAAAAGCGTGTTTAGTCGGAAAAAATAGTATTACGTATTATCCTATGAAAACTTACAAATTGGAAAAGGGAAAAATCAGTCGGAAAAATTCTTGTTTGATCGGAAAAAATGTTCTTAACTTATAAAAACTTATAAACTGGAAAATCATTTGGAAATTTTCCAGTTCCATCCGAAAAAGCGTGTTTAGTCGGAAAAAATAGTATTACGTATTATCCTATAAAAACTTACAAATTGGAAAAGGGAAAAACCAGTCGGAGAAATTCTTGTTTGATCGGAAAAAATGTTCTTAACTTATAAAAACTTATAAACTGGAAAATCATTTGGAAATTTTCCCGTTCCATCCGAAAGAGAGTGTTTAGTCGGGAAAAATAGTATTACGTATTATCCTATAAAAACTTACAAATTGGGAAAAGGAAAAATCAGTCGGAATTCTTGTTTAATCGGAAAAAATGGTATTAACCTATAAAAACTTATAAATTGGAAAAACGAAAGTATCATTCGGAAAATTTCCCGTTCCATCGGAAAAGGCATGTTTAGTCGGAAAAAATAGTATTATCCTATAAAAATTTATAAATTGGAAAAACGAATAAGTCAATCGGAAAAATTCTTGTTCGATCGGAAAAAATGGTATTAGCCTATAAAAACTTATAAATTAGAAAAACGAAAATATTCGGAAAATTTTCCGTTTCAATCCGGAAAGGCATGTTTAGTCGGAAAAAATAGTATTACGTATTAACCTATAAAAACTTGTAAATTTTTAAATCGGAAAAATTCTTATTCGATCGGAAAAAATGGCATTTACCTATAAAAAAAATTGTAAATTGGAAAAACGAAAATATCAATCGGAAGTTTTCTGTTCCACCGGTAAAGGCATCTTTAGTCGGAAAAAATAGTATTACGTATTAACCTATAAAGATTTATGAATTGGAAAAACGGAAAAGTCAGTCGGAAAAATGCTTGTTCGATCGGAAAAAAGTAAATTTAGCCGAAAAAAAGGGTATTAATTTATAAATATTTATGAATTGGAGAAATATTTTTGTAGTTTTTAATTAAATAAGAAAAACAAGATAGATCGAAGAAAACCTATAAAATTTTATTCTCAGTCGGATTTATTTCCGCTTGCAGTTTCTGGTAAGACAAATAAGAAAAAAAAATTAGGATGAAGAAAACAAATTTATTCTTAGCCGGAACTATTATTAATTAATTTAACTAATTGCTAATTTACTATTTACTTAAATTTACTAATTAATTAATATAACTTATAGGATTTTATTTTTCTGATAAAACTAATCAGAAAAATTTTGATTTGTCAAATATTGTGTTCTCGGAAATTCGATATGACAAAAAAAAAAATATTCTTGTACATTTTCTAGTGATGTTAAAGTTATACCGTTAATTATAACAGTAATATTTGAGTAAAACCTTGAAATTCCGATTTTTTTTTTTTTTTTTTTTTTTTTTTTTTTTGTGTGTGTGTCTTTTGACTTGGATATTTCGAAATCTACTTGTATTTTTTTACTGTTGGAAAGTTTTTAGTTTAATCTCGAAATTTTAAGATATACTGATCGAAGTGAAGAAACTTCTATTTTTTTAATCTAAACTTTAAATTTAATTAGAAATATGTATCACGGAATTTAGGTGGTACATGATGAAAATTCATTTATAGAAATACAAATATTTGGTATTTTTTCATATCAAAATCTGGATTTTTCCATTCTATTCAAATTTTATCTTTAATTGAAAATAATTATAGTCTCATTTTTCCTACTATCTAAACTTGTGTTTTCTTTTTATTTTATTAAAAAAGTAATAATAATAGATGCGAAATTGTTTATACCTACTTTTTTACCTAATTTTTGATTGATTTAAAAGATTGTTTAAGAAATTTATATGATACCGGATGAAAATTGAAAATACCCAAATACTTTGAATTTTCATCTCGAAATAATCTGGATATTTTACAGCCTATACGAGTTTACTTCTCTCAGAAGTAATACTTTCGTCAGCTTTTTCCTCTGTCAATTGTATTAATTTTTTTCTATATTTTTATTATTAATACTACATTTTGTTTAGTCAGAAAAATGAGTTGTAACACCAAATTGTCACGCTGCTTTTAAATTTGTCGTTAGAAAGAATTAAAACTTATATTAAGAAATCCCGTATTTTTGACAATTTTTTGTCTCTGAAATATTCCCCAAGCAAACAGATTTCAATTTTACTTAAAAAAAAAAAAAAAAAAAAAAAAAAAAAAAAAACCGCTAAAGAGATTTTAACTGAATGCTAAAAAATAGAAAGATAAAACATTGTTTTCTCTTCAACGTAAAGCTTGGTCACCTAAATGACTGGACGTTGCACCTCCCGCCCTATGTGTCATCAGTTACAAAACAAACTGCGCCTGCGTTAACTCTTTGTTTAAACCGTTAGTATTCTGGTTCATAGTACGAAATCATTCAATTAAAAAGTGTTGATGGGAGAATATTTTGGTATACAGTTACTAGTTAGATATTTTTTTTATCAGTTATGCCCCACCTAATGTAAGAGACAAAAAGTGCAATGTGGGTTATGTAATTATATTTTCGATAGTGATTACAGGAACACACTTAATAAACAAAAGCATGCTGATAAAATTTCAGCCTATATGCATATACCGTTTTGCATTGTTGGAGCTCTAAAAAATCGTTTTGAAGTAAGCTAGCTATTTTATTACAGAAAATTTTAGATATGTAAAATGTGTAAATAACTGAATTGTTTTCATATTTAAAAATGAATTATTTTATTTTATTTTGTTTATTTATTTTTTATTTATTTATTTATTTTTTGAGGGGGCAGATAAATTATTTAATAACTTGTAAAAATGTATTGTTACTCGATATATATAATTTTTTTAACAGTTAGTATCGCAATTCCCTAACTATTTTCTAGTTTTGTTACAAACTGGAGATGACAAGCTAGTTGTTATTTAAATTTCATGAAATTATTATCATTTTTAACTACATTTTTTTTTCTTTCAATATATTTGCCTTCTTTTTGGCCAACCATTTTACAATTTTCAATTGCAAGTCAATGTATTTCGTATTATACACGAAGTTAAAATTGTATTATAGATCTTTTTATGTTTTATAAATTTTATTTCATCATTATTTAAGAGTAATGTAGTATTTTAATAAATTTTTGCCTACATGGCTTTTCATTTTTATTATCTCTAAGGTTCAACAACTAAGAAAGTTCATTTATTTTTTGAAGTTCAAATGTCAATGTATGTAAAATATTCTATATTTTTAAAACTTTGTTATAGTACAAGTATAATAATTTTGTCTCCCTGCATAACAATATTTTGATTATTATTTTATGGATAGACTTTTTGTGTGTGTGTGTGTGTATAGATAAGAATCAAAATTTAATCATTTGAAACTTGAAAATAATTTTAGCCTTGGGGGAGGATAAAACAGCGCAACTTTTGACTGTTTAAAGCTAATTGATGATTAAATGGATCTTTAAACCTCTTTTGCAATTTGAAATTTTAAAAAGGCATTTCAACTTTATTGGTACATTTTTTGTGCCTGATGTGCCTGTGTGTCTGGGGGGTAGATGAAAAAGAAACCAGAATTTTAATTTTGGCTTATGCATTTCGTTTATTTGTTTGGTATTTTGCGCATGTTTTCTCAAGGAGTCAGAAAAGCTATGTACAATTTATTGCCTTATTTATTAAAAAATTTGACTATAATTTGAAAACCCTTTGAATTCGCTCCTGAAAATTTACTTACTCTGCTTTAATAATTTATTTGTTATTTATCTATATATTGCATCTAATATATTTATATGATGTATCTAATTATATATTTTATCCAATGCCGGGCAACAACGAGCGGGTCAGCTAGTAGAGATAGCTATAAATGTATAAAATAGTTTGTCTTGACAGACTGATAATCAACGCACACCCCAAACTACTGAATCTAGAACCATGAAAATTGGAGAGAAAGTACTTCTTATGATGTAAGCATGCACTAAGATGGAAGTTTTGAAATTACCCCCCTTAAGAGGGACAAGCGGGGGGAGGTTAAAAATTCTGGAACAAATTGCCATATCTCAGCAAACATTTAAGGTAGGAGCGTAAAATTCCAGAAAATAAATCTACTAAAAAAATTATTAAACACATAATCCAGTGATTTTAGAAATCTCACCATAAGGGGGTTAAAAGGGGGGAGTCGAAAAATTTAGACCATTCGGCACATCTCAACAGTTTTTTCAAATAAGAACGTGAAACAGCAGAAAATCAAATTTTTAAAAACTAATTAAATACATGTTTCAGCGATATTTTAAAATTTCCACCCCTGAAGAGTTTAAATGGGGGTGGAAAAATTCCATACTTTTTTGGACATATCATAGGAAAGCCCTCAAATCACTCTTTCATGTAATAAATCTTTCTGCCTCTCTCCCTGCCCCCCTCTTATCCTCTATTGGGGACAATTTTCGATCTTTTTTAAAATTGTAACGTTTTATCATTTTAGACCGGATTTTTTTTTTTTTCTTTTTTTTTTTGGGGATTCTCTGATAAATATTACTTATAATATATGAACATTTTATAGTTAGGGGAAGGGTCTATTCTGGGAGGGAGGACAATTTCCTAAATTTGGAATACATCTCTCTTGTGATATATCATTGTATTCCTATTTTGCCCTCACCGGCAACCACTTTTCTAATTTTAGCCGATACTTTTCATGTGATATATTGCTGGAAAGCCCTTTGACTGCTTATTAGTATTATGCACGACTCGTGTCCCTCTCGGGTGGAACGGTTATTGTATTCCATCAGGAGATCGCCTAATAATGGGGAAAATATATTATATAAGACTAATAATAACATAATATAAGATTATTTGACTATCTCGATACACTAAGTCATAATTATCTTGCGAATTATGATATATATATATATATATATATATATATATATATATATATATTAAAAAAAATTGAGAGAGGGTTATTTATTTTAACATAATTTTTAAACTGTTTAATTGACACCAATATATAGATATTTGTCTAGTTATATAGTTAAATAGCTATATTTTAATTATCAAATTAATTTTAATGTTATTGATATAATTTTTGGTATTATTATTAATAATATCATTATTATTATTATTATTATTATTATTATTATTATTATTATTATTTTAAATTTTTACTTATTTTTATTTTATTTTATTTTTTTTAATTTTAATTTAATTTTATTTTATTTTATTTTTTAATTTTTATCATCCTATATTAAGATAATGAGTTTTTACCATGTAAAGTCACAATAAATGTTACTGATTAAAGTAACAAAATGGTATTTTAAGTTATATGTTAATATGAATGTTATTTCTTAATTCTAATTTTAATTATTTTATTAATTTAATTTTATGTTAATATCGATTATTAATTATTTTCTCCGGTTCAATTATATTTCTATTCAGCTTTATCTTTTTTGTTTGTTATGGATAACTATTATTTTTTACTTACTTTCAACTCCTTTTTGTAAAATATCTTTGTTCCTTGTTTAATAATTTGGTTTTTGTGCGCTGGTAGCCCCAAATACGTATTATTTTGCTATTTCATGGCTAATACGTGGGTGAAACCGCACACTTCATTTGTAGTTCCAGAGCATTTGGGGCCTGATGATTCTGCTTTTGGAGCTACAAATTCTATTTGCATTCATTTTTTTTATTTTTTTTTATTTTTTCAGATTTACTCGTTACACTATTTTTTTTAATTTTATTATAATTCAATTCAATTCTAATTCTTCGTTTTGGTTTATTGTTTTATTGATAAAATCCATTGGTGAATCTTGTCTACTTTTAATGGTATTATATATATATATATATATATATATATATATATATATATATATGTATGTATATTAGTCTTCATGTTGGCCATAGTACTCGGAAATTTTCCTTCTTGGAGTCGGAAATTTTTGAGCCGACACCCCCCTACGCGATTAGGGTGGTTTACGCCCCTGGTTTAACATTAGATGAAGCAGTTGTAGATATTGAGGATATATAGGCACCAGTTGGCTTAAAAACGTATGTAACTTTGTCAAGAGTGAAAATCCTTCAAAATTAAGCATTCAATAGAAAATTTTCTTACGAAAAATTCTACAATATCAAAAATTCTCATGCGCTAACATGTATAAAAACGAAGAAATTAGTATAAAAAGTTTTACAGTTAAAAATTAATAGTATCAACCAGAGTAGATTTCAAATGTTTTTTCAGAAAAAAGGATTTTGGAGAAGTAACTTTCTTCAAGCTCTCTTTAAATATATTATTCTAAAATAGCTATCAAAGATTATTTGATGTGAATTACAAAGATTGGAAACATGCATATTTCAAACAACTTTAAAAAACACCAGTGGCCACTGGAAATTGTAAAAACATCTTTAAAAGAACTAGCTGCACCCGTCAAAAATTGACGGAAAAGTATATATATTAGATATGATATATATCAGCCTTATATAAACAATAAGATACTGAGAGAAATAAACAATTGCCACCTCTTAAAATAGGGATAACATAACTTTTCATGATGAAGATACACAAACTTCAGAAAATAAAAAAAAATAAGGAAAACAGCCAATAAATTATTATGTTGGACTTAACTTCAGCTACAAATCTTTTTTAATATAGTTTCTAAACCTTAAAAATTATTTAAATGCCAAATTATTCAGGAAGTTAAAATACAGTGAAAAAAATTGACTCTTTTGCTGCATCGTCTCTCCACCGTTTTTATAGAAAACGATTACATCTGCATATCATGAAGCATTCTCATGGGTCAAAAGAGAGAAATTCTATAAAAGCGGGGGAGTGACGATGCAGCAAAAGGGTCAAATTTTTTACAGTGTAATACCTCAGAAGAATAATTCAAAAATATTTGCATAGTTTATTTTCCCTCCTGAGTGTACAATCTATATTATAATGTCCAAACTTATCTGTGCGTAACGCATACGTCATTTAGCGAATGGCAACACTTTCCCCTGCAATTTCAGTTTTGCAATTTTCGCTACTGCAAATTTTACATTTCTAAACATCGCACATTTTAAATTTTTACATCGTCGTATAAAGAAAAAAAAAATGTGCTTTAAAATGCAATTTCTTTGAAAACTGTATCTCATTTTTTTTTCTTTTTGAGATATTAACTTTTTTATAGTGTACTTTTTTATAGTGGCAACAGAACCAATCCATTTTCTCTTAAAACTGAAAAGAATTAAAAAAAAAAAAAAGAAAAAGAAAAAGAAAAAGAAAAGAAATTAAATGCGCAACACTTTTCTATGCAATTTCGGTTTTTCAATTTTCGGTATTGCAAATTTTACACTTCTAAACATCGTACATTTTAAATTTTTACACCGTCGTACAGAGAAAAAATATACCTTTAAATGCAATTTCTTTCAAAGCTGTATCTCAATTTATTTATGAAATATAAATTTTTTTTTATAATTTTTAGTACCAATTTTGTAATTGTGACAACAGAATCACTACATTTCCTTTTAAAATTAATAAAAGAAAGAAAAATTAAAATGCGTATACTATTTCAAAAGTATCGTCTGTCATAAAATCCGTGATTTTCGGTTTTATTTTGTGTAACAATTTGGATAATTGGGTTTTATAGTATTTTGTTAATTTTAGCTTAAAATAATGTGTGTTTAAGAGTTAGACTGAAGAATATATGATGGATTTTTTACTGTAACTAATTATGTAGATTTATTATAAATCAATGAAACAATTCTTTCTTAAAGATTTTGTTTCGTCGAATTTCGACGGGTTCCACATCGCAATTATATCAATAAAACATTTTTACTATAATAGAAACAAGGAGTTGATTAACTAACCAACCCACTACAGATTTACAGCACTTGCAATAAATTTACTTCCACATTACTACTTTACCTCCATGAACTTGTCAAAATTAATTTTATTGTCATGGCAACGAAAAAAAAAAAAAAAAAACCCGACAACTTTGTTATTAATAAAAGAATAAAATTTTTGTGTTTGCTGCTGATATGCAGAAAACATTTTATTTATTTTTATTTTAAATAACTTAATACAACGAAATGATTTTAAGTAATTTTTGATATTATGTGAAATAGAAATATCGTAATACCGGCATATCACAGGTTTTATTTTTATTTTATTTATTTATTTTTGCTAAAATGACATTATTTACACTTTCAGAAACACCCATCTTTTCCGAAATAAAAGCGTGATTTTTGCAGTTATTTAAAAATTCTTTAGTTTCATAAAACTATTTATTATAATTAAATGGAAATGACGCAATTTATAGAAATATTTTCATTTGTGCATACCAGAATAACCTTTAAATAAAAAGAAGAGATTCAATTTATTTAGATGCAGCATTAAAAGTCAGTGAATATGACATCATCACTGACACAGCTATAAAAATGTATATTATATTTATGGAACAAATTTAGCTGGTTTCTGAATGACGACATTTTCTTCATCGACAAAATTTCGTTTCAGATATTATATTTTATTAAAGTTTCTGTTATTTTATTTGCATAATATTTAATAATATTATACCCAGTAAATAATATGTATATTGTATCGCGATTAGTGAATAATTACGCGCAATCATTTTATTAGAATTAAATTTTATGAAAAACATTATTTTTTTTCTTTGAAATGCGATGACACATTCACCGATGAGATCAAGCTCCTGAGTGGTGGAAAGTAATAATGCAAAATAAATTTTTATTACTAAGGGGGCCCCGCCCCCCTGCTCGCTATGCTCGCCAACCCCCCGCATAATCGCTTCGCGATTCCAAATTATTGTCTACCCCTGCTTGCTGCGCTCGCCAATAACCCATGGTATGAATAAGCAGTTGCAGACCTTTCAAATGATGTGTCACACAATTGGTGTTGTAAAGAAATTACAAAATGCGCCCCCTCTGAGGGCAGAGGGAGGGGGGGGGTACACACAAGGTATCCATAATATGAATAAGCAGTTGCAGACCTCTCAAATGATGTGTCACACAATTGGTGTTGTAAAGAAATTAAAAATGTGACCCCCCCTGGGGATAGCAGAGTGTAAGGGTGACACACAAAACATCAATAATATTAATAAGCAGTTGCAGACCTTTCAAATCTTGTGTAACACGACTGGTGTTGTAAAGAAAATAAAAATGTGTCCCCCCTGGGGAGCAGAATGGGGGGATAACACACAAGACATCCATTATATGAATAAGCAGTTGCAAACCTCTCAAATGATGTATCAAACGACTGGTGTTGTAAAGAAATTAAAAATTTGGAGAAACATTACAGTTATCGCCAAGTTGGCGTCACTTTTGCCAACTAATTTTGGTCGCCAAATTTGGCGATATATCGCCAAGTTGGCGACAAACTTGCCGATTGTTGGCGATGGTAACCTTTCCTCTCTTTATGGTAACCCATATGGCGATGCATAGACGGAGCCCTTTCCTGATTGGTCTATTCGACTCATGGAAGGAGTGGACAACCCGGATTCGTTAGTTCTGGAAATCTTCCACATCAGCATCATTCCAGGAGTCATTCCTTTTAAGGCTAGTTTTTTTTTACTATAGAAGGATAGTGAGAAAAGCAGAACCCGTTGCCACTGTTTTGAAGAAATGTTGCGAAAAAGCTTTTAAAATTAAAATTAAAATATAAAAAGGGAAATAAATTAAAAATTAGCCAGAATGGGCACATCTACACATAAACTGCTTTCATTAACCCTTTGCGGCGCAGGGCAAATTCATTGCTTAAGTGTTGGAATTAATGACTGACACCGGAATTTGAAAACAACTTTATTTGTAAATAAGAAAACGCTATATTTCACGCATTCAATAAACAGTAATTTTTTTAAACAAAATTCCGGTGCCAATGTGGTGTTTGGGAATTAAAATTAAGTGGTATATCTATGAAACAACTGCGCCGCAAAGGGTTAAAAAAAATTCAAAATCAGGCCAGTAGAAAGCTTAGGGCTGATGACTAAAAAAACAGCCAGGTCTTTTAAATATATAGATTTTTAGTTGAAAATTTAAAAATATTTTGTAAAAGTTTGCTTCGAAAATATTTTTTTATTCCAGTCTTACATCATAAATTAAAAATTCCTAGGAAATTGATAGTTATTTGGCTGAACTTACATTTCTAGAATTAAAATGCGCCAAAACATAAAATAACGTTTTTGTTTAATAAAGATGCAAAAATAATATTAAAAAATATTGTTACTTTCAAATATCTGTTTTATAAAATAATGCTTCGCGAATCCAAACAAAGCATGGCTTTTGCTAGTGTAATTTTAATCCAGATTTGCACACGTACACTTAGATTTCATTTGTATAACCTTGGTGGAAAACAGTTGCAAAACTGCTTTTCATTATTTTAAAAGAATTTTTTGCAAAACTTCCGGTGAGAATCCAACATTATAGTTACTATACACCCCTCAAGTAGATAACGAAATTGAAAGTTTAAATTTCACAAAATTACCATTGAAAATTTTGTGGTTTGAATTCAATATATTAAACTAACATAACTTCGATAAGTTGCAACACTGGTGAGAAGCGATACAGATAAATATTTCAGCATTTTTCGAAACGAAACTGACCAATCAGAAGCCTGTATTTTCGCAATGTATTCGTTATACTTTTAAATTTTCTCAAAGTTCAGGTTTCTGATTGCTTAACGTGTCAAAATATAACAAAAAATATATCTGGATATCTTTCATAGTACTGCACATAAACTTCACGTTAAAATATGATATTTTCTATTAGTTAGATAGAAAAATAATTCTGTAAACCTTTATAATAGTTACGTCACAAATTTTAAGCATTAAAGTGTCGCATAAAAGTAAAACTTATGGGAACGACTAAACTAGCGAAGAATTTCTAGAATACAATTCTTCGGGGAGAACGTGCAAATACGATTCATTTAAACAAAATCCATTTCTAGCGATTCCATAAAATAACAGAATAGTAAACAACTTTATACTCAAGGTCTGAGAATTTCTAAACCGTAAAACTCGTTAAAATTTGAAACTTGTCTGTAATATGAATTGCAAACTGTCATAAGATATTTTCTGAAGCTTTGTTAAAAGTAATTTTTAATAATTCTTGAGTTTATAATCTAGGTTTATGAGGCTTGAACATTTTGAAAGTGTTTTGGTATAAAGGTTGGTTGGTTGGATAGGGTTTTATGGCGCAAGGTCCCCAGTGGGACATGCTGCGCCAACCACAAGGCAAGGAATAAAAGAAACTAAAAGATATAAATATAAAAAATGTAAGACGTGAATTAAAAGAAATTAATTCACGAATTAAAAGACACTAAAAGAAAGTCATGATTATAAAATAGATGGAAATAGGCAAAGCAGTGGTATATGAAATTAAAATACAATCAAAACCAGTCAATGAAATTTAAAATGTAAATAGTTAAAATTCTAAAGCAATGAGATATCACGAAATAAGAAATAGCCAAATACTACACAAAATGTAATTAAAACACAAGTGAATATAAAACAAATTAAAATCATTCAAGCACATATTCCTCTAGCATAGTGTTTTCCTCGGAATCCGAGTCACTCTTGTAAGTCTCAGATTCCATAGCCTCTTCAACATAGTTCTGTAATTGTTTCGGATCTTTTATATTTCTAATATGTGGGCTAAGTGATGAGTCTTTTTTCCTTTTCCCCACAGTTTTCCACTGTGGAGATGCTGGGGTATGGATTTTCTTTGTTTCTGATTGTTTTTTAAGTATACCTGATTTCTGCAATGTTTTTGAACCCGTCAACGTCTTGTTCTGAATGGAAGTTTTTTGGTAAGTTTTCACAATTTGACTACTGTTGGGCTTTTTCAAATTAAAGGCAGATAATGTAGGGCCATTTTTTGAAGAGGATATAATATTAGTCTCACTTTTAGGTTTAGATGTTGCTTTTGATTGAACTTGAGTTTTCTGTCGCTGCTTTTCAAGGTTAATAATTTTAACAGGTTCAGAAGATGGTTGCCAACATTCTAATTGTGGGTTTCCAGTCATTTTAGTAGGGAGACATACATCACGGGATTCTTTAATTGGAGTGCTGGTTGATTGTGTTATGGTTGATTTACTAGGTGGAAATCTGAAATCAATTTGGGTACTTATGTGTCTTACTGATGTTGATTGTTGCTTGAGTATACTGGAGTAGGAAATTCCAACGGATGGAGTTCTGGATTCTACAATTTTACGAGCTTCAGGATAGGACAGATTTTGAGATATTTTAACAGCAAGGATTTCTTTTTCCCGAATCCATTTAGGACAGGAACGGGAGTATGCAGAATGATCACCCTTGCAGTTAATGCAGCGTTCGGATTTTTCACATGAATTGCTATCATGGACAACTTCTGCACAGCGTGCACAGGTAAGGGTACTGCGACAGTTAGTTTTAGTGTGGCCGTATCGCTGGCATTTAAAACAACGGAGTGGGTTAGGGATATAAGGTCGGACAGGACAACTTAAGTAGGCAACTTTAATTCTGGATGGCAAATTTGGACTATTGAAGGTAAGAATTACGTGCTTTGTGGGAAGCACTTGTTCATTTCGACGGATTTTGATTCGACGTGCGTCTATAATATTTTGATCTTTTAAGTTTTCTAGAAGTTCTTCTCGTGTAGAATATAAAAGTTCAGGTTCAGTAATAATAATAGTAATATTCAGTAGCTTGGTTGGTTGAGTTTATAGGGATTGCCCTACGTGAAGATCTTTCTAAGGGAATCTAACACGTATTTCCGCAAGGAAATCCATGGTTAGAAGAAAACCACATAAAACTCCACATGATTAAGACGATGGGCGCAAATGAGTTTGAACCCAGCACTTCCCATCCTTTAGCTTCGAAAGTGGAGCCTCTCGGCCACTGGTGAGGCAATAATCAGTATCATTGCACTTTATAAAATGTTGAGCAGGTGAAATGACGCCAGAATTTAAAAATAAATTTGTTTTAAAATAACTAAAACAAATTTTTCATGTACTTTTAGTAATTTCCGATGCGTAATCCACGGACAAGCAATCATGAGATCGAAGATATTTCATTTCATCATTTTTCGAATCGAGATTGACCAATCAGAAGTCTGTATTTTCGCAATATATTCATTATACTTTTAAAGTTTCTCAAAATCCAGGTTTCTGATTCTTGTATGATGTTTAAATATAACGAAAAAAAATCTGGATGCCTTTCACAATCCTGCGTATAAAATTCATGATAAAGTTAGATTTTTTTTTTTTGTTGTTGTTTTTACTGGTTGGATAATAATACAATTCCATAAACTTTTGTAATATTTCGGTCGCGAATTTTAAGCATTAAAGGGCCACATAAAAAAAAAAAAAAAAAAAAAAAAAATTGGAAACCTCTAAACTAGCGAAGAATTTTTAGAAATCGATTCTTTGGAGATAACGTGCAAATAAGATTCGTTTAAACAAAACCCCATTCTTGCGATTTCGTAAAATTACAGAATTTCTAAAACGTAAAATTCTTTAGAATTATGAATTTGTCTGTTATATGAATTGCAAACTGTCATAAGGTGTTTTCTAAAGCAATTGTTAAAAGTTATTTTTAACAATTCTTGAGCTAGGTTTATGTGATTTGAACATTTGAAATGTTATTTTGGTTTAAAGGCAATATAAGAAAATAAAATATTCAAACCGCTTTATATAAGATAATTTTAAAAGATTCAGCGAATTAAATTGTTTAGGGAGTAATAGTAAATAAGATTTATTAAAATAAGATCCTTTCTTTGTAATTTCGCAAAAATGCATTTAAAATGGATACGTAATTTGTGTTTATTATTTTTATATTAAAAATTTCTTTAATGTAAATGTTCATGATTTAAATTGAAATTTATATTTCATGTTCCATTGAAATGTTTATTAACCCTTTAACTGGTTTGCCCGAACGGCGTTCGGGCAAGACGAATTTGCTTATTTCAGCATTTAAAGCTTTTTGACACCACTAATATTTTTAAGAAAATTTTCATACTATTGAAAGGCGGAAATGTTTAGACTAAATTTTACGATTATTTTATTTAAATAATAGTGGTGTGAGTCCGCTATTTTCAATTTATTGAATGGAAAAGAATTAAGCAATTAAGAGGTTAATCTACTAATATTCAGTTGCTCAGTCGGTTGTGTTAACGACGGTAAATTATCAACATGAGGAATATAAGACCTAAGAGGGGTTGCCTTCTGCGGAGGGTCTTTCTAAGCGAACATAATTGGTACTTACCTAAGGAAATCATGGCTGGAAGAAAACCATGGAAAACACCGAACGATTTGAACAGCAGGCGCAGATGAGTTCTAACCCAGTATCTCCCGTCTACCAGTTACGAAAGCGGAGCCTTTCGGCCACTGGTGGGGCAATATTCAGTAGCATTGTACTTCTGTTTTTAAAATGTTTAGTTGGTGGAGTGACACCAAATTTAAAAAAAAATGTTTAAAACTAACTTAAACCAACTTTATGTACTTATCGAAATGTCAGTGATAATCCACGGAACAAAAAATCATGTTTGGTCCAAGAAATTTTATTTCAGCATTTTCCGAAACGATATTCACCAATTAGAAGCCTGTATTTTCGCAATATATTCATTATACTTTAAAAATTTCTCAAAATTCAGGTTTCTGATTGCACAATGACATGTAAATGTAAATATAACAAAAAATATGTCTAGATACATTTTATAGTCATGCAAATAAACTTCATGTTAATGTGAGATTTTTTTCGACTATGTACATAATAAAACAATTCTATGAACCTTTATAATAGTTAGGTCACCAATTTTAAGCATTAAAGTGTCACATAAAAGTAAAATTTTTGGGAACGACTAAACTAGCAAAGAATTTCTAGAATTCAATTCTTTGGGGAGAATGTGCAAATATGATTCCTTTAAACAAAATCCTTGTCTTTCGATTTCGTAATATTACACAATGGAAAACAATTTATATTCAAGGCCTATAAGAATTTATAAATAGTAAAACTCGATAGAATTTGACATTTCTCTGGTTTATAAATTGCAATCTGTCATAAGATATTTTTTAATGCTTTATTAAAAGTCATTTTCTACAAATCTTGAGCATGTATTCAAGGTTTATGCGGCTCGAACATTTTGAAAGTATTTTTGGTTTAAAGACAATATATGAAAATAACTTTTTTAAATCACTTTATGTAAGATAATTTCGAAAGATTTAGCGAATTAAAATGTTTGAAGTAGTATACGTAAATACAATTTATTTAAATGAAATCATTTTCTTATGAAAATATTTATATTAAACATTTTTGTCATGCAAACGTTTCTGATTGAAATTGAACTTTATATTTCGTTTATAATTGAGATCTATACTAATATGTATGCTAATATTCAATAGCTTGGCTGGTTCTGTTTATGACTGCCAATTGTCGACACGAGGGATATAGGTTATAAGGGGGGCAATCCCCTCCGTGGGGGGTCTTTCTAAGGGAACCTAACACGTATTTACGGAAGGAAATCCATGGTTTGAAGTAAACTACGGAAAACACAAAACCATTAGGACAACGAGCGCAATTGAGCTCGGACATAGCACCTCTCGTCAACGTGTTTCTAAAGGTAATCCTCTTGGCCACTGGTGGGGCAATATTCAGTAGCATTGTACTTCTTCTTATAAAATGTTGAACAGATGGAATGACACCAGAATTTACAAATAAATTTGCTTTAAAATAACCAAAATCATTTTTTCATGTACTTATTGTAATTTTCGGTGCATAATCTACTGAACATTGGACCAAACTAATCAACTTCGACCGAACAATCATGTTTGGTTAAAGACATTTTATTAAATGACTTAAGTTAAATATTTACTGCTGTCAAATGTGTATCATTTTAAAAAATGCAATGTTGGGTTCAAACATAATTCTTTGATTCGCGGATTATGCGCCGAAAATTGCTGTAATGAAATAAAACTTTTCATTTCATAATTATTGGTTTGAGCGTAACACTAAGAGTTTAAAATTAGGTGGTCGAAAAATGAACAATCGACATTACAAGGATTAGATCACATTATTATATCTGTTTAACTTGTAATATAGGTATATGTGGTTGCATCATTTTAAATTCTGGTATAAAATACTTTTTTAAATAAAAATAAATTAACACTCCATTACTAGATTTAACCCCTTCGCGACGGGAGCCTTTTACGAAATTTTCAATGTTTCGTCACCGGTTTTTAAAAACAGAAATGTGTGCCTTACGGAATCGATAAAATACTCCTATTTAATAATGCAACTTTTACATTAAAATTTTACTGGTGGAGATAAACAAAGATTCTAGAGCCTTGATGCGGCACGTATACATGTCGCTCCTCCCCAAGGGGTTAATAAATTTACCGTAATATCGATCGTAAATTTCGCATCTTGGATAACTCGATTTCCTACTAGAATTAATTTTTTTAAAAATATTACTTCATTGTGCTTAGCACGCATTTGATTTATTTTATTCAATAAATTTTCTGGTTTTAAAAAGGCTTTACTAAGCCGCGGCGTATACATGGGAAATTACGGTATCTGTTTCATAAACTTAAGTTATTAATTCTGTTGTATCTTACTGGTAGGTTTTGCCAACGTCGCGTTATAGCACTGTTTTTTTTTTTTTTGGGGGGGGGGGTATGTCAAATGGATTGAATTCTGGTGACCTGCACGGGTTACCAGATATGGTCCCTTTTTTTAAATATGAATTTTTATTTTCACATCAGAGATCATGTATGTTATTTTTGCATTTGATTAACCCCTGGGAGACGAGAGACATGTATACGTGCCTCAAAAAGGCTTAAGAATCAGTGTTTTTCCCCACCAGTAAAATATTACTGTAAAAGGGTATAGCGAGATAAGAATGGCGAAATGGCCCCCATGGTCAATGACTGAATTATTATTTGTACTAGTATCAGCACTCTAAAAGAGTACGAAATGCAAGGTCATTGACCCCCCATCTTGACCTGTCTTTAAGATATTCGATAAAGTTCGTGCGCGCGCCGTTATTTTTTAAATGTATTTTTCTGAAAAACTATAAAAGCTAGAGAGATGGGACCAATTGCGTATATTGAGAGATACTTTGAAAAATATTTCATATTTTTTTCAGAGTTTTCGTGAAATGACAACTGTGCAGAATATTGAAACAAAGTATAAATCTTTTATTTTACTACTGTTCTGTTACGTCTACCGCGCCGAAAAAAATACATAATATTCTTTAATTTATATACTTATAGCACACAAAAAATTATCAAAATCAAAGAGGCGCTTTTTGAGTAATATCTAAGAATAAAAAATAGAAAAGGTTAAAATAAAAATTCTAAATAGAAAAGGAAGAAAAAGAGAAAAATTGATACCGGACAAATTTAAAAGAAAAAGTAACACTGATAACACGGCTAGTGGGACATTGAAATAGAGCTAGTGAGTGGGTGGAGCGATGAAACTAGCGATCGCCCCGACCTACACCCCATGTATGCTTGTCCTATTGAAATTCTGCGTAAAAAATTTTTAAGCGATGGAGTCAATGTTGTAATTAATGAAAGTAGAGATGATGATAATTATAGTTAGACCTATCATTATCATGTCTACCGCGCCAAATATATATATATATGTATATAATGTTCTTTCATTTATATATTTATAGCACGCAAAACCTGATCAAAATCAAAGAGGTGCTTCTTTGAGTAATTATGATTTTAATAAGTGAGATCACGGATGGTAGGAACTAGCTAAAGAGGTCTTTTTTAGAATTATTTATTATAATTACATCATAAATAAGATTTCAAACATCATTATTTTCATTTATTACAATTTTGACTTCATCATTTAAAAAATCCCTGTCGGCTTGGCCTATAGGCGGAGGTAGATTTCGAAGAGTGCTCATTTCAACAACAAAAAAGAAAATTTGATTACAGATAAACCCAGTTTAACAACTTTATTTGTCCTCTTTTGAAAATTTTTTAATTTCATTTTTCTGTAAGGACTGGTTTTATCTGAATCATCTTAAGCTAAATTCGGATCAAATGCTCATTTTGACAACATATTTTGAAATAATTCTGACTTTATTAAAAAATCGACTACGACGGTACATTATATAGTTCTTAATAACAAAAGACTGCCAATTGAATGCGTTTGAGAACAAAATTGAATTTAAAAATGAGTTATAAAATAACCAATTTTGAATACAACCTTAATTCTTAATCATGATAGCTTCGGGAAATTTTGCGCGAGTGCCCCCTATGTCACCAACAGAAACTGTTTTTTATTCGAGTCACTATATAATCTAGCATCCTCTTCAGTAGCGATAACTTTCTTTCTTCCACGAACTTTATGCACAAAAATGTCACAAACTTTACATTGCACGAACATTATTGTCACCGTAGAACTTTCGGCGGCCGTAAACAATTAATCTCACCTAATTATGACAAACCAGTCAATTGTTTATGTATTGTTGTCTTGACACAGCAAGACTAATAAAAGATACGTAAAATCGTATTATTAGGATGAGCGAAGCGAATCCTCTACTAGGCCACTCAAATGACATTTTGTCGTACGCCTTACAAAAAAACTATACAGTATTTTGACTTGAAATTAAACACAAATATAAATTATGATCTGTAGATTTGCAGAATATTATTTTTTTTACAGAAATACTTTTCAAAAAATTATTATTTTAATTAATTTATTTTACATGTTTTTCCATTACAAACGCATTTTTTCAAATAAAAAGTAAAACACGTACGTTTTCAGAAGAAAAACTTAAATCATGGGGTCAGTAATTATAGCTAGAATCACCATTAAATGAATAAAATATATTTTCATTATTCTGACAAAATATCTCAAAAACTGCTTTCAGATTTTCAAACTATGCTCATTCCTTTTAATTATGTATAGTTTCGTGATTTATTTTATAAATTTATAAAATACTTTTTTTTTTTAGAAAAATTATAGCATATTTTTAATGAATTAAAATTTGTGAAAATTTTCCTATTAACATTCAATTATAAAAGTATTTTTCTGTGTTAGGAATTCAAATACACAATTTATTCTTATTTTGTGAAATCATTTAAGCAGACGATATTTAAGAATTTTAAAAGAATTGCATTATATTTTTGTGAAGTGGCAATAAAAGAATTGTAAACAAATAAAATTAATATTTTGTATAATTCTACTTCGAAAATATTATTATTTATACCAGTCTTATATCATTAATAAACAATCTGAGGAAATTTTTAGTTATTTGGTAAAAGTAAATTTTTAAATTAAAATGTGCCGAAACATAAAATTATATTTTTGCTTAATAAGGATGCAAAAGTAATTTAAAAAATATATTATTACTTTCAAATATTTATCGTATAGCATAATACTTCGCGAATCCAAACAAAGCATGGCTTTTGCTAGTATATATAAAACCCTTCCGGGGTCAACCTATCCACGAGAAAAAGAAACTCATTCACCAATGAAAACGTTTCATAGTCGTAATGGAGCGTTCTCATTGGTCAGATTTACATTGGGAGCTGTAAATGATATCACTACATTTTACTTCGCTTTGAAATCTTTCCACGATTTCAAAAAATATATTTAATTAAAACTTTTTATTAAAGGAAAGCAAAGGTGCGTTTTAAATGCAATATTGTTAAAATTTTTATATTCGGGTTGCTTTAATTTTTTTTTCTTTACAGCCGTGAATGACTCTTGAGAATTTCAAATGTATAAAAAACATTGTGAAAAGTTATCTCCGATTTAAAAGGCAATCTATTTTCTGACCAATTAAATCGTTCCATAGTCGTAATGGAGTGTTCTCATTGGTCAGATTCACAGTGGGAGCTGTAAATGATGTCTCTACATTTTCTTTGCTTTGATATCTTTTCACGATTTCAAAAACAATATTTAATTAAAACTTTTTATTTAAGCAAACCGCGGGTGCGTTTTAAATTTCATTATAATCCCCACCCCCATCTACCAGGTAGTTTTGCTATAGTTTTAAATGCAGATTTCTGTTGAAATTTTCTTTCTTTCTTTTTTCTTTTTCTTTTTTTTTTTTTTTTTTTTTTTTTTTGTTAGATTTTTTTCTCTCCAAGTTTAATCGCTGTTTTATCAAAATTGTTTCAGTCTAAAATGGCTATGATTGACCACAGTTGTTATAATTTTTTATAATCCTTTAAAAATGCAAACACATCATTTTGACGGGCTATCTTCTAGTTTTATAATAACTATCCACTGACTGATGGATTAAAACAGCAAAATCTCCCTACGAATATCATAATGGGTATTTACGTCGGGGCGACCGCTAATTTCACTACCTTACTCACTCAATACCTGTATGTCTGTGCCTCACTAACCGTATATGAGTATTACTTTTTCTTTTAAATTTGTCCGGTATCAATTTTTCTTTTTTTCTTCCTTTTCTATTTAGAATTTTTATTTTAACCTTTTCTATTCTTAGATATTACTCAAAAAGCGCCTCTTTGATTTTGATCATTTTTTGTGTGCTATAAGTATATAAATTAAAGAATATTATGTATTTTTTTGGCGCGGTAAACATAACAGAACACTACTAAAATAAAAGATTTATACTTTGTTTCATTATTTTGCACAGATGTCATTTCACGAAAACTCTGAAAAAAATATGAAAATTTTTTCAAAGTATCTCTCAATATACGCAATTGGTCCCATCTTTCTAGCTTTTATAGTTTTTTAGAAAAATACATTTAAAAAATAACGGCGCGCGTACGAACTTTCTCGAATATCTTAAAGACAGGTCAAGATGGGGGGTCAATGACCTTGCATTTTGTATTCTTTTAGAGTGCTGATACTAGTACAAATAATAATTCAGTCATTGACCATGGGGGCCATTTCGCCATTCTTACCTCGCTATACCCTTTGTCTTATTTAATCGGAGCATTTTCTCGATTTACCAAGGCACAATTTTCTCTTTTTTAAAACCGGTGACAAAGCACTAAAAATTTCCTAAAATGCTCCCGTCTCAAAGGGGTTAATGACAAACGTATTGAGATCACTAAAAGTAAATACTTTTCTTTCAGAATTTCTGATGTGAATTCGAATTTTTTTAATTGAAATCGGGGGTAATATTGGTAACCCAATGACCTGGCTGTTCAATCTAACTAATAAATATATTTTTAAATAATAATAATAATCAGTGGCAAGTGCTCTTGTCAGTGGAATTCACGTCATTTAGAATAATGTGGATTTTAAAAAAAATGTTCCAATTATTTTAATGTGTTCCATATATGCACCGCTTCAGAAAAAAAGTGTACGGAAAGTGTTCGGCTCAGTATATTTCATAAATTTAAACCTGGGAACATATTTGATAAAACAATGCGAATCCATGGGCATACTTGTAAAATCACGCGTTTTCAAAAATATTCAAAAAGTGCTCAGAAAAGTGTGCTGGAAAAAATGATTGTTTTCCCAAACGTATTCCAAAACCTGTTCCAAAAAGTAAGATACAAAGTAGTCTAAAAGGGAAGACAAAATAAGAGTTCCAAAAAATGTTCTGGGAAGTGTATGAGGATTAGCAGTGTAGCCTCCCTTAACCTTCCTACCCTGAATGGGTCTAATCGACCCAGATCTAAAATTTGTTTTATACGATTCGAACCAGAAGTTCTTTTTTAAAGAAAGTCTAGAGACAGTTTCGGGCAAATAAGTCAATTAAATCTATTAAAATGTTTTAAATAACAATTCTGGTGTGGAAAGTTTTTATCAAGATTGAGTACATTTTGAACAGGGTAGGAAGGTTAACCTTCCGTCTACCAGACGGGTCCATTGGACCCGACAGCAATATTTCTGGTGTCAATGGTAAAATGAGAAATTGTCGATTGACACCGGAATTTATAAAGGACTTGTCTAGGTATTACGAATTCCTTAATTTAAGCTTTCATTGTAAAAGCAAAATTATATTAAAATATTACTGGTGCCGTTTGCAAGTTTGGAATCAAAATTAGGTGTTGCCGTAGATAAATGGGTGTTTTGTCTGGTAGACGGAAGGTTAATAAGGTTGATTGTGTTTATACCAGCCAATTATCAACACGAAGGATATAGAGCTTAAGGGGAGGATGCCCTCCGTAGGGTGTCTTTCTCAGGGAGCTTATCCCATATTTACGCAAAGAAACTCAACCTTCGTAGAAAACCGCAAAAAACTTCAGGCGCAATTGGGTACATACCCAGAACATCCCGTCTACCAATTTCGATCGCAGAACCTCCCGGTCACTGGTGGGTACTATCTTATAGTAAGGTGATTAGACGATGCACTTTTTTGGAGAGCGGCGTTTATTTTAAAGAATTTTCTATAGTAAACCTGATAAGGATAAGATGATGCTTATCTGTATTACATTGAACATGCTGCCAGCTTATCATATTTTTTATAAATACATCATCGGTTCAAACGTTCAAGATTAAGCAAAACGCCTGATAAAATTCTTTGTGTCCTCAAAAAATAAGAACATCAAATAACCTTTATCTATAATATTCTATACTATATTGTACGAAAAAGCAGCCGTTTGAAGCAGTACCACGTTATTAGAATCTGACTATCAATGAGATAGACTTCACTAATAATATTTTAATAGAAGTTTTTGTCTTATTCTAACGCCTTATTCGTGCAAAATAGCTCTCATGAATGAGTCAAAATTTTCTATTATTTTTAATGGGGGAATTTTTTCCATTACTGATCAATCTTTCCATGTGATGTTCTAGTAGATCTTCTTTTAAATAATCAATATTTTGTTACTACTTTGTTACGAAATTTTAGGCTGTACACATGCTCAGGGCTTCCACTAACGACAATTATATATTTCGCCCTCTCACTACGTTCAGAAAACAAAAATCTTTATCTGAAACTATTTTTCAACATGTACAAGAGAAATAATGTTGTGGCATCGTATGAAGAATATTGAAATATCGGTTTAATCTTGTTGTAATACAATATTTTCTAAACATCTCCAAAAACTCTTCCTTAGCTTATTGTCTTATGAATATGAATTGAATAGTACGCAAAATAACAACATTCGTTACGTTTCATAAAATAAAATTTTCGTTAAACTCTAATTAATCTATTTGGATAACTAGAGTTAATGTTATTAACGTAAAAGTAATTTTTTCTATAAATTGGAAAACAAATAAACATGAAAGAACTAAACAAATTCGTTACCGAACATTTTTCTGACACATTCACCATAGTTTATTATGGTATGAAAAAGGTTGATAAATCAATAAAATCAAAATTAACTTTCGAATTAAAAATCTTCTAATTTTTTTTCTGAGATAAACTAGCAAGCCTAAAACAATAGCCTAAACTTTAAACCTCTTATTTGATCAATATTCTTGAAAAAAAAAAGCTTTCAAATAATGCCTAGTTTTTTCATATCTTTTACAGAATTTTTAATGTTTTATCACCGATTTTTAAAAAGAGAAATTTTTCCCTAATTAAATCATAAAAATGATCAGGTTAAACAATGCAAAATTTATAATAAAAATTTACTGGTGAGAATAAAAAATCATGAATGTAATATGAATGCCCGTACCACATACGGACAAATCATGATTTTCAAAGACAAGTTGCCCGAATGGAGTACGGGCAAATCAGGAAAGTAGTTAACCCCTTGTGGACGAGCGACGCGTATACGTACCGCAAAAAGGCTTAAAAATCCTTCTTTATTTTCACCAGTAAAATTTTACTGTGAAATTTGCTTTATCTAATCGGAGCATTTTCTCGATTTAATAAGACAGAAATTTCTGTTTTTAAAAACCGGTGATAAAAAATTAAAAAATTTATAAAAGGCTCCCGTCTCGAAGGGGTTAAATGAGTAAAATGGTTATACTGGCAAAGCACAATATATTAATAGTTGTGATCTAGTCTTTAAGTAGCATTTCAATAATCGAGTGCCAAATTTCAGTTTGAATACAGCCCCTAAAATATGTTTATTTTAACCCTTTCCGGCACGGACAAAATCTGTTAGTAAAATGAGAAATGATCGACTGACACCGGAATTCACAAACGAATTTTTTAGATACTTTGAAATCCTTAATTTAAGTTTTTATTGTAAAAGCAAAATTTTACTGATATATTATTGGTGCCGTTTGAAAGTTTGGAATAAAAATTAGGTATCCCAGACTGAGCACAGTGTGCCGGAAATGGTTAAAATAATTTATCACAAACCAATTGTGCGAATTTCATGAAAATTTATACTTTGGCTAATTGAAGGGTGTAGAATTTATTTATGGTGTCAAAATTAACTCTTGTCATTGAAAAAATACATAAAGTTTGAATTTGTTTTGATAAATAGAGCATCAAATAACCTTTACCTATAATATTCTCTCCTATATTGTACAAAGAAGCAGCCGTTTTAAACAGTACCTTGTTATTAGAGTCTGACTATCAATGAGACAGACTTCCACTATTAAATTTTAATAGAAGTTTATGTCTTATTCTAACGCCTTATTCGTGCAAAATAGCTCTCATGAATGAGTCAAAATTTTCTATTATTTTTAATGGTGGAATTTTTTCCATTACTGATCAATCTTTCCACGTGATGTTTTAGTAGCTCTTTTAAATAATCAATATTTTGTTACTACTTTGTTACGAAATTTTAGGCTGTACACATGCTCAGGGCTTCCACTAACGACAATTATATATTTCGCTCTCTCACCACGTTCAGAAAACAAAAATCATTATCAGAAATTATTTTTCAACATGTACAAGAGAAATAATGTTGTGACATCGTATGAAGAATATTGAAATATCGGTTTAATCCGGTTTAACCTTCCTACCCTGAATGGGTCTAACCGACCCATAGATATAATTTGTTTTATACGATTTGCACCAGAACATTTTTCATAAAGAAAATTAAATAACAGTTCTAAAGAAATAAGCCAATTAAATATAGTAAAATGTTCTAAATAACAATTCTGGTGTGGTGTGTTTTTATCAAGATTGAGTAAAATTTGAATAGTGTAGAAAGGTTAAGGAAATTTTATCTGAATCATTTAAAAGAAAGCTTTATTTTTAATTGTTAAATACCAATAAATTTCTTTAAGTATAATTTTTTGCAGCGTTCGTAAAGATGGGTTTTTTTCCTCCGTCTGTATATATAACTTCTTCACGTTGAGCCTCTCTAATTATGAATAGCTAACTTTGCCTTGTTTAATGAAAGAACTTGTATGATTGTTATATGAGGAGCCCAGAAGCCAAGGGGTATAAGTGACAAAATTGAAAAAATGAGTGTTGAAAAGTTAAGTGCACAGGCTATCTGGAAGGTAAGGTAAAGAGTAGGTAAAGAGTTATGAGTGATTTTTTAATTATGCACTGAGTTTTAGGGGTCAGTTACTTAACCTCTTTCCCAAAACCGTGAAACGCGTGGAGGCCGAGGGGTATAAGAGCAGGTGTATTCATTAACATCTATATAGCTGAAGCGCGACCAACGACATGCAAGGCTAGTTTATAACTCTTAAAACGCCCCAGGAATTTGATCATTTTTAAACGTCGATTGGTACAAAAGCACGATCATATGCCAATTTGTACCAATCACAGTTTAAAATTATTTACACCGTATGACGTTTTAAACCTTATGAACTAGAGTTAAATGTCTTTTTTCAAAATGTTTTTCGTCAGTTTTTTTTCTGTTTACAATTTGCTTTTTAATGCATTAAATATTACATTAAATAAATGCAAACTGTTAACAAGTAAGAAAAATCAAACATTAAACATAGATTCTGAAACACTTTCCAAGATTTCCTGAAATCCTAAAAATTTTTTTGCAATTTAAGGTAATAAAGTGTTACTGTCCATAGAAAATTATGTATTTTAATTCTTTTCAACAGCCCTGTGTTTGATCTGTCGGTTAAATACATACTGTATAATAGAAAAAACTAATTTAGGAAGAAAATGCATAGCAATTTGAAATTTCTCTTTCAGCATTTTGTACTAATAGATGGAAGCATACTTGCATACTTTTGTTCATCCCTGGAGTTTACCTAGAACCTGTATTATACGCCGGTATTTAGATAAAATTTAGTTCCAAGTTAAACATTCTTAAGACTACTGAAATAATATTTCAAGAAATTACCATCCATAGATGGCCATGTATCCAATCCTGTGTGTTGCCCTGTATATCATTTTATCTGTATTCTACAAACATTTCTGAGTAAACTGAATGAAATACATCATAAAAATACATAACTTATTTAAAAACAATCTTTAAGTAAATTATAGTCATATTCAGTAACCTTTACCAGATCTTTTGTTTAGCCCTGTATATCAAATATAGCATTTATACATACCATGTAATATGTATAAATTTAGTGAAATTTAAAAGCGCATATCATAATTAAGAAGGCATTTCATCCATCCATCAACCATATCGGTAATGTACAGTATTTTGGATAGAATATATTATTTCAAATCTTTTGTCTGTCCCTGTAAATGCTGTGAACTTCATGTTATGCGCGATATAACTTATATTAAATCTCATGGACGTATATCAATTTTATTATACATAAAAAGTTTAATATAATTAAAATATATTGCAAACAATTTCCACTTTCCCATTATGTAATTGAATTCTTTTGTGTGGCCCTATAAATGAATATTAGCTTTTCTTTTCACCACATATTTTACAGAATGCATATTTTAATGAACTTCCTAGATGAATATAAATCTTAACATATTTGACGGGGTGTAACACCTTTAAAATTCATTTGAAACGATTTTTTCTCCATAGTTCGTAATGAAACGAAAAACTTTTGACTGTCCCTGTAAATAATCATGCTATAAACTTTATTTGAAATAGGGTTCGTGCTAGGATAAGCGTAAATAATTTCCAAAAAATTCAGCGCAATTCGAGTATATTTACAAGAGTTAGAGCGCGGACAGACGGCCGGATGGCCTGACAGACAGACGGACAGACAAACTGAAAATATATTCACTTTTTTACCTTTGTTAGACAGTGTTAGAAAATTTCAATTTTTTCAAAACTTATAATAAATTTTTAAATCTTATGTTAGAATAAAATTTGTTGTTTCATTCATGTGTATCAACATTGATCATAAATTTTTCGTATCTTCATTTTTTTTATTTCATATTTTTTTCTTTTTAGAACTTTTTTTAAAACAAAGTTTTGTCCATTCATTTATTTACATCAACATTGTTCTTCATTTTTTATAAATTTATCTTTTTTTTCATATTTTTTTTTGTATTAATTCGGCACTTGTACAGTATAGTTTCGAAGCAGTTTTCATTACTGCTTGGAAGCCAAGAGGTACAAGTGCCGAATGCTGATAAATATTGCTTAGTTATACATTTAAAACAAAATTTAATCGGCTGTTTTTCTAAACAGCTATTCAAATAAGAGTTCAAAGAACATTAAGAAATAAATAAAAGATTCCTATCTCAATTTATTCAATTACAATTCATGCTTGACTTTGAACTCAATTTACTCGAAATCTAAATTATGTCACTTGTACCCTTTGGCTTCTGAGATCCTCATATACTATTTTGCGATTTTAACCACTTAAGTTCATTTCCATGAAAACTTGTCATGTCTGTCACACAGCTAAAAATTTCTTTGCTTGTTGGCCACCGTTATTTTCGAAAAGTTTGCTTCGCCCTGCTCAACTGATGAGATAGCCCCGATAAAATAAGTCACATTTTCCATTCTAAAATACTGGTAGCGAAAAATCGTTGTGTGACAGACATGACAAGTTTTTATGAAATTAGACTTAACTGATCAATATGTTTGAGAAAAATCAAATAATGCCTATATTGTTCATAAAGGTCTGCCGTACCTCGTCCGGCCCGGCGGAATCGTTTCGAATTTTCTAACGGACCGGTCCGGCAGATTTAGAATAGTTTTTTCAACGAGCCGGGCCGGGCGATAAAAATTTTTTTCGAGCAGAAACGATTAGAAAACGAAAACGAAACGATTAAAAAAACGAGCAGAGCTATTTTCAACGAAAATGGTTTTAACGAGAATAAGTATAAATGTGCGTCACGAGCCATACTAATTTGACAGCATTAATATGAAAATGTACAGTGTAGAGATCAGTATCGGGTAATTACATTATGTGTAAACCGTTTTAATATTTTTTTAGCTGACTCAAGCCGGTCCGAGATCAAGCTTGCATTATTTTTCTACATATACACTGGCCGGACCGGAACTAGACTTAATTGTTCTCAAGATCTGTAGGGCAGAAAACATGATTTGTAAAATTATTAACAGCGATAAAGAACTTATGTTAGCTTAATCTTCGGATATATACTTCTTCATGGTTTTTAAAATTAATTTCTCAATAATGAGAAAGTTTGACACATTTTCTGATTAATTTTAAATTGTAAAAGTATAAAAGTGATAAGCCTAACTATTGAAAGGATTTGGAATCGAATAGCGTTTTTCATTTTTGGTAAATAAAATATTTGTATTGTATAACCTTGTTGAGATATAATAGTTTCTCAAGTGATTGTAGGTTTTTCTCCCTTCTATCGCTTTCGGAAATTCTATTCAAAACGCTAATTATAACAGTATTTTATTTACTTCCAGTATTCTTAAATTGCTTGTATCAAAAATGTATAACGCCATTCGATTATGTAGTTTCTGAATAAAGATACCTGCGCGTTTCTGAGTCTTGTGCGTTTTTGAGAAAAATGAATTTAGAAATGCATCAAAAAGGAGTTTTTTTGAATTTAATAATGAATTTGGATTTAAAATCTTTAATAAAATGATATAGAAATATTTTTATAAATTTTCTTTTACTAAACAGCTTCAAAAATAACGATGTTCTTAGCTTTCTTTTTTTATTCTTTTATTTTAAACCATATTAATTTTTAATGAATCTTTATTCGAATGTTGAAAGCCTAAGAAGCTAAGTAATCATTAATGCTGTTAATGTATATTTACTGAAAAATACACTGTAAAATCATTCCATAGATATGTAAGCAGTATTCTTAAAAAAATCTTAATTATGTGATAAAAATCTGAATTTTTTAGAAATCGTAACGGGCCAAAACGGGCCTGGCCTGTTTTCACTGATTTCTGTACGGGCCGGGTCTAAAATTTAAAAATTTAAACAGGCCGGACCAGGGCCGAACTTTTGAGTTTTACAACGGCCGGCCCGAGCCCGGGCCTGGAAATTCCGGCTCGTGCAGACATCTAATTGTTCATGTCTTTTACAAAATTTTTGAATCTTTTATCACCGGTTTTTCAAAACAGAAATTTTTGCTTAATCGAAATAGAAAAAAAGCTAGGGTTAAAAAGCACAAATTTTACAATAAAAATTTACTGATGAGAATAATAAATCATGATTGGAATATGGATGCCCGTACGTCGTACGGGCAAATCATGATTGACAAAAACACGTTGTCCGTATGATGTACTTGCAAATCAGGGAAGCGTTTAATAGACTAAGATTTTATTTTAAATAATGAGGCTCCATAATGAGTTTGAATGCACCATGAAAAAAATTATGTATGTGTGTGTTTGTATCTCAAAATATTATACCTTTATTTTTTTTTTCACATATAAGATTCTATCATTAACATAGCCAAATCTTTATTTTATAAACTCCGAGTATGGATTTCACAAGTTAATCTTCTGCTTTTCGCTGAAGACATCTCTCAAAAGTATGTCACGTTAGTGAAAATATAAGATTATTGAACCAGAAAAAATATGTTTTCAGGAAATTGCCTCGGAGTTTCAACAGCAATGTCAAGAGAATTCAAGCTGACAAGCTGCCACCTAATTTTACAATAAATTGACAAGACGGTGCCAGATTGTTTTCTGGAAGTTTTATGTTGTTCTTTCTGAGGTTAGCTAATAGAGTGCTAAGATATATTCTTAACCTATCGAAAATATTTATCCATTACATTTTAGTGGCTTGAGTAAACCTAATCTGAAAGATTTTGTCGGTAATAGTAAATTATAAAAATACATACATTTGATTTAGTTCTTAGAAACTATGAAATATCATATTCATATATTGAGTATCTGTTTAAAATGTGAAACCTAGTAATTTATTAAATGCTATACACAATACTATAAATGGCTATACTATGTAGCTATACTATAAATTATTTTCAAAATTCCCTAATGAAAGCATTTTATTAACCCTATCACTCATACGGGTTGCATATGAGGACAGATAAGTATTGCCTTATAAAAAGAGAAAAAAATCATAATTCATTCATGTAGATCGGATTTGTGGACAGATAATAGCTACCTAAGATTTCGACGATTAAATAAGACAATGTTTACAATTTTTTTTTTTTTTTTTTTTTTTTTTTGTGGTAGGAAAAATGCATAAAAGTTGGCAGCTATGTAATACCGGAAAGTACCGGGTGATCCAGAAGTTTCGGGAGTTTTGAAAAGTTAATAATTAGGAAAAAATGTATAATACAAAGGTCCTGTTTTCAGATATATGCTCAGAAACATGTGGGATTTTTGTTTAGAATGAATTTTTTTAAATATATAGTTACCATTTTTAGCAACAGGTGGCGTTGTTGTATAAGACTGAATGTACCTATGCCGAGCGTTATATAGACACATGTGTTCATTGCGAAACTTCTTTTCTATGATATAAATGAGATTTCGTTTTAAGGGTGGTTTATGTTCAAACATTTTTTGTAAGGTAGTTGAAATTGCATTGTAAGGGAAATTTGATACAAAATTTGATGAGGAACTGCAATTGTTTAGACATTGTCTAGACTATGTTTAGACACATCTTTGCATGTCGCGTTGTTTTCATATCGTACAATACGTCAAGTTAAAACTGCAAAAGAATCGATGGCCATTGCAAATGTGAAATGTTATGGTAAGCAAGGTTTGAGAAAAAGGCTCCTTTGGAGATCGTAATAGAAGCAGGAGATCCCAAATGTCTGTTAGAATCGTAAATTAGGTAAGATTCTATGCCAATACTCTGTGGAAATCATCAGTTCATCGTGAGTGCAGTACACTTGTGATATCACGATGAACTGAAATTTCATCTGGAATTTCTTTCTGTTCTGAGGATACTGTGCACACTGTTTTACATCGGCTCACGGTGGTACTTATAAGCCATGAGCGTCATGATTAAATTTCGTAACCCTTGGACACTAATTCTTTCTTTTAAATGAGCTGTATCATACTATAAAAATAATACTATCAATTTTAGCGCCACCTGCTGACAAAAAGTGCAACTAACATAATGTGTTTTTTTCATCGAAAAAACAAATCCCACAAGTTTGTAAGCATTTCTGTGAAAACCGCATACTTCTATTGTTTATGGTTTTCTAATTATTAGCATTTCAAAAGTCCTTCTGGATCACCCGGTAGTTTATGCATGAGAAGATTAATCGAAACAGGTTTACAAGAATGAAAGTGATGCCCAAGAAATGGCTGATTGCTACCACTATATTTTAATTGCTTTCTTTACTTATTTAATGATAGAATTTCTGCGAATTAATATGGCGAAGGATGCTATATTTTTAATGTATTACATTTTGTGGCTCAAGTAAATCTAAGTTGAATGATTGTGTCATTTATAGTGAATTATAAAACTACATATATTTGATTTAGCTCTTAGAAGCTATGAAATATTATATTTATATAATCAGAGTACTGTTTAAAATATGAAATCTAGTATAGTTTATTAAATGCAATACATTTGTTTATGGATTATAAAAAAAAGTTTTAAAACTGATTTTCAGAATTCTCTAATGAATGCACTTTATTAAGACTCTTATTCATACAGGTATCATATGACGTCAAATTAAAATTGCCTTATAAAGCTAAAAAAAAAAAAAAAAAAAAAAAAATTAGCATTCGTTTATGGAGATCTAATTTGTGGAATTTCAAACTTAAAGGAATTATTGAATTAATACATTTTAAACTTAAAAAAGGGAAAATTAAAAAGACGTTTGTGAAAAAAAAAAAAAAAAAAAAAAAAAAAAAAAAAAACGTAAATTTATTATTATAAAAATATGATGATTTTTTTTTTTTAAAGCTTTATAAGGCAATTTTAATTTGACGTCATATGATACCTGTATGAATAAGAGTCTTAATAAAGTGCATTCATTAGAGAATTCTGAAAATCAGTTTTAAAACTTTTTTTATAATCCATAAACAAATGTATTGCCTTTAATAAACTATACTATAAATTGAGCCATATATAGAGCCTAAGTTTGATGAAGACATCTAAAATTAAATTAGAGTGAAAGCTGGTTAAACACAATACATACTGGCTTCATTTATACAGTTCTCTAGAATCATTTTTAACTGATCAATATTTTTGAAAAAACCTTTCAAATAATGTCTGTTTTTTGCGCGTTTTACAGAATTTTTAATCTTTTATCACCGGTTTTTCAAAATAGAAATTTTTACCAAATTGAATCAGAGAAATACTCGGATTAAATAATAAAAAAATTATAATGAAAATTTACTGGTGAGAATAATAAATCCTTATTTGAAATCACTTACCTGTACGTGATAAGGCGCAAATTATAATCATATGTAACCCATATGATGTATGGGTAAGTCAGAGAAGCAATTAATCATAGTTAAACACAAATAATAACCAATTTACAAACACTTAACTTCTTGAGGGGGGTAGGATATGTTATTCCCCACCTAATTTAAAAGAGAATATCACCAGAAACATTTAAGAAAGTTTATATTTTTAACTGGTGGTAAAATGCTTGGGAATACCTCTTCTTATTTTAAAATAATATTCTTAAATTTTTACGGCTAGACTTCAAATTACAGATACATTATTGCTTTCCCCTCAAGGGATTAAGAAATAAAGTCAGTGATTTGTTTCTGACGAAGAGAAATGAATGGATTAAGTAACTTGTTTCTCATCATTGTTGAATCAGCTTTATGTGTGGAGAAAAGCACATTAATTGCTATGATACTACAGATTTAGTTTGTATTTAAAGATTCTGCTACATATTAACAGCGTATTTTAAATTACGTTATTAGAAATGACATAACCTGTTCACCAAACACGATCGACTTTGCGTAGAACTGACACTAGCAGATGCCGCATTTAATTTGCGCTTAACAAGTCAATACGTTAATTATTATTACTGAAATCCGCCTATTTCGAATCCCGGCTAAACCGAGCAACGTTCGCTTCTAATTTGTTCGGAACAGCGAAACACTCTATTACAATAATACTAAATATAACTGTACCATAGCAAAGAAAATAGTTTAACAGATATACCATTTATAATGATATCTTCATATGTGATGAAAATTAAATTAAAAAGCAATTGCTATTCAAAATTTTGTGGTGTAAAGTCAATATTTCTAAATTAAATATCAGTCAGATGTTGCAATATTGATAGGAAGCGCTGCCGATAAATATTTCAGCATTTTTCGAAACGAGATTGACCAATCAGAAGCCTATATTTTCGCAATATATTCGTTATACTTTTAAATTTTCTCAGAATTTAGGATGCTGATTGCTCAATCATGCCTAAATATAACACAAATTTCGGATATTTTTCACAGTATTCCGTAGAAACTTTATATTTAAGTGAGATATTTTCTATTACTTAGATAATAAAACAATTCTATAAAACCCATATAATAGTTAGGTCGCGAATTTTCAGTATTAAACTGTAGCATAAAAGTAAAACATTTGGGAAAAACTAAACTCTTTACGGGAAGAACTTCTAGAGTTCAACTCGTTTAAACAAAATCCTTCAGAATAGTAAACAACTTTATTTTCATGGCTTAAAAAATTCTAAAGCGTAAAACTCGTAGAATTTGAAATTAGTCAGTTACATGAATTGCAAACTGTCATAGTCATTTTTTACAATTCTTGAACTTATAATCTAGGTTGATGTGACTCCAAAATTTTAAAAGTGTTTTTGGTGTAAGCGCAAGATAAAACAATTAAACTTTCAAGCCGCTTTATGTAAGATAATTGAAAAAGATTTTGCGAATTAAATTGTTTAGGGAGTATACGAAAATACGATTTATAAATAATAAAATTTTTTTCTTGTGATTTTGTGAAAGTGAGGTCAACCTATATAAAAGTAATTTATATTTACTATTTTTATATTAAGCATTTATTTGATGTAAATGTTCCTAATTGAAATCGAAATTTATATTTTGTGTCTAATTGAAATGTTTACTAATATTTATAGTAAACATTTTCTGTAGTTTTGTTGGTTGTGTTTATGATGGCTAGTAATCGACAGGAGTTATATAAGCTGTAAGGGGGGGGGGAGTGCGATCCGCGTGGGTCTTGCCAAGGAAACGTAACCATATTTGCACAAGCAAACCCATGGTTCGAAGAAAATCACGAAAACTCCGAACGGTTAGAACGACAGGCTAATTGGGTTTGAAGCTAGCACCTCCCGTCTCGGACGTGGAGCATCTCGACCACTGGTGGGGTAATATTCATTAGCATTGTACTTCTGTTTATAAATGTTGAGTTGATGGAATGACACCAGAGTTTACAAATAAATTTGTTATAATAACTAAAACCATTTCTTCATGTACTTATCGTAATTTCCGGTGCATAATCCACGAAATAAACAATTATGTTTCGTGCACGAAATTTTATTTCCGCATTTTTCGAAACAGGATTGACCAATTAGAAGTCTGTATTTTTGCAATATATTTGGTATACATTTAAATTTTCTCAATTTAGGTTTCTAATTGCTAAATAGTTAAATAAAATGAAAAATGTATCTGGAATTTTTTACAGTACTGCGTATGAACTTCATGTTAAAATATGATCATTTCTACTAGTTATTTAGTAAAGCAATTCTATAAATCTTTATAATAGTTCGCGAATTTTAAGCATTAAAGAGTCGCAAAAAAGTAAAATTTTGGGCTACCACTAAACTAGCGAAGAATTTCTAGAATTCAATTCCTTGGGGAGAACATGCCAATACGATTCGTTTAAACAAAATCTTTTTCTTGCGATTTCGTAAAATTACAGAATAGTAAACAACTTTATACTGACGGCATAAGAATTTCTAAAGCATAAAACTCTTTAGAATTTGAAATTTGTCTATTGGATATTTCCATGAGCCCGGGGTCGATTCAGAAAAAGAAAGCTGCATAGCAGTAACTGCTATACAAAGTCAGTTTTGAATAGCAATTAGACACTTTTGTATAGCAAGTAAAAAATAGCTAACGTAACTTTTAAATTTTGAAAATTTACAATTTTTTTTAAGAGTTAAGAAATTTTTTAAGCGAGAGAGAAATAAATGTGTACGGTGAGCGAAGTACGGTCGGAACGAAGAAGTGGGGTCAGAATCTGCGCTGTCTGTTTTGATGCATAAATAAAGTAAAAGGATCGTAACAGTGGTGTTCATTTTAGAACTACTACAACACGCACGTCAAACCTCTATGAGTAAACGCCGTGACTAGCGAGTAACCGTGATTCCGTAATCAATCACAGCGTCAGGGCGGGAATAAATCATGTGTTTATTGGGAAAACTGCGCCCAGCAATGACGTCTCGCTGTACTTCCATTGTAAATAAACACTTCGGGAGAGTGAGCACACAGCGTATGTCGTGTAAAAACATCTTTAAATTTTAACTTTAAGTGTACATGACATAACAAAGGGTGTGGGAAATATGCATCGCAATGATTGCGATTTAATGCATTTCTTGGATCGCATTTTAGTTAAATTTGAATCGCAAATTGCGATGCGATACCGCTTAAATCGAACCCTGCCATGAGCACATGTCGTGTAAGTCACATACTACGATTTTTCATACCAGTATTTTAGAACGGAAAATTGTGACTTATTTTATCAGAGATATTTCATTAATTAAATATGGCCATCCAAACCTTTTGAAAATAATGGTGGCCAACAACTTATTAGTCACTAAGAATGTGACTTACACGACAAGCGCTCATGGAAATACCCTATTATATAAATTGCAAAGTCTCATAAGATATTTTCTAAAGCTTTCTTGAAAGTCATTTTTAACAATTCTTGAGCTTATAATATAGGTTTATGCGGTTCGAACATATTGAAAGTGTTTTTTGTGCATTGAGAATATAAACAAATAAAACTTTACACCGCTTTATGCAAGATAATTTCGAAAGAGTCAGCGAATTAAATTGTTTTATGAGCATGCATAAATAAGATTTCTTTAATAAAATACTTTTCTTGTGTTTGAGTGAAAGCACAGATAAGCGATATAAGTAGTTTGTGTTTATTATTTTTATAGTAAACATTTCTTTGGTGAAAGCGTTATAGATTGAAATTGAAATTCATATTTCGTGTCTAAATGAAATTTGTACTAATATTTATACTAATATTCAGTAGCTTGGTTGGTAATGTTTATGACGGCCAATTATCAACACGGTAGATATAGGCCCTACGAAGGTGGGGTAAGGGGAGGAATTGCCTTTAGTGGAAGATCTTTCTAAGGGTACTTAACCGGTATTTACGCAAGGAAATCTATGGTTCTAAGAAAACCACGGAAAATACCGAAAGATTAAGACGACAGGCGCATATGTGTTCGAACCCAACCCCTCCCGACTGTCGCGAATTTGGTTAATATTTTGTAATTACTTTCGGTTTGCATACTCTCATAATGACTTCACGGTCATAATTTTTATTTTCGTACAGGCGATCACGAGCAATGATATAAAGAGTAGAATTTGTCTGGAATAAAATATATGTTAAGTTTTTATCTGAAATGTTTGCATCTTTGTTTTGTAAGAGAATTAAATTATTTTCACACATTTAATTTAAAACGACGATGTTTATATTTTCGGTTAGAATTATATAATCGACATCTCATTGTCTGCGATACCGACTACAAGTTTCGAAAGGTAAGTTTTTAGGTCTCTGGTGGGGCAATATTCAGTAACATTGTACCTCTGTTTATAAAATGTTAAACTGGTGGGATAACACCTGAATTTACAAATAAATTTATTTAAAAATCACTAAAGCCATTTCTTCTTGTACTTATCGTAATATCCGGTGCATATTCCGCGGAACTAACAATCAAGTTTGATCCCAGAAATTTTATTTAGTAAGTTAAGTCAAATATTTACCGCGATCTATTATGTAACATCTTATTAAATGAAATTGTGGGTCCAAACATAATTGTTTCGTCCGCGGGTTATACGTCCAAAATTTCATTTAATAAATGTGACATTAAGGGATTAAAATTAAGTGGTAGAAAAATTAACAACTTCCAAAGTGTTAAATCGCATTTTTGTAACTGTTTAGCATGTAATATATATATGTATGTGGTGATAGAATTTTAAATTCTAGTTTAAAGTATTTTTTAATAAAAGTAAATTAATATCTTATTACTACCTTTATAATGTTATTTTATTGTTTCTCTTGTATATAACTGGTAGAGCGTTTGCTAACGTCGCGTCATATCACCTATTTTCCTTGGGATACCAAAATTGTATAATGGATTAAATTCCGGTTACCACACTCTTCAATCTAACCGATAAATATACAGTAGACTGCCTCAAATCCGCACAACTTTGGACATACGTTGTGCGGATTTTCGAATTTTGCGGATTTCCGGTTATTGCTTTGTTTACATTTCTAAATAGTAATTTGAATGTAATTATTAATGCAGTCGAAAGTATAATGGATGGTTAAAATATAGTCAGATATTAAAATTAAGTAATAAACTAAAATATTAAAAGATATATGTTTTAAAATGATTAAAATATTAAAAGGAAAACTCAAGCAAATAATCAGTAATGTAAAATTAAATGATCATTATAAAGATGAGATGTCATTTTCCTAAACTATTCAACCAAACTTACCTTGAAGGTGCACTACTTGTTCCACTTGTTCCACTTGTACCACGTTGTTTACATTTCTAAATAGTAATTTGAATGTAATTATTCATGCAGTCGAAAGTATAATGGATGGTTAAAATATAGTCAGATATTAAAATTAAGTAATAAACTAAAATATTAAAAGATATATGTTTTAAAATGATTAAAATATTAAAAGGAAAACTCAAGCAAATAATCAGTAATATAAAATTAAATGATTATTATAAAGATGAGATGTCATTTTCCTAAACTATTCAACCAAACTTACCTTGAAGGTGCACTACTTGTTCACATCAAAATAGTAACATAAAGATATTTTATTTCTGGTCTAGCCAGGCTTAATAATAAAAAAAAAACTTAATTATTTTTTTTTTAACTTAAGTTAATTTTTTTTAAATTAAACTTAACGCACAAAATACATTTGGTAAAAAAATACTGATTACTAGTGATATCATCAATATCTTGAATTTTTTCCAAAATTATTATTCTTTCTTCATGAAACAGCTTGAATTCAGTAATATTAACGAAAATTACAAATTAACATATGTATAGAATTAATATAAAATTAAAAATGTCAAATTTTGCTTCTATATTTGACTTGAAAGTTTTATTGTTTACATAAGAAAATTATGAGCGGATTTGGGAGAATTGCAGATTTTAGGGGTTCGGATTTTTGGGAGTCTACTATATTTTTAAATAGTAATAATAAGTGGCAAGTGCTCTTATCAATGAAACTCATTTCACATGGAATATGTTGATTCAAAAACAGTGTTCCAGTTACTTTAGTGTGTACTGAAATGTGATCCAATAATGCTCCGCTTTTTAAAAAAAGTGTACTCGAAATGATCTTCTCATGATATTTTTCTTGATAACTTATATTAATCTAATTATCTTGATGCTTATCACAATGTATAACTTGAGAACATATTACAGAAAACAAAGGGAATCCATTTTTGTACATTTGTAAAATTACGGGTTCTCCAAAATATTCAAATGTGCTGTAGAAAATATGCTCGAAAAAATCAGTGTTTTCTCAGACATGTTCTAAAATCTGTTCCAAAAGGTGTACTACAAATAGTTCTAAAACAGATGACAAAATAAGAGTTTTTAAAAGTACTTTGGAAAGGGTATAAATATTTGCAGTGAGGCCTGATAAACGGTAGTGATAAGGCTGATTGTGTTTATGCCGATCAAATCAACACGAGGGATTTAGGCTTTAATAGGGGAAGTGCCCTCGGTGAGGGGCTTTCTAAGGAAAACTAAACCGTATTTACGGAAATACAGCTATACCTAAAATAAGGTATCTTTCTACTCCCTTACAAACTTAAACACTTAATGTTTAAATTTTAAACTTATTCATAACATGGAACTATTAAGAAAAAGGAACTGACATAACCTTAAAATGGTGAAGCGTTGACGCAAACTGCTTTCGCAGTAATTAACTATCAAAGCGGAAAAATTCTACCAGTAAGTAGAATTTTTTTCTTTATCTAAATGCCTCATTAATGGAAAATTTCAATCCAAAGTAATGTCATAAACTGATTTTCATTTTTATTGGAGGGAATGTATTTCGAATTTCCACCACATTGTGGCAACCAAGACAATCTCCCCCGAATGTCAAGAAGAGAATGTAATACTTAATCAAACTGACACCAGTAAAAAAAAATAGGAATTTTTTTATCATATTTGTTAAGGAATATCTACGTTAAGATATAAAATAAGACGAATTTTTCTGTTCGAGATTACTGGTGGAGATATTCGTCAACAACAATCAGATACAGTTGTTGGGATTAAAACGAGCCTGCCATCTTGCGACAACCTCTCCAGTTACTTCACTCGCAACTAATAGATAATACTCTATATGTCTCCTCTTCTTTATTCATAACTCCATTATTTATAATAGGTATTTCCATGAGCACCTGTCGTGTAAGTCACATACTACGATTTTGGATACCAATATTTTAGAACGAAAAAATGTGATTTATCAGATATATCATTAAATGAATAAGGCCATGTAAACCCTTCGGAAATAACGGTGGCCAAAAACTTAAAAGTTACTAATAATGTGACTTACACGACAAGTGCTCACGGAAATATCCAATATGTTATATTTTTGATTTTTCATTAAGCTTTCTCATTTAACGATCAAGTAGTTTAAAAGTAAACTTTTATTTCTCCAAGAAGCCCACAAAATCCCAAGACATTGCAATAACCAGGGATGAGATTTCCGCTTTTTTGCACACCAGTAAAATCTTATAGAAAATGCTTTATTAACTAATCGGAACATTTTTGTGATTTAAGAGAACAAAATTTTTTCTAAGATTATACTGGTGTCCAAAAAAGCGGAAATCACATCCCTGAATAACAGAATGAGTGTTGAGTTGATCACAGCTAGGCAACCCCTTAATGCAGCTCACTTATTAACTTCTTCAAGGGTGGTGGTTCATTTTTATACCACTTACTTTTAACACTTAAATGTCACATTGACACCAAAATCTTATAACGAAAATTTTCCTTTTATTAAGAATTTGAATCTAAGCTTTTGATTATCTTAAAATAAGTTTATTTTTAACCACACAATCATCGCGCCCGACATATTCACGGGCTGCAAGCTTCACGGCTTTTCTTCAGAATTGTTTGATTCCCACCAGTTTTATAAAATAGTGTAATTCGTTTTATTCTGGTAGCATTTTACTTATCATTAAATAAGATGAATATTTTTTTTTCAAAAAAGTGGTGGGAATAATGAATTGGAATTTTTAAAGCGTAATTTAATGCGACCATTAAGTAGTTAAATTACGGTGTCATTTACTCTTTTCGCATACTTGCCAACCTCCTGCTTTATATTAAACTAAGAAACATATTTTCCACCAGAAAATGTATTAAATTAAATACTTCTTACTTCGATGTGGTAGTTAATTGAAACCTACATCCTTTCATCTATTAAATAAATTTTCTGGTTTGAACTATGTTTAGTGAATTTAAAAAAAGCGGGAGGTTGGCAAGTATGTCTTTTCGGCATTTTACGAATAATACCTTGTCTCTGAGCAGATTAAAACGTGTTCAGCTCGAGAAATACAGGGTGTTTCGTTACCAGACCGACAAACTTTGAGGGATGATAGTAGACATGAAAACAAACATTATTAAGTAGGAAACCATGGGGCGCAAACGTCTTCTGTAGGAGCTAGGGGCCGTTAAAGTTAAAGGTCCAAAATTAATTTCAAACGATGTTAAAAAGCGGAGAAAGGGTCGATTCGTCTGCGGTTTTCACTAAAATCATTCTTTATATCAAGATTTTTTTAGAAAAAAATTTTAAAGGTTACGTTTAAAAATCGTCGATAGAGGGCGCTTTAGACTTTAGAGTAACGAACAATTACTTTTTACCGTTATTTTGTGCATGGGGTTGAAATTATTCTAAAGTTTAGACTTTACCTTAAATTTTAAGCCCATAATCGGAAACATTGGGATCGGGTAACTAGCGACAATCGAACTGTGAACAGATTGGGAGATTTTAAACGCTCATAAATATTGGACAAAGAAATCGATTTTGTTGCGGTTTGCGTGTAAGTCATTCCCTTTGTAATTATTTTATTCAAAATGACGTACAACTTTGGTGTCCTCATTTTTTGATAGAGGGCGCTTCCAACACATCTCTGACATTTCAATAGCATTACTCCTGGGTATTTTACTACCAGACCAACATACTTCCAGGAAGTGATAGCGATGCAAAGACGAATCGGAATCACGTAGGAATGTAACGTTGGAAATGCCTTTTTTTGCGAGTTACGGTTAAAGGAAGCAGAGAAAAGAAAACAGAAACAGCAGAGAAAGAAACAACACGTTAATGTGACAGAAAACAGTTTCATTAAATGTTTTACTACAAAAGGCGTTCGAAATTACGACCAGAAGTAGTCCGGCATGCTTGACAGTGGCGTGCGTGGATTTCCTCGCGCTTTGAAAGATTCCTGGCATCTCTGATAGTTTTCTGGCAGCTACAGAAATACCAGCTGCGAGGTCTTCAACTGATGGTACGGGAGTCTCATACACCCAATTTTTCATTTGACCTCAGCAGAAAAAGTCCATACATGATAGATCCGGCGATCTGGCAGGCCTGTGAACCGGACCACCACGACCTATCCACCACTGTCCATATGTTACTTTGAAGTATCGGAAAACGTCATTGGTAAAATGTGGAAGGGCCCTATCGTGCTGTTCATCGTTCAAATACCTCATTTTGCTACCTTTGGGACCAGTTCGCGAATGATCACTTTAAAGTGATCGCTGCTCAGGCGCATTACCGCTAAGCGTCATCTACGACAAGGAAGCCGCAGCGCCATCTACCGTCGCTGTCAAACTTGATGGACTACTTCTGGTCGTAATTTCGAACACCTTTTCTAGTAAAACCTTTAAATAAACTTTTTTCTGTCACATTAACGTGTCGATCATTCTCTGCTGTTTTTTCTCTGCTATCTTTAACCGTAACTTGCAAAAAAGGCATGACCAACGTTACATTCCTATGTGATTCCGAGTCTTTGCATTGCTAAAACTTCCTGGAAGTATGTTGGTCTGGTAGTAAAACACCCAAGAGTAATGCCAGTGAAATGTCAGAGATGTGTCGGAAGCGCCCTCTATCAAAAAATGAGGACACCAAAGCTGTACGTCATTTTTAATAAAATAATTACCAAGGGAATGACTTACACGCAAACCGCAACAAAATCGATTTGTTAATCCAATATTTATGAGTGTTTAAAATCTCCCCCTCTGTTCATAGTTCAATTTTCGCTAGTTACCCGATCCCAATGTTTCCGATTTTGGGCTTAAAATTTAAGTTAAAGTCTAAACTTTAGAATAATTTCAACCCCATGCACAAAATAACGGTAAAAAGTAGTTGTTTGTTACTCTAAAGTCTAAAGCGCCCTCTATCGACAATTTTTGAGCGTAAACTTTAAATTTTTTTTCTAAAAAATTGTGATATAAAGAATGATTTTAGTGAAAATCGCAAACGAATTGACCCTTTTTTCCGTTTTTTATCATCATTTGAAATTTTGGACCTTAAATTTTAATGGCCCCTAGCTCCTATAGAAGACGTTTGCGCCCCATGGTTTCTTATTTAATAATGTTTGTCTTCATGTCTACTATCATCCCTCAAAGCTTGTCGGTCTAGTAGCGAAACACCCTGTATATTTTTTAAAGACAGAGAGCTGTTGCTGCCCTGAATTCAATATTCTTTGTCTTAAAGGAATCTAAAAAAAACTTAAAATCTTTCTTTGTCTTTAACTTCCATTAAGGTGTTCCGGGACAATTTCAAAATAATTTTTATTCATTCAGCTACAGTTTTGAATTTTTTTTTATGGTTAACCATAGTATTTGTAGCCAAAATCACATAATATAACCTCTCAGATTTTTTTTTAATTTAAATATATAAATTTATTAACAAATTGGGGTAATGTAAAATCGGTAATACTCGAAATATTATTTACAGAATTTATTTTCTTTCATTTCAATAAACAGAAATATATAAATATGTAAATATTTTTTTGTAATTTGCTGTATCAAAATTAAAGTAAAAGAATTGAAAAAGACATGTTCTTGGTTTGAAAATTTATCGTTAGCGGTTTTTGAGTTATAATAATTTAAATGCAAGAAATGGTGGGAAAATCCATCATGAAGAAAAATGCTTTTTCACAAGAAGTCATTATCATACAACCATTTTTTAAAGCTAGATTTTGAAAACAAACCAAAATAAAAAAAAAACAATAATAATGTTTCATGTTTTAATTAAGATAGTAACATGATTTAAACTTAATTTTTAGCAAAAGAAAATTAAATATTAAAAACAGAGATTTTTAGTGCAATAATTTTATTTTAGAAAAATCGATGATTTTGTGTCCCAAATCCCCTTTATTAATAGAAGAATCCTGCAAGGAAAAATTCTGCTATTTGTTGTCTAGATATTACAGCTTACTGAAAAATGTTTATGAATCACAAATGTGAAAATTTATTACATACAGAATTTCAGTAACATAACTCCGTATTTTCGAAATAAAATATATTGTAAACATTGTGTCATAAAAAATCGGCCTTGCTAAAATAAACCTTTATAAAATCATGCGGTTCATATCCGGCCTAATTCTACGTTTTGTAACACCACTATTTGTAGTCATTGTCATATTTCATCGGAGAAAGCTATAACTAAATAAAATTGTTATTTGAAAACAGCGGTGACAAAGATAGTAAAAACTGAGATTTAAAAATTACGACTTTTTTTCTTGGCTGATTTTTCCGTTGTCCGTTGTCCGTTTGAAAATATTTTAAAATAATCTCTGTTTTTTAAATTTTTAAAATTAAATTCCTTAGAAAATAAGTCAAAATAATTTTTGAATTTTATTTGAGTAACATCTTATTAATTACTAACATTTTACTACGCTTAAAGAACATTTTATAACCCAAAAGAATTTGTTTGTCATAAAATAACATAAAATGTATAATTCGTAACAGCTTTTTTTCTTTCACATTTTAAATTAAATGAAAATTTAACAGTAAATTATTTCGAATTTCATTTTTAAGCCAATATTTTATTTGCACTTCCCTCTTGTTATGATAATGCGGAAGGTTCTGCATATTTTGTTTCTCCCAAAGGAACTAGAGAGGTACTAGAGATATTTTCAAATATCTTAAATTCAATTGAATTCCGCAATGTGTAACTTAAAGTGTAATATATTTATTTCTATTTTAATAAATGCAACGTAAGTATAGACTTTCGCATTGGTCTTTATTTTTTGAATGGTTTTCTAAATAAAATCTGCGGTGAAATTAATTTTCTAAACGACAGAATCAACAATCATAAACAGTTTTGCTAATATTAATAATGATAGTTATAATAAAATAATTTAAAATAAAAATTGCAGATTCGTTTATTAGCATCTTATAGCAGCTTTTATACAATTTGCATCATAGATATTTCTTTTTCAAGATATTCTTTTTAATTAAGAAAGTCCCAATCTATACCGGAAATTCCGAATGGTTAATTCTCCTTTCGGATCTTATATTTTTACCCTGTGTGATAATGAATCGTCTGCTTTAACCCTTTAAGGGGCAAGGTATTTCTTTTCCAAAAATGTTCAAATAAAAGATTCACACTATAATTTTGGAACAAAGGGTTATAGCCGGGTTTCTTAGTAAAATATATCCTTGAGTCCCCTATCGAGTCCTACATCAATCGACTGCACATAAAAAGAAATTCGTTTCATCACAATTTCAAGCTTATATCTCAAGTCCATGGAAATTTTATGATCCTTAATACCCGTTTTGAAAAAAGGCTCATTGTGCCGAAACTACTTGTCGGATTTTAACGAAAAAAAAAGAGGGATGTGTAGTAATACTTGATATTTTTTCCGAATTTTTTCAACAAAAGTACGAGTTTGTTGAAAAAAATTATAAAATTTTCCTTGTTTTTAATTGAACATTTTAATTAAAAATCTATTAAAATATTTGAGTGACCACCTTAAATTTTTTGCGTGAAATAGTATGAGACATGATGCATATTCACTACTAATTTCAACTTTCTACTTATGGTGCATGATATTAAAAAAGGCAAAATCATATTCCGGCGGATATGGAGGGCGTGTCCCACACGAATCTCACCGGAAACTTCTGTCGGATAGTGTTATTTCACGCCTTTTTAAATCACGCCTCTTAAAATATTTTTAAATACTGATTAAATATGTAAAATGTATGCGGGTAATATAAATTTGACAACGGTGAAAAGGATAATAATTTTAGATTTCGTTGAAAACAAAAATTACGATTGTGTCACAGTGATACTCTCCGTTGATTTTTTTTTCATTACGTTGTGCGAAAGGTGAAACCCTCAATAATAACTTCATAATTCCATTATTTTAATTTGTAAATTACTGAAGACGCATAGGAAATATGTTTAATTTTTTCGATAACTTGAAAAGTTACAATTAAACCTTAGTTCAGAAACATATTTGTTTCAAGAGTTGTGATAGCCAAAATAATATTAATTATTACATTTATTTTTGTAATTATTTTTATAAATTGAGTCAATAAATTCTTTTTAGCATTTTCCTGGAATTCGACGGGTTACGACTCCTAATAATAATAATAAACTTTCACAAACTTTTATTAAGCCTTCCTTATCTTTAGCAAAATTTATTTTGCAAAAACAATCCTTAAAAGCACAAAGGAAAATTTTTTACAGGAAAAAAATATTTACTATCAAGTCTCTGATTAGCAGAAATGTTTTTAACGAAACAGGTCTATAATGCAACAGTATTGGTAAAAGAAAACTAAAAACATATAACAGCCGTTACGTAATGGGATTTTGAAAGAAGAAAATCACGAATTTTTAAGAATTTATTTCTTAAGGGAGAAAGGAAAACAACTATTCTCATTATAAATGACTTTTATGTGCGAAAAAGTAAATTCGAAAGCGTAAAATGGCTTAGGGGAAATTGGATTTTGTACATAATACACGCCAGTAAATTACATTATGTCCCACTTTTAAGAAAATCATTTTATTTCTATTCCTTTTTTACTAGTATGCAAATAAAAAATAAAACGTAGATCAAACGTCGATAAAATATAATGTTAAAATATGCGGCGGCTCGGCCTAAAGGCGGGGGTAGCTTGGAAGTTAAGTACTAATTTTACCCAAAAAAACTAAATCTAGTTTAGAAATATATCCAGTTTCTTGCTCATTCTTAACTAAGAATGAGCTCTAGAGACCTAAACCTTTTTGTGAAAATTTTATTGCTGCTAACGTGTATGAATTTTCTCCACCACTAGATTTAAAAAAGAAATTTATGTCTTGTTTCATCATTTAAAAGCGTTAGATTTCGGAGATCGTTTTAGGTAATATTTTCTATTAAATTTTTGTTGTAGGAAAAATCCGTACAAGTTCACAGTTATGAAATTCTAATATACATGCATACACACAGGCATGTATATGGAATATATTTTTAAAAAATCGAAAACAAATTTAAAGAACATCAAAATGTTAGAATATGCCAATATTTCCATAGTCGAGTTTTTATCCTGTCTTAATGCATTTTTTCAAAATCACATAACGTTATTCATTTTTTGACATCTATTATATTTCCAATATGACGTAATATTCACACTTTTTAAAATTTGTCAATCTATTTATTTCATTTTCAGTTTTCTCGTCGAAATCTTGCTATAGAAATTATCTGAATCTTTTAGCAGCCTTGTGTTGTTAATAGATTTGTACCTATTAACAACATTCATCCCAAAGTTAATTAATTTAGAATATATATATATATTTCAGAAAATTCCCCTTCAGAAATTTCCTCTAATAAGGAAAATGGTATGCGAATACTTTTGTGCAACCCTGAATTAGAGGTATAGAATTTATATAGAGAGAGTAATATGAAAAAACAATTAAATTTAAAATCGCATATCGGATTTTAAAATGTGCTCTTCGGCAATTATTACGCAAAATTGATTTCTTTTGTGTGTTCTGTAAATTAATAAAAAAAAAAAATGCTTGAATACTCTGTTTTAATGGGATCGTAGTGAAATTCGGCAATTTATATCAATTTCGATACATTTGAAATAGTATAATGCCGTTAAAATACTCTCCAAACGATTTTCCCCTTATACCATAACGTAATCGAATTTTTTTTTATTGTTCCTGAAGATGAATCATTAATCGTGCATACTTCATATTCAATAATAAAAATTGTTTTCGTCACCCTAAAATAAGCTTTTTCAATTGCATAAAAATCCGAGTCTATTTACAGGAGTTAGAGCGTTGACAGGCTGACAGACATGCAAACTGAATGCAATTTTAAAATTTGTTGGAAAGTACTAAAAACAAAGGAGTATATATATCTTGCAGCATAAAAACTTTTTTTTTATTTCAATTTATGATTATTGTATAGACATAGTGTAATCTTAATTTAATATGGACGCTAAGTATCAAATTCACAAGTTAATATTACCTTTTCACTGAAAATGTCTCTATAATATCTGATACAAGCAGTGTTGCCAGGCGGCTACTTTTTTTAAATTAAAATTTTCGTGTTCGCATCACTTTTTTAAAATGGTAAAATACTGTTTGCGTCTGTCTGAATAATTATGGTGTTAAATAGTACGAATTTCACATTTTCTAAAAAGAGATGCCAATCATCAAGAAATCTGAATTTCCAAAAAGTAGCCCACTGGCAACACTGGATACAAGTGAAAATGGAAGATTATTGAAACTGAGTAAATATGTTTTTCCGGAAATCGTGTCGACACTTAGCAGCAGAAATTTATATGCAATATTTTTTGTCAAACTGCCTGATAATTTTAAGATAATTAGGAAGAAGCCATTAAATTTTCTTAGAAATTTTATATTTTCTTTGTATGGTAAGCTAATCGAGAGCTAAGATGTTTTCTTAATCTGTTGAAAACATTGAAATGATATTTTAGAAATTCAAGTAAAATATATTAGCAAGCATTTATGTTTTAATGGTAAAATATAAATTAAAATATATAATTATATTCGAGGGCTGCCAAGTGAAACTAATTTTTATTCTAACTGGCATCACTTTCTCAAAACAGATATTCTTATCACGCATAGCTGCCAACTTTTCCGTAACAGTGTTGCTAGATGGGCTACTTTTTGAAATTCAGATTTTTTGATTGACACCACTTTTATTAACGGTAGAATTCCCTTTAGTTTCATCTTTAAAAAAAAAAAATAAATAAAAAAAAAAATAAATAAAAAAATGTCTTTAAGTAAGGCAGATTTTACCATTTCATAAAAGTGGTGCCAATCGAGAATCTAAATTTTAAATAATAAGAATATTGCCCAGTTAAACTGATGGCATTGAGCTCACAGGCTACGCATACTAATTGTACATTGCAGTCTTGTATTTTCGTTAATTCCGTTCGGAAAAAAAAATAATAAGAGGGGAACAGCTCTCCCCTTTCTCCTCTTTTATACTTAATCATTGAACCTCCTAAATTATCAAGGACATGCTTTATCATATAAAAAATCTATATCCAAAATTCAGAGCAAATCGGATAATTCTTAATAAAACCCCATTTAGCATTTATATAATTTAAGAGGAGTTATTCCCCTCTTTTATACTTAACCATTAAACTTCCAAAACTATTCTGAGATTTGAACGAAATCTGATTATTCTGCTTGAAAAATCCATTTATATCAATTAAGGGGAGGGGCATGAGACCCCCGTTCCCCCTGTTTATACTTATTCATTGAACACCTAATAACAGCCACGGCATCGCCTCATCAGACTGATCCTATATATAAATTTTGAAGGAAAACTGTTAATTCTGTATGAAAATCCCGTTTATATCAATTAAGGGGAGAGGCATGAGCCCCCCGTTCCCCCTGTTTATACTTATTCAATGAACACCTAACAACAGTCACGGAATCGCCTCATCAGAATTATCCTATATCTTAATTTTGAACGAAAACTGTTAATTCTGCATGAAAATCCAGTTTCTATCAATTAAGGGGAGGGGCAAGAGCCCCCCGTTCCCCCTCTTATACATATCGAATGAACTCCAAAAACTAATCAGGGAAGCGCCTTATCAGGATATAACTATATACAAAATTTCAAGTGGATCCGATATTTTTATCATGAGTTATCGCGTTACGCACGAACGTACATACAGAACGGACGGGCACATAAGCTCTCAGGCTATGGTAGCCTGTGAGCTAAAAAGTAGCCCATCTGGCAACACTGTTCCGTAATACCTGGATTTGTTTGATCCAGATTAACATCATTTCGTAACAGAAAAATTATTTCAAGAGTTTTTATTTATATAATTTCAGGTTTCTAAGTAAAACATAATTTAGCTTTTTTGAAAATTTTCCGATTCGAAACTCATTTAACAGCAGTCAAATTAACGCGTATATTACGGAAGATTGATGTCATGTTGGCACCTACGTATCAGGCATTCTGAAAATGCTCGGTTGAGCTATAGACTTGAAAAATTGTGTTAGAAAAATACTGATACGAACAGAGTATAAAAAATAATCGAAACGTAGCAGCCCTGATATTGGCAATTAGAAAGTATGAAGAATCTCATACAATTAAAATTTTATGTTTATTTTCAGTATCTTGTAATTATGTTTTTAGTTTTTTATAAATTTGTAACACTGTGTAATTTATATATCTTATATTTATATCAATTCTTCATTTTCTTTGTAAGCGTTATGTAACAGGACTCGAAAAATCTATAAGTCCAACAACAGTCTTGTCCAGACGGTCTACTTTTTTTTAAAACTTTATTGGCACCTCTGTTTTTATAGTATATAATTCCGTATGCTTAACTCTTTCGGGTCGAGCGACTTTTACCGAACTTTTAATATTTTATCACGGGTTTATCAAAACAGGGGTTTTTGGCAATTTGAATTGGGAAAATGATAGGATTAAATTATTCAAAATAATAAAAACAATAACCAACAGTACAAAAAAAACCTGCTATGTCCGTTTTTAATTTCTCATCACTGTGTTAAAAATAAGGAATATCTAAATAACTTTTAATGATATTTTTCAAAAAAAAAAAAAACTTCATGTCGTTTTTGGCATCCATATTACAAAAGCATATAACTTAATTTACATAAAACACCTATATAATTTCATTGTTTGCAGGGGAATCTCAGTAAGTAATCACAAGTAATCAAGTCAGTAAGTAATATTTCTAGAGTACATTACTTTAGTAAATTTCCCTTGCGCATTAGTAAAAATCAATTACAAATTGCTCCGAAATTAAAACTGATATCAAAGGAAAAAGGTTCGAGAGATGTTTGTGTCAGGGAGAAGTATCTCAACCTCAAAAAGGAAAGGTCAACTTTCATGATTTAACCCCTTGAAGGGCACCGGTATATGTTATATACCACTTATATTTAATTCCCAAATGCCACATTGACACCAAAATTTAAGAATCAACTTTTGTTTCACATGATATACTCGAAGAAAAGCTTTTACTTTGTTTCATGTAAAATTGTTTATAAATACTGGTGTCAATCAATCATTTTAACATTTTAGTAGCAGAAGTGCTTTGCCCCTCAAGGGGTTAATAAATGAAGGTCTAGAAATAAGTCTTCATAAAAAACATTTTTTTCACCTGATTTTTTTAAAAACTACTTCACTAAGGTAGGCTGCTTTTAACTCTTTAAATTATTTGCCCATACGCCGCTCAGGCAAAACAAATTTGTTTAATTCATAATTTAAAGCTTTTTGACACCACTATTTTTAAGCTATTGCATAGCTTTTATCACGGGCTTTGAGCGCGGCAACCGAATCCAAAAATTCCGTAACGCGAAAAATCCTAACACTCGGCTAACGTCGTTTCACTTCGGAAGACTTCGGCATGGTATCCTTCGGTAGACTTCGGCAGACATTGACGCGGTATTTTTCAGATATTTAGAGGATATCAAGTCTCAAACTTATATATCTTATTTCAGTTACTATAAATCTATAGTTTCAATAATAAAAATTCCTGATATAATGTGTATAGAAAAGAATCGTTTTCAGATAAAACAAGGTAGGATAATGTAGCTCTTGGTGAGTGGAGACCCGCCCTATGGTTAGGGTCGAAAATTTTAAAATGCTTATAACTCGCGATCTAATTTCCGTACCGCGGCCAAATTTTGTTTGGTAATTTATTATGAGAGAGTGTTAATTTTTGGTGACAGGAGACCCCGTACGGTGAGGGTCGAAAAATTTAAAATGTTTATAACTCGCGATCAATTTTCGTAGCGCGGCCAAATTTTGTTTGGTAATTTATTATGAGACAATGTTACTTTTGGTGACAGGAGACCCCCCACGGTGAGAGTCAAAAATTTAAAATGCTTATAACTCGCGATCTAATTTTCGTATCGCGGCCAAATTTTGTTTGGTAATTTATTATCAGACAATGTTACTTTGGATGACAGGAGATCCCCCATGGTGAGGGTCGAACAATTTAAAATGCTTATAACTCGCGATCTACTTTTCGTATCGCGGCCAAATTTTGTTTGGTAATTTATTATGAGAGAGTGTTAATTTTTGGTGACAGGAGACCCCCCACGGTGAATGTCGAAAAATTTAAAATGCTTATAACTCGCGATCAATTTTCGTAGCGCGGCCAAATTTTATTTGGTAATTTATTATGAGACAGTGTTAATTTTTAGTGACAGGAAATCCCCAATGGGGAGGGTCGAAAATTTTAAAATGCTTATAACTCGCGATCTAATTTTCGTAGTGCGGCCAAATTTTGTTTCGTAATTTACTATAAAATAGTGTTACTTTTGGTGACAGGAGACCCCCAAGGTGAGGGTCAAAAATTTAAAATGCTTATATCTCGCGATCTAATTTTCGTAGCGCGGCCAAATTTTGTTAGGTAATTTATTATGAGACAGTGTTAATTTATGGTGAAAGGGGACCCCCCCCCCCATGGTGAGGGTCGAAAATTTTAAAATGCTTATAACTCGCGATCTAATTTCCGTACCGCGGCCAAATTTTGTTTGGTAATTTATTATGAGAGAGTGTTAATTTTTGGTGACAGGAGACCCCCTACGGTGAGGATCGAAAAATTTAAAATGTTTATAACTCGCGATCAATTTTCGTAGCGCGGCCAAATTTTATTTGGTAATTTATTATGAGACAGTGTTAATTTTTAGTGACAGGAAATCCCCAATGGGGAGGGTCGAAAATTTTAAAATGCTTATAACTCGCGATCTAATTTTCGTAGTGCGGCCAAATTTTGTTTCGTAATTTACTATAAAATAGTGTTACTTTTGGTGACAGGAGACCCCCAAGGTGAGGGTCAAAAATTTAAAATGCTTATATCTCGCGATCTAATTTTCGTAGCGCGGCCAAATTTTGTTAGGTAATTTATTATGAGACAGTGTTAATTTATGGTGAAAGGGGACCCCCCCCCATGGTGAGGGTCGAAAATTTTAAAATGCTTATAACTCGCGATCTAATTTCCGTACCGCGGCCAAATTTTGTTTGGTAATTTATTATGAGAGAGTGTTAATTTTTGGTGACAGGAGACCCCCTACGGTGAGGATCGAAAAATTTAAAATGTTTATAACTCGCGATCAATTTTCGTAGCGCGGCCAAATTTTGTTTGGTAATTTATTATGAGACAATGTTACTTTTGGTGACAGGAGACCCCCCACGGTGAGGGTTAAAAATTTAAAATGCTTATGACTCGCGATCTAATTTTCGTAGCGCGGACAAATTTTGTTTGGTAATTTATTATGAGAGAGTGTTAATTTTTGGTGACAGGAGATCCCCCATGGTGAGGGTCGAACAATTTAAAATGCTTATAACTCGCGATCTAATTTTCGTAGCGCGGCCAAATTTTGTTTGATGATTTATTATGAGACAATGTTAATTTTTGGTGAAAGGAGACCCCCCCCCACGGTGAGAGTCGAAAAATTTAAAATGCTTATAATTCGCGATCAATTTTCGTAGCGCGGCCAAATTTTGTTTGGTAATTTATTATGAGACAGTGTTAATTTTTAGTGACAGGAAATCTCCAATGGGGAGGGTCAAAAATTTTAAAATGCTTATAACTTGCGATCTAATTTTCGTAGTGCGGCCAAATTTTGTTTCGTAATTTACTATGAGATAGTGTTACTTTTGGTGACAGGAGACCCCACGGTGAGGGTCAAAAATTTAAAATGCTTATAACTCGCGATCTTATTTTCGTAGCGCGACCCAATTTTGTTTGGTAATTCATTATCAGACAATGTTACTTTGGGTGACAGGAGATCCCCCATGGTGAGGGTCGAAAAAATTTAAAATGCTTATAACTCGCGATCTAATTTTCGCAACGCGGCCAAATTTTGTTTGGTAATTTATTATCAAACAGTGCTACTTTGGGTGACAGGAGATCCCCCATGGTGAGGGTCGAACAATTTAAAATGCTTATAACTCGCGATCTAATTTTCGCAGCGCGGCCAAATTTTGTTTGGTAATTTATTATGAGACAGTGTTACTTTTTGTGACAGGAGACCCCCCACGGTGAGGGTCGAAAAATTTAAAGTTCTTATGACTCGGGATCTATTTTTCGTAGCACGGCCAAATTTTGTTTGGTAATTTATTATGAGACAGTGTTAATTTTTAGTGACAGGAGATCCCCCATGGAGAGGGTCGAAAATTTTAAAATGCTTATAACTCGCGATCTAATTTTCGTAGTGCGGCCAAATTTTGTTTGGTAATTTATTATGAGACAGTGTTACTTTTGGTGATAGGAGACCCCCCCCCCCACGGTGAGGGTCGAAAAATTTAAAGTTCTTATGACTCGGGATCTAATTTTAGTAGCACGGCCAAATTTTGTTTGGTAATTTATTATGAGACAGTGTTAATTTTTAGTGACAGGAGATCCCCCATGGAGAGGTTCGAAAATTTTAAAATGCTGATAACTCGCGATCTAATTTTCGTAGTGCTGCTAAATTTTGTTTGGTGATTTATTATGAGACAGTGCTACTTTTGGTGACAGGAGACCCCCCACGGTGAGGGTCAAAAATTTAAAATGCTTATAACTCGCAATCTAATTTTCGTAGCGCAGACAAATTTTGTTTGGTAATTTATTATCAGACAATGTTACTTTGGATGACAGGAGATCCCCCATGGTGAGGGTCGAACAATTTAAAATGCTTATAACTCGCGATCTAATTTTCGCAGCGCGGCCAAATTTTGTTTGGTAATTTATTATGAGACAGTGTTACTTTTGGTGACAGGAGACCCCCCCCCCCCACGGTGAGGGTAGAAAAATTTAAAGTGCTTATGACTCGCGATCTAATTTTCGTAGCACGGCCAAATTTTGTTTGGTAATTTATTATGAGAGAGTGTTAATTTTTGGTGACAGGAGACCCCCACGGTGAGGTTCGGAAAATTTAAAATACTTATAACTCGCGATCTAATTTTCGTAGCGCGGCCAAATTTGGTTTGTAATTTATTAAGGTATTGCATAGCTTTTATCGCGGGCTTTGAGCGTGGCGAAAGAGTCTAGAAATTCCGTAACGAGAAAAAAAAAACCTAACACACCGGCTAACGTCGCTTCAGTTTGGCAGAGTTCGGCACGGTATCCTTCGGTAGACTTCGGCAGACATTGACGCGGTATTTTTCAGATATTTTGAGAATATCGAGTCTTAAACTTATGTTTTTTATTTCAGCTACCATAAACGTATAGTTTCAATGATAAAAAATTCTGATTAACCTACATGTATTGTAAGATAGTAAAAATATTTTAAACGATATTAACTTCTCATTTGTTCAATACAAGAAAAAAAAATTGTTATCGGTCATTACGCTCAAAATGTTTAACTTGAATTAATATCAAAGACAAAAAAAAACTGCATAGATAAAAAATAAATAAATAATTATAATTGCATATCTTCATAAAAAATGCTATGCCATAGCTTTACCGCGGCAGTCCCCGAGTGCCACACGTATTTTTTTTTTAAATAATTTCATATCATTTAATGGCGAAAATATTTAGACTAAATGTTACAAATATTTTATTAAAAAATTGTGGTATGAATCCGTTATTTTCAATTTATCAAACGGAAAAAAAGAACCAGTTAAGGGATTAATACTATCTCAGACAATGAAGTTCGGTGAATAGTCCTGTAACATTAATGTAGATGAAACATTAACGAAAGTTACCATACCATCCTTCGAAATAGTCATCTCCCATAACTATGCACCGCTGAGATCTGCTATACATGTCCTGGGAAATTCGCGAGAAGTCTTCTTTTGGGTTGGAGTTCAAAATCTTCGTCGCATTTCGGTGGATGTCAGCAATATGGTGAAATATCTTTCAAAGAGAGTTTGAGTCGTGGGAATAGGAAAATGTCTGGAAGATTGAGATCTGGCGAGTATGGTGGATGTTCAATTTGCACAAACCCACATCAATTTCTTTCCCTGTCTTGCAAAGCTTAAAAACAGATTTTAAACTGATCTTTTGTTCGTTTATTTTCATGTTCTCAGTTAGGAACCAACACACTGAACAAGCACTTAGTAAATCACGTCTTACACAGAACATAAACGACGCTCAACTGAACAACGGTGGGGAAAAATGGTCAATGCTTGCCTCTATGCAGGTGCAGCGTTTTGTTTCCCCAGTATTGCCAGATCGGTCGTACTGAATTCATTCACCGAACTTTTTTTTCAAAGGTAGTACAATTATCGTTGCCAGACTTGGAGTAAAGGTTGCGTGTAAGTCAGCACACGGACTGATTATAAACGCAGCAAACTTCTACCAGTAAAAATGAAATACAGTGGAACGTGCTAAAGTGACCGTTTTGGAAAATTTTACTTATGCTCAGGGGTGCAAAAATCCAGGCGCCAGCAGGCAGTCTCACACCACTAAATTTATTTCGTTATTTTTCGTATAATATTTCATATAAAATTCGTGTAAAAATGCTATTAAATATTAAGCGAAGAAAACCTTTAAATTTTAGTGGTGAGAGACTGCTTGCTGGCGCCTAGATTTTTGCACCCCTGCTTATGCTCATATAAAATAATATGAGAATTGTCTTTAATGTGTCCACTTATGTAAAGTGACCAGTTGGCCTCTTTTTGGTCAATGTTATTTAAACCTGTAAAATGTAACCATCCATGTGACCATTCCATGACATGCATACCATTTAATGTTCCTTAACAAACATTAACCACTTAACTGATCAACATATTTGAAAAAAAAAAATTCAATTAAAGAATATTTTTTGCATGTCTTTTATGGAATTTTTAATCTTTTATCAACAGTTTTTCGAACCAGAAATTTTGACCTTAATGAATCAGATAAATATTTGGATTAAGTAATGCAAAATTCCCAATGAAATATTACTGTTGACAATAATAAACTGGAGTATGGATGTCCGTACGTGGTACGAGCAAATCATGATTGGCGAAAACACATTGTCCGTACAACAAACGGAAAAACTCTTAAGCGATTAGCATACAAATTATTGGTTTATTATTTGCCACCGGATAAAACATACAGAAAAAATAAATCTAATATATAAACTCTACGGTGCATTATTTTTCAGTTGTTGGGATGTTTATTCAAGAAACAGAGGTAATCGGAATTGATACCTCTGGAATAAGGTGTAGCGAAGAAATGAAATTCTCTTAATAAAAAACAGGTAGGCCCCCAAAGTTGCCCTTACACTGGTACATCGACTGCATGAAATTTTAACTGAAAAAAAAAATTGGCTTGAGTCTGCGCTTTTGGTCCAAATGTTGAAATTTTAGATAAATTTTAGCAATTCTTCAAAATAAATAAACAAAACTTCCTACAGATCTACATATTATTTAAAAGTGTTATTTAAACTTTTATTATTAACTACTTAACTCATCTAAATTATAAAAGAATGTCTTTAGTTTGCAACTGGTGTAAAATCGACAACTTTTGGTTAAAAAAACAGTGTTACTATTCTATTGGGGCATATAACGAATTGCTCTTTGAATATAGTTCTTACGTAGTTGTTTTCAAAACTACCCTTGACTACCTAGTGGAGGTGACTGTATTTCATGTCCCAATCGCCTAACTATCTAGATACAACGTTTTATTTATACGTTGAATTATGATTTTATATTTTCATCGAAGGCTGGCATAACTTTTCTATGTATCAATCTAGTTTATATCGTCTTTGTATCCACAGACTTTAGATGCTGATGCTGAGACGTCCTTCACGTGTATTTGCATAGCTTGTGTAAAAGATGACAAGTAGAATAAGGCATGGAGATATTATTAGAGGAAACTATGCGGCCATCTATTTACAAAAATGAATTTCTGTTCTTACAGTATTTTTTAAATCAATTATATTTTTTACAACATAAGGTCTACTTCAAAGATATTTTTAGGTATTACAACTTCGAGCATACCATCATTTACTCTACCTTACGCATTTATTATAAGGTACCTGTACCCAATATGGACACCCTAAGGAAAAAGTATTTTTTCACCCCCATGTAGAGTTGTAAAAAACCCACAGTTTTTGAGGGACGGGAATAAACCCGGGAATTTTGGGGAATAAACCCGGAATTTTGGGGAATATTGGAAATTTTGTAGAAGTTTTGAAAGTAAACAAAACCAGTCATTTTTCAACTTGAAATTTTCATTTTAAGTCATCATTGCTCATTATTCTGAGAAATTTAAATGGATTTTTTATTAATTAACAAGACTTATTATTTTAACACTTTGCAACTTTTTAAATTCCTAAAATTCATCAGCTTTGTAACAATGGTGGTTTAATGAATGAAGATTTCAATTATTCTCTTAAAATTTTAAGTTGTTTACTTTCTGTTACCTGGCATATCCAACATATATTCTTTATTTAATTTTTCTGTATATGTTGAATCTGAGAACAAGGGTGATGTTTACATTTATAAATAAATCTGTCATTTCCCTTTCTAACTTATTAATATTTTAATCTATTAGTTTTCACTTAAACTCTACTGGTTTTGTTTACATTTCTTATTGTAAATATTTTCATGCACTCAATCAGTAAGTTTCATAATACACAAATATTTGTATAGACAGATTTACTATAGTTTTATACCCAGAACAACCTTGTGACAAAAGCATCAGAATCCTTTTCTACTTTAAAATTTTCAAAAACAAGGGTTTAAATATTAAATTTTGGGTTTAAATATTAAATTTTTTCACTGTTTTTTTCACTTGTTGCATTAATTGTATTGAAAGTATAAAAATGAATATCCATGGATGGATTTATATTTAAATAAGAATATTTAGAATCTCGTTACATGTCAATAATTTTTCAGTGTAACAAATGCTATTTGGATTGTAAAAAAAAAAAAATCCTATTTCATCATAAAAAGATTCACTTTAACAAATTTTTCTGTATAGCGAATTTAATTAGTGCTTTCCAGAGACTCATTGTAATTAGATTTTATTGTATTTTGTTATTAAAGGCAGCTTTTAAAATCCCCTGCACAACAACACGAAATCCTGACATATTTTTAAACATAAATGCACATAATTGGCTGGCCTATTGAAGCGATTCCTAGTGAAAATGATTTTTCAATTCTTTGTTAAATAACTTATCCAATTATAAGTAATTGTAGTCACATGACAACACTTTTTTCCATTCTTGCAGTGTCTTGTCTGGAATTTGGTTCAAAGTACTAATTTAGACAGTATTTTCTAAAAGATCACATTGCATTTATCAAAAAATGAAAATAGTCTTTCAATTACATAATTTATGAATTACAACACCTGCTCATATCTACTTTTATATAATTTAAAAAGAGGCGGCTTTTGTGGAGCAATTAAAATTATTCAAAATAAATTCCAAAATTATACAATATAGAACTTTTATAATCACATTTCCTAATCATATACATTTTAAATATAAAATTTTATTTTTTAGGAAGAAATTAAACACTTACCTGTTGAATATTTGAGAGTGAAAATCATGCTAGAAATACGTTTAAATAAATATTCATACCAGCATTTCTCAAAAAGAAATAAATGACAAAATACTACAAATTGTATTTATAATATATTTTAAATATTTTACAACTGAATTCATAATTTAAGTGTTACTATCATCTGAAATTTGAGAAATACTGGTCTTTTTTTCCTGTTACCTGCATACATAGTGACTGTAAACATATACCAACTAAATATACAAAATGAAAAACTTTATTTAAATTCTTAACATTTTTAAATTGTATTAGTCACTTTCATAGTCATCAAGGGACAGTTGTTTTGATTTCAGAATAAGGTTTGATCTTACGACGGATACAAGTTTTGACACCCTCTCATTATTAAGTATTTGCGTGTCACTGTGTGGGTATGGGATAAGGCTGAAAAAATTCTTTCACGTGCGGCAGAAGAGGATGGAATACAAAGTAATCGTAAAGTGAGTGAACATGAATCCATGAATCAAATTCTTCAATTGGTCACTCTAAAAATTCGCTTAATTCATCAGAAATCGCAAAAGTTTGTAAATCGATCGAGAGAAAAATCTTTGAAATGTTGTGAAATTATCTATGAGTCACGAAAAAATAACAAAATCTGTCAGTCAACAGTCGAGGGAAAAAAAAATGCTAATCTTTGATCTTGTTTGGATCCAATTCTTAATCATTCCACTAAACTTGTCAAATGGACGTTGGTTTAATGCCTAACCAGTTATCCAGAATATATCCAACCTCAACCATTCTGGGTAAATGATTCTGTATTGTACATACATTGAAGATGAGTTTACACTCTTTTTTTCAGAGCTTGAGCCTGATGATTTGAAATCAAAGTTCACCCACACTTAAAAAGTTTGTGTCATTTAAGCTTGATTCCAAAAAATATGCTGCAAAAATCATTTATAACATCTTTAATTGATTAAGGATTAATTTCTCATTTGAAAATCTCTTCTTACATAGAAATAAAACATTACCGTAAAATACCGTTAATCCGCCCCCCCCCCAAACGAAAAGAAAAATCGTACAATAGTTAGGGGACGGCCCTTACACGGGATTTTTTCGCAATCGTTCAACAAAATTTACAGGAATTAATCATCATGAAATGAATGAATCATGAATTTTTATACTTGAAAAAAAAATTTTTTTTTAAACAAATTCTGTCGAAAAAACGCAGAAAAAAGGAGAAATTAGTAAAAAAAAGCCAAAACAAGCATGAAATCAATTAAAAAATCTTGAAAAAACGCGCATTTCATCAAAGATTCATGATTCGTTCATTTCAAAATGATTGATCTCGCTCTCAATCGCCTTTGAGAATCGGGAGGGAGGGCGCTTTCTCGGGATTTTTTGAAAATTTCAAATTCTTTATAAAGTGGGGAGGGGGCGTTTGATCGGGAAGGGCGGATTAACGGTATTTTACGGTAATCCAAAATACGCACTCATGATCTTAAAAATATCTTTAAAATAGCAAATTTGTAACTAATACGATATCAAACAACTAGCAGAGATCTGCAAAAAGTCACAATTATTATTCATTTAAAATATCACTGTACAATGATGGTAGAACGATAAAAGTTATGTTTTCTTGCACAAGAAAGCAGGGATAAACAAGGATTATCAATCCCACAGCTTTGGATTTAGAATATATGTCATCAATAAAGTGAAATTCCTCTTAAAACTGATTTTTAAAAGATTCTAATACTTACAAGGCAAAGGCGATTGTGAATTCCTGAAAAAAAAAATGCCTAAAATTTTAGCGAGAAAGTTTTTTTTTTTTTTTTTTTTTTTTTTTTTTTTTTTATGGAGAGAGAACATAATTTATGAAACCGGAAGCCCAATCCTCCCATTATGATAAATATTAATTTTAATTATGTTTAACAATCATATATGAATATTTTATTAAAATATCAATAGAAATGAAGGATAATCTGTATAACTTTCTATCTTGACTTACAGAATATTAACTTGATATGTTCAATATAAAGTACAAATTTTTAATTTTCTATGCAGATATAAGTTTTCTAAAATAAAAAATAAACAATTTAAAAGTGCATTAAAGTGGTTGCTATATCAGCTAAAATATATACGAATTGTATTAACCAACAGAATAATTCTGCTAATAGCAATTTAGATTCATTAAGTCATTTTTTATTATTTATTAGAATCAGAATCTAGGAATCCGAAATTTTGCCAAAAATACATCAAACTATTAAATTTTTTAAACATACAAATAAAAATATCCATTTTAATTAATGTTTAATCTTATTTCCATTTAAAGTTTGAAAAAAGTAATTATAACAATAAAAGTACTTAAAAAAATCGGAATCCAAAGTTCGGCCAAATAACCCGTATTCAGCTAAATAACTTAGTTACATCTCTGGATTTTTTACTTTATAATAAAAATTGTTAATAACCAAGCTAAAACCTATTACATGCTCTAATTTAAGGAATCTGTGAAGAATAAAAAAGGGAAATGATGTCTTGTCATTTCAATACAAAATTGGACGGAATACGGAATCAGAGAAAAGTAAACAGAAGCAGAGAAAACATGTTCTGTATCTTCCTCGGTATCTTCGCTTGGCTCGCTCAGAAGAGTTGAGTTGTTCTTGCAATTACAGTTAAGAATAAAACAATTGAAATCATTACAAAAATATTAAATAATAAATTAAATATTTCAATGTTTAAAACGTTTTAAAAACTCCCGGGATTTTTCAAAATTTCCCTCCCAAAAAACCCGGTTTATTCCCGGGAATAAACCCGGTTTTTTCCAGCCTTTGCAACTCTACCCCCATGTACAAGTCATAGGACTCAAAAAATATGTAACCACTATCCTTGGACAATTGACTATCATTATTAAAATTAGCGACCTTGTAATTATTCTGGTTTAATTTAAATGTTAAAAACAAAAAAAAAAATTTTTACAAATGTCCATATAAGGAACTACCTGTCCCTATTATGGACAGGTGTTTCCTTATTGACTTTCTACACAGTGTGTATGGAATAGCCACTTTTCCAAGGGATTTTAGAGGAAAGGGAATAAAAAAATGTATCTTAAAGTATTCCGAAGAGGAGGGGGACAGTAAATATCTTCAGAACATGCATTTTAGAAAGGGGGGGGGCATTCTCGGTTTTTACCTTCGAAGACCCATGCAAAGCCGCTTAGTTACTAGTAAATGTTATGAAGTAATATTGTTGGTTTTGCTTAGCTTTATTGCACCTATCTGCAAATTTACATCTGTTATTACTCAGTCCTCACAGCATGGACAAATAGAAACTTTTTCAACATAGGCAGTAAGTCCCACATAATCCTCATGAACATATCTGCCACATGTGATGCATGGCCGCATGTTTGAAAAAACATCAATACTGCAAAAAAGCAGTACCATCTCTCCTATGTTTAGGAAGTCATACCATTGGTACCTACGATTTCGCCAACAGACATCCTACTCGGGGGGGGGGGGGGGGGGGCTTCTTTTTATTTTTCTGCAACGGTTTTTTGGAGGAAGGTTTTCGGGGGATTGTTCAAATAGCATCTTGTTAAACAAAGATTTTGCCACTTTGATGACTTTTCAAGTTATTGCTTGGCAACGTTGAATTTTCTGCTTTATTACAGTTGTAGTCGTAACTTACAGTTGTAGACATAAGTTGTCCATATTAGGAACAGGGCGTAGTTTTACTAAATCTTGTACCAAATGAATAAGGGAAATTATTTTACGCAAAATATGCAATAGCAATCGAAAATGTGTTTTATTAGCTTTCTAAAATACTTCACTTTTCAACATTTAACGTAATTTTACCATATCTAATAACAATTTAAGCTTACAAGTAATTAAGATTAGCACATCTCGAAATAACAAGTTTCCTCCTAAATGGCGAACAGCGCGCTTTTTTACACTTTCCAGACTTAATTATCTTTTCAACTGCTTTTCTTCGCGAAAATGTTGAGCCATCTCTCGATCAAAATTATTACCTTTAAAAATATTAGGGGTGTCCATATTGAGAGCCCTGTCCATATAGGGTACAAATACCTTATGCTGAGAAGCGAGCTGTTTAATGTGATGGCGATCTTCAGAAAGCACTGCAATCGGAATTTGTTCTACATGTGTAAAGCAACCATTGTCCATAATTTTTTTTTTTAATATTCGTTTTTGCCGTTTTCAGTGTTGTTAAGTAGCTAAAGAATAATATCCCATTAACTTTTAGATCCCTTCATTAGAAGTGGATTACGTTTGGAGGAAAACCATCCTGGGGTACAAACTTGGAACACAGAGTAGTTTTTGAGGAAATGTACAAACTATAATGGTTAACAAGTACTCATTTAAAGGGTGGGGGATTCTACTTGCCGTTGTAAGCTATTTTGCGTGGGAGAAGCTTAAAATGGACTATAATAATGGATCATATGCTACTTCCACTCCAGTGAATTTACACTGCGTCATTTGTTAAACAAGATCCATGAGAAAAAGTCTAACCTACTTGGATTCGCCACACCAATTGGAAAAATCTTTGCCCATGTGTTATTCACTTCATATTGCAAATTTTGTAACTCATAAAGAATAATTTTTAAAAAATATGTCCTTTATTGAGAAAAAGGTACCCAGTACATACCAGAAATACCTGTCAGATATTTGCAAAATTATTTCATCAGAAAAGCTATTTCTCAGACGAACTAGTGAATACAAATCCAAAAAACACCTCCCAGAAAAGATATCTTACAAAGGCAAATAAAATTTTCCGACTTTATAGAATTAGTGATTGATAATCAGAGTCTGTAGGTTCACTCACAAAATTGGTGATCCAAGTTTGTGCCCTAGGATGGTTTATACCAAACGTAATATACATCCAAAGAATGGATCTAGAAATTTATGGGAAATTACTAGTATTCTGAACAGCACAAAAAAGACATAAAAAATACTGAAAAAATTAGAACAATAGTTGCTTTGCTCAACGAGAACAAATTCTAATTGCAATCCTATCTGAGGATCGTCATCACATTAGATTGTTGGATTCTCGGTATATCATAAATGCAAGAGGTAGAGTAAACGATGCTTACTCAAAATTGAAATACCTACAATCAACTTTAAAGCAGATCATTATACATGAAATATAAATGATTTAAAAATATTTTGGTAACAAAACTCCCAATCATAAGACAATAATTGCCTGAAATTTTGCTGAAGATGATTGACGGCTAAATAGATCACATTATTATCAACCCCACTGCATTACGCCTTTTGTATTGTTTTACAGAAGCTATAAAAATTTACGTGATGGAGTCCTTGATGGAATTCAACACTACATACTGGTATAAACGTGTTTTTTCTACTTTATTGTTTTACAAGTAAATAAACAAACTGCGCGCAGAAAGTGACTTAAATATGAAATTAACAAATTATAATTTTGACATAGATGACATCATCGATAAATATTACTGACTGAAATCTCACTGATTGTAATACTATGTTCTGATAATAATTGAACGCAGTATTATTATCAGAACATAGTATACACAGTTTTCATTATATTTGTTGTTTTAATTATCATTAAATTTACACACATTACTAATTCATGTTTTTGTTGATAGTGTATACTTCCTGCGAAAATTTGCCTTTTTCATATGATAGGATAGTCTGTAGCTTATAAAGGTCATACAAAATTTCCATATTAATATTAAATACACCATCATATTGAATGGGCCGCGATTTTTTTACTTAAAATTGGGTCACGTATTAATGAAAGTTGATACAGACATATATAAAAAAATTCAAATACATTTGATTTTCTGCCGGATACTAATAAAAGGTAATTTTTACCAGTTTTTAAAATTATATATACAAATCGATATGATTTATTTTAATACAAAGATTCACAAAAGGATTTCAATTCTTCTCGGGCTATAGATATAAACTGCCAATATTAAGTTTTAAAAAATTTAACATTTTTTTTTTTTTTTTTTTTTTTTTTTTTTTTTTTTTTTTACTTAGATATCATCATTATCTTACTAAACGGTGATGATTTTTTGCATCACTTTGAATATTGTAGAAAGTGTTTTATGAACTATGAATCAATTTGTTAAAGTATTTTGAAAGTGTAAAAGTATTCTATAATTAATGCTTCACGAAAGATTTTTCTTCCTAATTTATAATATCCACAGTGCATAATAACAAGTAGAGTCCTTTTTCACAATGCAACAGTCGATATAACATAGGTTTCTTTCAACGACTTTGGTGTTTTTAACAAAGATAATATTGTTACGAATTTTGTAAATAGTTAGTGTTTGTACTGTAAAATAATGTAAATAATCTTATTAAGCTCCATTTCTTTACTAATATTAGTTTTTGTTACATTGTCTCTGTTATCAAGCAAACTTGTCTATTATTTTCAGTGAATGTCTATGGCAGCTTGGCGAAATATTAGAGATATCGCCAAGTTGGCGTCACTTTTGACGATTAATTTTGGTCGCCAAATTTGGCGATATATCGCCACGTTGGCGACAAACTTGGCGGTTGTTGGCGATGGTAACCCTTCCCTCTCTATGGTAACCCCCCCTTTAGATATGCTGATACATTGAATGTTATTCCGTGGTTTTCTGGAATATTCGAGAAGCCTGTAAAAATTTCTAGCGCATGCTGCGAGACTATATAAGGAGAGCAATACGAGCTGTTGTGGTAATTTATCAGTCAGTCATTGAGTGAACAACTGGGCGATTGTTAAGCAAGTTTGCTTGAGTTTTATCTACGTTGTTTTGAATGTTATTTAGTGTTGAGACGTTGTATAAAGAGTCTCTGGGACCTATATCTGTACTTGTACGATAGATTTGAGCAGTTATTTTTGAATATCTAGTAATATTTGTGAGTTTCGAAGACTCTGTTGTTCTGAAGATCTGTAAATAAATTATTTTCTACTTTTCTAAGAGAAAAGAGTTGGAAGTTGTCTAACCATAATATCAAGATAACCCTATATACGCTGCAACAATATGACATTCTTCCAGTGATTAAAAGCAACAAGCAACCTTATCATATTATAAAAGACTGATTTTTACATTTTTTAGATTCTCTAATACATATAAAATAGGCACAACGAAGAATTTGTTTACTAAACATATATGTTATCTTTAGAATATATTACCGATTCTGGAACTAACAGAAATGTTTTATATATTATAGGCATTCAATGTACCAGTTTTAGTTACATAAAAAGAGTTTTTAAACAAAATACGCATAAAAGCAGATATGTAATGGAATTTTGAAAAACAAAGATCATGAATTTCAAGAAATGAATTGGTAGAAAATAAATAAAAATACAAATCTTTTTAAACAAATGCTTATGATTTCGCTGAGAGATTTATATGAAAAATAGCAGTTATTTACTAGCAAGGCAGTTTCGCAAGTGCATAACAGCTTATGTGAAATTTCATTTCACTTACATAATGGATGTTAGCAGATTGCGTTTTCTCTCATTTTCTACACAATCATTTTAATTCTGTTGCACTTTTGTTGTATGTAAATAAAAGACGTAATTTAGTTAATTGCATCCCTTTCATAATCTATAAACAAGAAAAAAAGTCACGTGGAAAGCATAGATTAATAAGCACTTTTGAACAAATTCAGAATAATGTAACAAAACTGCGCCTTTAAAAAAAATTAAATATTACGCCTCATTTCGCCATATGGCAATCTGTAACGCATTTCAAAACCAAATTTCAGCTGATCCCATCTACAATCGGAAAACTATCTGAATTTTCTGAATCTTCAAAAATTCGAAATTTAAAACGGGTGATAATACGCAAAATACGCCCTAAAGTCGGTTTAAATGATGATTTGTAAGCAATCTCTATCAAACCGATTTCAAAAGCAAATTGTTGGCGATAGAAACTGTTAAAGCATAACAAACACAAGCTATATTTTCTGTCGGTGATATTATTAACAGAGGGTTGTAGCAGGAAAAAGCATTCAAAATAGCGATTTTTCAGCGATCTTTATTATACTAAAGAACCTAGAAACTTTAAATATGGCATGACAGTTATTTATAAAATCTAAGAACAGTCGGAAGAAAATTCTAAATTTAAAAGTTGTGAAGCGAAGAGAAGGAGCGAAAAGCTTTCTAAAAAAACTTCTAAATTACGATTTCTGTGCAAGCTCAGGAAATAATAAATCGATTATAAAAGGAAAAGTTGCGAATCAATGGTGACATTGTTTAACCCTTTAACGTTCATTGGTTTCGCCACGAAACCACAAAATTTTAATTCCGATACGCAACACTGACACCGGTATTTTTATCAAAAAATATCCCTTTTATTTTGTATGCGAAAAATCACGTTTTCTTATTTAGAAATATAATTGTTCTTAATTACCGGTATCATTCATTTATTTCGACATCTTAGGAATGAAAATGCTATGATCGTTAAAGGGTTAATCCTGCAGAGTCTATATTCTATGCCGGTGCCACTACTACCTGGGATAGGCCGAAATAACAAATGTTCTAAAAGAGCCTTTAACAACTTTCTAAATTACGTTTCTATGGAATTTTAGGCGGTACCAAAACGATTCCAAAATTAACGCTTACAAATTAATGGTGACAATTCTTTCTTCGACATGGACATTTTATGTTTGTGCTACTACCTATCGAGAGATGGTAAAGACCTAGAAAAGAAACTTGGATTTTGACATGATAGTTAATTTTTTAGATGTAAATCCATACTAAAAAGATTGTTTCTAAAAATCTAAATATTTCAAATGCATATTGAAAAGAACGTCTGAATTAAGCATAAAAGTTTCTAAACATTCTCTAAATTATTATTTATTTAGCATTAGTTTTAGTTCTTCGTATTATTTTAAGTGTCATTACGAAATAATGCAGTGTAATAATGAAATTTTGTCAAACTGACGCTTAAATAGAAATATTTGAATTATTCTTAACTGTACTATTACTTCTAGTAAAAGTCAGACATGCAAATATCTTTTGGAATATTTCAACTATTATACGAGAAAAGCTGCGGTGTTCGCTAGTATTTTATAAAATTGTAAATTTACAATATGGTTAAGTCTCAAATCGGTAAATAAAAATATTTAATATAGTGATAAGAAGCAGATTCTGATAAAATATTTAAAAAAATACTTTAAGGAATGCAAACAAGATGTAAAATATCAAATTGAAGGAACATTCAATGTTTGTCTCAATTCAAAATAGTAAATTGAAAAAAGCGCCTTTGCGTAACCTAATTTAGAAAATTTCATTTCATGAAATTCTAAAACTGAATTCTCTAGGGAATATATATAAACATAAACATTTAAAAAACAGCTTTTCAAAATAAATTTTATAAAGTACAGAATGTGCTATGAAGTATAAAATAGCTAATGACATGATTTTTTACAAAGCATGAAGAACTTGCAAAAAATCGCATTAGCAGCATTAAATACGTTGTGCTTTTTATGAGTAAAAGCAGGAAAAAAGAAAGGTGCAACAAATTTTTTTCTATTATATTTTCTTTCCACGCCACCATTTCATCTTGTACCTTTTTTTCCCCTCTCTTTTGTAGAATGCAAAGAAAATGGTAATGTGAAAAGCCTTGTTTACTTCATTTCTCCCCAAAGGAATGAAACGATGCTAGAAATATTTAAATTATCTAAAAATGCATTTCAATTCTTGATAGGTAAACTCCATTTCAATATGAAAATAGGGAAAAAATTGTATAGTGCTTTGAATTTCCAATATTTAAAAATTAACATAAATTTATAATTTTATATAGTTTCCTGAAGAACCGGTGACCATTCCTGTTAGGACATCAGCACTAATGTTAATCATATAGGGTGTTCCAAAAAGGAGTCCCCGACTTTAAAATGCCATTACTTCGAAACAGTGAGAGATAGATATGTGAAACAAGTTAAATGTTAGACAAGATAAGTCTGGAATTTGTTATACACCAGTTTGAAAAAATAGTTCCAATATTGGATAATAGGTGGCAGCACAAGCACGTGAAGCTTTAAATGGCATTCGAAGTACAGAAATTTTATTCGTACGTATGTTTCATTGCTGACACGACGTGTAAAAAAGACTTTTCGTGGAGTTTCTTGAAGGACGCTGTTTATTTTAAGAATCCCCAAATCTTGGAAGAGCTTGAAACAATTCATCTGTGAGGCAAGTGCATCCATTTCAGTAGAAGTATTGCAACATAAGATTTCAAACTTTACCTTTAGGTTGCGTCATGTTGCTGAAAAAGGTAACCATATCGAAACCATTGTAATTTTTATCTCAAGTCAAACAGCTCACTTTCAGGAACTATTTCAAAGACACAGCTTTGTGATTGCAGCGTCCTCTCGTGTCCGATATTGGAACTATTTTTTTAATGTATGTATAAAAAATTCCAGATCTGTCTGTTTAACATTCAACTTGTTTCACATTTCTTTCTCTCTCTGTTTCTCACTGTCGTCATTTCAAAGTTGGGGAGCCCTTTCTAGAACACTCTGTATATTGTTAGTTTATCAGCTTTGGCATGAGAAATCTCTCTCACACAAATATTATAAAGATTTCTATTTCTTTCTACTGGTGTGAGTTTTATTGAGTAGAATAAATTTTTCTTTGACAGTGAGAGGAGGTTGTCTTGGTTGTTACAATGTGGCAGAACTGCCACTGATTAAATACACTTCCACCACTAAAAATGAATAACAGTTTTCGACATTAGTTTTGATTGACATGTACCGTTAACTCCTCGAGGGGCGGTAAAATATATTTTTTATCTCAAATAGTTTAAACGAGATTCTCACCAGAAACATTTATTATGAAATTTTACATCTTTAACTCGCGAGGACGCGCGCAGGGCCTAAAAGACCCGTAGTGCGTATGATTTTTACAGATGCAACCACTATTATTTTTAAAGTAATCCTTAACTTATTTTTTAGCAAAATTTGTAAGAATCGTCTCCGTCTAAATAAAGTGACTGTTATAATTTGATTTTATTGGTGACAAAGTTAAAACATTCATACTTTATGTAAGCGCGCGTTCTCCCGGGTTAACTTCGGCGGCAAAGTTTGGAAATAACCGCCGTTTCTTGTTTTAAAACAAAATTATCCGATTTTTCCAGTGACAATTCAATATTACAGAGACATTATTGCTTGTCCCTTAACCCTTTAACGTTCATTGGTTTTGCCAGGAAACCACAAAATTTTAATTCCCATACGCAACACTGACACGGGTATTTTTATCTAAAAATATCCCTTTTATTTTGCATGTGAAAAATCACGTTTTCTTATTTAGAAATATATTTGATCTTAATTACCGGTGTCATTCATTTATTTCGACATCTTAGCAATGAAAGTGCTATGATCGTTAAAGGGTTAAAGGGTTAACGATACGTTTAAATAAACAGAAATCTTCTACATAAATTTACTCTTGCTGATTCTACCATTGGAAGCTTGCTGCGGTGTAATGAACCACTGTGAAAGCGGTTACAGATGATGTTTCACCATTTTAAGGATATGTCTGTTCCTTTTTCTTAATAGCGCCATGGTTCGCATAATTTATTTACCAATCCGTTTAATTGCGTTATCCCTTTCAGAGCAAAGCATTTTTACACCTAGAATGTTGAAATAAATGAGTGACACTGGATTTATTTAATTCATTTGTAAATAATGGAAAGCTGTATTTCAAAAACAAATAATAAAGCCAGAATTTTACTAACCAGAATTCTGGCGCCAATATGGCGTTCTGGACATTGGGTACTAGTGGTTTCATAAACGTACCGTCCGCCGCTCAAAGAGTTGAAATATTTAACCTTTTCCGGCGCAGTGTTATCACTCCGGCAACACCTAATTTATATTTCACACTTACAAACGACACCAATAATATTTTAGAAAAATTTTACTTTTACAATGACAGCTTAAATCAGGGAATTCTTAATTTCTAAAAAGGTCTTTTGTAAATTCTGGTGGCAGTCAACAATTTTTCATTTTACGATTAGAATTTGTCTGCGCCGGAAAGGGTTAATGCGTGATTACGCATATGTTGTTTTTTGAAGATTCTTTACTTGCACCTTATTCCTTCTAGCTGTTTTAAAAATTGACCAAATGTCACTACCAAATGTTTTTTTGGGTGAATTCAGTAGCGATTTGTCAGGGGGTGCTGCATCAATTTATTCACACCACTAAAATTGTATGTTTATTTCTGTTTTATTTTATCAACAAAATTTGTCGAATAAATAATATGAAAGATTGTGTTAAATTTTAGTGGTGAAAAAAATCGGAGGCAGCACTCCTTGAGGAGCCATTACTGGGTGAGTTCGTTTCGTTGCGATGTCGCTCAGATAGCTCAATTGGACAAGTATTAACCCCTTCGAGACGGGAGCCTTTTGCAAAATTTTTAATGTGTTGGCACTGGTTTTTAATATCAGAAATTTGTGGCTTCTTAAATGGGAAAAGCGGTGCAAAGGGATATTTTACAGTAAATTTTTACTGGTGCTGATAAACACGAATTCTTAAGCCTTTTTGCGGAACGTATATGTGCCGCTCGTTCCCAAGGTAGCAGAGATGAATACAAAAGTTTGAGGTTCGAGTCTCGGCATGAACTCAGTTTATTGCAGCTGTAAAAATTATGTTGGATACATTTTACATTTGTAATATATTAAAATCTATACCTATATTATAAAGCGATGAAGTTTGTTTATTTTTAGGGATTATTCTCTGAAACAACCGTACTGATTTCAAACATAATGGTACCAAAAAGATGATGTTTGTCCTGATTCAAACATAATTTATATCTAATGGCAATGCCACGAAGTGAAAGATGGGAGAAGGAGCAAAAAACGTTCTAAAAATGCAATATTTTTGCTACTAAAGGCCCTAAAAACATGAGGTTTGGCATATTAATTACTTATAAGATATAAATGGTCTCTAATGGGGAGGGTGGCATTTCTAAAAAAATGCGCGAAAAGCGTTCTAAAAATGTTATAAATAAAGATTTTTAAAATAACTCAGGAAATAACGAACCGATAGAAAAAATTATGCCAAAAGGATCGCGACAGTCCTTGCTCAAACATAGGCTATAACTTATGAAGGTGTCATACATCTTCGGTGGTGCAGGAAAGAAAAAGGTTCTAAAAATGTGACTTTTGTGTTACTGAACGACCTAGAAACACACATTTTGATATGTTAATTATTTATAAGCTATAAATGATCTTTAAGAGCACATCCTAAAAAATACGAAATGTAAAAGGAGTGAAAATGCGCGAAAAGCGTTCTAAAAGCGTTCAAAATTGAGATTTTAAAGCAATATCGGGAAATAACGAACCGATTAAAAAAAGAATGATGTCAAAGTGATAGTGACAGGCCTTGCTCCAACATGGGCTACATCGTTTGTTAATGCCACTACTCCAAAGTAGAAGCAGCTAAAAACGCGGTTTTGTGTTACTGAACATTCTGGAAGCGAGAATTTTTGCATGGTAATTACTTATACGATATAAATAAAAAACAATTCTAATACTCTCAGCAAGTATCAAACCGATTTCAAAAGAAATTCGATGGTGATAGAAATTGTTAAAGCATAACAAACATGAGCTACATTTTGTGTCGGCGAAATTATTAACAGAGTTAAATTATTAACATAGATAAAGAGGATTATAGGAGCAGAAAACATTCAAAAAGAGATTTCTATTATACTAAAGAGTCTTGAAACTTATATGGCATGGTAGTTATTTGTAAAATCTAAAAGCAGTTCTCTAAGAACAGTCGGAAGAAAATTCTAAATGTAAAAGTTACGAAGTGAAGAGATGGAGTGAAAAGCTTTCCAAAACAAATTCTGAATTATAATTTCTGTGCAAACTCAGGAAATAACAAACTGATTATAAAAGGAAAGATTCCGAATCATTTCTGATGCTCTCTGATCTTACATAGTCTATATTCTATGCCGGTGCTACTACTACCTGGGAAAGGCAGAAATAACAAATATTCTGAAAGAGCCTTTAACAACTTTTTTAATTACGTTTCTATGGAATTTTAGTACCAAAACGATTCCAAAATTAACGTTTACAAATTAATGGTGACAATTCCTTCTTCGACATAGACATTTTATTTTAGTGCTTACTACCTCTAGAGAGATAGTAAAGTCCTAGAAAAAAACTTGGATTTTGACATGATAGTTAGTTTTGTAGATGTAAGTGCATATTAAGAAGATTGTTTCTAAAAACCTAAATATTTCAAATGAATATTGTAAAGAACGTATGAATTAAACATAAAAGTTTAAAAATATTTTCTAAATCATCATTTATTTAGAATTAGCTTTAGTTCTTCGTATTATTTTAATTGACATTTCGGAATAATGCAGTGTAATTATGAAATTAAATCAAGCTGTCGCTTAAATAGAAATTTTGAATTATTCCTAAATATATTATTACTTCTAATAAAAGACAGTCATACAAATATCATTTGGCATATTTCAACTATTACAAAACTGCGGTGTTCGCTGGCCTTTCATAAAATTGCAATTTTATCTTTATGCAAGTCTGAAATCGGTACATGAATATTTTTAATCCAATGATGAAAAACAGATTATGATAAATATTTTTCAAAACCGTTTTTACGAATGTAAAGAAGAATCAAACTATCAAATTGGAGAGAGCATTCAATGTTTGTTTCAATTCAAAACAGTAAATTGATAAAAACGCCTTTGCGTAGCATAATTTAGAAAATTTCATTTCATGAAATTCTAAAACTGAATTCTCTAGCGAATCTATACAAACATAAACATTTAAGAAACGGCTTTTCAAAGTAAATTTTTATAAAGTACAGAATAATAAATTACTTTTTTTTACGAAAATGAATTTCATAAGCATAAATCTTCCAAAAAATAGCATCAGCAGCATTAAGTATGCTACGACTTTTTTGGTTCAAAAGCGGGAAAAAAAAATGTGCAACGAATTTGTTTTCTGATATATTTTCTTTCCACGCCACCTTTTCATTGTGTATCCTTTTTTTCTCTTTTGTAGAATTCAAATCAAATGGTAATGTGAAAAGTCTTGTTTATTTCAACTCTCCCCAAAGAAATGAAAGGAAGCTAGAAATATTTAACCCGGGAGGACGCGCGCCGGGCTTTTTAGACCCGGAGTGCGTATGGTTTATGCAATTGTAACCACTAATTTTTTTCAAGTAATCTTCAACTTATTTTATCGTAGAAATTATAAGAATTGTCTCCGTCTAAATAGAATGGCGGTTGTAATTTGATTTTACTGGTGACAAAGTTAAAACCATTTATACCCTGGGTAAGTGCGCATTCTCCCGGGTTAAAAAATCTAAAAATGCATTTCAATTCTTGATACGTAAATTGCATTTTAATATGAAAATAGGGAAAAAATCTGTATAGTGCTTTGAATTTCCAGTATTTGAAAACTAACATAAATTTATAATTTTATATAGTTTCCTTAAGAACCGATGGCCAGTCTTGTTATGAATCAGCACAAATATTAATCATGTTTTCTATTTATTTAAACTAAATCAAACAAATTGGTCAAGTAATTATTCTGGATATAATTTAACTTAATTTTCTATGATTTACGAATTATAAGGTATTTGTACCCTATATGGACAGGGCTCTCAATATGGACACCCCTAATATTTTTAAAGGTAATAATTTTGATCGAGAGATGGCTCAACATTTTCGCGAAGAAAAGCAGTTGAAAAGATAATTAAGGCTGGAAAGTGTAAAAAAGCGCTTTGTTCGCCATTTAAGAGGAAACTTGTTGTTTCGAGATGTGCTGATCTTAATTACTTGTAGGCTTAAATTCTTATTAGATATGATAAAATTGCATTAAATGTTGAAAAGTGGAGTATTTTAGAAAGCTAATAAAGTATATTTTCGATTGCTATTGCATATTTTGCTTAAAAATATTTTCCTTATTAATTTGTTACAATATTTAGTAAATTACGCCCGGTTCCCAATATGGACAGCTTATGTCCCCTTCGACTACAGCTGTAAGAAAGAAGAAAATTCAACGTTGTCAAGCAATAAATTGAAAAGGTATCAAAGTGGTAAAATCTTTGTTCAACAAAATGCCAGTTGAACAATCTCCCAAAAACCTTCCTCCAAAAAACCCTTGCAGAAAAATAAAAAGAAGCCCCCCCCCCCCAAGTAGGATATCTGTTGGCGAAATCGTAGGTACCAATGGTATGGCTTTCTCAACAAAGGAGAGCTGGTACTGCTTCTTTTTCAATATTGGTGCTTTTTCAAACATGCGGCCATGCATCACATGTGGCAGATATGTTCATGAGGATTATGTGGGACTTACTGCTCATGGTGTAAAAGCTTCTATTTATCCATGCTGTGAGGACTGAGTAATAACAGATGTAAATTCGAACACAAATGCAATAAAGCTAAGCAAAACCAACAATATTATTTCATAATATTTACTAGTAACTACGGGGGTTTGCATGGGTCTTCGAAGGGTAAAAACCGAGAATAACCCCCCCCCCCCCTTTCTAAAATGCATGTTCTGAAGATATTTACTGCCCCCCCCTCCTCCTCCGAATACTTTAAGATACATTTTTTTATTCCCTCTCCTCTAAAATCCCTTGGAAAAGTGACTCTTCCATACACACTGTGTAGACAGTCAATAAGGAAACACCAGCCCATAATAGGGACAAGTAGTTCCTTATATGGACACTTGTAAACATTTTTTTTGTTTTTATCATTTAAATTAAACCTGAATAATTACAAGGTCGCTAATTTTAATAATGATAGTCAATAGTCCAAGGATAGTGGTCACATATTTTTGGAGTCCTATGACTTGTACATGGGGTTGAAAAAAATGCATTTTCCTTAGGGTGTCCATGTTGGGTACAGGTACCTTTATATCGACTTGGGGCACATGGAACTTGTACCAAATTCAGAAATTTCAAATCAGGATCATTTTTATCTTCCACCTCACGAGGTATTAAAAGAAGATAGTTCAAATACACGACTTAGAGTAGTATTTGACGCATTTGCAGTTGGTTCATCAGGCTGCTCTTTAAATGATTATCTAGAGATAGGTCCAAAATTGCAGCCGGAAATATTTCCTTTATTATTAAAGTTCAGAATGAATCCAATTGCTTTTAGTGCTGATATCGAAAAAATGTTTAGGCAAATCCTCTTTAATTAAAAGCACATTTATTGTCAACGCATTCTTTGGAGATTTAATTTAGAAGACACTATTAAATCATACAGGCTGTTGACCGTTACATACGGTTTTTCCTGTGCACCTTTTTTGGCCATTAGGACATTACGCCAGTTGGCCATTGATAATGAACAATATAATCTAAAGGCCTGCCAAATTATTCAAGATTAAATTTATGTTTATGATCTTCTTTCTGGATCCGATTCACGAGAAAACGCTCAGAGTTTAGTAACAGAACTAATAAGAATTATGAAAAGCGGAGGTTTTAATCTACGAAAGTGGACCTGTAACGATCCTGATGTAATAGCTCACTTACCTGATGAAATGAAGGCTTCCTCGAAAAAGGTCATTCAAGAAGATAATACTGTTAAAGTTCTCGGTTTACTTTGGGACTCTTCCAAAGATGTTTTACAAATTCGGTTCAATGATTTGATCAAAACGATATTTGTTATCTGTAGTGGCTACAATATTTGACCCTCTTGGTTTCCTAACTCCTACAAAAATTAAATTAAAAATTATGATGAAAGATCTTTGGAGGGATAAGATTTCTTGGGATGAAGAAATCCCACATTCCATGCAACAGGTTTGGAATGAATTTTCATCTGAAATGCATTTATTAAAATTATTGGAAATTCCTAGATACATGAATTTATTTAATCAAGCAGTTGTTGAAATTCAACTGCAAGGCTTTTGTGATGGCTCGAATAAAGCTTATGCTGCTGTTACCTATTTACGTGTTGTTACACCTGAAAAGGTATTTGTCAGTTTGATTACTACTAACTAAGGTCAATCCTATAAAACCTCAAACATTGCCAAGAATTGAACTTTGTTCAGCTCTTTTACAAGCAAAGTTATGTTCTGTCATTATCGACACTTTACCAGAAAACTTTGACAATATTTATTTGTGGTCAGACTCACAGATTGTTCTCAGTTGGCTAAATGCATCACCTTTAAAGGGAAATCAGTTCGTACTCAATCGAGTATGCCAAATACAAGCATTAATGCCTTCCCACGAGTGGAATTTTATTCCAGGTGCTTTAAATCCTGCAGATGTAGCTTCTAGGGGAATCCCACCACGAAAGCTTCTTAATCATTCTCTGTGGTGGCATGGGCCTCCATGGCTACTGTCAAATGAGCAAATCCCAATACCTAAGTTCACTGCTCCGATATCTGAGTTAAATCAAGTAATTGACTCTGTCAGTAATGTAGCACAAGTAAGTGCACCTCCAGACTTTCTTCTTAAGTTTTCTAAATTCTGTGAGCTGTCAAGAGTCACAGCCTATTGTCTTAGATTTATAAATAATGCTAGACATAGTACATTGAAAAAAATTTGGAAATCTAAGTTCAGAAGAAATCTCTAATTCAATTCAATGTATTGTAAAAGTAATGCAAAGTTCTGAATTCAGCACAGAGCTTAACTTGTTAAAAGAAAGAAAGCCCTTACCGAGCAATAGTAAACTATTATCACTAAATGTTTTTTTAAATTCAAGTGATATAATTCGAGTAGGTGGTCGTTTGTCACAACATCAGTCATTAACCTTTGATAGAAAATATCCAATGCTACTCCTAAAGAAACATTTTTTACAAAGCTATTAATAAAGCATGTACATGAGAAACATATGCACGCAGGTACACAGCTAGTACTTTTTATTATACGCCAACAGTATTGGTTTGTTAATGGTCGTTCTACTGTACGACAAGAACTGAACAATTTTGTCCTTTGCGAACGCCTAAAAACACAAGCTTGTCAACAAATGATGGGAGATCTTCCCGTTGTCAGAATCACCCCAATTCGTCCATTTTCCAAGGTTGGTATAGATTTTGACGGTCCCTGCACAAAGCCAAATTTGCCTAGAAGTAAGATAAAAATAAAATCTTACATAGCTGTATTCGTCTGCATGTGCACTAAGGCAGTGCTTCTGGAAGTGGTATCAGACTTGTCTGTGCAAGCCTTGCTAGCAGCCTTAAAGAGGTTTATTGCTCGTAGAGTCCTACCGTCTGACATTTATTCCGATAATGGAAAAAATTTCGTAGGTCTAGCTAATCAACTGAAGCAGCTATTCCAATATTTGAGGGAAAGCGAAATCCAAGATTTTCTTTCGAGCCAAAAAATCAATTGGCATTTCATTCCTCCATATGTGCCTCACTTTGATGGGGTATGGGAGGCAGCTCTAAAGCTTACAAAAAATCATCTGTTAAAGGCATGTAAATCAAGTATTTTAAATTTTGTAGAATTATCTACTTTGCTGTGTCAAATTGAAAGTTTCATAAATTCAAGACCTCTAACGCCAATGTCATCAGATCCATCAGATCCGCGCGCATTAACGCCGGGTCATTTTCTAATCGGAGCACCGCTCCTTGATATTCCCGAAGCTTCTAATTCACGAGCTCTATCATTAAATGCTCGTTGGCGCCTTATTGAAAGGGCTAAGAATCAGTTTTGGGATAGATGGTCACGAGAGTATCTTCAACATCTCCAACAGCGTCCTAAATGGACTATTCCAAGTGTTAATCTCCGAGAAGGAAACATGGCGATAATTCATGACCGATCCCTGCCCATGAGATGGAAAATGGGCCGTATTTTGCAAACAGGACAGGACAATCGTGTTCGTGTCGTTTTGATTAAAACAGCCGACGGTGACATCAAACGTCCCATTACAAAAGTGTCCCCTCTACTGCCGGGGGTGGAGGATGTTGAGTCTTCAGAAAAGGACACTAGTTATTATTTCTGAAAGAAGACACTAGATGGCAGCACCAAACATTTGATACTGACAAAACGAGATTATTTTGACTTTAAATAATTACCGTAATTTCGGGTGTATAAGCGGCGGATCAAACAATTCTTTTTGGACCCAGAAATCTTATTTTGTGATTGAAGACAAATATTTACGTCGATCTAAGTAGTTACTTTTGTTTCTTAAAAAATTCTGGTTCGAAAAAAAATTGTTTGATCCGCGATTTATACACCCGAAATTACGGTATTATTTCTCATTAATTCTATCTCATTGGTATTTGTAAATTCTTACTATGTTTTCATATATATATTTAGCATTTAATCATTTGTTTAATTTATCTTTTAGATATATTGTATTTGTTATACTGAAGATTGTTGACTGCGGACTAGTTTAGAACAAATTTCTTGATTCTAAGTATGTTTACAAAATCTCAATTCTAATGATTCTATTAAAATCTCTAAATTCTCAAGTAATCCTTTTTATTCATGTGAAAAACCTCAACATTCAGATCCATATAATCATCAATCAACTCTTTAAACAGTTTTCAAGAAGTCCGTGATTCCAAAACCAACATTCTGATTCCAGAAATGGTACAACATGAGTATTCAAGACGTCGAATAAAAAACCAGGGATATTACAAGGTACTTTTTTATATTCTATGCAAATAAAATCTCAGCTATTTGATTCATTATAAATTCCCAACAGAAGCGATTAATAGACTAAGACTTTTATGAAACAACTACCCGCACTTGGCGACTAGTTTGGTCTCTGTTAAATGCATACTAAGCATTAAATCATATTGCTTTTATTCCTAATTTATTCTAATTGCTCAATTTTTTTTCCAAATTAGAAGATTCTGCTAAAGAATTAGGCGCAGATGTCATATTTGCACCACATTGGCGTAATTGCTACAAAAAAGCAAATACAATGCCTCACATGATAGGCCAGCAGTTTTTATTTATTTTTAATAAACTGTTTATTTACTTTTATTTTCTTTTGTAAAATATTATAAATTGTTTCGTTCTATAATAATTAATTATTTTTTTTATTTATCATTATTTCCTTTTTAAAACAATAGAAAAAAAGTTAAGTTTCGCCAAATTGACATCAGAATAAAAATCGCATCAATGTGGTGCGTATATGACACCTGTGCCGATAAATAAAGCACTCGGTATTTTTATGCTAACTTGGTGGATCGCCAAATATTGTACCCATGGCATTTTTTTTTATTTCATTATTTTTATTTAAAATATATTTAATAATATAATCCTTTCACTCATTTCATTTATAATAAAATAACTTTAATTTGAAACTGAAACATTTAAAATGCATGATTTTTATTTATTTTTTAAGCCAATAGGTATTTTGAAGCTGCATAATTTGCAACGAAAGAACAAAACATAAATAAACCCAATTTACCACGGGCTATATGCGTTTCATTTGAGCGTTGCTATTAAACAATTCACAAATAACCGCGATTTTTGTGTCACGTACGATTTTTGTGCCCTTGAATGCACCATGAAAAAAATTATGTATGAGTGTGTTTGCATCTCAAAATATTATACCTTTATTTTTTTCACTTATAAGATTCTATTATAAACATAGTCAAATATTTATTTTATGAACTCCGAGTATAGATTTCACAAGTTAATCTTCTGCTTTTGACTGAAAACATCTCCCAAAAGTATATGACGTTAGTGAAAATATAAGATTATTGAACCAGAAAAAATATGTTTTCGAAAAATTGCTTCGAAGTTTCAACAGCAATGCCCCGAGAAAACAAGTTGACAAGTTGCCAACTAATTTTACGATAAATTGACAAGATGGTGTCAGATTGTTTTCTGGAAGTTTTAATGTTGTTCTTTCTGCGGTTAGCTAATAGAGTGCTAAGATACACTCTTAACCTGTCGAAAATATTTTTATATTACGCTTTAGTGACTCGAGTAAACCTAAGTTGAAAGATTTTAGGATTTATTGTGAATTATAAAAATATATATAGTTGATTTAGCTCTTAGAAGCTACGAAATATCATATTCATATATTCAGCATGTAGTTTAAAACATGAAATCTAATAACTTATTAAATACTATGAATTTATAAATATATATAGTACAGTTGCACCATAAAATTTAACTAATAATAACAACACATTGCTCAGTGGTGCACAAAACAGGAATTTTAATGTACATTTGTGCAATTAAAATAAAATAAAATCAGGTCAAAAATCTGGTATTTATAAAATCCCCATCACTTTATCTAATAATCTTTAAAAAGTCTACATCGGCATGACTACCCGGAAACTTTTAATTAGAATTAAAGAGATCGCAGAGATATAAAGCAATATAAACAAAATACTGCCCTTTCTCGCTTCTACTTGGCGAACAAGGGTTACCATATTAATTTTAAGGAGGCCAAAATCATAGTTCCATCCAATAACCATAGACGCCAACCTGTGTTAATTTATTCCGGAGTCTGATCAAAGATGAACAGGTTTCAACCGGAAATTTTATCTTACAAAAAGCTGTAATATGAAGTAAACAATTTACATCGCAGATACAAGACACATTTTCCTGTATATATTTTCCGGTTTGGACATGCAAATTTTTGATCCAACTCCGGAATAATTAAGAGATGTTGGCATCTATGAATAACCCAGCTCAAAATAAAACAAGTATGAAAAATCATGCGTTAAGCATAGATTATGAAGCACTTTCCAACACTTAATGAAATCTTTAACAAAACTTTGTTATTTAGGGAAATAATAGTGTATACCCAAATATGTATTCTAGTACATTCGAACAGCCCTGTATTTCATATGTCAGTTCATATAATGGTAAAATTTAGCTTAGCAAGATAATACCCAGTAGCTTGAGATTTCTTTTTCAGCAATTCATACTATTAGATGGAAACATACTTGAATACTTTTGTTCAGCCCTGTAGTTTACATTGTACCTTTATTACACGTCAGCATTAGGCTAAAATTTATTGTAAACTAAAACACTTTTAAAACAACTGAAATCAAATTCTCATAAATCATCATTCATACGCGTCCATGTACCGAATTCTTTGCGTGGCCCTGTATATCCTTTTATCTATATTCTGCAAACATTTCTCAATAAATTGAATGAAGCTCAGCGTAAAAATGCATAGCCTATTTAAGAACCACGTTTAAATAATTTACGCTCATATTCAGTAACGTTGGTGAGCTCTTTATGGGTTGCCTTTTATATCAACTATAACATTTATACACACCATATAATGTGCATATATTTAGCGAAATATAAACGCGCATATCATAATTAAAATGCATTTCATCCCTCCATCAGCCATCATCGGACACATATACGGTACTTCGGAAAAAATATACTATTTGAAATCTTTTGTGTGACCCTGTAAATGCTATGTACTTCATATTATGCAAGACAGTAGCGTATAATTTATATTAAGCTTCAGAGACACATCTCAATTTTATTATACATGAAAAAGCTTAATATATTTAAAATATGTAATGGGAAACTTTTGATTCGCCCTGTAGATAAACTAATCATGGTAGAAACTTCATTTTCGATAGAACTTGTGCTAGGGTAAACGTCAATAACGTCCTAAAATTTCATGGCAATCCGAGTATATTAACGATTTTTCCCCATAGGCCGTAATGTAATGGGAAACTTTTGATTCGCCCTGTAGATAAATTAATCATGGTAGAAACTTCATTTTCGATAGGACTTATGCTAGGGTAAACGTCAATAACGTCCTAAAATTTCATGGCAATCGGAGCATATTAACGATTTTTCCCCATAGGCCGTAAAGTAATGAGAAACTTTTGATTCTCTCTGTAGATAAACTAATCATGGTAGATATTTCATTTTCAATAGGGTTCGTGCTAGGGTAAACCTCAATAACGTCCTAAAATTTCATGGCAATCCGAGTATATTAACGATTTTCCCCCATAGGCCGTAATTTAATGGGAAACTTTTGATTCGCCCTGTAGATAAACTAATCATGGTAGATACTTCATTTTCAATAGGGTTCGTGCTAGGGTAAACATCAATAACGTATAAAAATTTCATAGCAATCCGAGTATATTTACGGGAGTTAGAGCGCGGACAGACGGACAGACGGCCAGACAAACCGAATGCATAAGCACTTTTCAACTTTGTTGGAAAGTGCTAAAAAGAGAATCCATCGAAATCATAGCACGAGAAAATAAACCATGTAATGATAATTTATCCTACAATATACCAAAAATATGGCATAATATCATAAAATCCTTTAGTAGAAATATTATCTCTCGATCAAGATGCAAACGTAGTCCTTCCATTATCATATTTTCCTGAAGACGCCCGCAGAAGACGGCGCGAAACGTTGAAAGTTTTATTTTATTTTAATTGTACAAATGTACATTAAAATTCCTGTTTTGTGCACCACTGAGCAATGTGTTGTTATTATTAGTTACTATGAATTTGTTAATGGTATATAAAAATAGTTTTTAAAATGATTTTCAAAGTTCTCGAATGAGTGCATTTTATTAATCGAACGATGTATAACCCTTTGCGGCGCAGTGGTTTAGTAGATAAACCACTTAATTTTAATTCCCAAACGCCACATTCGCACCGGAATTTTGTTTAAAAAAATTGCGGTTTTTTGAATGCGTGAAATACAGCATTTTCTTATTTATAAATAAAGTTGTTTTCAAATTCCGGTGTCAGCCATTAATTTCAAAACCTAAGGAATTAATTTGCCCTGCGCCGCAAAGGGTTAAAGGAATGAAAAAGATGCGTCAGAAATTGCCTGTTGCTGCTACTGTATTTTAATCGTTTTTCTTCAATTATCTAATGATAGATTTTCAGAGATTTAATTAGGTGAAGAATACTACTCAAATTCGGTTGTGAAAATCAGTCATTTTTAACGCAGTGCTTGCAACCCTAAGTTTAAATGATGGAACTATGATTAAAGAGCAATTAGCACATTCTCAAAATAATGAAGCTTTAACTGTAACCGAAAAATGCTCATAAACTCCTATCCGACAATTTGAAGCTATTTTTTTTCCTTATTTAAATGCCTTAATAATGTAGAAGGTTAGTCATAATTATGCTCTAAAACAGATATTTAATTTTATTAGTGGAATTTTACTTCAGAGGTCTAATGAATGCATTTTATTAATCGACGGAGGTTTACAGGAATGAAAGTGATGCGTCAGAAATGGCCGATTGCTACCACTGTATTTTAATAGTTTTTCTTGACATATCTAATGATAAAATTTCTGAGATTTAATAAGGCGAAGAATACTATTGAAATTTAGCTGTCAAGATTAGCCATTTGTAACGCAGTGTAGTAATTTAAATAAAATATTTTCCTTGTGATTTCGTGAAAGTGCGAAAAGTAAATTGTTAGTAAATTGTAAGTAATTGTAAGTAAATTGTGTTTATTATTTTTACATTGAACATAACTTTGATGTAAACGTTCCTGATTGAAAATGAAATTTATAATTCGTGTCTAACTGAAATTTGTACTAATATTTATACTTATATTCAGTAGCTTGTTTGGTTGTGTTTATGAAGGCTGATTATCGACACGAAAGACAGAGGCACTAAGGGGGGAGGGGGATTGCCCTCCGTGGGGGTATTTCTAAAGGAACCTAACCCGTATTTACGTAAGGAAATTCATGGTTCGAAGGAATCCACGGAATATCCCGGACGGTTAGCATTTGAGTTCGAATCCACCATCTCTCGTCTACCAGTTTCGAAAGCGGAACCTCTCAGTTGACTGATGGGGCAATATTCAGTAGCATTGTACTTTTGTTTATAAAATGTGGAGCTGGTGGAATGATAACAGAATTTACAGATAATTTTGCTTAACAATAACTCAAATCATTTCTTCATGTACTTATCGTATTTTTTGGTGCATAATCCACGGAACAAACAACGATGTTTGGTCCAAGAAATTTTCTTTCAACATTTTTCGTTACGAGATTGACTTATCAGAGGCTTGTATTTTGCAATATATTCGATATACTTTTAAATTTTCTCGAAATTCAGGTTTCTGATTGCTCAATGATGTCTATATATAACAAAAAATCTATCTGGCACAGTCTTGCGTATAAAATACAATTTAAAATATGATCTTTTTTAACTTGTTAAATAGTAAAGCAATTCTCTGAACTTATATTGGGTTGGGGAAAAAGTAATTTTGTTTTTTCCTAATAGATGGCTTTAAAGTTGCATAACTTGAGTAATCCTTACCCAATTAAGCCGTGCTATACAGCGTTTGAAAGGTAACAGTCTCTAGAAGATTCTAGAGGTAAAGCTAGAGTCATATGTTTAGACAGTCAAAAGTTATAGCATTTTAAAAATGGAGATTCCGGAAGATCATTTTCGACACATTTTGCTTTTTTACTTCCGAAAAGGGAAAAATGCAGCGCAGGCTCATCGAAAATTGCATGGTGTTTATGGTAGTCAGTGCTTAAGTAAACGCCAATGTCAGAATTGGTTTGCTCGCTTTCATGCCGGAAATTTCGATGTTAAAGATGAACCTCGCCCTGGCCGGCCAATCGTTGAAAAAGTCGATGAAATTTTTAAAAAAATCGAGGAAGACCGACATATTTCTTCCCGCGACATTGCTACGGAGCTAAAGATTGATCATAAAACAGTTTTGAGCCATTTACATAAGATTGGATACCAAAAGAAACTCGATACTTGGGTTCCCCATGAACATACTGTGAAAATTTTAATGGACAGAGTTTCCATTTGTGAATCGCTATTGAAACGGAACGAAATCGAACCATTTTTGAAACGGATGATTACGGGTGATGAAAAGTGGATCACGTACGACAACAATGTGCGAAAAAGATCGTGGTCGAAGCCCGGAGAAACTTCACAAACGGTGGCAAAGCCAGGACTGACGCCAAGGAAGGTGATGCTAAGTGTTTGGTGGGATTGGAAGGGAATTGTCCATCATGAGCTGCTCAAACCTGGCCAGACCTTTAATTCAACTATTTACTGTGAACAACTAATGCGATTGAAGCAGGCAATTAAAAAAACCCGGCCAGAATTGATCAATAGGAAAGGCATTGTCTTTCATCACTACAATGTTAAACCACACACATCTTTAATCACTCGGCAAAAATTGAGAGAGCTTGGCTGGGAGGTTTTGATGCACCCACCGTATAGTCCGGACCTGGCCCCGACCGATTACCATTTGTTCCGCTCTCTGCAGAACTCTCTTAATGGTGTTAAGCTGACTTCAATAGAGGCTTGTGAAAATCACCTCGTTCAGTTTTTTGCCCAGAAATCTCAGAAGTTCTACAGTGACAGAATTATGGTTTTACCAGAAAAATGGCAAAAGGTGATCGAACAAAACGGCTCATATATTATTGATTAGTTGTTTTAATTTATATAAATAAATTCAATTTGAAAAATAAGAAAAAAAGCGAACTTACTTTTTCCCCAACCCAATATAATAATTAGGTCGCGAATTTTAAGCAATTTTAAGATTATTTTTTTAAGTGTCGCATAAAAGTAAAGCTTTTGAAAACGACTAAACTAGCGAAGAATTTCTAGAATTCAATTCTTTGGGGAGAACGTGCAAACACGATTCGTTTAAACAAAATGCTTTTCTTACGATTTGCAAAATTACAGAATAGTAAACAACTTTATTTTCACGGCTTCAGAAATTCTAGGACGTAAAACTCGTAGAATTTGAAATTAGTCTGCTATATGAATTGTAAACCGTCATAAGATATTTTCTAAAGTCATTTTTAACAATTCTTAAGCTTATAATCTAGATTTATGTGGCTCAAACATTTTGAAAGTGTTTTTGGTGTAAAGGCAATATAAGAAAATAAAATTTTCAAACCACTTTATGAAAGAAATAACATAATAGTTTTTCAGACTATAGCAGAATCGTCAGTTTGGCCTCCATTTTTGTTTCGAAATTTCATATTGTTACCGAAACTTCTTTAAGAAGATTTTCTGTTTTCTGTAATCACGAAATGCATGTTATTATAGAAATCAGAAAATATTGTTAGCATATTTTGGTATTAATACCGAGTTCCTGAATAAAAATGGAGGACAAACTAGCAACCTTGAACTACAGCTATATCTAAAATTAAGATCTCTTTTTACTAACTTACTTAAATACTTAATCCTCTCACTGATTATCGCGCGATTTACGAGGGGATTACTTTTTTATTCTAATTAATCCTCCATGATTATTCAAACAAGTTATTTTTTATTGTAAATTTCGCTTTGTTTTGCTCTTTAGGGACGAGCAATTGGTATACTTGCATTATAAGGTACCCAGAATCATTGATTATTCTCACCAGAAAATTTTTAATTATAAATTTTGCTTTATTAATCCAAGCATTTTTGCAAGTAAATTTGTCAAAAATTTCTACTTAATAAGCTAGTGATAAAAGAATTATTAAAAATACCGTAAAATTCGCTTGTCAGGAAGGGGTTTATCGATGCAGTTTCCTGAATAAATTACAGTTAAATTACTGTTTTGAAAATCCGGTGTTAAAAGATTAAAAATTCCATAAATGCGCAATTTTTAATAAACAATCAATGAGAGGGTTAATATTTAAATTTTAATCTTTTAGTGAAATTTTGCTTTTACAATAGAAACTTAAATTAATTAATTGAAAATATCCGAAAAATTCGTTTGTGAATTCCGGTGTCAGGTCGTGATTTCTCAGTTTTATTAATAGATTTTGCCCGTGCCGGAAAGGATTAGAAGCTAGATTTTGAAAACGAACCAAAATGAAAAAAAATAATATATCTTGTTTTTATTAGGGTAGAAACATGATTTAAACTTCATTTTAAGTTGAAAAACAGAGAAATATTTAGTGCAATAAAATAATTTTAGATAAAATAACGATTTTTGTGTCCCAGTCTAGCCTAACTAATAGACTAGGGGTGCACAACCTGTGGCCCGCGGGCCACAAAGCTACCACTATTTTTATGCAGAATAATCTTCCTTATAATGAAAACAGAAACTTTGCTATTAAATAAAACAAACGTCACTTTTCAAATATTCTGGTGGCAAACAATTTTCTGGCGAAAAGGTTGTGCATCACTATAATAGACGAATCTTGCAAAAACATGTCTGTTGTTCGCTGGATACTACAGCTTACTGAAAAATGTTTATGATTCAGAATTGTGGAAAATTATTAAGAGATAAAGTAAATTGTTAGTAAATTGTAAGTAATTGTAAGTAAATTGTGTTTATTATTTTTATATTGAACATTTCTTTGATGTAAACGTTCCTGATTGAAACTGAAATTTATAATTCGTGTCTAATTGAAATTTGTACTGATATTTATACTTATATTCAGTAGCTTGTTTGGTTGTGTTTATGAAGGCCGATTATCGACGCGAAAGACAGAGGCACTAAGGGGGAGGGGGATTGCCCTCCGTGGGGGTATTTCTAAAGGCACCTAACCCGTATTTACTTAAAGAAATTCATGGTTCGAAGGAATCCACGGAATATCCCGGACGGTTAGCATTTGAGTTCGAATCCAGCATCTCTCGTCTACCAGTTTCGAAAGCAGAGCCTCTCAGTTGACTGATGGGACAATATTCAGTAGCATTGTACATTTCTTTATAAAATGTGGAGCTGGTGGAATGATAACGGAATTTACAGATAATTTTGCTTAACAATAACGCATATCATTTCTTTATGTACTTATCGTATTTTTTGGTGCATAATCCACGGAACAAACAACGATGTTTGGTCCAAGACTTCTTCAGAGACAAGGTGCTCCCATTCGTAAACTGCTGAAATAAGTGATTGACACCAGCAAATAAAAAAGGAAATTATTTAAAAATAAACAAAAGCTTTTGATCACGTATTTGATAAAAGGAAACTTTTTATTCCAATATACTCATGCAAATGAAGAATTTAAGAGTAAAAATTAGGTAGTTCATTTTACCACCTAATTTTAGAAGCACACACTAGTGATGGGCGATTCTGGAAATTTTGAGAATCGATTAAAATCGACATCGTATAAAACAATATCGATCATAATAAGAATCAATTTCTCAGTTCTAGAATCGATACTAGAATCGATATTTCGATTTTCAGATTCACACAGAAAAGCTCCAAATTAGTAATTCCAAAACTTAGACAATCAGCTGGACCGTAATTACCGCCTCCCACCCCCATCCTCATTTAGGGAGGCATAGAAGCTATTGCAGATTTTAGAGTCGGATAATACGAATTTTAAATTTTAAAATGATTGTCACTTATGGTTGTCACTTACACAAAAACTTTGACAAATTTGAGGGACATAACTCAACTAATAACAACACTGAGTAAGTTGGTATTAAACCGAGGATAAAGAGTGCCAAGAGCGTGCAACTAGGATAGGGAACAAGGAGTATAGACAATTTTTTTTTCTAATGCCAACCAAATGTTACACGAGATAGTTTGGAAGAACAAAAAACATATTCCATACCCAGGGGGCAGATAAAACCCACTCTTGACGGAAGGGCCAAATGTATCTTTTGTCGAAGTTTCAAACTGATGATTTACAATAAAATAAAACGAGAATTGGACATTTAAAAAATTGCATGCATACTTTAAACGGCCCATTTAATTAAGATTGGCGAGGAAGGGGGGGGGGCGAAAAATTAGAACGGATGAACTTGAAAAAAAACATAATAAACTAATAACCCAAATAACTGAGCTTCTAAACAAAAATATAGTGTTTAACTTAATGTTGAATTCATAGGGTGGCCCGCGGGGAACATGCACTCTTTGAAACTATAAAAAGTGCCAAGAGCATGTAACTAGGTGGAGAGAGGGGTAGTAACAGAAAAAAAACAATGAGATAAAAGCTGTATAACGATATGTGACATGAGATGGTGTGGAAGAAACAAAAAATATGCCCCCCCCCCATCCAGGGGAACAAGATAAATCCCAAACGGAGAGACCCCGGCCCAAATGTATCTTTTGTTGAGGTTTCAAAATATGAATTTATAACAAAATAGAACGAGGATTAGACGTTTTAAAAATCGCAGTCATAATTTGAACGATCCTGTAAGTTAAGATTGATGAGGAAGGGGGGGGGGGGGTTAGGACGGGCGAATATGAAAAAAAAAAATAGTGGCACTCCGAGAGTGCCGACAGAAGTGAAAGCTTGAATCGTTAGGATATATAATTTTGAATCGTCAGGAAATACTTTTAAATGAATAAAAAAAGGTTCTATAACATTAAGGAACATATCAATATCTATAAAAAACCGCGCGATACCATATGTCCAGCTATTGTAGTTAACTCACTATAACTACTTTCTTACATTTTAAAACGCGATAAATACACCAACCAAAATTAGACCATACTATTGATACCTTAATCCTTATCCAAATAAATAGTTTTGTATTCATGCCTTTTACAATATCTGTAGATTACTTTTTGAATTATTCAAATCGGACATTCCATTCAAAAGATATTACGAATTTAAAGATGACAATCTAAAGAAATAATAGCTCTGCTGAGCACTTTGTGGCCAATAAGCTTAGGGATTACGTGTGCAATCAAAAGATTGCGGATTCGAACCCCATTTTCGCTGATATGTATCAATGTTTTTTTTTTCCGAAGAACCCCCCCCCACACACACACAACATTTTTCTGTTTCTTTTGAAGAAACAAAAAAATATGCCTCCCGGCGGGGCGCAGATAAACCCCAAACGGGCGAAAGGGCGATCCCTTATTTATCTTTTGTCAAGGATTTAAAATGCGGATCTAAAATAAAATAGACCGAGAATTGGACATTTTTAAAACTGTATGCATATTTCGAGCGGCCCTGTAAGTTAAAACTGACGCGGAAGAGGGGGAGGGGGATTAGAAGAGACGATCGAGAAAAATAAAACATCATAAACTAATACTTCAAATAACTGGACTTCTAAACAAAAATATAACGATTTAAACCTAGTGTCGAATTAATGGGGTGGCCCGCAGGGTATACCGCCCCCCCCAGAAGTTGTAAGATTTTATGCTTTTTAATGCACAAATTGCGATTCCCCTTCTCCTGCAGAGCTGTTAAACATGATGCCTTCCTCTGGAGTCGCAGAAAAATACATGCATTCAACACTAATTTAGCCTAGGAAAAAAAAATCCATTCTTATACGTAATTTTACATCAATACACCATTAAAACAATAAAATTGGAAAAATCGATTCGATCTGAAACGTGAATCGATTTAAAGTAAATAAAAAAAATTACAATTCTATTGGTATCTAAGAATCTTCCAAAATGCGCTTTCAATTTTAGTAAATCAAAATTAAATCGATTCCAAAGATCGAAATCGAATTTAAAGATCGACATCGGATCTAAAGATCGAAATCGAATCCAAAGATCGAAATCGAATCTAAAGACCGATCTTACGGGCAGAATCGATTTTACATTTTTACTTTCTTTTGTAACTTTACAAGAAGAGAGTATTAGATTCGTGAAAAATTTCGACTTCCCGTTTTCAATGGATTTAAATATTTTAGAAGGTTTTAACACGATTTCACACGAGTTAACAATATTTAACACGATTTCATGGTTTTTAAGAAATATCTGTCTGTGTGTGTGTCTGTCACTCTGTGAGTCTGTATATGACACAAATTTCTGACCGTTCTATCTCAAAAATAAATTTACGGAATTCCTCAAAACTTTAGATTTAGTTTGACCTTCATATAAACTGAATCTAATTAATTTTTGGTGTATATAGCCTAACAGGTGGCGCTGTTATGCTGCATTTTTGCGATTTGCGCAACTGCTATATCTGAATAACGAATGCACGGATTTTCATCAAATTTCAGATTCAGGTAGTCCTTGACATGAATTGAGGTTTTTTACATTTTGATGTAAATCGCTTCTCAGATGGCGCTGCTATGCTGAATTTTTCATAATTTCCACTCAGCGCCATGTGAGGGGGAGGAGGCGGTCGTCCCGAGCGCGAAAATTTCGTGGGGGGGGGGCAAATTTTTACTACTAACAACACATCTAGCCAAGAAAAAGTTAATAGGAGGAGGGGCTAAATTGGAACTTTGAACCGGGCGCAGTTCTCTTTTCGCACGCCCCTGTTTCCATTTTAGCTTTATCTCAAGAACTAATGCACGGACTTTCATAAAAATTTAGATTAGATTAATCCTTGATATTATTTGATGCTAATTACATTTTGGTGGAAATCGCTTAAGAGATGGCGCTGCTATACGGCATTATTCATGATTAACGCAATAGCGCTATCTCAAGAGCGAATTTTCATCAAAATTCAGATTCAAATCCCTGACATATATTAGTGTTGTTTAGTTCTTGGTGTAAATTGCCCTACAGGTGGCGCTGATATGCTGCATTTTTCATGATTTCGCAATAGCTGTATCTCGCGCTTTCATGGATTTTCATCAAAATTCAGATTCAGCTGGTACCTGATAAAAATGGATCCTGATCAATTTTTGGTGTACATCACTCAACAAATAACGCTTTTTTGCAGGGGGAGGGGGGGGTTCCGAGGTTTCTTTAATTTTTCTATCTTAGAAACTAATACACTGAAATTTTGGAATTGGTACAGCCGACTATTTTATCTTCAACTTTTGAAGGAAAATGAAAATGATATTACCTTCAAAGAAATCGATTAAAAATTTTAAAGTATCGATTAAATCGAGTTGGCCGTAGTATCGATTAAATCGATTTAAAAATTCGAAATCGCCCATGACTAGCATACACTCAGTATTATTGAAATAAAATGTATACCATATTTGCCAACCTCCGGCTTTTTGTAAACCAAGAAAACGGAATTGAACCGGAAAATTTGTTAAATTAAGCGGATCTTGCATTAAATTCTGTTCTCATTTGCAATCTATTTAATTTAATTCGCTAAATAATTTTCTGGTTCCAAATATGTTTCTGCCATTTATAAAAAGCCGGAGGTTGGCATTTGTGGTATATTAATGAAGTAAAATGAATTGTAAAGAGTGTACCATAAAAAACCAGCCTTACTGAAATATACCTTTATAAAACCACGTGATTCGTATCTAGTAATTCGTTCAATCTTTGCTTTTTATCACCACTGTCAGTAATCATTGTTATATTTCATCGGAGAAAGCTGGAACAAAATAAAATAGTTATTCAAAAAATAATTTTAGCAAATACAGTAGAAATTGGGAATTATAAATTACATAGATTACAACAACTTTTTCACGTCAGTTTTTCCGTTGTCCCTTCTCTATAAGCGCATTTTTAAATAATTTTTTGTTTATAAATGTTTAAAAGTAAAATTCTTAGAAAATAAGTCAAAATAACTTAATTTTCTTCAGGTACCATTTGATAAAATTCTAACATTTTATTTACGACTAAAGAATTTTTTATAACCAAAAAGAGCTTGTTTGGTATTAAATAATATAAAATGTATAATTCGCAACGGCTTTTTTTCTTTCACTTTTAAAGTTAAATAAAAATTGAACAGTAAATTATTTCGCTTTTCATTTTCAAGCCAACATTTTATTTGCACTTCTCTTTTGTTATGATAATGCTGAAGATCCTGCATATTTTGTTTCTCCCAAAGGAACTGGCGAGATCCTAGAGATAGTTTCAAATATCTTAAATTCTTTTGAATTCCGCAATATGTAAGTTAAAGTGTAATATATTCCTATTTTAATAAATGCAACATAAAGGAGAGAATTTCGCATTGGTCTTTAATTTTTTAATTGTTTTCTAAATAAAATTTGCGATATAATTATTTTTTTTAACTACAGCATCAATAATCATAAATAGTTTTACTGGTATTAATTACAATATTATCAATAAAATAATTTAAACTAAAAGTTGCAGATTTATTTATTTGCATTTTATAGCAGATTTTATACGATTTGCATCATAAATACTTCCTTTCAAGACATTCTTTTTAATTAAGAAAGTCTTATTCTATACCGAAAATTTCGAAAGATTTTTTTCGGACCTTATGTGGTAATGAACCGTTTGCTTTAACCCTTTCAGGAGCAAGGTATTTCTGTTCGAAAAATGTTCAAATAAATAATTTACGCAACAATTTTGGAGTAAATTTATTTGAAAATAATTAAGAGGGCCCATTATTATAGCGTATATTAAGAGATTGAAATTGTACTAAAAATTTAGTGGTATCAGTTCTCAGTTTGCGCTTTAAAATTAGCTAGTTTCATTCTGCAAACGGCGTCCCTGAAAAGGCTAGATTCTTTGGTTGGAGTGATAGTATCAATATTGGCTGCCTAGCTCTTCCGAGCAATAAAGAACTCTGTTGATTAACCGTTTCGCAAAGGTGTCCCTAATAAAGAACATACTTTTTAGAAATTTTTTAAAGACGTTTAACCAATTAACCCTTTCAGAGGCAAAACACTTCTATTCGTAGAATACTGAAATAAGTGATTGACATTCGAATTTTAAAAGAAATTTATTCACAACTAAGCGAAATATTTCGTTCACGTACTTAACTCCTTAACTGGTTCTTTCTTTTCCTTTCAATAAATTGAAAACAACGGATTCACACCACAACTTTTTTAGATAAAATATTCGTAACATTTAGTCCAAACATTTCCGCCTTTAAATAGTATGAAATTATTATTTAAAAAAATAGTGGTGTCAAAAAGCTTTAAATGATGAATTAAGGAAATTCGTCTTGCCCGAACGGCGTACAGGCAAGTCAATTAACAGTGTTGCCCGATGGGCTACTTTTTTTAAATTCAGATTCTTTATCGGCACCACTTTTTTGAAATGGTAAAATGAGGCTTATTTAATGTCATAGTAATTAAGGCGAAAACAAAAGGAATTTTACCGTTTAAAAAAGTGGTGTCAATCAAGAAATTTGAATTTAAAAAATGTAGCCCACTGGCAACGCTGTCAGTTAAGGGGTTAATAATGGGAAATTTTGCATTCCAATATTCCGGTGCCAATGTGGCATTTAGGGATTAAAACTAGGTGGTCCAGAAATGAACCACCATCCTTGACGGGGTTAACTGATTTGCTCGTACGTCGTACGGGCTAGAAGAGTTTGCTTGATCTATCACTTAAAAATTTTTGGCACCACTGACAGTTTTAAATACGATTTCATTCTATCTAATGGCAAAAATATTTACTCTAAATATTACAAATGTCTTAGTTTGAAAAATGTGGTGTTAATCTTATATTTTTAATTTTTTGGATGTAGAAAAAGAATCAGTTAAGTGGTTAAATTAGTGTGAAATGATTTTAAAAATTTCGTGTGCATTTTTAACCATATCTCTACGAAAAACCACAATAATTTAGAAAACAAATCAAAAAATGAGAGAAATTTTTTGAATCAAGAAATGTTTCGCCTATTTCAACAAGAAATGTTTGCATCAAGGTAGATGATCTCGTGTATGTAAGTTTTATTTAATCCTCTAATTTTTCTATCTTAAAATCTGAAGTGGCAAAATATAGTGCCAAATATGATAACTAATCAAGAAACAGTGATTTAAACTCGTTGTGATAATTCTAAGTAATTATAAATTCTTTAAAAGGCGTCTACTTAACTTTTGACCACTATAATAACATAATAAAACATCGCCAAGATTTTTTATGCGATTGTTTTTAGCTTATTGGAAGCATTTTTAGCAATGTTTGAAAATTCCAACTTAACATTCTATTACTTCCTATAAGTATTTAAAACGTACAGTCTGTGTTGATGAAAAAACGTATATTACCATATTTACCTCCGTAACTATTGTAAATATCAATTTTGTTAGATAATGAACTATCTATAAAACCCCTATTCCAAACAGTGGCTTCATATATTAATAGCAAACATTATTTGTTGTTTATTGACACAATGTCTTTTGATTAAATTTGATAATAACACCCCTACTGGTCCAATTATTTAATACCACTATATCTGAAGAAAACTTTTCGTAACAAATTTTTACGATATTTGGATTCAAAATAGCCTTCGTGATAATTTTCTAAAAAGTTTTCTGCAAAATAAATCTAAAAAGAAGATTTTTTAAATTGTATTTAAGAATCCAGCTTCGGAAAATGATGATATCGCGTTTCATATTTTCTAAACAATTTCGCGGGAAACGCTATATTCGCTTTCCATAGGTGCTAACTTCAAAATAATTTTCCATAGTACTTGCGTTGATTTGACCCTTGTGTAATACATTTCGAACCAGAAATTTCTTTCCAGAAATGAAATTAGATATATTCCATGTAGAATTATGGAATTAAATAAACAAACATTCATAAAATTAATTTTCTGGTTCAAAAATTGATTAACCAGGGTCAAATTAATCCTGACACTACGGAAGTTTAGTAAAAGGTTGGCAGCTGTGGCTTTCCAGTAAAATACTTTTTAAAAATTCAATATTGTTGATTTCCACCACTTTTTTAAAAGCTCAATATTTCGTCTTACTCTCGCATTGTTTAATGTGTAATTAAATGAACTGACTGTTTCTATTTCAAAAGAGTGGTGAGAATCTGAATCTAAAGAAAGCAATCTGAATTTTTTAAAAAGAGAGAATATGCTGCGGTTTTATACAAGAAAATGAAAAAGTTTCCCTCGGCTGAATTGTTAAAAGACGTATCGTCTGAGAGGCCTAACATTACATTGGCAAGAGAATACTAAAATTTTAAAATACTAAAATATTAAAATTACTAAAATTTCAATTCATCAATTACTACTTTAACAGATCATATTTCATCTTATTAAATTAGAGCGATTTTTTATGATGCCAGGCGATGAATACTATAATCAAAAAGTAATATTTAAATACAAATTTAGCATTCTCTGGTACTGGCTGTAAATTTACCAAGTTAGTTCTTTAGAGAAGCTTAAAAATTGAAATAATCTAAATAAAATAAATGTTTTTGTGCATGACTTCCACAAGTATATCCTTCTATAGTAAAAAAAAACTAGCCTTAAAAGGAATGACTCCTGGAATGATGCTGATGTGGAAGATTTCCGGAACTAACGAATCCGGGTTGTCTACTCCTTCCATGAGTCGAATAGACCAATCAGGAAAGGGCTCCGTCTATGCATCGCCATGTATGGGTTACCATAAAGAGAGGAAAGGTTACCATCGCCAACAATCGCCAAGTTTGTCGCCAACTTGGCGATATATCGCCAAATTTAGCGACCAAAATTAGTTGTCAAAAGTGACGCCAACTTGGCGATAACTGTAATATTTCGCCAAATTTTTAATTTCTTTACAACACCAGTCGTTTGATACATCATTTGAGAGGTTTGCAACTGCTTATTCATATAATGGATGTCTTGTGTGTTATCCCCCATTCTGCTCCCCAGGGGGGACACATTTTTAATTTATTTACAACACCAGTCGTGTTACACAAGATTTGAAAGGTCTGAAACTGCTTATTCATATTATGCATGTCTTGTGTGTCACCCCCACACTCTGCTCTCCCCAGGGGGGGTCACATTTTTAATTTCTTTACAACACCTGTTGTGTGACACATCATTTGAAAAGTCTGCAACTGCTTATTCATATTATGGATGTGTTGTGTGTCATCCCCCACTCTGCTCCCCGGGGGGCACATTTTTTATTTCTTTACAACACCAATTGTGTGACACATCATTTGAGAGGTCTGCAACTACTTATTCATATTATGGATATCTTGTGTGTAACCCCTCCCCCTCTGCCCTCAGAGGGGGCGCATTTTGTAATTTCTTTACAACACCAATTGTGTGACACATCATTTGAAAGGTCTGCAACTGTTTATTCATTTTATGGATGTCTTGTGTGTCACACCCACTCTGCCCCCCCAAGGGGCACATTTTTAATTTCTTTACAACACCAGTCGTGTGACATATCATTTGAGAGGTCTGCAGCTGCTTATTCATATTATGGATGTCTTGTGTCGCCTCCCACTCTGCCCCCCAGGGGGGCACATTTTTAATTTCTTTGCAACACCAGTCGTGTGACACATCATTTGAAAGGTCTGCAACTGCTTATTCATACCATGGGGTATTGGCGAGCGCAGCAAGCAGGGGTAGCCAATAATTTGGAATCGCGAAGCGATTACGCGGGGGGTTGGCGAGCATAGCGAGCAGGGGGGCGGGTCCCCCCTAGTACATAACAAATAAACTTAACCGAAACTACAATAAACAATAACAACAACAACAACAACAATAATCAGTATGTTTAAAACACAAGGCTATTGTTTTAGTCACTGTTCCTAAGCTTTTTTCTGAACCATTTTTTATAATTATTTTTTAAAACTAAAGCACTTTATTGGTAGATGTGCCCGCATTCACTATTTAAAAAAAATCCCTTTTTAGCACTTTCCAACAAAGTTGAAAAGTGCTTATGCATTCGGTTTGTCTGGCCGTCTGTCCGTCTGGCCGGATGGCCGTCTGTCCGTCTGTCCGTCTGGCCGGATGGCCGTCTGTCCGTCTGTCCGTCTGTCCGCGCTCTAACTCCCGTAAATATACTCGGATTGCTATGAAATTTTTATACATTATTGAGGTTTACCCTAGCACGAACCCTATTGAAAATGAAGTATCTACCATGATTAGTTTATCTACAGAGAGAATCAAAAGTTTCCCATTACATTACGGCCTATGGGGAAAAATCGTTAATATACTCGGATCGCCATGAAATTTTAGGACGTTATTGACGTTTACCCTAGCACAAGTCCTATTGAAAATGAAGTTTCTACCATGATTAGTTTATCTACAGGGCGAATCAAAAGTTTTCCATTATATTACGGCCCATGGGGAAAAATCGTTAATATACTCGGATTGCCATGAAATTTTAGGACGTTAATGACGTTTACCCTAGCACAAGTCCTATCGAAAATGAAGTTTCTACCATGATTAGTTTATCTACAGGGCGAATCAAAAGTTTGCTATTACATTACGGCCTATGGGGAAAATCGTTTCAAAGGAATTTTAAAGATGTTATACCCTGTCAAACATATTGAAATATGCATTCTATAAAATATAAGGTGAAAATGTAGCTATTATTCATTTACAGGGCCACACAAAAGAATTTCATTAGATAACGGTAAAACGGGGAATTCTGTGTGACATATTTTAAATATATTAAGCTTTTTCGTATATAATAAAATTGATATATGTCACTGAAGCTTAATATAAATTATACGCTACTGTTTTGCATAATATGAAGTACATAGCATTTACAGGGCCATACAAAAGATTTCAAAGAGTATATTCTTTCCGAAGTAGCGTATATGTATCCGATGATGAAATGCATTTTAATTATGATATTCGCGTTTATATTTCGCTAAATATATGCACATTATATGGTGTGTATAAATGTTATAGTTGATATACAGGGCTACCCAAAAGAGCTCACCAACGTTACTGAATATGAGCGTAAATTATTTAAACGTGGTTCTTAAATAAGCTATGTATTTTTACGCTGAGATGCATTCAATTTACTGAGAAATGTTTACAGAATATAGATAAAGGGATATACAGGGCCACGCAAAGAATTCGGTACATGGACGCCTATGAATGATGATTTATGACAATGTGATTTCAGTTGTTTTAAAAGTGGTTTAGTTTACAATAAATTTTAGCCTAATGCTGACGTGTAATAAAGGTACAATGTAAACTACAGAGCTGAACAAAAGTACTCAAGTATGTTTCCATCTAATAGTATGAATTGCTGAAAAAGAAATTACAAGCTACTGGGTATTTTCTTGCTAAGCTAAATTTTCCCATTATATGAAGTGACATATGAAATACAGGGCTGTTCTAATGTACTGGAATACATATTTGGGTATATTTGGCTATACACTATTATTTCCCTAAATTACAAAGTTTTGTTAAAGATTTCATTAAGTGTTGGAAAGTGCTTCATAATCTATGCTTAACGCATGATTTTTCTTACTTTTTTCTATTTTAATTTTAATCTAAATGTTTTTTTATAAAATTTCTTCACAGCGGAGGCAATTGGGCTAATATGATTGTTGAATAAAGAGAGGGGGACGGTCGTTGCAGCAACTGAAATCCAGATCGATTACTTTTACTTAATCGATGCCATTTTCTCAAACAAATTCAAAGTTTTTACCCGCGTGAAAAACGAGATAAAAAATAAGCAACGCGCTATGGAATTTTTGCGATTTTACTTTTTGTGAGTACAGTATACATTGTATACTATACAATAATGAATGTTTTCTTTGTGGATTTCTAAAGATTAAAGAATATGAAAATGAAACATTTTCTAAATTGTATATGTGGGCAGTGCATTCAAAGTATTTTGTACATGCAGAATTAGTATATTAAAAAACGGAAAATAGTTACACATTGTGGTTTGATGCATTGTCTTATCATATTCATATACACATATTATAAAGCAGTAAGTCTCAAAACTTTGGCCAGAATGATTTTAAAAACTACCCGGCGGATTTTTTGGAAAAAAAAAATTCCATACCCTGTTTTTTTTTTTTTTTTTTTTTTTCTTTAAATGAATCGATGCGATTGCCTTTGGTGTTGCTTTTTTACTACTGGAATTAATTTTAGGTATTTATTTTTTTGTATTTTATTTTAACTTAGCATATTTTTTTTTTCGGAAAAAATTTTAGCTTTTGTTTAAATTTAACACATAAAAATGCATAAAAATATAAAATATATATGTAAGTATATAGTATTTATTTACAGGAGCATACATTATCTTATACTATAATGCGAGCAAAAATTGTGTGTGTGTGTGTGGGTAAATTTTATCTCAAAAACGGCTCTAACGATTTTCGCAAAAATTTGGATTTTACCATTTTCGGGCACGAGAGGACCATTGGGCTAGGTCACATGTTCGAGAAAATTCGATTATTGGGTCATTTTGGGTCATAATGGGTCAGGATCAAGCTATTCATATCTAGAGAACGGCTGGATCGATTTTAAGGAAATTTTCTATCCAATCGTTTTTTGGCACAACAAAACTATTGGGCTGGGTCACATGTTCGAAAAATTTCGATTAGTGGGTCATTTTTGGGTCATTGTGGGTCAAGCCATTTTTATTTAAAAAACGGCTCTAACGATTTCGACGAAATTTTATATTTTATCGTTTTGGATTACAAGAAGACCATTGGGTTAGGTAACATGTTCGAGAAAATTCGGTTAGTGGGTCAATTTTGGGGTCATTGTGGGTCATGCTATTTTTATCTAGAGATTTTCTCACGCAATTTTGACTAAAAATTGCATTCTATGGTTTTCGGGCACGAGAAAGACATTGGGCTAGGTTACATGTTCGAGAAAAAATTTCAATGGGTCATATTGGGTCATTAAGAGTCTGGGTCAAGCTATTTATATTTAAAGAACGGCGTGATGGATTATAACGAAATTTTGTATGTACCAGTTTTTTGACACGAGAAAACTAATGGGCTAAATCACATGTTTGAGAGATTTCGACTATAAGGGTCATTTGTGGGTCAAAATGGGTCATGGTCAAGCTATATCTAAAGAAAAGGTGGATCGATTTTAACGAAATTTTGTATGCAACATTTTTTTGGCACGATAAAATCATTAGACTAGGTTACATGTTCGAAAAATTTCGATTAATGGGTCATTTTGGGTCATTAAGAGTCTGGGTCAAGCTATTTATATTTAAAGAACGGCGTGATGGATTATAACGAAATTTTGTATGTAACAGTTTTTTGACATGAGAAAACTAATGGGCTAAATCACATGTTTTAGAGATTTCGACTATGAGGGTCATTTGTGGATCATGATGGGTCGTAATAAGTCATGGTCAAGCTATATCTAAAGAACAGGTGGATCGATTTTAACGAAATTTTGTATGCAACATTTTTTTGGCACGATAAAATCATTGGACTAGGTTACATGTTCGAAAAATTTCGATTAATGGGTCATTTTGGATCATAAAGGGTCTGGGTCAAGCTATATATAATGATAGAACGGCAGGATCAATTTTAACGAAATTCTGTATGTAACAATTTTTAGAAACGAGAAAACTAATGGACTAAGTCACATATTCAAGAGCTTTCGATTATAAGGGTCATTTGTGGGTCTTAATGGGTCAAGGTCAAGCTATATCTAAAGAATGGGTGGGTCGATTTTAACGAAATTTTGTATACAACATATTTTTGGCATGAGAAAATCATTGGGGTAGGTCACATGTTCAAGAAATTTCGATTAGTGGGCCACTTTTGGGTCATTCTAATTTTATCTAGATAACGTTTCGTGCAATTTTGACTAAATTTTGTATTTTATCGTTTTCGGGCACAAGAAAATCATTAGGTTATGACAGATTTTTGAGAAAATTCGATCAATGGGTCATTTTGGATCATAAGGGATCAGGGTCAAACTAACTATATCTAAAAAACGGCTCAATCGATTTTATCTAAATTTTGTATCTAATGTTTTTCGGCATGCTAAAACTAATGAGCTAGGCCACACGTTCGAGAGATTTCGATTATAAGGGTCATTTGTTGGTCATGATGGGTCATGCTAATTTTATATAGAAAATGGTACTCACCATTTTGACTATACTTTGTATTATATCGTTTTTGAGCAAGAGAAAACCATTTGGCTCGGACACATGCTCGCGAAAATTCGATTAGTGGGTCATTTTGGGTCTTAATGAGCTAGGTCATTCTAATTATATGTAACAATGACTCAATCAATTTTACGTAAATTTTGAAACAAAACGTTTTTTCTCACGAGAAGACTATTGGGCTGAGTAGCATGTTAAACAAAATTATATTAGTGGGCCATTTCGCTTCATTGCTGAATGCTGCCAAGCTAATTTTACCTAAAAAATGTCTTAAACGATTTTGATTCAATTTTATATTCTACTGTTTTTGATTACCTGAAGACGATTGAGCTATGTCACATGCTTGATCAAATTTGATTAGTGGCTCATTTTGGGTAATACGGGTCAGGGTCACGAGAATATGGCAACAGCCAATAACTTGGTGATATTTGACAAAATATTGGCGACATATGGCCAAAAAATCGACTATAAAAATTACGAAAACCAAAACACGTATTTGAAGCCAAATGAAAGAATGCCTCCAAATTTGGCTATATCTAGCAAAAAATATTTTCTTTCAGAATGTAAAGAATTTTTTTATACATTCTTAAGAGGATTCGAGATGCATGGTTAAACCAATCAGAGTCGACTTAAAAAGTGATTTAGATCGATGTCCTTTCGTTGTAAATTTTAAAATAAAGTAAAATTTATAAACATGCGCATAAAAACATAGTTTTCTTATTGATTGTTTTTCTAAATAATACTATTATAAACATGTTTTACAGTAATAATACAGAGTTAATGATACAGTGAAAATACTATATCGAGTTGAACACAAAGTTAATTTTGACCGAGCTAGGCTCGGTCTCCCCTGCTAGTATATTTATATATGTATATCGCTATATATAATTACACATATATATAGAAATATATCTAAAATGTATATACATAAAATATTTATATAAATATCGCTTATTTTTTTAACATTTGATGCATATAACCGGTGCGATTGCAAAACTTCCTTCGCCAAAGCGTGATTTTCGAAAATCGCCAAATTGGGGCACGATTTTACATATGCACATGTATACCGGTGCGATTGCAAAACTCCCTTCGCCAAAGCATGATTTTCGAAAATCGCCAAATTATGGCACGATTTTACATATGCACATGTATATACCTATGTAATAGCATATATACATATGCAAGCGAAATATTTAATTCAAACAAAAATAAATAAATAAATAAATAAAAATAAAATGGTTAAAAATGAATTCAATGTAAAAGAAAATTTTGATTGATATAATATTTGGCTATTTATCTCTTCCGTGCCTGGTTAACAGGAAAAAACATCTAAAAAATTTCATTAGATAAAACGTAAATAACTCTTTTAAATTTTTTAATTCTTCCATTATGTATCTTAAATAAGAAAATCACAGAATCAATTTTAAAAAATGCTCTAACTGTTAATTATATATCCTTTGTTTAATTAATAGTTTGAATTTACTTTTGTCGCCAAACAATACGATTTTAAGCCAAAAAGGCATAAGTCGGAGCGATGTTCGCAATACGTATAATCTCCCTCTCTCTATCTTTTTATATTTAAATTTTAGTGTAAATATTTTCCACATACGCACATATTGTAAAATAATTTAATTGTAACATTTTAAAGTTTTTTTTTTTTCAATTTACTTTAGTAGGTAAAAAGCCGTATAAATAACAATTATTGTTTTTTCCACATTTTTGTTTTGGCGCAGATGTCATGCATGCAACGAGCGTGCGAAAGAAGGGCCGGGGAGAAGACGAAGGGGGTCGTTGTCTCGAGCGCTGAAATTTAGGGGGCACCAAATTTTATTACCAACGTCATTTTTAGCCAGTTACAAGAAAACGTTGGGGGGAAGGGGCGCCAAATCGAAACTTTGCCCCGGGTGCAGCTTTCTCTTCGCATGCTCCTGCACCGAAATATCTCACTGGCGCCAAAATGACGTTATTTTTCCTGATATGGTAACCCAGCTATAATTGTTTATGTTTTATTAATTTTTTATTATTATTATTTTCTTTTTTAAAATTATATAAATTGTTTTTAGTACTACTTGGTTATCCCGTCGACCAATTTCGCAAAATTATACAAATCGCCAAACTAATGGCCAAATTATACCTACTGACGTAATTTTTGGTTTAAATAACGAAACAACAAATAAATAGTAGAATATTATTAAAAATACAAACAAAAAGTCTAAATAAAAATCACCTAATTACGTTTTAAACACGCGTGTCGTATTTAATGTCATTGAATGTGACATTCACGATCATCCATTATTAGCATTTAATCCTATAGTTTGGCGATAGCTTTTTGGTCGACGGGAAAACCAGGTAGTACCAACAGATAAATAATATCAAACAAATTAGTAAATGTTATTATTAAAAATTTGTTATTATATTAATAACAAAACTATCGCCAAACTATAAGATTAAATGCCAAAAATGGGTGATCGTAAATGTCGCATTTGACGTTAAATATTTTAGAGTTTTCTATAATTTGGCGAAATCGGTCGACGGGATAATCAAATAGTACTCATTTAGTATAACGACATTATATTAACGACATTATTATTATTTGGTGTAACTCATGCGACATTTACGATCATCCATTTTTGGCATTTAATCTTATAGTTTGGTGATAGTTTTGTTATTAATATAATAACAAATTTTTAATAATAACATTTACTAATTTGTTTAATACAAATTGGCATTTTTTTTAAAGTGCTCCAAAATGCCATTTTTGTAAATGATTGGCAATCTTGAACTAAGAAATAAACGAACCAGTATAGTGTTACTTTTAAAACTAAAGTGATTTTATGAGCATTTAACCACTTTACCATTTGCCCCGAGATAAGTCGGGGATAAAACCATTGTTTCCCCATACCTATTGCAGGTTAAGTGGTTTAAAAAAAAAATCAAGAAATAATAAAATTACAAAAATAAGCTTTGCTTTTAATAAACTTGGCATCTAAATATAGAAAATTAGGTAATATTGTTCAGTTAAAAATAAACAATACAGGAATTTTTGAAGTAAATTGTGAGTAATAGAGTTTCTTTTTAAAAGGAAAAGTTCTGGATCTTAAAGAATCATATGTAAAAAAAAAAAAAAAAAAAAAAAAAAAAAAATATATATATAAATATCTATAATATATACAAAAACAACATGATACTAAAATATTTCATAAATATCCCGAAAAAAATTACAATAAAAAATTCCATAGCGCGTTGCTTATTTTTTATCTCGTTTTTCACGCGGGTAAAAACTTTGAATTTGTTTGAGAAAATGGCATCGATTAAGTAAAAGTAATCGATCTGGATTTCAGTTGCTGCAACGACCGTCCCCCATAAAGAGAGGGAAACAGTGTGAATTACCACATCATTATGGATGCCATTTGCGTATTAAAATTTAAAATAACTATTTAAGAACTTCTGAACTGTAATTGATGTCACGATTTAAAACTGCGCATTTTCGCTCATAAATCCGTTACATTTCACTGTTTTCATTCCGCTCTTACTGGGATTGAGACGCTCATCAGAAAGCGCTCGAATTGGTGAAAATGATGTCATAGTAAAAATGAAATGTGTATTATATTAAGAATTGTAATTGGTAAACGTGACATTAAGTTTGTGAATATATTTTTACTAGTATTAAAAAATGCTCTGACGAGCACCAAAAAAGGTTAATATGTTTTTAAGTATGAAAAAGGGTTTGACAAGTGCTTCTGTTAATTACTGAGCATGAGGAAGGACAAGGGATTCCTTCTTGGCCAACTTCAATGCCAACTTTGAAAAAATCATATTTGCGCTTTTCCGTGAAAACAAATTAGTCGCAGTTACTATAAAAATGTATAGTGTAAAGACATAACCAGTAAAGATACAGCTTAATTAGACATAAATGTAAGGGAAGACGACAAAGTGCCAAAAACCTAGTTCCTGTAGGTATCACATTCATGCACTGCACCAAGCATGCTCTAAGTGTATAATTGCACAGAAAATTGATTTGTAGTATAGTGTAGAGTGAACTGTGCAGTTAACATCAGGGATGTAGTGCAGGTTATACGCCGTATACCTTCTGGACTTTTTAATAGAACATCATATACCCTCTGTTTCTCAAGAAAGCTTATAGTATACACATTCTAGGGTATCTTTCTGCTTAGAGCATATATCCTATGTTATTTTTATGACTACACTCCTGGTTAACATCTAAAGCTCGATGGGAAGTTCTACTAAAGAACCGCAAATTTCTTTTATATGGAAAAAGCGCAAATATGATTTTTTCAAAGTTGGCATTGAAGTGAGTTGTAGCCAAGAAGGAATCCCTTGTCCTTCCTCATGCTCAGTAATTAACAGAAGCACTTGTCAAACCCTTTTTCATACTTAAAAACATATTAACCTTTTTTGGTGCTCGTCAGAGCATTTTTTACTACTAGTCATTTAATTTTTTTGATAATAACTGAAGATTTTCTAATATCTTAAAAAGAAAAATAATTGCTGCTGTCAAAATTTATAAAATGATAACAACAGCATAAAATTTTGATGTATCAGAATAATTATAAAAATCATTGCATTGCTATATAAAATGCATGATATGAGAAATAAATCACGGATTTGAACGAAAAAAGTACAGAACTTTATTAAAAGAATTAAAAGACATACCAATTAAATACATTCAACTTAATTTCTCAAATGAAACATTCACAACTAGAAAAATTCTAGAAATTGAATAACAATTAATATAAGAATATTCCCGAAGGAATAATAATTTAACACAAAAGCATTTCTAAACAAAACAAACTTACATCCGACGGGATTTGAACTCTCTATCCGCTGCTGAACAGCCAAATGCCTTACCTCGAGAGTCCTAGTTTAACACCAGAGATGTTGCAAATTTTGCTATAGTACCTATATAAATACCAGCATAAGTCTTGTGACTGTCATCAACAGCTCCGATCTGATTGTTTTATTTTTTGTATGCCCGACGGCTATTTTCGTACTTTTATTTTAGCTACTCGAAACAATCGCCAAATAGGTTTCCTTCGCCATAATTTCATTTTAAATATAAAGCTGTCACTAGCTTTATTTAAAATACAAGACTTTCATTAAAAAACACATAAATTAAAAATACATATATCAGATACATTTAACTTGCACGTTTTTCTTTCATTTTATTAAAAATACTATAAGTAAATATATAACTTCTTAATTTATCCCGTCGACCAAAGAACGATAGACAAACTGTAAGATTATATGCCAACTAGCAGCATTCACCCGCTACGCTGGTCAGTTTTTCTAAAGAAACTTAAAATCAAACTAAATCTTTATATCATATTAACTTTTTGTGCGTTTATTAATTCGAAATCCAGAGTTTCTTTTACATATACAGATTGAAAATTTCAGGTTTTTGCACCGAAGACATCGCCAAATTAGGAAAATGTGAAGTATCTCACGAACTACTGGATTTAAAAGAGTTTGCTTAGTACTATTCGATTCAGCATGAAAAAATACACTAAAATATGTTATCAGTTGAAAAATAACTGCAAAATCCGATTTTTAAGGAATTTTTTTAAAGTTCGTTCTTTTTTTTACCCCCCTTAGAGGTGGAATTTTCGAAAATCCCTTCTTAGCGGCACTCGTCGTTATAGGAAGTATTTTTATCCCAATTTTCAGGATTTTTGGTTCGGTAGATTTTTTTGTGCTGTAATTAATACGAAATTCAGACTTTCTTTTATATATAAAGATTTGTGCCTCTTTCTTACAACATGGGTGTGTGCATTTGCACCTAAATTTAGTTATTTAGCTCTATTTTTGTTATATTAACTGGAGTTTGTACAATGAACAGTACTACTTGATTATTCTGTCGAGAAAAAAAATTAATAGCAGATTATAGGAATGAATTTCAATAATCGATGATCGTAAGTATGATAGCAATTGATATTACACGTGATACACGTATTTTTTTTACGTCATAAGTGCTTTTTAATTCGTATTTTTTATTTATGTTTATTGTTCTTTCGTTATTTAAAATGAATTTATGTAAATTTGAATAGTTTGGCGAAACTGGCCGACGTGTTAATCAAGTAGCACTCAATTTACATTTGAAAATATCATATTTCACAAAAAACTCCGACACAAACCCGGATTTGCAAGATTTCCTTCCAATACCAATGCGGCAAAATCCTCGTTTAAGAATAGCGAAGAAATGTGCATTTTTAAAAATTCTTTTCGTTATTTTAAAACGAAAATATTAATAAATTAAAAAAACTTACTATAGCACAAAACAATTTATAGAATTTCTAAAAAGAAATTGAAAGTAAATAAACAATTTATTAATACAGAAACAACTATTGCTGAGTTACCATATCAGGCAAAATAACACCATTTTGGCGATAATCAGATACCTCAGTGTGTATATAATATCTGTGCCAAACATGTTTGGAAAAAACAATTATCGTTATTTATACAGCATGTTTAAATACTGTAGTATAGTGAAAAAAATGTATACATGACAAATACGCACCACATTGGCCCGTTTTTTTTTCTTCTAATGCCGATTCGGAGAAAATTAATTTTGTTTTCAAATACCAGTTACATATATAGTTTACAATTATTTTCTGTTATTTTAAATAGAAAATAACAACAAATTTTAAAAAGTTTAAAAGAAAAGAAAAGAAAAATTTATTAATAAATAAACAACAGCCAGGTTACCAAATGAGGCATAAAATCGCCATTTTATTGCAGTCGCGCAAATGTGGCGCATGTATGACAAATGTGCCTAGATTAAAATAGTTTATATAATTGGAAAAAAAGAAAGAAATTGTAAATAGACAATTTATTAATAAATAGACAATAACATCCGGGTTGCCATATCAAGCAAAATAATGACACTTTGGCGTCAGTTAATTACCCAGATGTATATATGGTATTGGCGTAAGAGACAAATCGCACCAATGTAGTGCGTATGAGATATCTGTGCTACAGTGCCTAGAAGAGATAGTGTGGAAATCGCTAATACCGGTATAGCTTTCGATCGCATCCAAAAATTTACATTTTCGTAGATGGCGCTGCCGTCAGTTTCATTGCGTGAATTGTATATATGAAGCATATATTTCAGCATTGTACATAATTTGAAATATTTTCCTCCTATTATTTATACTTTGGCATGTCACAAATAGTTTTACCTCTCTATATTTTATCATTATTTTCATCATTTATCATTAAATTTGGGTACATATTGAAGTACTCTTAATTCAATGAATAAAATTGTTTATTCAAACCAATTTGTGATATTTCAGAAGAGATTTATAGCACAAGAAGATAGATTTACATAAGTACTTTGTTTATAAACGCACAAAATCAATGAAAAAAATGAAGCAAGTTCTTTTTACTAATGTAAACAAAAATATATCAAAAAGAATTTATTTAGGGTGCGAATGCAGTTTACTCTCCTTCTTGGCGCGATTTTCAAAAATCGCCTAATTGGCACGTTTTTGCGTCTTGTCTCCCGGAGCACGCTGTTTTGCTCCGGATTAAATGAAAATGCAGGGTTGCCATATTGAAACATTTATCGCTAAAAAAAAAAAAAAAAAAAAAAAGCCGCCTTGGCGAAGGAGAGTAAACTGCATTTCACCCTTTATTTAGAATGCACACGATAAAATTAGTTTATTTAAGCATAAATTATTTTTATTATAATAATTAAATTATAATAATTCCAACATATTAATAATAAAATACTTGTACTATAGTGAATCTCTAGCTTAAAATAATAATAATATGTATGCTGATCACATGAAATATTACATGAATTATAATTAAGCAATCCGAAACTAGTGTTCTGCAATTCGTACGAGTGCGAAATGCATTTAAAATATATGCCTAAATTTTCGTTTATCCCTAATACATCGTGTATAACAAGCTAATTTTTTTATTTTGTTTTTCACAAAATTTATCTTAAAAAAAAAGTTTCCCATACTTAAATTACATCAAAAAAATATCCAAAACACATTACGTTCCTATTCATTCATAGCAATGAACTTGAAGTTAGCGCCCTCTGGCGAAATATGTAATTTTTTGGATATGGTTTCGTTGGTTGATTTCCACACTATCTCTTCTAGGCACTGTATCTGTGCCAAAAAAAATTTAAAAGTTGCAGTTAAATTATTTTACAATATCTATGTATGTGGAAAGACATTTACCCTAAAATTTAAATATTATTCATTTTTGTGGTATTAACTACTATATACGTATTTAAGTTAAATGTAAAATTTTTTCCTAAAAATGCTCTCACTCATTAAAAGAGAGAGAGAGAGAGAGAAAATAGCTCTTGCAAACATCGCTCCGTCTTGTTTTTTTTTTTTTTTTTTTTTTTTTTTTTTTTTTTTTTGTTGTTTTGTTTTTTGTTTAGAATCGCATTGATTGGCGACAAAAGTAGATTGAAACACCCAATTGAACAAACAACATACAAATAACAATTAGAGCCTTTTTTTGAAAAATTAATTCTGCGAGTTTCTTCTGTAAAACACATAACGGAAAAATTAGTTTTAAAAATATTTTTAAAAAAAGAAAGAAAAAAATACTTATGTTTTACCATTTGAAATGTTTGAGATGCTGTTTTCTTTTAATCTGGCTCTAAAGAAATAAATAGCCAAATATTGTCTCACTTCAAAACTTTCTTTCACATTGAGTTACTTTTTAAATATTATAAATAGTCTTTTTTTTTTTTTCGTTAAAGATAAATATTTTCCTTTCATAATATTATTTTGCATTAAACGGATTTCTTTTCTTTTTATCATTATTTATTTTAAATCAATGAATTAACAGTTTTTTTTTCGAAATGTTTATATTATTTTCCATTAGAGAAAGCATTTCATTTCTTTTTTGAAATATAATTATCGCCAAAAAATTAGTTGTTGCAACCCTTCCGTCAAAAATAACCGAAAAATACGAAATTTAGTACGAAAAATCAGAGTTATCCCTGTATATTTGTATCATAAACCTCCGCAAAAATATTTCCTATCGAATGATATAATCTGCAAAAAGATCCATCGGGTAGTTTTATAAACACTCGTTTGGAAGTTTCAGAACTTCTGCTTTATAATATATATGATAATGGATGAACATAAATGTTACACTTCCTTGACATTAAACCCGCTACACTTGTTTTGTTAAGTGATCAAATGATTTTAAATTTATTTGTTCTTTTGTTATTTAATATAAATTTTATGCCAATAAGCTGCCAATGACTCTCGAGGTAAGGCATTTGGCTGCTCAGCAGCGGATAGAGAGTTTAAATCCCGTCGGATGTAAGTTCGTTTTGTTTAGAAATGCTTTTGTGTTAAATTATTATTCCTTCGGGAATATTCTTACATTAATTGTTATTCAATTTCTAGAATTTTTCTAGTTGTGAATGTTTCATTTGAGAAATTAAGTTGAATTTATTTAATTGGTATGTCTTTTAATTCTTTTAATAAAGTTCTGTTCTTTTTTCGTTCAAATCCGTGGTTTATTTTGCTCTTGATATTAATTAAGAAAAATATAATATATAATTTATTAAAGTTACTTTATGGTTGTATCCGCCGACATTATTTGGTTAAATAAAAAGCATTTAACTCCTTACAAATTTCCGCTAACATTGATATTTTTGGTACCTTCGTATTAATGCCATCGCAGTAAAAGTTGTGCTAATGCGCCAATAAAGAGTGATCTTGTTGTTCGTGCCTTTTTAGTGTTTTTTTTTTCTTTCTTTCTTTCTTTTTTTTTTTTTTTTTTTTTTTTTTTTTTTTTTTTTTTTTTGCTCATTTTGACGTCATTTTTAGTACTTTAGTACTTTTTTAGCCTATTTTTGATGCCATTTTTTGTGCGCGTGCGAACAAGATTGCTCTTTATTGGCACATTAGCGCAACTTCTGCTGCGGTGGCGTTAATACCTAATACCATATTTTTTATGCTCTTTAATAAATTCTAATATTACACTTAAAATACTTCAATGTTATTCACATACGCGATATCTTACAAATATTTCTTTATGGTTTGATTTGATAAATTCTGCATTAAAATATGAAAACTTTTATTAGTATTCTTTTGTTCGAAATCACCTGAATAAATCAAATTTTATATTTGGTACGTCTCGATGTCATAACTAAACGTCATCATTAAAGTAATCCTTTTCGTTAATGACTTTTATTTTTTTAACCTACATTCATCAATTTTCTAAACTTAAAATTTTTTAATGGCAACATTTTTACTTTTGAGTAATTTGGCGAATAGTTTGGCGATTTCTATAAATGGGTTAAATTGGTCGACCTGATAATCAAGTAGCACCGTACGTAATGTAAATAAAATAGGTATGCATTTTTGGCACAGATGTTATATGCGCACCATGTTGGCGAATTTTTTTTTTTCTGACGCCAATGTCATATGCGCATCGGAGTATTTAACTGAATCCAGAGTGTCGTTATTTTGCTTGATATGTCAACCCGGATGTTGTTCTTTACTTTTTAATAAATAATTTTTTCTTTTTTTTAAATATATAAATTGTTTTGTTCTATGAAACAAATCTTCAAAATAGATAGTGAATATGATACATGAAAATAACAAAAACAAAAAAAAAGGTATTTTTTCACGTGATTTATCTAATTTATTTATTTATGTTACATACATAGCAATTTTTATGTTCATTTAAACTTACGTGCAACAATTACAAGAAGAAACAAATATAAGAAAAAGACTATCTTCAGCTGAAAATTTCAGACAAAAATTCGATTTTCTCAGCGACCGACAAACATACAAAGATGAAAAAAAAAACTGTTCTAAGTTTTACCATGAGGATTAAAATAAACCAAAAACGAAGTTAATCCATCCACGGAAACGTTAGCTAGACTTAGTTGAACTTTTTGCTTTCATTTTTTCATTAAAAATTAAATAAAAAACTATTCGAAGCTGCAGTAATTTTTTGAATGCTATCATTTGATTCGTCTCGTCGAGTTCTATCTTTTAAAAAAAATGTCACTGCCGTATCTCAACTGGTTCGCCAGAAATTTTAGAAAGTTGTTTGCACTTTCTATTTCTTAAACATATTATACCAAACGCTACCGCGTTTGCTATGACTAATGTACTTATTGCATGTTAAAATATTTTTAAATGCTGATAATATATGTGAAATCTATGCATGTAATATAAATTTGATGACGGTAAAAAGGATAATATTTTTAGATTTCGTTGAAAACAAAAATTAGGATTGTGTCACAGTTACACTATATCCGATGATTTTTTTTTCATTACTCTGTGCCAAAGGTGAAACCCTCAATTAATAATTTCATCATTTCATCATTTATATTGCAAATTACTGATGACGCATAGGAAATTAGTTAAATTTTTTCGATAACTTGAAAAGTTAAAGTTAAACTTTAGTTCTGAAAAATATTTGTTTCAAGAGTTGAGACAAAATAATATTAATTACTGCATTTATTTTTGTAATTATTTTTATAAATTTAGTTAATAAATTCCTTTTAAGTTTTTTATTCCTGGAATTTGACGGGTTACGGCTCGTAATAATAATAAACTTTCACAAACTTTTATTAAGTGTTCCTTATCCTTTAGCAAAATTTATTTTGCAAAGACAATCCTTAAAAGCACAAGCAAAAAATTTATTTATAGGGAAAAAATATTTACTATCAAGTCTCTGATTAGCAGAAATATTTTTGACGAAACAGGTCTGTAATGCAACAGTATTTGTAAAAGAAAACTCAAAACATATAACAGCCGTTACGTAATGGGATTTTGAAAGAAGAGGTTCAAGAATTTCAAAAATTTATTTCTTAAGGGAAAAAGGAAAATAACTATTCTCATCATAAATAAATTTTATGTGCGAAAAAGTAAATTCGAAAGCGTAAAATAGCTTAGGGGAAATTGCATTTTGTACATAATACACGCCAGTAAATTACATTATGTCGCACTTTTAAGAAAATCATTTTATTTCTATTCCTTTTTTACTAGTATGCAAATAAAAAATAAAACGTAGATCAAACGTCCATAAAATATAATGTAAAAAATCCTCGGCGGCTTGGCCTACAGGCGGAGATAAATTCGAAGTTAAGTACTAATTTCACCCCCCCCCCAAAAAAAAAAAAAAAAAAAAAAAAAAAAAAAAAAAAAACTAAATAAAGTTTAGAGATATAACCAGTTTCTTAGCTAAGAATGAGCTCTAGAGACCTAAACCTTTTTCTGAAAATTTTATTGTTGCTAACGTGTATGAATTTTTTCCAGCACTAGAATTAAAAAAGAAATTTATGTCTTGTTTCATCATTTAAAAGCGTTAGATTTTGGCAATCGTTTTAGGTAATATTTTCTATTAAATTTTTGTTGTAGGAAAAATCCGTACAAGTTGACAGTCATGAAATTGTAATATACACGTATACACACAGGCACGTATATGGAATAGATTTAAAAAAATTGAAAAAAAAAATTCAAAGAACATCAAAATCGTAAAACATGCCAATATTTCCATAGTCGAGTTTTCATCGTTTTTTCAAACTCACATAACGTTATTCACCTTTTGACATCGATTATATTTCCAATATGACTTAATATTCACACGTTTTAAAATTTATCAATCTATTTATTTCATTATCAGTTTTCACGTAGAAATCTCGCTATAGAAATTATCTGAATCTTTTAACAGCCTTGTGTATGATATAGAAATTTGTATCTATTAACAACATGCATTCCAAAGTTTAGTTCATTTGGAGATAAATATATTTCAGAAAATTCCCTTCAACAATTTCCTCTAATAAGGATAATGATATACAAATACTTCTGTGCAACTCTGAATATGAGGTATAGAATTTACATAGAGAGAGTAATATCAAAAACAAATTAAATTTAAAATCGCATATTGGATTTTAAAATGTGCTCTTCGGCAATTATTACGCAAAATGGATTTCTTTTGTGTGTCCCAGTAAATTAATAAAAAAATGCTATGGATGTACTGTTTTATTGTGATCGTGGTGAAATACAGCAATTTATATCAATTTCGATACATTTAAAATAATATAATGTCGTTAAAATGCTCTCCAAGCGATTTTTCCCCTTATACCATAATGTAATCGAATTTCTTTAGTGCCTCTGTAGATGAATCATTAATCATACATACTTCATATTCAATACTAAAAAAATTTTTCGTCACCCTAAAATAAGCTTTATCAATTGCATGAAAATCCGAGTGCATTTACAGGAATTAGAGCTTGGACAGATCTGCAAACAAATTAAATAAACACTTTTCAACTTTGTTGGAAAGTGCTAACAACAAAAGAGTATGTACACATATATCTTGCAGCATAAAACTTTTTTTTATTTCGTTTTATGATTATTGTATAGACATAGTATAATCTTAATTTTATGGACGACAAGTATAAAATTCACACATGTTAATCTTTTCACTAAAATCATCTCTAAAATATCTGAAAAAAGGGAAAATAGTAAGAAACAAGAGTAAATACAGGAGTAATATACAAGAGTAATATACAAGAGTAAATATGATTTCCGGAAATTGTGTCGACACTTATCAGCAGCAAAATTTAGATGCAATATTTTCTGTCAAACTGCCAGATAATTTTCATGGTTTTTTTTTTTTTTTTGGCATCCATATTACAAAAGCATATAACTTAATTTATAGAAGACGCTATATGATTTAATTGTTTGCAATGGAATGTCAACAAGTAACCGCCCATACATTACATACGTGATTCTATATTTACATTCTGTTAATACCACTATGTTTTTAAAATACATTATTTTAAAAAATTAACCTCATGCATTAGTGAAGAGTAATTACAAATTGTTCGTATCAATGTCACAAAACCACATCACTTGATTTACATAAAACGCCTAAATAACTTGTTTGCAGTGAAATGTCAGGAAGTACATTGCATACATGATTCTATTTTTATATTTAGTTTATACCATGACGTTTTTAAATTACTTTATTTTAGTAAATTTTCCTTGCACATTAATAAAAATCAATTACAAATTATTCGTATCTATGTTACAAAAGTGCGTAACTTGATTTACATAAAACACCTATATAACTTAATTGTTTGCAGTGGAATGTCAGCAAGTAGTCGCCAATACATTATATACAGGATTCTATTTTTATATTCTACTTATACCACTATATTTCTAGAGTAAATTGTTTCAGTAAATTTCCCTTGCACATCAGTATAAACCAATTATAAATTATTTGAGAGAAAAAAAATTATATCAATGGAAAAAATTCGCGGGAGAGATGCTTGTGACAGGAAGAAGTATCTCAACATCAAAGTATTGTCATCTTTCATGATTTAATACTTGCAGGTCCAGAAATCCTTTTTAGTATATACCTAATATATCCAACTCATCAGTGTATAATAGATGTTAAAAGTACTTTAATTAAAATTATGTACTACTTACAATACAAAATAGAATTAATTTCCTACAGTTTCGAACAATAAAACTTATTCATCATCAGGGAAACATTAAGAGGCAGAACTAACACGCTACCTCTTAATGTTTACCAGATGATGAACAAGTTTTATTGTTCGAAACTGTAGGAAATTATTTCTACTTTGTATTGTAAGTAGAACATGATTTTAATGAAAGTTTTTTTTATATCTATTATACATTGATGAGACGAATTTATGGTGCATGTATTATAAAACAGTGTAACAAGTCCTTTTAAAATATCCTTTTTAGACTTAAAAAAACATTTTTACACCTGATTTTTTTCAAACTACTTCACTTATTTATTTAAATTAGCTCTCCCTGAAGGTGGACTGCTTTTGATACAAATATTGTTACCAGTGTTGAAAGAATAGTTGCGTGTAAGTCAGCACACGGACTGAATATGAACGCAACAAACTTCTACCAATAAAAAAAGTATACATTTTTTTTTCTTATTCGTGACAGAAAGTTTGCATGAACAGTTCGTTTAACCCTTCGCCGATTTTCCCGTACATCATACAGGCAACGTGTTTTTGCCTATCATGATTTATCCTTCTCACCAGTAAATGTTAATTGAAAATTTTGTGTTATTTAATCTGAGCATTCTGATTCCATTATATGAAAAATTCCGTCTTGTGAAAAAATTAAAAATTCTGCAAGACACTTGAAAAAAAGGAAATATTTGAAAGTTAAAAAAAAAAATATTTATCAATAAATGGTTTGAAAAGGCAAAAGCATCTATTAAAATTTACTCTTTGAAGTTTGCATTGGCTGAAATCAGGCCCTGTGAATCGATCTTTCAGATCACCAAAATTCTATAGTTATGCATTATATGTAAGGTGGCTGCAGATCAAAGAAAATGCAGTACATAATAAAAGTTTAAAACAGTAATTACTTACAGAAAAAATTAAACTTTTAAAATCACCGTATTAAAAAAGGTAAATATTTCTATAATAAAATAACGGTCTTCACCTCTTTTTTCGATTGTGGTTTTTCTTGATTTGTAATAACCCTGATATGCAACAGGATTGCTCATACATTTCTGTGTGGAAATGTATACCAACAAAATCTCCGAAAGGAAAATCTTAGTATTAATAAATTGTAAAGATCCTCTCTGAAAAATAAGGTAATATTTGTGCACTAAAATCTGGTAACTTTGTAGCTCGCATATCACTGACTGAAGACCTCTAAAATATAACATATTAAAACTTTTCTTATAAAAATATCAAAGTAACAGTGAAAATACTTTTAAAATCCGTTCAGTAAAAGGTGTGCAATTTATGACACGTGATAAGCTCAGTGTCCATAACAAACATTTTTTACCATATTCTGACATATTTGAAAAGTTTTTATGAATTCTTCTAACTCGTTTAAATATAATCGGGGTGTTATGAAATCGATACATTTATAGCGATTGACTATAGTGTGTTTGCTATTGAAAATGAAGCATTTAGCACACTTCATTCTTTGACAGGGACATTCAAAATAGTTCTATTACATTGTGCTCTATACCTATGGGAAAACAATCGCTTGTAATGTACGTATTTTAATAATGTTACTTTATATTACTCATATTGGTATTAATATATATTACTGAAATGCTTAAAAATCTTTGGTTTATGTAATGCAAAATTTCCAATAAAATTTTACTGGTGACAATAATAAATTGGAATATCGATGTCCGTACGTGGTACGAGCAAATCATGACTGGCAAACACACGTTGTCTGTACAACAAACGGGAAAAACTCTGAAACTATAGGCATACAAATTTTTGGTTTATTATTTGCCACCGGATAAAACATACAGAAAAAATAAATCTAATATATAAAGCCGGCCTAGCCAGGCGAAGCCGCATTCTGAAATAGTTCGGATGTTTATTCAAGAAATTGAGGTAATCGGTATCGATGCCTCTGGAAAAACGTGGAGCGAAGAAAATGAAATTATTATAATCAAAAACGGGTAAGCGCCATAAACTGACCTCATACATCGATTGCGTAAAACTCTTACTAAAAAAATTGGTTTGAGTCTGCGTTTTTGGTGCAAATGTTGAAATTTTAGATAAATTTTGTATTCCTTTCAAAATAAATAGATAAGATCTCCTATAGATCAACTTATTATTTAAAAGTGTTAGTTAAACATTTATTATTGACTACTTAACACATCTAAATTATCAAAGAATATCTTTAGTTTGCATAACTGGGGTAAAATCGACAACTTTTGAATAAAAAAACTGCGTTACTACTCTATTAGGGCATATAACGAATTGCTGTTTTGAATATAGATCTCAGGTAGTTGCTTTCAAAACTATCGTTGACATACCTAGTGGAGGTGACTGCATTTCCAATCGCCCAACTATCTAGGCACAGTGTTTTATTTATACATTGAATTGTGGTTATTTTTTTTAATTGAAGGCTGGCATAACATTTCTATCTACCAACTTACTTTATATCTTCTTTGTATAACAGACCTTGGATGATGATGCTGAGATCTTCACGTAAATTTTTATAGCTTGTTAAAAGATGACACACAGAATAACGCATGGAGATATTATTATAGGAAACTATGCGGCCATCTCTTTACCAAAATTTAATCCAATCAATGCATAGTGATTGGAATTTCTGTTATTACAATATTTTTTCAATGAATTATATTTTTTACAACATAATGGTTTGCTTCAAAGATATTTTTAGGTATTTCAACTTCGAGCATACCATCATTTACTCTACCTTTTGCATTGATTACATGCTGAGAAGGGAGCTGTTTAATGTGATAACGATCGTCAGAGAACATTGCAATCGGAATCTGTTCTGCATGTGCAAAACAACCATTGGCCTAAATAACTTTTTTTAGCATTTGTTTTTTCGTTTTCTGTGTTGTTTAGTAGCCAAGTAATTTACCATTAACTTTTAGATCCCTTCTTTAGAAATGGATTACATTTGATGATAAACCATCCTGGGGCGCAAACTTGGAACACAGTAGTTTTTGAGGAAATGTACAAACTATAACGGGCTAATTCCATGAAAATATGTCATGCCTGTCACATGCAACGATTTTTGCCTACCAATATTTTTGAACGGAAGAATGTGAAACGGAAAAAGAATGTGATTTATTTTATCGGAGATGTCTTATCAGTTGAATAGAGCGAAGCGAACTTTTCGAAAATAACGGTGGCCAACAAGCATAAATTTTTTTAGCTGTGTGACAGACATGACAAGTTTTCATGGAAATGTTCAATGATTTACAAGTACTCATTTAAAGGCGGGGGGGATTACTACTTGCCATTGCAAGCCATTTTGCTTGGGACAAGCTTAAAATGGATTTTATTAATGGATCATATGCGACTTCCACTCCAGTGAATTTACACATCTTCATTTGTTAAACATGATTCATGAGAAAAAGTCTAACCTATATTGATTCACCGGACGAATTGTAAAAGTCTTTTCCCATGTTCTATCCACTTCCCATTGCAAATTTTATAACTCATCTATCTATAATAATAGAGACAAGTTTGTGTGTGTGTTAGCGCTATTCTGAAGAGACCGCTCAGTGTACAGTTACAAAATTTGGAGGGAAGGTACCTCTATACATGTAGTTTGGCACCTCAAATGCCCAATTTTTGATTTTTTGATTGAAATTTTTTAATTTAATTTTTAGGCGATTTTTAGCGTTTTTTTTATGTTTCGAGGCGATTTTTCCATATTAGTGAAAGGAATACGGTTTCATTCTTTTCACTCAAAATAGTAATTTTTTTTCTCTTTTCAAAAGAGTTTATTCGGAATTCGTCGGGCTATTTTTGATTTTTAGCGAATTTTTATAATGCGATTTTTAGTGTTTGTTCGCATTTTACGGTTTTTTTTTGACAATGATAAAAGCCTTATGAACTACATTTTGTCTGCTATGATTTTTCAATTTCAGTGATTTTTAACGCGATTTTCGATGTGATTTGTAGCGATTTTTTTTATTTTTTGTGCGTTTAGCATCGGTTTTTTGTCATTTTTGTCTAAATTATAGTTTTTTGTATGCATCATGATATTATCTATTCTTGAACTGCAGGTTAGAAAAGCAAAAAACATAAAATTAATGAATCAGCAATAAAGTTAATTAGGATATTCACGGTAATCTATAACAGTAAAGAGACAAGTTTGTGTGTGTGTCAGCGCTGTTCTGAAGAGACCGTTGCATGTAGAGTTACAAAATTTGGAGGGATGGTATCTCTATTCATGTAGTTTTGCACCTCGAAGCCCGATTTTTGATTGGAATTTTTTAATTTAATTTCTTAGGCGATTTTTTCATATTAGTGAAAGGAATATCGTTTCATTCATTTCACTCAATATAGTATTTTTTTTTTAATAAAGTTTATTCGGAATTCTTGCGACGATTTTTGATTTTTAGCGAATGTTTTATTGCGGTTTTTGGTATTTCTTCACATTTTGGGGATATTTTTTGAGAATCATAAAAATAAAATTGATTCAAACTTTCAGCCTAATGAACTAAATTTTGTCTGCTATGATTTTTCACTTTCAGTGATTTTTAATGCGATTTTCAATGCAATTTTCGATGTGATTTTTAGCGATTTTTTGATTTTTTATGCGTTTAGCATCAAAATTTTTTGTCATTTTTGTCGAAATTATAGATTTTTGTATGCATTATGATCTTATCTATTCTTGAAATCTATATAAGTTCCTCTCCCATTTCCCATTGCAGTCTATTTGAACATTTTTACCGCTAAATATTATTTGTTCATTTTTTTAAATCCATTTTTCACAGCGTCAGTGGCCGCGTACTACAGACAACGTAATTTCATGTATTTCGAGTTAGAGATAAAATCACAAATTTCATGTTCTTTTAATATTATTATCACGGAACCGTGCAACGCCGGGAGGGTCAGCTAGTAACGAATAATTTCGAAAAAATATTTCCTTTTTAGTGAAAAAGGTATCCAGCAGAGATCAAAAATACCTGTCGAATATTTGCAAAGTTACATTATCGGGAAAGTTATTTCTCATACGAACTAGCGAATAAAATTCCAGAAAACTTTTCCCAAAAAATATAGCTCACAAAAATAGAATTTTCCGCCTTTGTATAAGCACTAATTGATTGACAATCAAAAACTGTAAGTTAACTCACAAAATATATTATACAAATTTATGTCCTAGAATGGTTTATACCAAATGTAAAGCACATCCAAAAAAGGATCTAAAAGCTTACGGGAAATTACTAGACTACTAAAAACCAGAGCAATATAAAACAAAAACAAATTTACACAACGAGACCTAATTCTGATTGCAATCTTCTCTGACGATCATCATCACATTAAATTGCTAAATTCTCAGTTTATCATAACTGATGGCATAAAGTCAGATGGGATAAAAGGGTTAGAGGAGTAAAATGAGTAATCAAAAAATATTGTTCAATTTTTTATAATTTTATATCTATAATTTTCAAAATTACATATGATTTGCTTGATGTTTTAGCTTGTATCTTTTACGTCATTTTTGTTTTTATCACTTGTTCTATTTGGTTGCCAATCTTTCGCGGACAATTTTGTGTCATATGTAGTTTGATTAAACTTCTTTTTGCAGCTTATAATATTTGACATAAACTCATTATTTCGTTAAGCACTTCTCATGCTTTTCCAAATTACAAATAAGAAATTGTCTTTTGTTTTTATTGTTTTATTTTAAAATTTGTAAATGGGGTAAAATGAGTAATATGTTAGGTTTAACGTTTGTAGTATTTTAAAAGTGTTACATGAAATTTTTTATAATAAAATTCTTTATTTTACTGGAATTAGAATAGCATAAGTTTTAAAAGTATTATAGAATTTATATAAAATGCACAGTGCCTTACCTAGGCTATTATGCTTTTGATAAATATACTTTTTACGGTTAGTATATAAAAGGGTGAGTATGTGAGCTGAAAATAAATGGAGTATGAAAATGTTTTTATTTACTCCTAAGCTTTATTCATTGTAAAATTATTATTTATTTATTAACTTCAAAGAGACGGCATTAATAAAAGCGATAAGCAACCCTGCCATATTATAAAAGATTAACATTCATGTTTTTAGATTCTGAAATACATATAAAATAGGCACAGTGAAGAACTTGTTTACTAAACAAATATGCTATCATTAGAATATGTTATCGATTCTGTAACTAAGAGAAATGTTTTATATATCATAGGCATTCAATGTACCAGTTTTATTTATTAAAAAAAACTGTTTTTAAAGCAGAATACACATAAAATCAGATATGTAATGAAATTTTGAAAGACGAAGATCATGAATTTCAAGAGATCAATTGGAAGAAAATAAATAAAAATGCAAATCATTTTAAACAAATGCTTATGATTTCGCTGAGAGATTTATTTAATAAATAACGGTTATTTACTAGCAAGCAGTTTCGCAAGTGCACAACAGCTTATGTGAAATTTCAATTTCACTCACATAATGGATGTTAGCAAAATGAGTTCTCCCTCCTTTTCTACACGATCATTTTATTTCTCTTGCGCTTAAATAGTATATAAATCAAAGACGTAATTAAGTTAAATGAATCAAATTCATAATCTATAAACAAGAATGAAAAAAATTATGCGTCAAGCATAGATTATGAAGCACATTCAGAATAATTTAACAAAACTGCACTGTTTAAAAAAGTAAAATATTTCGCCTCATTTCACCATATGGAAATACATAACGCATTTCAAAACCAAATTTCAGCTCTTCCCATTTACAATCGGAAAACTATCTGAATTTTCTGAACCTTCAAAAATTCAAAATTTAAATCGGGTGATAATACGCGAAATACGCCCTAAAACGTTCTAAATGATGATTTGTAAGCAATCTCAGCAAGTATCAAACCGATTTAAAAAATAAGTGTATGTCGATAGAAACTGTTAAAGCATAACAAACACAAGCTATATTTTCAGTTGGTGATATTATTAACAGAGGGTTGTAGCAGAAAAAAAAAAAAACATTCAAAATAGCGATTTTTATTATACTAAAGAGTCTATAAACATTTAATATGGCATGGTAGTTCTTTATAAAATCTAAGAACAGTCGGAAGAAAATTCTAATTTTAAAAGTTGTGAAGCGAAGAGAAGGAGCGAAAAGCGTTCTAAAAAATTCCAAATTACAATTTCTGTGTAAGCTCAAGAAGTAATAAATCGATTATAAAATTAATGATTGCGAATCAGTGATGACACTATCTGATGATTAAATTTATATTCAATACCAGTGCCACTACTACCTAGGATAGATAGGAATAACAAATGTTCTAAAAGATCCTTTAAAACTTTCTAAATAACGAGGGTAATTCGGACGTAACCTCCGTTTATGAATTTTAAAAAATCTAATGCAAATAAACACGTTTTATTACTCACATATGAAAGACACGTTCTTCAGCTACTTCTCAACATAATTGCCATATTAATTAAAACAATTATCATAAAGGTAAATCAGCTTTGAAATTCCATCGTCACAGACTCTTGCCGCCGGCCTATTCAACTGCGATTATTTTTAAATTCAACTCGCACCGCTCTTTCAATCCAAAGAATTTTAACATATTCTTTTATTCATACTAACAAATTTCGAAGTGCTCTCGTACTATTTTGCTTGACCCGCTATTTTTTAAAACATTTTTGGTAGTGCATTTATCAGAAAAATTACATAGAAAATATGTTAAAATTCTTTGGATTGAAAGAGTGGTGCGAATTGAATTTTAAAATAATCGCAGTCTAATAGGCCGGCGGCAGAAGTCTGTGACGATGGAATTTCAAAGCTGATTTAGCGTTATGATAATTGTTTTAATTAAAACGGCAATTATGTTGAGAAGTAGCTGAAGAACGTGTCTTTCATACGTAAGTAATAAAAGATGTTTCATTTCATTAGATTTTTTTAATTCATAAACGGAGGTTACTTTCCGAATTACACTCGTACATTTCTATAAAATTTTAGGAACTACCAAAAGGATTTCAAAATTAATGTGTGCAAATTAATGATGACAGTCCTTTTTTCGAAATAGACATTTTATGTTAGTACCACTACCTCTAGATAGATGGTAGAGCCCTAGAAAAGAAACTTGGATTTTGACGTGATAGTTAATTTTTTAAATGTAAATGAAGAGGATTGTTTCTAAAAATCTAAATATTTCAAATAAATATTGAAATGAGCAGAAAAGTTTCAAAATATTTTCTAAATTATCATTTATTTAAAATTAGCGTTAGTTCTTCGTATTATTTTAAATGTCATTTCGGAATAAGGCAGTGTAATAAGGAAATTTAGTCAAACTGTCGCTTACATAGAAATTCTTTAATTATTCCGAAATATAGTATTACGTCTAGTAAAAGTCAAACATACAAATATCTTTTGGCATATTTCAACTATTACGTGAGCTAAGCCGCGGTGTTCACTAGTATTTTATTAAATTGTAATTTTACAATATAGTTAAGTCTCAAATCGATAAATGAAAATATTTAAACTTTCGGACTACGGAGTCTCTCACTCAAATTTTATTTGGCCAGCACCACTTTTTAAAAGATGTTTCCTTCAAGTACACAATCTCAAAAATGTTCTGATTAAACAGCAAATTTGTTAAAGCAAATTTTATTTTTCTTTTATTACTGATGAGTAAAACGAATTTTCCAACGAAATTTTGCAACGAATTTTCCGCAGAGGAGACAACGGAGTGTCAAGGGTTAATACAATGATAAAAACAGGTTCTGATAATATATTTAAAAAAAACACTTTTATGAATGTAAATAAGATGCAAAATATTAAATTGGAGAGAGCATTCAACATTTGTCTCAATTCAGAAATATTTAAATAATCTAAAAATGCATTTCATTTTATTGATACGTAAATTGGATTAGAATATGAAAATAGGGAAAAAACTGTATAGTGCTTTGATTTTCCAATATTTTTAAACTAACATAAATTTATAATTTTATATAGTTTCCTTAAGAACCGACGATCAGTCCTTTTATGAATCATCTATTACAACTATTACCAGATGTTAATCATGTTTTCTAATTATTTTAACTCAGTCAAACAGATTGGTCAAGTAACTATTCTGGATATAATTTAACTTAATTTTCTATCACTGATTTACGAATTATATTTACTATTAGTATGATTTATTTACGAATCCGTTATGTGTATAACCCAACTTCAATATACGGAATTCTTGGATGTGTTAAAATGTTTAATGAATAATTGTGTATCCAAATTTTAATTGGAGTTCTTTTACCAGAACTCCCACTTGCGCCAATTGTTACGTTTTATGAGCACCACTAATTTAAAAAAATAATGTTTGTGATGTGTTTGTCTTGTCAATTACGTGAAGTTTTATGTAAATTTGGCATGTTTTCAGAACGTGCTGTCAGTAAAACGTAAAAATTGGCGCAAGTAGGAGTTTTGCTTTACCGAAAGTTTTTAATATCTAGCTTCTTTAAAAACAGACCCGATCTCATTGCTAGATGATAGTCTGGGTGAATTACTTTGGTTGGGATGTTGTCGAGATAGCTCAATTAGAGGAGGGTTGGAAATTAAAATAGAGGTTCTGGATTCGATTCTCAGCATGAATATATTTTATTTCCGTTGTAAAAAATCACACTGAACATACTTTCTAACGTTGCACTCTGTAATGTTGTCAGATATTTTATAAGATTGCAATTTTACAATATAGAATAGATCACAAATCGGTAAATATTAATCTTTAATCCAACAATGAAACAGGGATTTTGAAGAGATATTTTTAAAAATATTTATGTCAATGTACATAAGATAAAAAATTTTAAATTGAAGAGAACGTTCAACATTTGTTAGAATTCAAAGCTTTAGATTGATAGAAGCGCCTTTGCGTAACCTAGTTTAGAAAAATTTAGTTCATAAAATTCAATAATTGAACTCTCTAGCGAATACATACAAATATAATCATTTAAGAAACAGTTTTTCATAATAAATTTTTATAAAATACAGAATGTGCTAAAGTACAGAATAATAAATGGCATGCTTTTTTACAAAAATAAGTTTCGTAAGCATAAAAACCATCCAAAAAATAGCATCAGCAGCATTAGGTATGTTATATCTTTTTTTAAATAAAAGCAAGAAAAAAAAGAATGTGCAGCATGTTTGTTTTCTGTTATCTTTTCTTTCTACGTTACCATTTCATTTCGTACCTTTCTTTTTTTTTTTTTTTCTCTTTTGTAGAATGCAAATCAAATGGTAATGTGAAAAGCCTTGTTTATTTCATTTCTCCCCAAAGAAATGAAACGATGCTAGAATTATTTAAATAATCTAAAAATGCATTTCAATTCTTGATACGTAAATTGCATTTGAATACGAATACAGTCGAAAAGTACGGGAATATTTTGTATAGTGCTTTAAATTTTCAATGTTTGAGAACTAATATAAATTTATATTTTCGTTAAAAATTGTAATATTAGAAAAACGTTTTTCTGTACGTAGGGGATTAAAAACGTACTAATTTGCTTCATCCTTCTATCCAAGCGGGTTTTCAAAACAAGCCTATCGATAGAAGTTCTACTGTCTTCGGCAGAGTACACATGGCATTCACTCTTCTTACCACTGGCCGCGAGGTTCTGCTCTCGAAGCTAATAGACGCGAAATGCTAGTTTCGAGCTCAATCGCATCTGTCGGCCTAATCGTTCGGAGTTTTCCGTGGTTTACTTCAAATCTTGGATTTCCTTGCGTAAATAAGCGTTATGTTCCCTTAGAAAGTCCCCCATGGAGGACACTTCCTCTCCCCCTTATTAGGGACTATATCCCTCGTGTTCATAACTAATTGTCATAAATAGAACCATAAACAAAACCATTCGTCTTTGTGTTTATAAATCGTTAACGAAGCGATTAATGCATTAGAGTTTTTCTCGCTTTGCACTAATACACTATCAATACCGTTTTCCATTACAACAGGTTTCTTCTTAATAACTGGGATGTTATTAACGATTTAAGTGTTTCGCGAACATAAATTGATAACACGGAGATGAGCATTTAAATTGTAAATGTCTATGTAAAGGTAAAATGCAATAGAACTTTGATTATCCGAATTTCGTTTAATCGGAACATTTAGTAAACCGATGCTAGTTTCCTGATTTTTTTTTCTTTTTAACCATTCATGTATATGCATTATGCAAGGAAACCTTTCTTTATTAACAGAACAGGTAAATATTTTGCCGCAAATGAAAGTGCTAGAAACATTGCGATAGATTGGTGCTTCCAAAACGTTTTTTAGCACGATGCCAGGTTTTGGAATCTGCAAAGCGAAAGAAATAGTAGAATGATTGAAATTTGAAGTGAAAGATCCAAGTCTCCAGTTTATTAATGGTGAAAAAATCAACGCATAACAACATTACGCAACAACTGATGCTGTTAAGCAGTTTTTTTTTTTAATATTTCCGCAGTCTCAGAAATTAATGCATGGATTTTCATCGAACTTGAGATTTATTTAGGAGCTGATACATATTGTTACTGGCTTGATTTTCGTGTATATCACATAACCGGTGATGCCACTATGGTTTTTTTAGAAAGTATTATCATGTCTGAGATAGAAAAAAAATTAGGATATCGACATCCGACTAGTTTACGTGTGGAATTAAGTTTTTTCCCGCATAAAACCCATGAAAATCAGTAAAACAAGAAATCATTTCTTTGCTCCTCAAGTAAAGTTTCAATATTGCTTTTAACCCCTTAACTGATTTGCCTGAACGCTGTTTGGGCAACTAGAAGTTGGCCCAAACTGGTTTGCCCGTACGGCGTTCGGGAATCGATATTTTCTCTTTTCTCTTTGCGATATTTTTCATTCTTTTAAAAAGACTGTATTATAATTATTTTTCAGTAGATGACTCAGCTTGTCTGTGAGAATGAAATCTTCTATCCAGATTTTTTTCTTTGTTAAAAACCCACACTACTGATTGAAAAAGATGATAATGTAAAGTGTAGGGGGGGGGGGGACGTTCTTTCCAAATATCTCGCTGAAATTTTAATATTTTGTTTCAAATTGTACGCCACAAAAAAAGATAACTAAATCAAAAACAACATTCGAAACTGAGAAATTTTAATTTACGTTAAGTTTGTTTGAATTAATTTTTTTTTTTTTTTTTTTGTAAAATCTGTAAAACAGTCTTCATTGATACAGAAGTGGTTGCAAAATGCAAACATTTAGGATATTTGTGTTTCTAAATTTCAAATAAAAAATCGTTTTATATCATTAATTATGGTAATAATAAAAATAAATATGCATTTTCATACTCTATCAAGTATGATGTTTGATTATAATATCGGAATATAGGAATTTTTTGGGAACATTTCTGGTAAAACAATCGACCAGTTAAGGGATTTAGTCATAGGCAGATTGTATTTTTTACTTTTATTCGCCTCATTCAAATGTTTACTATTCTCACGTTGTTTATTTTTTTTCTACTTACGTAGGAAAATAGTCGGATACGCCAATACCAAAACTTTGCGATCGCATATATGTTAATTCTACCTAAAAATGTGCATACTCGTGCTGCCGTAGATTAAGTGATTCGCACAAAAATCTATTCACTAACAACTTTTGTCTACTACTTGAATCTGAAATTTGAACAAATACCGTGCATTAACTTCTCAGAGAGAGCTAATGTAGAAAAAAAAAAAAATTACATGACGGCACCACTTGTTGTTTAATATAGACCAAAAAACAAATCAGCACCAATTTGTATCAGGGGCTGTCTTAATCTGAAGTTTGATACAAATTCGTGCATTAGTTCTTGAGATACAGCTATTACAAAATCTGAAAACTATACCTATTAGGCGATTTACACGAAAAACTGAGAAATTCATATCTATAGCAAGGACTTACTCAATCTGAAGTTGGGTAAAAATTCGTTCATTAATTCTTGAGATAGAGCAATTACGATAATAATGAATAATGTAGTATATCAGCGCCACCTGTTAAGCAATTCACACCAAAAAGTAATCAGCATCAAATTATATCACGAAATTACTGAATCTAAAGCTATATGAAAACTAATATCTAAAGCTATATAGTTCTTGAGATAAAGCTATTGTGAAAATCGTGAATAATGTAGTGTTACAGTGCCACCTGTTGAATGGTATACACCAAAGACTAATCAGTTGCAGTTTATATCAACATCTAACTAAATTAAAATTTTATGATATTCCGTGCATTAGTTCTTGAGATAAAGCGCCCCCAATAGTTTATAAACATACAGACTCAAAGACTGACAGAGAAACTCACAGACAGACATTTTCTAAGAACCATCGAATCGTGTTCAAGAACTTTTAAAAGTATAAATAAACCAAAGACCGGAAATTGGAAGTTTTCACTAATCCAATATATGTATATATATATATATATATGTATGTATATATATATATATATATATTTGTAAAGTCAGAAGAAAATAAACAGATCAAAACGGCAATTGATCAACTATTGGATTGAAATCGATCAAAAACTGGAATCGCCTGATCAACTACTGGAATGGCAATTGAAAAAAATATTTATTTATAATTTTACTACTAATTTAATTTCAGCGGATTTAATTGTTGTCTATTATAGGACATTCAACAACCACTGAATTGATCAATATTTTTGGAAAACTCTCAAATAACGGTTACTTTTTTTATGCCTTTTACAGAATTTTTAATATTTTATCACCGGATTTCCAAAAAAAAACTTTTACCCTAATTGGATCAGAAAATGCTCAGATTAAATAATATAAAATTTACAAGAAAAATTGATTGGTGAAAATAATAAATCATGACTGGAATATGGATGATAGTACACGGTATGGAAAATCATGATTGGCAAAAAACACGTTGCCCCTATGACGCTCGAACAAATCAGGGAATCGGTTAACCCCTTGGGGACGAGCGACACGTATATGTGCCGCAAAAAGGCTTAAGAAACCGTGTTTATCCTCACCAGTAAAAATTTACCGTAAAATATGCCTTATTTAATCAGAGCTTTTTTTTTTTTTTTTTTTTCGATTTCACAAGGTATAAATTTCTGTTTTTAAAAACTGGTGACAAAACATTAAAAATTTCGCAAAAGGCTTCCGTCACGAAGGGGTTAAAGGTTGTAGAAGTCATGTTAGTTTACTTCTAAAACTTAAAAAGAAGGAAATGTAATGAAACCCTCATAGCACCGACCTTATTTGATCTCTTACTGGGTCGGTGTCCCTATATATTTTTATGTACAAATACTTTTTCTAATGCCTAAAGGAGAATAAAATCTGGCAATTAAATGAGTAACATACCAGAAAGAGTACTGCAATTGCAATGGAAGCATCCCTGTTACATAAATAAAACTGTACATTACAATATTCCTTACAGGACATCTGTTTTGGAGAAATTTTGTTTTCTCAATGAAAATAATTGTTATGAATAACAAGATATTGCTTTCCAGTATTTAAGAGTCCACAATAGTCACAGAAAAATTACTCAAAAAGACCCGGATGACCATGTAAAGTCTATGGGAGCGTTCTTTTCTAATATCTCGCTCAAATTTTAATATTTTTGCATGATTTTTTTGCACAAGATAGCTGAGGACGACCTACAACCGGGCTAGTTTTTACATTTTCGATTTTGCTTTTATATTTTTTATATTACGATAGTTTTAGTTTCAGAACCGGTTTAAACCGGTTTTGAAAGTTAAAGTAATTTTTTTAAAAAAATCTGAAACCAAAATCGAAAAAGTAAAAACTAGCCCGGTTTTGGATCGCCCTCAGCTATCTTGTGTAAAAAAAATCATGCAAAAATATTAAAATTTGAACGAGATATTAGAAAAGAACGCTCCCATAGACTTTACATGATCATCCGGGTCTTTTTGTGTACTTTTTCTGTGACTATTGTGGGCTCTTAAGCGCTTCCTTTATTAACCCATACAACATGCAGTGCCAAACACGATTTTCCCGTACAACGTAAGGACAACCATAATCCAACCATGATTTGCTACCCTCACCAGTATATTTTTATAATAAATTTTATATTATTTAATCCGAGCATTTTTCTGATCCTGTTAGACTAATTTTTTTGTTTTGGAAAACCCGTGATAAAAGATTAAAAATTCTGTAAAAGACATGAAAAAATGGGCATTATTTGAAAGTTTCTTAAAAAAAATTGATCGATTAATTGATCGGTTAAGAACAAGAGCATATCCTAGGTATGAATGGTTTTTACTTTGTCACCAATAGATACAAGTAATTATCGTCACCTTATTTAATCGGTGATAATTGTTACGAATTCGGCGATAAAATAAGTTGAAGGTTACTTTTAAAATAATAGTGATGGCAATTGTAAAATCCGCATGTACTCTTTGTCTATCAGGCCCGGCGTTAGAAAAAAATTTCGCAAAAGTTACCACCGAAATATTGAAACTAACAAGGAAGGTCTCCATACGGGCATACTCAGAAAAATCTGAAAAAATTACAGAAGGTTCTTCTCATATAGTTATATATGTTTATAAAAAAAATTTCGGCGGAACCTCCTTATAACGTCCGTAAAAAAATAATAAAAATTTCGTTTATTTGGCGATTTATCTCCGGTTGGCGAAAAAAGGAAATTTTGGAAAATACGCTTTTACGCTTCGAATACTTTTTAAAGAAAAAACTTTCTTTGTTCAATTTATTTAAATAAGTTTAGTTTAAGTAATTTTAGTTTTGCATTTTTACTTTACTTTAAGCGTAATTTTGTCATATACGTTTATATGTACTTATAACAAAATGAAATCAATTTATTTTATAATTTAAAACACAATTTAAATTGATTAAAATTGTTCCAAATTGAAAAATACACTGTTAAAAATCTGCTGCATTTTGTTGCAACGCACTCCCTTGCTTGTATAGAAAACGGTTACTTGGCCGTGAAATGGAGCTTTCTCATTGGTTGGAATAGAGATATTATATACAAGCGGTGGAGTGCGTTGCAACAAAATGCACCAGATTTTTAACAGTGTGTGACACGGTCAATTCCCCGGCAGCATTCTCATTGGTCAGAAGAGAGATATTCTATAAAAGTAGTGGAGTGACGTTGCAGTAAATGCTGCAGATTTTTAACAGTGAAGTCAATTAAAATCAATTTTCAGATTCGTTAAAATCGTCTGCTTTTGGCGGGGAAATGCAGTGCTCGCCAAATCCCGCGTCGCTTTCAGCTTTTCACGCCAATTATTCCAAACTATTTTATTTTTTTACATATCTAATAATGTGATTCCGCCGCTAATTTTCACTGATCCTTTATTACCTACATGAGTAGTTTAGTTCGTATTTTTTTCAAAAAATTCTGAGTATGCCCCCAATGGAGACCTTCCTTGTACGTTTCATGCTGATATTCCTAAAATTAGACAAGATATAATGAATGCAAGTACCATATTGACCCACTGTACCCATGAATAGTTTGAATCTTTTGCACATTGTAATTTAATTTAACTGTTAAGCTTCATTAACTGCTTTCCTTTTTTGCAGGTGCGTCGTACGGGCAAAGTGCTATTCACAATCATGATATGCCCGTACCACCTACGGGCATCAATACTCCAATCATAATTTATTACTCTCACCAATAAAATTTTATTGTAAACTTTTTATAATTTAATCCGATCAATTTTCCGATTCAGATAAGGAACCTTTTCTGTTTTGAACAAGTTGGAAATTGCACGTGAAGCGTAGCAAATTAGTTGCGTTCGCACGATAACGAAGTTTTAAAAATATTACTTTCATATATCAATCTCATAAAATTGTAAATAGTGAATTACAATTAAAACGCTCGTCAAATAATGTTCTCCTTATACCATTATGTAATGGAATACTTTTGTGTGGCCTTGTAAATCAATAACAAATGTTCTTTGCACCACAAATTATGTAAGATGTATATTATAATATGTACTTTATAGTTGCATATAAATTTTATTAAGTTCGCATGAGTGTAACATGATTAAAATGCATTTGAAACATTTTTCCCATTGACCGTAATGTAATGGAATACTTTTGACTGTCTCTATAATTGATCTATGCATCCGATTTTCATAAAATTTGAAATAACTCGACAAAATTATGTAATAATTATGCATTTTAAATTTCAAACGTATAGAATATATTTGAATTTTTTTCGCCATTGACCATAATGTAATTGAATACTTTTGATTGCCCCTGTAATTGATCTATGTACACGATTATCAAAATCTTTGAAATAACGCGACAGAATTATGTAATAATTGCGTATTTTAAATTTCAAACGATTAAAATGCATTTGAAACTTTTTTCCACATTGACCGTAATGTAATGGAATACTTTTGATTGCCCCTGTAATTGATCTATGCATCCGAGTTTCATAAAATTTGAAATGACTCGACAAAATTATGTAATAATTATGTATTTTAAATTTCAAACGATTCGGTTGGGTAGTTTTTGCGTTGTTATATGCGGACAGACGGACGTACTGAACGACCACTATAGGTGCTACGTATTATATAATTACGAACGCACCTAAAAACAGGTGATAAAAGGTTAAAAATTCTGTAAAAGACATGAAACAATAGACATTATTTGAATGTTTTCTTCAAAAATATTGTTCAGTTGAGTGGTTAATACAGTAAACCTCGTTAACATGAACACGCTTAGCTTGAATTACTTTTAACATGAACTGTTTTTACAGTCCCCTATAAAGACGAATACAAAGATTTGATACTGATAACATGAACAGAATTTTGATTCCCCTTGAGTTTCATGTTAAAGAGGTTCGACTGTAGTAGGAAAGTATTTCATGGAAGTTCGTATTACAAGATATTAAGTAATTTATTTTTTGCTCTTGAATCTACAAGAATGTAGATTCAGTTTTGCAAGATATATCTAAGGATATTTCAAACTAATCCTTCAGAATGCACGAAACAAAGGATATAATATATTCCTTTGATTCTAAGGACAGAATGCACAAAATTTCTAAATCTGTTTCAACTTAATCTTCAAAAGTCAATGCATCATTGGGCATATTCTGAATATTCGGACATCAATTCCGAGAATTTTCCTAGAAGGTGTTTTAAGTTTGATGGAAAATTTTCCATAAATGAACCCATTTGAATGTTTATAATGGGTGCTTTCAAATTTAATTTAAATCTAAGATTCAGATAATGAAACACTGTATTTGAAAACTTTAATGTTGATATTCAGTTAATGTAAACAAAATCGATTTATCTACAAAATATAATCACTAAATTGGCGCAGAAAGTAAAAAAAAAAAAAAAAAAAAAAAAAAAAAAAAAAAATTAGTTATCAATTAGTTATCAATTAGGAATTTTTTTTAAATGATCCAAGTACTAATTGACCATTAATTTTTAAGAACATTATTAAATGCATTTTAAAAAACTAAAAGAAATCTGATTGACTAATATCTTTAATCCTTTAAGATGCAAGGCACTTCCATTGCAAAAAATGTTAGAATAACTGAATGACACCGGAATATTATTTACAGATTATTTGAAAATAAGAAAAGGCTATTCTTTTTTTCCCATACGTAATAAACGAAAAATAATTATACCGAAATTCTGGTGTCTTTGCGGCATTTCGAAATCAAATTAGAACACTGAAACTCAAAGGATTAAAGAATTACTTTTCATAAACTGTTTGATTTTTTATGGGTGTATATGTGTGTGTACTAGTACATTTTGCAATTTTCTAGAATTGCGTCTAAAAGAAATTTTCTGACAAGTTCTTAGAGATCTCATTAAGAATTACGTTTTAATTTAAAATATTCAGAGCTACCAACTTCTACGTCCTTTTAAAACACATAAACATGTTTGGAACTACAAGTAGTAAAATGTATGCCAAATATATTCAATGTTATATATTACAGCACGCATTGTCAATTATTAAATAAAATTTCTGATTTTAATATTCTTATTTGACCTTGAATAGGCGTAGATGTTGTCAATCATGAATGTTATTTCTTTAACCGTTTGGGGGTGAGCGACACAAGTGCATGCTGGAAAAAGGTTTAAGGATCCTTGTTTATCCCCACCAGTAAACTTTTACTGCAAACTTTGCCTTATTTAATCGGAGCATTTTCTCGATTTAATAAGGCCCAAATTTCTGTTTTTGAAAACGATGACAAATCATTAAAAACTTCATAAAAGACTTCGGTACCGAAGAATTTAATATTATGTTTAATTTAAATTAAACTACTCTTGGTATACTGTATTATATTAAAAATAATTTGTTGGATAAGCGAAAACTTAAAAGTTCATTCATCCGAAATTTTCTAGACACACTACTAGAACATACAGGAAAATAATACTTTTTATTTTTCATTTTTTTTCCGAAGAATTTATTTTGAAATTTTGAGTATTTATTGCGATACATAAAGGTTAGGTCCAGGCTAAAAATATATAGATCTTTTGGAATTTACCAAAACTTTAATAATAATTTAACAGTCCTTAAATAGTTCTTTTTTGGTTTGCTTACCTAATGTATTCATTCAATTTAAGTCCAAAAAAAAAAAAAAAAAATCTTGATTTCATTTTAATAATGGAATCATACGAAACTTAAATACAAACGTTCAAATTCTCGGCCTTGTTGGGTATTTTGGTACATTTTACGCTTGGAAATGAGAAGGAGAATAAAATCGGTCAAATAGTACAAACCAGTACACTATTTTATAAAACTGGTGGGAAATAAACAATTCTGTATAAAAGACGTGAAGCGTGCAGCCCATGAATGTCTTGTCTGCGACAATTAAGCGGTTAAGGCATTACTCAAGAAACTATTTTTTGGCAGCAGCTGGAATTTTGTATTCGCATATCTAAAATTCTCAGAAATCAATTTCTACTTTTTAAAAAATTGGTTAAAATTCAATTTTTTTTTCAAAAATTCCTTATAAGCCTGTTATTGTCCATATTAAAATTTGAAAAGGCTATAAATTATGACCTTTAAATTTATTTAAATGTCGTGAGCAAGTTTGATTACGATTGTGAAAATGCTATAAAAATAACCCTTAATAATTTTTCATCAGGGAAAAAAAAATTCGTAAATTGATGAAATGATTAACCAACACCGGTATCGGCAAACGACTTTTTTAGAAATTAAGAATTCTTTACTTTAACCTTGCATCATAAAAAAATATTAAAATATTCTTAATGTGCATTGTAATTTCCAAAGTAAATTTATGTGGTCCCGATGTGGAAGAACTACGCCCGAAAAGGCCTGCCCGGCACAGTGGTTCCCATTCCGGGCACACCTACTTTTAATTACAAACTTGCAACGGCACGAAGAATATTCTAATAAAATTTTGCTTTTACAATGAAAACTTAAATCAAAGAGTTCTTAATTTATAAAAAAATCATAAATAAAATTCAGGTGTCAAAACAATTTTTTATTTTAAGAATAGAATTTGCCTGTGTCGGAAAGGCCAGAAAGAGACCATTTTTACAAATTATTGATTCATTCGAAAAGTTATGTCGTGTCAGATAAATCATTCGTACCGGAAGACTGCCAATTAATTATATTAATGCATTCGTGCCCAGCATCTTTTGCGTAAATTTTATTTGGTTGGCACCACTATTTTTAGAAGATTTAAGTTTTGTTCATTAATCGCGAAAATGCATCATTTAAATAAAATTACTGCTTTTCTTTTTTACCGGTGTCAAAAACATAGCTGAATGCACCTTTTAAAGCATCCCTAAAAAGGGACGCTAGGCACTAATGGGTTAAATATTAATTGAGATATATTTAATTTGTAACAACTGACAGGAAAAATTAGTACAAACTGATTTCACCAACGCGACACGACTTCAGGATCGACTCAATGATATAATAAGGTCAAATCAAAAATTTCTTTCAAAAAAGTAAATAAATATTGCGCTGGGGAAAAAGTAATTTCGCTTTTTTTCGTATTTTTTAAACTGAATTTATTTATATAAATTAAACAACTAATCAATAATATAGGTGTTTTTTGTTCGACGACCATTTGCCATTTTCTGGTAAAACCATAATTCCATCAATGTAGAATTTCTGAGAGTTATGGGCAAAAAACTGAGCAAGATGATTTTCACAAGCCTCTTTTGAAGCCAGCTTAATACCATTAAGAAAGTTCCACAGAGAGCAAAACAAATGGTAATCGGTCGGATATAGGTCCGGACTATACGGGGGTGCATCAAAACCTCCCAGCCAAGCTCTCTCTGTTTTTGCCGAGTCACTAAAGATGTGTGTGGTTTAGCGTTGTCATTGTGGAAGACAACGCCTTTCCCATTGATCAATTTTGACCGGTTTTTTTTAATTGCCAGCTTCAATCGCATTAGTTGTTCACAATAGATAGTTGAATTAATGGTTTGGCCAGGTTCGAGCAACTCATGATGGACAATTCCCTTCCAATCCAACCAAACACTCAGCATCATCTTCTTTGGCGTCAATCCGGGCTTTGCCACCGTTTGTGAAGTTTCGACCACGATTTTTAGCACATTGTTGTCGTACGTGATTTACTTTTCATCACCCGTAATCATTTGTTTCAAAAATGGCTCGATTTTATTCCGTTTCAGCATCAATTCACAAATAGAAACTCTGTCCATTAAATTTCTCACTGTAAGTTCATGGGGAACCCAAGTATCGAGTTTCTTTTGGTATCCCGTTTTATATAAATGGTTCAAAAGTGGTTTGTGGTTGATGTTTGGTTCCGTAGCAATGTTGCGGGTAGAAATATGTCAGTCTACCTTGATTTTGTTTTTAAATTTCATCGACTTTTTTCAAGTATTGGCCGGCCAGGGAAACGTTTATCTTTAACATCGAAATTTTCGGAACGAAAACGAGCAAATCGATTCTGACTTTGGCGTTTACTTAAGGAGTGATCACCATAAACGCCACTCAATTTTCGATGAGCTTGCGCCATATTTTGCCCCATTTGGAAGTAAAAAACTAAAATGTAATGAAAATAATCTTCTGGAATCTCTATTTTTAAAGCACAATAACTTTTGACTGTATAAACAGATGACGCTATCCAGAATATTCTAGAGACTATTACCTTTCAAATGCTGTATAGTATGGCTTATTTGAGTAAGTATTACTCGAGATATGCGACTTTAAAGCTATCTGTTGGGAAAAAGCGAAATTACTTTTTCCCCAACCGAATAAATAAAGGTTACACATATCTTATACTGTTTTAAATAAAAATTCTAGTGCAAAATATTTCATAAAACTTGAATAAAATTTTCGTTCTTTCAAGTGTTAAGATCAAATTTTCTTAAAAATAGATTTTAGATATTTCATTTATATATATGTTTTTTCATTCGAAGTATGAAAGAAAACAAAAATGGTTCAGAAATCCATGTTTGTTGGAATTTTGTGAAATAGAACAAACATACTTGTTATCAAAATGTAAAAAAAGAAAAAAAAAAAAAAAAAAAAAAATGAAAATTTGGTAAAATTTTAATTAAGTAGAAACTGTAACCTTACAAATTAAAATTTTAACTATCGTTTTAACTACATATTTAAACTAAAAGTTTAATAATCACTTTAACTATATGTTTAAACTAAAAGTGTAACTTTTACAGTGTATTCTAACGCGTTACTTTTTTACTGAAGCTTAAAATATAAATTTAAACTCTTTGTAACAATAAGAAGCTTCCAAGCATAATTAAACTGTGCGTAACAAAATTGTAAAGTTCCGAAAATAATAAAACTGAATTGTTTAGTTTCTGTATAATTTAACAAACTAATACTTTTAAAGGGTAAATCATCCATATTAAAAGCTGTAGCTTTAAATTATTTTAAAAGCATAAGTAATGGAGCAGACGAAATTTACCAAATGCCTGTAAAAAAAAATGCAATCATTGAATATAATAATACTTGGGGAATTTTCAGCGCGAGAAAATTCGCCTTGCAAACAATATTTGAAATGAAAATCCAATTTCAAGTACCGGCATGGAAGTTTTTCCAAAGGGTTGGCATTTGCGACTCTTAACCCTTTGAGGAGCAGAACAATTCCATTTCTAAAGTGTTGAATTTAAGGGTTGACAACGGAATTTGAAAGCAATTTTTTTAATAGGAAAAAAAAGGTTACATTTCACACATATAATAAACCGAATTTTTTAAAACCAAACTTCTGGTGCTAATGTGGCCTTTGAGTATTAAGATTAGGTGGTTTCATAGACAACCACCCGCATCTCAAAGGCCTAAGCAGTTAAAAATTTAAAATTTAATTTTATTTTTAAATAAATACTATCAGTTTTCTGTTTCACAAATCTAAATAGACCAACAGAAATCGTGTTTAAATAGTGATCGTCACTAAACAATACTTAAATGAAAAATAAAGAAATATAAACAAGATTTAATGCTTTCATTTATTAGAAAAAAAATACAAAAATCACAGTATTTATCGGGAAACATTTTATAGATGGTGTTTTATCAAAGCATATTATCTTTACGAGGGATGTAGTACCGCGGTCGATCACCATTTGTAAGTATCTTTCTTAGGGAATCTAACCATATTTACGCAAGGTTCGAAAAATACATCATTCATAGATGCCAACCTCCCGATTTTTCTCATACCACTTTTTTTATGCAGAAATACAAGCTTTATAGAATCGCAAAACTTACGCAATTAAATGAAGCGAACATTTCTGTAAGATTTTTCTGGTATCCAAAAATCGGCAGCATGGCAAATACGCCCATGTGTAACGATTATGCCGACGAGCGTAATTGGCTTCAAATTCAGCCGCTCCCATCGATATACTCAAGGCCAGAGGATACGAGGTGTGACGTCATCAATAATGGACTGAACTTCTCCCTAGTTTAGGAATTCACACCTTAAAATTTTGTATAGAAATTTTATTTTATTTTATTTTTGGAATAGGTATCATCTGCTAAAACAGTAATAATTTAAATTTACTGGTGGTAATTTGAATCTTCCAATAAAAATTCAGCTAGATGCGGCAATACTCTTTCATTCCGCATCTGGCTGAAGTTATTATTTAGATTCCGAACTATCACCAGTAAGTTTACATAGTTATTATTGCTTTATAAGATGACAGGTATGCCTTAAATAAAATAAACGAAAATTTTTATTCAAAATTTTCCGGTGTTAATCCCAACACTAGTAAGAAGCCGGTCCAGTAGTAATGACATCACACCTCGTGTCTTTGGTCTTGAGTATATGGATTCTTCATTTTGGGAACTACGGGTTTTAACTTATTCTATTGACGATTATTTTCAGAATTTTCAAGCTATGAATTTGCGACATTCACAAAAATTGCTCTATACATTTGGCTAACATAATATGCAAATGAAATTTTGATATCGTTGACGCATACGCAATGAAAAATTATTTAGTAAACCTACTCATTATTCATACAATTTTTATTATTTTTTAATTCTGATTACAGGGTATTATGTGCAATGTTGTTTGTCAAATTTTCAGTAAAGAATATTATTTTATTTTAAGAACTTTGCAAATTAAGCAAAAATCTTGGAAAAATTTGGGACTGTTTTTATAAAAACCTTAATTTCTCAACGAGTATGCACGCTATCGACATAAAAATGAACACAGTTTATTACAATAAGCCATTTAATCACAATCTACAGCTTGAGCGCTTTAGCTACATTAGTTTTGACAGGGTTATCCAAAAGATATTCATTCTTTTTTAATTTGTTGACGGTCCCCTATAAAGCTTGGGGAAAAAATCTTTACGGAAATGTATGACCTGTGCTATTATGTTTATACATTGAGAGTTTCAGGATGATTCCTTATGTACTTTTCTAGATATTTAACAAAATGTCTAAAATCGCAAGTGGACGATCATCATTGGCCAGGTAGTGTATACATGGTTTTGGTTATTTCTATGAAAACGTGTCATGTCTGTCACACAGCTAAAAGTTGCTATGCTTGTTTGCCACCGTTATTTTCGAAAGGTTTTCTTCGCCTCATTCAACTGATAAGATATCTCCGATAAAATAAGTCCCATTTTTCCGTTCTAAAATACTGGTAGAAAAAAATCGTTGTATGTGACAGACATGACAAGTTTTCATGGTTTTAGGTTTATTTTGTGTCGGCCGATAATCTACTCTCGGGATAAAGGCCCTGGGGAGTGCCCTTCGTGGGGGTCTTTCGAAGCGAACCTAACCCGTATTTACGTAAGGTTCGAAGAAAACTACGGAAACTCCGAACGGCTAGGCCGACGGCCGCGATAGGTTTCGAACACAGCTCCGGCCGTCTACCCGTTGAGAGGTTAGCACCTCTCGGCCACTGGTGGGGCCAAGTTTTCATGAAATCAGTCTTTTATTTTTGTATTTTGTAAATACCACTATATTTTAAAGGTATATTTTATAATAAATTTCATTCGCACGCCTTCTATCATGAAAGTAAATTCTTTTATTTAAAGGAAAGTGGTGATATTTGAAATGAATGAGATTGTTCGAATGAGTTTATGAAAGAGATGCCTATTCCTGGAAAGAGTACTTCAACATCAAAGTGTTAAATATAGAACGTAACATCTTTCGTCTTATTTCCGTAATTTGCCAGAATACAAAAGAAAAATGAAAAGTAAATTATCAAATTGAGTTCAATATCTGTAAAAATCCAGAGATAGCTGATTTTTAGAAAAACGAGCATCATCAGAAAATAAAAAGAATGCTGTCCAGTTAAACTGATGGCATTGATATCACAGGCTACGCATACTAATTGTACATTACAGCCTTATATTTTCAGGGGTTAATTCCGTTCGAAAAAAAAATTAAAATAGGGGAAATAACTTCCCTTTTACTTAATTTTTGAACCCACTAAACTAATACGGGACATACTTTATCATATAAAAAATCTATATCCAAAATTAAGAGCAAATTGGAAAATTCTTAATAAAAACCCATTTATATAATTTAAGAGCAGTTATCCCCCTTTTTTTATATTCAACCGTTAAACTTCCAAATCTATTTAGAGATTTGAACGAAATCTGATAATTCTGCATGAAAAACCCATTTATGTCAATTAAAGGGAGGGGCACGACACCCTGTACCCCCTGTTATACATATCGAATAAACTCCAAAAACTAATCAGGGAAGCGCCTTATCGGGATATACTTATATACAAAATTTTATGTGGATCGGATATTTTTATCATGAGTTATCGCGTTACGCATGTACATACAGAATATAAGCTCTCAGGCTATGATAGCCTCAGGCACATAAGCTCTCAGGCTATGATAGCCTGTGAGCTAAAAACAACTGAATTATTAACTTTAATTAGAACGCAAATTAACGATACTGCGTGTAGTGTGAGAGCCGTAATAGATTGTAGTCGGTTTTACAAACTTTAACAGTAACGGAAAGCTATGCTTTATACATTAAAGAGTATAGATATTTTATTTTTATTTGCAATAGGATGAACGTTCTTAATAGAGTGATTATACATCCTTGCGACATAGGAAACTTTTATTAATTAGGTGCTGTAAATGACATGACATTTAGCAAATTTAAGCGCCTGAGTTCGATGGAATTAAGCAGCCAAAGCTTTTAAAGCAGTAAATCTCCATCAGAAATTCTTGCGCAACAAATCATTATAGAAATAGAAGCCTAAAAACGAATAAAATTTATTATTTAAATTAAAAAAGTAAAAAAATTTTTTTTTTCATTAAATTAAAATTTTTGTAGAAAGCGGAAAAAATTTCTTGGTTCACATAAATAAAATATATGTTCAAAAGAAGAAATATAAGCAAACAATAAATATAGCTCTGTAAACAAATTGTTTTCTTATTTAAGAAGATATTTTCTATAAGAAAACATTGGTACAGGCGAATTGCCTGGTCGTGAATTTCCAGGACCTGTACGAATCCTGTTAATAATGTTACCATAATCGTGAATTTATTCGCTATAGAAAAAATAAAGAAACACCTCTACGATAGGCGGATTTTGCATAACTCGTTATAATATAAATGTTCACTCTTTCTGATTGAGTGCCGGTAAATAGCCGACCCAGTCATATATACATGGTTTTATGTTTATATTTTGTAAATAGAACTATATTTTAAAGTTTTTTTTTTTTTTTTTTTTTTTTAAATAAATTTCATTCGCACGTCTTGTCACAGAGAAAATAATATCATTCCTTTAAAAAAAAGTGGTGTAAGCCAAATAAGTTCCTGTAAGAGATAACTATGCCTGGAAAGAGTACTTCAACCGCAAAGGGTTAAATATAACATGTAACACCTTTCGCCTTATTTTTTTAATTCGCCCGAATACAAAAGAAGAATGGAAAATAAATTATAAAATGAAGTTCAATATCAGTAAAAACACAGCGATATCAGATTTTTAGAAAAACAAGCATTAGCACGAAAAAATCAACTGGAATATTAATTTTAATTAAAACGCAAATTAATGATATAGCATGTAGTGAAAGAGCTGCAACAGACTATAATCTGATTTACAAACTTTAACAACAGAAAGCTATACATCATACATTTCAGAGTATAAATATTTTATTTTTATTTGTAATAGGGTAAACATTCTTACTCAAATGATTAAACATCTTTCTGACATAGAAAACGTTTTAAACATTATTAATTTGTCGCTGTAAATAGCCTGACATTTAGGATATTTAAGCGCAGTCGTTTAAAGAATTAAACAATCGAAGCTTTTAAGCAGTAAATCCCCATCACAAATTCTTGCAACAATAAATCATTTTAGAGATAGAAGCCGAAAAACGAATAAAATTTATTAATTAAATTTAAAAGTATTTTTTATATACAATTAAATTTTATGTAGAGAGCGGGAAAATTTTCGTGTGCACATAAATAAAATATACGATCAAAAGAAGAAATATAAACAATTAATAAAGTTAGCTGCGTTGTACAAAATTTTGTCTAAATTAAGAAGAGATTTTCTCTAAGAAAATACTGGTGCAGGAGGATTTCCTGGTCGTGAAATTCCAAGACCGGTATGAACCCTGTTAATAATGCTATCAGAATCGAGAATTCATGCACTATAAAAATAATAAAATACAGAAACACGCCACGAAATGCGGAGGGTGCATAGCTGATAATAAAATAAACGTTCATTTTTTCCGATTGAGTGTCGGTAATTAGCCGCCCAAGCCATAATACATGGTTTTATTTTTATATATTCTACAAATATCACTATGTTTTAAAGGCATTTTTGTAATAAATTCCGTTTACACGTCTTGCCATAATGAAGTAAAATCATTCCTTAAAAAAAGTGGTGTAAACCAAATAAGCTCGTGTATAAGGTGCCTGTGTCTGGAAAAACTACTTCAGCCGCAAAGGGTTAAATATGGCATGTAATATTTTTCGCCTTATTTTCGTAATTCGCTAGAATACAAAAGAAAAAGGAAAAGGAAATAATCAAATGGAATTCAATATATGTAAAAACAGAGAGATAGCTGATTTTACGAGCATCATCATGAAAAGCAATTGGAATATTAACTTTAATTAAAACGCAAATTAATGATATTGCATGCAGTGTGAGAGCTGTAACAGATTGTAGTCTAATTTACAAACTTTAACAACAACGGAAAGCTATTCATCAAACATTTCAGGGTATAAATATTTTATTTTTCTTTGTAATAGGGTAAATATTCTTAGTAAAAGAATTAAACATCTTGTGACATAGAAATCGCTTTAAACATTATTAATTAGATGTCGTAAATGACATGACATTCAGGAAACTTAAGCACCGGCGTTCAATAGAATTAAGCAGTCAAAGCTTTTAAGCAGTAAATCCCCATCACAAATTCTTGCAACAAATCATTTTAGAAATAGAAGCCGTGAAACGAATGAAATTTATTAATTGAAATAAAAGTAAATATTTGTTTTGTTTTCTTCATGAAGTTAAATTTTGTGCAGAAAGCAGAAAAAATTTCTTATTTTATGTAAAATATTTAACTACGTCTGCTGCCTATAGAGGTGTTGCAATTATTAAGTATTTTCATTATCCATAATAATATTTTTCGTCTTATTTAATCGAAACAATCAATCAAATAAGGCAAAGATTATCATTTGAAAACATTGATAGGCAAAATACACACTGAATTTGACCCTTCTATATAGAATTTAACAGATGTGTTTATAAAGTTTATGAAAAAATACATACATATATGAACATATATATAGGTGTTCCATATACACTGGATGAGATTTCCACTTTTTGCACACCAGTAAAATCTTAGAGAAAATGCTATATTATTTAATCGAAACATTTTTGCGATTTAACACAACAACATTTTCTCTAAGATTATACTCGTATCCAAAAAAGCGGAAATCTCATCCCTACATATAGTATGTACTTTGCATACTAGTACTTATATTTATTTTTTGCGTATTTTAATCACAAAAATCGATTTAAAAACACAAGGATTAACATTCTAAAATATTGGTAGGCAAATTATACATTAAATGGGAGCCTTTGTGTATAGAATTTAACACAGTTTATAAAGTTTATTCGTTCCATCTTTGCATTAGAATGAAAAAAAAAATAGATTAAAAAAAAACCCAGAATGATAAGACTTAAGTATGTAAGACTACACTTATGTTTAGGCTCGTATTGTATTATATAAAATGAACCTATTTCCTATTACGCAATTAATGTTAATTATTAGAGTGAACCTTAATCCCTTCGGGACGAGCGATACCTATAAAAAAAGGGCTTAAGAATCCTTGTTTATCCCCATCAGTAAAATTTTACTTTAAAATTTACCATATTTAATCGGAGCATTTTCTCAATTTAATAAGGTATAAATTTCTGTTTTTAAAAACCAGTGACAAAGCGTTAAAAATTTCGTAGAAGCCTCCCGTCGCGAAGGGGTTAAATGTTTATATTGTCATAATAAATTTTTTATAGTTTGCATATTTGTAACAAACTTATTAAACTAGTTTAATTATTAAAAAATAATAAAATCTTAAAAAAAAATCACACAATTTTTGAGCGATATTTGCTCTTGCTTGGTTGTCATAATTTTATCGATTCTTATCTGCAACAACGTTACTACAAGAACGCATTTTTCTATCAAGCCGAAAATTGTATGTAGTTTAAATTGATATGACGGATGGAAATTATTTTTCTCAAAATTATTTCGTTTAAAACTTAAGGAATTTTTTTATCGTTTCTTTATTTAATAACTGATATCAACTTTTATTCAGGGATAAAAAAAATGATGTCTTTACATGACGTAAAATTAAATTATTGTGCGCATAAATAAAAAATATCACTATTAGTATTATCAATGTATGTTCTGACATAAGTTTTCATACTAACTCTAAAATGTATAAATAAATTAATTACTGTTTTCTTTTATTGTAAATTAAAAACAAAAAATGCTAATGGTGTTCAGTTTATTCCACGGGCTACTAAATTTTTCTTTTGATCATCAGTGTCGAAGAATTTCCGGTTGGCGACGTCTAGACAAGATTTTGGCGACGGAAAGAAACATAAAGTAATATAAACACATAGTAATACTTTTTGGGGTCATCATTGTTAGAAGGAAAAAAATGTTTGTTCTATTGTCAAAAAACTTTTGCAACAGAACTAACTACTTCGACTATTATTTGGGGAATTTACGAAGAGTTGATACTATGGGTACAATCAATAAGAAAAGAAATTAGTCGGCAGTAAAATAGATTTACAACATAATCTTACGCAAGACTATAACAAAATTTAAGTAAAGATAAAGAAGTTCTTTAGTAAATACAGTTTTTGTAATTTAATGTCATACGAATCCTAGGAGTAATACTTTTAATGGTTCTATTTATTAATAAATTTGAAAAAAAAAATTAATTTGCTATACTTTGTTACTTGTCTTATCGTTCATTCTGGTGTATAATATTTTATTGCGATACGGAAAAAAGGGTCCATTATTACTTATCCATCATACGTAGTATAGGGTAAGTCTTGCAATCCTTTCGAAAATCGAAAAAATATTTTTGACGGATTTACACGTTTCAGATAGTGGAGATTCCGAAAAACATATTTTTAGGGAAAAAAAAAATGCCGTTCGTCTGTCTGTGTGTCCCCCGAACAAATAGAGATAGAGACTTGAAAGTTTGTATGTACTTAGTATGTAAGAATGGGACGAAGCCTATTTAATAACAGTAACCTCGATTATCCGGAACTATTTTTTAGGCCTCTCGAAAAATTCGTTCTGATGAAAGGTATATAAAATTTTTCGACTTTTTTATTTTAAGGAATGGACGTAAAAGGCAATAAAATGACACAAATTTTGCATAAAGAATAAAGTCGATCGGATTATTAGTTGCTGAGATATTTGTAATCTTGTTTTCCACATTCTTCGATTTTTTATGACCCTGTATTTCATTCAAATTTCAATTCAGAGGTATATTTTAATTGAAATGAGACGCTTAATCCTTTCCAGTATGGTCGAAATCTGTTGTAAAATGAGAAATTTCCGATTGACACCGAAATTCATAAATGAATTTTTTAGATATCTTGAATTCCTTAATTTAAGCTTTTAATGTAAAAGCGAAATTTCACTAAAATATTATTGGTGCCGTTTGCATGTTTGGAATTAAATTTAGGTATCCCAGACCGGGCACAGTGTGCCGGAAAGGGTTAATCCAACGCAGTAAACTGTTAGTTAATATTATTATTTTTTTGGAGTTATAAGGATGTTTATTTTACGCAGTTCGGTACTACTAGAGTAGTTTGGCGCTTTATATAATTTGTCGAAATTGGGACATCATCAATTTTTAATAGAGCATTACTATGTATATTAACAGTATTTAAATTTTGTTTTGGAATTGCAATGCATTGTATAAATAGTTTTCACATGTTTTATTTTCATATGCATATCCATGATGGGTAAGTATTACGGTGGCCTCCAGTGACTAGTTTTTCACTTTGCGCCGAGCATCCTTTACAGAATTTTTAACACTTTAGCAGCTTTTTTCCAAAATTAAAAGCGTCCAATTTTCTATAGAAACTGCCCTGATTAATTAACCTTAATCCTTTGCGACGCAGGACAAATTCTTTGCTTAAGTGTTGAAATAAATGACTGACAATGGAATTTGAAAACAACTTTATTTGTAAATAAGAAAACGCTATTTCACGCATTCAATAAACAGTAATTTTCTTAAACAAAATTCCGGTGCCAATGTGGTGTTTGAGAATTAAAATTAAGTGGTATATCTATCCCTCTGACAGTCTTGCAAAAGGGCAGAATTGTAATGTTGTTTTCTCTTCATTTTGTTTTGATTGCTAAAAAAATATGATTCTTTCAAAATTATAGAAAAATCTTATTTACGAATATGAATGTTATCCTTAAGTGTGTTTATCCTTGCACATTGTATTAAAAATCCATTAAATCAACTGAGTTATATCATTTGAATTATTGCTTGCATTGCAGTGAAACCTGGAGCTTAGGGAACGTCTATAGACGGGCTTGTCAGTGAGAGGGCTATAAAACCACCGCTCCGCAAAGGGTTAAGACACGAACAAATTCAGTTAATAATATGAGAAATTATTGACTGCCATTGGAATTTACAAACGACTTTTTTAGAAGTTAAGAATTACTTAATTAAAACCTTCATTGTATTTATTCAATTTTATTAAAACGTGTTTGGTGCCGTTTACAGGTTTGAAATTAAAATTAGGTATCCCGGACTGGGCACAGTGTGCCGGAAAAGATTCATAGAAGTGACTCAGCCATTATGAAATATTTCAACAGCCAAGTGCCTAACTTCAATATAAAGGCAATAAAGTAGGCTCATTTTAAAATATTTGATATCTGGAAAACTAATAATACGAGTTTTATTCGTCATGAAAATTTTAATTTTAGACTAATTGAATGGCGTAGAATTTTTTAATGATGTCAAACTTGGCAATTGCTATTGAACAAAGCAATGTTTGGGTTTGTTTTGATATGTTGAAAGTCTCTTAAGCAAATTTTATATATCAGGTAACTAATAAGTTCGCGCAGTTTTTAACAGACATAAAAAACGACCCTCGAAACTCTTATACACTTATTTTATCATTCGATAGAATCACCATTGGCTATAATTATATGTTCCCAATGAAATAGAAGCTTGGAAATGACCTTCTTAAAAATACTTTTATATAGAGTGGAAAAAATCGTATAACAACCTTTGTGATTGCATGTCGGTTTCGGAATTGCTGTTCCTACAATTAGCTGTCTATGGCCAAAAACAAAAAAATAAGTCAATAAGGCGACTTCCTGGGAATAAGGGGTGGATGAGACAAAACTTGAAAAACATAAAAATTTTCACGGATGAACATCGGTTCAAATAAATAATTTTCGGATTAGAAATATTTTTATTTCTGCTTGTACTTAATTGACTTTATTAATTAAAGAATAAGTAAAAAGGTTCGGGATTATTTATCCATTAAAAACATAAAAAAATAAATAAAATTTTTGGTTTGAAACAGACTTATCTTACCGCGGCTTGCATTTTTGCCGATCCCACCGAAGCTAGCACAGGGCAGAAAACAGAGGATAACTTACAGAGCAATTGATGTTTGTAAATAAATCGTTCTGAATATGGATGCATGTATTAGAGGTGTACATCTGCAATCGCATGTCATGTTAAAAGAATAATAAGAAAGAATATCAATTTTATTTATTTATTTTTAACTAATATAGAGTAACTTTGTTTGTAGTTATCGCGTAATTGACGCCGTAAAAAGGAAATGTGATTATGGTTTGTAAAGAAATTGTTTTGAATGTGATGTATATATGTGCAGTGCATATCGTTAACATAATATTAAGAAGAAGAACAGACAATTTTACTTTTATTATTTTTTAAAAGTAATACAGAACAATTGAGTTCATATATAACACGTAATTGACGCCATAAAGAGGAAATGTGATTATTGTGTATATATGAATATAGAAATCGTGCTGAAATTTAAAATATTAATAGCTATAAATATCGGTATAATAAATCAGTACAAAAAACCCTGAACGGGTTAAAAGCTTGTGACGCAGCACTTTATCTTATATATCTAAGAATTTTAAATTTGGGACTTAAAACTAATGATATCAAAATTTATGTGACGCTATGCTATTAATTAATATATACATATATTAAAATTTATTCATTAAGATTTTATCAATTACATCTTTCATAAATTCAAAATATGAATCTTAAAAGATATGATATCAAAATTTAAGTGACGCCTTGACGAGGCTTTAAACAATGTTTTAAAATTCCATTTATTTATTTATTGTCTAAATACATTTTCATATCTAAACAATACTTTTCATTTTCCAATACACTGTTAAATACATCACTTTCACTGAATATATATAATGCACTGAAATGTATTTATTTAAATAAATAGATTTATCTTTTGGGCTACGCTATCCAAAATCAAAAATAACATTTGAATACATATTTTTTGCGTCATTGTATCTATTTGCATCTATTTAACTTACTTTGGATACAATGACGCAAAAAATATTTATTCAAATGTTATTTTTGATTTTGGATAGCGTAGCCCAAAAGATAAATCTATTTATTCAAATAAATACATTTCAGTGCATTATATATATTCAGTGAAAGTGATGTATTTAACAGTGTATTGGAAAATGAAAAGTATTGTTTAGATATGAAAATGTATTTAGACAATAAATAAATAAATGGAATTTTAAAACATTGTTTAAAGCCTCGTCAAGGCGTCACTTAAATTTTGATATCATATCTTTTAAGATTCATATTTTGAATTTATGAAAGATGTAATTGATAAAATCTTAATGAATAAATTTTAATATATGTATATATTAATTAATAGCATAGCGTCACATAAATTTTGATATCATTAGTTTTAAGTCCCAAATTTAAAATTCTTAGATATATAAGATAAAGTGCTGCGTCACAAGCTTTTAACCCGTTCAGGGTTTTTTGTACTGATATCAGTGCTTTTTTTAGGTTAATAATAAAAAGATAAAAACAAAAAATTAAAGACTAATGCAAAGAATTAATTTTCATGATTTCTGATCACCTTTAATTACCCCTCCCCCACCCACTTAAAAAAAGATATTTCATATTTTATTATTAATATATGCTGTGCTACTTGATTTCGTTAAAAACAACTCTGTAGTAAAGTACGTTAGTATAAGATAAGAAAGTAATGTACATTCAGCAGTGTATTTCTAAGAAAGGATTTCATAATCTATGCTGTATGTATCATTTCTCATTCTAGTTAACTATGTTTATTCTTTACACATGATGATACATATACTGCAGATGGATTAAAATGATCAGGAATACAATATTCAGAATGTGCTGGAAAGTATTTCATAATCTATGCTGCGTGCATGATTCTTGTTAATTATGTTTCAACCTTTGTATAGGTTGGTAATATTGCAGATTGATTAAGACTATATCCGTTACAATATTCAGAATATGCTGGAAAGTGTTTAATAATCTATGGTGCACACAGGTTTTTCTTTCTTGTTAATTATGATTTGTTCTTTATATAGAGTGGTAAAATTACTGCAAATGGATTAAAATGATAGGTTTACAATAATGAAAATGTGTTGGAAAGTGTTTCATAATCTATACTGTATGTGTAACTTTTCATTCTTGTTAGTTTATTTATTTTTTGCTGTTTGCACAAAACATATATAAACTAACAGGGGGGGGGGAGAGATTTGGATGGGAAGATTACTGTACAAAGATGAAACTGATAGGTTTAAAGCATTCAGAATAAAATGGAAAGTACAGTAGACTCCCTCAAATCCGCAACTCTCTAAAATCCGCACATACTTTATGGATGTAAACAATGAAACTTTCAGATTGGATATTTGGACAAAATGTGATTTTTTAAATTTTGTATCAATTCCATATATTTTTTAATTTTTAATTTTCTCAATAATACTCTATTCATGTTTTTTTTTTTTTTTTTTTTTTTTTTTTTTTTTTTTCATGAAGGAAGAAAAATTAAAAAAAAAAAAATCAAGATATTGCTGATATCACTGGTAATCACAATTTTCTTACCAAATATATTTATGCATTAATCAAGATTTTTTGGTTACTAAGCCTGGCTAAACTTAAAAAAAAAATCCTTATTTTATGATTTTGATGTGAATTAGTAATGTACTTTTATGAGGCAAGTTTTGTTGAATAATTTTGGAAAAATATATTTAATTTTTATAATGAATATTTAATCATACACTATTGATCATTAACTTGATCTTTGCTTTTAATATTTTAATCATTTTGAAAATTATCTAAATTTTTATTATTTTATTACTTATTTTAACATTTTATTATATTGTAAGTATTCATTATAGTCCTGAATGCACTATTAATTGCACTCAAATTACTGTTTAAAAAACGTAAACAAAGCAATGACCAGAAATCTGCAAAATTCTAAAATCCGCACAACCTCTGGTCCCAAGCTGTGCGGATTTGAGGGAGTCTACTGTATATAAACATGTTAAAGGAAAATTTTTTACTCTCGTTAATTATGCTTTGTTTTTTTGCACAGAATGGTAAAATTATTGTACATGAATGACAATAAGTTTACAATATTCAGAATGAGTCAGAAAATGCATCATAATCGATGCAGTATGCATGACTCTTCGTTCTTGTTAGTTATGTTTTGTGGGGTCATCAAGGCTTCTTGTTAGTTATGTAAGGGAGGGGGAGGAGTTTGTATCGGGTTTAAGATTTTATTAAAATTTCCATGCTCTAGTCTGTACGTATTTACATAATTTTTTTTTCTAAAAATCTTGATTTGGTTAGATAATTGTTTTTGTTTTTTTTCGGGTTTGAATCTCGATTCAGTTTGACTTGAATTGGAATTTTCAGGTTCTTGCCGAGTTGCATTTCAAGTACTAGTTTTCAATTCTGGTCAGTGGATGGGGACAAAAATTACTTTGTCTTTCTTGAACAGATTTTTATTTCCTAATTTTTTTATTTTACTTTTTTTTGGGGGGGGGGGGATTAGATTGGGTTTCAGGTTATTCTGATCGGGTTTGAGATAGACTTCTATTGGAATTTCCATGATCTGGTCAATACATATCGACATAAATTGTTCTTTTTTTTCTAAAATCTCGATTTGATTAAATATTTTTTTATTTTTTTTTTGGGGGGGGGGGGGGATTGAATCTGGTTTCGGATTGACTTCAAATGGAATTTTCAGGTTCTTGTTGAGTTGCATTTCAAGTATATTATTTTGTCGCAGATAAATTGGGTTACAATTGGATTTTTTTTTTTTTTTTTTTTTTTTTTTTGGGGGGGGGGTAGTGTTTGAACTGGGTTTAGGTTAGATTTCAATTGAAATTCTTGTCAGTGTATGTGGACAGAAATTATTTGGTCTTTCTTGGACAGACTTGTGTTTCCATTGTTTTTTCCTTTTCGGGTTTGGATTAGGTTTCATGTTAACTTTCAGACTCTTGTCAGTGTGTATCGGCAGAAATAATTTTCTCTTTTCCGGATTAGGTTAAGGTTCGATGGAAATTTTTTTCAGGTTTCAATGAGGTTCAATTCAAATGGAATTTTCAAGTTCTGGTCAGGTTGCGCTTTAATGGAAAATATTTTGTCCTGTATAGATACTGGGCTCCGGTTGTATGGAATTTCCTTTTTCAGGTTCAGATTAGGTTTAAGATAGACTAATTGGAAATTCCAGATTTCTGATCACGCATATCTATGGAAATTAAGTTTTCTTTCCCAAATCGAGATATGGTTGGATAATTTTTTTTTTTTTTTTTTGGGTGGGGGGGGGATTTGAATCTGCTTTCGGTTTGACTTCAAATGTAATTTTCAGGTTCTTGTTCAGTTGCATTTCAATGTATTTTATTTTGCAGCAGATAGATTGAGTTACTCTTGGAGGGATTTTTTTCTTTCCGGTTTTGGATTGTATAGGATAGATTTCAATAGGAATTTTTCGATTCTAGTCAATGTATGTCAATGGAAATTATTTTGTCTTTCTTGGACAAATTTATCTTTCCATTAAATTTTTGTTGGTTTAGAATGGGTTTCAGGATAACTTGTAGGTTCTTGTTGGCAGACTTGTATAAAACCAAAAACTTTCTGCAAATTAATTTAATGTTGGGTGTAATTCGTATTTTTTGTGCAATTCATGGTCATCATTCATGTTTTTTATGCGATTTATGAATTTAATTTGCATTTTTGAGCAATTTATGGCCATAATTCGCAATTTTTATGCGATTAATGAATGTAATTTACATTTTACATGATTTATGGACGTAATTTGCTATTTTTATGCAATTCATAGACAGAATTTGCGTTTTTTCAGCTTTCTGTTGACGAAATTTGTGTTTTTTAATCGATTTATTGACGTTATTTATGTTTTTATAGGATTTATGAATGTAATTTGCTTTTTTTACCAATTCTTGGACGTAATTTGCATTTTTTGTAATTTATGAACGTTATTAGTGTTTTTTTGCACGATTCATGGAAGTGATTCGCATTTTTTGAGTGATTTATGAATGTAATTCACGTTTTTATGCGTTTCATAGAAGTAATTTGTGTTTTTTGAGCGATTCATGAATGTAATTTGCATTTTTTATGCAATTCATGAATGCAAAACACTATTCGCTATTTATGCGATTTATAGACGTAATTTGCATTTCAGCTTTCTGCTGCCAAAATTCGTGTTTTTTGAGCGATTTATGAACATAATTCCCGTTTTACTACACAATTCATAGACATAATTTGTGTTTCTCATACAATTTCTGAACGTAATTCTCACTTTTTAAAAAACAATTCATGGACGTAATTAACGTTTTGACGATTTGTGGACCCAATTCGCGTTTTTTAAACTATTCATGGGCATAATTCGCGATTTTTATGCGATTAATGAATGTAATTTACATTTTACATGATTCATGGATGTAATTTGCTATATTTATGCAATTCGTAGATATAATTTGCATTTTTTGAGCTTTCTGTCGACGAAATTTGTGTTTTTGATCAATTTATTGACGTTATTTGTGTTTTTATAGGATTTATGAATGTAATTCGCTTTTTTAACCAATTCTTGGACGTAATTCGCATTTTTTGCAATTTATGAACGTTATTCATGTTTTTTTTGCATATTTTGAGTGATTTATAAACGTAATTCACGTTTTTATGCAATTCATGGATGTAATTTGCGTTTTTTGAGCGATTCATGAACTTAATTCACATTTTTTATGCAATTCATGAATCCAATTCGGTATTTTTATGCGTTTTATAGAGGTAATTTCCGTTTCAGATTTCTGCCGCCAAAATTCGTGTTTTTTGAGCGATTTATGAACATAATTCAAGTTTTACTATACGATTCATAGACGTAATTGGCGTTTTTCATACAATTTATGAATATAATTCTCGCTTTTTTACATGATTCATGGACGTAATTCACATTTTAAGCAATTTGTGGACGTAATTCCCATTTTTTATGCAATTTGCTTTTTTTTTTTTTTAGCGATTCATGGATGTAGTTCACATTTTTTATGCGATTCATGCATGTAATTCACATTTTTATGCGATTCATGCATGGAACTCGTATTTTTTATGCGATTCATGGATTGAATTAATGTTTTTATTGCGGTCTTTGCACGGAATTCACGTTTTTCGCGTGGTATTTTGTCGAAATGTTGGGTTTTTTTACATGATTCTTTGTTGAGATACTTTTTTTTTTTACGCAATTCTTTGTCGAAATAAATAAAAAAAAATTGTTCCTTCATAAAATTTTCTGCACATGGCGTGCGTCTATATTATACAACTCTGCTTGTCAGTGTGTATTGTCAGAATTTTTTTTTTTTTTTTCAGATCGAATTAAGGTTTGCTTACCCATAGACTAATTGGAATTTTCAGATTTCTGACCACGCGTATCTATGGAAATTAAGTTTTCTTTCCCAAATCAAGATATGGTTGGATTTTTTTTTTGGGGGGGGGGGTTGAATCTGGTTTCGGTTTGATTTCAAATGTAATTTTCAGGTTCTTGTTCAGTTGCATTTCAATGTATTTTATTTTGCAGCAGATAGATTGAGTTACTCTTGGAGGGATTTTTTTCTTTCTGGTTTTGGAGTGTATAGGATAGATTTCAATAGGAATTTTTCGATTCTGGTCAATGTATGTCAATGGAAATTATTTTGTCTTTCTTGGACAAATTTATCTTTCCATTAAATTTTTGTTGTTTTAGAATGGGTTTCAGGATAACTTGTAGGTTCTTGTTGGCAGACTTGTATAAAACCAAAAACTTTCTGCAAATTAATTTAATGTTGGGTGTAATTCGCATTCTTTGCGCAATTCATGGTCATCATTCATGTTTTTTATGTGATTTATGAATGTAATTTGCATTTTTGAGCAATTTATAAACATAATTCGCAATTTTTATGCGATAAATGAATGTAATTTACATTTTACATGATTTATGGACATAATTTGCTATTTTTATGCAATTCATAGACATAATTTACATTTTTTCAGCTTTCTGTCGACGAAATTTGTGTTTTTTGATCAATTTATTGACGTTATTTTTGTTTTTATAGGATTTATGAATGTAATTTGCTTTTTTTACACAACACTTGGACGTAATTCGCATTTTTTGCAATTTATGAATGTTATTCGTGTTTTTTTGCATGATTCATGGAAGTGATTCGCATTTTTTGAGTGATTTATGAACATAATTCATATTTTTATGCAATTCATGGACGTAATTTGCATTTTTTGAGCGATTCATGAATGTAATTCGCGTTTTTTATGCAAATCATGAATGCAAAATGCTATTCCCTATTTTTATGCGATTTATAGACGTAATTTGCACTTTAGCTTTCTGCTGCCAAAATTCATGTCTTTTGAGCGATTTATGAACATAATTCCCATTTTACTACACTATTCATAGACATAATTTGTGTTTTTCATACAATTTCTGAACGTAATTCTCACTTTTTTAAACAATTCATGGACGTAATTCACGTTTTGAGCGATTTGTGGACCCAATTCATGTTTTTTATGCAATTTGCTTTTTTTGAGCGATTCATGGACATAATTCGCGATTTTTATGCAATTAATGAATGTAATTTACATTTTACATGATTTATGGACATAATTTGTTATACTTATGCGATTCATAGACATAATTTGCATCTTTTGAGCTTTCTATCGACGAAATTTGCGTTTTTAGATCGATTTATTGACGTTATTTGTGTTTTTATAGGATTTATGAATGTAATTTGCTTTTTTTCACAAATTCTTGGACGTAATTCGCATTTTTTGTAATTTATGAACGTCCTTAGTGTTTTTTTGCACGATTCATGGAAGTGATTCGCATTTTTTGAGTGATTTATGAACTTAATTTATGTTTCAGCTTTCTGCTGCCAAAATTCGTGTTTTTCGAGCAATTTATGAACATAATTCCCATTTTACTACACGATTCATAGACATAATTTGTGTTTTTCATACAATTTCTGAACGTAATTCTCACTTTTTTAAACAATTCATGGACGTAATTCACGTTTTGAGCGATTTGTGGACCAATTCATGTTTTTTATGCAATTTGCTTTTTTTGAGCGATTCATGGACATAATTCGCAATTTTTATGCGATTAATGAATGTAATTTACATTTTACATGATTTATGGACGTAATTTGCTATACTTATGTGATTCATAGGCATAATATGCATCTTTTGAGCTTTTTATCGACGAAATTTGCGTTTTTTGATCGATTTATTGACATTATTTGTGTTTTTATAGGATTTATGAATGTAATTCGCTTTTTTTTACCAATTCTTGGACGTAATTGGCATTTTTTGCAATTTCTGAACGTTATTCGTGTTTTTTTGCACAATTCATGGAAGTGATTCGCATTTTTTGAGTGATTTATGAATGTAATTCACGTTTTTATGCAATTCATGGATGTTTGGTTTGTGTTTTTTGAGTGATTCATGAACGCAATTCACATTTTTTATGCAATTCATGAATGCAAGTCGCTATTTTTATGCGTTTTATATAGGTAATTTCCGTTTCAACTTTTTGCTGCCAAAATTCGTGTTTTTTGAGCGATTTATGAACATAATTTATGTTTTACTGCACGATTCATAGACGTAATTTGCATTTTTCATACAATTTATGAATATAATTCTCGCTTTTTTACATGATTCATGGACGTAATTCACATTAAGCAATTTGTGGACGTAATTCCCATTTTTTATGCAATTTGCTTTTTTTTTTTAGCGATTCATGGATGTAGTTCACAAAAACACCCCCTTGGCTGTGCCACTGACAACAAAATCTTATGTTAGTGCAAGGAGTAATTTACTCATAGACATGAGAAAAAAGTTTTTGACAACAAACCAAAAAAAAGTACAATACAGGATTTTTACCTGGCATTCTCATAAAATTTTGAATATACCCTGCCTCCCCCCTCTAATTCATAAGTTTTCATACATTCTATATTATATTCCATATTAAGAAGGCGCCACTTGTCTAGTTTTTTTTTTAAATCAGAACGCGTTATTAGCATTTTTCATTCAGGTAGAATTTATTTAGAATAGAATTGATAAAGAAAATGCACAAATTGAAAACCATCGAACAGACATGATAGAATCATTACGTATATTTCATGGTTTTAATAATCCACATGGATGTTTCTTGTTATGCCAATACAATCTTGCAATGTCTTAATATACAATGAATAAAGTCTGGAATAAAGTTAACCAGAGAATCTTGCAATGGATTTTTGCCGTCGCTTATTCAAATTTACTTAAGAGGAATCGAGTTAATGAAATGTTGTATAAATGTTACTTGTTAGCTTTATAGATTACTAGGTACTACTAGGTTATCCCGTCGACCAAAAAATTATCACCAAACTATAAGATTAAATTCCAATAATGGATGATTGTGAATGTCACATTCAATGACATTAAATACAATTTGTATATTTAAAATGTCATTGATTTTTATTTCGACTTTTTATTAATATTTTACTAATTATTTGTTTTTTCATTATTTAAAATAAAAAAATATGTGATTATGTATAATTTGGCGAAATTGGTCGACGGAATAACAGTAGTAGCGATTACTAAAATATTTCAAATTGAAATAATTTATGAAACTGAAAATGTTTTAGCCAACATTTCACTTAAGTTTAAAACAAGCAATATATAGAAATTGTAAAGTCCATCAAGTGTGTGTAACTTGGGACCAGACATTGCAGAAATATAATGTGCTCATCTTTTGTTTACATTTTTAAAAAGAGTAATTTGAATGTAATAATGTACTAGAAATCATAATAAATGCTTGTAATAGAGTATAATACAGTCAACTCTGTGAAATTCACAAAATGTATTATCTGCAAAACATGTTAAAATGTAAACATTGAAAAGTGTTTTAACACTTAAACTCAAAGATAAAAGATATGCAATAATTTTATTTTCATGAAATGACAAATTTTAATAAAATAAACTGGGATTTAAGAAAATTCATGTATTTTGTACCCTGTATTTAAAAACAATACTTTAAGCAAGCCAGTAAGTTTCCGTTTATTAATTATGATTAATGCAAACCTATTCTTTGCTCAAGCAGCGAAAAAATAAAAAAAATAAACAAAATATATATAGAGGTAAAATTGTTTATCAAACAATACACATAAAAAGTTCCTTGGCGAAGGAGAGTAAACTGCATTTCACCCAAAATTACTGACAAAAAACAAAACAAAACAAAATGCAGTCCAGATTTTTAACTGGCATTCTCGTAAAATTTTGAATATATCCTGCCTCCACACTGTAATCCATAAGTCTTCAAAAATACAAGCAAATAACTTTACTGCAAAGTTACACATTCTGTATTAATTAATAATCCATTGCAAGATTCTCCGGTTAACTTTATTGCAGAGCTTATTCGTTGTATATTGACATTGCGAGATTCAATTGGCGTAACAAGAAACAACATGTGGATTATTAAAACCTGAAAATTACTTAATGATTCTATCTTGTCTGGTTTATATTTTTTAATTCGTGCATTTTCTATATCAATTTAATGGACATTATGTAAGAATATTACTACCTGAATGAAAAATGCTCCGTGTAACTTGCCGCGTTCGGGTTCGGATTCAAAACAAAACTAGACAAGTGGCGCCCCTAGGCGTATGAATACATAACTTTCCAACAACAAATAATTTAAAATAATTTTTGTTTGAAAACTTAAAAAAAAAAATCATAAGTCGAAAGTATATTGAATATGTATAATTAAAAAATATTTTCCTATTTTAAAAAAGGATTCAAAATATTTTTTCCACAAAATGCAAAAATATCCAATGTAAGAAACGTAATATTTTCTTCTTACGAAAAATAAAGGCAATATAAATAGAAATTTGATTTAGTATATATTTATTGAATGTTTTAAAGCACATGATAAGATGTTTTTGTAGTTTAAAAAACATTTATTGCTTCGATTTGGGTGTTTTAACTGTGACCATTTAACTGTAAGGTTTTTCACTACTGCTCCGTCTGCTAACCCATAGAATAACATGTAATCCGCGAGCTAATATAGTCCAATTTTCCAAGACCAATATATAACAAACAAGAGTTTTCCTAGAAACAAGGCAAGTCTTATTACCTCTATCTTAAAGAGATTCATTTATATATAAGTTTTAATAAAATCTCCCAGCCCGTTATCTAGATCTCATTATCAGGAACAAACACCATCGTTTTCCGTTTAAAAATGGTTATCGAGATCTAAAAATATACGGCACGTAGAAATGTAAAAATTGTAGGATAGGATTAGACTGGGAATATAAGACTATATTAAAAAAATTGGACCATTCTGACCAATATTTGCTGAGTTATTAGAAGGCGGCTTTTCCGATTTCCTTTGAAGTTGAGTTAGCTGTATATATGAAGTTCCGCATCTACCCTTATGACGATGGTAGGTTTTGACGATGGTAGGTTTAAAGCTGCGTCACTTGAAGGCTGCCGCCTTCTATGATATATATCCTGATATCATGAAAAGATTATTTCATATTTTGATTCCCATTTCCCCCCTATTTTTACAGTATCAGTTTTTGATGCAAATTTTCAAGAAATATCTTTATTTCCATAAGTATCTCATGCTTAATTTTTAAAGGAATTGGGGAGGGGAAGATTAATATTGAATTAATTTGAAATATTACATTAACTAGCAAAAGCCGTGCTTTGTTTGGATTCGCGAAGCAATATTTCATTAAGATAAATATTTGAAAATAGCATTATTTTTCATATTATTTTTACATCTTTATTAAGCAAAAACGTTATCTCATGTTTTGGCGCATTTAAATTTTAGAAATGTAAATTCAGCTAAATAACTAAGAATTTCCTCGGAATTCTTTATTTATGATATAAGTCTGGTATAAATAAAAATATTTTCGAAGTAGAATTTTACAAAATATTTTTCTAATTTTTAACTTAAAGTTTTAAATATGTTTTTACATTTTCCAATGATCTCTGGTGTTTTCTCAAACGATTTGAAATAGGTATGTTTTCAATCTTTGTAATTCACATTAAATAATGTTTCAGTTCGAATACCGAACTTAAGAAACTTAAGAAACTTAACAAAATATTCACTTTAAATACCAAATAAAAGAATTAATTTTACTTGTTTACGATCCATTTGTTGCATTATTACCAAAGTAAATACCTAAATAAATAAATCATAATATAATACTTTTAAAATCCGTAAGTATAAACTGCGTAAATAATTTTGGCAGAATAATGAAAATACATTTTATTTAATATATTAATCGTGATTCTATCTATAATTATTAACTCCATGGTTTATTTTCCTTCTTAAAATAAAAAGATACGGGTTCAATTTTTTATTTGCAAACGATTTTGGCGGAATAATGAAAATATATTTTATTTAATTAATTAATCATGATTCTATCTATGATTACTAACCCCATGGTTTATTTTCGTTCTGAAAATAAAAAGATACACGTTCAATTTTTTATTTGCAAAAATGCGTCCGTAAGAGAAAAACATGTAGAATAAATTATTATTAAAATAATATTTTTTAAACGTTATTCTGTAAAGAAAATAACATTGTGCAAATCTACAAATCATTAATTATTCTTATGTTTAATTTGAAGACAAAATACTGAATAGTTTTTTATAAAGTGTACGACAAAATGTAACTTGAGTGGACTAGTAGAGGATTCGCTTCGCTCATCCTAATTAATGAAAAATTCTTCTCCTAGAAAACTATAATATCATTTTTATAGTTTTAACTAATTTTAACAGAAACATCATCATTAACTTTTTCAACTCAAGAAAATCTTTCTTTTAATCTATTAATAAATATGTAAAGTCTGAAGAAAATTTATAAAAATCCATCTTTCAAAAGGTTTACAAACAGAAACTGACTATTAAATAAATGTAAACTTAAAAATGAATCAAAACCAAAATATTCTTTAAATTATTCAACCAATCAGAAGCCTGTATTTTCTCCCCTTATGCTAGCTTCGGTGGGATCGGCAAAAATGCCCGCGGCTTATATAGGGTGGTTCAGAGCCATATGTCAAAAATGTCCAGGAAGGTGGAGGGAATCTAAATAAAAAGATTTCGCATGGGAATAGGTTTGTGGAAATGTAGCATTGAGGCAATAAGAGACGCCGTTGAATTAGGCAGATGAAAAAACATAGCTGATCTTAATAGCCACTCTTCACTCGAATTTTGAGAAATATGCTCTAAGGCTGAATTTGCCGACATAAATTTCATGTATGGGACAGCACAAAGAAATGGAGGGACTGTTCAAAGGACGTACATGAAGCTATACCAGAGTAGGAACTATCTGGATCTCCAAACATTTGAACGTCTTTATCCGAAGTTGTGCGCGAATGGATCCTTTTATGATTCGAGACATGATACTAGCGTTGAAAGATATCGCAGAATTCACGCAGTGGTGGAAGCAGTGTTACGCTCAGTAGAGGATAGCCCTTCGACAAGCTCCACACTCAGAGAAGTATATAGTTCTAGCATCTAAAATCAAAATTGTGGCTCTAGAAAAAATAGTTCTATGTCATCCTTATAAATTCTAGTTTTCCTTCCCAGAGAGTTCTAGAATCTTCTACTACAATTCAAGTGCGCCTTCCTATATTTTCGTTGTCTAATTGATTTAATAATCTCTATAAATTAATGAGAAAAAGAGAGGTTTGATTTTGCAACTATAATTCTAGTTTATCCCCTTGAGGGGCAAAGCACTTCTGTTCCTAAAATGTTCAAATGATTGATTGGCACCGGGATTCATGAACAAACTTATATGATAGTAACTAAAGGCTGTTTTTCACGTACATTGTAAAAAACAAAACTTAATACTAAAATTCCGGTGTCAATGTGGCTTTAGGGAATTAAAATTAAATGGTATATATAATATACCGGTACCCTTCAAGGGGTTAAAATATATTTCTGAAATCAATTTCGTCTATTCAACTTAGTTGTTCCCCCTATTCGCATAGCTCGGTCGTCTATAATTCTAGTTTAGGTGTTCGGATAGTGACTAACTATTCATTCTAAGTGAAGACGGTATATTTTTTTCCACAGTGCAGAGATGTTGGTGAAAGTCATTTCCTTGTGCATCTCCATGCCTGAAATACATGTTACTAAGATCCGAGTTGGTATAACTATACTTGTTTTGTTCAAAATCTGTCCGGGAGGCAAATTCGCAATCACTCAACGTCGTCCCAGCGCGCTTGACGCTAACCTCTCTAACCAAGCGCTTTGGCGAAAAAGTGAACTTACTTGAATGCGTACTTCAATGCTGCTAGTATCGTAGTTTGAAATTAGTATTGCAAATATTTATATCCACTATATATGAATATTTTAGATACGCTTACATAATTCAAAGATATCTTTTTTTCTCTTGCAGATTAATTCAGTCTACACAAATTGTGTTATTTATTATGCTAGTCGAATACTGATGCTGTAACATACAATAATGAATACAATAAGATTACCGTTAAAAAGCTAGGATGACGCTTTTATTTATTTATTTATTTATTTATTTTTTGAGGTTTACGATGGAATGCTCGTTATTGAAAATAAATGGGAATCATTTACGGTTCGTTTACAGGGACCCAAAAAGAATTAAAAAAAAAAAATAGTTTGCGGCATATTTTATTTTTAATGATATTACATTATTTTAAACATATCAAACCTACACATTATGAGGTATACTTCAATGCGCTAACTGTAGAATTGGATGTGCATGGAATTTATTGTTTATTTACAGGGACACATAATAGAATTTGACTATTTTACTTCTTGAAATAAATATGGAATTACTTAATATGGAAATACTTTTCATTTATGGTACCCATTTTAATAATAATAGTAGTAGGAAAACAACAGTTTAAGCTCAGGAGCAGGGACCAGGGACCGTCCCTGCTCCCGTCCCTGCTCAGTCGCTGGGATGAAGGGACCGTCCCTGCTCCCACCGTGCCACCACCGTTCCTCCTGGCCCCTCCTGCTCCCACCATCTCACCGCCGCCCTCCTGCGCCCCCTAGTGGAAAAAAGGAACATTCTATTCTAACAGGAGAGGTCATCAACCTTCCCTATTCAAAAATATTATCAATCACATCTCAACGCGGAATCATACTATATGATGAAGATTAAATTTATATTTGAATTTTGAACAACCATAATTTTAATGAGTATTATTAATTAAGCGAAACAATTAAAATTTCAGTTTTCAACCATTTTATTTAGATTTCTTCAACTACAAGATGAGATTATCAATTTAACACAAGAAAGTTAAACATATATTTGAATTTTGCTTGATAGACATCTTAATGAGTAGTATTAATTAAGTAAAAACAATGGAAAATATCAAGTTTTATAGAAAAAGACTGACTTCTTACGATTTTTATCAACTTAAGAGAGAAAACTTAAACGTACATTTCAGTTTTTCAACAGCTCATATTAATGAGTATCGTTAATTAAGTAAAAAACAATGGAAAATATCAAGTTTTATAGAAAAAGACTGATTTCTTACGATTTTTATCAACTTAAAAGAGAAAACTTAAACGTTCATTTCAGTTTTTCAACAGCTATAACCTTAATGAGTATCGTTAATTAAGTAAAAAACAATGGAAAATATCAAGTTTTATAGAAAAAGACTGATTTCTTACGATTTTTATCAACTTAAGAGAGAAAACTTAAACGTACATTTCAGTTTTTCAACTGCTATAACCTTAATGAGCATTCATAATTAAGTAAAAAACAATGGAAAATATCGATTTTTATAGAAAAAGACTGATTTCTTACGATTTTTATCAAATACAATATCAATGTATCGACTTAAAACTTAAACATACATCCTAGTTTTTCAACAACTATAACCATAATGAGTATTGATAATTAAGTAAAAAACAATGGAAAATATCAAATTTTATAGAAAAAGACTGATTTCTTACGATTTTTATCAACTTAAGAGAGAAAACTTAAACGTACATTTCAATTTTTAAGTGGTTATCATCTTAACGAGTATTTTTAATTAAGTAAAACAGCGAAAAATATAAATTTTTATTTGATTTCTTAAGATTTTCATCAACTACATGAGAAGTGTACCGACTTAAAAGTTGAAAGTTAAACATACATCCCAGTTTTTCAACAGCTATAACCTTAATGAGTATTGATAATTAAGTAAAAAACAATGGAAAATATCAAGTTTTATAGAAAAAGACTCATTTCTTACGATTTTTCCAACTCAAACTTCAGAATACCAATTTGAGAGAAAGAAACTTAACCATGTATTCAGTTTTGAACAACCATTTCCTTCATGAGCATTTTTATTTAAGTAAAACAATGGATTATATTAAATTTAACCAATTTCTTTAGAATTTTTCAACTATAATATCAACTTAAGAAAGGAAACTTAAACATTTATCTTAGTTTTTGAACAGCAATCCCTTAATGAACATTGTTAATTAAGCAAAAAACAATGGAAAATATAAATTTTAACCGATTTCTTTAGATATTTTCAACTTAAAAACGAAATTTAAACATACATTTTTAACATTCGAACAACTATTACCGGAACGAATTTTAATAATTAAGCATTTAACGAACGAAAATAGTGATTTTTTATTTTATTTATTTATTTATTTATTTTTTTTTTTTAAGCAAGAAGGCCAATTGTATAAACTTTTACAGTAATTTGACATTTTAACATACTTTAAAAAACACTAGTTACATAAGATTTCAAACTTTAGATGACTAAATCTCAAGATATATTTTTCTCGAAAACAAATATAAAATACATTTTTTAAACTAATTTCCTCAATCTTACGAATTCAACAGGATTTTTACCGATGCAAACATTAGAAGCGAACAACAAATTCTCTCCCCATCTAACCTCAAAATTCCTAAAGGGGAGAGTACAATAGGTTTTTCGACGTCACACTTCGTAAGGTTTTCATTCAAGAAAAATATCTTTTACGTTATAAAAGTCGTTTTCTTAGAAGGATATAAACTTGTGATTTTTGTTTTTGAACAATCATTATCTCAATAAATATTAATAATTAAGGAAAAACAATGGAAAATAATATGTTTTAAGGAAAAAGACGAATTTTATCGAATTTGATTAATTTTTACACTAGTATTTTCAAAAAGCAACATGGAAATATCGATTTTTTTAACTGAACAATTTAACGCATGTTTTAGCTTTAACAACAGAAACTTAATAAGTATCACTAATTAAACAAAAAACAAAATACTGATTTTCAAGAAAAGACGAATTTTTATACAATTTTCAACACTTTACCTTTCTGAAATTTTTATGTTATCAAACACCAAGTTATTTAAAATATAAATATTATGCTTAATGTTTAGATAGTACACATGACTAATTCCACTTATTCTTTTCATATTATTAATTAAATTGATACATGTTTCACTCTACACTTCAATGATTTCTGAATTTTTACAATACTCATCACCAATTTTCTAAGATTTTCCGATTATACATTCCCCAGAAGTACATATTCGAAATGGTACAAACACTTTACATATCTAAAAAATATCATTGAAGTAGCTGTATTTAATATTTTTAACACCAATTTTCTAAGATATTCTAACATTTTCCAATTATACATTCCTAAGAAGTACATTTTCGAAATGCTACAAACACTTTACATATCGAAAAATATCATTGAAGTAGCTGTATTTAATATTTTTAACACCAATTTTCTAAGATATTATAACATTTTCCAATTATACATTCCTCAGAAGTACATATTCGAAATGCTACAAACACTTTACATATCGAAAAAATATCATTGAAGTAGCTGTATTTAATATTTTTAACACCAATTTTCTAGGATATTATAACATTTTCCAATTATACATTCCTCAAAAGTATATATTCTAAATGCTACAATCACTTTATATATTGAAAAACATCATTTATCTACTAAGTATTAGTCAAAATTATAATATGTTTTCACCTTATAGTTAAAAAATATCTGAATTATCACACAACAACATTTTTCAAATATGAATATTATTTTAACAGATTAAAAAGGCAAAACATAGACGAATATAATCTTTAATTTTTGTAATCATTTCATATTTCATACCAAACTATCTGAAATTTCAACCAAATAAGAGCAAATATTAGACAAATTTTTTATCATTAATATTGCTTAGACCTTTTCATCATAACTTTTAAAAATGGTAATTATCCATTTTTTGGGTTCATTATCGAAAAACTGTAACTGAAATTACATAAACTCAATGCAAAAAAAACCCTGTTCTCACACAATTTCTTAAAATTCAACAAAGAATTGACTATTACTGCAATACTTATCTATATCAATTTCGATTCTCGATAATATATAGGTATTTTATTATTACACACTTACATCTCTTTTCAAACGTTTATCAGAAAATAAGTCAATCAAAGTCTAGTAGTTATCACATCTATTCCCCAGAAATATTGCTATCATGCGAAACAGTAAAGAAAATTAACAGATATTTAATATTTAATAACCTCATACGTGAAATTACTGTCGAATGAGAATACTAATAATCAATAAAATCAACTATTGAACAAAAATATAGTACAGATTACCGAAAATTCAAATGTTTTCTTCTACAAAAGTTACAAAAATTAACAAATGAATGACAAGTTAGAGAAATAACTAAAAAAATTAATGAACATATTTACAAATTTATTAAAATCACACCTTTTTCTGGATTATAAACCACAATTTCTTGAAAAAATTAACACCGAATTTATCAGATTTTAATCATTGTATTACATACACTCAATAAATATTCAAAATTAATCAAAAAATAATTTTTTAGTCTCATCAATAAGCAGAAATTCTATATTAAAAGAATATTTTCATAGTAGTACTTATGAAAATGAGAGTTTACAAACTGATTTTCATAATTTTACCACATTTAAACTTAATTTTTATACATAAAACATTATTTAATCAAATTTTATACTTTCTAATTCAGTAAAATTCAATACTTTTTAGTTTTTAAACCAATACCACAATATTTATTTACATCAAACTTGATTCTTCACCTTTTATATTTCCACATTACACACGTGAGATAAATACTAACTTGGATCAGGAGTTGAAGTCAATTGATTCCATTCGATTTTCATCATGTACGCATTGCTCCTACACGAAATTTCTTACTGCTATAATCATCTAATGTATTAAAACTAATCTACTCATATTTTTAATCAATTCATCAGATGTTTCATCTCGCACTTCTGAATTATCGTGCATCAAGTTGCTTAAAATATAAATACTATCTTTATAGTTTTAATGATATATAGTATACATGGTTTATCTTGAGTTAACACTTCCATAGTATTAATCAAATTATATGTTTCATCTTGCACTTGATCTTAATGTTTTCATCTCGCATCTGAATTATCGTCCATCGAGTTTTTTAAATAATAATATATTTATAGTTTTTGATTATACATAGCATGTACAAATACAATCTTTAATTTTAACATTTCATATTTCAAATAACCTATTTCCGAAACCAAGCTATGTGAATTTTACCACAATGCTTATTATCATAGAATAATTTGTGTTTCACACTTTTCTAAAAATTATCAGATATGTACCCCTCAGAGAAATTACTATCATATGAATAAATGAAGAAAATTTAATTTATATTAAATGTACACGAAATTGATTGCAATATACATGAATTTAATAAAAATAAATAAATAAGCGATTATTTATACATTAAACCTTTACTAAATATATACTTCTTTCATTATACAGATGTTTCAACAAGATGAACCAAAACAGCAGCAAACTTCAGAAATTAATGATCCGAATGATTCATCCCTAGCACATGTAGCGTTAACGAATAACACATATGTGAGTACTTATATGAGAAATACTAGAATTCGTATATGAAACGTAATTAGAGTAAATACAAAATGATTTGTCTTACTACCTACACTTTAACAAGTGTTTTTTACCTATATTATTGAAGAGAATCCTAACTGTGTCCATTTATTTCTACTACAGATGTGCTCTATTTGCTACAAACACTTCTTAAGTAAATGGAATTTAACAGAACATACAAAAATCTATACAGATGAAAAACCTTACACTTGGAAAGATTACCATAAATGCTGTTTTCAAGGAGACGTGAATAAAAAATGCACACATCATCATATAAAGCATCGTCAGATATATGTAAACTTAGCGAAGATATTCAAAAATTAGTCAGACTTTCGTAAGATTTTAGAAAAATTTTTGTTAAAAAAAGTGTAAAAAAATTGCAAAAAAATGTTGCAAAAATTTCAAAAAAGTTATGAAAAAAGCTTCAAAAATTTCGTTGGTTTTAATGTAGTATGCAATGGCGAAACCATTACATTTGCTATTAAAAACAACAAAATTTTTGAAGCTTTTTTCTTAACTTTTTTGAAATTTTTGCAACATTTTTTTGCAATTTTTTTACACTTTTTTTAACAAAAATTTTTCATTTTTTTTAACGTTGTGATTTTCTTTTTTTTTACTTTTGTAAAAACTTATTTTGAAAAAAAAATTTTTTGTAAAAAATGTTTTTGAAAAAAAAATTTTTTGAAAAAAATATTTTTGGAAGTTTTGGTTTTTGTAAAAAAAAATTTTGTTGTAAATATTTTTTTTCAAAAACTTTGTTATGAGTTTTTCACTTTGTGATTTTTGTTTTTACATTTGTGTTTTTTCTTTTCACTTTTGCAATTTTTTCATATTGTAAATATTTTTTGTTAATATTTCTAGAAAACAATGAAATTATTTTGTAAACTTGCATATTTTTTCATACATCTGCTTATTTTTTGTATGTTCTTATGCATTTTTTAAGTTGTGAGAGTGTTATTTCACTTAAAATGTTATGTATTTCATTAATGTAATAGGTATTAGAAAAATAAACACAACGATATATGCATATAAAAGAATATTTAATGTGAGCATTCAAAGAATACACTGCAAAATAATATCTATACATTCATACTGGTTAGAAGAATCACAAAATTACTTTTCAGCAGTGTGTATGTCTTCCAAATTTTAAGTTTGAGATATTGTGGTAAGTGTTGTGAAAATATGATGAATAAATAGCCTAAATATATTCCTTTATTTCTAAATTCTACGAAAGTCTGACTAATTTTTGAATATCTTCGCTAAGTTTACATATATCTGACGATGCTTTATATGATGATGTGTGCATTTTTTATTCACGTCTCCTTGAAAACAGCATTTATGGTAATCTTTCCAAGTGTAAGGTTTTTCATCTGTATAGATTTTTGTATGTTCTGTTAAATTCCATTTACTTAAGAAGTGTTTGTAGCAAATAGAGCACATCTGTAGTAGAAATAAATGGACACAGTTAGGATTCTCTTCAATAATATAGGTAAAAAACACTTGTTAAAGTGTAGGTAGTAAGACAAATCATTTTGTATTTACTCTAATTACGTTTCATATACGAATTCTAGTATTTCTCATATAAGTACTCACATATGTGTTATTCGTTAACGCTACATGTGCTAGGGATGAATCATTCGGATCATTAATTTCTGAAGTTTGCTGCTGTTTTGGTTCATCTTGTTGAAACATCTGTATAATGAAAGAAGTATATATTTAGTAAAGGTTTAATGTATAAATAATCGCTTATTTATTTATTTTTATTAAATTCATGTATATTGCAATCAATTTCGTGTACATTTAATATAAATTAAATTTTCTTCATTTATTCATATGATAGTAATTTCTCTGAGGGGTACATATCTGATAATTTTTAGAAAAGTGTGAAACACAAATTATTCTATGATAATAAGCATTGTGGTAAAATTCACATAGCTTGGTTTCGGAAATAGGTTATTTGAAATATGAAATGTTAAAATTAAAGATTGTATTTGTACATGCTATGTATAATCAAAAACTATAAATATATTATTATTTAAAAAACTCGATGGACGATAATTCAGATGCGAGATGAAAACATTAAGATCAAGTGCAAGATGAAACATATAATTTGATTAATACTATGGAAGTGTTAACTCAAGATAAACCATGTATACTATATATCATTAAAACTATAAAGATAGTATTTATATTTTAAGCAACTTGATGCACGATAATTCAGAAGTGCGAGATGAAACATCTGATGAATTGATTAAAAATATGAGTAGATTAGTTTTAATACATTAGATGATTATAGCAGTAAGAAATTTCGTGTAGGAGCAATGCGTACATGATGAAAATCGAATGGAATCAATTGACTTCAACTCCTGATCCAAGTTAGTATTTATCTCACGTGTGTAATGTGGAAATATAAAAGGTGAAGAATCAAGTTTGATGTAAATAAATATTGTGGTATTGGTTTAAAAACTAAAAAGTATTGAATTTTACTGAATTAGAAAGTATAAAATTTGATTAAATAATGTTTTATGTATAAAAATTAAGTTTAAATGTGGTAAAATTATGAAAATCAGTTTGTAAACTCTCATTTTCATAAGTACTACTATGAAAATATTCTTTTAATATAGAATTTCTGCTTATTGATGAGACTAAAAAATTATTTTTTGATTAATTTTGAATATTTATTGAGTGTATGTAATACAATGATTAAAATCTGATAAATTCGGTGTTAATTTTTTCAAGAAATTGTGGTTTATAATCCAGAAAAAGGTGTGATTTTAATAAATTTGTAAATATGTTCATTAATTTTTTTAGTTATTTCTCTAACTTGTCATTCATTTGTTAATTTTTGTAACTTTTGTAGAAGAAAACATTTGAATTTTCGGTAATCTGTACTATATTTTTGTTCAATAGTTGATTTTATTGATTATTAGTATTCTCATTCGACAGTAATTTCACGTATGAGGTTATTAAATATTAAATATCTGTTAATTTTCTTTACTGTTTCGCATGATAGCAATATTTCTGGGGAATAGATGTGATAACTACTAGACTTTGATTGACTTATTTTCTGATAAACGTTTGAAAAGAGATGTAAGTGTGTAATAATAAAATACCTATATATTATCGAGAATCGAAATTGATATAGATAAGTATTGCAGTAATAGTCAATTCTTTGTTGAATTTTAAGAAATTGTGTGAGAACAGGGTTTTTTTTGCATTGAGTTTATGTAATTTCAGTTACAGTTTTTCGATAATGAACCCAAAAAATGGATAATTACCATTTTTAAAAGTTATGATGAAAAGGTCTAAGCAATATTAATGATAAAAAATTTGTCTAATATTTGCTCTTATTTGGTTGAAATTTCAGATAGTTTGGTATGAAATATGAAATGATTACAAAAATTAAAGATTATATTCGTCTATGTTTTGCCTTTTTAATCTGTTAAAATAATATTCATATTTGAAAAATGTTGTTGTGTGATAATTCAGATATTTTTTAACTATAAGGTGAAAACATATTATAATTTTGACTAATACTTAGTAGATAAATGATGTTTTTCAATATATAAAGTGATTGTAGCATTTAGAATATATACTTTTGAGGAATGTATAATTGGAAAATGTTATAATATCCTAGAAAATTGGTGTTAAAAATATTAAATACAGCTACTTCAATGATATTTTTTCGATATGTAAAGTGTTTGTAGCATTTCGAATATGTACTTCTGAGGAATGTATAATTGGAAAATGTTATAATATCTTAGAAAATTGGTGTTAAAAATATTAAATACAGCTACTTCAATGATATTTTTCGATATGTAAAGTGTTTGTAGCATTTCGAAAATGTACTTCTTAGGAATGTATAATTGGAAAATGTTAGAATATCTTAGAAAATTGGTGTTAAAAATATTAAATACAGCTACTTCAATGATATTTTTTAGATATGTAAAGTGTTTGTACCATTTCGAATATGTACTTCTGGGGAATGTATAATCGGAAAATCTTAGAAAATTGGTGGTGAGTATTGTAAAAATTCAGAAATCATTGAAGTGTAGAGTGAAACATGTATCAATTTAATTAATAATATGAAAAGAATAAGTGGAATTAGTCATGTGTACTATCTAAACATTAAGCATAATATTTATATTTTAAATAACTTGGTGTTTGATAACATAAAAATTTCAGAAAGGTAAAGTGTTGAAAATTGTATAAAAATTCGTCTTTTCTTGAAAATCAGTATTTTGTTTTTTGTTTAATTAGTGATACTTATTAAGTTTCTGTTGTTAAAGCTAAAACATGCGTTAAATTGTTCAGTTAAAAAAATCGATATTTCCATGTTGCTTTTTGAAAATACTAGTGTAAAAATTAATCAAATTCGATAAAATTCGTCTTTTTCCTTAAAACATATTATTTTCCATTGTTTTTCCTTAATTATTAATATTTATTGAGATAATGATTGTTCAAAAACAAAAATCACAAGTTTATATCCTTCTAAGAAAACGACTTTTATAACGTAAAAGATATTTTTCTTGAATGAAAACCTTACGAAGTGTGACGTCGAAAAACCTATTGTACTCTCCCCTTTAGGAATTTTGAGGTTAGATGGGGAGAGAATTTGTTGTTCGCTTCTAATGTTTGCATCGGTAAAAATCCTGTTGAATTCGTAAGATTGAGGAAATTAGTTTAAAAAATGTATTTTATATTTGTTTTCGAGAAAAATATATCTTGAGATTTAGTCATCTAAAGTTTGAAATCTTATGTAACTAGTGTTTTTTAAAGTATGTTAAAATGTCAAATTACTGTAAAAGTTTATACAATTGGCCTTCTTGCTTAAAAAAAAAAATAAATAAATAAATAAATAAAATAAAAAATCACTATTTTCGTTCGTTAAATGCTTAATTATTAAAATTCGTTCCGGTAATAGTTGTTCGAATGTTAAAAATGTATGTTTAAATTTCGTTTTTAAGTTGAAAATATCTAAAGAAATCGGTTAAAATTTATATTTTCCATTGTTTTTTGCTTAATTAACAATGTTCATTAAGGGATTGCTGTTCAAAAACTAAGATAAATGTTTAAGTTTCCTTTCTTAAGTTGATATTATAGTTGAAAAATTCTAAAGAAATTGGTTAAATTTAATATAATCCATTGTTTTACTTAAATAAAAATGCTCATGAAGGAAATGGTTGTTCAAAACTGAATACATGGTTAAGTTTCTTTCTCTCAAATTGGTATTCTGAAGTTTGAGTTGGAAAAATCGTAAGAAATGAGTCTTTTTCTATAAAACTTGATATTTTCCATTGTTTTTTACTTAATTATCAATACTCATTAAGGTTATAGCTGTTGAAAAACTGGGATGTATGTTTAACTTTCAACTTTTAAGTCGGTACACTTCTCATGTAGTTGATGAAAATCTTAAGAAATCAAATAAAAATTTATATTTTTCGCTGTTTTACTTAATTAAAAATACTCGTTAAGATGATAACCACTTAAAAATTGAAATGTACGTTTAAGTTTTCTCTCTTAAGTTGATAAAAATCGTAAGAAATCAGTCTTTTTCTATAAAATTTGATATTTTCCATTGTTTTTTACTTAATTATCAATACTCATTATGGTTATAGTTGTTGAAAAACTAGGATGTATGTTTAAGTTTTAAGTCGATACATTGATATTGTATTTGATAAAAATCGTAAGAAATCAGTCTTTTTCTATAAAAATCGATATTTTCCATTGTTTTTTACTTAATTATGAATGCTCATTAAGGTTATAGCAGTTGAAAAACTGAAATGTACGTTTAAGTTTTCTCTCTTAAGTTGATAAAAATCGTAAGAAATCAGTCTTTTTCTATAAAACTTGATATTTTCCATTGTTTTTTACTTAATTAACGATACTCATTAAGGTTATAGCTGTTGAAAAACTGAAATGAACGTTTAAGTTTTCTCTTTTAAGTTGATAAAAATCGTAAGAAATCAGTCTTTTTCTATAAAACTTGATATTTTCCATTGTTTTTTACTTAATTAACGATACTCATTAATATGAGCTGTTGAAAAACTGAAATGTACGTTTAAGTTTTCTCTCTTAAGTTGATAAAAATCGTAAGAAGTCAGTCTTTTTCTATAAAACTTGATATTTTCCATTGTTTTTACTTAATTAATACTACTCATTAAGATGTCTATCAAGCAAAATTCAAATATATGTTTAACTTTCTTGTGTTAAATTGATAATCTCATCTTGTAGTTGAAGAAATCTAAATAAAATGGTTGAAAACTGAAATTTTAATTGTTTCGCTTAATTAATAATACTCATTAAAATTATGGTTGTTCAAAATTCAAATATAAATTTAATCTTCATCATATAGTATGATTCCGCGTTGAGATGTGATTGATAATATTTTTGAATAGGGAAGGTTGATGACCTCTCCTGTTAGAATAGAATGTTCCTTTTTTCCACTAGGGGGCGCAGGAGGGCGGCGGTGAGATGGTGGGAGCAGGAGGGGCCAGGAGGAACGGTGGTGGCACGGTGGGAGCAGGGACGGTCCCTTCATCCCAGCGACTGAGCAGGGACGGGAGCAGGGACGGTCCCTGGTCCCTGCTCCTGAGCTCAAACTGTTGTTTTCCTACTACTAATAATAAATATAATTATTATTCTATTTTTTTTTGTATTTTTGCATGTAACTTAGTGTGCATAAATTTTATAGATTATAAAAAAATCGGCACAAAAGATCATTTTTGTTTATTGACGGAAAATTTCAAGGAAATTGTTAACCGTGTTAAACTTTAAATTAACTTTTAGCATACTATGCAGTGTACATACAAATGTATAGATCTTATACAGGAACCGAAATAACACCGATATTTTTCAGACTGTTGATAGTAGTAATTGCAGAAATAGGGTTTTCAAATTCAATATGCATTTTTTAAATTGTTTATTGAGATAGCATGTTACAGCTTAATAAATTGTAACGGTATTTTGAATTTGTTAGAAAATGTTCTATAATCTATGATGGATGCATGATTTTTCGTCCTTGTTTATTTTTGAACTAATTTCCCCAAAATAATTGATACAGACATATCAGACAGCTCACACAGATTTTTAAGCACTCATAGTATAAAGTAGGGGAAGATGGGGATACTTGAGCCATTTTTTAAATTTTAATTTTTTTTAATTTTTTAGAATTTCTTAGAACAAAATAAAATATTGAAAATGAAAATTTGATATTTTTTCTTCGATTGAAAACCACTTTCAATTAATTTTGAACTATTTTTCAATGTCTAATAAGTTTTTACTTTTTCTTTTACATCGTGGCTCAAGTATCCCCATGGAGGGGATACTTGAGCCAGATGTGACATTCGCACCAGTATTTTGCAAAGAAAAAAAACCGATTTACAATATACGCGAAAAAATGCATCAAACGTTTTTCAAATAAATTTGGTCGAATTTTCTGGTGTCGTTGTGACATTTCAGAATTAAAATTTTGTTGTCGAAAATTCTACCAGCAGAGCTCAAAGGGTTAATCTCCATACTTTCAAAATGGTACCAAGGTATGTGATTTCTTTTTTACATGCTCAGAACTATAAATATGTTACCATGTTGCCAGTTTTAGAAAGAAAAATTGAACAACTGTAGAGATAATAGGGGTGGCTCAAGTATCCCCTATGCTCAAGTATCCCCACTCTCCCCTACATAATAATACAGAATTGCAAGAATGCCACAAAGGGCATAGCCGGATAAGCACTGAAAACATACCTTTCAATCGAATTTCTTGATTTTTTCCCCACGTCCGTCTACCTATCTGACAATGTATTTCCCCTAGTATCACCTTATAAATATTGATATTTTAGGAGATAAAATTGTTTTTTCAATTTTTTAAAAATCTCAATTTTTCAAAAACTACTGTACCGAATTGCATGCCATTAATTAAGTTGATATAGACATTAAAGATGTATAACTGGGAATTTTTGCGTAATTTTGACTATAAAATGTGTGTGAAAAAGCCTTTAAAAATTTACAAAAATAAAAATCATATCTTACAATTCTCCGAAAATCATCATATTTTTTGTAAAAAATTCCTCATGTGTGCCCGCATATTATAAATAAATACCGAACGTTTCAGTTGGGTACTGCATATAAATATTTACAAAAATATGTAAAAATATTATTTAAATTCATTTAAAGACGTTATTTGGGGCGGAGGTAATCCACTTGGACATTAGAAGAAGTTTTGGAATATACAGTTACAGAATTGTTATGTTTTAAATTTTAATGAATATATAGACATCATTCCCAACCTTGAGGTTACTGTTTCGATATCAAAATTTGTTGTTAGCTTCGCATACAACATCAGGGAAAAATATTTTTGACATAGAATCTAACTATATTCTTCGATATCGAAATGTAACGATAGTAATCACAATCAATTTAAATGAAAATGTTTCTAACCAGTTTTTATAAATAGAAATTATAGTTAGTATTTTCAACATTTTTATGCAGCGTTTCTATGTATGTAATAGTTGCGAACTACTACTAATTGTACTTAGGAATAGTCACAATTTATTTTTGTTACGATGTCATCGAAGAATGATAATTTGTTGATTAATTTCAATGATTAGTTTCTTTCTTCAATCTTTGTTTTTCTATATTTACTCTTTTTATTATTAAAAATTGTTACTTTTATACATTAAATAATGTAATACATTATGAAGTGTCAGCTGCTTTTTCTTATAAAAGTCACAGTTCTTGGAAGTGAGATCTAAAACACTGAAACTGACTATATCATTGATGTATATGTATTTGCATATAAGTTTATAATATATTCACGAAAAGTTAACTCTTGACATTATTTTAATTTCCTGGTAATTTTCTCACTGTTTTTGGATTAATATTTATTTATTTATTTATTTGTAATTTTTCTTTCATCAAATATTAAATGGTTCAAAATTATAGAAATATATTTTTCCATACAAAAAATCATGCAATGTTGTCAACTTTCTTTTTTTTTCTTTTCTCTCAAATTATGTACCTTTCGCTAATATTTATCTTCGAACTAAAAAGCACGGGAATTTGCCATTAGAAAAATAAACAAGTTGGAAATTGCACGTGAAGCGTAGCAAATGAGGTGCATTCGTATGATAACGAAGTTTTAAAAATATCACTCTTATATATTAATCTCATAAAATTGTAAATAATTGCAATTAAAATGCGCACCAAACAATGTTCTCCCTATACCATTATGCTATGGAACACTTTTGTGTGGCCTTGTGAATCAACAACAAATATTCTTTGCACCACAGATTATGCAAAATGTATATTATAATATGTACTTTATAGATTCATATCAATTTTATTACGTTCGAATAAATGTAACACCATTAAAATGCATTTGAAACATTTTTCCCCATTGACCGTAATGTAACGGAATCCTTTTGATTGTCCCTGTAGTTGATCTATGCATCCGATTTTCATAAAATTTGAAATGACTCGACAAAATTATGTAATAATTATATATTTTAAATTTCAAAAGATTCGGTTGGGTAGTTTTTGCGTTGTTACATGCGGACGGACGGATAGACAGATGGACGAACAGACGGACAAACAGACGGACGGACTGAACGACAACAATAGGTGCTATGTATTTACATAATTACGAACGCACCTAAAAATTGCGATTAGCATGTATCTTGAATAAAAAATTGTCTATTAGCATCCAGTCCAAATAATATTAGCTAACTTTATTATATAACTTTAGCTAAATAATAGCCATACATATTTATCTTATTTTATTGCAATTGCGAACTATATAATTAAGGGAACTACTTGCTCGTATTACCCGTATTAAAGTGGGAAAAATGTTTGAATAAAAATCATTATATTAACTGTTGTAACATTTCGATATCGAAGAATGTTGTTTTCCAAGCAAAAATATTTTTCTCTATTGTTTCCGATACAAAACATCAATTTTTGATATCGAAATAGTATCGACAATGTAGAAAATTATGGCCTATCTGCTTAACGAAATCTAAAATACAGCAGTCGACTCATTGTATGCTAGAATTGTTCCAAAAATTCTTCGAATGAGGAAGTTTGTTAGCTCCACCCCTAATAACGCCTTTGAATGAATTTTAGTAATTTTTATACATATTTCTGTAAATATTTATATGTAGTACCTAACGCAAAACTTTGGTATTTATATATAATATGCGGGCGCGTGTGAGGAATTCTTTACAAGAAAATGGTAATTTTCGGAGAACTGTAAGATATGATTTTTATTTTCGTAGTTTTTTTAAAGCTTTTTCACACACTTTTTATGGTCCGAAAATTATAGAAAAATTCTCACTTATGCATATTTCATGTCTATATACACTCAATTAATGACATGCAATTCGGTACAGTAGTTTTTGAGAAAATGAGGTTTTTAAAAAATTGAAAAAACATTTTGTCTCATAAAATATCAATATTTATAAGGTGATACTTGGGGAAATATATTGTTAGATTAGTAGACACACGTGGGAAAAATAGCAAGAAATTTGGTTGAAAGGCATGTTTCCAATGTTTATCCGTCTATGCCCTTTGCTGTAATTTTGTGTGGCATAAAAAAGCGGAAGATTTTGGCAGTTATGCTAAAAGGCAAACTGCCGCCAGTAAATTTAAACAAAGATTTTCTCCTTTTGTGAAAGATATGATGAGGCGTAATTTCTGTCACAATTATCACAAAATTACATATTTATTTTTACTGGTGGAAGTTTTCCAAAGTTGTGTTCAGGCACGTCAAATATAAGAAGAAAAGCTGCTAGTATCTATTTTGAAATAACTTTGTTTTTAAATTCTAGTGTCATTCAATCAATTCAGCCTTTGCTCCTAAAAGGGTTAAACGTCTTTCTGATTAGTAGCGACTTATCAGAGGGTTCACAATCTTTTTACTACAAGAATTTTCATACATAAAAGTTCATCTTATTTAATCATGGGATATTCTTCGGTAAAACAAAAAAGAAATTTATTTTAAGAAACTAATAAAGTAATTTGTAACAAGTTGACAATACACTACTCTTTCTGATACAGAAAATGTTTCAAACATTATTCACTAGATTCTGAGAATGATGTAACTTCCAGGAAATTAGAGCTTTTAGAAAATGGAACAGAATGAGCTTTTTAGGGATAGATAATCCTAATAAGAACAGAGTGTTGTAACATCCAATCTATTTAGTTGCTGACACAGTAGAGCGAAGGAAATTATTAAAGTCAATTATTGATTGTTTCTTAGAAGCATTTATTAGAAAACGGAAGGTATTTAATGTTTAATGTAAATAAAATATACAGTAATGTTTGTGCATATATTGGGTCGTTAGGAAAGTCGTGTCCGTTTGGGAAAACTAATTCGTACAGAAAGATTCTATCATTTAATTATTAAATATTGTTTCTGATATCTGATTTAAATTTCCCAAACGAACACGAGTTTCCGAACGACCCTATAAGCATGTCGGAAACGTGCATATGAAGTTCACTCCTTTTTCTGTTATATTGAACATTCCAATAATTTCAGGTGCATAGGGTAGTTCAGAACTATGTGTAAAAGATATAAAGGAAGATAAAGGGTATCTAAATTAGCAGATTTCGTATAGAAATGTGTGTTCGGAAATGCAGCGTTCACGCTGTAGAGGGCGCTTTTGCGTTAAGGCGGATGAAAGCGCTTCGCTAAGTTGAATCAGCATCTCCCGGATGCAAATTCGCAAACACTCAATGTCCCAGCGCGCTTTACGCCAACCTCTGTAGCCAAGCGCTTTCGGGAGAAAATGAATTTCGAAGCGTATGCAAGTCTGAAGCTCTGAAGCTGCTTCGATTTTCAACATTTCGTTCATTTCACCGTATAGTTCTTGTTTATGGAATGATTTTAAGACTACGAGTACGAATTAACAAATGCCTATTTCACCTTCTGAAGTATTATATATTCATCAGGAATGCTCTATAAATCTGATCTGCCTTTCTCCAAGCTGAAGTATTTATTTATGTAGTTTTATACGTACCATATGCTGCCATCTAGTGTTAGTACACTAAATAGATTGCAACAATAATCACCTGAATTATGCATATGCTGAATGTATGCATGCATATAAAATTGTGATCAAGGAAAATAATTAATCTTATAGATTCACTCTATAACTTTGGTCTTTATTTAAGTTTTCATAATGAATAACTGAAAATTCACTATATTTAGTTACTAGTTAAGAGTATTCTATAATAAGTGCTTTGTAGCAGATTGATAACAGGTTAAAAATATACAATAAAGGACATAATCCCCTCTCTTCAAAGTTTTGATAATTTTTAAAAAATTGAAAATAAAAATTTAGCTTTTAGTAAGATATTTTTTAATATATAACTCCTCCTTGTACGCTATAATGCCGTCATTGTTGACAAACTAGATTAAACCAATCAGGAAGCAATTTTTTTTCTTATAGTAATAGAAAACTTTTTTATTTTAACTGCCATTTACAAAATTGTGTTTATTTTAAAGATTTTAAGGTCAATATCCATTTATGAAATACTCAATTACTCTTATTTAATGAGCTACTATCAACTTTCTTTCAAAAAATTAAAAATCATATTTAATTATGAGGAATTTGAAAAAATAAAAATCTAACCATACTCATTAAAGGGCATAGCCGGATAAGCATTGAAAACATGCCTTTCAATCAAATTACTTCATTTTTCTCCCAGGTGTGTCTAACGATATGACAAAGTATTTTCCATATTATCACGTTATAAATATTAATATTTTATGAGATAAAAATGTTTTTTCGATTTTTTAAAAATCTCATTTTCTCAAAAACTAATCCACCGAATTACTTGCCATTAACTAAGTTTATATGGACATCAAAGACGCATAACTGCGAATTTTTGTATAATTTTCTGATTATAAAAAGTTTGCGAAAAAGCGTTTAAAAAATTTACAAATATAAAATTCATATCGTATAGTTGCCCGAAAATTACCATTTTCTTGTAAAAAATGCCTCATATGTGCCCGCATATTATATGAAAATTCCAAAAGTTTGCGATGGGTACTTCATATAAATTTTTACGAAAATATGTATACAATTTATTAAAATTCATTTAAAGGCGTTATTTGAGGCGGAGCTATTCAACTTCAACATCCAAAGATTTTTTGGTACAATGTCAGCAGAGAATGTGTCAACTTATAAATTATAGATTTCATTAAGCATATAAGTCATAATTTCCAACACTGTCGATACTATTTCGATATTGAAAATTTGTGCTTTGCTTCGAACACAATAGAGAAAAATAGTTTTGCCTAGAAAACAACAGCATTCTTCGGTATCGAAATGTAACGTCAGTTATATGATGATTTTTATTCAAACATTTTCACCACTTTTAACGAAGTATAATAATAATAATTTTTTATTATTTTAGTACGTTAATGTGTATTAAAATAATAAGACTACATAGCTAGAATTAAAACGCATTGAGTTCTTAAAATTCTGACACATTATCTGGAACGTGTGATAATACAGGATTCGCACACTCCTTATATTTTGTAAGGACACTGGCACCACTATAAATTAAAATAAAATTTATATTTAATTTTTAAGAAGCAGAATTCGCAACCACCTCCTCTATTCGCAATTTTCACAACATTTTTTTGCAGTGAAATACATTGAAAATACTGTGAAAATTTATTGGTAGAGTTGTGCGAACCCTGTAATAGATAATTATTCAAGTTATATGCTATTAGAAATTTTTTCTTATCCTTATGGTAGAATATTGTGGCTGTTTAATACGAAGATAAATATTAGCGAAAAATATATAATTTGAGTTAAAAGAAAAAATAGAAAGTTGATAACATTAGCTGATATTTTGTATTGAAAAATATATTTATGTAATTTTGAACCGTTTAATAAAGTAAAAATGTTTTTTCTTTTTTATAAATAAATAAATATTAGTTAAAATAGCAGTAGAAAAATTACCAGGAGATTAAAATATTGTAAAGACATAGGTAATTTTTTGTGAATGTATTATAAATTTATATGCAAATACATAGTCGTGTTCTGTGGCTTAGGCCTCACTTTAAAGAACAATTACTTTTTAGGGGAAAAAACAGTTGACACTTGATAAAGTATTACAATATTTTATCCATAAAAATTAATTTAGTTTTTTTCTGTAACGACTATTTTTTCTAAGAAAGCTTCTACAGCAATCATTATTTCGAATTATCATTCTTAGATGACACTGTAACAAAAAGATATCATTCAATACTATGAATTAGTTTCTGAACGCGGAAGTTAGCAATAACATACGTACGCGAATCTAACACGATGCTAAACGGGACATATCAGTTGGTTAAAAAGCTTGAAACTACTAACTATAATTTCTCTTTATAAAAACTGGTGACAAATAGTTTCATTTAAATTGTTTCTAATCACTGTCGTTACATTTGGATATCGAAGAATGTAGTTTTGTTTCTGTGCCAAAAATATTCCTCCCTGTTGTTGTATACCACGACAACAACAAATTTTGAAATTGAAACTGTATCGCCAGCGTTGCGAATGATGCCCATGTGTTTATTAAAATTTGAAATACAACAATTCTGTAAGTGTATATTCCCAAAACTCTTCAGGTGTCGAAGATGAGTAGCTCCGCCCCAAATAACGCCTTTAAATGAATTTTAATAATTTTTATACATATTTTCGTAAATATTTATATGAAGTACCCAATGCAAACTTTTGGAATTTTTATAAAATATGCGGGCACATATGAGGAATTTTTTACAAGAAAATGGTAATTTTCGGACAACTATAAGATATGATTTTTATTTTTGTAAATTTTTTAATCACATTTTCACACATTTTTTACAATCAGAAAAATATACAGAAATTCCTACATATGCATCTTTGACATCTATATAAGCTCAATTAATAGTATATAATTCGGTTCGGTAGTTTTTGAGAAAATGCAGCTTTTAAAAAAACGAAAAAACATTTTTATCTCATAAAATATCAATATTTATAAGGTGATAATAAGGAAAATACATTGTCAGATAAGCAGCCAGCATGGAGAAAAAATCAAGAAATTTGATTGAAAGGAATGTTTCCAATGCTTATCCGGCTATGCCCTTTGAAATATTTTCTCTTCTAGTCCAAGAGCTGGCAGCACAAAACTCCATGTTATCCAGCACAAGAAAAAAAAAACCTTTTTTTATATATAAGAGTAGTGCTGTAATTTCCTGCGTATAATCCGCGGATCAAACAATCATTTTTCGACACAGAAATTTTATTAAATAAAATGTAACTGTCTAGATCGCCGCAAATATTTGTCTTCAATTACAAAATAAAATTTCTGGGTCGAAAAAGATTTATTTGATCCGCGGATTATACGCAGGAAATTAAGGTAATAGTGAATTCTAATTATCCATGTCTGCCGGAAGTGAAGTGATGCTTAACCCAAAAATTAATCACACTAGTGATTCACTCGTAGGTTTATCATTGTGTTTTCCTGCTTCTAGTTTTCCATGTTTTTGTGCCTTTAATTGTACGGCAAACACAATGATAAACCTATGAATAAACTACTAGTGGTATTAATTTTCGGCTTATGCACCACTTCTCTTCTGGAAGATGTGGATCATTAGATTCACCTATTACTACTCTTATATAAAATAAAGGTTAATTTCTTGTTCTCGAAAACATAGGTTTTTGAGCTGTCGTCTTTTGTACTATTCTTACATCCTAATGAGAGTCACTGAAACTTATTAGAACATTAATATTGTATCAATTATTTGCTATTGACGACTCTATAAATACGCCTATCACTCAGATAGCATGCACATAAGTAGAAAGTTTGTTTTTTACTGATATTCTTTGCCGTGACAATTTTGACTTGACCAATTCACAGCGAATCTCCCACAAAGTAGACAATCACTTCTTCGCATAAGTAGTTTTTTGCCAAAATGATGCGAGACTGTCTACGGATACAACAAATTTATAACTTATAAATAAGTCTCAATTAAATATAAAATAAGCGTTTCTGCATTAAGATGACAGTTTTAAAACCAAAAATAGAACGAACAATGTTTAAAATACGCAAATAGGAGGCATTCATATAAAGCACAACTAAAATTTACTCTAAATTGTTTGTAGTTATATACATATAATATAAAATTTTTTAAAATACATTAAAATATATTATGTGAATGTACTAAAATTGCTTTTAGGTGTACATAATATCAAATTATTTATTGTGCTATAAAGCGGCTTAAAAATACATTTAGTGAAACTCAAATATCCTGGTATTTTAAAAATAAATCAGTATGTAAAATTTGTGTTACAGCTTCAATTTCCAAAAGGATTTGTTACGCAATTTGCTTTGACTTGAGAGATTTGCTGCTTAAAAGCTTAGCCTGTTTAATTTTAGTAAAAGTGAAACTCAAATAAAGTATTGTTAAAAATTATGTTGCTAAACTAGCGTGGAGTAAGTAAGTAAAACTCATATAAAGCGCAAAAATAAGTAAAAAAATTGCTTGTAAATAGATAAGTACAATATCCTCAATTACTTTAAATAAATAAAAATACTTTAAAAATATATTTTGTAAAATTCATAGTTCCTATTATTTACATCAGGCCTGTCCAACCTTTTACTAAGCAGGGGCGCATCCCAGCTTTTGGCAACCAATGAAGGGCGCCATTATTAACATGGCTTAAAACATACAAGAAAATCATCTTTTAATAACAGTAGAAATATATATATGCAAATGAGTCATAATGCCCCTATAGATCTGAAGCGCCATGTAAAAGAAAAAAAAATCAAAATCAATAGTAAATCGTAATAAATTTCGTTTACTTTTATTTTTACATTTATTTTTTTATATTTATTTTTATTTATTTATTTATTTATTTTTGCGAAGAGTTAACTCAAACCTTTGTAATTGGAAAGAGCCAGAAAATGAAATATCATCTAATATTAAAATTAAATAGTAATCAGATATATTGTTAGATTTTTGGGGGGATGAAAATGCTTTGCAATTGGAGAATTGAAATTTTTTGGAGGTGTAAATTTGCCATGATAAAAGGTACAGAAACAAAATCATGAATGGTTCCAAAGAGAGAGTCCGAAAAAACATTCATTAATGGAAATTTTTTCGTGCGAATTTGTAGAAGTTGTGTGGTCTGGTGGAGAAAAAGACAGTTTTATCCCGTCATATAAAGCAGCCTAATGGGCAGTAAAACAACCTCAATAAGAATAACAAAAATAATGAACTGTCCGGTATAATTTCCAGGAGAAGGATGGCCTTTTTTTCTACATATTAATTCTTAAAGTATTAAAAAATATTGCCGACATTTATTTATTCCTATCGGCATAATTTTCATAAAGAGTTTTATAAAGCATAACTATAAACTAGTAAAAAATTGTAACAGCGCATGGTAATTTTTAAAAAAATAGAATTTATCATGGGCTGTTGTCTTTCTTTTAATGCGTTGCGTATGTTATAAATGTCGATACGTGAAATACACTTGAAGAGATTTTTAAAGTAGCTCTTTTGAAAATATCAAGAATTTTAAATAAAGTATCCTTTACAAGAGTATTGTATTTAAAAATTTTAAAAAAGACTAGTAACGGGAAATTTGCATAAGGGCGCCAGAAATACCTACAAAGGGCGCCATGGCGCCCGCGGGCGCCGCGTTGGACAGCCCTGATTTACATCATTATCTGTACTTAGTGAGTGATAATTTTTTCCTTAACCATCATATGTAGTATAGGGTAAATCTTGTAATCGTTTTGAAAATCGAAAAAAAAAATTTGACGGATTTATACGTCAGATAGTGAAGAGTCCGAAAAACATATTTTAAGAAAAAAAAATTGCCGTCCGTCTGTCTGTCTTCCTGTAAACGCTCTTTCTCACGAACAAATTGAGATAGAGACTTGAAATTTTGTATGTACTTAGTATGTAAGTATGGAACGAAGCCTATTTAATATCAGTAACCTTGATTATCCGGAACTATTTTCTCGGACTCTCGAAAAATTCGTTATGATGAAAGGTATACAAAAATTTTCGAAAATTTTTTTAGGAAATGGACATAAAAGGCAATAAAATAATACAAATTTTGCATAAAGAATAAAGTCAATAGGATTATTAGTTGGTGAGATATTTGTAATCCTATTTTCCCCATTCTTCGATTTTTCATGACCCTGTATTTCATTCAAATTTCAATTTAGAGGTATATTTTGATTGAAAATAAAATGCTTAATCCGACGCAGTAAACTGTTATCAGTATGATTATTACTTTTGGAGTTATAAGGATGTTTCTTTTGCACAGTTCGGTACTACTTGAGAACTTTGGAGTTTTATATAGTTTGTTGAAATTGGTACATCAGCAATCCTTTAACAGAGCATTACTATGTATATTTAATTTATACATATATACAATATTTAATTTTTTTTTGGAATTGCAATGCATTGTATAAATAGTTTTCACATGTTTTATTTTCATATGCATAACCATGATGGGTAAATATTACGGTGTCCCCCAAAGACTAGTTTTCTTTAATTCAATCTTACTAAAAATTTTCATTACATACAATATATATATATATATATATATAATTGTTATTCTGTTACATACTTTTGTTAATCTTTTGCATTCAAGAGGGGTTTTTCACTGACCACCAGTGCTCCGTGTAAATGAATGCTTCAAATGCTTTGGACACCAGTATTTTAAACTAATTTTCTTCGCCTTGTCTAATGGCCGAATAACCTGTGATTAAAGATGGCAAAATAAAATGTAAGATATTAATGGTGTCCCGATTTACGAGGGATTCCTAACAACACTAGCGGTGAGTAAAAGTCGCCTGTCGAGTGCAAAGGATTAATTTTAGGAAACGTGGAAATCAAATTTCCTGCTATTTAATTTACAACATTCTGAGTAGGGGAAGATGGGGATACTTGAGCCATTTTTTAAATTTTAATTTTCTTAATTTTTTTATAATTTCTTAGAACAAAGTAAAATATTGAAAATGAAAATTTGATATTTTTTATTCAATTGAAAACCACTTTCAATTAATTTTGAACTATTATTCTATGTCTAATAAATTTTTACTTTTTCTTTTACATCGTGGCTCAAGTATCCCCATGGAGGGGATACTTGAGCCAGATGTCACATTCGCACCAGTATTTTGCAAAGAAAAAACCGATTTACAATATACGCAAAAAAATGTATTAAACCTTTTTCAAATAAATTTGGTCGAATTTTCTGGTGTCGTTGTGACATTTCAGAATTAGAATAATGTGGTAGAAAATTTTACCAACAGAGCTCAAAGGGCTAATCACCATACTTTCAAAATGGTACCAAGGTATGTGATTTCTTTGTTACATGTTCAGAACTATAAATATGATACCATGTTGCCAATTTTAGAAAGAAAAAATTACCAACTGTAGAGATAATAGGGGTGGCTCAAGTATCCCCAATCTCCCCTATTTAATGAATAATTCACAAAGCATTTTTTTTCCTCCGTCCAGCAGCAGATATTTCTAATTTTGTCAGTAGTCTGGATAAAATAAACGAAGTCGAAAATTGTACGATATAAAATGATTTATTTTATATAATTCATTTTATATAGCAAATAGTAATCGGATAGAGCAAATCCGAAGAGAACCACTAAATCAAACGCAATTTTTTTTCAATCAAAGATTGTCCAAAAATTTTCGTTTGCAATTTAAGTACTATTTTTTAACCCCTTCACGACGGGAGCCTTTTACGAAATCTTTAATGTTTGGTTAATGGTTTTTAAAACTAAAAATTTGTGGCTTGTTCAATCGATAAAACGCTCCGATTAAATAAGGCAAATTTTGCAGCAAAATTTTACTAGTGAAGATAAACAAGGATTCTGAAGCTTTTTTTGCGGCACATATACGTGTCGCTCGCCCCTAAGAGGTCAATGCAACTGGCACCAATTTCTGAAAAAAGAAATCTTTTACTTATGATTTCACAGCCTTTGAAAAATTAAGAAAAAAAACCCCTGCAAAACCTGTTTTTAAAATTTTGATGCGAATAGAAAATAAAAAAAGTTGCTAGTGGCCGAGCAGTCCGTGACCTGTTGACAAGCAACTTTGTAAATCACATTTTCAACATCAAAAAGATTTTTTTAAAAGACTGGTCCCCGTGGACGAAAATTAGATACCAGGAATGTGAATAATCCTAATGCAGTCGAGAAAAAGTTCCCATTCCTGTTGCTAAAGCCCGACTGTTTCAAAAGAAAGTTTTGGCCTCTATTTAGAGAAAATTGGATTTACTACGAGCGACTTCCACCTAGTCAAACCATCGATTCTGAAATCTGGCAAATAAACGAACTGAAGGTAGCAATAGCCATGAAACATCCTAAAATAGCAAACAAACGAGGTATTATCCTTCATTTTGACGACTCCATACAGCGTGTATCTTTGAATGTCAGAAACAAACTCTTTGCATTCGATGTAGACATTCTGATCCATCCTCCTTACTCACCGACAGACTACTATTACTACCTTTCTCTAAAAAATTCTATTCACCAAAAAAATGAACTCTTTGACTGACAAAAAAGATCATCTCGCTAAGTATTTTACCACTAAATAAAAAAAGTTTTGGAAAGAAGGTGTTATACTACCAGAAAGATAGAAGACCATTTGTTCAACAGCTTGGCACGAGAGTTTTTCAATAAAATATTACCTTTATGAAATTTTCATAGTTTTTTTTTTTTTTTTTTTTTTTTTTTTTTTTGCAAACAAACAAAAGAAACTTTTGTTAAATCTAATGCGAATTATTAGCTATTTATAAGCGTGTGAAAGAAATAAATATATTAAGGTTTTCGGCTAAATGAACAAAAGGAGCATTTATCCTCTTCTGACAAAAGATGACCCAAAAAGTATTGGATGTTCATGTTACTTATTGTTTCATTCTGTTGGCATAGGTTAGTGTAGACAATTTCTTCATTCGTACTTATATTTCTATCCAATAATTGAGGTTAACGACAAGTTTTTGTTTAACAATATGTAAAATGTTATTTTTTTTGTGTGTTTTAACATTTTGTCATGAGTGTCAAATTACACATATTAATATACATGCATATATATATATATATATATATATATATATATATATATACAGGGTGTCCGAAAAGTCTGGAAACGGTCGAATAACTCGAGAAATACATATGAGATTGAAAAACGTAAATATACGTGTTAAATATTTTTAAATAAACGTATTTATGAAAACGTATAATCTCTCCCCTAAACTAAAATTTCAGGGTTCTTAAGGATCCTGCAATTTCTAGAATAGGAAATAATTTCAATAAGATTGCATTTCAATTTCATTTCAATAAGAAATGCTAACTACGAATTTTTTCTTATTGAAAATCACTTGTTAAAGAAGGCAAAATAACGAATGTTTATAGTAGCTTTATTTATTTTATAAAGAAAATACTGATATTTCACTTGGAAAATAACGAGTTCCATAAGTACAATGAATTTACGAAATGTTTCATAACTTTATTTCTTAATATTTTGTCCTATATTTTTTCTGTAATAATAATAATAATAATAATAATAATAATAATAACATAAACCCACATCAGCCGTATTAGATGATTTTTTTAAAACAACAGAATATATGGAAACGCATAATATACACACATCCCACCCTCAAATTATCAAATTTACTTTTTTCTATTTCTTAGGGGAGGTGCATATTTATATGATAAAAGATCGAAACACGCAGGTCAGTTTGCCTCACATTTTATTATACATTGTAAAAATTATTTAAAAAACTCCATGCACGTCTATTTGCTCGCCTGAATTAAATGATTTAACAAAAAGCAAAACTCATCGAAACGCAGAATATTTACATACTCCGCCCCCCAAAACTGAAGATATACTTTTTCTATTCGGGAGGGGAGGTTCATATTTACACATTAGAACATCAAAACAAGTAGGTCGTATTTTAGAAACCATTTACTGGATAAAATAAAAATCCAAATAGAAAGCTAAATTAATATATTTCAATGACTTTTTCTAGTGAAAAGCATAAAAAATCCTATACACTGTAAAAAAGTGACTCATTTGCTACAGCGTCACTCCACCACTTTTATAGAAAACGGTTACTTTACTGTGTTATGGAGCATTCTCATTGGTCACAAAAGAGATATTCTATAAAAGCTGTGGAGTGACGCTGCAGCAAATGGGTCAAATTTTTAACAGTGTAGCACTATCGAAATAATCGCAATGGGTGATTTTCAGGAAACGCTATTCCTGCAAAAAACGAGGAATTTGACGTCAAAAATTCTGCCCAATCAGTTTCGATTAGGGAAAATCCCGTTGGAAAAGCCGAACTATGTATCGATTTAATATGCTCGATTATACCGTGATAAACGAGAATTCGAAATAAACATCAAATACAAAAGTTACGTATTTTTGTCCGTAGAATCCGAATCTGCAATACAAAATGGGGGGTTATAATTTAAGATTTCAAAGTTGGACCCCCTCTGACCCCCAGGGGGTCGGTTACGAAGGTCACATTTGGTATCACGGAGTAGCCTATTTAAAAATATTTAACACGTATATTTACGTTTTTCAATCTCATATGTATTTCTCGAGTTATTCGGCCGTTTCCAGACTTTTCGGACACCCTGTATATGCAATCTATAATATACTTAATATCGACTATTTATAATCGTGTGAAAGAAATAAACATATTAAGGTTTTCGGCTAAGTGAACAGGGAGAATATTTATCATCTTTTGACAAAAGATTATCCAAAAAGTATCGACTGTTCATGTTACTTGAACTTTCTTTTGGTCGGCATTGATAAGTCTAAACAATATTTTAATTCGTGCTTGTATTTCTATCCAATAATTAAAGAAAATTTTGTTTAACATGTCTGAAAACGTTTTTTTTTTCTGTTATAATATTTTGTCATGTGTGTCAAATTACTCATATGAATATACATGCATGTACATCATACACACACACATATATACATGCAATCAATAATATACTAAGCATCAACTATTTATAAGCGTGTGAAAAAAAGAAATATATTAAGGTTTACGGCTAAGTGAACAAGAACATTTATACTCTTCTGACAAAAGATTATCCAAAAAGTATCGGATGTTCATGTTACTTAATGTTTCTTTTTATTGGTATTGATAAGTCTAGAAAGTTTCTTCTTTCGGCCGAGAATTTCAATCCAATAACTAAAGAAGATTTTGTTTAACATATGTGTAAAATGTTATTTTCTTTTCTACTATAATATTTTTCCATGTGTGTTAAATGATACATATGAATATACATACAAACATACATATATATCTATATATATATCCAATGAACGCCCAAAACTAATCACAGAAGATCCTTATTACTATAAATCAAATCGGATATTTCCATTAATTTTTATTGCGTTACGTACATTCATACGTACATATATACCTGCATTCTTACAAACAGAACTTGCGGCCACTTTAGCTCTTACACACTGATAGCCTGTGAACTAAAAATACGTGAAATTGCGTTGACCTGGGATAAACTAGAAAGTTGGCGCCGAGACGGTCTTTGGTTTCAATAAAATTACGCCAAATTGAGGTGGCCTAAGACAAACTATATCTTCATGGAATAAACTAATTTAGACCAATAAATAGCAGGCTAAACTAGTTTATCCTATGAGCGTTAGTCTAAACTAGTTTGGCCCAGGAAAAACTAGTTTATTACATGGGTGTTAAAATAGACTAGATGGTCTTAAGAAAAATTAGTTTATCCTACGGGCGTTTGGATATAGTAGTTTGGCCAAGGAAAAAATAGTTTATCCAATAGATGTAAGGATAAACTACTTTGGCTTAATCCAATCTAGTTTGGCATGAAATCGATTTTGGCTGTAACATATATATGCAATCAATAATATACTTAGCATCGGCTGTTTATAAACGTGGGAAATGAAAAGTATACAGTAGGCTCCTACATAGGCTACCCAAAATTCCACAACATTCTAAAATCTGCACATAATTCATGGTGTAAACAATGGAAAATTCAGATCAGATATAAGAGAAAATATGGCTTTTTTAATTTTATATTAATTCTATACATATTTTAATTTGTAATTTTTGTTAATGTTACTGAATTCCTGCTTTTTTTCATGAAGGAATGCATATGCACCATATATGCACTCATGTATACATCCATATAATATGCATAGATTTAGTTAAACTTAAAAACACATATTATAATTAAGATACATTTCATCCATCCATCAGCCATTATCGATAATGTACAGTATATCGGAAAGAATGTAGTATTTGAAGTTTTTTGTATGTACCTGTAAATGCTATGCACGTCGTGTTATTCATGACTAGAGCGTATACTTTATATTAAACATCAGCGACGTATATCAATTTTATTATTTATAAAATCGTTTAATATAATTAAAATATGTCGCCCACAATTCCCCACCTTCCTTTACCATTGTGTAATTAAATTCTTTTGTGTGGCCCTGTAAATGAATAATAGCTATTTTTTCAGCGCATTTTTTACAGAATGCATATTTTATTGCGCTTCGTAAATGCACATAAATTTTAATATATTTGACAAGATGAATCAACTTCAAAATATATTTGAAACAGTTTTTTTCCATAGGCCGAGTGTAAAATTTTGACTTTTGCTGTAAATAAACTAAGCATGCTAGAAACTTTATTTGAAATAGGGTTCGTCCTAGGGTAAAGGTTAATAACTTTCAAAAATTTCAGGGCAATCTGAGTATATTTTCAGAAGTTAGAGCGCGGAGAGACGGCCAAACGGACAGACGGACAGACAACCCAAAACATAAACACTTTTCAACTTTGTTGGAAAGTTTTAAAAAAGCTGTAATGCTTAATCTTTTTTGTGAAAAAGCCGGCACTTGCATATCTTCCAGACGCGAGGAAAAGTGCCACCAATAAAACTTCAAAGCAAAAAATAAGTGAATTTTTATCACCACGGTAGGTTTCCTTAAATTAGGTTAAAATAGTCTTTCCCTGCTAAAAAAAAGTTTCCCACGTCAATTTTTTTGAAACAGAATAAACTTTTATTTGAAAGCTTCTAAGAGTTTTCAATATCCACGATGACGGAAAAACGTTATTAGTTTTTAATCTCTTAAAGCCCCACAACAGTCACTGAAATAGACCTGGATGATAATGTAAAATCTATGGGAGCGTTTTTTTTTTCAAATATCTCACCAAAATTTTAATATTTTTAGATGATTTTTTTTGCATAGGATAGCTCAGGATGATCTACAACCGGCCTAGTTTTTACTTTTTCGATTTTTCTTAAATATGTTTTATATTATGGCAGTTTCAATTTCAGAATCGGTTTAAACCGGTTTTGAAATTTAAATTTTTTTTTTTTAAATCTGAAACAAAAATTGAAAAAGTAAAAACTAGACTGGTTGTAAATCGTCCCGAGCTATCCTGTGCAAAAAAAAAAAAAAAAAAAAAAAAAAAAAAAAAAAAAAAAAAAAATGAGCTAGATATTTCAAAAGAACACCCCTATAAACTTTACATTATCATCCGGATCTTTCTCTGTGACTAATGTTGCGCCTTAACCCTTTAACGGATAAAATATTTCATTGCTAAGGTATTAAAATAAATTGAATGACACCGGTAATTGCGAACACTATTACACTGTATTACAACATAAATTAACTAGTTGGATGTGTAAATCCCAAAACTTTCTTCTATCTCATACGTACATTTTAATATTTAAAAAAAATAGTTATTCATTTATTAATTTTAATTCAGTACCACACCAACTTTGATTTTCATGTTAAATTTCTGCTTCAATCAATTAATCGGAGTAAAAACGAATTTCTGTCTCTGCACGAGCCGATGGACAATAGAATGACAGGCAGATTTTTTTTTTTCAAATTCAGGGAGGACCTATTTGCCTTACCAAAAAATACTCATATACAAAAAATTTGGTTCAGTTCTAGAACTAACTTCATACACTTTTATGCGGTACAATATTGAAAATGGTATAAAATTCGCTATTGCAGCGCCCTTTTCTGGTGGATTTTTTTCAGATTCAGGGCGATCCAACTAGACATAGCCATACGCTTACACAAAAAATTTCGTTCGATTCGATGCATAACTTCATGTACTTTTGGTCGGTACAATATTGAAAATGGCACAAAAATCGCAATTGCAGCGCCCCCTTCCGACGGACTTTTTTCAAATTCAGGGAGGATCAACTAGCCACAGTCATACACATACACTAAAAATTTGGTTCAACTCGATGCATAACTTTATATACTTTTGGTCGGTCCAATATTGAAAATGGCACAAAAATCGCGATTGAAGCGTCCCCTTCCGGTGGAATATTTCAAAACTGAAGGAAGACCTGCTTGCCATAGCCAAAAACATTCACAAAAAATTTGGTTCAATTCTATTCATAACTTCATACACTTTTTGATGGTAGAAGGGCGACATACAGACAGACACACATACACACGGACAGACAGACATTTTGTAAAAACATGTTTTTTGGAATCTCTGACCCCTAAAACGTGTAAATCCGTCGAAAACCGGAAGTCGAAAAAATTTCGATTACAATACTTTCTTCTATTGAAGATAGAAGAAAGTAAAAATAGTGACTAAACACCACTTTTTACATCAGGGTTGCCAATTTGGCCTTCATTTTTTTATTTAAAAAATTCGGATTCACATCACAAAATGCAAAAGTTATTTTCAGATTTATTTAATATGAAACTTTTCTTTACTGCTTAATAAAAATTCTTATTTAAAAAGTTCCAGTCTGAAGTCGAAATTTCGGGATAAAAATGGAGGAAAAACTGGAAACCCTGTTTTCTATGCAAAAATATTTGCCTTAATTCATCGAAAATTATCTGACAATCAATAAAGATAAATTTACAATGCACGACATGAATACAATATTTAAGTAAAAAGATAATACATAACTTAAATTCTAAATAGCATAAGTTCATCAGAATCTAACACCAATGTTTTACATTCTTAATCCCATTCTTTGAACTCAGTACAAATGTACATTATTGTAATATCTCGGTGTCTTTTATTCGTTTTTACAGGAATATTTTATTACGTGTGATAGTGTAATAGCCTTAAACTTTTTCCTTGTTACTGACATGGATTCTGTATAAAACATGATTTATTTCATTTTTATTAATAATAAAGGCTTTCTAGCATCTACATCATATCATTAATGGGAAAAACTGTGTACTAAAACAAAAATAATAGATTAATAAATAAAAATTTATATATTCGGCTGCAGTAGTGATCATAGTGAATTATATGGCCAATAAAAGATCAGAGCAAAACCATTTAATGAAAATGATATCCAGACTCGAATATATATATTTTTCAAAGACAACTAATTTCAAATAACATTGTCATGTATTGTTATCTGCGTTTATGTATTTTTTATGAGAGACTAACATAAAATATGGGCAACCAATTAGCTATAAAGATAACCATTGTGAATTTTCTTTTATTCATAAAAGTGCTTGTTAGACTATGCAGTATGAATTGAACATTATTGAACAAATAATGAAATGATGCAAAGAAAATATAAAAATAACGAGCTTGTGTATCATCATATTTGCACAAACAATAATGGTGCATTGAATTTGCAGCTAAGTCAATTATAGTTTAGCTAATCTTTTTTTAAATAAATAACTAAAAAGTTCTAAATGATTCTTGATTTCTGAACGTGAAGAACTCAATCGAAATATATAGTTTTGGGTTGTCCGGAAAGTCCTTTCCGTTTGGGAAAATCAATTCGTACCGGAAAATTTTGTCCATTAATATCTAAGTATTGAATATCGGAAAAAATATATAATAATTAAATAAAAGAATTTTCCGGTATGAATTGATTTTCCCAAACAGAAAGGACTTTCCGAACAACCCAATATAAAGCAAAGTTCGTAAATAACTTTTACGCCCTGCTGCTCGCGGCAAAGACTTTATTAATAAATATCTTAATAGAAATGTTTCAAATTGTAAACATTGTACAATTTCAAGTTTAATCTGCTGAATAGAAAAAATATTCTTTTTTTAAATTGTGCATCCATTTATGCATGCATCCAAAAGTAGATGAAGTTGGCAGCTATGCAAACTTAGCGCAAGTGGTAGTCTCTTTTTGCCACACTAACTGTTTAGAACTGTCACTCTATAAAATATACACTATGAAGTGCATCCGCTTCAAGTCCATTGATACATGCGCATTGACGTATACGAACCGTCAGAAAGTGCATGCACCGTTTCAATCACAATCACCACTAACAAATAAAAGTGATATTTGTACTTTTTTTTAATTTTTAAATGTCTTTAGTGCCTTTCTGGCATAATTTTATACTTTGAAGATTATGAAGTTTTGAAGTTTTCGGGTATTAAAAGCTAAGAATCGGGTATAAATAACCACGGTGGTTATTTATATCTTTTATATTTATATTTTTCTTTTATATTTATATTTTTTATAAGGTTATTTATATCTCATTGTCGCTAAGAATCGGGTTTTTCCACGTGTGTCTCGGTTACGTTTACTACTTATCTTTTGACATACGGGAAAATATAGAGAAAAAACTAAAACAACTATCTTATTTTTATTCTTTTTTCATACTTAAAGTTATCTTTTTCCAATATGGACAATAAATGAATGTATACAAAAATAAAATGTTCGAAAGGTGTGTATAAATCGATTTAATTCTAGTTCATTTTAAAGAAATAACCGATAAATGCCATAAAACTACGTTAGTGTAAACGTACGAAGCATATGTAAATAAATATTGTTTTTTTTTTTTTTTTTTTTTTTTTTTTACTTTTATTTGGGGGATAATAATAAAAAATTATTGAAATTTATATTTCGAAATTTTCGTGCTCTTCTAGAAAATTTAAAACATAGAATCTGAAAAGTCCTACATTAATTCATAAAAGCAAAAACAGTTTTATCTAACAGTATTAATCTCATCTTTTACGTCTTATCAGAATATTATCTTGATTTAAATTTATATAATCTTAACTTACTAAAGTAGTGCTTAACTAAAACTACTAAATTCCATCGCCAAGTGACGACTTAAATTTTACATCTCTGACAACATGCATAATCACTTTAAATCTAAATTAGCAATACAGTAGAAAGTGCCATCTACTTTGATATTAAATTTGAAACTCATATTACATAATTGAAGAATAAATCTGGCACTCCAGTAACTACGACATAATTACAAGTGTTCTAGGTTTCTCAAGTTTTCTATTTCATACAGATTTATCACAGGTTTCTACACAGAATTGCCAGCTGTTTTTTTTTTCTTTTTTTTAATTTAGAGATTTGGAATTTACACCGGAAATTTTTAAAGAATAGATTTTAGTTTTTGTAATTGCAAATTATACATCAAGTAAAAGCAGAATTGACGACCCCAGAAGCCAAGGGGTACAAGTGACAAAATGTCGATTTGGAGTAAATTGAGTTTAAAGATAATTGATGTTAAATTGGAACTTCAATAACAATTGACTAAATTGAAATAGGAAAAATCTGCTTGTTGCATTCTAATCTTTGAACTCTCATTTCAATAACTGTTAAAAAAATAGAGTACGATTTTCTTTAAATGTATAATTAATCAATATTGTTTGTTTTTCGAAAAAAGTGGTTTATTTCTATAACTCCCCAAATAATCAGAAAATGACCTATATTTTTTTACCTGAAATGAAAAAAACATATTTCCAGATACCCTGTGCACTTAACTCAATTTTTTCAATTTTGTCACTTATACCCCTTGGCTTCTGGGGGTCCTCAATTAATATAATTATTTTCAAGTATGGTATTCATATTTCTGATTTTAAAAGAAGGTAAAACTAGCAATTCTATTTGCGCACGATATAGTATATTCAGCAAAAATCGATTTAATGTGACATCATTTTTAACCGACAAATACCAATGCGAACGATTCTAAAAACATATGAGGCACTTATGTAAATAAATATTGTGGCTTTTTGCTTTATTTGTGGGATCGTGATTTTTTTTTTAATCGAATTTATAATTCGAAAGATTTTTGCATCTTTCGAAAATTTTTTTAATTTAGAATGTGATAGGTCCTGCATTTCATGTAAGCAGAAACAACATTATTTACCACTTTTAATCTTAAGTGCAAAAGATTCTTATCAGAATAATATCTTAATTTAATTTTATAGAATCTAACTTACTAAAATAGTGCTTAACTAAAACTACTAAATGCCATCGCCAAGAGACTTGACTTAAATCTTACATCTCTGACAACATGCATAATTACGTTAAATTTAAATTTGCAATTATGTAGAAAGTGCCATCTACTTTGATATTAAATGAGAAACTCATAATGTATAATTCAAGTATAAATCTGGCAGTCGAGTAACAGCGACATACTTGTAAGTATTCTATGTCTCTCAAATTTTGTAATTACTAGACACAGTTCATAGTTAACATATTATTTTATAGAAGTTAAATTTACTGTAAAGAAACATGTGGAATTGATTAAATAAATGAACATAAAAAGATATTAAACCTTTTAGATTTTTAAATCAAATTTAGATTTTTAATTGAATTGATTGCGACACCGCCACCAAAATTAAAGAGTTTACTTAATAAACAATTTGTCCTTATAACGAAACATGCGAAATTGATTAAATAAATGAACATAAAAAGATATTAAACCTTTTAGATTTTTAAATCAAATTTAGATTTTCAATTAAATTGATTGCGACACCACCACCAAAATTAAAGAGTTTATTTAATAAACAATTTGACCTTATAAAGAAAGATGAAGACACAGATGATCTTGCAGGGGTTTATGAAATTCCTTATATTACAGAAAAAGCCGACTTAAAATATTATATAGGCAAAACTGGGAGAAACCTTGGAATTAAAGAACGTGAACATGAATCTGATATAAAATTTGGCCGTACTAACACTGCTTTATCTAGATTATATTTAAATGAGGCGATAAAAATTCTGTTTAATGAAAGCAAATTATGTTTCATATCAAATTGTTGTTGTAAATCCATTATAAGGGAGTCTAATGATATTTATAATCGTAAAAATTTTGTTTGCAATGATAATTTTCCTTATAATATTCATAAGTTATGGTTAGAGTTTATAAATAAATTCCTCGTGAAAGCTTGAATAGGATGAATCAAGTTGATAATTAATTTTGATCATGGTCTATTTTTAATTTATTATTTTTACAATAGTGCGCGTAATTTTTTATTTACATCTCCTTGTCGCGAACCGTTTGTATCGATCTTGTAACGAAGTAGCGTCTATACCCGCCCCAAACTTTGGCTCATATCACAAATGCACCCAAAAAAATCCCCATGCTGCCGATAATGGGATTTAATAGTTTGATATCTGCGTTAATAACAACAATTTTGAATTGCTCATTTTAGAAATTTCTTCCATGCGACTTTCTTGCATATAGAGATTAATTTTTCGGTTTTAATGTTGTTAGTTAACGCGAGTTTGGCAAGTTTTGTACATTTTAGTGATTCCTGCACAGCGAGTTTCGAGAATCCAATGTTTTTTTCTTTCTTTTTTTTTCTTGTTTAAAAGGGGGCCCAGCACTCATACACGCGTTAGTGATTCCGGTGTTGATGAGTTTCGTACATTTTAGTGATTCCTGCATAGCGAGTTTCGTGGATCCAGTGATTTTTTTTTTTTGGTTTAAATGGGCGCGCAGCGCTCATACACGCGTCAGTGATTGCGGCGTTGGCGAGTTTCGTACATTTTAGTGATTCCTGCACAGCGAGTTTCGTGGATCCAGTGATGTTTTTTTTGGTTTTAATGGGCGCGCAGGGCTCATACACAAGTTTGTGATTGCGGCATTGGCGAGTTTCGTGCATTTTAGTGTTTCCTGCACAGCAAGTTTCAGGGATCTAGTGATGTTTGTCTGTCTATCTTTCTGTTTGTTTGTCTGTCTATTGGTTTGTTTTTCTGTCTGTTTGTTTGTTGATTTGTTTGTTTTGTTTGTCTGTATATTTGTATGTTTGCCTGTCTGTTTGTTTGTTTTTGTGTGTCTGTCTGATTGTTTGTTGGTTTGTTTGTTTGTCTGTTTGTTCGTTGGTTTGTTTGTTTGTCTGTTTGTTCGTTTGTCGGTTTGTTTCTTTGTTTGATTTTACGTCTGCTTTTTTGTCGGTTTCTTTGTTTGTCTGTTTGTTTGTTTGTCTGTCAGTTTGTTTGTTCGTCTGTCTTTTCGTTTGTTTGTTTTTGTGTGTCTGTCTGATTGTTTGTTGGTTTGTTTGTTTGTTCGTTTGTCGGTTTGTTTCCTTGTTTGTCGGTTTGTTTCTTTGTTTGTTTTTACGTCTGTTTGTTTTTTGTCGGTTTATTTGTTTGTCTGTTTGTTTTTTGTCTGCTTGTCGGTTTGTTTGTTTTATGTCTGTTTGTTTATCTTTTAGTTTGTTTGTCAGTTTGTTTTTTATTTGTCTGTTTGTTTGTTTATTTCTTTGGCTTTTTGTCTGTTTGTTTGTTTGTTTTCTGTCTGTTTGTTTTTCTGTTTGTATGTTTGTCTCTCTGTCTGTTTCTTTGTTTATTTGTAGTATCGTCAAGAAACGTCAAAAAACATATTTTCCGTATGAAAAAGGGAAAGCAAGAAACCATATTTTCAGTTTAAAAAGGAAAAATATCGGCCGCATGGGGATTTTCTTGAGTGCATTTGTGATATGAGCCAAAGTTTGGGCCGGGGTATAGACGCTAGTGTGAAACGATTCGTATTTTTATTTTTATTTTATTATGATTATGGTTCTTATAAGATGGAATCGAAAGATGTCAATGTTTGTTTTTAATTTTTCGTTACACCTATCAAGTAAAATAAAATTGTTTATTGAAATAAATAAATAAATTTCACAACACAACGAAGTTCCTACTAAATAGTTTGGGTTTCGTTAATTAACTGTGTATAATTTTGAACACAAATTTTATTAGCTAAAATGATAAAATTATTTAGTTTAATGTTATTAAGATAATTTTTCAAAAATCTATTTACTATATTGTAAAGAATAAACGTACTCGCCTATAATACTAATGTCATTATTATATTCGCAACAACAGACGATAAAATTTAATTTCTACAGCAATTAAATTTCTAACAAAAAATGTCGCCATTCGCATATACTCAAAAAATACTGAAAAATTACAGAATGCTCTTCTTATGTGGACATATGTTTATAAAAATATTTCGGCGAAACTCCTATAGAACATTCGTAAGAAAATAATGAACATTTCGTTTATTTGACAATTTATCACCGGTTAGCAACGAAATAAAATTTCAAAAAATAGTTTTTTTTGGTCAAATACTTTTTAAGGTAAAAATGTTTCATGTTAAACTATTTTTAAAAATATTTATTTAAATAATATTAGTTTTGTCGATTTTTGTTTGTTATATTAAATACCATTTACACGCATTCCAAAAATCTAATAACAAATAATTTTCAGTTACATGAAATCGTTTGCTTTTGGCGAGGAAAAATGCTGCTTGCCAAATTACGTGACGCTTTTGTGTTTTCACGCCAAATATTCTAAAGTATTTTATATTTTTACAAAATTTCTACTGTAATTCCGCTGCTAAATTTAACTGGTCCTTTATTACATATATAAGCAGTTTAATTAGTTTTTTTTTCAAAATATCCTGAGTATACCCACTATGGAGACCTTTCTTCTAAGCATCGCAAATTTAAAATTTTTACTACGACAAATAGAGATAAAAACGTGTTTATAAATGCATCTTTTTTTTCAAAATTTTATTAGACTTTTTTTTTAAGTATTCATTTGTTTCAAAACTGCATCGTAATTTAATCGTTTTTTTTTTCTTTTAAAAATAATTTTCATGGATGACTTTTTTTATCCATGTATTTCGAATGCTTATGATTAAAAAAAACACATCTTTTTGCAATTAAGTTAATGTAAAAAGTTCAGTTTTTGTTTCTGTCTAATGCTCCATAAAAAAAAATACAATTTAATTTATAAAATAAAATTTTGAATAACATAGAAATTTAACACGCGAAAATTGCCGAAATGATCAGAATATAAAATGATCGCTTTAAGTAACAATTTCTTTAATATGTTTATGGCTCATTACTCATACAAAAGTATCCCTTTGAATAAATTTCAATACATTATCTAAAATTTCAAATAAAATACTTTTTCGTGAATTTATTGAGCAATCTGTAAAAATATGTTAATTAAGAAAATTATTTCCTTTTAGATTTTCTAACGCTGGAGGTCAGAGTTGGATCCCCTAGTTAATTATTGAGCACAGAAGCAAAGTTATCTAAAACTTTTACATTATCCTTCTATGTGCATCTGACACTGAATTTAAATTTATATCACCTAAATTACAAAAATTACGTTTCGCTCAATTTATTTCGCAAATATATATATTACGCTAAAAAATATATCCGCTAAAATAAATCACCTCAAGCCTTAACTATAATCTTAAATCTTTGCTAATAGACTGGGAGGCGGCAGCACGAATCTCACCTTTCTTCCTTCTTTCTAACGGATGACCGTTTAATTGCTGCGTGGCGGCAATAATGCTGATTTCTTCGGTTCGAATCATTTCAGCAGTACTTGCTTCTCGTTTGAGCATACTTTGTTTCGCCTGTTACTTAACGTTATTATCTGTTGTTTGAACTGCAAATCACAGATTTCACCTTATGGAGTTCTCGGATGAAAATCTAGGATTAGTTAAATTTTGATTCACATATTAAAACCTAATCCGTCTGTCAAGTCATATCTTTGTAGAAAATTCCTAAAAATCCAATTTTAGCGGATGATTCATAGGATTAACATTATGTTTTCCTTCTTTCAACCAATCGTGTTTTCATACTTTTGGGTGTAGGAAAGTACGATGATAAATCTACGAGTCAACCGTTAAAATCAGGTTTTTAAGTGTTTTCCACCAAGATATAACTTGGCAGACTGATTATGTTTTAACATACAAATCGAGCTTTAACTAATCCTAAACTTTCATCCGTGATTTCGATGAGGTGATTGTCTGTGCAGCCGCCTCTCTGTCTATAACATGCGTAGTCACTTTAAATTTAAATTAGTGATTATGTAGAAAATGTCATCTGCTTTCATATTAACTGAGAACATTACATAATTCCTATAAAAATCTTGCCCTCGAGTAACAGCTTCATAACTGAATTGTGTTCTATATCACTCAAGATTCTGCAATTATCAGCTATCAGTTCATAGTTAAGCTATTATTTAATTGAAATTGAAATTATTTTAACGTGTGAAACTGATTACTTAGTGCGAGCTTCGTTATGTAATTACATACTGTTTTAAGAACAAATTGTACTACCAAAGATGATAAAATTATTTAGTTTAAAGTTAATAAAATAAATAAAATAAAAATCAATCTACAGTATAAAGAACAAATTTTTTCACCTGTAACGCTGACATTTTCTTTATATTTGTGGTAACAGCAGACGATGAAATTTAACACTAGAATGTCAGAAGATCCCAATCTGTTCCCTCTCGCTGTTTGTGACTTTGTGTTTTCTATATTAATGAAATAAATTTTTCGATATTTCACGACTTTTATTTATTTGGCTGGATGTTACTATATTTGAAATGAGTTATTTCAAACTTCAATAGAATTACCGATTTCAAACAATATACCTAGAATGATTGGAGGGCCAAATTGGCCCTCTATAACTTGCCCTTCTTTTCGCAATCGTTTCACTGTTTCATTGTCGGAATGACTTTGTAAATATCATTCCGAATATTTGGAGTTCATGTTTCCCCTTTACAGCCTCTCTGTTCCAATGTTACTGTCGACAATAATTAAAAAAATACACCCGAGTCAGTCCAATTTCATAACTAGACAAAGTATGGAGTTAACATTGCAGACCAAATGATACGCCTGTATACTACTAAATCTGGAACGCACCGTTGGCCTATGCAATTTTTTTATAATATTTTAGATACGTCTGCAATAAATAAAGAAGCGACAGGAAAGGAGAAACTCAGTCGGACAACATTTATTCTGCAATTATGTAAAAAGCTGCGTGCTCGATATTCAGATTCCCGATGCGGTACAAGATTTAATGTGATGCCAATAAATGACATAAAAGAAAGAAGTGAAATTAAAAGATCCAAATGCAAAATCAAAACAAGCTGCATAGAAAATCATACTGGAAACATTTGCGTCGAAGATCAACTTAAAAGATCATTTTGCGGCAAATGCGAATCTACAGAAGCTCGATGTAGTGATTGCTTTAAAAATGTATAAAGTGTAAAGTTTAAATAAAGGCCAATAATAAGGTTTTTTCTTTAATTTTCCCCACTTTCTTTCTTATTACTTAGCATTTAATCCATTCAAGAAATCAAGAAATATCGAAAGGCCAAATTGAGTCCTTCGGTTTTTCTAGGTATAAGGCAAGTTGCCGTCTTTCTAGTGTTAACTTCTGCCACAGTTTTTAGCTCACAGACTATCATAGCCTGAGAGCTTATGTGCCCGCCCGTTTTGTATCTATGTACGTACGTTCGTACGTAACGCGATAACTCATGATAAAAATATCCCATCCACTTGAAATTTTGTATATAGGTATATCCTGATAAGGCGCTTCCCTGATTAGTTTTTGGAGTTCATTCGATATGTATAAGAGGGGGGAACGGGGGGCTCATGCCCCTCCCCATAATTGATATGAATGGGTTTTTCATTTAGAAACATTAGTTTTTGTTCAAAATTTACACATAGGATCATTCTGATGAAGCGCTTCCTTGATTGGTATTAGGTGTTCATTGGATAAATATAAACAGAGGAAATGCGGGTTCTAATGCCCCTCCCCTTAATTTATATAAATGGGTTTTTCATGCAGAATTGTCAGATTTCGTTCAAATCTCTGAATAGTTTTGGAAGTTTTATGGTTAAGTTTATAAAAGAGAAGGATAACTCTTCTTAAATTATATAAATGGGTTTTTATTAAGAATTTTATGATTTGCTCTAAATTTTGGATATGGATTTTTTATATGATAAAGCATGTTCCTGATCAGTTTAGAGTTTTCAATGATTAAATATAAAAAGGGGAAAGGGGGAGCTGATCCCCCCTCCTTAATATTTTTTTTCGAACGGAATTAATCCTTGAAAATATAAGGCTGTAATGTACAATTAGTATGCGTAGCCTGTGAGCTCAGTGCCATCAGTTTAACTGGGCAATATTCTTTTTATTTAAACTTATAAACATCACAAATCTTAATATTTCAACCGTCGAATACAGAAAAAAATGTAGGGGGGAACTGGGGGACATTGATACAGCTTTTTTCAAAAAGAAATTTTGGTGTCTAGAGAGCAGAAATTTCAAGTTATTTTTCTATGTGATGTCAGTAAAACCTGAGTTGTATGTTAAAAAAATGTACAATCGTTGTTTTATATATTATTTTTGCATGCAATTAAAAAAAATCAAAAAAAGTAATTTGTATCAAAGTGCCCCATCCCCGGGGCAGATTGATACACTTTGAAACGTCTGGGAAAAATGGAGACAAAATAACACCAATGCATATTTTTCACAGAAAAATAGTTAGCAAACCATTTTATATACATTTATAGACATTAAAATCGCACACAATTTATTTGTAAGCGATATTAAAGCAATCAAAATTAAATGTATAATGACCTGATGTTCTGGCTGTTCCTTGTTTGTTTGTTGGCTGTGGTAACTTTGTCATATCTGGCACTTTAACCCCAGAATTCTCTTCTTTCTTAGGAAAGGTGAAAGAATTACCAGGTTTTCTGTTTATAAATCCGTTTACAAACAGAAAATAAAATATAATTATATTAAAAATTATGTTTATAATATAATTATCATGTACTGTTCTGCAGCTTGTTTCTCTTACTTAACATTTCTCATGCCGATAATACTTTTTTCTCTGAAGAATCAATATATATTTGAGATTTGCCACGCTGCCGTCCATTTCTTTTGTTAATTCTACTAGCACCAGATATTGTGTAAGTTTGTACGTCTTCTGTTTGCAAAAATACTATAAAATGTTCTAATACGAGTATAAAGAAATTAGAGCTATTTCACTTCAATAAAAACTAATAGTAGAACTTTTTGACGAAAAATGGTTGAATTAAGGAGTGTATGGTAAAAATAAAAATAAAAGGTAATGAAAAAATGAACTAAAAAAGGATTTAGGTTGTATCAATGTGTCCCGACAAAGACTGTATCATTGTGCCCTATGCTGCCATTTTAAATAAAATGAGTCGCAAATCCAACACATCATAATTTATCCAACAATAAAGAATGAGGAACTGATAAAGATTAGCGTTACTTGCCAAGGAGGGTATTCTTTTCGGTTGAAAATACTGAAACAGTTGTATAATACCATTTCAATTGTACAACTCAAATTTACTTTTGACCTACAAAAACAATTAATCACCCATCCCATTTCATCAAACTATTGAATTATTCCAAAACTTTCTGTATGTTGTTAATTTCACTAGTATCATCTTTTGGAGCTGTTGTGAAACTTCCTGTAATAACCCTGTGTGCTGTACAGGGGGTGTATCAATGTGCCCCAAGTATCAATGTACCCCAGTTCCCCCTATTTATAAATTTAAAAAAATTGAAAACTATACAACAATATACTATTTTTTGTGGTATTTTTATATAATTTTCAACCGTGAATTAAAAACATCTATTTCTACAGACTGCTGTGAAAGTCAAATTTATTTGCAGTCAGGTTAATAGAAATATTTCAGCATTTGTTTCCTTCTAATATTTCATAGTGCAGTTAAAATTTTGTCAAAAGAATAAAATAGTATAAATTTACCAGAAATTTATCAGAAATCGAAACTGGTGCATACATAACTGAAATAATCAGACTTAAAAAAACTGCTTTAATTAACGAAATATTTTCTATAATGTCGGCTTTATTTGAAATGAAAAATCACTTTTAATAGTTTTGAAATCTTTATTTGAGTTCAAAACTTATGCTTTTAAAAAATAAATGTTTTTAGTGCACTTATGAACCCTTTCCGGCACAGGCAAAATCTGTTAGTAAAATGAGAAATTACCGATTGATATCGGAATTTACAAACGACATTTTTAGATATTTTGAATTCCTTAATTTAACTTATATTATAAAAGCAAAATTTTACCAAAATATTATTGATGCCGTTTGAAAGTTTGGACTTAAAAATAGGTATCCCAGACCGGGCACAGTGTGCCGGAAAGGGTTAAGCAATCTAAAAAATATGTATTAACAAATATGCATACATATATTATTAGATTTTGTAACCCGGGAAGTCTGGATTGTAGCCATTAGTTAATTATTAAAAATAGAAGCAAGGTTATCTAACATTTTAATCTTACCCTTCTACGGCCCGTACTAATATTATCTTGATTAAAATTTATATGACCTAAATTACAGAATTTGTATTTCGCTAAAATTATTCTCAGCAAACGCTACCAGCCTTAACTGTAATCTGAAATATCTGATAACAATGCGTAGTCACTTTAAATTTAAATTAGCAATTGTGTAGAAAATATCATCCACTTTGATATTAACTGAGAAACTCCTATTACGCAATTCATGAATAAATTTCGCAGTCGAGTAACAGCGACATACATGTTCTATATCTCTCAAGATTTTGCAGTTACCAGCAATCAGTTGATAGTTAATCTATTATTTAATTGAAAATGACATTATTTTAATGTGTCAAACTGACTATTTAGTGAGAGCTTCGTTATGTTTTTATATATTGTTTTAGAAGCGGTTTGTACTATAAAATTATTTAGATTAAAGTTAATTAAATAAATAAATTAAATAAAAATCAATCTTTATTATCAAGAGTAAATTTATAAATCTTTACCGCTGACATCATTTTGATATTGGTGGCAACACCAGACGATAAAACTTAACTTCTAGTGCAATTTTTAAAAACTTCTAAAGATTGCGCATCTTCAAATTTCACACGGTCGAAAACATTAAAAATTGAACTTATAAATGGAATTTGTTTTAAAACTGTATAGCAATTTACTCATTTTGTATATTCTTTTTTTAATAATTTTCAACCATTATTTTTTAATCTATTTCCATAGCGTGTAGACGATTATGAAAGATAAATCTGTTTGCAGTTAAGTTACTATGAATAATTCAGCATTTATTTCCTTCTAATATTCCATAATGAAGTTAAATGTTTGTCAAAAGAATAAAATGGTGTAAATAAAAGGGAAAATTAACAGACATGCAATCGAAACCAGCGATTAAACAACTGAAATAATCAGAATTTAAAAGAAGTGATTTAAATAACGAAATATTTTTTATATTTTCGGCTGTTAATTAAAATGAAAAATCGCGTTTAATAAATTTGACATTTTTATTTGAATTCAAAAATGTTACTTTTCAAATAACAATGCTTTGTAAAGATGTTATTAAGAAATCTAAAAAAATAACAAAAAAAAATTATTATTAAATATTATTAAATTTTGTAAACCGGGAAAACAGGATAGGATCCATTAGTTAATAATTAAAAGCAAAAGCAATGTTATCTAACAGTTGTAATCTTATCCTTGTACGTCTCATCAAAATATTACTTTTATTTAAATTTATATGGCTTTGATTACAATATTTGTATTTCGCTAAAATTTTTCTCAGCAAACGCTGCCAGGCTTAACTGTAATTTGAAAAGTCTGATGACATGCGTAGTCACTTTATTTTTAAATTAGTAATTATAAAGAAAATGTCATCCACTTTGATATTAACTAAGAAACTCCTATGACACAATTCATGAATAAATCTCGCACTCGATGAGTAACAGCGACATGTATATAAGTGTTCTATATCTCTCAAGATTTTGCAGTTACTAGCTATCAGTTCATAGTTAACCCTTTGAGCTCTGGTGGGTAAATATCTTAAAAATTCCAAATGTCACATTGGCACCAGTGTTTTGAAAAGAAAAAATTCGATTTAGCATATTCATAAAAAAAAAAAAAAAAAAAAAAAAAAAAAAAAAAAAAAAATTGCATTAAACTTTTTTCAAACAAATTGATAGAATATTCTGGTGCTAATGTGACATTTCAGAATTAAAATTAAGTGGTAGAAAATTCAACCATCAGAGCTCATAGGGTTTTAACCACTTATTCGCCGCGCCCGAGACATTCACGTTCTACAAGCTTCACCGCTTTTACTCAAAGTTGTTTGATTGGCTCCAGTTTTATAAAATAGTGTAATTGGTTTTATTCTGGTATCATTTTACTTGTCATTAAATAAGACGAATATTTTTTTTCAAAAAAGAGGTGATAATAAGGAATTTGAATTTTTAAACCGTAATTTAATGCGACCATTAAGGGATTAACATTAAAAATTCCCGGAATGAGTTGATTCGATTCCGACCATGTGATTAAATTTCAATTCAGGGCAGAATTTTTTTCCTTCAAACAGATTAACACCTTGACTGCCTCGGCAATTTTCAGAAATCTGGCCTAAAATGACAATTTGATTTATTCACAATATTTTATTAAAAATTCCCACCAGTATTTTTCTAATATAAATATTAAATATGATTTCTCTTGCAAATGTTGATAACCCTTTCCGGCACAGGGTGACCGGAAGGTTACCTAATTTTGATTCCAAACTTGCAAACGGTACCAATAATATTTTAGAAAAATTTTGGTTTTCCTATAAAAGTTCAAATTAAGGACTTCAAAATGTCTAAAAATTTCGTTTGTGAATTCCGGTGTCAGTCGATAATTTCTCATTTTACTATCAGATTTTTCCCTTGTCGGAAAAGGATAACCCTTGGCACTGCGTTGTCTTCGCTGCGGAGACATCATCTTTCCTTACAAAGTTCGTTTTTGTCATCAGTAATAAAGGAAAATAAAATTTGCCTTATTATATTTTCAGTGCATTTTTGAAATTGTGTACTTGAAGGAAACTCCTTTTAAAAAATTGGTGCTGGCCAAATGAAATTTGGGTAAGAGACGCCGGAATCCGAAGGGATAAATTACGTGTCAAGCATTTCTGTTTTTTAAAAGTGGTGCTGCTTAGAAAAAATAGAATTAACACATTGACTACCGACTACGACCCAGCAAACACTGAGCTATCGGTAAGCAATCGGACGATCCCCGCTTGCCACGCCAGCGGTATTGGAACGATACCAGTTGCCGCTACCGGTTCTGTATCTTTTTTGATACGCCGCACGAATGCCGCCCGATTCATGAGGCACGCAGCCGGTACGGTATCGGCAAAAAACTATGCCGATAGCTAACCACACGAATACTGGCTGAAGCCCGGCACAAATAAAAACAAAATCTCTAGTGGCGCCATCTGTTAAACACTCTAACATGTATTTTAAGAGCCAATGAACATATTTCAGTGCGGGAACAGGCAGGATTAGATCTCGCAACCCCTAGCTCAGAAGGTGAACGCTTTAAGCACTAGACAAGTCATACCTGGTTAGGGGAGGATTATGTGTGGTAATATGGGTGTGGCTTTTCAGTAAGTGCTATGTGAATGGCAAGTGTCGTTGACGTAAATGACAGATTGGAAAATTATAATATTAAAGTGTTTCTATTTTATTTATGTATTCATTTACTTGTAATTGTCTTATGCACCTGATTTTAAAAATTAATTTAATATTTAAATTAATGAATTAGCAAATTAATTGAAGCAAACGAATTGTTTTTCTTATAAATTTTAGAGTCATTAAGTATAGTATATTTAAAAGATTAAAAATATTTTTTTTTCAGAAGTATTGTTAAATAAATAAAATTTTTTATTTGAAATTATAACATAACTAGCAGTTACCCGTGACTTCGTTCACATAACATTTAAAGAAGAAATAATTGATCAATCAAGCAAAAAATTTCGATGATGAAAAGCATGTGTAATTAACTTTTTATCGCGAATTTATGGTAAAAAACTTCTGATAATCCCTATTTGCTAATTTTTTGCTGGTTAAAATTTTCCTTTTAGCGATTAATACTAATAGATAGAAACATTCTTGAATACTTTTGTTCAGCCCTGTAGTTTTCCAAGTGCCTTTAATATACGAAAGTATCTTTCTAAAATTTAGTTCAAACAAAAATATTCCTTATTACTACCTAAATTACATTTTCAGAAATTATCAACCGAAGACAATCCTGTATCCAGTTCTTTGCGGGACTTTGTATATCATTTTATATATATACTACAAACATTTCTTAGTTTACTGAATGCAGTTCAAAATGAAAATGCATATTTAATTTAAAAACCACCTTTAAGTAAATTACGCTCATATTCAGTAACCTTTCCGAGATCTTTTGTGTAACCCTGTATATCTAAAATTAACTATTTATACTATTACCATTTATACTCTCTATTTAATATGCATACATTTAGCGAAAATCAAAAGCACATATCTTAATTCAAAATGCATTTCATCTATGCAACAGTCATCATCCATCATATACAGTACTTCGGATAGAATATATAATATTTGAAATATTTTGTGTGTCCCTGTAAATGCTATGCACTTCGTATTATGCATGAAATAACTCACATTAAGCCTCAGCAACGTATATCAATTTGATTATACATGAAATCGTTTACAATAATTAAAATGTATCGGAAACTGTTCCTCCCTTTATTCTTATGCAATGGAATTCTTCTGTGTAACTTTGTAAATGAATAATAAGTGTTCTTTTCACTACATACTTTACAAAATGCATATTTTAGTGCACTTTGTAAATGCATATAAATTTGAATATGTTTCACAGGGTGTAACATCGTTAAATTTAATTTAAACGATTTTCCCCCATAATGCCGTTATGTAAGGAAATTTTTGACTATCCCTGTAAGTAAACTAATCATGGTAGAAACTTTATTTTCAATAGGTATTCGTGCTAGGTAAACGTTAATAACGTCCAAAAATTTCATGGAAATCGGAGTATATTTACGAAAGTTAGAAAGCGACCAGACAGACAGACAAACCGAAAGCATGACTTTTCAACTTTGTTCGAAAGTGTTAAAAAATTGAGCCAAAAATACTTTAATCAGTGATTTTATTTTCCGCCTTTTCTCCACAAAAAATTTCTTCCATTGATAATTATGAGTTTTGAATAAAAATATTCATTTGTATGTAACTTATAACTTATTAATTAGTATAAGTAAAAAATATTTCTGATTCATTTTAAATATGACGTCATTATTTATCTCGCTCCATTAGCTACTGATATTCATACCTCTTATATTTTTAACGACTGCTACAAAGTACCTGTTTTATTTCAACTATGAAGTCACATTTTCATAAGTGAACCATTTTATTAAAAATGTAATTCTTTTTCATTCTTTTTACTTTTAATTTATGTCACCATATTTTACACAAAAAATCCCATTAACTAAACAAATATCCTTGTTAAATATATTATAAAAAATACACCTTTTATTTTTATTTCAAACATGACGTCATATTTATTTTCTTTTAAATTATTTTATTATAGTTTTTCGCGTGGAAGTTTTTTATTAAAAATTCATTGCCGCTGAAAAATTATTATTCCAATTTTTTATTTTCTTGGCAACAGGAAAGGAAAATAGTTAAATTTTATCTGAAAAATGCCTATTGATTTTGTATGAAAAATAATTAAATTTTGAATTATTAAGGAAAATATTTGAATAAAATAAATAAAAATTAGCCTATGTTCATCCCACTCCTATGATCTATCTATATGCAAAGATTCAAAGACATTAATCCATCCGTTTTGAAGCCAAGTTCATTCCAATTTTTCGGACACACTTTCACATTTATAATATACTAGCTGTTACCCGTGACGTCGTTCACGTAGCATAAAAGAAAGATAAACGCTTTAATTAAACAAAACATTTCATTAACAATAATTTAAAATATATATAACACATATCTTATACCAGGCTATGCAGTAGTTTTTTTTTTTTTTTAGGGGACTTAAAGAATTCAGTCAAATAAATGGAAAATGTGTTAGATAATATTAACGATCGCGAAAATGAAATTGCAACCATTTATACTGTAGAACACCTGTAACGCACCCCAATGGTACAGAAATCATGTTGTAGTGCATTTCAGAATTCCATATCAAAGAAAGAAAAATCATATGTTAAACCTAGGTAATAAAAAAAATATCAACATTTCCATAATACATAACTTCGCCGGCCTATACTTTTCTGCATCTGTGTATGTGATCTATGTGCTTGTAAATATTCTAAATACAATGTTAAAATTTTGTTTAGTTAGAAAAAGTATAACGAAGATTAAAATTCACCTTTAGCAATTTCTAATAATAGACAGAAACGTACTTGAATTCTTTTGTACAGTCCTGTATATTACGTGCAAATATTTATACGACCGCATATTTAGCTTAAATTGTTCAAGCAAAAAACTCTATTCAAATTATTGAATTAATATTTCCGGGAATCGCTATTGCACAGGTGACCATATATCCAGTTTATTGTATAGTCCGATACATGATTTATTTAAATTCTACAAACATCTCTTATTATACCAAATGTAGCTGAACTTCAGCATGCATTAGTTTTCCTTAAAATACATGCTATAATTGAAAAAGCTCTTCAGCAATCTTTTCTAATAGACCATACTTTGGGTACAATATCTGAGATCTGGACACAGGTCCAAAATCTTTTATGCGTCTCTGTAAATGAACAACAAATGTGATGCAAATCATACTTTACTGCAAGCATATTAGTAAATTTCATTATTTATCATTGTATTGATTATCTCAGTATATTAATTTCATCATGTTTGAAATAGTGCAACGCAATTAAAATACGCTGGGAATATTTTCCCCCGTAGACTATTATATTACCGAACATTTTTCTGTTATCTTGTAAAAGAATGTTAAACCTTTTCAGCCCATTTTCCACAGAAATCCTGTTTTAGGGCACTTCAGAAACTGATATCAATTTCAATATTATTAAAATAACCTTAATAAAATAATATTATTAAAATATGCTGCAAATGGTTTTTCTTCACAGACTATGATATATTGAAATACTTTTGAGCTCACTGTACGCCCACTATAAGTACTATACTTAACATATTCGATAGTAACCATGTTCTTGTAAACCTTAAAAATGCATGTAAATTTCATTACATTTAAAATTATGTAACATTATCAAAATACACCACAAATGATTTTTTCGCCGTATATCATAATGTAAAGTCTCCTTTTGAATGCTCCTGTGATTCAACTGTAATTGCTGCCTGGTTCATTTTCAATGCCGCACATGCTATAGCAAATCTCAATAACGTATGTTATTTTCGTATGAATCCCACTACATTTACTCAAGTTGAAACACGGACAAACAGACGGCAGACCCCAGGCACTCGGCATCCGGTATAGAGACAGGTTGAAGTCGTAAACACTTTTAGACCATGTTATAGAAAGTGTCAAAAAGGGGGTAGTTTCCGTAAAACGAAAAAAAAAAAAAAAAAAAAAAAAAAAACAGAATTTTTGAAAATTTAAAAACTTATACTTTGTTTCAGATATGACGTTACATTGATATTTTAAAAATTCTTAATGGAAAGTATTCCTGTGACGTCACAATTGGTAAAAAGTTGAATTTTATAGCCTCGAACCGAAAGAAAGAAAAAGGTTCATTTTTATTACGGATTAATATCTGGAAAAACTACTAAAATATTCATATTCTTGTAAAGTGTGAAGTTATATTCTTGTGAAGTCTTCTAAGTATAAAAGAAATTTTATATAATCGTCTGCGTGATATAAGAAGAAAAACAGTATTCCTTTGATGTCACAATTGGTAAAATCGCGGTTTTTAACCTCGAACCGAAAAACAGGATAGGGTCCATTTATTTATTTCATTTTCTTTTATCACGTGAAAATCTTTCAGTTGAAAATTAATTACAGAAGAGAAATAATAATTCCGGTTTTTTTATTTTTTGGCAACGAAAAAAGAAAGATGATTAAATATTATGGAAAAATTTTCAATTTATTCTGTATGAAAAATAATGAAATGTTGAATTATTAAGAAAAATATTTGAATAAAATAAATAAAAATTAGCCTATGTTCATTTCAGACCAATAATCTATCTATATACAAAAATTCAAAGACATTAATCCATCCGTTTTGAAGCCAAGTTCATTCCAATTTTCGGACACACTTTCACATTTATAATATAACTAGCTGTTACCCGTGACGTCGTTCACGTAGCATTAAAAAAAAGATAAACGCTTTAATTAAACAAAACGGTTCATTAACAATAATTTAAAATATATATAACATTTATCTGATAGAAGGCTATGCAGTAGTTTTTTTATAGGGGACTTAAAGAACTCAGTCAAATAAAAGAAAAATGTGTTAGATAATATGAACCATCGCGAAAATGAAATTGTAACCACTTATACTGTAGAACAACTGTAACGCACCCCAATTGTACATAAATCATGTTGTAGTGCATTTCAGAATTCCATATCAAAGAAAGAAAAATCATGTGTTAAACCTAGGTAATAAAAAAAATATCCAACATTTCCATAATGCATAACTTGATATGATCTATGCGTTTGTAAAGATTCTAAATACAATGTTAAAATTTTGCTTAGTGAGAAAAAGTATAACGAATATTAAAATTCATCTTTAGCAATTTCTAATTATAGAATGAAACTTACTTGAATTTTTTTTTACAGTCCTGTATATTACGTGCAAATATGTATACGATCGCATATTTAGCTTAAATTATTCAAGCAAAAAACCCGATTCAAATTATTGAATTCATATTTCCGGGAATCGCTATTGCACTGGTGACCAATCCAGTTTATTGTATAGTCCGATACATGATTTATTTAAATTCTACAAACATCTCTTACTATATCAAATGTAGCTGAACTTCAGGATGCATTAGTTTTCCAAATACATATGATAATTGAAAAAGCTCTTCAGCAATATTTTCTAATAGACCATACTTTGGATACAATATCTGAGATCTGGACACAGGCCCAAAATCTTTTATGCGTCTCTGTAAATGAACAACAAATGTGATGCAAGTGATACTTAACTGCAAGCTTATTGTAGTAAATTTCAGTATTTATCATTGTATTGATTATCTAAGTATATTAATTTTATCATGTTTGAAATAGCGCAACGCAATTAAAATACGCTGGGAATATTTTTTTTCTCCGTAGACTATTATATTACCGAACATTTTTCTGCAATCTTGTAAGTGAATGTTAAATCTTTTCACTCCATTTTCTACAGAAATCCTATTTTAGTGCACTTCAGAACCTGATATCAATTTCAATATTATAAAAATAACCTTAATAAAATAACATTATTAAAATACGTTGCAAATGGTTTTTCTTCACAGACCATAATATATTGAAATACTTTTGAGCTCCCTGTACGCACACTATAAGTACTACATTTAACATATTCGATAGTAACCATGTTTTTCTGAACCTTAAAAATGCATGTAAATTTCATTACATTTAAAATTACGTAACATTATCAAAATACACCACAAATGATTTTTTCGCCTTAGACCATAATGTAAAGTTTCCTTTTGAGTGCTCCCGTGATTCAGCTCTAATTGCTACCTGGTCCATTTTCAATGCCGCATATGCTATGGTAAATCTCAATAACGTATGTTATTTTCGTATGAATTCCACTATATTTACCCAAGTTGAAAAACGGACAGACAGACGGCAGACCCCAGGCACTCCGCATCCGGTATACAGACAGGTTGAAGTCGTAAACACTTTTAGACCATGTTAGAAAGTGTCAAAAAGCGGGTAGTTTCCGTAAAACGAAAAAAAAACAGTGTTAGGAAAAATATACTACAAAACTGTGTTTTAGGTGGCATTTTTGTATAATTTGTACATATAATCTCTGCATACCGTAAAAATTTATAGAAATTTATTATAAAAAACATTCTTAAAAGTGACGACATATTTTTACTTTTTAAGAGCTAAAAAAAATGTGCAATTAATATCCATTTACAAACCTGTTTCCAGTACACTTTGAGCACATTATGCCAAATTGAGATATTGACTGAGGGAATGTATTTTCTCACAATTACATTAAATCTTTAGATTTTAATCCCGAAAGTGCATTTTTAAAGTGATATTTATTTATATTTTCAGAATTGAACAATTTTCAGAATTAACACACACAAATATTTTTTTTTTGATTAGTTGAGCTTTTCTTACTTTCTAAAAATGATAAAAAGTTTTTTCATTGATCATTACGTCATTTACGATATGTATAAATTATTAATATTTTCTAGTCGTTTAATATTTAACCTTTAAAAAAACTTATTTCATTTTAAAATTAAATATTAACCACGCTCAGACGATAAACTTAATTTTCTTTAAAAAATAACTTTTGATATCATAATTCAATCTCATTTCATTGCAGCATCAGAGGTATTTATTTTATTTTCAATATGTGACGTCACAGTCGTCTCTTTTTAGCATATTCATCAAAATTACATTGTGTTATTAAAAATGAAAACTTGAAAACTTATAGGGGAAGATGGGGATACTTGAGCCATTTTTTAAATTTAAATTTTTTTAAATTTTTTATAATTTCTTAGAACAAAATAAAATATTGAAAATGAAAATTTGATATTTTTTCTTCAATTGAAAACTACTTTCAATTAATTTTAAACTATTTTTCTATGTCTAATAAATTTTTACTTTTTCTTTTACATCGTGGCTCAAGTATCCCCATGGAGGGGATACTTGAGCCAGATGTCACATTCGCACCAGTATTTTGCAAAGAAAAAAACCGATTAACCATATACGCGAAAAAATGCATTAAACTTTTTTCAAATAAATTTGGTCGAATTTTCTGGTGTCGTTGTGACATTTCAGAATTAAAATTATGTGGTAGAAAATTCTACCAGCAGAGCTCAAAGGGTTAATTACTATACTTTCAAAATGGTACCAAGGTATGTGATTTCTTTTTTACATGTTCAGAACTATAAATATGTTACCATGTTGCCAGTTTTAGAAAGAAAAATTGACAAACTGTTGAGATAATAGGGGTGGCTCAAGTATCCCCTATGCTCAAGTATCCCCACTCTCCCCTACTTTGTTTCATATATGACGTTACATTGATATTTTTAAAATTCTTAATGGAAAGTATTCCTCTGACGTCACAATTGGTAAAAAGTTGAATTTTATAGCCTCGAACCGAAAGAAAGAAAAAGGTTCATTTTGATTATGGATTAATATCTGGAAAAACTACTAAAATATTTATATTCCTGTAAAGTGTGAAGTTATATTCTTGTAAAGTCTTCTAAGTGTAAAATAAATTTTATATAATCGTTTGCGTGATATAAGAAGAAAAACAGTATTCCTCTGACGTCACAATTGGTGAAATTGCGGTTTTTAATCTCGAACCGAAAAACAGAATAGGGTCCATTTATTTATTTCATTTTATTTTATCACGTGAAAATCTTTCAGTTGAAAATTAATTACAGAAGAGAAATAATTATTCCGTTTTTTTTATTTTTTGGCAACGAAAAAAGAAAGATAATTAAATATTATGGAAAATTTTTCAATTTATTCTGTATGAAAAATAGTGAAATATTGAATTATTAAGAAAAATATTTGAATAAAATAAATAAAAATTAGCCTATGTTCATTTCAGGCCAATAATTTACCTATATACAAAAATTCAAAGACATTAATCCATCCGTTTTGAAGCCAAGTTCATTCCAATTTTCGGACACACTTTCACATTTATAATATATATAAGGATATATAAGGATATAAGGATTACATGCTTAAACTTAATTTCTAAAGTGTATATTTTTAACGTAGAAAAACTTAAATAATAATAATAAATTGGTAATTTTTAAATAATAATAAATTGGTAATAATTAACTTTTAAATAGAATAAAAAACTATGTTATGCCATTTGATGATTTAAAGTAGTACTTATGTTTTACGACTATGTTGCAATGTTATTTTGTTGATTATGTATATTTATTAAGTAAAAATAAAAGTAACATATATATCGTATATGTATATATATATATATATTATCTTTTTATGCAATTTTTTTTAAAATAGGAGATATTTCATATTCCTTTTTATAAATTTAAAAATGCTTAAGTATTGGATATAATAAATGAATTTTAGATGTTTTTCTGTTAAATCAATTTTCTTTTTAGGTATTATAAAGTAATTAAATGTAACAATAAATTAAATAAGAAAGTAACAAAAAATAAGGAATATATATTTTTAACATAAAATAACTAATTTAATAATAAAAAAATAAGTTGGTAATTAATCACTTTTAATTAGAATGATAATTCACTTTTAAGTCATTTCATAATTCAATGCAGTATATTTTTTTTATTATGAAGCAATATTAATTCCGAATAATTGTTGCAATAATAATTTTTCAAATCTTAAAATAAAATAGTAATATCAATTTATTTTTCGTTTGTGAAATGATATTTTAGAAAAAAAAATCTTATTTTTTATGTTAAAAAATGAGTAGATTTCTTTTATATGTTTTACCTTGTAAAATAATTTCAAACACTTTTTAGTAATTAATATTAAAATAAAATAAGAAACTGAATTATTGCTTTTCAAATGAATGGATAAATAGAAAATAAATTCAATTACCTTACAAAGTATTTTTCTTTTTTTCTATGATTAAGTTTCTAATAGTGAATAACAATTTAAAGGAGAGAATTTAAAAATTCTTTTGTGATTAAAATAATTGCCATTTTAAAAATTTATTCAAAAACAATATTTTAAATAAATATAGGTTAATTTTGACATATTTTCTGTTTATCACTGTCAGAATTTGTAATGAAATATATTAAATATACATTTCTTATCAAAACTCAAACTCGAATAAAATTGAGAAAATGAAAATATCGGTTAAGACTAAATATTCTGAATTCGGACCGATGTTGGCAAATCTGATCGGTCCACTATCAAAACTCAGATATCGGTCCTGCGTCACTTGCCGGTATAAGTCGCTTGCCGATATATAACCAAATGCGGACCGATTACCGTAACCGGCTGTCAAAATAGCAGATTCTTAAGTTTCAGTTGCCAACCTACTACCGACACGTAACCGACATTGACGACTCCGGCCCGATCGTATGCCGAAAGTTACGTTCTTGCTGGGGAGCGAACTCGTAGTTGGCTTCCTAGGAAAGAACGCAATCTACGGTTTTTCTCGTAGTCGGCAATCAACGTGTTAAATAGAAACCACGTAGATTTGCGTTAAATATATCAATTCAAGGTTTAAAAAAAATCGGATGTTCTATTCTTAATCTATTATTTAATTGAAATTGAAACTATATTAATGAGTGAAATTGACTATATAGAGTGGAGTTTTGTTATGTTTTTATACATTGTTTTAGAAACAAATTGTACTATCGAAGATGATAAAATTATTTAGTTTAAAGTTTATAAAATAAATAAATATAAACAATATTTATTATAAAGAACAAATTGTACACCTGTAAGGCTGACATCAATTTGACACTGTTGGAAATTTCAGACGATGAAATTTAACTTCTTAATCTTTTAAACTTCTAAACATCGCGCATTTTCACATTTTTGCATCGCTGAATACAGAAAAAATTGTACATATATATGGAATTTGTTTATAAACTGTGCAGCAATTTACTTACCTCTTATGTTTTTCAATAATTTTAAGCCTGATTTTTTTAAAAACTCTATTTCTATTACGTACAGAAGATTAAAAAAGATTAATCTGTTCACAGTTAAGTTAGTATAAATATCTCATCATTTTTTTCTGATAATATTCCATAATTAATGTCAAATTTTATGAAAAGAGAAAAATAATATACCCTAATTTCCTGCCTATAATCCGCGGATCAAACAATTCTTTTTCGACCCAGAAATTTTATTTCGTAAATAAAGGCAAATATTTACGGCGATCTGAAAAGTTATTTTTTATTTAATAAAATTTCTGGGTCGAAAAATGATTGTTTGATCCGCGGATTATACGCAGGAAATTAGGGTAAATATAACAGAAATTTAACAGACTTGTAATCGAAATAAACGCTTCAACAACTGATATAATCAGAATTTAAAAGAACTGATTTAAATAAAGAAATATTTTTAATATTTTCGGTTATTAAGTCAAATGAAAAATCACTTTTAATGTTTTTGAAATCTCTATTTGCATTCAAAATCGTTACTTTTCAAATAAAAATGCTTTGTCATGTTGTTAATTGAGAAATCTAAAAAAATATCAACATATAAAATTATTTTGTTTTAGACTTTTTAACCCGGGACATCTGGATTAAATCCATTAGTTAATTATTAAAAGCAGAAGCAAGGTTATCTAAGAGTTTTAATGTTATCTTTCTACGTTCCATCAGAATATTATCTTCATTTAAATTTATATGATCTAAATTACAAAATTTGTGTTTCGTTAAAACTGTTCTCAACAAACGCTACCAGCCTTAACCGGAATGTGAAATATCTGATTACATGCGTAGTCACTTTAAATTTAAATTAACAATTATGGAGAAAATGTCGTCCACTTTGATACTAGCTGAGAAATTCCCATTACTTATATGTTTATTAAAATTTCATGTTCTTTTTTTAAATTTAAAGATTTAAAATATATTATTAACCCTTTCCGGCACGGGCAAATTCTGTTCGTAAAATGAGAAATTATTGTCTGACACCGGCATTTAAAAACGATTTTTTTAGAAATTAAAATCGCCTTAATTCAATCTCTCTCTCCCTCTCTCTCTCTCTCTCTCTCTTTGTAAAAGCAAAATTTCAGTAAAATATTGTTGGTGCCGTTTGCAAATTTAGAATAAAAATTAGGCGTGCACCAGTGTTGCCAGTGGGCTACTTTTTTAAAATTCAGATTTTTTGACTGGCACCACTTTTTTGAAACTTTAAATCACCTTTTGTTTTCGCCTTAATTATCATGCCATTGAATAAGGCACATTTTATCATTTGTAGAAAGTGGTGCCAATCAAGAATTTGAATTTTTAAAAAGTAGCCCGTCTGTCAACACTGGTGTGCACAAAGTGGACACTGTTTCAAAAAGGGTTAACCATTTACGGCGTGCAGTAAATCTGTTTCAAATAATTAACTAACTCCAGGATTTATAAAGAATTTATTAGAAACAAATAAGAAGTTGCTTCTTTCCAGGTATGTTACAAAAGAAAAAATTTAAATAAATATTCCCGTTCTTAGTAAAATTAAAATTAGGTGTCCTTTTTCAATTACACTGCGCTGAAAAGGGCTAACATTTTCCAGTCTAATCCCGAGTCTGACTCGGGACAATTCGTCTTTGAAAAATTTGGTTTTGGCATCAGGAATAAATTGAATTAATGGAATGGAACGGGTTAAATAAATTTGTCGCATTTAACCCCTTCGCGACGGGAGCCTTTTACGAAAATTTAATGTTTTGTCACTGGTTTTTTAAAAACAAAAATTTGTGCCTTATTAAATCGAGAAAATGCGGCGATTAAATAAGGTAAATTTTGCAGTATAATTTCACCGGTGTTAATAAACGAGGATTCTTAAGAATTTTTAAGGCACGTCCCCAAGGGGTTAATTAAAGCATTGTAATTTCTTTATAAACAGTGGTGTTTATCAAATAAAATTTGTATAAAAGTCATCGTAGCGCAAAAGGTTAATTGTATATTTTTTATTTAACAATAAATAACGAGAAAAATTACAGCCAATACTTAATCTAATTAGGATTTCTTATACTGAAGAAATCAATGAACAGCGAAAAAAAATTGCCTGCGGTCATTAATATTTATTGGGGGCCAAAGGAATAAGAGAAGGAATGCGTATCTTATGAATAAAGCATACCAGTCTGCTTCGAAGCTCAGAGATAAAATATAGGGGACAGGGAAACAAAGACAATTTACGTACTACCTCCAGGAAAATAAATATTTGAATTTTTTCTTCAATATTTTTGATGTTATTCTATACTTGTTTTAATTTTTTTTTATGATTCGTTCATTATTGCAGCAATGGTTTTCTGAATAAGGAGTAAGAGACATATAGTGTATTGTCTAGCAGATGCGAATGAAGTCACTGAGGAGGTTGTCACAAGATCAGGTTTATTTTATTTAAGGCCCCACAAAAGTCACTGAAAAAGACCCGGATGATAATGTAAAGTCTATGGGAGCGTTCTTTTCAAATATCTCGCTCAATTTTTAATATTTTTGCGTAGGATAGCTGAGGACGATCTACAACCGGCCTAGTTTTTACTTTTTCGAATTTCCTTATATATTTTTTATGTTATGGCAGTTTCAAATTTAGAAGCGGTTCAAACTGGTTTTGAAAGTTAAGTATCTTTTTTTTTTAATCTGAAACCAAAATCAAAAAAGTAAAAACTGGGCTGGTTGTAGATCGTATTCAGCTATCCTATGCTAAAAAAAAGAATCATGTAAAAAATATTAAAATTTGAGTGAGATATTTGAAAAGAACGCAACCATAGACTTTACATTATCATCCTGGTCTTTTTCACTGACTATTATGGGACCTTAAGAGCGCACTCTAGTCACGTGGTAAAAGCTGAACGCTAATGGTAAGTCAATGGGCGCAATCTTTTCATATATCTCGCTTTATTTTTAATATTTTTAAATATATATATTTTACAGGATAGCTGAGTACTTTCTGCTACCGTTCTAGAGTCCTGACGTCACAGAGAGGTGGTGTTTTGGTCACAGATGTGATGTGACCACTGTGACTTGCTGCGACGTTATAGTGACGTCACTGTGACCAAGCATGCTGTGAGAGAAACATTGCAGAACGACAACGTTCCTAAATATCGAATTCAAGCGTTCAGGACACCATCAAAACGCTGAAATAGGATCTGCTACTGCACCCGATATATTTGTCAGGCCAGTCTTCTTTCGATTATAACTTGTTCTCGCCGATGGCACATGACTTAGGTTGGATACACTTGGCCAATTATGAGCAAATGCAAAATTGATTGGATAAATGCTTTCAGTCTTAAGACGCGTCGTTTTATCGTCGTGGAATACGTTCATTATTAGAGGGATAGTAAAAATATGCAGTTAGCGAGGAGCGATACTTTCAATAAACCATTTCTTGAAATTTCCACTCTCTTGACATTTTTCATTTTTCATTGATCAAAAATAACCCAGAAATTTAGTTGCGCACCTAGTATAATGTCATTTCTCAGTTTATTCGTTAAAATTCAATGTTTTACCAATGGCTTTCTATTTAGTAAAAGGCCAATGAAAAAAACAAGAAAGAAATGTAGCCTGCAGGCAATGCATCGAGATACTCTCATGGAAAAAGTAAAAATTTTAAGAGTAGTTCATTTGCAGCCATTAATATATATTAGTGGAAGAAAATTAGATAAGGCATAGGTTATTCTGTATAATGTATGCCGAATTTCCTGGGTCTTGAAATGTACAGCAGAAGTTTATTGGAGGATATATATGTTATAAGGTAAGTGTACCAGTAGTGGGCCACGTACCTATAGTGGGCCACCAGTTTTCAAAGTTGAAAAACAAGTTTTCTAGTCACCCCTGTCAGATAACAAACTAAATGCTGATTGGCTGGAACCCTAATCTGTTATCAGACAAAGGGACAACTTCATTATTCCGATAGTCTTTGAGTTGGAAGGTTGTTTTTCTTACAGTCTTAAAATACAAGGATTTTGTGGCTCATTCTTACTGCTTTCTTTAAGAGGTAAGTTTTCATTCAATATTTTTTTCTTTAGAAGTATATTGTATTTTATATTAAAAAGCCATATTTCTAATACACTGCATAAATGAATACTTTATTCCTTATGATTAAAAGGTATAAAACTAACATATTATTAAGTTTGGGGGGTGGCCCACTCCTGGGTCATTAAATTTCAATTTGTTCCAGTAGTGGGCCAGGTAGCCCACTACTGGTACACACTTCTGGGTCATTAAATTTCAAATTGTTCGAATAGTGGGCCAGATGGCCCACTACTGGTACACACGTGACCCACTACTGGAACAACCAAGATATGATTTTCCTAATATGTTTGTTGTATTTTATGTATCTTTTATTATATATGTTTATTATATTGCAGGATAATGGAGAAAAGAAAGGAGCAAAATTATACATAAAAACAACTAAAAAGTGCAATTGCGGATGTGGAGAAAGAAAAGAGTGTCCGTTCTGTAGCTAAGCAGTATAATATTGCAAAAACAACTTTGCAAAGAAAATTGAAAGGAAGAGTCAAATTAGCTACACAAAAAGGCCCAAGTACATTGTTTACCAACGACCAGAAAAACAACATTTTTTGTGGATTAAAAGCATGGCCAGTAAAGGATTTCCTATTACAAAAGAAATACTCATGACTAACGTAATAAAATTGGCCAAAGAGCATAAAATCACTTTCCCTGGAGAAAATAGTCTTCCTGGACGAAAATGCTATGAGAGTTTTTTAAAACGCCATCCTGACGCCATCCATCCAAACTTTAACAACGAGCAGGATAGAAGTGTCACAAAAGAGTATAAATGATTGGTTTCTAGAGGTTGAGACTGATTTAAAAAACAAAAAACAGGACAATGTCTTATGTAACCCCCAGAGGGTTTTCAATGGTTATGAGGCAGCTTTTTTTAAAATCCGAAGCCAGGAAAAGTTCTTGCTGAAAGAGGATCAAAAAAGATGTATACCACTGCTGGAGCTGATGAAAAACTTAATTTGACTGTTCTTTAAACAGCCAATGCAGCTGGTGAACTTGCACCACCAATGATCGTTTATAGGTAAGCATGTCTAAAGTCATAAATCTAGTAAATTAAACCTTGAAATTGTTAAATATGTTTTTATATTCTAATTTTTTGTCTTTCCAATTTTCAGGTATGATAGGATCCCTCAACAAATTGCAAAGGCCATGTCTTCTGATTAGACTATTGGAAAGTCGGAAAGTAGATGGATGACTCAAGAAACATTTTATGAGTATGTGACAAACATTTTTGAGCCATATTTAAATAAGCATAGCATAGAGAAACCTATACTGTTATTTATGGATGGACACACTTCTCACATATCTATGAACCTAAGCACCTTCTGTATAGCTCATGGAATACAAATAGTAGCTTTGCTCCCAAATGCCACACGCCTTATGCAACCTATGGACGTTGCTGTTTTCCATACTCTTAAAAGCGCTTGGCGGCAGGAAGTAGTGAACTTCAGAATAACCCATGAAGACAAACAACTACAGAAACATGAATTTCCACCAGTTCTCAAGTCATTTTTAGATCGCATAACCCCTGCAACAATTCTCTGTGGATTCCGTGCATGTGGACTGGTTCCATGGGATCCAAAGAAAGTAATTGTTGAATCCAAAGTAACATCAAAGAAAGTGGTAATATCACCAATAAAGGAAAGAAAAATGGCTTCTGTTGTTAACCCATTAGTGCCTAGCGTCCCTTTTTAGGGACGATTCAAAAGGTGCATTCAGCACTGTTTTTGACACCGGTAAAAAAGAAAAGCAATAATTATTTTATTTAAATGATGCATTTTCGTGATTAATGAATTAAACTTAAGTCTTCTAAAAATAGTGGTGCCAACCAAATAAAATTTACGCAAAAGATGCTGGGCACGAATGGGTTAATATTCTCGAAGAAAAAATTGGAGAAGAAAAAATGAAATCTTTCTTAGAAAATAAAGGTGAATGGAAAGGCCCTGTGGAGCTAACAGATCTTTATTACTTATGGTTGGAGACAAAGGAGACTTTGAACAAGGAACCAGTTTTCCAGGTAAACTATCACAAAATAATTTTGGTATTAAGCACTTAAAATTGGTATATTTTTTTACTATTATTTATAAAAAAAATTCTATTTATTTATTAAACATTTTACTTCTTATAGAGTACACCAGTCATATCTATTGAGGCGTCATGCAATGCAGAATCAATTGACACTGTTGAATATGCTGATGCTGAGGTGGATATTCGAGAAGGATCAACCGGACCAATTGCTGAACCATCTAGAAATGTACCATCTCCCTTCAAAAGAGTTCTTTTATGGCCAGAAGGAGAAGATAAAGCAAAGAAAAGGAGAAAGCGAGAGAAACTTCCTGCAGTTGTGACTTCTTTTCAAATGCTCCAATATTTTAAGAAGAGAGAAGATATTAAAAATGCTAAAGCTGCAGAAATAGAGAAAAGAAAAAATGAAAAAGAAAAATTCAAAAGGAAGAATTGAAGAAAATATCCAATGAAAAAAAAAAAAAGAGAGCCAATAAAATGGCTGTAAAAGAAAAATAAATGCAGTTAAATTTAAATCCCACTCACATTGTTTTTTTTTTCTTTTTTTTTATAAACATAATATAAATATAATATAGTTTTGCAATCATTTCAGCATTTAATTATCCTTTTTATTATGAATATCTTATTATTTATCACTACTGCAAATTAACAAATACGGCAGATATATATACTTTTTTAAGTTATAAAATATTACAGACTGTTCGAAAAAACTAAAGAGAAGCTGAAATTATTTTACGTAATCATCAAAACTTCTAAATATGATTTCATTATTGTGTATATTTAAGTGTAGAAATGTAACAAATGTTATAACCTCTGTACAACCCACATTAAATTCAAGAATGGAGTGGCCCACTTCTTGGGGGGCCCACTACTGGGGCATCAGAAATTTACTATGCCCACTACTGAAGCATAGAGGAAGGTAACATTTTTTATTTTTTCTAAAGAATATATTTTAAAAATTTGAATGTTTATTCTGATACATGAAGGTAAGGACTAGGCTAAAAATATATATGTTTTTTGGAATTCACTATCAATATAACAATATCAATATATATTAGACAAATGTCCTTAAGTGGCCCACTACTGGTGCATTTACCTTAATATTTTCTTAAAATGTAACATCTCAAAACCTTTAGTTCTTAATACTTAATTTTAAAAGAACTGTTTATGGTTATAAAGGAAAGCAACTTTTCGTAGGAAATCACGGTTCGCACACTCCTTATATTTTTTAAAGACTCTGACACCAGTATTAATGATAAAAAAATTTATAAATAATTTTTTTTTTTTTTTTTTTTTTTTTTTTTTTTTTTTTTTTAAACAGAATTGTCAACCATCACTTTTAATATAAAATTTCGCAATATTTTTTGGCAGTGAAATACTGTAAAAATTTAGTGGTACAGTTGTGCAAACCCTGGAAATGCATATTTTATTTCGTTTTATAAAAGTATTGCGCCATTTTTAACACGTACGCTGCCGCAGACGCGCCAGCGCGTGATTTGGTGCCAACGTTAAGGGGCCACTCACGCGCCAGCGCGTGGTATGGGATGATGTTCAATAGCCAGTCACGCGCTGGCGCGGGAAAATCTTTCACTGATTCTTTGTTATAAAGAGTAAATCGGATTCTGGGAAAAACCCTCTTCTACAATGCGGCATTAACTGTCATCACATCTTCACGTAAGAGGCAGCGAACGTGTTAATTTTTATTTTGAATATTAGTGGAACATTAATAAAGGTGCTTATGATTATAAATAACAAAATCTTTTGATAAAGATTATGTTATATTATGTTTATTTTTAATGTGGATAGTAAAACTAAATTATTAACCCTTTAAGCTCTGATGAGTAAATTTCTTCAAAATTCCAAATATCACATTGGCACCAGTATTTTGCAAAGAAAAAAACCCGGTTTGTAATATATACGAAGAATGCATTAAACCTTTTTCAAATAAACTTGATCGAATTTTCTGGTGCCGTTGTGACATTTCGGAATTAAAATTATGTGGTAGAAAATTCTACCACCAGAGCTCAAAGGGTTAAACGCGTTTTTTAAATATCAATTAAATATCAATTCGGAGAAAATTCACATTGTATTTCGTTTTTTTAAAATTACTGTAGCAATTGTAAAGACAGCTTTCAACTTGATGCTGTAATGTGTTAATAAATGTATGTAAAAATAACAAATAATTATGAATTTTTTAGCTAATTAAGAAAAATTAGTATTAAATGTGCGCTTTTAATAGAAAATCTGAAGATGGGAATTAAATCATACGTATATTATTGTATCTTAACTTGCATTTTAATTTTAGAATAATGTTCATATAGTGCTCATGTGTCTTTTGTATCGTAGTTTTTAATTCAAGTTTGAATAACGTTATTATTATTATGTATTTTTTAAGTATAACATTATTTCTTAGTTTATTCTTTAAAAATAAATATTTTATTCATGGCTTTCCATTTAGTTATATGCGACAGAAAAAAAAACAAGAAAGAAATGTAGCCTGTAGGCAATGCAGTGAGATACTGCGATGGAAAAAGTTAAACTTTAAAGAGTTGATCGCATGGAGCCATTAATATATATTAGTGGAAGTATATTAGATAAGGAATGGCTTATTCTGAATAATATATCCCGAATTTCCTCCTAAAGAAAAAACTTTTCCAAGAAAATGTTCATTTTATTCGTTTAATAAAAATTCTGCGTCATTTTAAATTTTTCTGTGAATATTAGGAGTACATTAATAAAGATATTTATGAATATAAATAAAAAAATCCTTTGATAAAGTTTGTTTTATATTCTATTTGATTTTTTACTAATTTCTTAGTTTTCAGCATTAAAATGCTCAGCTTTGACCATACTCAGTTATACCAATAAGATAATATCATATAATATAAGTAATAAAGGAATAAATTACTATTGATCACTTACAATCTACATACATTTTAATAATGTAACATCATTTCTTAGTTCGTTCCTTAATAATGAATGTTTTATCGATCTGAGAATAATTTAAAACACGATTTTTCAATTGAACTTTCGATTTATTCTGTTGAGTTGACTCAAAGTATCAAACCAGATTATATGATCTTTAAGGTTAGTTGGGTGAAATAGTCCTGCAGTGTTCGTTACCGGGATGGCGCAGTTGGAAGAGGATTGGCGGCATCAGCCAATACATCCCTGGTTCGAATCCTGGCCCGAAATTTTTTCACCCTTTGGAAAATCACCATCTGTTTTATTGATGGCTTTCTAATTTAAAACGTAAAAATACATATAACTGTATATAAATTACTTAACCCATTCGTGCCCAGCATCTTTTGCGTAAATTCTATTTGGTTGGCACCACTATTTTTAAAAGATTTAAGTTTAGTTCATTAATCACGAAAATGCATCATTTAAATAAAACAATTATTGCTTTTCTTTTTTACCGGTGTCAAAAACAGTGCCGGATGCATCTTTTAAAGCGTCCCTAAAAAGGGACGCTAGGCACTAATGGGTTAAAAGGTGCATAATAAAACACATAAAAACTTAAAAATACATTTAAAGTACTTTTAAAAGTTCAGAACGTTTTCAATCGTCACTTACGCGGTCTTCGTCAGTGAGAAAAATTCTAAATGAGAGTTATAGCTGCTTGGCGTTCTCAGGCTCATCCGGAATAGCCCATTTTTACACCGAGGGGGTGGGAGGAAACGGAAAAAAGGGGGATACAATAAAAACTGTTGAAAATATTTCATAAAGCACAGGCTTAACTATTATGAATAAAATTTCACCATATTGCGTGAATATCGTAGGAAAGTGCATCATTACATACTATTTCTTTATTGGATATTATCTCGATGGATTCTTTAATGATAGATTATTCAAGGTGACTAATAGTATGAAAGATAATTTTCAAAATATTGAAATCTATTTCTAAAGCTGAGTTTGTGCAAATCTTGCAATTGCGGTGTAGGGTCTACCCAAACTTAAACCAGCGTCATGTTCTTTCAATCTCTTTCTATTTAGTAATACGAGAAAGAAAAAAAAAACAAGAAAGGAATGCAGCCTGCAGGCAATGCATTGAGATACTCTGATGGAAAAATCAAAACTTTATAAAGTTGTTCGCTTGCAGTCATAAGTGTATATTAGTGGAAGTATATTAGATAAGACATGGCTTATTTCGACTAATATATGCTGGATTTCCGGGGTTATGAAATGTACTGCAGAAGTTCTTTTGGACGAAATATATTTTCTTTAAATGTAACATCTCAAAATGTTTAGTTCTTAATTTTTAATAAACAAAACTGCTTATGATTATAAAGAAAAGTAATTTTTCCAAGAAAATGTACATTTTGTTTCGTTTTATAAAATCTCTGCGTCATTTTTAATTTTTATTATGAATATTAAGGGTACATTAATAAAAGTGTTTATAAATATATATAACCAAACCTTTTGATGAACTATATGCTATATTACGTTTTAATTTTTAATGTAGATTTTAAAATTAAATTATTAATCATGTTTATAAATATGAATAACAAACATTTCGGAGACAATTTATATTGCATTACGTTTTTTAAAAACTATTGTGGCAATAGGAAAGACAGCTTTAATCTTGATGCTGTATTGTGTTTATAAATGTATGTAAAACTAACGAATTAAGTTACGAATTTTTTAGTTAATTAAATAGAAATTGGTATTCAATGCACGTTTTTAATAGGAAATCGGCAGATGGGAAATATATCATAAGTATGTCATCGTCCCATAACTTGCAGTTTAATTTTAGAACAATGCTCATATAGTGCTCATGTGTCTTTTGTATCGTAGTTTTTTTTTTTTTTTTTTTTTTTTTTTTACTTTCGAATAACTTTCATTGCATTTTCAAATTACTATATTTATTTTTTTTTTCAAATTGATAGCTTGTTCTTTTTTTTAACTAAAAAGTACCTTTCTCTCGGTCTATTTCAAACTAAATTATTTTTAATAGATCACTTTATGCATAGATGCAAACATCTATTAATTATTCCTGAATCTGATCCAGCGGACGAACATATTTCCAACCAGAAATTTTATTTAATCAAAAATCTCAAAATTTTCATATTTAAAATGCACCTTATGAAGCCATATTTCTTTAAAATATTATTTGGTTTGAAACATGTTTATCTCGCATTAGACTCTTTAATAATGAAACAATCTTGGTATCTACACGACCTAAGTGTTCTGGAATTGATATAAAACAAGTTGGAAATGGCACGTTAAGCATAGCAAATGAGGTGCGTTCGTACTATAAGGCAGTATTAAAAATATTCAGATCTTGGTGAAATGATACAGTACTTTGAATACAGCAGAGTATCCGAAATCTTTTGTGTATCCCTGGAAATTACGATCTCCTTTCTATTACACAGGAAGTAACTTGTAGTAAACCACAAAATCGAATAGCAATTTCTTGATACATGAAATAGTTTAATATAATTAAAGCACGCCGAAAACAGTGTATCCCTCTATACCACGATGTTATAGAATAGTTTTGTGTAGCCCTGTAAATTAATAACTAGTATTCTTTATAAAACAGGTAGTACAGAATGTATATTTTAGTATATGCCCGTAAAGCATGGTGACGTCACTGCAACGTCGTTGTGAAGTCACATTGTGACTTTGTGACTATCGATTGTCGATGTGACGTCACGTTATGGCCGTTTTAGAGCTCGTTTGTGACGTCACATTGTGACCACTTTGTGACGTCACGATGTGACCAAAATGTGAAAAATGTGTCATTTGTGACAAAATTGTCATTAAATCTGTGACTATTCTGTGACGATAGTGACAAGGTTGTGAAGACAGTTTGCGATTATTTTTTGATTTGTGACAAATTTGTCACTAACTTTGTGACGGTGGCAGCATTGTCAATGGCGTGAAGTTACACTGGGACACAATTATAAAGTTATGAACAATGTTATACAGAGTAAAATTTATTACAGAGTATTACAGAGTATTTATTACAGAGTAAAAATTTATTATACTTTGGCGATACATCTCAATTAAAACTTGGGAGCTGCTATAAAAAGAATGTACCAAAACAAAGTCACTGAATCAAAATGTAATGCCATGCAGACTGTAATCTTTGATACATTTTTTTTTCTGTTGCAATAAATGAGAATATTTAAGACAATTGAATATTCGATCTATGACAATTATTTGAAATTTAGCAATTTGTTTTTCTAATAAGCATTAAAATTATCATAAAAACACTTCCTTTAAGGTCACTAGTCATAGAAAAAGACCCGGATGGTAATGTAAAGTCTGTGGGAGCGTTTTTTCAAATATCTCGCTCAAATTTTAATATTTTTGCATGATTTTTTGCAAAGAATAGCTGAGGACGATCTACAACCGGCCTATTTTTTACTTTTTCAATTTTGCTTATATTTTTTTATATTATGATAGTTTCAATATCAGAACCGGTTTAATCCGGTTTTGAAATTTAAAATATATATATTTTTTAATCTGAAACCAAAATTGAAAAAGTAAAAACTAGGCTGGTTGTGGATCGCCTTCAGCTATCCTATGAAAAAAATCATGTAAAAATATTAAAATTTGAGCGAGATATTTGAAAAGAACGCTCCCACAGACTTTACATTATCATCCGGGTCTTTTTCTGTGGCTAGTGTTGCAACTTAAAAGGAAGAGTTTTTTCTTTTTAATTTTAATGCTTATTAGAAAACCAAATTGCTAAATTTGAAATAATTGTAATATATCGAATATTCACTTGTCCTAAATATTCTCATTTATTGCAACAGAAAAAAATATGTAGCGAAGATTAAAGTCTGCATAGCATTACATTTTGATTCAGTAACTTTCTTTTGGTACATTATTTTTATAGCAGCTCCTAAGTTTTAATTGAGATGTATCGCCAAAGTATAATAAAATTATAGATGTAAGTGATTTTACACTACATAACAATATTCATAATTGTATAAATGTGTCCCAGTGGGACTTCACAATATTGACAATGCTGCCACCGTCACAAAGTTAGTGACAAATTTGTCACAAATCAAAAAATATTCGCAAACTGTCTTCACATACTGTCTTCTATGAATATTAAAATATTATTAAAACATGCAAAGAGGAATTATAAAAAAAATTAAAGCTAAATATTTATTAGTGTATTATTTTAAAAAAAACATTAAAGGGATATCCATAACTGGAAGGCTGTCCATCATAGACACATCTACCTAATAAAAATTCCGACGATAAACATAAAATAGAACAACAAATACGTCAATTATAATTATTAATATTTTATTTATAATATTAGAGAGTATTTAAAATACCCACTTTAATCACGATGTATACTAATACTACATATAATGGATATTTTGAAATTTACCTCTGTAAAATGATTCATTAAAGGAAATAATAAAAGTGTGTGGAATGAAAAATTAATAATAAATTGCAGTTATTACTTTTTAGCTTCATACCGTTCAAGTATTTGCGTTATTTGTTTTAAATACAATCATGTTTAAATTCTTATTGATTGTCTTAACTTCCAAATTCTCTCTAAAAACATTCCAATAAGAATATTTACAACTGAAACGTTTTCACCCACAATAACCTTCTATTCAAAAAATTTTCAACATTTCACAGGTTAAAAAATACATTAAATAATCAATAACTTTTTTTTTTTTTTTAAATATAAAATATCTACGATTTCTTTTAATAGTTCTCGTTCTCTTATAAATTCCTCTTCTGAGCGGATGCATTTTTTTTAAATAACACTATGCAATGTTTCCGAAGATTACTTAATACAAAAATTAAAAAAGGATGTTTGTTAATAATTTTATTCTATAAAAAAGATTCTTTATTACAAAATATAATTATCTTTAAATGTTTAATAATTATATTAACAATTTATTATATTATATTTTCATATGATTTTATGCTTATGGAAACATTTTAACCAATTATTTTAAAAAAGGAAACAACGCAGATTAAAATGCAATTAAAATCACTACCTTTGACAACCTAATCCAAATTATTAATAATCAAGTTTTTTATGTCAACAAAATAAATAATGGATGTATTAGACTTTATTAAGTTAATAAAGCATTAATGTTTTACAGCATGTTTTTGAAAAGGTAATTAAAATCCTTCTCAGAATAATAATAATAATAAATGCAACCATGAAAAATATTTGTCCGTACCTTTTTTCCATCGAATTCATTCGTTCTAGTTATTTTTTGCCGCACAAACTAAATCCGATAATAATTAAAGTGGCAAAGACCAAATCATTTTAACAGTCAAAGCCCCCTTAATTTTCTCGGACTTATGTTTTTCCGCTTCGAAGAGTTGTAGTGGACATTCTTGTTTAAATTGTAAATCCGTGGCAATACGCATCTGCTCACAAGTCACATTTGCCATAAATTCCTGTCAACAAACTCCTCGCGTCTTCTATCATCAATTTAAAATATTTTTGTTTACGTTTATTTATTCTTTCGCTTGCAGACTATAGAATCTAGCGAGAGTCCTAACTATCGTGCAAGGCACTCTTGTTTCCAGGGTTTGTCAACATCAGCGATATTTTATTTTCCCAGTGTGCCTTGCGCTAGTCAGCTGTTGTTGTGATAGTAAACAGAAGTGTAGGTTGTTTATTTCGGTAAAATTTCTTAAAAGGTGTTAAAAAATAATAAAGTATCAAAATTACATGTTAAAAGATGTTTAACAAAATGAACAAATAAATAAACAAACGAAAAATAAAAATAAATAAAAAAAAATATTTCTCGCATGTGACATTCCTGTTACGTCATTTCTCATATGGTTTTATTTTTCTTAACCGGAGCTGTTTAATCTCTGGTTACGAGAGTAGCCTGCACGGACTCCCGCTAGAGTCTTGTCTTGCAGACGATTTTCACTTTCCATGCGCATGACCGTTTTGTTTTTTCTTTTCTTATGCAATATTTTGAAGTTTAAATACGCAATAATTTTATGAGAGTGATTCTGATCAATTTTTTTTATTTGTAAATTTTTTTAATGTATTTTTATTTTTTATTTTTAATAGTTTCAAAACAATTCAACTTAAAATGAATTGTAAAATCATTTTTTTTTCTTTTTTTGTAAATAATAGTTAATAATAATCACAATTAAAGTTTATTATATAAAATTTTGTTTAAGTTTTTAAAGATTTAAAATAATAGATTTAACGCTAGTAATAAAAAAACTTGTTTTAAAATAAAGTTTGTATCACATGTGAACATACATAGTATCTTCTTAATACAAAAAAAGTTGGGTTATAGAGGATAAAAGCTTTTTATTTGTGTCTTTCGATTCGATTTCGGTCTAAAAATCTTTTTTCAGTCTATCCTAATTAATAATTATGTGTAATACATCCATTTTTTAATACAAATATTTTTCTATATTTACGCACACATTTTCACTGTCAAGGATTACAAATTACTCATTTGATTTGAAATGTTAGATACACATCCATACATTAATGTTTAAAATTATTTAAATGTTTTGAAATGATAAAAACGTTATGTAATATATAACTGCATATTTTAATGACATTTCATAGTGACGTCACAAAAACTTTTTTCAATTGACAGAAAAATATTTTTTCCATTAAATAACATCTTTTGAAGTATTTTTGTATATATTCTTTAATTTTCTAAGAAGGTCACATTTCAGTCACAATGTTACGTCACTGAGGGGTGGCATTTTGGTCACAGGTGTGACGTCACATTTCAGTCACAATGTGACGTCACTGAGGGGTGGCATTTTGGTCACAGATGTGACGTGACCACAGTGACTCACAGTGACGTCACAGTGACGTCACTGTGACCATGCATGCTATGTGGGTTGTGATGTTTCACAAAGTGGTCACAATGTGACAAATTTGTGAAAAATGTGTCATTTGTGACTAATTTGACATTAACTTTGTGACGAAATTGTGACAAAAGCGACGATATTTAAATTGCCAGAAACATGTTTTTTAAAGTAAATAACATGTTTTGAAGGATATTTATAAATTTCTAAAGGTTTTTAAGAAAGTCACATCTCAGTCACAATGTGACGTCACTGAGTGGTGGCATTTTGGTCACAGATGTGATGTGACCAAAGTGACTCACAGTGACGTCACTGTGACCATGCATGCTATTAGGGTGCTTCATAGATGCATATCAATTTCATTACGTTCGAGAGAATGTAACACCATTAAAATGCAATGGAAACTATTTTTCTTTCATTGGCCGTAATGTAACAAACTATTTTTGATTGTCCCTGTAATTTAACTTTTTCCCTTAAAATTTGAAATAACTCGGTAAAATTGTGCAATAATTACATATTTTAAATTTCAAATTATTCAGTTGGATAGATTTTTCACTATTATATGCGGACACGAGGACGGACGGACTGAACGGCCACTATAGGTGCTACTTATTTACTTAATTCCAGACGCACTTAAAAAGGCAAAAAAGAAAGTGATAAGGAAACAAAAAACACAGAAGAATAGCTACAGAAAATGATAAAGAGGTAAAAGCAATAAATTAAAATAAATGCCATTTCTTTTTTAAACTAACTCAGCGGAAGCGAAGAACAGAAAGGAGATTTTACTCACAAATATTAATATCGTAAGTCGAAATTGGAGATCTTAGTCGAAGAACACGTTATGTTACATCTTCTTAAAAATTGTTTTATTTTATGGGTCAAAGTGTTATGAGGTATATCATAGGTAGAACTGAAACACTAAGCTTCTATTTACAAGAGAATCACTTTCGGTATTGCTCGCACCTAGCATTAATACTTGGAGCGCTTTAAAGCCCCGTGTTTGGAAGTTTGAGAATCTCTAAAAATTCTGTTAAAGTCTTTTTTTTTTTTTTTTTTTTTTTTTTTTGCAGCAGCAGCATAAATTTCTGAAAATGATGTTTTCGAGGCCACTTGTCGGACTATTAACGTAGTTTTTTTTTTTTTTTTTTCTTTTTTTAAGAAAAACATTTAAAAATAAGAATAAGTTAATAATAAATATAAAACATCGAAAAAAAGTTTTAAAATTCCTTGAAAAACTTATGAATTTTCTTTGAAATAATACGACATTATATTCATAATTTTAGCAGAGAAAAAAGTTGGCGTATTTTCAAAAATAGAGTTTTCCGACAACCCTAGACGAATGTCTTAGTCACAAAATAACGCAAAAGAAAACTTAATTGCACCATATTTGGCTACTTAACTCACTTTTGGCGCGAAATAAACAAATAAAAATTCAATAATAAAAAAATTAAGGCATAAAATATATATATAAAATCGATTTTAACAGAAATCTTTTTATCCATTCGCTAACTTCGGCTATCCATTCGGCTACAGAATGTATCTGGTTTTGATGCTATGTGCGAGCAACACCAAAAGTGGATCCTTTGTTAGCATTGAAGACATGACACAATTAATGTTTAATAATTTATGTAGGGAAAGTAATTTCTATTTTTTTTTATCATTAAATGTTAATATTATTTCCTAGGAGAGTTTAGTATCACCTACAAGCATTCAAACATGTGCTACTAAGAAAGAATTAACCTCCCAAGCCCTGATGCGTCTGGAGAAGACACTAAAGAACACTCTTTACATGAATTTACATGCTTCTAGGACTGTTAAAATTACTTTAAGTCATTTTCAATAAATTCGTGCATATCATAAGTGCTACACTCTTCCTTCCTTAGTCTACATAAATTTGAAGGAAGTTCCTTTGTTGTTCTATGCTACCACCACCCATATAATTATGTAATATCGGGCACTTAGTAAGAAAGATTGTCAAGAAGAATATTCACTCATTCAATTAAAATTAACTAATAATTTATTTAAATATTATTTACATACAACAAAATAATACTTACAATTAAGAACTTGGATATAAATGATCCGACCCGACATTAAGTTACATACAGCAAATAACTTCTACGTATTGGGTTACATATTAAAATATCTATATCCCACTCACATTATATTTGTTAAAACTGATCGGAAATCCCTCTCTGGATCTCCCGTTACACTGGCTATGTCCGCGAAAAGCCTACGTTCTTTCTACTAAACTCAACGAAAGGCATATCAACCGACACCTTCGTCTCTACCCTCACCTGTGCGTATTTCTCAGCGATTTCCACCAGAGAACCCCCAAAACTGATTACCTCTCTGACCGAAGGAGCTGCTCTCTCTTCATCGCCCCCAACTGTCATCATGACATCCATTATCTCGCTAGATAGCTAGTGGCGTTCTTTTGTCTGCCTTATCTCAACTATGCATTTCGACTGGCAAGGAAAACTTCAATCTATTGGTACCACACATTTTTTTTCATACTGCACTATCTAATAATAGTTAGGATTAGATATATGAATATTCATACTTCTACTAAGTGTAATACCAACTTAGTGAAAAATGTCCAAGCCGGGTATCGAACTCGGAACCCTGGAATAGCGCTCCAAGTGCTGTACCATTTAAGCTACGAGGATGATGCCCATATCTTAGCATTTTTCACTTCACATGTTGGTTAAGCTGCAAATCGCAGCACTAGATCCGTCTTCTGGAACCGTCTTCATGAGCACACAATTCTGTGGCGTAACATAAGATACAAGAGACCCAGCATCGGTAAATCACATATATCACAGATATATACTTAGGATTAATTTCTAGGTAAGAAAAAGAGTTACTCGAAAAAGCCAATTTATACTGAGGGTGACATAAATACAATATATAAAAAATCCCTGTCGGCTGGGCCTATAGGCGGAGGTAGATTTCGAAGAGTGCTCATTTCAATAAAAAAATATATATATATATGATTAGAGATAAACCCAGTTTAATAACTTCATTTGGCCGTTTATGAAAAATTTTTAATTTCATTTTTCTGCAAAAACTGGTTTTATCAGAATCATCTTAAGAAAAATTCAGCTCAAATGCCCATTTTGACAACATATTTTGAAATAAATTCTGAATTTATTAAAAAATCGACCAAAACAGTACATTATACAGGTCCTAAATAACAAGAATCTGTCAGTTGAATGCATTTGAGAAAAAAATTGAATTTAAAAATGAGTCATAAAATAACCGATTTGTTGTTTGAATACATCCTTAATTCTTTAATCATGATTTCTTCGGAAAATTTTGTGCGAAATACTCACTTTCACAACATTTTAAAAAATATATTCTATCTTCATCAAAAAACTGGCCAATACGTCACAGTACATAGTTCCTAAATAAGAGGATCTGTAACTTGGATGCGTTTGAGAGAGAAAATGGATTTTAAAACGAGTCATAAAAACGCAATTTGCTATGTGAAAACTTCCTTAAAATTTCAAATCACGATGATTTCGGAATATTCTGTTCAAAATACCCTTTTTGGTAGCCTTTTTTGAAATATATTCCGTCTTTATCAAAAAACTGACCAACGCATCACGTTATATAGTTCCTAAATAAGAGGATTTGTAAATTGGATGCGTTTGAGAACAAAAATGGATTTAAAAAAGAGTCAGAAAAAAATGCAATTTCTTATTTGAACTTAAATTTTTAGTCCCGATGACTTCGGGAAATTCTGTTCAAAATACCCTTTTTGATAGCCTTTTTTGAAATATATTCTGTCTTTATCAGAAAATTGACCAGTGCGTCACTTTATACTGTTTCTAAATAATATGATCTACCATTTGGGTGCGTTTAAAATCAAAAATGAATTTAAAAATGAGTCAGAATATAAGCAGTTTGGATTTGAGGTTTTTTCTCCAACTCCTATTTTTGTTTAATTTTTTTTTTGCTATACGAATTGGTCCTATGAAAAACTTGTCAATATAAAAGTTGTAGATATTTTTGAGAAGATGTAATATAAATTTAATCAGATTTGATATCGTAAAAATTGACGGAGTTAGGAATTTTTCTCTTTTTTCACCGCCCTTTTTCTTTTCGTTTTTAATTTGTTTCATGGGTAAAAGTTGATCCAATCAAAAACTTGTAAATACAAAAGTTTTAGATAATTTTAAGAACATTTATAAAAAATTTAGTTGGACGTGATATCTTGAAAATTGACGAAATTATGAATTTTTTTCTCTCAAAACCCCTGTTTTTTTCGCCCCTTGAGCCCACTTCTAAATTTATCAAAAATCTGTCATGCATAAACTTTTGGCCCATTTTTAAAAAGTAATATAAACTTTAAACCGATTCGATATCTACTTTAATAAAGAAGTTATGGCGTTTTTTCGGTTTTCACAAAAACGCCCCCTATTCCGACCGCCTTGGTCCGATTTTGCCCATTAACGAACTTAGCCGAGATTTCATCTCCTTTGATTTTCATCAGAACCTGACAGCAAGCATTGATATATAAGGTAATAAGTACATCTTTGGAGATTATTTATAGTACTTTTAAACAAGTTTTCCGGTCCCTAGTAACACTTGTTCAGGACTGAGAAGGTTAAATACTACACTTATTATAAAGATGAAAAGTTTGTCCGATTGTTTCTTTGCTCGAAGAAATCTCTTGAACTACCGAACCGATTTTAAAAGTAATGGTATCCAAATAATGGCCTTAGTCATTGTTCATACATAGCCTACACTTCGTGTTCATGCCACTATCCCAAAAAGGGTGCAGGAGCAAAATATGTTTAAAAAATTGCGATTTTTGTGTTACTGGAGTGCCTAGAAACATGACATTTGGCATAATAGTTACTTATTAGATATAAATGATCGCTAAGAACATTTCTTAAAAAATTTGAAATTTGAAATGGAGAAATTGCGCAAAAAGCTTTCTAAAAATGTAGCAGTAGTTTCCGCAATAAATACTTTTTTTACCGGGCATAAACAAATAATAATCAGGATAATAGTCGACTCTATCTGTTATTGGTATGTAAATATAAAAAGAATTATGCGCGATATAAAGAGAGAGAATCAAAAGTGAAAGAGCAATATAACAAGAAAAATCTGCGCCCAGTAATCATATTACAGATTCTCATACGGAGCAATGAAAGGAATATTTTCTTATAAGCATTAATATTTATTAGAGCAAATGTATTAGAAAAATAATGCCTTCATGAAATGAAATGAAACAGCTTGACTTGCTTTTCGAGGCGTAGTGATAAGTTATGTCTAATAGTTCCTATATTTTCAGAAATAAACTTCATACAAAATAAAATAACACTTTTATTGTATTTCAGAAAGAAATGTCTGTAAGTATTACTGAAATTGCTCAAGGATTTGATCACTAGCAGTTAAGGTAAAATAATCAAATGTTTTTATGCATGTATAAACAATAGTAAATGTGAACGATCCAAAATTATATAAGTTGAATCACATTTTTAACAGTGATAAAAACAACGATAACACTGGTGATAATAAATAATTAAAATAATACACGTTGTATAAATCATTATTAAACGAAAATAACAAAGCAAAAAGTGTTTCGGAACTACAACAATAACAGCTCATCATCAGCTAAACCAACTGACTTTGTCCCCATACGAGTTGGTTCAGCTGATGACGAGTTGTTATTGTTGTAGCTCGAAACGCGTCCTTCTTTATTATTTTCGTTTAATGGTGATTTATACAAAATGTATTATTTTAATCATATTTTTAACACTTTCCAAAAATTTTAAAGATTGTTTAGGCATTTGCTTTGGCCGTCTATCTGCTCAACTATTCGTCTAGCCGTCAGCCCGTCTGTTCACGCTTTAACTCACGTAAATATAATGGGATTTTTACGTAACATAAAAATATTAATAATGCATATTTTGACATGTTTGATATTGTACAGGGTGGGTTTTTTTAAATTGTGAATGTTAAACCCTATAACAAAAGCATACTTGCCAACCTTCCGCTTTTTTATTAATGAAAATCGCAAATGTAAACAGAAAATTTATCAAATTAAATGTTTCTAGCTTCTATGTAGTACTCATTTGAAATCTGCATAATTTCATTCACTGAATAAAATTTCTGGTTGAAAGTATGTTTTATTGACTTTTAAAAAGCGGGAGGTTGGCGAGTATGCAAAAGAACCACTGATCTAAATGACCTGAAATTTTACTAATATGCTGACAATGTAACGGAAAGATTTTAGACGCTTGAAGAATTTCTTTTCAGTGATAAAATTTTATACAAAAAAATGTTCATAACGGGAGCACATTATTATGATAAGGTAATTTATTTTATCATACATTGTGCATTTTCTTTTTATAATAGATTCTAAAGAAGTCTTCTAACTACTTAATTATACTTATCTAATTTCAAAAGACTGTGCATCACTAGTTTAATTAGTCTACTTCCTTTTAAAAATAGTTTCAGGGATAACTTCGATATTAGAGCATCAATAAATATTTACTGAACAATTTTTTTTAGTTTAATTTTTAAATTTAATTAGGTTCTGAACATATCTTGTCATGTAGTTTCTTTATCCTTTCACATTAATTTAAATACTTTTAAAATTCTAAATCAGGAAATATGTTATCTTTTCTTGTTTATTTATTTATTTTATTTATTTATTTTTTGAAAATCAATAAAAAGTCATTTAAAATGCAAGCTATTTAATATTGCATAGAATGTTTTAATTTTAGTTAAAAAAAAAACTCACATTAGTGTTCCGAAATTTGAAAGCGAAGTGCATGGAAATATTTTTTTTTTCCTTTACTTGAAAGTGAACAAAAGGCGGCAGAAAATGCATCTTTATTTAACAATAAAGTTTAAAATTAACTTTTTAATTTTCTGTCACAGGAAAAAGTCTTTAAAATTGAAAAAGAAAAAACGAAATGGATTTTCCTGAAAGGAAAGTCTAATCAACTGCCAGGGCTTAATTGTCAATGGGGCACCTTCCCACCAGGAAAAAAATCGTTATTTATGATTGTAATTGAAGAGGAAAAGTACATTTAAACAAGGCGAAGATTTCTATAACATTTTACTGGTGTAAAAGTGCCCCCGTTAGTAATCTGACCCTATCGACTGCAAAATAATTTAAAATTAAATAAAGCCCCAGAATACTTTTTTTCTGTGATTAAATTTTACAGAAAGAGAAATATTTATTTCCGTAGCACATTATTATGAATGAGATAATTTATTTTATCGCACATTGCGCATTTTCTTTTTATAACAGATTCTAAAGAGGTCTTTTAACTAATTACATTTAGTAAATTTCAAATTACTGTTGAAAAAATTTTCATATAGTTTCTTTCTGATATGGCAAATCTGTGAATAGTTTTGAGAGTTTACGGAACGGGGGAGAACTACTCTTAAATTAAATAAATGCGTTTTTAATTATCCGATTTTCTTCGAAATTTGGATACGATTGATTAGTTTGAATTGGATATTACGAAGGAGGAGTTACCTCCTTCCTTTTAATTTGTTTTTCGAGGGCCATTATTCCATGATAAATTTAAGCTGTAATATAAAACCATGATGAATAGTCTGTGAGCACAATACCAATACTTTCATTGGGCAATGTTCTTTTTATTTATATATAGCTTAAAACACAATACGTTGCATAAGTGGTGCACTCATAAAATTGCAACATAAAAGTACCCTAAATAAAGCGATGTATTTGTTTTTAAGAAAATAGAAAAAATAATTTATTTCCTGAAACATAGACAATAAGAGAAAATCAACAAAAAGTTTTCTGAGCAATAAGCTAGTTGATATCTTTTAGATTATTTTAATTTTACTTAAAAAAATCACATTAGTCTTTCGAAAATTAAAAGCGAAGAACACAGAAAAGGAAAACAATTTGGCTTAGGTTGAAAATGAACAAAAGGTGGAAGAAATTGCATTTTTTTTTTAACAAAAAAGTTTTTAATTAACTTTTTAAGCCCCTGTGTCAGAATAAGTCTTTCAAATTGGAGATGAAAAATCGAAATGGAATTCCCTGAAAGGAAAACCTAATAGACTGCAAAATAGTTTCAACATAAATTAAACCCGTGCAAAAAATTTTTTCAGTGATAAAATTTATAGAAAGAGTAATTTTCATTGCAGGAGCACATTATTAAAAATAAGGTAGTTTATTTTATCATATATTGCACATTTTCTTTTTATAAGAGAATATAAAGACGTCTTTTAATCATTTAATTGTATTTAGAAAATTTCAAATTACCGACCATCACCAGTTTAACCAGTCTACTTCATTTTAGAAATAATTTCAGGCATAACTTCAATATGAGTGCATTAATATGCATTTCCTGGGCAAATATTTTACATTAGTTTAATTTTTTAATTTGATTAGGATCTGAAAATATCTTGCATTATTCCTTTAGCCAGAGATCCTTCTTTTATAATACCAGTAATATTATAAAGAAAATGATGTTTTAATTAAAAGGAATATTTTAACGATTTAAAACAACATGATTTTCTTTAAAATAATACAGGTGCGCAAAAAAACCGGAGACTTGGCAACTTTGCTTTAGCCTTTTACATTGACTCATTCAAGGGCGGTGGTCTTTTTTTGTACCACTTGACACCACATTGACACCATAATATTAAAATAAAAACTTTTCTTTTTTCTTAAGTACGTGAACAAATTATTTTGACTATTTTGGAATGATTTTGATTATAAATTCTGATGTATCCCACTCATTTGAGAATTTTAAGAATACAAGTATCATACACTGAAAAGGTTAATTGAAATATTTTTAAAATGCTAATTCAAGAACTGAGTTATCCTTCCTTATTTATTATTTGGAAAATCAGTAAAAAAATCAGTTTGCCCGTAATGTAATTTGATATTTTTTAGAATTTCTTAATTTTCTTAAAAACTCACATGAATGTTTTTAATATTGAAGGCGAAGATCTTCGGAATTTAAAGCAATTTTGCTTTGCTTGAATGTGAACAAAAGTTGGAAGAAATTGCATTTTTATTTAACAATAAACTTTTTAAGAGTCTGTCTTTAAAATTGGACATGAAAAATCGAAATGAATTTCCCTGAAAGGAAAGACAAATCGACCTCAAAATAATTTAAGCATAAATAAAGGTCCTGCAGATTTTTTTTTTCTGTGATAAAGTTCTATAGAATGATAATTATTCATTGCAAGAGCACATTATTACGAATAAGGTAATTTATTTTATCATATATTGCGCATTTTCTTTTTAGAACAATTCAAAAGACATCTTTTAACTTCTGAATTTTATTTAGTAAATTTCAAAATACTGTTCAAAAATTCTGGGTATAGGTTCTTTCTGATATTGTGAATCCGTGAATAGTTTTGGAAGTTTAGGGAACGGGGGATAACTATCCTTTAATTAAACAAACGGGTTTTTAATCAGAATTATTGGATTTGCTTCCAAATTTGGATATCGGTTCATTATGACCAGGCGTATCTCTGATTTGTTTATGGCTCACAGATTAAGTATAAAGATGGCAAATGGAGCAGCTAATCCCCTCCCCTTAATTTTTTTTTCAGAAGCATTATTCTTTGAAAAAATAAATCTGTAATATACAATCAGTGTGCATAGCCTGAAAACTCGATGCCATCAGTTTAACTGGGCAATCTTCTTTTTATTTTAATCTACCTTAAAACACAATACGTGGAATAAATGATGCGCTTATAAAAAATTTAAAAAAAGTTCCTTTAACAAAGTGATGTATTTATGTATAAGAGAAAAGAAAATATTTTATTTACTGAAACCTTGACAACAAAAGAAAATCAACAAAAAGTTATTTGAGCCATAAGTTTTTTGATATGTTTTAGAATATTTTAATTTCACTTAAAAAACTCACATTAGTGTTTCAAAATTTGAAAGCGAAGTGCATGGAAATAAAAAACAATTTCGTTTAGCTTGAAAGGAACAAAAGGTGGAAGAAAATGGATTTTTATTTAACAATAAAGTTTTCAATTAACTTTTTAAGCCAATGTCTCAGAAAAAGTCTGTAAAATTCGAAATGAAAAATCGAAATGGATTTCCTTGAAAGAAAAGCCTAATCGACTGCAAAATAATTTAAACTTAAATAAAACCCCTGAAGATTTTTTTTCATTGATAAAATTTTATAGAAAGAGTAATGTTCATTGCAAGGGCATTATTATGAATAAGGTAAATTATTTTATCATTTATTGCGCATTTTCTTTTTATAACAGATTCTAAAGACGTCTTTGAACTACTTAATTATATTTAGTAAATTTCAAAATACTGAGAATTACCAGTTTAACACTCTTTGAGGGGCAAACAACAATGTCTCTGCAATGTTGTATTCTCACCGGTATAACTTAAGAAATTTATTTTAAAATAATGAAACGCATTTGTTTTCACATTTACAGTAGCTCTTTTGTCTCACTTTTTATTTTATTTTTAATTTTTAACTTAGGTAATTTTTTAGTCCGTTCCCAAAGCAGTATTCAAGTCAAGCGTCCCAAGACCTATGGAAGAGGTGTCCACAAGATTAAAGGCGGGGTCAAAGTCTACGCCTTTTAACGGCAGGGGTGATCAACAAGACGATTATTAAGTAGATTGCAGTTTCTTTTTTGTGAATGGCAACGGCACTTTTTTGTTTCTATAAAATATTACTCACGGAGTAAGAAGCAGGAGCCGATCCAGTGGCGTGGTCGGTAGCGTCAGCTCCTCCCACACTGCTGGACCCTGGTTCGAATCCAGCTAGCGGCATGGATGTCTGTGTTGTCCCTGTGATGTATATTAAATGTATGTTACTGTATTTCCTGTAATAATAAAGTGTTCTGTATTAGTTTCTGTGTATTATGGATCATTCGAAGTAACAGCCACTGTAGCTACAGACCTCAAAAAAGCATTATTCACTCACTCAAAGAAGCAGGAGGGGAAAGTAGTGTTAAAATTTTGCCATGCGGATTTTTTGACGATAGGCGGCGACACCGCTATTAGCAGGCTGTCGATCGATGCTTCTGCAATGCTTTTCAATGGGAAAAAAGGTCATTAAAAAAAAAATTACGAAAAATCTGAATTTTTAGAAAGTTTTAGAAATGAAAATCTGGTTAATTGAAGTTTTCTTCACAACATACATATTTTTTTATAGGTATTTGGCGCTTCATTTTCGTTTTTAAGCCATTTAAAATACGAGTTCATTCTGACAAAAACCAAACAGCAGGCCATTTAAAAACATTGACTATCGCGGATTAAAATGACTTGTGTAAGTAAGTTGAATATCGCAAAGAAATAGACTTATGATTTTTAGAAATTAAGTATTAATCAAATATTTTGGAGTAAATTTTAATTTCGCGTATAGTTTTTATAGCCTTAGAACATTTTAATAATCCATAACTTTGGATATTTATGCAATTAATGCATCTAGAATTAAAGCAAATTTTTATTTTAATTACTTGGAGGGGAAAAATGAGTTAATTATTTTTTTCAACTTTGCCTCTATCTTTTATTTGTGTCTGTGCAGTAAAAATAAATCTATTAATCAAAATTTTTCTTAGCTCATTCAGGAATTTTTGCTTTTAAATCCCCATCTTTTCCATCCTTACATCCAGGCCCATGTGAAAGGGGAGGGAGGGGGAGGGGTCGCCCCGTCCGAGGAGATTGAAAGGGAGCACCAAATTTATTCTACCAGCACCATTTTTTTTTCCTTCTAGCTCTACAAGAAGAAAGTATTGGATTCGTATAAATTTTCGAATTCTGGTTTTCGACGGATTGTACACGTTTTAGGGGCCAGAGATTCCAAAAAACATGCTTTTATAAAATATCTGTCTACGACAGGTATTTTACGGGTGCTCTATCTCAAGAAAAAATTCACGGAATTTAATAAAAATTGATATTTAGGTAAGACTCTGATATAAATTATTGCTGATTAGTTCTTGGCGTAAATCGCTCAACAGGTGGCACTGTTATGCTTCATTTTTTATGATTTACGCAACAGCTGAATCCAAAGAACCAGCGCACGGATTCTAATAAAAATTTAGTTTTAGGTAGTCCCTGATATAAATTGATGCTGATTAGTTTTTGGTGTAAATCGCTCAACAGGTGGCGCTGTTATGCTGCATTTTTTACGGTTTACGCAGCAGCTGTATCTTAAGAACTACGCACGGATTGTAATAAAAATTTATATTTAGGTAGTCTCTGATATAAATTGATGCTGATCAGTTTTCGTGTAAATCGCTCAACAGGTGGCGCTGTTATCCTGCATTACTTTACGATTTACGCAATATCTGTATCTCAAGAACTACGAACGAATTGTAATAAAAATGTTTATTTAGGTAGTCTCTTAATTAAACTGATGCTTTTTGGTGTAAATCGCTCAACAGGTGGCGCTGTTATGTGGCATTGTTTTACGGTTTACGCAATATCTGTATCTCAAGAACTACGCACGGATTGCAATAAAAATTTTTATTTAGGTAGTCTCTTATTTAAACTGATGCTGATCAGTTTTTAGTGTAAATCGCTCAACAGGTGGCGCTGTTATGCTGCATTGTTTTACGGTTTACGCTATATCTGTATTTCAAGAACTACGCACGGATTTTAATAAAAATTTATATTTAGGTAGTCCCCGATATAAATTGTTGATGATTAGTTTTTGGTGTAAATTGCTTAATAGGTGTCGCTGCTACATTGCATTTTCCATGATTTATGCAACAGCTGTATCCCAAGAACTAATGCACAGATTTTAATAAAAAAATGATACTCAGGTAGTCTTGATAAAAATTAAAGCTGATTAACATTTGGTGTAAATCGCTCAACAGGTGGCGCTGCTATGCTGCATTATTTACAATTTTCATAACAGCCACATCTTAAGAACTAACGCATGGATTTTCAAAAAAATTTTGTATTCAGTTAATACTTGATATAACATGGTGCTGATTATGTTATTATGGTGCAAATTGCTCAACTGGTGATGATGCTATTGTGCATTATTTGTGATTATTGCAATAGCTCTATCTCAAGAATAACTGCACAGAATTACACAAGACTTTAGATACTGTTAGATCTTGATATAAACTAGAACTATTAATTTTTGATGTATATCGCTCAACAGGTGGAGCTGTTAAACTGCATTATTTACAAGTTCCACAATAGCTATACATCAAGAACTGATGCATGGATTTTCATAAAACTATAGATTTAGTTAATCCCAGAAATAGATGAGTGTTGGTTAGTATTTTGTGTAAATCACCCTACAAATGGCACTGTTATACTGCATTTTTAATTATTTCGCAATAACTGTATTTCAAGATTTAATGCATGAATTTTCATCAAACTTCAGATTCAGTTAGTACCGTAAAATGGGGTGAATCGGAACACTTTTCAACTTTAACGTTAAAATAAAGCAACAACAGATTTTTTAATTTTTTTATTTTTCTACTAGAAACTTCGGTCTTGTTTTGTTCTTTACTTTTTAAGCAAAAACGAAACATTTTTACTGTTTATATATGTATTTTTTATTGTAAAAATATTGTATTTATATATATAAATACATGTATTTATGTATATAAAAATATCTTATTGTATTATAATAAAGATCCGTATTGAAATTAATTAGTGTAAATTGTATAGAAAAAGGAGTCGGAAACTTCAGTTCGCGAGATAAAATCGAAACAGTTTTATATTTTATGGACCAATGAATTTGTATAATATTAATTAATCCATAAATAGTAGATAAATAAAAAATAAATATTACTTATATATGCTATAAAAATGCATAAAAAACCTTTGGCTAATTAATGTTTTGTAAAATGTAAAAGTCTTTTGCACATTAAATAACTTTGTATTTAGGCACAAAACAAAGTCTGTGCTTTATTATTCCACATAACATTTAAAAAACATATACACTAAGATCTATTGACAATAAAAAATTCTAAATTTAAATATAATTACAAGCAAATAGCTTTATATTAAAGCCTAAAAAGGATCACTCACTTGTGGAGCACGGAAGAAACTTAATTTTTTGTTCCCTTCGACTTGTTTTTGACTAATAGCCTGTTTTGCATCCAGGAACACAGCATTTATATTCCATCTTATTTTATTTAATGAAATATTAATGTGAGACATAAACGAATAAAACAAAAAAATTTTGCATGAAACTTAGGCATACAATCCTATGGAACGTCTGCTAAAAACCAGCCTACTACCTATAGCAGCCCCCTCATTATTTACCAAAATTTCACTTTGTATTTTCGAAGAGTCATGCGCATTAAGTTTCCTCTCCTGTGTCTTACTCCGTGATATTACTTTAAAATATAGCGTAGAATAAATTTTAGGTTTGAAATATTGTAAATATAAAATAAATAAGTGTAGTACGACTAAATATTAACATAAAATATACTAAGATGAAATATCATTGAATTATGCGATACAATATCGCTGATTTAAATATGTTCGATTCTAATTATGTTTTTAATGTAATGAAGGATGACTCATTAAATTTAGTTAAGTAGTTAATACATAAAAGCAAAATTTTGTAAATAGTGTCATATTTTACTAAATTCCTGATGAGCTAAGTTATACAAAATGGTATACACCGATGTATTTCCTATGATAATATAATGCTTATCAATGTTTAGAATATGTATACAAATTAAGAATAAATAAAATATTCAACTTTAGCTCCTTTTTTTTCATTTACCGATTGCAGACGATAAAAATTAAATGTTTTCTTGGTCATACCGACTTTTATTATTTAACTTGCAAACATTTCATTCTTTTAATTAACCCCTTGAGGGGCGGTGGTTTCATAGATATACTACTTAATTTTAATTCCCAAACGCCACATTCGCACCGAAATTTTGTTAAAGAAAATTACGTTTTACTGAATGCGTGAAGTATAGCGTTTTCTTATTAAAAAATAAAGTTGTTTTCAAATTCCGGTGTCCGTCATTAATTTCGATACTTAAGCAATGAATTTGCCCTGCCCCGCAAAGGGTTAAAAACCTATTTCATTATATGTATATTCGGAATAACTTTAATTTTAAATACATGTATTAAATGTTGTTTTGTTAAACCAAGAAATATTGTTAATTTATTTGTTTAAAGATTTTGCGATTCTAAAAAATATATTTTTTAAATAGTAAATTAGACTCTCTCTCACTCTTTTTTTTTTTTTTTTTTTAAACTGACAAACTTTTTTCGAGACTTCATATTAAAAATTCAATCATAAATTTGAAGCTATTCTCTCAATCATGACAGATTAATCAAGTCTACCATATTTATTGCAAAATATTTGTTACAGATTTTTTTGATCAAAATATGTGTATTTAAAAAAAATCGCATTATCATTTTAATTTTTGGGTAAAAGTCAATCTTTTTCGTGGCATTAAATGGTATTTATTAGTACTATTTGGTACTTTTTATCTCAAAATTAAAATAATATTGTGACAATTTTTTTTAAATGCACGTGATTTTATCAAAACAGACTGTAACAAAAATATTTTGCAGTAAATATGGTAGACTTGATTAATCTGTCATCATTGAGTAAAAATTCAAAAAATATACGCAAGAGATGCGGAGATAATAGACATCTGCGCATATATGACGTCATACTACTCGCGCATTCATTACTCGCGCATAGACTCGCGCATTCATTAGCACCCCTGCTACCAGCTGGCGCAGCTATGTTAATTTACGACATATTCCAGCATTGTCTTGGAACGCTTGATATGTATGCAGTTTTGTCCGTTCCTGCTATTGTTAACATTCAGGTTAATTGATTGTTTTTCTGTCCGCTACACTTGTTACTAACCGGAGATGTGTGGAATATTCACAGGCGCCTCCGCCAAAAATATATTCAAAGTCGAAGTCATCATCCCCCCCCCCCCCCCGCAAAGACAAAAATATAAAATTTCGCTAAAAGTTTGTAGTGATAATCATGTTGAAATTAGGTGAAATAAAATTTATCCAACCTACCATCAAAAGATGGCCCATTCAAATTCTTTTTGAAAATAGTTTCAGGTATAACTTCAATGTAAGTGCATCAATATATATTTCCTAGACAATTTTTTTTTTTAGTTCCATTTTTCAAATTTGATTAAGATCCGAAAATATCTTGTCATTTTGTTCCTTTATCTTTTTACATAAATTCAAATATTTTTAACCATTTAACTGCTCAATATTTATGAATAAAACTTTTAAATGGTGCGTATTTAGTTTTACAAAATTTTTAATCTTTATTAACTGTTTTTCTAAACAGAAGGACTTGCCTAATTGAATCAGAAAAAGTTGGAAGATGCACATGAAGCGTAGCAAATGTCATCGTAACACATTGAAGTTTTAAAAGTATCCAGATCTTGCTGTTATAGTATACAGTACTTCGGATACAGTATGGTAGTCGAAATCTTTTGTGAGTTTGTCTAAATAAGATCTATTATGTATTATATTGGATGGAACTTGTATTAACCCTTTGCGGCGCAGGACAAATTCATTGGTTAAGTGTTGAAATTAATGACTGACACCGGAATTTGAAAACAACTTTATTTGTAAATAAGAAAACGCTATATCTCACGCATTCAATAAACCGTGATTTTTTAAAACAAAATTCCGGTGCCAATGTGGCGTTTGGGAATTAAAATAAAGTGGTATATCTATGAAACCGCTGCGCCGCAAAGGGTTAAACTTCAGCCACATATATCAATTTCATAAAACGTGAAATAGTTTAATGTAAATAAAACACGCCCCAAACAATGTTTCCCGGTATACCAGTATGTAGTGGAATACTTTTGTCTGGCCGTGTAAATTAATAATAAACATTCCTTGCACCCCAGATTTTACAGAATGTATTTTTTAGAATATACTTTATACATCCATATCAATTCTATTATATTCAAAAGAGTGTAACTTCATTAAAATGTACTTGAAACTATTTTCGCCTATTGACGGTAATTTAAGGAATATTTTTGATTGTCCCTGTAATGAAATTATACATCCGAATTTTTGTAAAATTTGAAATGATTCGACAAAATTAAGCAACTATTATGCATTTGCAATCTCAAAGGATTTGGTTAGGTAGTTTTTGCTCTTTTATACACGAGCAGACAAACGAACGGACACACTGAACAACGACTATAGGTGCTATGTATTTATATAATTATGAATGGACCTAAAAATATTCAGATCTTGATGTAATAGTATACAGTATAGTAGCCAAAATCTTTTGTGTGTCCCTGTAAATACTATCTGCTTTCTATTATACAAGAAATAACTTGTAGTATCCTTCAGCAACGTTTATCAATTTCATAAAATGTTAAATAGTTTAATACAATTAAAACGCGCACCAAACAATGTTCTCTTTATACCATAATGCAATGCAATACTTTCGTGTGGACCTGTAAATCAATAAGAAATATTTTCACCACAGATTGCACAATGTGTATTAGAGTATATACTTCATAGATGTATGTCAATTTTATAGTGTTCGAAAGAGTGCAACACTATTAAAATAGACTCTAATCTTTTTTTTTTCCCCATTGACCGTAATGTACTGGAATACTTTTCATCATAGCTGTAACTGAATTATGTGTCCGATTTTCATAAAAATTGGAATGACTCGACAGAATTATGTAACAATTATTATTATATACACATAGCTGCCAACATCTTCCGCTTTTTCAGCCCGAAAAAATTTAACAGTAATTTTTACCATTTCAAATCCTCGTAATTTGCCGATGAAATAAGGTAAAAATTTCTATAAAATTTTTCCGGGTCAAAAAATCGGAAGAGTTGGCAGCTATGTATACGTATTATAACGATTCAGTTGGGTAGTCTTTGCGTTGTTTTATGCGGATACGCGGACAGAGGGACTGAATGACAATTATAGGTGCTACGTTTTTACATAATCACAAACGCACCCAACAATGCTCGGAATAAAAATATAAAACTTACGATAAATTTTACTGGTGCAAATAATATATCCTGATTTGAAATAATTTCTCGTACATGGTACGGGCAAATCCTGACTTGCAAAAGAAAAAGAGAACGTTGTACGTATGGCGTACAGGTACATCAGGGGAGCCGTTAAAATGCTAAATCTAAAAAGTATCCTTTCTTATTTATTTTTTAGAAAATCAATAAAAGTCATTTAAACAGTAAGCTATTTAATATTTTTTTAAATATTTTAATTTTTCTGAAAAAGCTCACATTACTGTTAGGAAATTTGTAAACAAAGTGCATGAAAAAAAAAAAACAGTTTAGCTTAGCTTGAAACAAAAGGTGAACGAAAATGCATTTTTTAATGTCTCTGTCTCACAAAAAGTCTTTAAAATTGGAGATAAAAAACGTAATGGATTTCAAAGAAAGGAAAGCTTAATCGGAGGCAAAATAATTTAAACTTAAATAAATCCCCTGAAGGTTTTTTCTTTCTATCATAAAATTTTATGGAAAGAAAAATATTCATTGCAGGAGTACATTATTATGAATAAGGTAATTTATTTTATCATATATTTCGCATTTTCTTTTTATAACATATTCAAACACGGCTTCTAACCACTTAATTAAATTTAGTAAATTTCAAAATACTGTAGAAAAATTTTGGATAATAGATTCTTTCTGATATGGCGAATCTGTTAATAATTTTGGGAGTTTACGACACGTGGGTTAACTACTCTTAAATTAAACAAATAGGTTTTTAATCAGAATTATTCGATTTGCTTCGAAATTTGAATATAGGTTCTGTATGATAAGGCATATCCTTGATTAGTTTCGGAGGTTTAATGATTAAGTATAAAGATAGGAAATGGAAGAGCTCCCTCCCCCTTAATTTTTTTTTTTCAGGGAGCATTATTCCTTGGTAATATAAAGCTATATTATACAATCAATGTGAATAGCCTATGATCTCAATGCAATCAGTTTAATTGGGAAATGTTCTTTTTTATTTAAATTTAGATTAAAACGCAATATGTTGAATAAACAATGTACTCATAAAATTTAAAAAATATAAGTCTCCTAAATAAAGGAATGTTTTTATTTAATTAGAACGACGAAAATTTTATTTATTTCCTGAAACCTAGAGAACAAGAGAAATTCAAGAAGTTATTTGAGCAATAAGCTATTTGATATTTTTTTAGAATATTTTAATTTTGCTAAAAAAACTCACATTAATGCTCCGTAATTTGAAAGCGAAGTACATGGAAAAAAAAAAAAAAAGATTTCACTTACAAGGAAGGTCTCCATACGGGCATACCCCGAAAAATCTGAAAAAAATACAGAATGTTCTTCTCGTGTGGATAAATACGTTTATAAAAAAAATTTCGGCGGAACCTCCATTCTGTATCCGTAAAAAAATAATGAAAATTTCGTTATTTGGCGATTTATCGTTGGTTGGCGAAGGAATGTAATTTCAAAAAATACTTTATGCCAAATACACTTCAAGAAAAAAAAAAGTTTCATGTTGAACTTGTTTTGATAAATTTAATTTAAATAACTTTAGTTTTATAAGTTTTAATTTGTTTTAAGTATAATTTTGTTATATCGATATTTATATGTATTTATATTAAAATTTAATCATCAAAATTTGAGATTTAAAATGAAATTCATAATTTAGATTGACTAAATTTGTTTCCTGCTCAAAGTCCAATTGAGAATTGTCGATTAGATTTTGTTGCTAAGGAAACATGGCTTTTATTTTTGAATACGCTTAAATTTATGAAGATAATTTTTCTCAAATGATTTTTTTTATATATGAAAACATTTTTTCTAGTGATTATTTAAATAGCTACTTCATCAAGCATTGCATAATAATCGTTTGCTTTTGGCGAGGAAAAGAGCTGCTCGCCAAATCGAGTGACTCTTTTGTCTTTTCACGCCAAATATTCGAAACTATTTTATTTTTTTACATAATTTCTAATGTTATTCCGCCACTAATTTTGACTGATCCTTTATTACATACATAAGTACTTTAATTGGTACTTTTTTCAAAAAATTCTGAGTATGTCCAGTATGTAGAACTTCCTTGTTAGTTTGAAAGTGAACAAAAGATGTAAGAAAATGCATTTTTATTTAACAATAAAGTTTTCAATTAACTTTTTAAGCCCCTGTGTCAGAAAAAATCTTTACAATTGAAAATGAAAAATCAAAATGGACACCAAAATAATTTAAACACAAATTCCCTGGAAAAGTTTTTTTGTCTTTGGTAAAATTTTATAGAAAGAGACAAGTAAAAACATATTTTTCGTAATGAAGATTAATATACATGCGAATGGTGTTCAAAAGTCAGGGGTCATCAGAAAATTTCGTAAATTAAGAACTTTGTTACACAGAAACTTTGTTAAAGGGAATTTCCATTTTATATTTAACTTTTCAAATATAGGTACGTTTATTTTTGTACAGTACTTTCTGCTGGTAGCTTTTAAACCACTTAATAGGTCATTACTTTTAAATAATATCTACTTTTTTCATGGCTATTACAGAATTTTTAATCTTCTGTCACCGGTTTTTCAAAAGAAATATTTTTACCTAACTAGGTCAGGAAAAAAAAAAAAAAGAAATCTTCGATTAAATAATACAAAATTTACTATAAATTTTTACTGGTGAGAATAATAAATTTTGATTAGAGTATTGTTGCCCGTACTATGTACTGGCAAATCATAAATGGTAAAAACATATTTCCTATACGATGTACGAGTAAAACAGGGAAATGGTTGAAAATAGCTTAATACAAAATAAGTTGAATAAATAATTGCACCCATAAAATTTAAAGAATAAAAGTTCGCTAAATAAAGTGATATACAGTCAGCTCTCGTTAATTCGAAACTTGTCGGAACCACAAGAAATGTTCGAATTATGAAAAATATGAAATGAAAACATGCTTAATATGGTACTATTACAAAGGAATTAATGCTATCGTCTTTTTTAAATTTATTTCGCCTGTTATCATTAGAATATGACTTAATATTAAATTAGAATGTATAAATACATAAACTAATTAAAATATTAGAAACAAGCACGATGGAAGAAAAATTTAAAGCGTCACTGATGGACAGACGGGGCACTAAGAGAGTGGATATCAAATGCATTGGATTATATGTATACTTGTTCGGAACAATTTTCACAAAAATTAAAGAAAGTAAGTTATTTAAATGATCTGAAATCCATGAGAAAGAAGAGAAAATGAAAAATCGGAATTCTCATTAGTTCTAATTAAACGAAGTCAGGAGAAAATGAATTCGAATAAATAAAACATTTTCACGTTATTCTGCCATTGAAAATTTCTGTACTTCATATTTAGTTCGAATTAAGCGAAGATTCGAATTATCCGATTTCGAATTAACGAGAGTCGACTGTATTTATTTATAAGAATGAAGAAAAATTAATTTACTTCCTGAAACCTAGACAACAAAAGAAAATCAACAAGAGTTATTTTAGCCATGAGCTATTTGATATCTTTTAGTATATTTTAATTTAACTCGAAAAACTCGCATTAGTTTTGAAAGCAAAGTGCATGGAAATAAAGAACAATTTGGCTTAGCTGGAAAGGGAACAAAAAGTGGAAGAAAATCATTTTTATTTAACAATAAAATTTTCAATTAACTTTTTAAGCCCCTATCTCAGAAAAGTTCTTTCAAATTCGGGATGAAGAATCGAAATGGATTTCTCTCAAAGGAAAGTCTAATCGACTGCAAAACAATTTAAACTTAAATAAAGACCGTGCAATTTTTTTTTTTTCTGTGATAAAATTTTAAAGAAAGAGAAATCTTCATTTGAGAAGCACATTATTATGAATAAGCTAATTTATTTTATCATATATTGCGCATTTTCTTTTTTTTAACAGATTCTAAAAACGTCTTTGAACTACTTAATTACAATTAGTAAATTTCAAAATACTGTGAAAAATTTTTGGATATAGGTTCATCCTGATATGACAAATCAGTGATTAGTTTTGGGAGTTTACAGAACGAGGATAACTACTCTTAAATTTAAAAAAATGTGTTTTTAATCAGAATTATCTGAATTGCTCTGAATTTGGATACAGGTTCATTACGGTAGAGCATACCCCTGTTTAGTTCTTGGGGTTCAACGAATAAGTATAAAGATGGAAAATAAAGGAGCTACTCCCACACTCTTAATTTTTTTTCGAGGGGCATTATTCCTTGATAAAGCCCGAACAGATTTTTTTACCGTGATAAAATTTTATAGAAAGAGAAATCTTCATTTCATGAGCACATTATTATGAATGGGGTAATTTATTTTATCACATATTGCGCATTTCTATTTATAACAGATTCTAAAGACTTCTTTTAATTACTTAATGGTATTTCGTAAATTTCAAAATACTGAGATCCACCACTTTAACAAGTTTATTTCATTTTAAGAACAGTTTCAAGTATAACTTCTATATAAGTATATCAGTTTATATTTAAAAAAAAATTTTTTTTAGTTTAATTTTTAAGTTTGATTATTATCTGAAAATATCTTGGCATTTTATTTCTTTATCCTTTTACATTAATTCAAATAATTTTACAATTCAAAATCAAGAAGTAAATTATCCTTTCTTATTTATTTTTTTGAAAATCAATAAAAAGTCATTTAAGCCGTAAGATTTTGATATTTTTTTAGATTTTTTTCACTTTAATTTAAAAAAACTCACACAAACGTTTCGAATTTTGAAAGCAAAGTGCATGAATATAAAAAAACACATTCCTTAGCTCGAAAGCGAACAAAAAGTGGGAGAAAATGAATTTTTATTTAACAATAAACTTTTCAACAAACTTTTTAAGCCTCTGTCTCAGAAAAAGTCGGAGATTAAAAATCGAAATAGATTTCCCTAAAAGGAAAGCCTTATCAATTTACAAAATAATTTTAACTTAAATAGAGCCTTCGCTTATTATTATTTTTTCTTTCTGTGATAAAATATTTTCGAAAGAGAAATGTTTATTGGAGGAGCACATTATTATGAATAAGGCAATTTATTTTATCAAATATTGTGCAATTTCTTTTCATAACAGATTCTAAAGACGACTTTCAACTTCTTAATTATAATTAGAAAATTTCATAATACTGTTGAAAAACTTTGGATATAGGTTCTCACTGATATGGCGAATCCGTGAATAGGTTTGGGAGTTTACGGAACAACTACTCTTAAAGTAAACGAGTGGATTTTTAATCAGAATAATCCGATTTGCTTCGAAATTTGCATTTAGGTTCTTTGTGATAAGGCATATCCTTCATTAATTTCGGAGGTTCAACGATTAATCATAAAGATGGGAATTGGAGGAGATATCCCGTCCCATTAATTTTTTCGTGGGGCATTATTCCTTGATAATATAGTGAGTTTCTGAACTTATGGTACAAACTTTAACGGTAGGTAGAACAAGCAGTAACAATCATTTATTGTTATAGGAATGTATGGGACCAAGTGACGCGTTAAGGTAAAATCATCAGGGAGGAAATTAGGCTTTTTTTTAAATTTTCAAAATTACGAATTCATAGCGGAAATTTTTTATGCTATATTTTTGTAGACATTTCTTAATTACTTAACAATAAAATTCTTCTTTGAAAATTTTTGGTATGAGATCGAAATTTTTGAATTAAAAAAAAAATGCAAAACTCGCAAACTTATCAAATGAAATTCATGAATAAAAAAGTAAAATATTTATTTACAATGCAGTTTACAAGTAAATAATAATGCATACAATAATATTACGATAAGTGTTCAAAATATTACAATAAGTGTCCAACTGTGATACGTGATTTGCAGCGTCGGTGGAACGAATGGCGTACACTTTTAAAGATGTCAAGTCCCGCACACGTGTAGCAGCTTCGGGTATGCGAGATATTAGATTTTCGTCTGAGTGAACTGGAGTCTCATAAACAAGTCTCTTCAGATGTGCCATAAAAATAAATCAAGGCTCGATAAATCGGGAGATCGCGTTGGCCAAGGAACTGGTCCGCCACGCCCAATCCTTCGCGTCCCAAATGTGGCATTCAGCAACTGCGCACATCAGTGGAGAAGTGTGCAGGCGCTCCATCATGTCGAAATCAAATCCGGTTACGAATGGCGATCGGAAAATCTTGCAGCAGAATAGGTATGGGCAATCAAATCAGTGTTGCCAGATGGGATACTTTTTTTTTTAAATTCAGATTCTTGAAAGCACCATTTTTTTGCAAATGATAAAATGTGCCTTATTCAATGACATGATAATTAAGGAGAATACAAAAAGTATTTACCGTTTGAAAAGAGTGGTGCCAATCAAGAAATCTGAATTTTAAAAAAGCAGCCCACTGGCAACCCTGAATCAAATAATTATTAACAATACCCGCCCACAAATTCGCAGAAAATTGCTACTGATAACCATGTGGCCACGTTGTACGTGAATTATTGGTTGCCTAAAGATGGAAATTGTGAGCATTAAATATACCCTCGCATGTAAATATTGCCTCATCTGTAAATAGCTTATGAGCAGTAAAGTCTGGCTGCAATACGTGTTGCTGTAAAACCCACTGGGAAAAGATCAACTGCAGAAGATGGTCCTCCGGATTCAAAGTTTGTACACGTTGAAAACGAAAGGGATGAAATTGATTTTAATTTAAAACTCTGCAAACGGTCGGATGACTCACACCTGAATTGAGTGCAAAAGCTCTGGTACTTGATTCGGTCCTTTCAATCACAAAATTCAAAATAATTTTTTTTTCAGGCTTGCACTGCGTGCAGCCCTTTCTCACCCAATTTCCTGTCTGTTGACGTCTATAGAACCTGTTTCAGAAATCTGACGGTGTAAGCTCTGAAACATTCTATGATCAGGAATTCTTCTACGAGGAAACTGCTCATGATACATTAGTAGGGCCGCTCTGGCATTGCCATTTGCATGACCGTTCATGAAATGCATGTCGGTTTTTCGGCATATGTAAAGTCTTCCATGACGAACGATAGCACAATTAAAAATGGCGATTTCTTCAATTTGAATGCATGGTATTCAACGGCGATTAGTCACTTAGTGCCCACAGCCAGTGGAATCAACCAAAAACTCCATTTCTATTTAAAAAAAAATCTTTTTGTATTTCCACTTTCACATCAAAAAAGTTTCGACTTCACACCAAAAATTTTGAAAGAAGAATTTTATTATTCAATAATTATGAAATGTCACAAAAAGGATAGCATAAAAGTTTTCTGGTATAAATGAGAAATTTTGGAAATGAAAAAAGTGCCTAATTGCCATCCTGGTGTTTTTATCTTAATGCGTCACTTAGTCCCATACATTTCCATACAATAAATGATTGTTACTGTGTTCTCTACTTACTCTTAAAGTTTGTACCATGAATTTAGAAGCACCCTGTATAAATTTCTAATATACAATCAGTGTGAACGGCCCGTGAGCTCAATGCAATAATTTTAACTGGATAATGTTCTTTTTATTTAATCTAGCTTAAAACACAATGTGTTGAATAAATGATGCAATCATAAAATTTAAAAAATAAAAGTCCCCTAAATAAAGCGATATATTTATTTATATTAACGAAGAAAAATTATTTTTTTCCTGAAGCGTAGACGAAAAAAAAATCAATAAAAAGTTATTTAAACCATAAGTTAATCGATATTTTTTAGAATATTTTAATTGTACTTATAAAACTCGTATTAGTGTTCCGGAATATACAAGGAAGTGCATGGAAGTGCTAAAATGAAAACATTTTTGCTTAGCTTGAAAGTGAACAAAAGATGGAAAAAAATGCATTTCTATTGAACAAAAATGTTTTAAATTATGTTTTTAAGCCTCTGTCTCGGAAAATAATCCTTAAAATTGGAGAAGAAAATCGAAATGGATTTCTCTGAAAGGAAAGTCTAATCGACTGCAAAATAATTTAAATTTAAACAAAGCCCCCGCAGATCTTCTTTTCTGGGATTAAATTTTATAGAAAAAAATATTCATTGCAGGAGCACATTGTTATGAAAGAGATAATTTATTTTATCATATATTGCGCATTTTTTTATATAATAGATTCTAAAGACTTCTTTTAACTGCTTAATTGTATTTAGTAAATTTCAAATTACTCAGCATCACCAGTTTAACTAGTTTACTTCATTTTGAAAATAGTTTCAGGTATATCTTCAATATAAGTACATCAATATACATTTCATAGGTAAATTTTTCATTTTAGTTTAATTTTTATGTTTGATTAGGATCTGAAAATATCTTGTCTGTTCGTTCTTTTATCCTTTTACATTAATTCAAATGTTATAAAAATGCTAAATCAAGAAGTAAGTTATCTTTTTTATTTTTTATTTATTATTTATTTTTTATTTTTTTGAAAATCAGTAAAAAATCCTTTAAATCGTAACCTATTTGATATTTTTTAGAATATTTTTATTTTACTTAAAAAACACTCACTCATTAGTCTTTCGAAATTTGAACGCGAAGTGCATGAAATAAAAAAGCAATTTTGCTTAGCTTTAAAATGGACTAAAGTTGGAAGAAAATGCACTTTTATTTAACAATAAAGTTTTCAATTAACTTCTAAAGCCTTTGTCTCAGAAAAAGTCTTTAAATTTCGAGATGAAAAATCAAAATGGATGGAAGACATAATCGGCTGCAAAATAATTTATATTTAAATAAAGCCAATGCAGATTTTTTTTTTCCTGTGATAAAATTTTATAGAAATAGAAATAAATGTTCATTGCATTAGAATTATTATAAATAAAGCAATTTTATTATCATATAATGCGCATTTTCTTTTCATAACAGATTCTAACGATGGCTTTTAAGTATAATTATATTTAGCAAATATCAAAATACTGAGCATCATCACTTTAACCAGTCTACTTCATTTTAAATATAGTTTAACCCTTTAACGTTCATTGGTTTCGCCACGAAACCACAAAATTTTAATTCCGATACGCAACACTGACACCGGTATTTTTATCTAAAAATATCCCTTTTATTTTGTATGCGGAAAAATCACGTTTTCTTATTTAGAAATACTTTGTTCTTAATTACCGGTGTCATTCATTTATTTCGACATCTTAGCAATGAAAATGCTATGATCGTTAAAGGGTTAAGCATAACTTCAATATAAGTGCATCAATGCCTATTTCCTCAAGGGTCGCACACTCCTTGGAATTTCCAAGGACTCTGGCACCACTATTAAAAATAAGAAAATTTACATTTAATTTTTAAACCAGAATATTCGCAATCCCCACCATCATTTGCAGATTTTACGATATTTTTCTGCAGTGAAACAATTCGAAAATATTCTCGAAATTTAGTGGTAGAAATGTGCGAACCCTATTCCTGGATAGTTTAATTTAAATTCTTAAATTTTTTAGTTTAATTTAAATTCTTAATTTGATTAGAATTGGAAAACATCTTGTTATTTTATCCTTTAACCTTTTACATTATATCATATATTTTTAGAATGGTAAAGCAAAAAGTAAGTTACCTTTATTTATTTATTTTTTTGAAAATCAATAAAAGATTATTTAAGTTGATTGTTCATTTGAAAGTCTAATCGATTTTCAAAATAATTTAAACTTAAATAAATCCCCTGTAGATTTATTTATTTTTTATTTCTTTATTTTTTTTTGCGATAAAATTTTATTTGCAGAGAAATCTTCATTGCAAGAGCACATTATTATGAATAAAGTAATTTATTTTAAAATATATTGCGCATTTTCTTTGTTAACAGATTAAACAGACGACGTTTAACTACCTAATTATATTGATTAAATTTCAAATTACCCAGTAGTTTATCCAATCTGCTTCATTTTAAAACTATTTTCAGGTATAACTTCAATATAAGTGGAATCACTATATAATTCCTCAATATGCAATACATTGAATATGTATATATATATATATCCTGAGAATTTCTTTCCTTTTAAATTAATTTTAAAATTTGCTTAGTATCTGAAAATATCTTATCCTTTTGTTCATTTATCTTTCTACATTTATACAAATATTTTTAAAATGCTAAATTAAGAAGTAAATTTCCCTTTCTTATTTCGTTTTTTTTCTAAACTCCCGTCATTAAAAAGTTATTTGAGCCTCAAACTATTTTTATATATTTTTTTATTATTTTACAATTTTACTTAAATCCTCACTTGTTTGTGTTTGGAACTTCGAAAGCATATTGCATGAAAATAAAAAGCAACTATGCTTAGCTTGGAAGTGAACCAAAAGGTAGAAGAAAATGAATTTTTATTTAACGATAAAGTTTTCAATTAATTTTTAAAGCCGCTGTGCCAGAAAACGTCTTTAAAACTGCAAATGAAAAATTGAAATGGATTTTCTCTGAAAGGAAATTCTAATCGACTGCAAAATAATTTAAACTGAAATAAAACTCCTGTTGGATATTTTTTTGTGATGAAATTTTATGGAGAGAAATATTCATTACATGAGTATTATTTTATGAATAAAGTAATTATTTTTATCACATATTAAGCATTTTTTTTAATAAATTTAAACAACCGGGCAAACAAAAGTAAAAATTTTTGAAACGATTTTTTTGTTATCGATTATTTCGCATCGTAGAAAAAAAGAAGTTAGTTTATTCTTATTGGCTGTATTGTTATTGATGCCATTTTCAAATTATAATTAAAAATAACTTTAAAAAACTGACGAAAAATGACGCGGCGTTTCAAATAATACGCATTTACATCATAAAACTGATACATTACAATATGTTTGTTGATACTGATGAAATGACAGGCGAAATACTTATATGAGAATATGACGTCATAATAAATCAAAACTAACTTTTTTGATAAAACTACACATTTTAGAACAAATGCGTCTAAAACATGGAACTATTAAGAAAAGGAAATGATATATCCTAATCAGTGCAGCTTCAACCGCCGAGGCAAAGTATCCATCAATAAATTTAAGTAGATTTTTTTCTTTACTTAAGCGTCTTTGTTATGGAAAATTTCAGTCTCAAATATAATGAAAAAAAAACTAATATTCTTTTAAAACTGATATGATATTCTCACTGGTAGAAGTATAATTCTTCGCTAATAGTTCTTCCGAGACAACTTCCTGTTTTTGTTATGTAAAAAGATTATATTACTTGAGCAAACTTACATCAGTAAAAAGAGATGAAAATATTTTTATCATATTTGAGAGGTAAATTTCATGTGAATGAGGGGCTTAAGTAAGATGAATTATTCCATTCATGTAACTGGCTACTGGTGGAAGTTTTCAGTTTGGTAATCAGAAACTGTAAATCTGATTGAAAAAAAGACAGGCGACATATTGTGACAACTTCACTCGCAACTGCTAGACAATACACAATATGTCTCTACTTCTTTATTCATAACTCCATTGTCTAAAATGGCAAAAATTTCTGGAATTTTCTTCTCGCTGGTAATATGATTAGAATCTCGAGTTAAGAGTATAGATGTTCATATGAAATATTGCAACTGACAAATGTGACTTCATGTTTCGAAAAATATTTAGTAAGAATCTATTACACGTAAAAATATTTTTAACCACTTAACTGATTTGCCCGTACGCCGTTCGGGCAAGACGAATTTGCTTAATTCATCATTTAAAGCTTTTTGACACCACTATTTTTTTTAATGGAATGGAATACTATTCAAAGATAAAAATGTTTATGATAAATATTAAGAATAAATGTTAAGAATATTTTAGCTTAAAATAAGTGGTATAACCTCATATTTACAATTTATTGTACGTAAAAAAGTGGACCAGTAAAGGGGTTAACCCTTAAATGCATAGGATAGAACGCGTTCCAAAAAATGCGCAATTCGAAGAATCGGAATTCATACCAGAAAAATCTAAATAGTATTTTTTTTTTATTTAATTACGAATGGTCTGTCATTAAGTAAAATGAAAATTGCTCTTTTAAATTTCTGGTAAGAATACGGAATACGTGAATAAAACCCCCAATAAATCGGGAACACTTATGGTATCGAAAATGATACAATATGCATTTAAGGGTTAAAATAGCTAATAAGGATATGAGAGGTGAATATGTAAATTTTGAGTTGGTGAAAATGATTTTCCGCAACAACAACAAAATCACTATTGTGTCAGAGTGAGATAATTTTGGCGGATTTTTCTTTCCGTAATACGTAGCCAGACAGCCTCAATTGATAATATTATTATATCGCTCACCCGCAAGAAAAGTGACCATCTCACAAAATTTCATTTTACGTCTTATTCCACTAACAGCTCTGTCATAGGTGTGTCTTGCTACACAAAATTTAAATAAGTGTGGTTATACTGGAAATCACTTTATCATGCCATTCGTCCATTCGTGACCAAAGAAGAGAGGTGGATTGTGTAGGGAGGTAAATTTATTGGACCTGTATAAATCACTAGACATGCCTTCGTTCCTAAGGATTATACACTTTTATGTAGGGGAGAGGGGTGTATCTTGGACATATGTGTTAATAAAGGAATTCTTTAGCTACTACACCATGTGTTTTAACACTAGAACCGCGGGAAAATTCATTCAAGTTTTATAAAAATATTTCTCACCGGAATTTTAATTTAAAACTGTTTAAATTATTTATTGAAAATATTTTTGTTTAGCTTATATTTAGCTTATTTCATTAAGAAATTTCTGGTTCGAATCGCTTTGTCTCCATATGATACGGGTCAAAATGACCCGTCGCCGCGGTTCTAGTGTTAAATAAAGTTAGATCTAACCTTAATATCATGATTGGTACAATTGGTAGTTTTGTTTTTAAGTGTCAAGTGGTGTACCCAGAACCTAATAAAATTGATGTACCTTGGACTGAATCCAAGGTACACTAGGTATTGTCTAATGGATCTAAAACACAGCTGAAGAAGTTAACATTTGGAGTTGACTTACCTAATTTCAATATTGGTTAAAAATAAAAATAACTACTAATATAATTAAGTTTTAATGTCGTTTGTGCATCGTTTGTGTATAATAAGTGTTATTGTTCTGACTTTTTATGCCTATTTAGACTTTCTTACTTTAAAAATCTAATAAGCAAAGAAATGTATCAAAATTTATATATGTAGCTTCTTGATTAATAAATGTTGATTTTATTCGTTAAAAATTCGTTTTTTTACACCATTAGTGGTGTACCTCGGTCCTATTTTCATTTTATTTTTAATTCAAAAATTTCACGGAAATTATTTAGATAAAAATTTTACACAAATGTATGTAGTGTATAACATCATAAAGTTTTATAAAATCTTTTCTTTTTATAGTTTTGGCAATTTGTTTTAAAATTAAAAATAAAAAAGTCAAAATAGGTCCGAGGTACATCACCTTTCCCTACTTTTTTCTCCTGCATTCAGAAAAATCATGCAAATTTTTTGCCCCCCCCCCCTGTAAAATTTACTTTTGTCAAAATGTGTCATTTTTCCATGTGGGTGAGCGATATTTACTTATTTTGATTTTATTAATAATTATGTATACGAATTTTTTAATTAATTGGAACAATTTTAGGGAAATAGTATTTTTGTAACTTTAGGTTAAATAGTATATTTTTTTAAAATCTAACAATGTTTTTTTTTTGGCAGGGGGGGGAAGGGGGCAATTATATTTGTAGGATTATTATTAACCGATGTAACAGTTCTTTTTTCAAGAATTTCATTTCTTCTAAACTTGACAGGTTCCAACTAGTAAACTATTAATTACATTCCTAGTAAAAATTTATTCCTTTTCACGATGTCAATTTAATAAAATCATTTTTATTTACTAGACGTAAACACACACACACATACACACACAAAAAACATCAAGAGTAGCTGACTCCTTATTGGGATGGAAAAATTAAAATTAAAATACTGCATCAAGAAAGATAAAGACAGTCTAAACAACAAAATAAAACGAAAAAAGAGAAAATTTCCTGGAAATTATCTCATTACAGATTCTTACATAAAAAAAGTTGCTAATATGTCCATTAATATTCATTAGGTTAGATTTATTAGGAAAAGAACGCTTATGTGAATTCAGGTGGAACAGGTAAATGTTTTCCTTGAAGCATGGCGATAAATTATAAACGCTCTCACATATTTTTCCAGACAATATCTGTGTCTATCTTTTTGAAAGAAATCGCAAATTTTATAGTTAGTTCGAAAATAAAATATCCAAATTGTTTTTTATTAGGATTAACAACAACAACAAAGAAGAAAAGTAAAAGATTGAAATTATATTAAATTGAAACCCAATGTTTTTAAGGATTTGAAACAAAGTTGGTGGTGTTTATGAATTCGGTTTGTTTGTATGTCAAGAAAATTGTCTAAACATTGTCCATTCGTGCTCTAACTTTAATAAATACAATTGAATATATAATATGTAAATTCATGTGTAATATGTACATTTTCATACGTGAATATGTAAATTTTAAAATTTCGGGAATGATGTAAGGTTTACATTTCATGCAACAAATACAAAACTACTATTTTCTCAGACTAAGTTAATTTTTGTTGATTTTTCATTCAGTAGTACGTAGTCATAGAGCCTCGATGAATAATTTTTTTTATATTTATTTATCTTCATTATATTATACTAATTATGTATACGGATAAAGTTTAATTTTTTTATAAGTTGGAACGATTTAAGTGTTTTTATACTTTAGATTAAAATAGTATATGTTTAACAGTCAGACTAACGATGTTTTTTTTTTTTTCAATTCTTTTTGTAGGTTTATTATAAACTCATATAACATTTCTTTTTTAAGCATTTCATTTCTCTTAAATTTGACAGATTTCACCTCTTAAACTATTAATTACTTTCATAGTAAAGGTTTATTCCTTCTCACGATGTCAAAGTAATAAAATCATTTTTTTTTTTTTTTTTTTTACTGGATGTAAAACAAACACACGTACACAAAAAACATGAATAACAACTGAATCCATCTGTTTTTGGGATGGAAAAATTAAAATTAAAATACTGTATAAAGAAAGATAAAGATAGCCTAAACAACAGTATATATATAAAAAAAGAATTTGCTGGCAATAATCTCATTGCAAATTCTTACAAAAAAGAAGTTTAGAAGAAGTATTTGCTAATATGTCCATTAATATTCATTAGGTTAGATTTACTAGGAAAAGAATGCTTATGTGAATTCAGGTGTAACAGGTAAATCTTTTTCTTGAAGCATGGCGATAAATTATAAATGTTCTCACTTTTTTTTATAGACAATATTTGTATCTATCTTTGTGAAAGAAATTGCAAATTTTATAGTTAGTTTGAAAATAAAATATCCAAAATTTTTTTATTAGGGTAAAGAACAACGAAGAAAAAAAAGTAGAATATTGAAATTATATTAAATTGAAACCCAATGTTTTTTAAGGATTTGAAAGAAAATTATGAGGTGTTTATAAATTCGATTGTATGTATGTCAAGAAAATCGTCTATGCATTGTCCATTCGTGCTCTAACTTTAATAAATACACTTGAATATATAATATGTAAATTCATATGTAAAATGTAAATTTTCATATGTGAATATGTAAATTTTGAGATGGCGGAAATAAATGATGAAAGGTTTACACTTCATGCTCAACAAAAACAACAAAATTACTATTGTCTCGGTGTAAGATAAATTTTGCTGATTTTTCATTCAGTAATACGTAGTCAGAGAGCCTCAATTGACAATTTCATTATATTTACTTATCTTGATTATATTGTTCTAGTTATGGGTACGTATAAAGTTTAATTTTTTAATAGTTGGAACAATTTAAGTATTTTATACTTTAGATTAAAATAGTATATGTTTAAAAGTCAATCTAACGGTGTTTTTTTTTTCATGTTTTTTTTTCTTTTGTAGTTTTATTATAAACCGATGTAAGAATTCTTTTTTAAGCATTTCATTTCTTATAAATTTGACAGGTTCCACCTTTATTAATTACTTTCTTAGTAAAGATTTATTCTATCTCATGATGTCAAAGTAATAACAGCATTTTTATTTAGTGGATGTAAAACGCAAACAAAAGAAAAACTTCCATAGCTGCTGACTATCTATTGTAAGGATGAAAGAATTAAAATAAAAATACTGCATAAAGAAAGATAAAGATAGTCTAAACATAATAAAAATAGTCTAAAAATGGAAAAAGAGGAAATTCGCTGGCAATAATCTCATCAGAGATTCTCACATAGAAAAAGTTCAGAAAAAGTATTTGCTAATAAGTCCATAAATAATTAGATTAGATTAATTAGATTAATTAGATTTCTTAGAAAAAGAATATTTATGTGAAGTGAGGTGGAACAGGTAAATGTCTTCCTTGAAGCATGGCGTTAAATTATAAATGCTCTCACTTTTTTTTTTTCAGGAAATATTTGTGTCTATCTTTCTGAAAGAAATCACAAATTTTATCGTTATTTGAAATTAAAATATCAAAAATATTTTTATTATGGAAAGCAACAATAACAAAGAAAAATTTAAAAGACTGAAATTATATTAATATAAAACCCAAAGTTTTTAAGGATTCGAAACTGTGTTGTGAGGTTTTTATGAATTCGGTTTGTATGTATGTCAGGAAAACTGTCAATCCATTCGTGCTCTAACTTTAATAAACACATATAAATGTTGGCAGCAATGCTTTTGTTCACGCCCAAATGATTTATTCGATTATTATCATTATAATGCACTGTGTTTATCTCTACATTTTGGTCAATGGAAAAAAAAATGTTTGTCCCTTTGAGGGGCGGTAGGTCATATTATATCTCTCCTAAGATTAATTAAGAATTGCATCAGAAACTTTAAATTAAGTTTTATTATTATAGCTGTGGGAGAAAAAAGTTTGAAAATTGTTTTTTATTATTTTGAAGTAAATTTTTTTCAAATTTCCGGTGAAAAATGTAAACCGCTCCCGCGGTTCCACCCCGATCAACAGTTCTCTGTAATGTTGTTTTAATAAAGGGAGTTTTGAAATAATGTGTGAGTTGTCTTATTTTCAGGGAACATAGCCCATGTTGAGGGTGGGGTCGACGGGGCTTGGCGGGCCCTCCTGCTCATGATGAGACTTGATAACGCACCCGGAATTTCCATCTCAAGCCTAGGAGCACGAGCGGCAGTGGCGATGTATGTGCCAAGTGTGGGGCAATAGAAGAACAAACGCAGGGCCAGATTTCAAATCCCCCGCGGAAGTTCTAAGTTGACCGGGTGTAGGTAAGGAACCTTCAAGCTGAAGTTGATCTATTTCAACTCGGTGAGAACTAACGTCGTTAGATTTTCTAGGGGAAGTAGCGACCCCTTGTTGAAGTGATCTGATGGTTTGGAGTTAGCCTCTCACGGTCCGAGAGTTTCAGCAAATGTGCATATCTGGTAGACGGCCAAAGTGGGGCTCTCGAGCGCCGTGGCGGCCCCGATCAGCTGATAGACGGCCAAAGTGGGACTCTTGAGCGCCGTGGCGGCCCCGACCAGAGCACGGTGTGATGACCAGTATTGGTCGCGTACACCTACCCAATTACTTTACTGAATGTATACTACAATATGACTTAATAGATGTAAATAGTTAATAGCATTTATAGTTCTTTTACAGATATAGATTTGATACATATAACTTATACACTAGAAGATTGTATAAATGTTTAAATTTAATTTAAAGTTAAAATTGGTTAAATTGTATAAATGTAAAAATGTTTTTTAATGAATGTTTTATAAACCCAGATTGCTTTTAAATTACTTCTTTATCTCGTTTAAAGAATTTTGCATACGAAACTACATGTGTATAGCTCAAGATTCAGAAATTAGCAAATGGCCACCACTGAAAGAGGACAGTTTGTAGAATAGGGAATTCATAGCATTAATTATTCATTTACAGGAACACACAAAAGATATCCTTTACAATACTGTGATTGAAAAATAATATCAGTACGTGCGTTTTCAACTTCGGTATGTATTTTTAAATTCAAATAATTTTTTGCGTGTGGCTCGTTGTGTTTTAATTCTATACCCGTAAACAGGACTGTACAAAAGAATGAATATTTCGTTCTCCCCTTTTAGCTGAAATTTATGAAGGGGGATTTTCAAATGATGTATCTACTTCATAAGTAAACTAAATTTTTACTTGCATGTAGTTTACAGATACAAATCTATATATCATATACAGGACTGCTGAAAGAACTCATATGATTTTATGACTGTAGATGGTAACTGCTGAAATTGGTTTTTCAAATGTGTTATGCACATTTCAATTACAAATCATATTTCAATTTATTAAGGGGGGTTCGAGACACAAAAATCTTCAAATTTTGCAAAAAATTATTGCATTAAAAATCTCTTTGATTTTTCTGCTTAAAATGGCCTTTAAATCATGTTTATATTTTAACTGGAACAGAAAATATTAATTTTTATGTATTGGTTTGTTTTCAAAATCTAGCTTTGAAGCTATGGTTGTTATAGAAACGGCTTTATTTGAAAATACGCATTTCATGATGAGTTTTTTATCATTACGCCTATTTAAATTGTTATAAATCAAAAACAGTTTAAGATAATTAGTTTAAACTTGAAACATGTCTTTTTCAATTGTTTAACTTTAATTTTGATTCAGCAAATTTGAGAAAAATATTTACTTTTAACAATATGATTTTTTTTTTAAGTTAGACCATTCGTTTACAAATTTTTCTTTAAGTTTTTTAAATTTTTATTTAAGTTGAAAATTTTAAAAAATGCTTAATCAAAATTAAAACTTATATATTTCTCTTTCTTTATATAAAAACAAACTGAAATTCTGCAAATAATATTTCACAATATAACTATTTTAATTTAACCCAATTTATAAATAAATTTTAAATTTCACAGAAAAAATGATAAGTTTTACCATGTGTTTGTTTACTTATAATATGGTTAAATACACAAAAAACGGTACTACTAGGTTATACCGTCGACCAAAAAATTATCGCCAAACTATAAGATTAAATGCCAATAATGGGTGATTGGGAATGTCACATTCAGTGACATTAAATACGATTCACGTGTTTAAAATGTCATTAAGGGATTTTTATTTAGACTTTTTACTTGTATTTTTATTAATATTCTACTAATTATTTGTTTTTTCGTTATTTAAAACAAAAATTATGTCAATATGTATAATTTAGCTATTAGTTTGGCGATTTGTATAATTTGGCGAAATTGGTCGACGGAATAACAGAGTAGTACCCAAAAAACTTCAAAATTTTAGCTCAATAAATAAAAAAATATTTTAAAATGTGCCCCTAAGCCCCTTAAACGGTGATATTTAACTACTTTATTTTGAATGTATTGGAAAGTCTATATATTTCTTTCTTGTTATAAAATAATTTAAAACTCTTATACGTTGAATAAATGATTTTTCATCATTTTTCAACTCACTTATCAGAATATTTTTTACTTTTTTTTCAATGAATTTTCTCTAAATAAAGTAATATGTTAGCTTAAAAAACGAAAATATTAATATTTTTAGATAAAATTGATTTATTTACTTTATTTAAAGAAAATTACATTTTAATAATAATAATTATAATAAAAAAATATTTTTTCTGAAGCTCAGTTCATGATAACAAAAACTAATCAAGTTATTATAATGAAAGAAAAAAATTGTGAACAGTTATTTGAAGCAAACAAAAGCTATTGAAAAGTTATTTCAACATTAAGATTTAGAAAAATTGATTTAATATTACAACTTCAGTGCTTTGTATATGAAAAAAAAAGAAGTTAATAAAAAAAGTAACATTTAAGTGAATACAAAGTGAAAAAAATGCATTTTACTTTAGCAATAAGTTTTCAATTTACTTTTTAAAATTCTGTGTCATAAAAAGATTTTAAAATGTTGACGAAAATCAAATTGATTTTGAAAGTTCAATTGATTTTAGAATTTAAATAAATAATTAAAAAAATCTCCACGTCATTAATTTTATGGATGTAAAAATTTTTGTTGTAAAAAGAACTTTTCATAAATCAAATAACTTTCACTAATGCCTTATGCATTTTTAACACTTTCTAACATAGCCGAAAGGTATGTATGAATTGGGTTTGCATGGCTGCCAACTCCTACGCCTATTTAAAGTCAAATAAACATATTAGAATCAGAAATTTTATTTAATAATTCTCAATATATACTATAATACATGACATGGGATGTATTTGGTATATATTTTGCCAAAAACATTTTCTGACTCTAAACATGTTTATATGATTTAAAAAGGCGTAGAAGTTGGCAGCTCTGGGTGAACATCAAAATTTACTTAGAGAAATTTTCTTTTTAGATTTTTCTTGGAAATTGCCGAGAAACTAACTCCAGATGTTAATTTTAGCGCAAATTCTGTAGAATCCTATCATGAAATTTTCTGTTAAAAAATACTGATGTTCAGTTCGCGGACCATTTGGGAGCCTGCATTTACAGCGACACTCAAACGAATTGAATTACAATTCGGTTTGTTGGTGGAAATAGTTTGGGATTTAATGTGGCCTAGGCAATAACGCCACATTAATGATCTACCAATCTTCACGGCTTGAATTTAGATATTTCTTTTTGAAACAAATACAAGATTTCAAATAAAAATCTAATTACATTCTTTTTTTTTTGTGTGTGTGTGTGTGGGGGGGGGGGGGGGGGCACATGTCTCTGTTTTTGAAAATAGGTGGCAAAAAATTTCACAAAAAACTCCCATCGCGAAGGGGTTAAGGATGCATTAGTTACGTTTTATTGTTTGTTCTATTAAAAATACATCTTTATTGAAAAATTCAAATATGATGGAAAAATTTTAGAAACTGCAAATTTTTTTACTATTTAAAAATGGATATACTCTCTTAACTGAGTAGTTTAACATAGTTATTCTTTTTTTTTAGTAGTGCAGAAAAAAGTTGCCTGCTAAATTTTTTTGTTAACTGCAGAAAATGCAATAAATAAGAAAAGTAAGAAAGAAAGACATCAAGTTGGATTAATTCTAAGCTTTTGTCAGCAGCATTAAGGAATGTCAAGCTGTCATGTTAATCCTAGTAATATATGTTGTATGAGGGACAAATAAAAGACTTATGGACAGGATGCCGAAATTGACCATATGCTGAAACGTATTGTTTATTTATTCTATTTTATGTTGCTTAGAAGAAGCCTTTAATGATTTTATTCTTGAATCAGTGGTTTAAAAATTATGAAAATCCCAGATTTAGGATTTTTCAGAAATGAATTAAAACTGTGTTCCGCTTTAATCCTAGATCCCCATTCGGGGACCTCTGTTCTTTAATTTATAAAAACTAAAATGTCTGTTATTATTATTTTTTTTTTTTTTTTTTACATTTTTACATTATTTTTTAATAGTTGAATGTTTTTTTGGATTGAACTCAAACATATTCATCACAAATAGATGCTTACATCTAGGCTAAATCCCTCATAAAATAAATGTTATTTTTATCTGAGTTTGCAAAATGCCTAAAAATGCTCAAAAGACAGTGAGAAGAAAAAAGGGAAAAGTTTTCATAAATATTTAACTTTCTTTATCTTTATCTTAACTTAACTAAATCTTTTTCAATATTTTTTATGTATTTGTAGATTATTTACTTGTTTAAATCTCTTAAATTTGTGATATCGTTAATTTAGGTTAACGGTTATTAAATTGATGTTTTAAGGGAGTTTGTAGTTTTAGATTCAAATTTTTTAACCTAAATTCTAAGCGCCTAAAGGATCAGTTTCAGAAAAAGATATTTTTCCTGTCATTTACAACGCCATTTTGTTTACAAAAAACTTGTATTTGCATTATTATTTTAGTTTCGGAACTGAAGAGGTTAATACTACATCCTTTATGAACTTGAATGTAGATTACATTTTTAAATTCTTTAAATATGTATTTCGATTATTAGTTATTTTTATAAGAATTAAAAAAAAAAAAAAAACTTTTGGACTTATGTTACTTTTGAGATCTAGTGCGACAAATGATAAAATATATTAGTAAAATGTCTTTTACCCAGTATTCTCGCTGACATTTGACCAACTTTAGTAATTTGGCTAATTAAAAATAAAAAACATTCGCCAAATGAAAAAAGTATTAGCAAAATAGATTCGCCGTGTAGCACAATATATATATATATATATATATATATCTTAAATCTTTTAATGTACCCCCTTTTTTTCAATATGTTCTAAAAACCTAAGTTTTTATAACTGTGACAGCGATTGTTATTAATCTAATTTCAACTATACGCTACAAATATAAAAAATATGTATATATTAAATATATATATATATATATATATATATATGCATATGTATCAAAAACGAAAAAGAGAAGGCTAAAATTGAGCACTAGCAATTTGGCGAATCTAATCGCTTGTTTACTCGCCAAATGAAGAATTTAGTCGCAATTTGGCGCATTGGCGAGCGACAGCGAGAACACTGCTTTTACCTACTTTATAAAATAGACATAAATCATTTATTTCTGAATTTTAACACTTATACTCACACAGAAAAAAGCACTCCTCACGACTTTTTGCACTACACAGGGTAACTACTCTGAGGGCCAATTTCGATATCAAGTTTGTCCGTGCCACTTTCAACGATGTTCGATGGCTAATTCCGAAATCAATGTGCATAGACATATAGTTCCGATTGCAAAAATGTTTAAACGTACTAAATAAGTATTTAAAAAGGATATGAGGCTATAAAACCATTTCTTAAAAAAAATTACAAAATTTAAAATTTTATATAGTCTCCCAGTTCCATGTTATTTTTAGTAAATATGTCCCATTACATTAAGAAGTAAGACAAAATAGACCAAATTTGCTAAGTCTAAAACTTACCGAGTAATAGCTGTTTTAATTTGAAAATTTGCTGTGAAATAGGGGTCATTCGCAAAATTACAAGAAATATAAGTAATCGTCAGATATAAAATAAAGTAATAGTGAGAGTAAATTTAACATTACGACATCAATTTGAAAATTATTTTTATTCTGAAATAGTACAGAAAAATAACAACATGTACTAAAAATATAAGTTAAAGAATAGCAGAATTTCTGTAAAATGAAATGATCAAAAGCAACAGTAGGAATGTTATATAAAAAGATAAATAATTTAAAATGCTATTGATTGTCTTATCTGAAACTTAATTAATAAATTAAGAATTATCTTAACCCTTCGGAGTGTGCATAGCTGATGAACTAAATTCTAAGCTGTATGTAATTATTTTATAAATATTTAAATAGAAAAAAAATGATATTTTTTTAAATAAAAAACATGTATTTTTTTACATATTTTGAAATAGTTCAGTTAATTTTGAAGATATTGTAGAACTCCTAGTTCAGTACACAGATAAGTGTAGTAGTAGTATTTAATATAATAAAGGAAATTCAAATATATCGGTCGTTAGGAAAGTCCTTTTCCGTTTGAAAAAATTATTTCGTACCGGAAATTTCTGTGAGTTAATTATTATAGATTAATTCCATATATCTTATAGTTAATAATAGACTGAAAAGTGACATCGCAGACTTCATCGAGTTTATGTCTGAAAATCAAGGATTATTTAAATCTCGATTTGCATATTAAAACACCATTGGTCAGCTAAGTCATATATTTGTGGGATAACACCTAAAAACATGATTTTAACGGTTTACCCATAGGTTTAGCATTGTGCTTTCCTGCACCCAGAAGTATGAAAACTTGGACTGTTGGGAAGAGAAAAACATAATGGTAAATGTTTGAGTCAACCGCTAAAATCGATTTTTAGGTGTTTTCCACCAAGATATGATTTAGCAGACCGATTGCGTTTTAATATGCGTATCGAAATTTAACGAATCCTAGATTTTCATCCTTGAACTCGAATAGGCAATTGTCTGTACTGGCTCCTTCTAGTCTAAAAATATGCGAATCGAGATCTTAGAATTTCATCTGTGAATTCGATGAAGTGATTGTTCGTGTTGCCGTCTCCCGGTCTATAAATGATAGGCAAAATTATTTGCGACCGATTGATTTTCTCAAGCAGAAATAATTTTTGAGCAATGCAATCGTTTTAATTGAGTGTACGCTGCCTGGCATAAATATAAATTTTGAAAAAAAAAACATACAAAAACTTTTTGGTTTTTAAATTTTTTTTTAAGATTTGCTAGGTTTTTATGTTTTTTTTATCATTCGGTATTACAAGTGAATTAAAAATGCTTGAATTTATTCAATATTGTAGATTTTTTTTTTTCTTTAAGAGCTGCAAACGTTGGCAGGCACTAGTAAATTTTATAAATTTAGGTTATTATCAATCTGTACGGTTATTTTGTTACCACTATAATTTAATCAGAATTTTTACTTTATTTAATAGTTAATCTTTGGATTATACAGTTAAAGGCAAAATATACTATTGAAGTAAACAAAAAATGTTGTACAATTTCGAAGCTATAAATTTAATTAGAATAAACTGCTTTTACGATTACCAACTATTTAAAAATCTCCTAATTGCAATAATTTTTTTTATTTTTATTTTTTATCATAATATTTTAATAAAGTTACTAAAAAGTTAATCTAAGTTCTTTTCTTAACAGTTTGTCAGTTTTAAAGTTTTCCAGAAAATATTTTATTAAATTGAGATTTAATATAGAAACAAACATTAATCATTTTTTCCCTGTGTTAATATTTTTCTTTTAGACCTGTCAAATGGCTGTAAACAACAAAATTTTAAATTGATCTAGATTTTTTGAAGAAAAAATTATAACATAAAATCTATATGTAGTGATCAATTAGAAAGACCAGTATAAAAGTGTAAGTATTTAGAATTTGAGAAATTGTTATGTATGGAATCCGATATCTTTTTACAGATACATTCTGTTAACCCCTTGAGGGGCAAAGCACTTCTGCGAATAAAATGTTAAAATGATTGATTGACACCGGTATTTATAAACAATTTTATATGAAACAAAGTAAAAGCTTTTCTTCGAGTATATCATATGAAACAAAAGTTGATTCTTAAATTTTGGCATCAATGCGGCATTTGGGAATTAAAATTAAGTGGTATGTAACATATACCGGTGCCCTTCAAGGGGTTAAAGTAAACATCTTCTTATTACTTATTTAAACTTTTGAAACTTAGATTTTAATCTGTGTAAATTCAAAATATTTAAATTTTGATATATAAAACACAGAAAATGCATTTAAAATTAAAATTGCATGTGTAATGCGACCTAAAAAACACCGGTATATATATATATATACGTATATATATATATATATATATATCAGGACTGCCATAGGAGACTGTTTTTAGGTGCGTTCGTAATTATATAAATACGTATCACCAATAGTGATCGTTCAGTCCGTCCGTCTGTCGTCTATCCACATATAACAGCACAAAAACTAACCAACCGAATAATTAAAAATTTTAATTATTGTTTAATTTTGTCGAGTCATTTCTAATTTTATAAAAATCAGATGTATAGTTTAATTACATGAACAATCAAAAGTATTCCTTTATATTACGACCAATGCAGATAAAATACCTCAAAGGCATTTTAATAATTAGATTAATTTTAAACACGATTATTCAATCGGTAAATCAACTATAACGGTGTACACTTGGCAATTTTCCAAGTGGGTAAAAAAATTCTGGGCTAGAATTCGAACCAGGATGTCGGACGTTCCTCTCAGCCCGCACAACTTTGAAGAAAGTCCGTGGTAGTTATTGCTGCCACCACCGATATTATTAGGCGATATCGGTCACCCACTTTGAGGATTGTGTAAATGAACACCGACGCTGTCAATTAGCTGAATTAACAGTTTATTTATACTATATGTACACAAGAAATACACTATTTACAATTATATACAGTTACAACTCGGGTATAGGTGATCCGGTTCAACATTAAATTAAATACAGTAAACGGTTGGCTGTGTACTGTTCAAATTACACTTTCCACCTCACACTCAATACACGTTAAATTCACTTTACAGGAGCTCAACTTTGAGTCTCCCAACACAAGTATACTAGGCCTGCACTTCTTAGAGCTTCTTCCTGCACTTGATACTCTGTAAATAGAAATAGCGCAATACCGGCTAGAACACACTAATTTCATTTATAACGCATAATTTTAATTTTAAACTGAAACGTTCAAAACTCATGACTTTTATTTATTTATTTTTAAAGTAACAAAAAATTAAAAATAATAATATTTTAAAACTCCAGAATTACAGCGAAAGCGAAAAATGTAAATAAACCAGATTTACTTTTGTTTAAATATTTCTAACACAATAACCGATGATTTGCGTTTTATTCAGATGTTGCCATCAAACAATTAACAAATAGTCGTGCTTTTTCAGGGTTCGCACAGTTCTACCACAAAATTTTAAGAATATTTTCGAAGTGTTTCATTGCAGAAAAATGTCGTAAAAACTGTGAATTAAGGTGGGGATTGTTGGGGGGTGTTGGGGTTTAAAAATTAAATGTAAATTTTCTTATTTTAAATTGTGGTGCCAGAGTCCTTGGAAATTCCAAGGAGTGTGCGCACCTTGTTTTTGTGCCGCATACCTTAGCGTAATATACACTGCTCAAAACAATTAAAGGATATTTGAAGTTTCATATAAAATAAAGATATAAACGAAATTTTTTTTTGCCGAAAATAGAAGAAGAGAATCACAAATGCAAATTTTTTTGGTTTTCAAACTGTGGAGTATGCAAATTTTTTTGGTTTTCAAACTGTGGAGTATGCAAATTTTGAGTTCGACGTCAAAAACATCGCTTCAGGGGCAGCGAATAAAATTTGACTTTCAACTGGATAAAAGAGAATGAAGACAAGGATGATCGGCATTCAGTGATTGCTTTGTTTCGATGAGTACGATGTCTCAGCGAAGTCATTTGACAGTTCAGAATCTTGGCGAATTGTTGGTAGGTTAGAAGGGGAACAAACTCAAGCCGAAGTAGCGCAAGCCATTGGAGTGTCATTTCCAGGATCTGGAACCGTTTTTTGGAGAGTGGATGTGCAGGCCGAAGACCAGGGCAAGGTCGTAGACGGGAAACAACGCCCAATGAAGATCGGTATTTAGCGTTAACAGCTCGGAGACACCGAAACATGAACGCTAGTCTTCTCCAACAATACCTTCGCTCGGCTACAGGCACCACGATTTCAACTCAGACTGTCCGAAACCGGCTCCATGCTGTAGGTGTGTATGCTCGCTGACTGATGGTATGTGTTAGATTAACATCAAGGCATCGTCGCGACCGCAGGGAGTGGGCAACCGAGCATGTCAATTGGAAGAGAAATGAATGGAGCAATATTCTGTTTTCTGACGAGTCCCCTTTTTCTGTGCATCCGGATAATAGGCGTATTTTCATCTGGAAGGACCGTGGCAGTAGGAATAATCCTGCGTTCGTGCACGAAAGTGTCAGATTTGGCGGTGGAGGAGTGTTGGTGTATGGTGGCATCTCCATTGACTGGCGCACTGACTTCTACATCATTCGAGATGGAGCTCTGACTAGTCGCCGATATAGGAATGAGATCCTCAGACCTATTGTAGTCCCTTACGCTGCATCAATTGAAGATAACTTCATTTTAATGGACGATAATTGCAGGCCACTTCGTGCAAACCGGTGGAGGATTTCCTTTTCGAGGAAGTAATCGTTCGAATGGAATGGCCAGCGTGTTCTTCAGACATGAATCCAATCGAGCACGTTTGGGACGCTCTAGGAAGACGAGTTTCTGGCCGCCAACAACCCCCACAAACTCTCCAAGGGCTGGAAAGAGCTCTTCTGGAAGAGTGGGGCAGAATACCACAACTCGTCATTAATAGCCTCATTGAGTCCATGTCTCAAAGGTGTTCAACGTTGCTGGCCGCCCGTGGAAACCATACCCCCTACTGAAAATGATTTTTTTTTGAAGAAAACACCTTTTCTTATTCTTTTTTTTCTCATATGCACATATTGTGTTTTTTTCCTTTTGTACACAAATGCGCAATGAAATGCATTTTTTTCTGCCAAACATGTGTAATTTATTCTCATATAACCTACTATGTCTGTCGACCATGTATCAATCAGCTAAAAAGTTTCCCAGATACAAAATCCACCTAAAACTGCAATATCCTTTAATTGTTTTGAGCAGTGTATATATAGATTCTAAAAAGCATTTAAATCAATTTAAAAGGTGTTATTTAGTGTCTGACGCCAGGACTGATAAGGTTATAAATAATATTTGAATTAAGTTTCTGAAACTTCGTAGTCATAAAGTTCTATATATCATCGTGGTCATATGTTGTCCGTAGCAAACATAAGACTTTTTCTTATAAAATATAAAATGGCGCATTCAATATTTTTCATTATATTATTAATGTTTAGCATTATTAATATTGTTTCCTATCTCATATGTTTAGGCTCATAAGTTGTCTAACAGCTAATTTCTTAAAAAGGACCAACAATCAAATAAGAAAAAATAAAATAAAACTTAGTATCTAGTATTAAAAAAAACGAAACTCAAATGAACGTCTTTTATTAATTTGATACTTTGTAAACATATTTAAAGTTTCAGTCATAAAAGAAAAGATTATTTAACAGATTTGGTATTATGTTACAGTTTTGACACCTTGGGGATGAGCGACTGGTATAGTGCCCCTTAATTTGCTCAGAATCCTTCTTTATTCTCTCTTGTAAAATTTTACTGAACATTTTACCTCATTTCATATCAGCATTTTCGTGATTCGATTCAGGAAAAATTTCTGCTTTACAAAAACCAGTGATAAAGATTAAAAATTCTCTAAACGACGCTTGTCACTAAAGGGTTAATTAAAATATTTTCTACATAAAGAGTTGTAAAGGATAATGTAATTTCTTATGTTAGCCCATTCGTGCCCAACATCTTTTGCGTAAATTTTATTTGGTTGGCACCACTATTTTTAGAAGATTTAAGTTTAGTTCATTAATCACGAAAATGCATCATTTAAATAAAATAATTATTGCTTTTCTTTTTTACCGGCGTCAAAAAACAGTGCTGAATGCACCTTTTGAAGCGTCCCTAAAAAGGGACGCTAGGCACTAATGTGTTAGTCTAGCTGAGAGCTTTCAGAAAATGAAATCCCCATAGATATACTCCAAAAGATTTGATTCTGTTATTCCAGAATACAGTATAATCAAGCTATAAAGACAAATCCTCCAAGAGAATGCTTTATATTTATTTTGGGAAACCATAGAATAATAAATAGCATTTTCAATTACGATTATAAATCTTCATGAATTTGCTTGAAGTGCTTGAGAGATAGATTTTCTTATGCATCATAAAAATAAGAATCCCTCGTCTGAATGACGTATTTAACAGAATTTATTATTTTACTGATTGATATTAAATTTGACACTGCATTTCTTGTCTCATATCTTTCGGGTGATTCATAGACATAGACAAGAGAGCGGGTCAAAATGTTTTGGATACTAGTAATGTTTTAAAATTTTCGTCGCCTTGATTAACACCAGAAATATCTCCGGCCAGATGAGGCGAACATAACTTTACAAAATTAGTGTTACTCAGCGCGTTTTGACCCTCCAGTACTTGTCGTACAAGAAGTTTAGGGAAGTTTGAAGTTTCATTTTTGCGATTGTTCGTATTATCTGGCATAAAATATCTCTTATATTTGTCTGCGTTTAGTCAATGCCTTTAAAAATAATAGCTACCATATACTCTACCATGTACTGTCATATACTCTTATGAAATATAATAAAATGCGTGTTAATTATAATTTTTTTAAATTGTCGTGAGTAAAAGGTTTTGCTTCATTAATGTTTAACTTTTTGTTAAATCAAATTTTTGATTTTAACTTTTTAACTTAACTTTTGACTTAAGTTTAACTTTTTGTTCAGTAATGTTTTAACTTTTTAGGTATATATTTTTTAATTTGATATTTGAAAACATGCTTAGTTTCAATCTTACAAGAAAAGATTGTTTAACCCATTCGTGCCCAGCATCTTTTGCGTAAATTTTATTTGGTTGGCACCACTATTTTTAGAAGATTTAAGTTTAGTTCATTAATCACGAAAATGCATCATTTAAATAAAAATAATACAAATTAAATATTGCTTTTCTTTTTTACCGGTGTCAAAAACAGTGCTGAATGCACCTTTTGAAGCGTCCCTAAAAAGGAACGCTAAGAACTAATGGGTTAACAGATTTGAAACAATGTTTCAGTTATAATTAGAATATTTTCTATTTAAAAATTTGCAAAGTTTAAAGTACTTTCTTATATTAGTCTAATTGAGAGCTTTCAGAAAATGAAATCTTCATAGATATAATCCAAAAGATTTGCTACTGTTATTCCAGAACACAATATACCCAAGCTGTAAAGACAAATCCCCTAAGGGAATGTATAAGATTTGGTTTGGGAAACCACAAAATAATAAATAGTATTTTAATTACGAATATAAATTTCCTTGAGTTTAAAGTGCTTGCGAGACGGATTATCGTATGCATCGTAAAAATAAGAATCCCTCGTCTAAAATATTAAATGATATATATAATGAAACTTATTGTTTTATTGATTGACATTAAATTTTACACTAAATTTCTTATCACACATATTTCGGGTGATCAGTAGCACAGCCAAAGAACGAGTCCAAGGGGATAACACTTCTGGATACTAGTAACATTGTGCAGTTTTCTTCATCTTGATTAACTATTTAATTGATCAATGTTTTTGTAAAAAACTTTCAAATAATGTCCATTTTTTTATGTCTTTTACAGAATTTTTAATCTATTATAACCGTTTTTTTTTTAAAACAGAAAATCTTTGCCTAATTAAATCAAAAGAAAATTCTCCGATTAAATACAGTGGAGCATCGTTTATACGACGCCGAAGGGATTACCGAAACACGTCGTATAAACGATAACGACGTACAATCGATTTTCACTTCCGAAACTAGAATTAATTTTGTTTTCACTGAATTTTAATGTTTAACGTGATGATTTGCATGAATTTGTAAATTAAACAAACCAAAATAAACAAAAAGAAAAAGAAAAAGAAAAGAAAAAAAAAAAAAAAAAACGGGGGAGGGGGAATTAGTAAGCAATTTAAATATGCGTACTTTTATTTATGTTTCACCGAAAGGTTTCTCATTTGCAGTACATCATTTCCTTTCCATTTAAAGTCAAAGATAAAACAACCCGCGTGGCCAACTAAAAGTCGCCAATACTGATAACAGTTAGAAGAATAGTCTATTTGCAACTTAAAACAGGTCGGGAAAGCTGACCATCCCCGAAAAAAGGATGATTAAGTGTATTCTGTTACACGTAAGCTGATTTTTCAGACTAATCTAAAACCATAACACATGTCTAATGTAATCTAAAACCAGCCCACATTTTTATAATGTAGAGTGCATTTAAACACGCTCTTTGGTGTCATTCATAGCTGCCATCTTCCGCTCCTTCGTAAAATACTGAAGAAAAATAAACAGAAATAAACCTATACAAAATCGGAAAATCGACGTATAAACGATTTTGGGCGTCGTATAAAAGATATATTTTTACATTAAAATGAATGGGAATGAATCGGGACCACATTAAAACGTCATATAAATGTAAAAGTCGTATAAGTGATCGTCGTATAAACGATGCTTTACTGTAATACCAAATTTACTGGTGAGACTGAAAAATTATGTTTGGAATATCGATGCCCGTACCACGTACGGGTAAAACATGATTGGTAAAAACACGTTGCTCGAATGACGTACCGGCAAAACAGGGAAACGCTTTACGATAGAAGAATACGCCTATAAGAGGATACGCCTTCTCCAGTTGGATAAGGCGAACATATCTTTGCAAAATTAGTGGTAACCTGAGCGTTTTGTTTTCCACCGTGGTGTGATAAGTTTTTTAAACAGATGATTTCATAAAATGGCGTGAGGAGCAGATGAAAAATTTCAAAATAAAAAGTAAAGCTTAATAATTAGTGTTTAACCCCTTAACCCTTTTCGGCACGGGCAAAATCTGTACTAAAGTGAGAAATTATCGACTGACACCGGAATTCACCAACGAATTTTTTAAATATTTTGAATTCCTTAATTTAAGTTTTTATTGTAAAAGCGAAATTTTACCAAAATATTACTGGTGCAAGTTTGGAATTAAAATTAGGTATCCCAGACCGGGCACAGTGTGCCGGAAAGATTTAACTGGTTAATTCTTTTCCGTTCAATAAATTGAAAATAGCGGACTCACACCACTATTATTTAAATAAAATATTTGTAAAATTTAATCTTAACATTTCCGCCTTTCAATAGTATGAAATTAAAAGAATAATAATAACAAGTTGAATGTAGATACTGCCATTGCAGAATTCAGTATCGGCTCTGATTAGAAAAAAAAATAAAAAAAAAATAAATAAATAATAATAAAAAAAATCGATAGAGGTCTTTTAGAAGGGCGACCCCGTTTAGAATGCAATGAACTAACTTCATTTTTCTTGTGTTTATCAATATAATAGCAAACAGAACGGGGTGAAATAGCCAGTTTATTAGCAATTTCTATCTGAGACTTTGGAATTGCGGAATAATAAAGAGATACAATTTGATGTGCTACTTCTTCATTGACTAGATTCATCAAAAACGGATTTTTTCTTTAGTTTAAACGCTTTTTTTATAGACTCTGAGAAAAAGGAAATGCATTTTAACAATAAAACGCGTGGAATCCCGTCGAATTCGACGAATAAAATGTTTAAAAGACCCGATCGATTTGGCTTTAAAAAAAAGCAAAAGTAATTACATTATTGAATCAATATATAATAAATATATTTCCAAACTTAATGTCAAGTTTTCCGGTTACAATTTTGCATGCAAATATTTGCACATCTTCAGTTAAAATTGTAATCTGAGTGCCGGCGAAATCCAGAAATTTTATTTTATATGCACTACAGAAAAATAGATTTATTAAAAAAATAAAAAATAAATAAAAATATTACATTTTTACTATGACATTATTTTCACTAACTGAAGTCATCTGAAAGTAAAATCTCAATCTCAGTATCCATAATGAAAAGAAATATTGAAATATAATATCGTTATGAGTAAAAATGCAATGTTTTAAATAGTGACGTCATTTTCTCTTCAAATGTTTTTTAAAAGTTACTGTTATTAGTAATATAAAAAAGGCGTCCGTAATAATATTGTAAATTCATTTTATCTGGTTGCTGAATGCCATCATTTTCCTCATTTGAAATATTTCTTACTTTGCTTTAGACATTAATTTTTAACATAAATTATTTTCTGTTATTTTATTTACATTATCAATATTATTTCTCAGTAAATATATTTTTTACCTGAATTAGTGCATAATTATATGTAATCATTTTATTGTGCTTAAATTTTACGAAAACAATTAACTTTTTTCTTTTAAATGCCAGGACATGTTCACTGATGAAATAAAGTTTCTGACTTGTGGAAAGTAATAATGGAAAATAATTTTTTATTATCGAGAGAAAAGCTAAACTAAGTTGCCACCATTTTGAAGAAATATCGTAAAAAACCATTTAAAATTAAAAATAAAATATAAAAATGGAAATAAATTAAAAAATAGCTATATTGGGCACAACTGCAAAATAATAGCTTTCATTTAAAAAAATAATTATCAAAATCGATTGAGTAGAAAATTCAGGGCTGATGACACGACATTTTTAGCTTGTCTGAAAGAAATAGCATCGGAGGCTAATAGTGGTGTCAAAAAGCTTTAAATGATGAAATAAGCAAACTTGTCTTGCCCGAACGACATTCGGGCAAACCAGTTAAGGGGTTAAAAAGGAACATAGAATGGATAGCTTTACGCCTAAGCACTCGCATTTCCAATCTGACTGGACATCATCTTTCTTGGCGAAGTTTGTTTTTAACACCAGTTAAAAAAAAAAAAAAAAAAAAAAAAAAAAAAAAAAAAAAAAAAAAAAAAAATTGTTTTATTGAATTAGGGCATTTTAACGTTGTGTAATTGAAGTATCTTTATTTTAAAAAGACTACAGAAAGGGAAAAAACTGTGTGACAGATGCCGGAGTTAAAAAGTTTAATAAAATTGATATTTTAAATGCATGAAATTTCACCGTTAATCAGATATTCATCAATGCTTCAGTTTTAACAATAGGTCTTTCGCATAAACAATTTCAAAAGAGTATCCTAATTTCATTTATAAGTGGGGTTTATCGTTAAGTTTTAATAACAGGCGACTATTTTATAATCTATTTGCTCCATTATTTTTAAAGAATACATTTTGTTGTATTTATCTCCTGAAAATGTTTTTGAAGTGTATGCAAAAGATTTCTGTTTTGAAAAAGTAGCGTGAGATAACATTAAAAAATACTCACCTGTAATTGAATTTTTACGATACTCGCACGAATAATGTTATGAATAAGACTGAGGAGACATGTATCGTAATTTCGCGTAGACAATTCTGTTTCAACCCAGAAATTTTAAAAAATAAAATGTAACATTTTGTATCGCAGTATTTATTTGTCTTAAATTACTGAAAGGATTTTCTGGGTCGAAAATGAATTGTTTGAGCTGCGGCTTATCTACGCGAAATTACGGTAGTGGATTGGCTATCATTTGCGAATGAAGTAACTGAGGAAGTTTTCGAAAGATGGCTATTGCTTTTTTGAAAAATCGGATCCAAAGTTTTTAACTACCGAACAGAAAATTTCGTCTTTCTTTAGATCCTTATTGTTCGGAATTTTTCCTCATAAATATGGTAAAAGATTTCTATAAATTTTTACTGGCATCAGTTTGCCCAGCTATTATAATCTTTTTATTGACACTATCAAGAAGTTGTTTTGGATGTCACAATGTGACAGAACTATTATTGTTAAATTTTTGAGATAACTTTTACCCGTAAAAATGAGTATCGACTGCTGGGTTTATTTTTGATTGAAATTTACAGTTAACCCTTTCCGGCACACCGTGCCCGGTCTGCGATACCTAATTTTTATTCCAAACTTGCAACCGGCACGAAAAACATTTTAGTAAAATTTTGCTTTTGAAAGAAAAAAAAAGTTAAATATTTCATCATATCTAAAACATTTCGTTTGTGAATTCCGTTGTCAGTCGATAATTTCTCATTTTACTAACAGATTTTGCCCGTGCCGGAAAGGGTTAATGAAGGGTAAGAAAAAATAAAGAAAAAACTTCTGCATAAATTTACTGGTGGGAGTTTGCTGACGCGGTAGTGAACCCTCTGCGAAAGCTGTTACAGTTAAAGCTTCAGTATTTTAACCATACAACGCCCGGACGTTTAACTCAATTCGAAGTTTTTCACCAGAAATTTTATTCAAAATTATTTAATTGATTTATTTAACTTAAATCTAAGTAATTAAGTTTAAACTATTTCAAGAAAAACTTTCTGACTCGAATTGACATTTAATCATATGGTTGGAGTCGAATCGACCCCTTCCAGGCGTTCTAAACCCCTTCGCTTCTGGAGCCTTTTACGAAATTTTTAATGTTTTGTCACCTGTTTTAAAAAAAAGAAATTTGAGCCTTAAAATTGAGAAAACGCTGCGATTAAATAAAAAAAATTGTACAGCAAAATTTTACCGGTGGGGATAAAAAAGGAATCTTAGGCCTATTTGCGGCACTTTGAGTGTCGTTCATCCCCAAGGGGTTAATAATCCCATATGTCCACAATTAGTTACGCTGATTCATTTTAGAAAATTAAATCATGAAAGATATTTTCATATAACGTAAATCCAAAAATGATTTGCTATTGTTATTTACAGTCTGCAATTACCCAGGCTTTAAAGACAAATCCATTAAGGGAATGTATTTCAAATTCGGTTAGGGAAACCGCAGAATAATAAAGATTATTTTAATTATCATTATGAATCTTCGTTATTTTAAAGTGCTTGAGAAATATATTTATCTTATGAATAATAAATGCATGGATTCTTTCCATAAAAGATTAAATGACTTTTTTAACAGGATTTATTGTTTTATTGACTTACATTAACTCTAACATTGTTTTTCTCATCCCATTTTTTTTTTTTTTTTTTTTTTTTTTTTTTTTTTTTTTACAGATAAATTGTTTAAAAGATAATTTTAAAAAATGGAATGCATATGCAAATAAAAAATATCAATTTTAAAATAAAACTTAATAACTAGCGTTAAAAGAAAATTAAAATGAAAATATTTATAAATTTTTGTTTTTATAACTGCATGAAATAAAGTCTATAATGAAGAGCTTACTTGACCCTTTGAGGACGAGCGACCCATATACGTGCTGCAAAAAGTGCTCAGAAACCTTGTTTATCTTCACTGGTAAAATTTTACTAATAAGCTTAGTAAAAATCTAGATAAAAAAACTAAATTACATTTTTAAATAACTTTAGCCTCTGAAAAGCTAAACGGATGGTTGATGCTCCAAAAAGGTTTAACTATTTTAGATTTATCCAAATGCAGACTAATAATAAATATAATAGATATAATTATGGTGTTATCTAAGCCTAAATCTAAATGCACGTTTCGTCTGCCCAAAGTGGGAGTAACCGCATTCACAAAAAGTTCTATAAATGCATAGTGGCCAACATTTTACGACTTTTTCTTCAACAAAAATGTTTTAGTAAATTTTATCTTTTTAAATCGACGTTATCTGCCAGTTAGATAAAGCAAATATTTCTATTGAATTTTTGGGGTGCAAAAAAAAAAAAGCGTAAGAGTTGGCCGCTAAGTACATGCCCAAGATATTTTGGCCATTAATCGGATTTTTGAGATTAGCGAAAAAAATTAATTGATTGAAGATAAACCAAGTTTAAAACTAAACTTATTGAGAATACAGAAAATATGAGTATTGACTTTTAGAAAATAACTACATAATAACAATTTTAAATTCTTTATTTACTGGAACTGAATCATAGACTGTCGGGGATTTGGCTAAAATACGTTCGATGATATTCAAAGAAAATCCACGATCTATGGAGGCTGCTTTCATTTTGTTACCGTAATTTCCTGCGTATAATCCGCTTCTAAAACAATCACTTTTCGACCCAGAAAAATTTCAAAATAAAATGTTATAAATTAGATCGCCGTTAATATTTGTTTTCAATTACTAAATAAAATTTCTGGATCGAAAAGGAATTGTTTTATCCGCGGAATATACGCAGGAAATTACGGTAATTTCAATAATGAATAATGATTAGAACAAATTTTACGTGCACGAAAAACAAGCGTATTCAAATCAGCTATTTTGTGTTTTTGGGGTATGATTGGATCCATAGTGTAGCGGAAAACTTACAGCAAAATGTTTCTAATAAACTGTTGCCAAATACGCACAATCATTTAGACATACCAGAACATCCAGAAAAAAAGACGTTGTTGAGTTTCAATTTCGAACGTAAACATGAATACGTGAATCAATTGATTCTAATAAATCAAATACAACATAGATAATATGTTGAGACAAATCAAGTAAAGCTAATGAATCACCTACGTAATCTATATAATAAAGGCCAAACGTATCTGTGCGTAACGCATACGTCATTTTGCGAATGGCAACACTTTCCTTTGCAATTTCGGTTTTGTAATTTTCGCTACTGCAAATATGATACTTCTAAACATGACATATTTTAAATTTTTACACCGTCGTATAGAGAAAAAAATATGCTTTCAAATGCAATTTATTTCAAAGCTGTATTTCAATTTATTTTTGAGATATTAATTTTTTTTATAGTGTTTAGTACCAATTTTGTAACAGTGGCAACAGTTGATTTTCTCCTAAAATTGAAAGAAAAAATGAATAAATACAAATTAAAATGCGAATATTGTGTGAAATATATCGTCTGTGATCGTGTCAATTTGGAATATATATCTTTTTTTTTCATTCGCATTTATATCAAACATAAGAGCCTCAATTGATAACTTCATCACAATAACTTAACTTTATTATAATTTACTGATTACCTATGCAATATAAAATTTAATTTTAATAATTTGGACAAGAGAGTTTTATAGAAGTAATATTTTGTTATTTTTAGCTTAAAATAATATTTGTTTGACAGTTAGACGGACCAATATAAGATGCATTTTTTTAATGTAACTAATTTTATTGATTTATTATAAATGAATGAAACAGCTCCTTCTGAAACATTTTATTTCGTCGAATTTCGACGGGTTCCACCTTGTATTTATAAAACAGAAACTGAATTAATTTAAAAAAGTTAACTTCTAAATAGTGCGTATATTACTTAAAACTGGCTTTAACCCTTTGCGGCGCAGGGCAAATTCATTGCTTAACTCTTTTCAGCACACTGTGACCGGTCTGGGATACCTAAGTTTAATTAAAACTTTCAAAAGGCACCAATAACATTTTAGTAAAAATTTGCTTTTATAATATAAGCTTAAATTAAGGAATTCAAAATATCTAAAAAAATCGCTCGTGAATTCTGGTTTCAGCCGATAATTTCTAATTTTTCATCAGATTTTGCCCGTGCCGGAAAGGGTTAAGTGTTGAAATTAATGACTGACACCGGAATTTGAAAACAACTTTATTTGTAAATAAGAAAACGCTAGATTTCACGGATTCAATAAACCGTAATTTTTTAAACAAAATTCCGGTACCAATGTGGCGTTTGGGAAATAAAATTAAGTGGTATATCTATGAAACCACCGCGCCGCAAGGGGTTAAAAAGGTTATCCATAGCTAAACCTCCTGATATATTTTATAAAACTTCCTTTGAAATACGAAAGTGTCACGATATATTGAGACAAACAAATTTGGTTTAAACAATGAATTGATCAATATTTTTGAAAAAAACTTTCAAATTATGCTTACTTTTAAGTGCGTTCTTATTTATGTAAATACGCAGCACCTATAGTCGTCGTTCAGTCCGTCCGTCTGTCCGCACATAACAGACCAAAAACTATCCAACCGAATCTTTTGAAATTTAAAATATATAATTGTTGCATAATTTTTTCGAATCATTTCAAATTTTATGAAAATCGGACGTATAGTTTAACAATTACAGGGACAATCAAAAGATTCCATTACATAACGGTTAACGGTGAAAAGTTTCAAGTTCAGTTTAATGGTGTCACAGATTTTCAGACAGTATAAAATTGATACGTATTTAATGAAGTATACTAAAATATACATTCTGTGCAGTATGTGATGCAAAAGAATGTTTATTATTCGTTTACAGAGCTACACAAAAGAACTCTGTTACATAATAATATAAGGGAAAATATTGTTTTTGGCGTATTTTAACCATGTTAAATTACTTCATGTATAATGACATTGATATACGTTGCTAACATTTATTACAAATTACTTCCTGTGTGATAGAAAGTTCTAACAGTATTTACAGGGATTCAGAAAAGATTTCGGATTCAATACAGAACCATAAATACCGTATGCTACAGATATTCGCTGGAAGTGCATTTTTAGTTGTGATATGAGTGTTTAACAATGTTTTTGCATATTAGGTTGTGTGCATAAATGCTGTACATCAGATATAGGGCAATACAACACAGTCTGTAAGAGTTACAGAATATGAATGAAAGTAGCTTAAAAGTGGTTTTCGAATGGATTACGCATTTTTAAGATATCCCATGATAGGTAATGATTCTAGGTTTGCTATGTTGACTATGTCTTATTTAAAACGAAGTCCTATTAATTTCGTAGTACTGAATTGAGAATATATAATTGTATCAAATTTTGCATTCATGCCTTTTTGCATAAGAGTTAAATATCTAATGTATCAATCTCTCAATATTTATAAAATTAATTTTAGTACGAAAGCACCTCATTTGCCACGTTTGACTTGCAATTTCCAACATGTTTTATGCCTCTAAGAGAAATTTTTTCCTAATTGAATAGGAAATGTGCTCGGATTATATAACTTACATATATAATATGCATAATATAAGAAACAAAATTTACAATATAAAATTACTGGTGAGAATAGAACATTATGATTGGAATATTGACGCCCATACGGGTTACGGGCAAATCATGATTGGCAAAGACACATTGCTTATATGCCGTACGGGAAAATCAGAGAAGCGGTTAAATAAATCATGTTATAATAGTCCCAGCAGGAGAAGAGACCTGTCAATCATACGTGACGTAACGTAAGACGATTCCATTTCTTTCTTATCGGAGCGGATATTTTTCGTCCCTACGCTGCGCCGTAAAAGAGAAACGCGTAGGTTGCCACATTTCCTAGGTGTGCGACAGTTTGGCGCTGTTAATCTGTATCTTATTGACTTAAAAGGGAAATTATTTAACTTGGGAGAACGCACGAAGAGAGATCTGCACATGCCGGGCCTCGGCCTGATTTTCATTAACAGCATTTGGTTAGGGCCCAGCTCTGGATTTTACTTTTTTCTGAAGACTCGGGCCTTACTTTTTTCATGAAGGATCGGACCGGGCCTAACTTATTTTTTCCGTAAAGGGCCGGATTTGATTTCATTTTTCCTAGTCTTCACGTATCAAAATATTCAGCCACGTTTGAATCATCCTGTATGAATATAATTTGCTCGACGAAACCAAGTCTATTCAAAAACCAGTAAAATTTGGCTTGGTCCAAAAAATTTTGCAAAAAAGGCATATATTTTTAAATTGTCATTGTTCTACAATTACATTAAACATTAAAACTTATTCTCAACTTTTATATATATTGTTATTTTTGTATTATCCTTATATATATTATAAATGTGAAAGTGTGTCCGAAAATTGGAATGAACTTGGCTTCAAAACGGATGGATTAATGTCTTTGAATTTTTGTATATAGGTAAATTATTGGCCTGAAATGAACATAGGCTAATTTTTATTTATTTTATTCAAATATTTTTCTTAATAATTCAATATTTCACTATTTTTCATACAGAATAAATTGAAAAATTGTCCATAATATTTAATTATCTTTCTTTTTTCGTTGCCAAAAAATAAAAAAACCGGAATAATTATTTCTCTTCTGTAATTAATTTTCAACTGAAAGATTTTCACGTGATAAAATAAAATGAAATAAATAAATGGACCCTATTCTGTTTTTCGGTTCGAGATTAAAAACCGCAATTTCACCAATTGTGACGTCAGAGGAATACTGTTTTTCTTCTTATATCACGCAAACGAATATATAAAATTTCTTTTACACTTGGAAGACTTTACAAGAATATAACTTCACATTTTACAAGAATATAAATATTTTAGTAGTTTTTCCAGATATTAATCCGTAATCAAAATGAACCTTTTTCTTTCTTTGAATTCGAGGCTATAAAATTCAACTTTTTACCAATTGTGACGTCAGAGGAATACTTTCCATTAAGAATTTTAAAAATATCAATGTAACGTCATATATGAAACGAAGCATAAGTTTTCAAGTTTTCATTTTTAATAACACAATGTAATTTTGAGTAAGTGCTAAAAAGAGACGACTGTGACGTCACATATTGAAAATAAAATAAATATCTCTGATGTTGCAATGAAATGAGATTGAATTATGATATCAAAAGTTATTATTTAAAGAAAATTAAGTTTATCGTCTGAGAGTGGTTAATATTTAATTTTAAAATGAAACAAGTTTTTTTAAAGTTTAAATATTAAACGACTAGAAAATATTAGTAATTTATACATATCGTAAATGACGTAATGATCAATGAAAAAACTTTTTATCATTTTTAGAAAGTAAGAAAAGCTCAACTAATCAAAAAAAAATATTTTTGTGTGTTAATTCTGAAAATTGTTCAATTCTGAAAATATAAATAAATATCACTTTAAAAATGCACTTTCGGGCTTAAAATCTAAAGATTTAATGTAATTGTGAGAAAATACATTCCCTCAGTCAATATCTCAATTTGGCATAATGTGCTCAAAGTGTACTGGAAACAGGTTTGTAAATGGATATTAATTGCACATTTTTTTTGGCTCTTAAAAAGTAAAAATATGTTGTCACTTTTAAGAATGTTTTTTATAATAAATTTCTATAAATTTTTATGGTATACAGAGCATATATGTACGAATTATACAAAAATGCCACCTAAAACACAGTTTTGTAGTACATTTTTCCTAACACTGTTTTTTCCCGTTTTACGGAAACTACCCGCTTTTTGACACTTTCTAACATGGTCTAAAAGTGTTTACGACTTCAACCTGCCTGTATACCGGATGCCGAGTGCCTGGGGTCTGCCGTCTGTCTGTCCGTTTTTCAACTTGGGTAAACATAGTGGAATTCATACGAAAATAACAAACGTTATTGAGATTTACCATAGCATATGCGGCATTGAAAATGGTTTAGGTTTAGGTTTATTTTTGTCGTCCGATTATCTACACTAGGGATATAGGACCTGGGGGGAGTGCCCTTCGTGGGGGTCTTTCTAAGGGAACCTAACCCGTATTTACGCAATGTTCAGAGAAAACCACGAAAACTCCGAACGGTTAGGCCGACGGCCGCGATTGGGTTCGAACCCAGCACCTGCCGTCTACCAGTTGAGAGGTCAGAACCTCTCCGCCACTGGTGGGGCCATTGAAAATGGACCAAGTAGCAATAATAGCTGAATCACAGGAGCACTCAAAAGGAAACTTTACATTATGGTCCAAGGCGAAAAAATCATTTGTGGTGTATTTTGATAATGTTACATAATTTTAAATGTAATGAAATTTACATGCATTTTTAAGGTTCAGAAAAACATGGTTACTATCGAATATGTTAAATGTAGTACTTATAGTGTGCGTACAGGGAGCTCAAAAGTATTTCAATATATTATGGTCTGTGAAGAAAAACCATTTGCAACGTATTTTAATAATGTTATTTTATTAAGGTTATTTTAAAAATATTGAAATTGATATCAGGTTCTGAAGTGCACTAAAATAGGATTTCTGTAGAAAATGGGGTGAAAAGATTTAACATTCACTTACAAGATTGCAGAAAAATGTTCGGTAATATAATAGTCTACGGAGAAAAAAAATATTCCCAGCTTATTTTAATTGCGCTGTGCTATTTCAAACATGATGAAATGAATATACTGAGATAATCAATACAATGATAAATACTGAAATTTACTACAATAAGCTTGCAGTTAAGTATCATTTGCATCACATTTGTTGTTCATTTACAGAGACGCATAAAAGATTTTGGACCTGTGTCCAGATCTCAGATATTGTATCCAAAGTATGGTCTATTAGAAAAGATTGCTGAAGAGCTTTTTCAATTATCGTATGTATTTGGAAAACTAATGCATCCTGAAGTTCAGCTACATTTGATATAATAAGAGATGTTTGTAGAATTTAAATAAATCATGTATCGGACTATACAATAAACTGGATTGGTCACCAGTGCAATAGCGATTCCCGAAAATATGAATTCAATAATTTGAATCGGGTTTTTTGCTTGAATAATTTAAGCTAAATATGCGATCGTATACATATTTGCACGTAATATACAGGAATGTAAAAAAGAATTCAAGTAAGTTTCTGTCTATAATTAGAAATTGCTAAAGGTGAATTTTAATATTCGTTATACTTTTTCTCACTAAGAAAAATTTTAACATTGTATTTAGAATATTTACAAACACATAGATCATATACACAGCTGCAGAAAAGAATGTCCCGGTGAAGTTATGCATTATGGAAATGTTGGATATTTTTTTTATTACCTAGGTATAACACATGATTTTTCTTTCTTTGATATGGAATTCTGAAATGCACTACAACATGATTTCTGTACAATTGGGGTGCGTTACAGTTGTTCTACAGTATAAGTGGTTACAATTTCATTTTCGCGATTGTTCATATTATCTAACACATTTTCCTTTTATTTGACTGAGTTCTTTAAGCCCCTATAAAAAACTACTGCATAGCCTTCTATAAGATAAATGTTACATATATTTTAAATTATTGTTAATGGACCGTTTTGTTTAATTAAAGCGTTTATCTTTTTTTTTTTTTTTTTTTTTTTTTTTAATGCTACGTGAACGACGTCACGGGTAACAGCTAGTTGCTATAATAAAGATAAATATCTTGCTTTCAATATATTTTATTAAAAACTTTTTAAATACTATTTTTTTAAATAATTAAAGAAATAATTACGCAGAACAATACAAAACTAAATTTTATTTTTTGCTTTTCTGAACTTATCAAGGATAAACTAGTACTGAAAAAAAATGCAAAAATGTTATTTCAAAAATGGATGGAATCTGCAAAGTGGAGTAAAATATACATACAATTCAATTAATTTTAAGGGATTCTTCAAAAAATAAATTTCTCATCGCAATAACACAAAATTCCTGAAAAATGAATTATATCTCGAGTTGTAATAGCAATTCCATAATGAAATACATATGCAATACTAACTTACTTTATTTGTGGCTATTCTCAACTGCTCTGTTCTCCTGAACAAACGCAAAACGTTTTGACATAAGGTACCCTGGGGTAATAACGCCACGTTAAGGTTCTACCAATTTTTTCGGCTCAGTTTTAGATTGTATTTTTCAAACAAATATATGATTTGATACAGCAACTCATTGACTATCTATATAAAAAATATAATTTAACAGATATGTATTCATAAAATGTAATGGCGTGATTTCTTGACCAATGCGTTTGTCTTTATTACCCACCTATATGGGTAATAACGCCATGCAAACAAAACTATGAAACTAGTTGGATGTGTCAATCCCAAAACTTTCTTCTATCTCATAAGTACATTTTAATAAATAAATTAAAAAAAACAAAAAAAAAACGTGGTGACCTTAAAGTTACCCACTATCGAATTTCCTCCAACATTTGACCTATCCTAATGAGATTCTGGTATTCGAAAAGCCTAAAACGCAAAATTTAATTAATATTCTGAGAAAAAGAGCTTAGTAGCGCCTCATGTTGGGTAATTTATACTGAAACCTAATAAGCATCTATGTATGTCAAAACCTAACATAATCTGAAATTTGATGGAATTTCGTTCATTAGTTCTTGAGATATAGTTATAACAAAAAATTTGCAAAACGTTGCACAGCAACACCATATCTTGGACAATTTATGCCGAAACGTAAAAAAGCGTCTAATTATGTTATGGTGTAAAAAAATCTGAAGTTTGATGAAATTCTGTGCATTAGTTCTTGAGATATAGCTAGTTTAAAAAAACCGAGTAAAATATAGCACAGCAGCACCATCAGTTGAAGGATTTATAACAAAACGTAATCGTCGTGTAATTATGTTATATGTCATTTTGTAACAAAATCTGAAGTTTGATGAAATTCTGTGCGTTGGTTGTTGAGATATAGCTATCGGAAAAATCGTGTAAAATGCAGCATAGCTTCACTACCTGTTGCAAGGTTAATACAAAAATGTAATCAGCGTCTAATTATGTTATATATTCTAGTGTAACAGAATCTAAAATTTGATGAAGTTCTCTGCATTAGTTCTTGAGATATAGCTATCGCAAAAATCGTGCAAAATGTAGCATAGCAGCGCCACCTATAGGGCAGTTAACACCAAAACTTATCAGCGGCTATGTATCTAAAGGTATCACGGAATCTGGAGTTTGGTGACATTCTGTGCATTAGTTCTTGAGATATAGCTATCATGAAAATCATGAAAAATGTGGCATAGCAGCGTCACCTGCTGGCTAATTTACACCAAAACTTAATCAGCGTCTATGTATATCAAGGAATCACAGAATCTGAAGTTTCGTGAAATTCTGTGCATTAGTTCTTGAGATATAGCAATCTTAAAAATCATGAAAAACGTAGTATAGCAGCGCCACCTGCTGGCCAATTTTCACCAAAAACCAATAGGCACTAATTCATATCAAGGTCTAACTGAATATAAAATTTTATTAAATTTCGAGCATTAGTTCTTGAGATAGAGCGCCCACAAATTTTTTGTCGCATACAGACAGACAGACAGACATACAGACAGACAGACAGACAGACAGACAGACAGACAGACGGACAGACTCACAGACAGACATTTTCTAAAAATAGTGAAAACGTGTTCAGGACCTTCTAAAACGTATAAATCCGTCGAAAACCGGAAGTCGAAAATTTTCATGAATCCAGTACTTTCTTCTTGTAAAGATAGAAGAAAGTAATAAGATGGAATAATTGCATGTAGATTGCTCAATTCTAAAAATACAAACTCTACAAAGTTAGAAATTGACAATTTGCATTCTAAGCTATTGCAAATGTTCAATTTTTTTTTGTGAAAGTGTAAGAAAAATAAAGGTGTGGTGTGTGTGTGGGGGGGGGGGGGGAGGATGAGGCAAAAGAATATCAGATCCTGAGCTTCTTTCTGCTTAAAAAGGACCGCTTAAATAGAATTATTAGAAACATTGCACAGTTTTAACTGTGTTTATTTTAATCAGTATTTAGGATGTAGCTCGGCCACTGTAGGGAATCAACCGGGATATTAATGACAAGGACTGGCGTTATAGTTATTGCGCTGTATATTTTAAATTACAAATTATCTCGAGAAGATATCCAAAATTTTCAATAACATTTTGAAAGTCCATGTAATGTACTACAAATTTATGTAATTAACAAAGTATTTCCTGATAAAAAAATAGTCTTCACATGACAAAACGTATCTCGCAAATTTTAGATCAAGCGTTTATTTTAGTTGATTGTAAAAACAATAAGACCTAAAAATAAAACAAATTAACTTGAAGCTGTTTTTTGCGATTTATATGACTCAAAACCCTTCTGCGCAGAGCACATGGGTGTCATTTACCAGATTATTTCATAATTATGTATAATATTAGCACTTGGCATTATTACACCAGACCACCTTATTAAGAAATTCATTTTTCAATCGAAAGATATAAAATTGGAAAGTATGGCTATGGAAGCGATTTGGAATCGAATTGTTTTCCATTTTTTTTATCAATAAATAACCTATTGAGTTATAAACGATTTTGATCACGTGAGCAACACGTATTTAATCCCCTGTTTGAGTCATTCATTTTTCGAGCAGAAATTTGGTTCAAAACTCTCAATTTGACATTATTTTCTAAAAAATCTATTATGGAAAAAAAATGGGAAAATGAGTAGAATTAGGTAGTTTCTGAACAACACCTATTAGTTTCATGACAACAAACCTCTGAAGTCTTTTGGATTTAAGAACAGCTTTAAGCACATCTTTCATTTTAAAAATAATTAAATTTTGTACTTTTTAAAAGGTTAATGGCATATTTTAAATTTTTAACTTATATTATCTTAAAATTTAATATTTTTAAAATGCATTAAATATCATGCAGAACTGCAGTTTTGATTCTTTCTTCATTTATTTTCTGCTCTATGGATAGAAGAAAATCGATGGAAAAGAAATAGTAAAAAATTAGATGTGTCGGTGCACAGTCCAAAAGCCGTTTTTCAATAAATAAATAAATAAATAAATAAATTATACATATATAATTTTAATGTTTTAATGTAATAATAAGTTAAATTAGAAATACACATCACAATGGCGGGGAGGGGGGGGGGGTAAAATTATACGCGACTTGCTGTTTCAGAAAGGCAGTATTTATTTTTTTTTCCTGCTGTGTTACATCTAAAAATTCTGATTAAATCTCCAGTTTTGATCCTTTCTTAATTCATTTTTTGCTGTATGAGAGAATAAAACATATAAGGAGGGGTAAGTATGAAAAAAATAGATTCATGTGTAATCCATTGTCCAGACGGCGTTTTTGAAAATGAAGAATATAAAAAATAAATTAAATTAAACAACACACTTGACAAAGACAAGGGGGGGGGGGATATAAAAATTGTAAGTGACTGTTGCTGCAGAACATTAGTTTGTTTGTTTTTCTTTTTCTGAAGTATTGCGACCAAAAATGTAGTTTAGATTGTTAACTTTGATGCTTTCTTTAGTTTACTTTAATTCTGTGAGCAGAAAAAAAGTTCCGGGGAGGAGCCAGCCCCTGATGTAAAATTCTTATTTCACTTTTGACTTAATCAGCGGAGTGCGAAGGGGGCAGTTGTCCCGGGTGCGGAAACTTAAGGGGCGCCAAAATTATACTACCAAAGCCATTTTTTGGCCTATCATAAGAAAAAGTTGGGGTCGGGGCAGCCAAATTAAACCTTTGCCCGGGCGCACTCTCTCTTTTAGCACGCCATTGGACTTAATGTTTAAATATCAAGTAAAAATAGAAAATGTTTTTTTTCATCTACCTATGTATGTAAATTTTTATATAATGATATTAAAATAACAATTTTCCTTCACATTTTATCCAAGCTTAGGACTGGCAGCTATACGAATGCTGGCATCTTTAAAAATTGTTGCAGCCTTATTTTTTAACGTGCCAATATGTATTTATACTAATCAGGAAAGTCATTTTTAATATTTATTTTTGGTTGAATTTTAGAATTAAAGATATTCAATGCCACTTAAATCCGAATCTGATGAGTCGTTATTTCCAAAAATATCTTCGTCCAGGTCCAATTCAGTCTCACTTTCAGAGTCTGAACTGACAGTGAAAGAAATATTATCAACTTTTTGTTCTATAATTCCATCATTTTCCCAATATTCGTTTTCAATTCATTCTACTTTTTTTACAATATTTCTGCCATTTGTCTGCTGTAATGTTTTCAATTGCTTCCTCTGTAAGTTTTGTAAGAGTTTGTAAATTAAGTTCGGACTTGGTATTCCGGACTCTAATGTAACGCTTAATAGCAGCCCAAGCCAATTCAATTGGATTCATATCACAATGATAAGGAGGAAGCCTGATGACATCATGGCCGTGGCATTTTAACAATTCATCGGTACAAAATTTTTTTTAAACTGGTGCATTAGCAGATATGATTTCAAATAGCTCAGTTTTGCGCATGCTTTCATCAAAATTAATATTTTTTTTCTTTCAACCAATCGCACATAACTTTTTTCGTCGCATATTGTTTTGGCACTGGATCTAGAATTTGCGTGTGATAGGCTGCGTTATCCATACAAATGACGGATTTAGGTGGAATATCGGGAATCAGTTTTTCTTTCAGCCATTTTTGAAAATTATCATAATTCATTTGGCCATGATAGTCACCAGTAGCACTGCCAGCTTTAAATATTAATTGTGCGTTAGGCACAAATCCAGATTTGGATCCTGCATGCACAACTATCAAGCGATGTCCGACTCTTTCTTTAACAAAAGCACCAACTTTTTCATTTTGCCAGCATTTAGAGAATGCAAGATTAGTATCTATCCATGTCTCATCCAAATATACAATTTCTCTTTTCTCTTCTCTAAATTTTTTCATGTCCCTCAAAAACCGAAAACGCCATGCTATTATGTCAGCGCGTTCAACCGCTGCACTTCGTTGATCAGGACAACGTTTCCATTGGAAACCTATTTGATGTATAATTTTTCTTAACGTTTCTTCCTTCCATGGAAAATTTATTCTTTCCTTAACTACAGGAAGCAACGTGCGTTGTTACAAATGGCATTCTGTTTGACTTATAGAACTCGCCTATGATTTGTCTTATGACGCACAAGTCAAAATTATCTAAAACAGCATTTCTTTCGGACGGACGTTTACGGTGCTTTCCAGGTGTTGAAAGTTGCTCTGGATTGGCCAAAGCTTCTTTCTTTATCCTTTTAATTGTGTTGAGGGATACTCCAGTCGCAGCAGCAGCTCGCTTCTGTGCCTGACATAAAGGAAGCAAAAGTTTCTGAGCATTTGCTTTCTTCCCAAAAAAATCGGTAACTTTATGAATAATCATTCTTTCTTTAGAATGAATTGTTTTCCCTTTTGAGGACATGTTTGTAATAAAAAAATAATTGTTTTGAAAAAAACAGTTTAAAAATGGCGGGATAAATTATAAACGAGAGAGAAAATAAAACACAGCTAACCAAGAGAGGGAAAACAGGTTTCTGTCAAAAAATGCGCAGGTTATTAGCGCGAAACTTTTTTCATTGCAACCCTAATCCTTTGCGGGGAATGGTCGAATTGAAAACACGGGGTTATTTTCCCCTCCCGTATCACCTTGTACACCTTCTGTAAAGTCGACTCATCTAAGAGAGGGTGTTTCCCAAGTCTCATCTCGTGATGGGAGTATTCATTTAATCTATTTCTTAACCCTTTCCGGCACGGACAAAATCAGTAATAAAATGAGAAATTATCGACTGACACCGGAATTCACAAACGAATTTTTTAGATATTTTGAAATCCTTAACTTTAGCTTTTATTGTAAATGCAAAATTTTAGTAAAATATTACTGGTGCCGTTTGCAAGTTTGGAATTAAAATTAGGTATCCCAAACCGGGCACAGTGTGCCGGAAAGGGTTAAAGATTATTACTTATAGATTGCGAGGCGGCAGCACTGACAATTATCTCATCGAGTTCACAGCGGAAATTCCAGAATTAGTTATGAATAGATTCGCATATTAAAACACAATCGGTCTGCTAACTTATATTGTAATGGAAAACACCTAAAAACCCAATTTTAGGTTTATCATTGTGTTTTCTTCTAACCCAAAGGTAAGAAATCACGAAGCATTGGGCGCAAGAAAACACAAAGGTAAATATACGAGCCATCCGCTAAAATCGTATTTTTAGCTTTTTTTTCTATCAAGATATGACTTGGCAGATCGATTGCGTTTTAATATGCGATTCGATTAGTAACTAATTCAGCCATAAGCTCGATGAGGGGATTGTCCGTGCTGCCATCTACCGGTTTATTAAGAAATAAGGAAATGGATAATTAAAACAGTTTCACTTGAAAATAATTTCAGACATAGATAATCAGATTAAAGTTACATCCATCTTTATTTAAGACTCATTAAAGTGTCTGAAGATTTCAAAGTAGTTTTTAAACGTAGAAACTTTTTTAAAACAATGCCATTGATAATCCCAATAAAAGTATCAACATGTTAAAAATATTTAGACACCTAAAATTTCTTCCACTGAGATAAACTACTTTTACTCATCTTTTACAATACTGGGTAACAAAATGTTGTCCGATATTGATCGTAAAAGGCTAATTTTAGAATTAAAATCCATGATTTCCTTGGAGACTACCAGACTAGTAAAATAGACTTCACTTAATCCCATAAAGCAGGCATATCAAACTCGTTGACCATCGCGGGCCAAATTTAGCATTGTATACAGAGTCGCGGGCAACATTAAAAAATGTTAGTGAATTTTATTTTTTTCACACCGAATGAAACTAAACTTACAAATGAAAATACAATCTTGTAAAATAAATAAATATATAAATAATAAAATGAAAAACTGGAAAAATTTAAATAAGTCACCGTAAAAATTTTAATAAGTCACCATAAAAATTTAAATATAATACTTTGTATGTTAAATCATAATAGTACAAAAAAAAAAAAAAATGCAATATTAAATTTATTGCAATGATCTTAACTTTTCTTCTTTTAATTTTGTGATTGCTTCATTTTATAAAAGCCAATCGTTGTAGGAGCACAATTATTTGCATTGTAGATGTATTTTTTAAAAGTCAAACTTTATTCGGTCAAGCTTTTCAGAATCAAGTAAACAGATGTAAATTATGATCATAGTACTAACAATATGAAGTGTATATTACTATTCTGTGTTAATTGTACAGATTTTGAAAAAAATGTCAAGTTGGCACCATTGTAGCCACGACTAGCGAAAGTGTGTTTATACAAAGTGTATTTTTTGCATCAATCATGAAATAAATCAAGCATAGGGAAAATGTCGAAATTCCTTGGTGGGCCACAAATAAATTGCCGGCGGGCCAATTGTGGCCCATGGGCTACGTGTTTGACACGCCTGCCATAAAGCTTTGGAAATCTGTAAAAGCTTTTAAACAAATGCATGCTGGATGTATATTAAAACTATCCAAATTATTACTCTAGATTTCATGCATAATTTCACTATTGTCTACTCCCTTTTTCCGAAATAGTAAAAGAACTCAGTAATATATATACACTATATGGCGAAAGGTGGCCGGCAACTTGCGGTTTTTGAAATTTTGTTAAATATCTAGAAAAATACAGGAGGAATCATACTGAAATCAGGGTTTGCACAGTTCTACCACTAAATTTTAAGAATATTTTCGAAGTGTTTCACTGCAGAAAAATAGCGTAAAAACCGTGAACGAAGGTGGGAATTGCGAATGTTGTGGTTTTAAAATTAAATGTAGCGTTTCTTATTTTTAATAGTGGTGCCAGAGTCCTTGGAAATTCCAAGGATTGTACGAACCTTGTGAAATTCCATGTTTGTAAACATAATAATACAGGTCATACGTTTCCATTTTTTCTCGAAACTCCATCAGGAACCTAAACTAGTCGTTGGGGGCCACCGTAATACTTACCCATCATGGATATGTATATGAAAATAAAACATGTGAAACTATTTATACAATGCATTGCAATTCATAAACAAAATTTAAATATTGTTAATATACATAGTAATGCTATATTAAAGAACTGCTGATGTACCAATTTCGACAAATTATATAAAACGCCAAACTACTCAAGTAGTACCGAACTGCGTAAAAGAAACATCCTTATAACTCCAAAAAATAATAATTCTATTAACTAACAACTAACTGCGTCGTATTAAGCGTCTCATTCCCAATTAAAATATACTTCTGAATTGAAATTTGAATGAAATACAGGGTCATGAAAAATCAAAGAATGTGGAAAACAAGATTAAAAATATCTCGACAACTAATAATCCGATCGACTTCGTTCTATATGCAAAATGTGTGTTATTTTATTGCCGTTTACGTCCATTCCTTAGAACATGAAAATTCGAAAATTTTTATATACCTTTCATCAGAACGAATTTTTCGAGAGTCCGAAAAAAATAGTTCCGGATAATCGAGGTTGCTGATATTAAACAGGATTCGTCCCATTCTTACATACTAACTACATACAAAATTTCAAGTCTCTATCTCAATTTGTTCGGGAGATAGAGCGTTTACAGACAGACAGACTGACAGACAGACAGACAGACAGACAGACGGACGGCAAATTTTTTTTCTAAAAATATGTTTTTCGGAATCTTCACTATCTAAAACGTGTAAATCCGTCAAAATTTTTTTTTCGATTTTCAAACCGATTGCAGACTTACCCTATACTACGTATGATGGGTAAGTAACAAATCGAAAAAGAGCGAATATCTTTTGAATAACCTTGTTAGTACTAAAACAGCAAAAACATTCAATCTGTAGATTATGATTTAGTGGCTTATTGTAATAAACTGTGCTCATTTTTATATGGATAGTATGTTTACTCGTAGAGAAATTAAGGTTTTTATAAAAACACTCCCAAATATTTCCAAGTTTTTTGCTTATAATTTGCAGAGTTCTTAATATAAAAAAAATGCTATTTTTCGAAAATATGACAAAAAATATTTCACACAATATCCTGTAATCAGAATTTAAAAATAATAAAAATTGTATAAAAAATGAGCAAATTTACTAATTATTTTTTTCTTTGCGCATGAGTGAACGCTATCAAAACTTTATTTAAATATTATATTAGCTAAATGTATAGAGAAACTTTTGTGAAAGTTTCAAAAACATAATTTTAAAATTCTGAAAGTGATCGTCTTAAGAATAAGCTCAAAATTCGTTATTTACAAAATAAAGCAAAAAAAAAAAAAAAAAAAAAAAAAAAAAAAAAAAAAAAAAACATGAGGGGTTGTATCTATTTATCCATTAATTAGTGTCAATATAGAATACACAATATGACACGCACTACTGTATTTGGATAAAACCCCTCTTTTTTTGCTTCCTTTTGGGAACAATGGATTTTGAGCTTATTTTATAGACGATCACTTTCAGAATTTTCTAGCTATGCTTTTGAGACTTTCACGAAAGCTGCTCTAGATATTTACTTAACATAATATGCAAATGAAATTTTAATAGAGTTCACGCATGTGCAATGAAAAATTTCTAAGTAAACCTGCTCATTTTTGATACAATTTTTATCATTTTTAATTCAGATTATAAAGTATTGTGTACGGTTTTGTCTGTCATATTTTCGGAAAAGAACATTATTTTATATTAAGAACTCTGCAAATTATAAGCAAAAAACTTCGAAATATTTGGGACTGTTTTTATAAAAACTTTCTTGAAATTAGTCGAAATATCGATTTTCATTTTTTAAATTTTAATTGAAAGATTCTTTAATTGTGATTATATTCACACCTCATTTACACCTATAAGATTATTATAAATTATATTGTAATTTTTTTATTAGATCCAATGCAATTCTCCTTACAAATAAAACTTTTAAACTTATTTTTCGCCCTGTTCATATTTTTACAACTAGCTTGTTTAAAAAATACCAAGGCTTTGTTTTTCTAATTTAGATAGAGGTTTGAATTTTTTTACTTGTTCTCCATGGTGTATTTATTATTTTTGTGCATAGATTTATAATCCAAGTTCTTAGTTATTTTTTTAAATATTTAAATTGATTGTTTGTTGAATTTTCTTCATTATTAACTATACACGGGGGGAAAAATCAGATTAAATGTAAAATCATATACATCTAAAAATCCATGCTCAGTTTTATGTAGAAAATTCTAATGAATGTGGAAAAAATATACGAAACAAAAATATTCATATTTAAAAAAGAAGTTGAGATTTTTTTAAAGTTAATTTTTTGTTCATTTTAGTTTTTACAAGGTTTATATATATATATATATATATATATATAATTTTATTTAATTTTTCGTATTAAGTACCGTAAAATCGGGTGAATCGGAACTTTTTTCAATTTTAAGGTTAAAAAAAACAAGAACTAAGTTTTTAATTCTTTATTTTTTTACTAGAAAATTTGGTCTTGTTTTGTTCTTTGCTTTTTAAGCAACACCGTAACATTTGTTACTGTTCATATATATATATTATTTTTTTAATGGTGTTCCGATTTATCCCGCAGATAGGGGTGAATAGCAAGGATGAGATTTCCGCTTTTTTGCACACCAGTAAAATCTTAGAGAAAATGCTATATTATTAAATCGGAACATTTTTGTGATTTAAAATAACAAAATTTTCTCTAAGATTTTACTGGTGTCCAAAAAAGCGGAAATCTCATCCCTAGAATAGGAACAAATGTTATAATCGTTATTTATTCCAATTCAAACTTTAGTAGGGTTAATAAAAATAAGTAATAATGATAATGTAGGAATAGGAACACGTAGTTACTATCAAACGAAACCTTTATTTTATATACAAGTAAAGATATGCCTTTTTAAAAATTAGAAAACAACTTTGAACTCAAGAAAATTAAAATTTATTCTAAGAAGTTGTAATAGAAATGCAGAAGTTGGAATTTAATACAAATTAAACCCCATTCTGTGTAATCCTTTATAGTAGTCATTGGGTAAGTGAATCTATTGAATAGCCCCAATCGCTGCATGTAATAATATGATCTACTCGCACGCCCTCCTCCCCAGTCCGTAATACTGTTTGCATTCCTCTCTTTTTTAATTGGTTTTCCATTTTGAGATGTTTGTGTATGGTGGATGTCAGACAATAATTCTGTGAAATTTTCTTAGTAATTAGCCATTTTTAAATTCTTCTTTTGTGTGTTCCATGTCTTTTGGATTGGGGGTTGACTTTTTAGTTTAACTAAGTTCTTGGCACCTTTAAACTCTGCAAGTAATTAGAATAAACAAATTATTGTTAAAATACATCTTCATACATATTTTTTCAGATATTACATAAAACTATTAATGTATAAAAAAATAAATCATGAGAGAAAACGTGTTCCAATTCACCCCGTAAATCTTAAACCTCTGATGTTATAAGCCATTTTTCACTTTTTCCATCTGTAGTTTTATAAATAAGTAGAATTTAATACAGCATATCGTTTACAGGTCTATCATTAATTAAAAATCCTTACTCTTGTGTTTAGAATACGAAAAATACTGCAGTTACATACAAAGTTTTGAAGACGTTGAAAATATGAGGTTTTGGGGATCCACTTGCAGTTTTTTTGTATACCTCTGTAGAGGTGCCAACATGACAAAACGGAATTTCCCAACTCTTAATGTTATTACCATCTTATAAAAAAATTGCCAACTAAAAATATCATCACATATATTTATAATGAATTTATGTGTATGACCGGGAAGTTTCGTTCCTATTCACCCCACTGTTCCTATTCACCCTATTTTACGGTATTGTGTAACCTATATTACAGCATTCAAAATTGAAAACATGGTTTCAAAGGTACTGTGCCTCCTTAATCTAATAACCATTTAATATATGCATTTTGTAAAAATAGAGTTTTCTGAAACGAGCATGAAAAGAGCCTTTTGCGAAAAAGTTTTGTAACTTTAAAAAGCAACGTTCACCTAGAATGACTTATGTGAATGAATACAATGAATACAGATTTTCAGTATAGTAAAACATATTTTACTTAATCCCATAAAGCTTTCGTAAGCTGAAAAACACTAAGAAAAAAATTTAAACTGAAAAGACGAAGAAAATAGCAGATTATTTTTTATTTGATTTTCGTATCTTATAATGTAATTTTTTTTGTCATTATTTTTTCCGTCTTCTAAACTAGTACTTAAGCTTGGATAAAATACTAGAAAACCGGGAAATACAAGAAAACTCGAAATAGAAACAAAATAATTGGAAGATTTTTTTTTCTTTTATATTAATGTTTTGTTGCTGTTGTTGTGTTTGGTTTGTTTAGAATTGATTCAGGATTATTGTGCAATTCTTTTACAATGGATACTTTTAGCTCATTGGTAGATAAAAACTGATTAATATTACTGTGGTGGTTACTCGATAACCCCTCACATATTTTTATTTTAATTCAATTGTATTAACTATTTTATTTCCTATCATCTCTTTTTTATTAATGTTCTCAATTTAAAATATTATTTCGATTTCGTTTCCTTTGATATCTTCCCCTGTAAATTTTTCTTCCTCACGTAGCTTATCGAGTGTTCTAAAACGGTAAAATCTTGTTTGAATTCATTCCTTCCGGTTTAAAAAGCTTCTAGAAATTTCTCGATTGTTCGATGGGTGGTTACTTCCGTTTAATCTGGCCCTCCCTTTGGCCTATCAAATTAAATTCCACAAGTGACGTGATTTAAGCAGTTAAGTGCCTGGCCACCTTCTTTGGCTTTCCTTCTTTAGGTGTATTATCATTTTTTTCTTTATTAAATTCATATTTCCCTATTCTTGACACGTAGCTTGGCCTCTTTTTCCTCGCTTTCCCCATCCTAACGTTGCCAACTTGGCGTATTCCGGGTTTGCGGTAACCCTTTATTTTTGCTCTCCCCTCTCTCTGCGCCGCGAGTTCAGTTGAGCTGATGCTGCACTGCAAGATGGAACGTAAGCCTCCGAATCGTCGTTCTGCTGCGAGGATCAGTGCACCTCTGCCGCTGCGATCTAATCCGTTTGGCCATTTTCTATGCCGGCCACTCAAAATGTTCTCTTGGCTTTTTTGAGAATCAATTAATCTTTTTCATATGTGCTTCGTCGTAGTTTTAAAAAAGGGCTCTCTTCAATTTATTCAAGTTCCTCCAGTTATTTCCATATTGTCATTATCAGTGAAATCAATCTTTTCCTCCGAAGATAATGCAAAGAATATTCTTCTTACTTAAAATATCACAGCTTGTTCCTTTTCGATTCATGATAAATCGCTCATACGCATAAATATGATTATCCTTGCATAAACGGGATCCCCACTGGAAAGTATTGAATATCTCTTTGTGATTCAAGCGTATTCTTTATTGAGTTGATATTGTTTGATATTCTAAAAATAATTTATTCTTCAGATCGTTAAAAAATGATCGATCATGTTGTCAAAGTGAATACATATAAATAAAGAAAAATTATGTGAAAAGTATATCTACTCCTATATATTATCCTTGTGAAGCATTTGTACGAAATGAATAATTATATATTTACAAAAAATGTGCATGAAAGAGAATATATGTTAAAAATATAAAGTCATGACGTATTTCACAAATAATTATAAATAAAAATTTTTGTTCTTCAATTTTTTTTTCATTTGATTTGTCCCAAGTTAATTTATTCGTCGTCTGGAATATTTCTTCATTTGCCAAGATTCCAGGTAACATTCTTCTTATTATTTTATATTTTTCTTTTACAATCTACTTTGAGTTATTATTATCATAGTTAAAGAATTACTACTAAGAACTATAAAGGTTACCTTTTGTCATGTTCTTTTATTACGGGTCTTTTGCTGGTATTCATCCAATGCAATGTATGTCTACCCACTAGTATGATCACTTGGCCTATTTTAGATGAAACAAGAAATAAGTGTTCTCATCTCTCTTCTCCCAAACATAACAATTACCAAAAATTTTGCGACTTAATGCACCCCAAAGTTTTTATTTAGGGTTGAAGTCTGGTCTGCGACTGGCCATGACAAAACATGAATTTTTCTTTTTTAAATCATCGCTGGGCGGATTTAGACAAATGCAAGAAGCATTGTCCTGTTGAAACATCAAGTTAGTTCCACCTAAAAAAGGTCCAAACGATATCAAATGATCACATAACATAACCTGATATTGCACAGAATGCATACGTCCCAAAATTCGGGTTAAATCGTACTAAACATCATGACTAAAAGTTCCTAAACCGTTACTGATCCTTGGGTGGTCTTTTAATTTCTCAACAATCACCTGTTTTACGTTTTTTTTTTAAGAAGATTTTAATGAAATTTAACTTAAATTTTAATATAGCAATCATAAATAAAACGTTCTACGATCAATTTTATGTACACAAGCTAAAAATATGCTAAAATGCTAAAATATGCTAAAATATGCTAAAATATGCTAAAAATATTAAGTCTTCTTCTTCATACGTTACCCATTCGTTAGCTGTCTTAGAAATTATTAACGCACTGTAGTTTACCTTTCAAACTTAATATGCAGAATGCTTTTAAATAAAAATGTAGCAGTGTTGCCAGATCAATCAAGCAATCTTATCTTTTAAAAAATATATATCATGCAAAAAAAATCAATTTTATTAAAGCAATTCATTTTATATTCCTTTTTAAAAGTTAGTTATTAAACTCTACTTTTTATTCTGATACTTTTTATTTACTTGTAAGTCCATTTTATGGAATTAAATGTTTAACAACTTATCATCCGAAAGACATGAGATGAGAAATACAATATCAAATTTAATGTAAATCAACGAATGTAAAAAATTCCATATCATCTCTTCTTCTTTAGAAGTTTACCAATTCATTAGTGGTCTTAAAATTTTTTCGCACATGATAAAGATCTGCCAAGTTCCCCGAATTTTTGAACACAGGTATTTTAATACAGAAAATATTGTATAATTTAATTTGAACATTTCGGCTATTTATGAGAACAACATTTTCTGTAAAATAATAGTAGAGTGAAAAAACCGCAGACTTAGAAAGTATGACTGTATTTTATTTTAATTTTAGAAATAAAAAAGATACTTAACCACTTAATCCGAGAGTACACGCGCCAGTCTTTTTGACCCGGAATGCGAATGATTTTTGCAAAAGTAACCTTCAACTTATTGTATCGCAAAATTTGTAAGGATTGTCTCCGCCTAATTAAAATGATGGTTATAATTTCATTTTATTGGTGACAAAGTTCAAACCATTTCTACCTTGAGTAAGCGCGTGTTCTCCTGGGATAACTGATCTATATTTTTCAAAAAAAAAAAAAAAAAAAAAAAAAACTTTCAAATAATGTATAATTTTTCGTGTCTTTTAAAAAGTTTTTATTTTTTTATCACCTATTTTTCATACCAGAAATTTTTTACCTAATTGATTCAGAAAAATACCCGAATTTAATAATACAAAATTTACAATAAAATTTTACTGGTGAGAAGAATAAATCATGCTTGGAGTAAGAATGCCCCATTTGGTTCGGGCAAATCATGATTGGCGATAACGCGTTGCCCAGACGACGTACGGGCATGTGGTTAAAAGCAACGAAAACTATGTTAATTTAACCCTTTAACAGACAAAGCATTTTCAATGTTAAGATGTGGAAATATTTGAATGACGCCGGTAATTGCAAACAGATATATTTGTAAATACGAAAAAGTGATTTTTCATATGCATTATAAAATGGATTTTTTAAAATTAAAATTTGCCGTGTTGTTGTTGGAATTAAAATTTTGTAGTTTCGTGGAGCAAACAATCAACATTAAAGGGTTAAAGCTTCACTCCAGTATCATTTTATTAGAGAAAATATTGTTCCGTTATATCACAAAATTGTTCCGATTAAATGAAATAATAGTTTCTCTAATAAAATACTGGTGTCCCAAAACGCAGGAATCGCATCTTTGATAATTAACAATTTAAAAAGACATTGCTGATATACATTCTGCAAGTTTTAAAAACAGATTTCTTGTTTTTTAATATCAAACTTGTAATAACTTGTTGAATAAAGCTCATTCAATCATAAATAAATTCCCCGAGGAAATTAATTAACGCGCATCTTCTTTAAAATTTTAATATTGTTATACATTGATCGCATGCAGCAAATTTTAGAATTAAAATGAAAGCTTTTATGAAACAGGATATCTCTTGGGATTTGCTTGGGGACTATCGGGTTAGTAAATAGCGCTTTACTTAAAACTTTGTATATCTAGAAATTGTTGTCAAAAATGCAAATAGCGCATAACGGTTGCTAGATTTGTCTGCATTTTAAATCAATATAAACAAGGGATCGCTTCAGATTTTATCTCTCAAAATAGGATTGTTTATTCAGTTGTTTAAAAAGGATACATGCTGTATTAAAATATGACAGTATATAGAGATTAATTAAGTGTTTGTATTTCATATTCTTTCTCTCAAAAATTGGGCAAATTATGGATTGTAATGAGCACATATTACTTGTAAAGGTCTATTAATGTCCTATGATGTTAAATCTATCAACAACAAATAAATAAACGGCTTCTTAATCCTTTGTGGCCAGAGCAAATTCTTTGAATGTTGAAATTAATGGCTGACACCGGAATTTGAAAACAACTTTATATGTAAATATAAAAATAGTGATATCACGAAAATTCAATAAACTGAAATATATTATACCGAAATTCCGGTGCATATGTGGCGTTTTGGAATTAACATTAAATGGTTTGATAGATACACTATCTACCAATAAGTGTTTGAGAAATTTCGATTTTTGACACTTTCTCAAATATAAACTTGTCGGATTGTTCTGAAACTTCAGGATTATGGAGATTATATATGACCTCATATTTATCAACATCCATTTGATAAGCAGGGCAATTAGGGGGTCGACAAAAAATTAAAGAATAAAAGCTCTTTTTCTTTTCTATCACAGGTGTCAAGATACTTACTAGCAGCAATATTGTATTAGATATTGTATTCATTAAATAGTACCAATTTTTCCCTAAAAGTCAGTTAATAAAAAATGTCAATTTGTGGAGAATCCCTTATAATTCAGCCGTTTTTAGAGAGCAATGTAAAAATAGCTTACTTAAAACAATGATATCTTTTTGAATTTTCATGATATTTGATTACATTTTTTTATAAGTTACTTTATAGAATTGACTATTAAATGATGTAAAAGAATCGATTTTATTGTTCGCGCATGCGCAGAAAAAAATTATTTCACATAACTACTCATATTTCATAAAATATTTAATATATTTATATTCCAATTGCGCTGTATTTTTTCTAATAGATTTTGCCAATATTTCTGAAATTTGCGATAAATTTGGTCAAAAACCGTGCATGATATAAAGAAAAAACATACCAGAATTTTTTAATTTTTTTTTAAATCACTTTTCTCCATGAATATACATGCTATTCTTACAAAAATAAGTGTACATGTTGTGCAGTATCCACATATTTGTATTCTGCAGCGATAAATCGTTTCGTGCATTTTCATGTACAGGGTGATCCCAAATATTTCTGTTATTCTTTAATTTTTTGTAGGTCCCCTAATTACCCTGCTTATCAAATGAATGTTGATAAATATGAGGTTAAACATAATCTTCATAATCCTGAAGTTTCAGAAGAATCCGACAAGTATATTTTTAAATATTTCACAAAATGTCAAAAATCGAAAATTTTCAAACCCTTTTTGGTAAATAGTGTATACCACTGCGCTGCAAGGGGTTAAAACTACGAATTAACCACCTCCCTGATTTATGCCCGTATGTCGTATCTACATCGTGAATTTGTCAATCATGATGTGCCCGCACCACATTTTACGGTCATCCATATTTCAATACGTTATTTATTATTCCCACGAGTAAATTTTTAATACAAATTTTGTATTATTAAATATAATTAATTTTTATTATATTATGCTAAAAATTTCTGTTTTGAAAAATCGGTGATAAACAATTAAAAGTTATGTAAAAGACATGAAAAAAATTGGCATTATTTGAAGATTTTCAAAAATATTGATCAGTTACGTGGTTACATGTATATCAAAATAATGAAATTTTAAAAAAGAAATTGAAAAAAAAATCATAAATTAGGCAAATTAAGTTATTGGATAAGGGCCTTGAACACGCATCTTAGCCACGTATGTGCTTGAATAAGTGGGTTAACCCATTGTGGCGCAGTGGTTTCATAGATATCCCACTTAATTTTAATTCCTAAACGCCACATTGGCATCGGAATTTTGTTTAAAAAAATTACTGTTTATTGAATGCGTGAACAATAGCGTTTTCTTATTTACAACTAAAGTTGTTTTCAATTTCCGGTGTCAGTTATTAATTTCAACACTTAAGCAATGAATTTGCCCTGCGCCGCAAAGGGTTAAACTGGTAAGCAAAGTTTTTAATCCTATAAATATAACTTAATTAATTGCATCGATAAAATTCAATATGTTAAAAGGTTTATATTTGGTTTAAACCGTATGCTCCAGCGTGACTATCGCGCAGTTCTCTTTTAAATTATCAGATTTCATGTTTTTATGCGCAATTATTATTATTATTATTTGAAAAAAAAGGGGGTACTTAAAAGCAATAAAAAATATCCAGTTTAAATTAGTTGTGACTAAAAGAATTTTCTTTATTTAGAAACATTTATTAACATTTTATTAACATTTTAGAAACACAATATTGATATAACATTTAAATTTTTAAAAACAGATATTTTGGGGAAAAACCAAAAAAATCAAAATTGTAACTTGTTGAATAAAGCTCATTTGCGCCTAAATCCGATCACAGGAGAAATTGGCTTACGGACATCTTTTAAAAACTTTCAATAATGTTAGATATTGATCGTATAGAGCTAATTTTAGAATTATAATGAAACTTTTACGAAACAGGATGTCTCTAGGAATTAGCTAGAAGCTACCCGGTTAGTAAATAACGCTTTACTTAAAGCTTTGTATGTCTAGAAAGCGTTGTAAAAAAATTTAAATTGCGCATAAAAGTTGCTATATTTGTCTGCAGTTTAGATCAATATAAACAGGGAATTGATTTAGATTTTATGTCCCAGAATATGAGTACTTATATTATTTCTTTAAAAGCCCATATATATTATGTTAAAATGTGACAGTATGCCTATATGAATTAAGTGTTTGTATTTGAGATCCTTTCTCTGTAGAATTGGGCAAATTACGGATTGTAAGGAACATGTATTAAGTGAAACGATCAAACAATGTCCAATAATGTTATATTCACAAACAAAAAATAAATAAACTTTTTTTTTAAATTACGAATTAAATATCTGCCGATATAATAAAATTTTGAAGAAGAAATTTAAAAAGAAAAAAATTAACAAGTTAGACATGTTAAATCACAAGATAAGGACGTTGTACGCGCAACCTAGCCAAGAATGTGTTTGAATAATTGGGTTAAATTGCTAGTTTGCAAAGTTTTGAATCCTATAAATCTAATTTAACCAATCTAGACCTATCGATTTGTGTCTGTAAGAAAAAAAAATATATAATGCTAAAAAAAACACCGGAATTGTAACTTGTTGAATAAAGCTTATTTGTGCGTTCACAGAAGAAACTGACTTAAGCATGTATTTTAAAAAGTTTCAATAATTTTGGATATTGATCGCATAGAGCTAATTTTAGGCTTAAAATAAAAGCTTTTACGAAACAGGATATCTCTTGGGATTTGCTTGAAGACTACTATGTTAGTAAATAAACGCTTTAATTAAAGCTTTGTCTGTCAAGAAAGAGTTGCAAGAAATGTAACCTGCGCATAAAATTTCCTAAATTTGTCTGCAGTTTAGATCAATACAAACAGGGAATTGCTTCAGACTTTATCTCCCAGAATATGTTTACTTATTCTATTCCGTTAAAAGCATGTATATTATGTTGAAATATTGCAGCATGTAGATGAATTAGGTGTTTGTATTTTAGATTCTTTCTCCCAGGAATTGGGTAAATTACGGCTAGTAACGAAAGCATAATTGTTACTTTCAATAATATTAAGTCTATTAAAAAAGGAATAAAAAAACAGTTTTTCAAATTACAAAATAAATACCTGTCGAAATAACGAAATTTCGAAAAATAAATTGCAAATAAATAAATAAATAAATAAATAAAATTAAAAATATAATAATAAATAAAATAAACACATTAAAATGACTACACAAGGATGTTGTACACGCAACCTAATCAAATTATGTGTCCGAAAACTAGGATTAAATTGCCATGCAATTTCTTTAAAAATTCTATAAATGTGAAATCGAGCTATAATTGCATCGAGCTATTTGAACATTAAATAGCGCTTAAAATAAGTATTTGATTTAAACTCTATGTTCCAGCTGTTTAGCATTCATTTCCCTTTAGAAACAGCAATAATTACCAAATAAAATTATTACTTACCCATCATACGTAGTATAGGGTAAGTCTTGCAATCGTTTTGAAAATCGAAAAAAAATTTTTGACGGATTTACACGTTTTAGATAGTGGAGATTCCGAAAAACACATTTTTAGAAAAAAAATTTTGCCGTCCGTCTGTCTGTCTGTCTGTAAACGCTCTATCTCCCGAACAAATTGAGATAGAGACTTGAAATTTTGTATGTAGTTAGTATGTAAGAATGGGATGAACCCTATTTAATATCAGCAACCTCAATTATCCGGAACTATTTTTTTCGGACTCTCGAAAAGTTCGTTCTGATGAAAGGTATATGAAAAATTTCGAATTTTTTTGTTCTAAGGAATGGATGTAAAAGGCAATAAAATAACACACATTTTGCATATAGAACGAAGTCGATCGGATTATTAGTTGCCGAGATATTTGTAATCTTGTTTTCCACATTCTTCGATTTTTCATGACCCTGTATTTCATTCAAATTTCAATTCAGAAGTATATTTTAATTGGAAATGAGACGCTTAATCCGACGCAGTTAGTTGTTAGTTAATAGAATTATTATTTTTGGAGTTATAAGGATGTTTCTTTTACGCAGTTCGGTACTACTTGAGTAGTTTGGCGTTTTATATAATTTGTCGAAATTGGTACATCAGCAGTTCTTTAATATAGCATTACTATGTATATTAACAATATTTAAATTTTGTTTATGAATTGCAATACATTGTATATATAGTTTCACATGTTTTATTTTCATATGAATGGACCACGATGGGTAAGTATTACGGTGGCCTCCAACGACTAGTTTCTATTCGAACCAGAAATTTCTTTTTAAAATAAATATAATTTGTACCATTGATTTATCTTCTTAGAGTTAAAGAAATAAGTAAAACAAATTGCAATAAAAATTCCGGTGTAAATTTTTTTTTTTTTTAATATTTGAGTAAAATTTAAAGTCGTTATAGTGTTTAACCCTTTATCTATCGACGGTACTTATAAGTACCATTAAATTTACTAGTTTAAAAAAAATAACATTTTAATCAGTTGTAGTACTGTTTAGAGTGAGTTACCGATACATTATTTTATTCTGTTCCAAAACCATTATTGGTTATACAAAACAAAAATATTTTTAAAAGGATGATTTCTTTTGGCTTTGTATCTTTTCAGCTTTCTTGGCACTGAGGGACGAGGATGGAAATTTTTCAATTCGGAAATATTTCTATATTGTAACAACATCATATTTGTACATTTCATAATTCTAGAAAATACTAAGACAACAATTTAAAATAAAATAGTTGAGTGGGGTTATAAATATTGCACAAAATCCCTGTAAATTTAAATTTAATTAATCCTTCAATCCTTCTAAAATCCCTCAAAAATTCATTAAATGATTATGTAAATCTTTTAATTTAGTTTAAATAATTAATAGCCCAGTCATTTTAGCAAAAATAGGGGAAAAAATTAGAACAAAGCTGGATTTTTGCATAGGTGCTAGTTAGGTTATGTAGTTAAAAATACTAAAAGTCCCCATCGATCCGATGTGAGCTTTCGCCACCAGGGGGCGCTAAAGAGCTTAAAAATCATTTTTTTGTGAATATCTCACGAACAATGGCATTTAGAGAAAAAAGGTGAATTACAAAGTTGTAGATAATTTAATTTCCTATAAAAAGTGTTATTAACATTTGTTTGTCACGTTAACCCTTCCCTGTCAAAAATATAAAAAAGTGAACATATTTGAAAGTAAAATTATAAAAATACAAAAAATCTGCTCCTACGTTTAACAAAAATTATGTAAACAGATCCATAATTCTCACCTTTGAATTGGGAAAGTGAATAAATAATATACATTTATGCTTATTTCCACACCACTCTTGAGGTAAATCACTCAGTGCGTTTTTTTTATTATTGTGGTTTCCTCCATAGGCATATTCCAGTTATAGTGACTGGCTTAATCCAATTTCAGTCGTTTAACTGCTTTAGTAATTCTTTGCACTGCTTCAATTTCTACACTCGATTCAGATTCGTCATTATCTGTATTTATTTCTTTCGTTGTTGTGCTGCTTTCAGTATTCTTTGTTTGCCTTTCGATATCATCACTGAATTCAGAAACAGCGCTTCTCTCCTCCATTGCAGTGGGCAGGATACTGTCAATATTTTCCTCGTCTTCAAATTCAATTTTACTTGTATTATGAAATGAAACTCAGCAGCAATTTATGCAAATATCAGAACATTTCAATTCCAATTTTTCGGCATCCACATGCTTTTCCACATCCTTTAGAGCAAGTGCAAAAAATGTATTCAATAATATTTTTTGGTGCTGGCGGTAAGGTAGCAGGAATTGGAACCAAATTAGGTGCATTTTGCAAGCCCCAGTTCTCAGGAAGTAAGTTTATTGCTCAATCAGTACTTGATGATAAATACGTAAACTGTATAATCTAGCTGCATCTTTGGTAAGCGGGAACAGTAAAAGGCTTTTTTTTTACCAACAGCAAATTTTTTCTTGAAACATACATAACGGTATTTGTTCAGAGAAATTTCTGCTTTACTACCGTATAAAGCTAGAAAAATAGTTTTTCCTGCCTTCAAATTATGATACTTGATCACTTTTAAAAATGCTGGCAGCTTGTATGTTATGATCTTCTTCCTTTTTCAAAAATTTTGCTAACGATATTTTACCTTTCCCAAACATTGCTGATGATGAGTTACAACCTGAAAAAGTGTGGAAGAACAATATATCATCTTTCAGAACAGCATCATTGTTAAGAATGTGCGATGAATACAGGATGGTTACAATTCGTCCTCTTCCAGGCTTAATAAAAAAATCTCTACCTCTGGAGGTGCTAAAGCAGTCAACAATACGAGCAAGTCAACATCATCGCCAACAACAGTAGTAAGCGCACCAGACTTTGCTACTTCAATAGTGTTAACAGTTAGTAAGCATCATCTTCTGCTTGTTTCGCTTCGAAACCATTCTCCATAAATTTCTCCATAAACATAGATATGAGACATGTCTTATGTTAATGATTAGATAAAAAAAAAACGCGATACTTTGGAGCTTTCTTTTTTTCCTTCTGTAAAAAATCTTCGTCTAATGTATCAGAATATAACAAACATTTTCCCTTAAATTTAAACAACGGACTATCATTTCTCAATTTTTCCTTCAATGGATGATTAATTTGTGCGTACGTTGATCTTTTTTTCTGCAATAGATTTATTGTATGATTTAATAGAATCCTTTCGTGAATAATTTTTCTTACTCTTTGAATGAACTGTAAATTCATTATTGTTTTAACTATTTCTTCAAATATTTTTCACTTATGGTCATCTCTTTCCGAAGTTGCTGTCACAATGGACTTCAGTCGCTTTTTTTTCTATTTTTACATAATCTTTCGAAACACAGTCCTCATCTCATGCAAGATGAACTATTTTGTCAATCTCCATTTTTCGCTCAGAATCAGCAATTAAGAAAGAGTCATTTTATACTATCATAACTAATTTAAAATTTTCTACAACATGCGTTGAAAATAAAATTATTCCCTTCCTAAAATCTCACAAAGAATAAATACTTCGTTCAATAAATTAGGATGATTTCATACTAGCGAAATGAGCACCAAATGAAAATAAAACATTGGTAAGTACTTGTACGTGGTACATTTCGACAAATGCAAAGTGAGACATCGTACTGGTCAATGACTATTCGTCACCTGAGAATATATACAGTTTTATCTGTGTTTTTGAAAATATTGACTTATCTATATAGAAAGGCTCTATTTGTATCTATGAAGGCATTTTTGCATCAAAATGATGTTATATATAATTTACATATAACCGTACAATTATATTACGACTTATTTTAATCGAGAGATACAAATAGAACATTTCTATATCGATAAGTCTATTTTTTTCAAAAACACAGATAGAACCTTTTTATTTTCAGGTGAAGTATTGCAAAAGCGCGCGAAAACGCCATACAGACAATGGGGGAGAAATGGGGGGGAATCGAAAGTTGTTTAGTATTTGTTCTTCCTCTTCGCCGCGTTATGTTTGTTCTTGCACATTTTTTCAATAATGTTTACTTTATCTTAATTTATGGCAGGGAAGGGTTGGTGTGACAAAAAAATGTTAATGACACTTTTTGTAGGAAATTAAATTATCTACATCTTTGTAATTGAACTTTTTTGTCTAGATGCCATTGTTCGCGTCCATATATTCACGTAAAACCGATTTTCAAGCTCTTTAGCGCCCCCTGGAGGCGGAAGCTCACATCGGATCGATGGGGACTTTTAGTATGTTAAACTACATACCTTAACTAGCACCTATGCAAAAATCGAGCTTTGTTCTAATTTTTTCCGCTATTTGCAAAAAAAAAGGTGCTAAAATGACTGGACTATAACGTAAAATGCTTTAGAATGTAAAATTTTCCTGAATTCATAATTCGGTATACAGGGTGTATCTAAACTACTGGGCAAAACTTTAAGGGGTGATAGTACACATCAAGACAAACAATATTAAATGGGAAACTGAGGGTCCCAAACGTCTTCGGAAAAAGATAGGCGCCATTAAAGTTTAGGGTCCAAAATTTCAAATAACCATAAAAAACTGAAAAATTAGTCGATTGATTTGCGGTTTTCACTAAAATTTTTCTTTAGGTCAGCATTTTCTTGAAAATAAATTATAAAGATAAATTTCAAAAAATGCCGATAGAGGGCGCTTTAGACTTTGGAGTAACGAACAATTATTTTTTGCCGTTATTTTTCGCATCTCGTTAAATGTTTTCGGAAGCTTAGGTATAAACTTAAATTTTGAGATCGAAATCTGAATAGTTGGGGCGTGGTTAAGTAGCGCAAACTGAACTGTGTTTAGAGGTTCAAATTTCAAATGATTATAAAAAATGGAAAAATTAGTCGATTCTTTTGTAGTTTTTTCTAAAACTACTCTTTAAATCAGTATTTTATTCAAAATAAATTTTAAAGATGAATTTAAAAAAATGCCGATAGAGGGCGCTTTAGACTTTGGAGTAGCAAACAACTATTTTTTACGGTTATTTTTTGCATCTCATTAATTTTTTTAGAAGCTTAGACATAAACTTAAATTTTGAGATCAAAATCTGAATCGTTGGGAGTGGTTATGTAGCGCAAGCTGAACTGCGTTCAAGGGGGGGGGGGGGGGAGTTCAAATTTCAAATGATTATAAAAAACGGAAAAATTAGTCAATTCGTTTACGGTTTCCGCTAAAACTATTCTTTATGTCAGTATTTTCTTAAAAATAAATTTTAAAAATAAATAAAAAAAAAAAATGGATAGAAAGCACTTTAAACTTAAAATTAAAGAACAACTATTTTTTACCGCTATTTTTTTTATCTAATTAAATGCTTGCAAAAGCTTAGACTTAAATTTTGAGCTCAAATTCTGAATCGATGGGAGGGGTTAAGAAGCGCATATTGAACTGTGTTCAGGAGTTGAAATTTAACCCTCCCTCCCCCCTCAAACACAGTTCAATTTTGCACTACCTAATTATTCCCAACGATTCAGATTTTGAGTTCAAAATTTAGTCAGCTTTTGCAGGCATTTAATCAGATTTAAAAAATAACTGTTAATAATAGTTGTACGTTACTCCAAAGTCTAAGGCGCCCTCTATCGGCATTCTTTGAATTTTATTTTTAAAATATATTTTCAAGAAAATACTGACATAAAGAATAGTTTTAGCGTAAATCGTAAACGATTCTACCAATTTTTTCGTTTTTTATAAACATTCGAAATTTGAACCTTCCCTCCCCCCCTTCAACACAGTTCAGTTTGCGCTACTTAACCACTCAAAGATTTAGATTTTGATTTCAAAATTTAAGTTTATGTCTAAGCTTCTAAAAAAGTTTAATGAGATGCAAAAAACAACCGTAAAAAAATAGGTGTATGCTACTCCAAAGTCTAAAGCGCCCTCTATCGGCAATTTTAAATATTCATCTTTAAAATTTATTTTGAATAAAATACTGATTTAAAGAGTAGTTTTAGAAAAAAAAAACCCGCAGAAGAATCGACCAATTTTTCTGTTTTTTAGAATCCTTTGAAATTTGAACCTCTAAACACAGTTCAGTTTGCGCTACTTAACCACTCCCAACTATTCATATTTCGATCTCAAAATTTAAGTTTATATCTAAGATTCCGAAAAAACTTAATCAGATACCAAAAATAACGGCAAAAACTAGTTGTTCGTTATTCCAAAGTCTAAAGCGCCCTCTATCGGCATTTTTTGAAATTTATCTTTATAATTTATTTTCAAGAAAATGCTGACATAAAGAATAGTTTTAGTGAAAACCGCAAATCAATTGACAAATTTTTCCGTTTTTTATGTTTATTTGAAATTTTGGACGCTAAACTTTAATGGCGCCTATCTCCTTCGGAAGACGTTTGGGACCCTCAGTTTCCCATATAATATTGTTTGGCTTGATGTGTACTATCACCCCTTAAAGTTTTGCCCAGTAGTTTAGATACACCCTGTATAAAGGGTTAAAATAAAAGTAATTACCAAATAACAATATTTCGATTCGAGCAAGATTTTTCTGTCTACAATAAGTTAAATGTGGAGCATATGTTAAATAATTGCCGAAACGTCCGTGAAGGCTTACTTTAAAGACACGAAATTTTTTGGATTCTGTCTGTCTGTCTGTCAGTCTGTCAGTCTGTCTGTCTGTTCCGTGATAACTGACGTAAAAAGCATTCGATTGGCTTGAAATTATGTGGGTATGTTAGTGAGACACTGGGATTAAGCTGTATAGTTTTTTGTTAGATTTGATTCATTCGTTCGGAAGATATAGAATATTTTTTTCGCGCAATAATGCTTTTCTATAGCAAATCCAATGATTTTCATTTTTTCCCCTGAGAGAAAATGACACATTTGATTAATGGAATTCAATGATAAATGAATACTAAAATTTACCAGTTAAATTATTCGTATTATTTTGAAATTTTGTCAACGCATTTGTCAGATTTTTAAAATTATTACTGTAAATTTTGGAGATTTTTTATAAATGTGTTCCAATAATATAAACTGATTTATTTTAGAGATTTACTTACTTGAAATGTATTTATTTCGTTTTCTTTATTTTCTTTTAATGGTTGCTAAGCAACCATTCATCTTAATCCTTATCCTTATAAAGTTATAAATTTGAAAGCGTGTACGAAAATTTAAATGAAGCCAACATCAAAACTTATGAATTAATTAATGTCTTTGTATCTTTGCGTATAAATATAGCATAGCCCATAAAAAAAACATAGGCTATGTTTTATTAATTTTATTCAAATATTTTCCTTAATAATTCAAAATTTCCTTCTTTTTCATACAGAATCAATAGGGATTGTTTAAATAAAATTTAACCAATTTCCTTTATCGTTGCCAAAAAAAAAAAAAAAAAAATCTAAATTTGGAATAATAATTTTTCAACAGCAATAAGTTTCAATTGAGCAATTTTCATTCGAAAAATTAAACTATGAAAAAAAAAATAAATAAATATGACGTCAAATTTAAAATAACTATAGATATACTACTTTTTGTTAAATACTAAACAGAGATATTCGTTTCGTTAATAAGAATTTTTCTGACAAAAATGGGGACATAATTAGAAGTAAAAGAAATAAAAAAGAATTATATTTTTAATAAATATTTCACTTAGTAAAATATGACATCATAGTTGAACAAAAGCCGGTATTTTATAGTAGTCGTTAAAAATACAAGAAACATGAATATCAAATAACTCATGAATATTGACGTCATTGCTGAAACTTCAGTGAAGGCTTACTTTGGAGACACAAAATTTATTGTTTTTCATATGTCAGTCTCTTCTTCTGTATGTCTGTCTGTCCCGCTATAACTGCAGCAAAATGCAATCAAAACTTTTTTTTTTTTTTCGGAAACAAAATTGTAAAACTCTAGATTACTGAGTTTACACTTACAAAAGTTCCTGATGCTTCAAATTTAGGTGTTTGTGGTAGGCAGGCATGGTAGAAGTATGAGGATAATGAAAAATTTTTGCCCAAACTGTTACTTATACTTATAAATCAAAATATATAAAGAAATGCAAGATATACAATAATCAGGGCTCCCAAATGGTCCGCGAACTGAACATCAGTATTTTTTAACAGAAAATTTCATGATACGTTTGCGCTAGAATCAACTTCCAAAGGTGGTTTCTTGACAACTTGCAAGAAAAATCTAAAAAGAAAATTTCTCTAAGAAAATTCTGATGTTCAGTTGGCGGACCATTTGGGAGCCCTGAATAATCATTAGCACAATTATTAGAAAGTGACAAATTTAAATTAAGTGAAGATCGGGGGGTTCAGGGGGGCGGAGCCCCCCTGAAGAAATCTACTATGTTATAATAAAGAAAACAAAAATAATAGATCATGAAATTTTCAGAATATCCTAACATAACTAAATTTTTAATTTACCACTTTTGATGGCTGAAAACTTCTAATTCTTATTTTATTCTTATAAATAATTACGCAATTTGAAAATTTGAAATTATAGTTTCCAGGAAGTTGAATATTACCCAAAGTGTGTTTTAAAAAAATATGAACAAAGCTGACGTTGAGGCTCCTGATCTGCAGATTTACTAGTTAAGTTCAAATGTTTCAAATAAAAATTCTGCTATAAAACATTTTATAACGCATACGTAAAATTTATGGTCATTCTTGTATTAACTTCTTCAGATCTGGTGTATGCAATAGGTTACACGTCTTTACAAATTTTTTCACTTACGAAAATTATGTAAAAAAAAAAAGAGAAATTGGTGTGATGAAGCCTAACAGATATAGTAAAAGTGGTGACTGCACAAAAACCTAAGATACTGCGCACAAGAAAATAAATCTTTATTTATGGAAGAGTTGTAATAAGGAAATCTAATGATCAATGTCTGCCGGAAGTCAAGTGGTGCATAAGCTAAAAATAAAATAATACCACCAGTGGTTTATTCGTAGGTATATCATTCGTAGGTATTTATTCGTAGGTTGTTCTACAACGACAGATATGAAATTATTGTAGAACAATGAATGTAGATGTTCTTTACAGCTTGAAAAAACATAAAAGATATATTTTATAATATCGTCAAACAACAGTACTTGCCAGATTTTATTTCAACAACTTTTACAATTCCATAGATTTTAACAATGCCAAGTTATAAATTCCATGCAATGCTGCTATTGATGGCCTACAAAAAGAAACAAGTGAAATTGTGATTAGAAGAAGTGAAGTTTGTAATGATAACGTTTTATTTAACCCTTAAATGCATAGGATAGAACGCGTTCCAAAAATGCGCAATTCAAAGAATCAGAATTCATACCAGAAAAATCTAAATAGTAATTTTTTCTTTATTTAATTACGAATGGTCTGTCATTAAGTGAAAATTGCTCTTTTAAATTTCTGGTCAGAATACGGAATATGTGAATAAAACCCTAAATAAATCGGGAATACTTGTGGTATCGAAAATTATACATTATGCATTTAAGGGTTAATATCAGTGTTCTCGCTGTCACTCGCCATTGCGCCAAATTGCGACTAAATTTTTCATTTGGCGAGTCAACAAGCGATTAGATTCGCCAAATTGCTAGTATTCAATTTTTGCTTTTTCTTTCTTTTCTTTTTCGTTTTTCACACATATGCATATATGTATATTTTTAATATATTTGTAGCAAGTAGTTGAAATTAGATTAATAACAATCGCTGTTGCAGTTATAAAGATTTAGGTTATTTTAAAACATATTGAAAAAAAGGAGATACATTAAAGGATTAAAGATAAAAAAAATTTTGTGTGTTACACGGCGAATCTATTTTGCTAATACTTTTTACATTTGGCGAATGTTTTTTATTTTTAATTAGCCAAATTACTAACATTGGTCACATGTCAGCGAGAACACTGGTTAATATCCCTAAGATTTGGATGCATATGTTAAAGTAAACTTTTGCAACTAATATTCATCTGATACTTTTCGACGTGAGATCATGTAAGTGGTTCTCCTTCGTTAAACCATTTAGATGTTTATTCTAATTTTTTTAGTTAAATGTTGGCAATGTTTTCCTGTTTGTGATTGGTTAAATCAATAATTAACTGGTAATATAATGAACTTTAAAATGACAAACTAACAAATGACGCTTTTACTTTGCTTTGGAAGCAATATGAAGGCATTTTCCCATGAAGATCTTAATGACTGAATGTTGAATATATCTACTTTAATCCCTGAACTGATTTGCCCGTTCGTCGTACGGGCAATTATTATGCTTAATCCATCGCTTAAAGATTTTAGACACTACTAAAATTTTAAATAGAATTTCGTAATGTTTAATCATAGAGAGTTTTAGGCTAAATATTATTGAATGTTTTACCTTAAAAAAAATAATGATAAATGTGTATTTTCAACTTATTGTACGTAAAAAAAAAGAAAGAAAAAAATTCAGTTAAGTGGTTGTTTGTATAGTATTCAGACTTTATAACAATTTGTACTCCGTTTTGTAAACTTGTGATTTTTTATTTCCACGTTTATATATATATATATATATATATATATATATATATATATATAAGATTTGTCTTCTTTTGTTAAAATTCTGTCAAATTGCTTTAGCATATTTTTTATTTATTTTTCTTCTTACCTTTGAAATTTACGATTTGCGAAACTCTTAATGTTATGATTAAAAATTAAGGACATTTTTGGACTACTGTAAAAACTTTGGACTAATTTTGAACTTCTATAAAAAGCATTATCAAAAGTTAAAAGCTATACCATTACAGGATTTTGCAATAACGGGATGATTTTTTATTTGAGATTGAAATCTTTCTGCATATGTTAATAAAATAATCTACATAGACAGGCAAAATCATTTGTAAGTGTTTAACCCTTTAACGGCCAAAGTGTTTTCATTGCTAAAATGTGGAAATATAAATGACACCGCTTATTGCAAACATATGTAACATAATATGAACATATGAACATATATGAAGATGTGTGAACATATTTGTAAATACGACGAAGTGATTTTTCATATACATAATAAAATGGGCTTTTTTATATTAATTTTCAGGTGTAGATGTTGCATATCGGAATTAAAATTTTGTAATTGAAGTGAAAAAACTTCTTTAAACACCATAAAATAAGTTAACTGCGCAAGGCCTTTCGAAAGAACTTAGTCTTTCTTCGTCAGGCGCAAAAAAGACGTGCGTCTACATTCATTGTAGACGCACGTCTTTTTTGCGCCTGACGAAGAAAGACTAAGTTCTTTCGAAAGGCCTTGCGCAGTTAACTTATTTTATGGTGTTTAAAGAAGTTTTTTCACTTCAATTGTGTATAACACCATCTTCAATTTTATACATGAAAACTTTGTAGTTTCGTAAAGAAACCAATGAATGTTAAAGGGTTAATATATTGAAAGCATTCTATAATATCATCTTCAAATAAACTGGATTTAAGCTCTATATGATAAACGTTTATACTATGTCTTGTAAACCGACTGATGATAAGATTATATTTAACAGGGTATTAAGCATAAAGAAATTCAGAGGATTTTAATTGTTTTGTCATAAGAAATTTCATAAAAAACAGTTTGCTACAGCTGAAAATGGATTTTTTTTTTCGTTAAATTAAACAAATATTACTTAGAAACATTCTGGTAAAATGTCCTTCCAGACTAAGATATTTTTTTTTTTTTATCGAGAGTGTTAACTACAAGAAATGGAAAGTTTATAAATCCAAATAAATTTCGAAATTCGATGCACACAACACTTTATTAAAATCAGAGCTGCCAAGTATCCGGCTTTTTGGATACCAGTATTATAATGTAGAAAAAATGTTTTATATTTCATTGAAGCAACTGAGCGATTTAAAAGAACAACATTTTCTCCAAGATAATAGTGGTATGCAAAAAGCCCGAGACTTGGCAGCTCTGTTAGAATGTTTTTTAACAATTAAAATTATTTTGTTTAATAATATTTAATTTGTCCCTTTCAATAAAATTTTATTTTCATTCTTATTATATTGATGTTTATTTATCAATATTCATTTCGGAGTTTAAAATATCATACAACTAGAGCAGCGCTTCACAACATTTATTATATTACGTGCCCCTTATTTTTGTTTATTTTTCTTACTTATTTTAAGTAGTTGACTTTTCGTTTCAAAGTATCCCCATTTCTCATAAGCATCCACTTTCCAACTAACTAGATAACAAAACTATGCCTTTATGTCACATCATATAATAAAACAAATCAAATTACATTGATATTTACCATTTTTTATAATTGTACTAATCATTTTTAAGATTTGAGCCATTTCTGATATTGTTTTCACTTACTTTCAGCAGACATGTCATGTACTCCCAATGGTACGCGTACTCTAGATTGAAAAATCTGAACTAGAGCATATACATTGATTAAGCTTACATAAATATCATCTTTCGAGAAATAAAGAGCTTTCTTTATTTATTAAAACCAATTGGCAAGAAAACTTGCCACGTAAAGCGAACAAAACTTTTAAATTTCTATACCGGTATTTTGATTTGAAAATTTTCACCTTACCTAATCTCAGATTTTGAGTGATTAAATAGTTTAAAATTACAACGTGGAAAAAACTGTAAAAGAAGCTCGTTCTGAACCCCTTGGAGACGCGCGACACGTATACGTACCGCAAAAAGGCTTAAGAATCATTGTTTATCCCCACCAATAAAATTATGCGGTAAAATTTGCTTCATTTAATGGGAACATTTTTTCGATGTAATATGGCACAAGAAACTGTTTTTAAAAACCGGTGACAAAACTTTAAGAATTTCGTAAAAGGCTCCCGTCGCGAAGGGGTTAATGAGTAACATATTCTCGGGATATATGTTCATACTATTTAAGCAAAATTTCAGGTACAAAATGTAGACTTACAAAAACATATATTTACGATCACAAAACAAATGCATCACATTTCGCGTACATTTCTTTTCTATGTATATTACTTCAAAATATATTTCTTAGCTATATTTCTAGCTCAATAAAAAATTTAACAAATTCATTTTGTCGACAAAGAAAAAAAAAAAAAAAAAAAAAAAAAAAACGTTTACGCGAGGCACAAAAGAAAAAAAAATCGATTTAATTAAGACCATGAAAGTAGCGTTAAAATGTAGTAAATATTGATCAAATATTTTGATATTGGCAAGACTCAAATTTGCGCCAATTTTTATATTTTATTGGCACCACTTTTTCAAAAGAAAGCAAATTTACATATAACTTCTAACACGGGCAGAAGAAATATACTTCATTTTTTTTTTTAATTAGTGGTGCCAATAAAGTATAAAAATAAACACGCGTGGGCGTGTATTAACCCCTTGAAGGGGCGTGGTATATCTAAGAAACCACTTAATTTTAATTCCCAAACGCCACATTTGCATCAGAATTTTGGTAAAAAAAATTTCAGTTTATTAAATGCGAGAAATGTAGCTTTTTTTATTATTTGATAATAAAAAAAAAAAATTCGAATTCCGGTGTCAAGTATTAATTTCAACACTTCAGCAACGAAAATTCTCTGCGCTGCAAGGGATTAAAAAAATTACTAAGCTTTGGAGAATCGATGTGCTTTTGGTTTCTAAAAATATTGTTTATATGTTAGATAATTTTTCCCAAGTAATCTAATTATAATGTAATTTAACCCCTTAAGGCAAAGCTGTTTAGTCTCCGGCTTTTTTTAGATACCAGTAATCCAGAAAATGTTGTTTTAGTTAATTGGAACATTTGAAAGATTTAAAACCACAACATTTTCTCTTAGATAATAGTGGTATTCAAAAAAGCTGGAGACGCGACACCTCTGCCTTAAGGGGCAAGCAATAATGGCTCTACAATATTGATTTCTTACCGGAAAAATCGTAAAATTTTATTTTAAAATAGGACAAAGTAATTAAAAAAAACATTTTGCTAGCAAATTAAAAATATGAAATTCTGTTAAAAGTTTCTGGTGAGAATCTCGTTTAAATTAGGTGGGATAAAATATATTCTACTGGCCCTTAAGGAGTTAACTTAAAAACTAATATTCTCTTTAAAAATTTTAACAGAGAAAACTAATTGCTACCCTCTTTAAAAACTGATATTTCAAAACTTTATAATTAGGCTTCTGGGGAGCTCAACAAGTCTTTCTTTACATTTCGTTTGCTAAAGTATTCATTAAAATAATTTAAATAATATGGATATTTTATAAAATTTTTGTCATTGTATTGATGTTTCATTAATTCATCGTCGTTGTTTATTCAAAGCAATAACAGTACTAGTTTCAGAAAATGCAGAATTTTTTTTCTCCCGGTTGCTTTTAAAAATTTCTATTACGAATATTGCTTTGAGGCATAATTAGATTTGTTTAATTAAAAGCGCATAAATTGATATAATTAAGAATATATTTAAATATATTTTTACAAAAGCAGAAATATGTTCACAACAACATTCAATTAAATTAAAAGACCAGTGTTTTGAATCAGACCAGTCTATTGATTTGCCTTTTTAAAGATTCCATTTTGAATATTTTCTTGAAATGTTCTTATATTTCGTTAAGGCTATTCTTAAATCCAAAACGGCAACTTTATAACGTAAATTTAAATTTATTTTATTCGGAAGTGCATGAAATTAGCAGGTGTTGTCGTTCTGAAACTATATAATCGTACGTTTTTTTTTTTTTTTTTTTTTTTTTTTTTTTCAAGTTACTTTCTGCATGATAGAAAGCAGATAGTGTTTACAGGGACGCACAAAAAATTTCGAATGCTATATTATATCCAAAGTACTGTACACTATGACATGAAGATCTGAATATTCAAAAAACTGTTATAATACGAACGCACCTCATTTTCTACGCTTGGTTGCAATTTCCGACTAGTGATTTATCGAATTGTTCTGATATTTCGACAGAATGTTTTAAGAATACTAAGGAAAATCTATCTATATAAAACTGTTCTCTGAGTATATATACCTCATGCAAATTTTCGTCTTTTGATCGATTTGCATGAAACTTGCTGTGCATACGTTTTAGAACATTAAAACAGTCCCTGTCAACTTTAAAGAATCCAAATACTATTATTTACTCATTTTTATACCAGTTTTTCTAATTTAACACTATAAAAATATCTCTTTTTAAATTTTGCAATTCAATAATTTCTTTTCAGTTGCCACATCATAAAAATGATCCAATAATTCAAAAAAATACGATAACATGTGTATTTTGTTTAACATTAGAACGGACCACTAGTTTTAACCACAAACATGTGAAATATTTCAATTCAAAACAGAAATTTCTGTATAAAATAAGTTTAAAAGATAGAAAAAAAAGAAAAAACGTTAAATAATAAAGATAAACTATTTAAACCCTCAACTGGTTATATCATTTCCGTTCAATAAATTGAAAATAACGGATTCACACCACTATTTTTTTTTAATAAAATATTCGTAACAGGCTGTCTAAACATTTCTGCCCTTTAATTAGTATGGAATTATTTAAAAAAATAGTGGTGCCAAAAAGCTTTAAATGATGAATTAAGCAAATTCGTCTTGCCCGAACGGAGTAAGGGCAAATCAGTTAAGTAATTAAATCAAGATTCTGACGCGAAACAATTTTATAAAACTTTATTAACCCATTCGTGCCCAGCACCTTTTGAGTAAATTTTATTTGGTTAGCACCACTATTTTTAGAAGATTTAAGTTTAATTCATTAATCACGAAAATACATCAATTAAATAAAATAATTATTGCTTTTCTTTTTTACCGGTGTCAAAAACATTGCTGAGTGCACCTCTTGAAGCGTCCCTAAAAAGGGATGCTAGGCACTAATGGGTTGAAATTACAGAATTTTCTAGTCTCTTAGGAACGAGCGATCAATATACGTACCGCATAAGATGCTCATAATCCTTGATTATTCTAACCAATCAATTTTTAATACAAATTTTGTCTTTAGAGAAGAATTGCCTGCGGGTTTTCGCGATTCGATTAGTCAAAAATTTCTGCTTAAAAAAACCGGTGATAGAAAATTAAAAAATTCCTTCCTTTATTCCAGGGTTCAATAGTAAATTTTCCGCTGGGGCACTATTTGAAGCATTTTTATAGCTCCCTTCTTTCCATCTCATTGTTTAAATTCTTTTTATATTTTTTCAATACAGTACGCATGAAAAAAATATAATGTATAACGAGAAAGATGGAAACAATTATTTAAATATTTCGAGAAAATGAAAATATTAAAAACGAAACCGCATAATTATTTATTCTAAATAATCTACAATAACAAAATTTTAAACCTTTAAAAAATTAAACTAAAATAATCATGCATACACATTTTTGCATAAACCATAAAAGGTCTTCGGGGGGAAATCTGTAGTTTAATTTTATTGTTTAATTCTCTATCTTTAAGATTTAAATTATTTACAATTGGGAAAAACCGTACTTAAGAATTTTCTATTTATAAGTGTTGAAAGTAAAAGTTTTCAGAAAACAATTTATTTTTGCTACTATTTAAAACACGCTTTAATTCAAGTATTTCAGTAAAGCTATTTATAAACATTGAAGTCAGACGCATGTAAGTAATATGATAAAAGGGATTCCTTGTAAACTGTCAGTGTTAAATTTTTCATTATAGCAGAATTACAGCATGGTAAAACGTAAGTGAGAATACTTTAAAGCAGTCTTTTTAAAGACAATTTTTTACACCGGATGTAAATAATTAAAGTTCGCATACTCAGAGCTGTCTAAGAAAGCCAGTTTGTACGTTTTAACCCGTAAGTTATGCAATTTTTAGCATAGTTTAGTCCCATCGTATACTGTAAGTTTTAATTTGTTCCGTATGACGATTTCTTCCATTTTTAGGTGCGTTCGTAATTATACAAATAAGTATTGTATATTGTTGTCGTTCAGTCCGTCCGTCTGTCTGTCTGTCTGTCCGCATATAACAACGCATAAACTACCCAACCGAATCGTTTGAAATTTAAAATACATAATTATTACATACTTTTGTCGGGTCATTTCAAGTTTTATGAAAATCGGATGCATAGATCAATTACAGGGACAATCAAAAGTATTCTGTTACATTCAGTGTTCTCGCTGTCGTTCGCCAATGTGCCAGATTGCGACAAAATTCTTCATTTGGCGAGTAAACAAGCGATTTGATTCGCCAAATTGCTAGTGCTCAATTTTTTCTTTTTCGTTTTCGTTTTTCATACGTATGCATATATATTTAAAATATACATATTTTTATATTTGTAACGGATAGTTGAAATCAGATTAATAATAATCGGTCACAGTTATAAAAACTTGGGTTATTTTAGAACACATTGAAAAAAAAGGAAATACATTAAAAGAAGTTTTTGTGTGTGTGTGTGTGTTACACGGCGGATCTATTTGGCTAATACTTTTTTTCATTTGGCGAATGTTTTTAATTTTTAATTAGCCAAATTACTAACGTTGGTCAAATGTTAGCGAGAACACTGGTTACATTACGGTCAATGGGGAAAAAAGTTTCAAATGCATTCTAATCGTTTAAAATTTAAAATACATAACTATTACCTAATTTTGTCGAGTTATTTCAAATTTTATCAAAATCGGATGCGTAGTTCAATTACAGGGGCAATCAAAAGTATTCCGTTACATTACGGTCAATGGGGGAAAATGTTTCAAATGCATTTTAATGGTGTTACACTCATTCGAACATAATAAATTGCATATGTATCTGTAAAGTATATATTATATATACATTTTGCACAATCTGTGGTGCAAAGAACATTTGTTATTGATTTACAAGGCCACACAAAAGTATTCCATTACAAAATGGTATAGGGAGAACATTATTTGGTGCGCATTTTAATTGTAATTAACTATTTACAATTTTATGAGATTGATATATGAGAGTGATATTTTAAAACTTTGTTATCATACGAACGCACCTCATTTGCTACGCTTTACGGGCAATTTCCAATTTGTTTCTATCACTTCTTATTTGTGAAAGTTTCAAGATTTTTTTTTTCTTTTTCTGTTTGCTTCAAAATTTCAAACTTTGTCGAAGAAAAATTATATGCAGGAGCATCAAATCTAAAAGTGGATGTTTCCGATCTGCATGACAAAAAATTTGGGAAAGTTGTATAAATATTAATTCCGCATTGACAAACTCCTTAGTAGATTTAGATCACCTGAAATTGACATTATTAAAGAATATAGCTATCTACATTATAAAATTTTTCATTTAGCATATCCGCTCTTAAATTTTAATATTTTGTTTTATTTATTATCTTCCTTTCTGTTTAAATGCAAAAGTCTATTTTTTCTTAGGTGACTATTATTAAAATTTTCATGATCATCAATGAATTGCAGAATGTTTCGATTTATTTTTGTTGGTAAAATTTAATTATTTTTTTATTCATAATGGTATATATGACTTCAAACTTTGTTATATAAACAATGTCAATAGAATGATGTAATACAACTGCATTTGGAAAATTATGATTAAAACGATTAATAACTCCTTTTTAAACAAATTTGTTTTCGAAAACTGGTTATCGTGTCGTACAAATTTGTTATCCTATTACAGGGATATTCAACATTGTTTAATATGGTATGAAAGAAAAATGATAGTACAGTAAAGTAAAAAAAATAGTGTCAACAAAAATCTTCGTTTTTTTTTCTGTTTTTTTTTTTTTTTTTTTTTTTTTTTTTTTTTTTAACCATTGAAAACCGGTTGTTGTTTTTGGTGGAGGATTAACAAAATGACGTGGTCACTTTTGAATTTAAATTAAATTCTTTACTTTTAGAAGAATTTTTATTTGAATTTAAATTAAATTCTTTACTTTTAGAAGAATTTTTATTTGAAGTTAAATTAAATTCTTTACTTTTAGAAGAATTTTTATTTGAATAGGAAATTAAAATGTTTAAAATCATTGTAATAAAGGAGAAAACTAACAAATTTAAAAATGGGTAGACGGAAATTAACAGATACGGAAAAAGCTGAAGCCAAAGAAATGAATGACCGTGAATGTCGCATTCAATACATTAAACACAATACGCGTACTTAAACAATCATAAAGTGATTTTTGTTTCAAATTTTTATTAATGTTTTGCTAATTTATTTGTTCTTTTGTTATTTAAAATAAAAATTTAGTCAATATGTATAAGTTGCTTATTAGTTTGGCGATTCGTATCATTTGGCGAAATTGGTCGACGGAATAACAAAGTAGTACTGCATTTGGTTTGGCACATAAACGTCTTTCAATGCAGAAAACGAGAAAATAAAAAGATTATCGATCCGCTGAAAACCAATTACGTGTTGAAAGGCGATCACGAAAAAGGAAGCAATTTAATGCCGAACCGATTAATTGTAAAACATCATGTCTCGAGGGCGACCAATCCACTAGCCATGGCGTTTTACAATCGGTCAGTTCTAACCAGGAAAATTTGAGTGCCAATAGTGATTCTAACAAGCCGGAAAAGTTATAGCTATTACTCTTGATTTTCCACCACCTAAAAAGAAAACTAAAAAAGCAATCGGCTTGGGAAAAACTGGAAAAAAACTTTTTTGATTCAATGTCTGATGGACCCATTCACAGATGCATGTGCTGCGATCGACTTTGGTTTAAAATCTCCATCACCGAAATTCTGCTCTGTAAAATCAAACAGTATATGCCAAAGTCTTACAAGTATAACAGTATATGCCAAAGCTGTATTTTAATAATGATTACTTTCGCATCAACGATGTTACATAGTTTGAAATGTATCTTTCGTCGCCAACTTTTATGCTTGACGACAATGGAGTGATGTAACTTAAATGGACCGTACCTTCAAATTGCAGCATGTATAAAGTCATTTATTATAGCAGTGGCACGGACAATACACAATAAAACAACTGGTATTTAGCTTAAAATGATAGATGAATGTTTCGAGTGAAACATTTTTCAAATGGTTGGTGTAATTTCTTAAATTACATTCTTTTCTACATTTAATATTAATTTTTTGAAAAAAAAAATAAGTTAAACCAAGTGAAAATTAAAAAATAAAAATGCAATTTAAACAATATGATACTTAAACACCCTAGGTCTTAGATTCCGCTCAAATGATATCGAAATAAGTCTTTTTTTTCCAAACTCAACTTGCAAATGTTTGTATTGTAGATTTTGTTTTATGTTTATAGCAAGTGTAAACAAAATGAATAGGCAATCTAAAAAGCAAATGTTCCTGAAAAAGTCTTAGATTTATTTCGATATCATTTGAGCGGCATCTAAGATCTAGGGTGTTTAAGTATCATATTGTTTGAATTTCATTTTATTTTATTTTATTTTATTTTATTTTATTTATTTTTTTAAAAGATAAATCTGGCAATCCTAGAATAGCAGGCAGTCGAAACGTTTCTCAAAAAATGTAAAAAAAAAAAAAAAAAAAAAAAAAAAAAATCGGAATGCAGGTTTTAATTTGGCGCCCCCTCCACCAACTTTTTCTTCTGACAGGCCAAAAAAGACTTTGGTAGTATAAATTTGTTGTCCTCTAAATTTCCGCAACCGGAGCGATCGACCCCCCCCTCCCCTTTTCGCATAGTACTTCTGAATTCTTAGATTTATGTGAAATTTTTTTTTTTTCCATGCCTTTTGGTTTTAATGAAGGGGGTCTCAGGGCCGAAACTAACTGTTTTTGGACCAGGTGAAACACAAATTTTGGCGTCTTTTCTCCCCCCCCCCCACCCGGAATCGAGAAAAATCCCCAAGGCTTCTGTATGCTGTATCATTCTTAGATTCTGCTATGCTTCGGCATGCCTCAAACAGGATGATTTTAAACACACCACGTACACATATAGACTTGAGAAAAATCGACAAAAAATGGTCATTTGGCATTCGGTGATTCCTGTGCCCGGGGATCATGCCCCCTCCTTTGTTTCGCCCGTGGGAGGGGAGGAGGTCTTTCAGATAAATAACCTGATTTTGAAAAAAACCTTTCAGATGCTAATAGGATACATCACTGATAAATACTTTTTGCTACATACGCAAGCTCTGAGATGCTTTACCAATAAATGTTTTTATTTTCCCAATTTGTTGTTGAACTTTCTTTAGCTGAATACTTCACTTGGCATAAATATGAATCACATTTTGCTTTATCATTTGATTTCAGAAAAGTATATCCACTTTTTATTTCTTTTTCTTTTCATAATAAAATAAATAAATGTATCAACAAGCCCATACGAAATCCAAATCATTTGAGATTTGAAAATAACTGAATGATACGCATACACTAGATAGGAAATAACTGAAACTAGAGCCTGTAGTCAGAGTCTGAACACAATTTCGCATCTTTATTGAATTTGACTGCTTGGCTGCATTCATAAATTACACGAACGTAAGCAGCTTTAAAGTTAGTTTCTCTTTGTTCGGTTGCGTACTGACGCGGTAACAACCAGTGCCGTTCGAAAGGGAGGATCAAAGGGGGCGATTGACCCGGGTGCAGAAATTTAGGCGGGGCTAGATTTATACAACCAACGTCATTTTGAGAGGTTTAGCGTCAAGTTGGAGGAGGAAGGGGCGCCAAATTTAAATTTTGCCCCGGACGCAGTTTTCTCTTCGCACACCCCTAGTAAGGACTAACGTGTCGTATTTCTAAGTAACAATTCGGTACTTCGTATCTTAGAAAATAACCGTTTTTTAGTAACGAATAATACGGTTTGCAACAGTTCTTTTAATTATCACCTATTCGTAACTGGTGGCATCATTAATTAAATTTAGATGAATTTATTTAAATTTATATCTAATTTATTGTACTGTATTTTATATTTTGTAAATGTTAAAATCTTATATAAAAATTCCAGATTTAATTTATAAGAAATCTAATTGCATTTACTTAGCATCAAAAATAAATAAAAGAAAAATATTTTTTTCTTATTACTTTTTCTCAATTACTCTAGTATTTTGAATACGAGCTGTAGTCAAGGTATTCCAAAAACTAATGATAATCAAACTGTCTAAGCAACGTCAAAATGTTTCACATATTTTTAAAAGTAAATTAGCTAAGTTGTTTAAATCTATGATTATAATGGATTTAAAATTTTCACGCTTGAAAACGCTGACAGCATAAAAATTGCTCCATTTTAGAATCCGATCGATATTTGAAGTTTATTAAATTCGTGCTTCATTAAAAGCTTCAATAGGATCTTTATAAACTTCAAATAAGTCACCTGAAATTAATGCACTGAGAGGATTTTATTCCAAAGTTCACTGTATAAAATTGTTACGTGACGAAATTTAAAAATAATATTCTGAAAGCAATGCCTATCTTAATTACAAGTAAAATAATTGAAATTTATTGATGACAATGTTTATTAATAAATTCTTTTTCTTAAAATATGTTAAAAGCGAAAATAGCTTTTGCAAACTTTAAATAGTAGTGGAAATGTAAAAAAAAAAAAAAAAAAAAAAAAAAAAAAAAAAAATTAAAAAAAATCGGAGGAAGATACAGTCGACTCTCGTTAATTCGAAATCGGATAATTCGAATCTTCGCTTAATTCGAACTAAACATACAGTCCCGAAATTTTCAATGGTAGAATAACGTCAAAAAATTTCATTATTCGAACTCATTTTCTCTTGACTTCGTTTAATTCGAACTAACCAGAATTCCCATTTTTCATTCTTCTTTTCTTTTTCACGGATTTCAGATCACTTGAATACCTTTCTTTCTTTGATTTTTGTGAAAATTGTTCTGAACGAGTATACATATAATCCAATGCATTTGATATCCACTTTCTTCGAGCCCCGTCTGTCCATCAGTAACGCATTGAATTTTTCTTCCATCATGCTTGTTACTAATCTTTTAATTAGTTTATGTATTTATACATTCTAATTTAATATTAAGTCATATTCTAATGATAACAGACGAAATAAGTTTAAAAAACGCTATAAAATAAATTCCTTTGTAATAGTACCGTATTAAGCATGCTTTCCTTAATTCGAACTTCGGATAATTCGAACATTTCTTGTGGTCCCGACGAGTTCGAATTAACGAGAGTCGACTGTATATATATATCGTATAACCCGTCTATAATAACATAGGTGCTAACTTTTACGCATTTTTGCTACCACAAAAATTGTACAGAGATTTTTCATTTGTGTAATCATAAGATTTGCCGATTAAATGAGACAGTATTTATTATAAAAATTTTGTGGTAGGAAAAATGCGTAAAAGTTGGCAGTTATGTAATAAGCATTATTCATTTGAGAGTATACATTTTAATTTCAAATACATACTGTTGTATCACACGCATTGAGTTATTTTCACGAAAACAAATCAGAAACATTAAGTTTTACCCATCTTCAAATACCATGTTTTTAGGCGCATTCCTAATTATGCATATATGTAGCACGTATTGTCGTCTTCCAGTCCGTCTATCCATCAGCCCGCATATAACAGAGCAATAACTACCCAACCGAATCGTTTGATGCATAATTTTGTCGAGTCATTTTAAATTTTATGAAAATCGGATGTATAATTCAATTACAGGGACAATCAAAAATATTCCGTTACCAATGAGAAAAATAATTTTAAGTGCATTTCAAGGATGTTATACTCTTTCGAACATAATATAACTGACATAGACCCTTGAAATATATATTAAAATATACATTCTGTACAATGCGCGGTACAAAGTATATTTATTATTAATTTGCAGGGCCACACAAAAGTATTCCATTGCATAATGTTATAGAATGTAACATTGTTGGTGCGTCTTTTAATTATATTACACTATTTCACATTTTACGAAATCGATATACATTGCTGAGGTTTATTACAAGTTACATCCTGTATAATAGAAAGCAGATAGTATTTACAAAACGCATACAAAAGATTTCGGCTCCAATACTGTATCGGAAGTACAGCAAACTATTACATCAAGATCGCAACATTTTAAAAACTTTGTTATTGTACGAACTCGCTTCATTTGCTGCGCTTGCCGTGCAATTTCTGACTTGTTTCTTTGAGACATGCGAAGATTTAGTGTGGGATATGTATACATCCCATAGAACTGATGGAATACTAAAAAGAACAAAAGAATCTAACGATATAATACGAATAAACGATTTGACAGTAATTCCTGGTGGACTGTTTTTGTTATATCATCCATTACATGTTTAAAGAAAGTTTAAGGCGACATTGGAACTTATAAATACTAGAAGAAATATTTTCGAAGGAGGAAATATGTGACGGGCATTATTAATGCAAATGTGTTAATGGATTATAACATCATGGAATGAAGTTATACCGGAAATAATTCATAAATCATTCAGAAATGCGGAATATCAAATGTATTTAACAATTTACTTAACAATTGACAATATGTAGCACAATAAGTAACACTAAATAAATTTGAGCGATATATTACTAAAATTAAATTGTGGCTCAAAACATATTTAAATGAGATAAATAGGAGTAGAAGTTGTCAGCTCTGTTTATGGCTAGAAGAATGTGGCAGCGGCGATAAAGTACATTAAAACGACTATTGGGAAGAAGATGATACTGTCGAAATTATAAATGAGGATGTGTACAACATACTTCTCATGCTATCTGATAAGAAAGATTAGTCAGAAAATATATAGAGTAAGATACTTTGTTTATTTATAATAATATGTAAATGCATTTGAATATGCATCGAAAAATTTGGAATGTTTTCGTCTTACGAACTTATTTTAACAATTTTATATTCGATGTATAACACGTACACGGAAAAAAGAAGTGATTTTTTAGAGTTAAAAGGACTCTTGTTAAACGGACGGCAAAATGTTCAGTGGTTAATTTAATGCAACTTTTATTTGAATTAAATGGAACGCATACCATTGTTATCATTAATTATTCATATAACTGTTACTTTCTATGTTATATTTGATTCTGTCGCAGACCTTAACGCAATCGTAGCGATCTCATCACACTTAATCAATGTAAATCTAGTTACTAGCTTAGAATAACTCGCTTGGCCTTTTGCTCGACGCTAACATTCTCGTCTTCTGATCATAAGATCCCTAGATTAAATACAACCGGTGGCAAATCTAAGGCTGTCATCCACGCATCACTCATGCGTACGACAGCATCATTCACGATTGCATATCGCTCGTCAAACGTCAACAATACGTCTTTTTCACTGGGGAGATATTACTGTAGCGATGTCATATCATTTTATCAGTATAAAGCCAGTTACTAGCTTAGACTCACTGGCTTGACCTTTTGCTCGATGCTAACGTTCTCGCCTGCTGATCATAAGATCCCTGGATTGAATACAACCGGCGCCAACGCAGCCATTGTCCTCATGGTCATTAAAGTAACATTTAAACAAATTTAAAAATAAATTGTATACTAATATATTGTATAATCTATACCTATATTATAAAGAATTAAAGTTTCTTTTTTGTAGGGGGTAATTTACGGAACTACCGAACCAATTTAAAAATTAATGGTACAAAATGATGCTGTTCGCCTAGAATCAAACATAGGCTATATCTTATGTCGATGCCACTAACTCAAAGGGGAATGCGAGAGCAAAAAACGTTCTAAAAATGCGATATTTGTGGTACAGAAGGGCTTAGAAACATGAAATTTCACAAATTAAATACTTAGCAGATATAAATGGTCTCTAAGAACATTTCCTAAAAACTACCAAATTTAAAAGGTGTGAAAATGCACAAACAGCGTTCTAAAAACATTCAAAATTGTAATTTTCGAGAAATCTAGAGAAGTAACGAACCAATTTAAAAAATAATGCTCTCAAAATGATTGTGACAGTCCTTACTCCATATAGGCTATATCTTATGTCGGTGTCACTATTCCAAAAGGGGTGTAGTAGGAGCAAAAAATGTTCTAAAAATGCGAGTTTTGTGTTATTGAAGAACCTAGAAACATAAAGTTTGGCATGTTAATTACTTTTAAGATATAAATTATATATCAGAACATTTCTAAAAAAAATACGAAATTTAAAAAGGATGAAAATTTTTACAAAAGCATTCTGAAAAACGTTCTAAATAGCGATTTATATTTAATCTCACGAAGTACCAAACGAACTTAAAAAATAATAGAGACAAAATGATTGTGACAGCCTTTGCTTTTTCATATTTTCTATTTCATGTAGATGTCACTACCATCTAGGGGTAGCAGAAGCAAAAAAAAAATCTAAAATGCGTTTTCTTCTCTCCGGGAGGATCTAGAAACATGAAATTTGGCACTGTAGTTATTGATAACATAAAAATTATCTCTAAAAACATTTCCCAAAATATTGAAATTTAAAAAGGGGGAATTAAATACGGGAAAATTACGGGAATTACAGTGAAACCTCTAAATAAGGGACACTCCGAATAAGGGACACCTCTATTTAAGGGACAAAAGTTGCGGTCCCAAAGATGTCCCTTATTCGGAGGTTTCACTATGAACTCCGAATAAGGGACACCTCTATTTAAGGGACGAAAGTTGCGGTCCCATGGGTGTCCCTTATTTGAAAGTTTCACTGTAATACATTTAAAAAAAGTTCGAAATTGCAATTTTTGCGCAATCTCGGGAAATACCCATCCGATTTAATAAATATTGGTGTTTACATGTTGGTGATAGCTTTTGTTGCTAGATAGGTTTTATTTTATGTCGGTTGTCACGATCTCAATGTAAGTTTAGGAGGAGAAAACGTTCCAAAAATGCAATTTTAATGTTATTCAGGGGAGATGATTCGGGAAATTTGGTCAGGTAGTTTCTTATTAGATGTAAATGATATCTAATAACATTTCTTAAAAAAAAAATCTAAATTTACAAAGGTTGAAAATACACGAAAAGCGTACTAGAAACGTTCTAAATGCGGATTTGTGAGCAATCTCGGAAAATAACTTAAAATTTAATATGGTAATTAATTATAAGTAAATACTCTCCAAGAACAGTTTTAAAAAAATCGAAATTTAAAAGGAGTGAAAATGCATGAAGAACGTTCTAAAAGCGTTCTAAATTGCAATTTCTAAATTCAGGAAATATCAAATGGATTTCAAAGGTAATAGTTTCAAATTGATAGTGACAGTCCCTGCTTCATTGTAGGCTATATTTTATGTTCTCCATCTGGGGCTGCAGAAGTAAAAAAAAATTCTATATTGCGTTTTTTGTGCCATTGAGATGCCAAATATTTTGAAATTTGACATGATAATTACTTAAAAGATGGAAATGCTTTCTAAGAACCGTCAAAAGAAAAATCTAAATTTAAAAGGTAAAGTGAACAAAAAGCCTTTCGAAAAAAAAAATCTAAATTCGGATTTTTATGCATCTTATGAAATGACAAACGGATTAAAAAAATTAATTGTTGCAAATTGGTGGTGATAGAACCTGCTCAAACATAAGCTACATTAAATGTGCATTCATCCACCACCAGAGGTCTGCAAAGGCAAAAGACATTCTACATTTCGATTGTTGTGGTACTAAATGGACTAGAAAATTTAAATATGGTATGATATTTCACTTATAATATATAATTGTTCTCTATAAACAGTCAAAAGTAAATTCGAAGTTTAAAAGTTTTGAAACGATGGAAAAGAGCGAAAGGCGTTCTAAAAAAATTTGCTAAATTGCGATATCTACGTATGCAATCTTGGGATATAATAAACCGATTATAAAAGTAATGGTTGCGAAACAGTGGTGACAATATCTTTGTTGGTGACAATATCTGATTTTCCACAGGCTAAATTTTAAGCCTGTGCTACTACCACCTGCTGCTGGCAGGAAAAACTAACTTTCTAAAAAATAATTTCAAAATTTTTTTATTACGTTTCTATGGAATAATAGAAAATATCTAATCGATTTTAAAATGAATGTTGGCAGTTCCTGTTTTAACATAGGCATTTTGTGCCGATGTCTCTAGTCCTAGAGAGACGGCAGATGTTAGAAAAGAAGCTTGGAATTCGTCACGATGGTTAATTTTAATCTTTAAATGGGTATTATGAAGATAGTTATTAAAATAAAAAAAAAAACGTTAAATGATTACAAAAATAAACGTATAGATTAAGCATCAAAGGTTCAAAATATCTTCAAAGTTATCATTTAATTATAATTAGCTTTAGTTCTTCTCATTTACTTAATCTAGCTTCTGTCTAATTCAGTACGATGATGTAGTTCCATCAAACTGTAGCTTAAATGATAATTTTCGATTTATTCCTAAAAGCATAATTTCTTTTAATAACATTTAGACATACAAATATCACTTGGTACAAGTATTTCAACTAAAATGTGGGCAAAACCGCGGGGTTTGCCTTAATATATAAAACTGTAAACTATGTATTAAAAACAAAATGTATACTAGCAATCAAGACAACTAATTGTCAGTGTCAGTGAAATGATAATAATACCGGGATAAACTTACACCAGTAAAAATTAATAGACATTTTAAAAAAGATACAGGATTTTTTTTACATAACTGTGAGGAAATTTTTGCTGTCAAGAAGGCGCTAAAAACAGACGAAGTTTTCCATTCAAGTTAACTGGTGGAAGATTCCACAGCAGATAACCAGAAACAGTTGATTTGATTAAAAAACATCAGTCACAGCTGTCATCTTGTGACAACATTCTCTGTTACTCCCTCTTAACTGATAAACAATACACCATATGTCTCCTCCTCTTATTCAAAAATTCGTGGATTTAGAGCATAGGGGCCGTCCATAAATGATGTCACGCTTGGATGGGGGGGGGGGAGGGGTTCGTAAAATTATGACAGTTTGAGACAAAGGCGGGTGGGAGAGGGTAAGAAGAAGTGTGGCATTACACTTTTTTATTTAAAAAAAACATTGAAATTCTGTAGAATTAGAAATTGAAGTAGTCTGTAGAAATTATGAAATTTGTTTTCAGAAAGATAAGATTTAAAACCAAAAATATTAAATTCCATTTTTATTTCCAAAATACTACTGTTTTCAATTTTTTTATATTAATGTTTTATTATTATTGTATGTTAATTATGTTTTTTGTAGTAAACAATATATCATGCAAAATAAGTACACGAATGATATTTATGGTTATGCTCACAAATGTCATTAAAACACATAGTTAAAGTTTAAAATTAAAATTGGAAATTTCAATTAAATTGGTAATCTTTGTAGCTGGATTGTAAGTATATGATTAGGTAATATTGCGTGACATATGTGACACGAATGGGGGGAGGGCATAAGGAAACGTGGCACTTTGTGACAAAGGGGGGGGAGGAGGTTAAATGATTGAAAAAATGTGTGACATAATTTATGGACAAGCCCATAGGCAGACGGCCAGACAAACTGAATTCAAACGCACTTTCCAACTTTGTTTCGAAATCTAAAAAAGATATACACATTTTTTTTTTATCTAGTAGTCCATTCAAGAATGAATTACTTAAAAAGAAAATTAAGTCTTTCAATTATTTTGCTTCAAGTAACCGAAATTTGATTTAAAACATGAAAGGATTTTCTTTATTTAAATAAATAAATATATTTTAAAAGAAGCTTTTTTGTTTATGAAAAAAGCTTGTACATTTCTCCTAATTAAGTTCGTATTTTTTAATACCTTGAAATATTATATAGGTCTAGTTTCTTTGTGAATTAAATTGCACCTGGCAATCTACTTTCACAAAAAAGTAATTGATTAATGTTTGCATGCTTTTAATGAATGTTCGTCTAAAAAAATATAAAAACAGTAAATGGTGTAAATGCAATTACAGTTCCTAACGCAACGAACGTTGATAAATTTAATTACTGTTCTTAATGCAACTGAAGAGAAAAAGGAAAAATGTGAACGGATCTTACGTATTTAAATTTCAGATTTGGAAATCTCTTTATGTAAAAAATAACACGAGAGTTGTTGTAAAATAATAAGTTATTCAATAGTATAAATTTGATTACAATTCGTGTTAAATGAATAAAAGTAATATCTATCTTCTATATTTTAAAGACTAAACGTTCTATGCTTAACGCATACGTTATTTTGCGAATGGTAAAACTTTGAGGTTTGAAATTAAAATCCGGTTTTGGAATTTTTGAGCTACAAATTTTTTTGTAGCCAAAATGGCGCTTTTCCTTGTTTACGAGTAACCCTGAGTTTCTCAAGTAAACCTTGGTTTCTACTGCAACGTCTGCAATTCGGCTGTCGTAGCATAATCAGTGCTGCCAAGTTAAGGTGAAACGAAGTATAATTAAGTCTTCATACTTTTTTTTATTTTGCATATGTATTGATACAAACTTTAAAACATTATGTAAAATGCTTTTATAAGTGAAAATGACGCCACCTTTAAAAGAAAACGATCATTTTCTTAGATAATACTAAACATTTGAACACTAATGCGTCTAAAAAGCTTAAATTACCGCAATACTCTTCGGTACTAAAATTAATATCTGAATTTAAGAGTGCAACTGCTGCCATGCAAATATGTTACAATGATGATTTTAAGTTTTGAGTGAAAAGGATTTGAAAATGATAAATTTAAAATACTATTAAAATAAAAAGAATATTGCCCAGTTAAACTGATGACATTGAGCTCACAGGCTACGCATATTAATTGTACCTTACAGTCTTATATTTTCAAGGGTTGATTCTGTTCGAAAAACAAATTAAGTAGGGGAAACAGCTCTCCCCTTTCTACTTTTTTATACTTATTTATTGAACCACCTAAACTATCAAGGACAAGCTTTATCATAAAAAAATCTATATCCAAAATTGAGAGCAAATCGGATAATTCTTAATAAAACCCCATTTAGCATTTATATAATTTAAGAGGAGTTATTCCCCTCTTTTATACTTAACCATTTAACTTCCAAAACTATTCAGAGATTTGAACGAAATCTGACAATTCTGCTTGAAAAATCCATTTATACAAGTTAAGGGGGGGACATTAGAACCCCCGTTAACCCTGTTTATACTTATTCAATGAACACCTAATAACAGTCACGGAATCGCCTCATAAGAATGATCCTATATCTAAATTTTGAACGAAAACTGTTAATTATTCATGAAAATCCCGTTTATATCAATTAAGGGGAGGGGCATGTGCCCCCCGTTCCCCCTGTTTATACTTATTCAATGAACACCTAATAACAGTCACGGAATCGCCTCATCAGAATGATCCTATATCTAAATTTTGAACGAAAACTGTTAATTCTGCATGAAAATCCCGTTTCTATTCATTAAGGGGAGGGGCATGAGCCCCCCGTTCCCCCTCTTATACATATGGAATGAACTCCAAAAACTAATCAGGGAAGCGTCTTATCAGGATATACCTATATACAAAATTTCAAGTGGATCCGATATTTTTATCATGAGTTATCGTGTTACGCACGAACGTACATACAGAACGGACGGGCAGATAAGCTCTCAGGCTATGATAGCCTGTGAGCTAATAAGTGATCTTTGTTACATTTTACTAATTGCGTATGTGATTTAAGTTTAATTTTAATAATTTGAACAAATATATTTTATAGAAATATAGTACTTTTTCTAATTTTAAGTTAAAATAATATTTATTACAGTGTTAGACTTACCAATATAAGATGCATTTTTCATAGTAACTTATTCAGTTCCTTCTTAAACGTTTTCTTTCGTCAAAATTCGACGGGTTTCAACTCGTAGCAATAAAGGGAAGCATTTTATTGCATTTTTTTTTTATTTTATTGGGGAAAATATTATGATTGAGTCTATTTTTGTTAATTATCCACTAAAATAATAGAGAAAAATTATGTATGTTTTGTTGAATATAATGTAATAACATCACCCTTCAATTACATAAAAATCGCTCAAAAACTTAACAAGTATTTAAAAATAAAATAACCGCAAAGAATCATTCTGACTGATAAAAAATTAAAATATTTCTATTCAAATCAGAATTCCGTTTCTAAAATGAATTAAATGTGTTCCCCTGAGAAATAAGGGTACTTCTATGTTATCCCGTCGACCAAAAAATTATCGCCAAACTATAAGATTAAATGCCAATAATGGATGATCGTGAATCTCACATTAAATGACATTGAATGCGATTTACGTGTTTAAAATGTCATTAAGTGATTTTTTTTCGGCTTTTTATTAACATCCTACTAATTATTTGTTTTTTCGTTATTTAAAATAAAAATTACGTCAGCATGTACAATTTGGCTATGAGTTTGGCGATTTGTATAATTTGGCGAAATTGGTCGACGGGATAACCTAGAAGCACCGAAACAAGTGTAAAGTGTTTCAAGAAGAAATAAGTTAAATGGACTAGATAAAAATTCTGGAGTAAACTATTTTAATAACATTTGGATAAAATTTTCGCTGGTTCTAGTGTTAAAGATATAATAATTTCAATAATGCATTTAAATACTTGAAGGGCGGTAGGATATTATATATCCCTTTTATTTTTAATGTCGAAGTGCGCCATTGACACCAGAATTTCGGAATAAAAGCTTTAGTTTTATAAAGTGCGCAAAGAAATGACTTTTACCTATTTGGAAATAAATTTATTTTTAATTTTTGGTGTCAATCAATCATTTTACCGTTTTACAAAAGGAACTACTTTGCCCTTGAAAGGTTAAAAGGGCAATTTATATCAAAAGTGATCCACAAATTGGTTTCTTTTTATTAATAAATAAGAACCCGTTTAACTGTAACTATTTTGACTTCATTTTCACCCATTCGCAAATTGTATGCGATATATTGTATACAGAACATATCCAAAGGAGTTGGATAATATAAATATATGTATATATGGATGATGTTTGTCCAAGTGGAACTTTTAGTTATGTTTGCGTTTGCTGTCTGACTTAAATTTTAGTATAGTCTGTGGTTTGTGTACTAATAGATCATGGTACAGTGCTAAAAAAAGAATTTTAATACCTTAGAGACAACGGTTGATACTTGCTGAAATTGAGATTTTGACTTGTTCTATAATTTCTTATTTGTCCATACTAACCCCTACCGATCTTCCACTTTTAGCAGATGTACCTCACTAGCCAAAAAATTTTGTAAGAATATGAACTTTTTTATGTTTGGTGAGTATGGCATTGATGAATATCCTGCCAAAATAGAAGTATATGAATGTCACTTGCCACAAGCATAACACTGCTAACATCTTCCTGTTTTTCGTCCCACAAAAAAAAAAGAACTACAGTAAATTTTATAAGATCAAATCGCCAGAAAAAAAATAAAGATTTTCTCATACAAAAAGTCCAAAGAGCCTTGCAATAATATGAATATGTACGCCGTGTACATCATTGTCGGTAATCACCAAAATGGCACGTCACAATAGAACGAAACACTGCGCATGTCATGACCTTTTCGGAAAGAGTTTTTCCTTATACGTGTCGGACAATATATTCAGTATCCTCGGTTGTTCTCTCCCCATGTTTTATATTGTAAATTTTGCCTATTTCAACCAGGTTATTTTTCCGATTAAATTAGGCGTATAAAGCCAGTGATAGAAGAATAAAATTTCCGCAATGGACGCTCACCCCGAAGAGGTTAACACTAGAACTAGCGGAATTTTGAATTAAGTTTTATAAAAAATATTTACACCAGCATTTTGAATTAAAACAATTTAACTTTATTATTTAACTTTTTTTTCTATCCTTTAAACTTATCTCCATAATGAAATTTCCGATTTAAACCGAAACAAATTCATATGGTACACATCCAAAAGAGGGTTCACAGTAGTCCTAGTATTAAAATCTAAAACTGCTTGAAAATATTCTGGAAATATCGAAAAGTGTTTCATAATCTGCGCATGAAAGATGTATGTTTATTCTTGCTTTAAAATTTTTTGTTTTTCATTTATATAGTATTAAATGCGATTCCATTTTTTTAACTCTTAAAAATATATTTTAAATAATAAAATAGAATTTTTTTTCTCATTTTAAGATGTTTCATTTTGTTTTTCACCAGCTATAACTGACATGGTTTCACCCATTTTTAGGTGCGTTCGTATTGTTGTCGCTCAGTCCGTCCGTCTGTCCGTCTGTCTGAATGTCCGTCTGTCCGTCCGCATATAACAACGCAAAAACTACCCAACCGAATCGTGTGAAATTTAAAATACATAATTTTGTCGAGTCATTTCAAATTTTATGAAAATCGGATGGATCGATCAATTACAAGGACAATCAAAAGGATTCCGTTACATTACGATCAATGGGGAAAAATGTTCCAAATGCATTTTAATGGTGTTACACTCATTTGAACATAACAGAATTGACTTGAATCTATGAAACATGTCCTAAAAATACATTTTGTACAATCTGTGATGCAAAGAATATTTATTATTAAATTACAGGGCCACACAAATGTATTCCACTAAACAATGTTATACGGGGAACTTTGTTTGAGGGGTGTTTTAATTATATTAAACTACTTCACATTTTATGAATAGGATGTACGTTAATGAAATAGAATAAAAATTACTCCCTGCATATTTGTAGGAACACAAAGATTTCGACCACTATACTGTACCCAAAGTACGCTCTATCAGCAAGATCTGAATATTTTAAAACTTCGTTATCGTACGAACGCACCTCATTTGCTACGCTTCACGTGCAATTTCCAACTTGTAGAATTTGCAACGAGACTGTGAGGGAAAAACAGTACCATTAACCCATTAGTGCCTAGCGTCCCTTTTTAGGGACGCTTCAAAAGGTGCATTCAGCACTGTTTTTGACACCGGTAAAAAAGAAAAGCAATAATTATCTTATTTAAATGATGCATTTTCGTGATTAATGAACTAAACTTAAATCTTCTAAAAATAGTGGTGCCAACCAAATAAAATTTACGCAAAAGATGCTGGGCACGAATGGCTTAAGGGGCCGCTTCACTCAAATGAAAAAACCCGTTCGCTAATGCTATCGTATGGAAGAAATTTATAAAGATATCTCCGTTGCATTTTAATATTTTTAAAATGATTCTTTTTGCATTGTATAGCTGAGATTGATCTGAATGCAGGCCGTTTTTCACTTTTTCGATTTTGTTTACAGATATTTTTTATGAGGGTGATTTCGCTTTCCAAACCGGTTCTGAAAATGAAAGCATTCTCGTAAAAAATATCTGTAAGCGAAATCAAAAAAGTTAAAATCGGCCTGCATTCAGATCAATCTCAGCTATCCAATGCAAAAAGAATCATTTAAAAATATTAAAATGCAACCGAGATATCCTTATAAATTTCTTCCACAGGATTAGCATTAGCGAACGGGTCTTTTCATTTGAGTGAAGCGGCCACTTAAGAATGAACATTATATATACTCAGTATCTGATCACTTGAGAGGCATAAAATGAAAATATTTCGGGACGAGCCAGAATATTAAAAAAATTAATTAAATTTAAACAAGGATCCCTTTTTGAAGAATACAAATAGATACCGGGTGTCCCAAAAATGACGGATGGATTTTAAAATTCAATAACTTGCAAACGGTGACAGCTATTTAAAAAAATTTGCAGGAGGGTTACGTATAATGTCAGGAGTTATTTTACCGTAATTTTTTATTTTAGTTCGCATGTCAAACAATAGGTGGCGCTGGCGGCGATTGAAGGCCAGGTGATCAGTGCTGAGAGAACCGTAGACCATGTCATACCAGACATACATGTCAACACCTTTCTTAAGTAAAATTAAAATTTTTATTAAAATGTTTATATAAAAGGTGAAAAAAAGGTCCTAAAAATCATGCAGTAAATGTCATGCCCTTTGCTGTTACTTTTATCGATTGAACAAGGAATTGTAATCGAATTTATACTATTGAATATCTTATTATTTTTTATGACAACTTCGAGGTATTCTTTGCATGAATAAATTTCCATTTCTGAAATTTAAATACGCAAGATCCATCAAACATTTTTTTCTTTTTTGTCTTCAGTTCCATTAAGAACATTAATTAAATTTATCACCGTTCGTTGCATTAGGAACTGTAATTGCATTTAACACCATTTACTGTTTTGATATTTTTTCAGACGAACTTTCAATAAATAGGTGCAAACATTATTCAATTACTTTTTTGTGAAAAAAAATTGCCACGTACAATTTAATTGATAAAGAATCTAGACCTATCTAAAATTTCAATGCATTAAAAAAATAGAAGCTTAATTAGAAGAGAAGGATATGATTTTTTTCATAAACCAAAAAAGCTTCTTTTAAAAAGTATTTATTTGTTTAAATAACAAAATCCTTTCAAGTTTTAAATCAAAATTCGGTTAATTGAAACGAAATAATTGGAAGAGTTATATTTTTTTTAATAACTATCCCATTTTTGAACAGACTATTAGAAAAAAAATACGCAGTAATCTTTCTTTTTTAAGATTTCCAAACATCTTTAAAAGTATTTTTTAATTCGGTTTGAGTGGCTATTTGTTTATGTTCTAAGATCATGGAGTTGTAAATAAAAAGGAGGAGTCATATGGGTATTGCTTATCACTTATGAGTCAAGTAAGAGAGAATGTTGTTAAAAGAAGGCAGCTGTTTCTTTTAATCGGATCTAATCTACAGTTTCAGATTACCGCCGGTGAAATCTTCCACCATTAAACTTGAAAAGCAAATTTTGTCGTATTTTAACGCTATATAGATGGTAAATTTTTCTCATAAATATGGAAAAAAAATCATTTCTTTTTACTTGTGAAAATTTGTCTAGGTATCATAATCTTTTCAATGACACCGACTGTTAGTTGTTTTTGTTGTCATAATTTCGCGGAACTATTACCACTAAAGTAAATTCATACCAATAATAATGAAAATAGCATTGTTTTCAACTACTTTTGATCGAAACTTTCCATTAATGAGGTGTTTAAATAAAGAGAAATTTTCTGCATAATTTTCCTGTCGAAGCTTTCCGCGGTGGTGTGAACACTCGTGAAAGCAATATCATTTGAAGCTATACTATTTTAAGTCTATATCAATTCCTTTTTCTTAATCCTACCAAGGGCGATGGTCTATTTTTGCACCACTTAATTTTTATTCCTGGCTGCTATATTGGCAGCCGAACATTTGAATGAGGTTATAAAATTACTTTTTACTAAGCACGTAAATAAAAAGTTTAGCTTATTTTGATACTACTCTGTTTATGAATTTTATCGTCATTCACTCATTTTAGCATTTTGCAAATAGAAATACCTTTTGTGGTTGTCAGGCATTGCGTTTCCGCTGAACTGTGACAACCTAAATAATTTCACGTCAGTGCGAGTAAAAGAGATTTTAATACCGGGGCTATTTTGCAACTCCCCTGATGATGTGGAAAACACATTACTTGTTGGAAATGGTATTTGAATGCTACTAAAGAGTTAATAATTTTTGCCTTAATGTGTGCTTGTGAGGTTACAGGTCGCTCAACTAAGCTTCTTTGGTAGAGGACAGAATTCAGTCGCCCGATGGCTCAGACTTGGTAACTTCGAAAGTACACGTCTCATGCATTGTTTGGGACATATCTTAGTTAGTACTTGTCCAAAGTGGATCAATGATAGTGAAACCATGTGTAGAAGACATCGCGTTGCATGGCCAAGTGTTGTCAAATAAAGTGTCAGTACGTCAGATATCCCCCTTCCTTGGTAAAGCGAAATCGGCATCAGAAACTGGCTCAATTTACATACCAAGGCAATACAAGTCCTAGTGGGATTATTTCGAAGCATACAGTTCAATTGATATTGTTGAATGTGATACTATGGGACTAACGTCTCACTCAAGTTCATCTGTTGACCATGTATCTTCGTCAAATAATCCTATAGTAGGCCCAGGAACATTATGACTGAACAATGGAACATAGGTAGAGAATTGCCTTGTCAGATGAAACGCAAATTGATTCATCCTTCAACACGTCGAAGGTCGTGTTTCGGCATATTGTCTTTTATGCGAATCGTTACTCGTTTTATGCGAATCGTTAACTTTATCGTTGTCCACCTTGGGAACTGTGGTTGTTATAGAACTAACCATGAACACCACAACTATCTAAACATCACTGAGGATCATTTGCATCATAATATATAGATTTACTGAAATGAAAATGGAGTCTTCGTGCAAGACAAAGCATCATGTGACATGACTCGAACTGTGCTGAAACAGTTCCAGGAACGTAATAACCATAATATTAAAATCCATTGAATGGCTCCATCGCTTATTGCGACGGATCATAATCCGATAGAGCATACTTCGAGTGTCATTCAACAGCAGCCCAGAGTTCTAAAACAACCGAACCGTTTCCGGAGAGGACAAATTCTGTTAGTAAAACGAGAAATTATCGACTGGCGCCGGAATTTACAAACGACTTTTTAAGAAATCAAGAGCCCCTTAATTTAAGCTTTTATTGTAAAAGAAAGATTTCATTAAAATATTATTGGTGCCATTTGCAAGTTTGGGATTAAAATTAGGTGTGTCCAGACCGGACACACTGCGCCGGAAAAGGTTATGGAATATCCCGGATTTGTATGACCGCTGCTTGAACAACTAACACAACATATCTCCTGTCATCTTCTTAGAACTTGTGGCCACCATGCCAAGGTGGTTTAATGCTGTTTTGCTGGTGAAAGGTAGTCTAACAAGTTATTTGGTAGGTGGTAATATTGTTTTAACTTTTTAGGGTATGTCTCCTCCGTTTTCTTTATACCTCCATTTTTCAAATATGAATTTTGCTTTTTTTGCATTTTGTCTCATTGTATAAAGAATCGTTCTCATGTTCGAATCAATTATTTTTTTAGTTTTCTAATTCAAAATTGCAAATATTGATCTAGTAAGATGTTTTTGCACAACAAACTTAGCTTTAATCAAAACTAATATGTGCATTAAAATCAAAATTACTTTCGCTATATTTCATCAGGTGGTAGTAGAAACAGCAATTAAATTATCTATATTAGTCGCATTAAGATATGTAATTAAATTTAGCCTATTGTACATTAATAACATTTTTGATATGAACAGTAATGAAAATTGCACTTATTTCTAAGAATCATCTATTGAATAAAATTTTCGAACAAAGAGGAATAGTAGTCACAATTTAGCAAATGTTCGAATTTTCTGTTGTAAAAATTTTCTTAAATTAATTTATTATGTGCTTATTATATTATGGATTCAAATTTCTTAAATAATTTCTATCTACTTTTATTTGTCTTTCGTGTTTCGAAATTTTTTTGGATAAAGTTTACAAAACAGTAACAATTTGCAGAACCGGAAATGCAGAGACATACTTTTTTTATTATTTTTACTGTTGTCTTTTAAAAAAATCTTGTTTCTGTAACACCATTAAAGAGTAATAATAGAGAGTCACACACAAAGAAAAACTCAGTATAAAATAATCTGAAAAAGAAATCATTTTGCGATTTAAATCAACGCAACATAATTAAAATTTGTGTAATTAAGTAACAAACTTTTTAAAGTTCGAAAAAACTACATCTTCAATTCATCTTTTATTTCTTTTAAAAGTTGAAGAGCATATAATTTTTTTATTCTAAAAGTAAAATTTTATGCATTAAATGCTAGTTTTAATTTCTTTAAGCTTTCTAAAGTAAGTCCATAATTTTAAAAGACAACATGCAGTTCTTTTTCCCAAACTAACAATGCAAGTATTTGAATTACTTTAAAATATTTACTTGCATTACATTTAGAAATCAAGCCATTAAAAGAAATAAGTTTAGTAATTTTTTACATTCAACAAAATTATTCTTTCATATAGGCTTTAAAATAAAAATAAGCTGTTAACTCTTCGCTCATTTGAAAACAGCCGCTTCGTAATACCAAACAAATGGGAAGGTTGTTTTGTATTTTCTCGTTTAAATTAGAGTGTTTCAAGCAATTTTTTTCCTTTTAGGGGTATTTTCATAGGCACATGTAGTGTAAGTCACATACTACGATTTTGGATACCAGTATTTTAGAACGAAAAAATGTGATTTAATTTATCAGAGATATTTCATTAATTGGATAAGGCCACGCAAGGTGTTGACAAAAATACATTGACATGTTTCGGAACCGTCAAATAAGTTCCATGTAACTTACTTGACGGTTCCGAAACATGTCAATGTATTTTATTTTTATTATAATACCTTTCTTAAGTAAAATTAAGATTTTTTTTAAAAAAATTTTAATCAAAAATAATCATAAAAAGTGTTATTTATTTTTATTAATGGGAATTTATTTTAACGGTTGTAGTTCCACCACATTGTGACAACCAAGACAACCTACTGTCTGTGTCAATGAAAAAGAATACTTGTTCAAACTAACACTGGTAAAAAGAAAAAGAAATCGTTTACCATATTTGTATAATAAAATTCCGATCCATAAAGTGCTTAAATTGGATAAAATTTCCTATTCAAATTTACTGGTGGTAGAAACTGTTGATCTAATTAAAAGAAACAGCCGTCATATTGTGACAACCTAATCAGTTACTTCACTCGCAATTCGTCACCTCAGAATAATAAAGCTCTATCTGTGTTTTTGAAAAAAAATGACTTACCGATCTAGATAGGTTCTATTTGCATATATGAAGGCATTTTTGCATCAAAATGATGTTATATATAATTTACATATGATCTTACAATCATAATATGAAAGTATTTTAATCCAGAAATGCCTTCATAGATACAACAAGTTGGAAATTGCACGTGAACGTAGCAAATGAGGTGCGTTCGTACGATAACGAAGTTTTAAAAATATTCAGATCTTGTTGATAAAGTAGAGTGTACTTCGGATAGAATATAGTAGTCGAAATATTTGTGTTTCTGTAAATATGCAGAAAGTAATTTTTATTACACCTCAGCAACGTATATCTTATTCATAAAATGTGAAATAGTTGAATATAATTAAAACACCCCCCCAAACAATGTTTCCCCGTGTAGCATTATGTAGTGGAATACTTTTGTGTGACCCTGTAATTTAATAATAAAAATTCTTTGCATCACAGATTGAACGGAATGCATATTTTAGTATATATTTCATATAGTCATGCCAATTCTATTATGTTCGAATAAGTGTAACATCATAAAAATGCATTTGAAACTTTTTTCCCATTGACCGTAATGTAATGGAATACCTTTGATTGTCCCTGCAAATGATCTATGCATCCGACTTTCATAACATTTGAAATGACTCGATAAAATTACGTAATAATTATGTTTTAAATTTCAAACGATTAAAATGCATTTGAAACTTTTTTCCCCATTGACCGTAATGTAACGGAATCCTTTTGATTGTCCCTGTAATTGATCTATGCATCCGATTTTCATAACATTTGAAATGACTCCACAAAATTACGCAATAATTATATGTTTTAAATTCCAAACGATTAAAATGCATTTGAAACTTTTTTCCCCATTGACCGTAATGTAACGGAATCCTTTTGATTGTCCCTGTAATTGATCTATCCATCCGATGTTCATAAAATTTGAAATGACTCGACAAAATTATGGTATAATTATGTATTTTAAATTTCAAACGATTCGGTTGGGTAGTTTTTGCGTTGTTATATGCAGACGGACAGACAGACGGACAGACGAACGGACTGAGCGACAACAATAGGTGCTACGTATTTACATAATTACGAACGCACGTAAAAAGAACCTTTTTATATCGGTATGTTATTTTATTTCAAAAACACAGATAGAACCTCATTATTCTCAGGTGACGAACTGACAACACACTGTATATATCTTCCCTTCTTAATTCGAAACTCCATTAATAAGAGCTGGCGGGTCAGTCCACATCAAACCAACCAATGGGCAAAATTTCAGGTCTTTGGATTTTGTTAATTTTTGGCTCAGGTGTTGTACAAGTATAGTAGATAAAAAATACAAATTTGGAATTTTTTTTAACCATTTGTTTTTGAGTTATTAATTTTTGAAATTTTAAAAATTTAGTGAAATTTGTATTGTTTGGTAATTTTTAATTTGCTGTAACTTGAGAGTTATTTGACCTAAAGAGTTGAAATTTAAGTAATTTTTTTCAGTTTTTTATGCTGTTTCATAGGATACATAACATGACCAAATTATTTTAGAATATATTTTTTTCTGTAAAAAAAATTATGAAATTTTTTTTAAATTCAAAATTTGAATTTTTGATTTTTTTTAAAGAAATACATTATATTTAATACCCTTTTAGCAACTTTTGTGCAAAATTTCATGATGGTACTCTTATGGTATCATAAAGAAAAAAATTATTTTCCATATCAATGATCGGTCAATTTCTATGAAAAAATCTCATTATATTATGTTTAAAAGCAAATTGACAATAAAAAGTAGTCTATTTTTGTTTCCAATGTTTATATTTCTCATTCATGCAGGTCAAATTCAATTATAAATAAAATTTTAGCATATTATTCGCTAGGTTTTATTATTTTGTTTCACACATAACAGCAAAAATTAAAAGTAATCAAGATAATTAATATTTTGTATAATTGACAAGCTAAATACTTTTTTAATTTATTTTCTTGGAATTTAAATAGATTTTTTTAATTATTCTTAGTTTAATATCACTTTTAATGAAATTTTATGTTTAAAAAAGGAATAAATTGGTAATAAATGAGTTAATGAAAGAAAATCTCAAAGTGGAGTTCAATAACACTGGACCAATTGTATGGCCTCTGTGCACCTAGTCGTTGTTTACTACAAAGAAAAAGAGCAAGAAACAGGCAATCAGATTCTGCTTCATCAGAATATAGTATTCGTCTCAGATTGCTTTCCGAAAGTTAATATAATTTTTGAGAACTATTTTCCCTACTTGAAGAAGCTGTATTACTTTTCAGATGGCCGAGCAGCTCAATGCAAAAACTGCAAGAATTTTGTTAATATTTGCTATCATAAAAAAGGTTTTGATGGAATTGAGGCCGGGTGGCCTTTTTATGCAACGGTACATGATAATGGAGTATGCGATGGAGTTGATGGCACAGTAAAGAGGCTTGCTGTTAAAGACAGCCTCCAAAGTCCAACAGACTACCAAATATTATCACCTTTTAAACTTTTTCATTGGGGGTGAGAAGCACACTCTTTGTCACTCTTTTATGTGACTAATGAGGAATATGTAGAAGAACAAAAGGTGTTAAAATCAAAATTTAAGGAAGCTGTAGCAGTTATTGGGACTCAAAAATTTCATGCGTTCATCCCTCTCGATAAAGACAAAGTCCAAAGGAAGATATACTCTTTTTTTGACAATATGGAAACACATAAAGTTCAGATGAGTCCTGAAGATGAAGACGTTTTGTTTGAAGAAATTATGGTATGTTGCTTGTGCTTATGAGAATGAGTGGTGGGTGGCATGTGTTTCACAAAAGACCAGGATGAAGAAGACGTTAAAGTTTTTTCCTCAATCCAAACGGACCATCTCCGTCATTCACTTATCCTAGAAAAGCAGACATTTTGACAGTACAAATATACTTTATTTTATGGAAACTACATCCAATCGCTGCTACAGGCAGAACATACAGAACGTGTCAAAAGTTTAAGCACAATAGCAATTTTCAAATAAAACTTTAAATATTCACTTTATTTCAATATTTGTCTTGTATATGTTAATAATATCTATTTTAACACCATATTCATTGAAATTAACTTTTAAATTTTATTTCAAACCATGGAGTTTGAAAATAGAAGAAAAATGACCGTGTCAAAATTTTAAGCACAAAATCGTTTTTATGCAAATTTTACAATCTGACGTAGGCTGTTGCGCACGCAAACAATTTCTGGGTGTATAAGAAGCCGTGAGTTGTTGTTTACGAGTTAGTACAGAATGCCTCGGTCGAAAGAATTTTCAGAGGAGTAGGTTATAAAAATATGGAGTATGAGAGCAAAATCTAAGTCTGTTTCTGAAATTGCAAGTACATTAAAAAGATCAAAACGAGGTATTCATGAAATTTTGGCTCGTGGTAATAATTTCAAACAAAAATTTCGTTCAGGAAGACCGCGAGTGATTAGTTTGCGCGAAGATAATCGTATCAGAAATTTGGATTCAACTGGTAATTATCCCCTTTCGCAAATAAAACATGCAGTTGGAGGACAAATATAAAAAAAAACTGTTCATAGAAGAGTTTTGGAATTCAAATACATCAAATACCGTGTCTCAAACGTCATCATAAAGAAGCTAGATTACAATGGGCCAAAGAGCATATGTCATTTGGTGAAAAGTGGCTGAATGTCATATTTAGTTATGAAAAAAAAATGGAACCTCGATGGCCCTGATGGGTTTAAGTACTATTGGCATGATCTCCGCAAAGAACCTAGAAGTGTATTTAGCCGACAACATAATGGTGGTTCTGTAATATTGTGGGGGGCTATTTCTTTCAATGGTCAGACATCTCTAGCATTCATCAGTGGTCGTGAAAACGCTGAAAACTATCAAGAGACACTTGCCAACCATTTGCTTCCGGTTGCCGAGGTTTTTTTTTGGGGGGGGGGAGAAAAATGGTTATTTCAACATGACAATGCTTCGATCCATACCTCAAACTCAACTTCATCGTGGCTTAAGTCGAAAAAAGTATCTGTTTTGAAATGGCCGGCAATTAGTCCTGATTAAAACCCTATAGAAAATATGTAGGGTATTCTCACTCATGCAGTTTATCCAAATCGAAAGCAGTGTTCTTCAGTTAAAGATTTGAAAGATGCCTTTGAAAACGCTTGGTTTAAAATTGAACCAAAAACAATACAAAATCTCATTTTATCGATGGAAGACGGTATATTTAAAATAATTCAGCATAAAGGCGCAATAATCAAGTATTAATTTTTTTATTATTGTTCTGCTAAAGACTAAAAACTACTGTGCTTAAACTTTTGACACACTCATTTTTTTTGGTATTGATAAATTTTATTATTTAAGATAAATTTTATAACATAAATCTGTTAACTATCTTTTTAAAACTACAATTTGTAGATGATTAGAAAAGGAAATTGACTTTCATTCATTAATCAAATTTTATTTTGAAATTTTCTGTTGTGCTTAAACTTTTGACACGCACTGTACACAGTACCCAAAGGGGAAATGTAAACAGCAGGTCAATTTTTACATAAGAAGAAAAAATACTTGTACTAAGATCTAAAAATTGAGCTCCACTGTGCTAAATTGAGTTAAGTAAAAGTATTTGCTTATTAAACATCTAAAATTTATTATTTGTCTTTTAATAAAACAGGCTATTCTTAAATTTCTCCAATTTGTTTCCATGTAAGTAACACTTCGGGCTAAACTGTGCAGCATACCTTAAATTGTTTTTTATTACAGATTTACATGAACATTGATACAAAAAATAATTTTTTTCTGCCTAACACCATAGGAGTACCATCATAAAATTTAGCATAAAAGTTACTAAAAGGGTGTTAAATATAATATTTTTTTTTCAAGAAAATCAAAAATTCCAATTCTGAATTTTCTAAAAATTTATATAAATTTTTTACAAAAAAATAAAATAAAATAAAATAAAATAAAAATAAAATAAGAAACTTGGTCATGTTATATATCTTATGAAACACCATAAAAAACTGAAAAAAATTATGCAAATTTTAATTCTCTAGATCAAATAGTTTAGAAGTAAAAACCGATTAAAGATTACAAAAGTATACAAATTTTATAAAATTTTCAAAATTTAAAAAATTTATAACTTTAAAACGAATTGTCGAAAAAATTTAAACTTCACAATTTTAATCTCATAAGTAAGTACAACAAACAGGTAAAAAATCAGTACAATCTAAAACATTAACATAAAAAAAATTTTATTAGTTGATTTCATGTGGAATTACTCCTGCAGCTTAGCTTTAACCATACATTTTAAACTAATTATGCTAGAATTTAAGTAGTTTATAATTATTTTTATTTTTGTCATCACATTTTTTTTGTTAGAATTTAATCTTATAATGAAAGAAAAATATGATTAATTCAGCTATTCGGTTATAGATAAAAAAATATCTTTAATACTTTAATAACTTAGAGAAGAAAATCGATAAATATTTCTAGTCAAAAAATCACATATATTTATTTAACGAAATATAAGTATCTTTTTTCCAAAAGTAATAAGACTGAAAAGCTAAATGCCTTAAATCATTTATTGAATAATCCTAGAAAAAGTACCTTAAGCATTACACGATAGCATTTATTTAATTCCATTTACACTCTTATCTCGAAAAAACACATTTGAAACAGTTACAACTAGTTTTATTATGCACGAATTTCAAATTCATAAAAAGTAATTAAATGTTTAGAGATTTTTGTTACAATTTACGCATAGTTGGATATCTCGAAAATAACAAAAATAACTTAAGAATAAAATTAAATTACTTTTCAACATAATATTAATTGGGTTATACGTTACAAGTATAATTAAAAGGTATCGTCTAAAACTAAAAATATATTAGTAAAAAGTATCCATGTTTCAAATAAAAAGAATAACATGTTCTAGTTACTTATATTAATTAATTAAATTCAAAACAGTAAATAAATTAAATATTTCACTATTTGACAAATAATAAAAAAGAATATTGCCTAGTTAAACTGATGGCATTGAGCTCACAGGCTACGCATACTAATTCTACATTACACCATTATGTTTTCAAGGGCTAATTCCGTTCGCAGAAAAATTAAGGAGGGGGGGGGGGGAACAGCTCCTCCCTTTCCCTCTTTTATGCTTAATCATTGAACCCTCTAAACTGATCATGACATGCTTTATCATAAAAAAATCCATATCCAAAATTCAGAGCAAATCGGATAATTCTTAATAAAAACCCACTTATATAATTTAAGAGGCGTTATCACCCTCTTTTATATACTTAACCATTAAACTTCCAAAACTATTCGGAGATGTGAACGAAATCTGACAATTCTGCATGAAAAACCCATTTATATAAATTAAGGGGAGGGGCATTAGACCCCCCCATTTCCCCTGTTTATATTTATCCAATGAACACCTAATACCAATCACGGAAGTGCTTCATCAGAAAGATCCTATGTGTAAATTTTGAACAAAAACTATTATTTCTGCATGAAAAACCCATTTATATCAATTAAGGGGAGAGGCATGAGCCCCCCGTTCCCCCTCTTATACATATCGAATGAACTCCAAAAACTAATCAGGGAAGCGCCTTATCAGGATATACCTATATACAAAATTTCAAGTGGATCCGATATTTTTATCATGAGTTATCGCGTTACGCACGAACGTACGAACGAACATACATACAGAACGGACGGGCACACAAGCTCTCAGGCTATGATAGTCTGTGAGCTAAAAAACTATCTACAAAAGAAAAAAAAAATGTAGGATTTAACATGCATATTTTAATTTTATATTTTATTTTAAGAATGGGCAAATTAAATTGAAATATTTCCAGCTGTTATTCCATCTCAGAAACAATTTTGCTACTAGCTAGTATTTTTATAAACCACTACTTAAAAAAAAAATACTGCATAATTTTGTTATGTATGTCAACATGTTTCTCGTACATGTTTTTGCAACATTTATCGTGCTGTAAGTAAGGTCTGATTTTTCCACTTTTATTGTGTGTCAGTGTGGAGAAATAAATTTTCTTTATATTGTAAATGCAGTAACTAAAAAGAACGGTCGCTGAATTCATGTAATAAGTAAATTGGAAAAAAACTCTTCTAGTTATTAAAAACAATGAGGCACCCAGTATCATATATTGTACATACTCGTGTATAATCTGAGTCGAAATTCGAGAGGCACAACGGATTGGATACCAGCATTAAAAAAATAATAGTATTCAAAATATTTTAATTTTACTTGACTGCTGAAATTATAGGATATTTCTTATTATAACTATGGTTAAGATAAATAGTCAAATGTACTATATTTCAAAATATGGTATATATGCCCAAAAAGACACATATATATATTTTTTTTCCCCGAATGTTGGGGTAGGCTTATACGCAATTGGAGCTAACTGTATATGGTTTGCTTTTATTTTTTTAATTCATTAAAAAAATACTAAGAAAATGAACGATGTGAACTTTATTAGAACTCAAGGAACGAAAGGAAAAGAAAAGAGCACAACTACAAATTATTTTTCACATACGCATGACTCTTTCTCGATCCATTTATCAACATGATTATAAAAAAAAAGAAAAACATTTCTCTTAGAGTAATTCTTTGGCATTTTGTAAAAGCCTACTCTCAAGGCAGATCGATTATACTTGAGCGTGTTAAATATGTTAACAAAAATCAGTGCTACCTACGCGCTACCTTCCTAGCCGCGTCAGCCAAAAATACGTGACTTTCTGGCTCACAATATGTAAATTTATTTCATGAGTGTTATTCTTCCCTTCTGCGACAAAATAACAGAAGTGGGGACAAAAGCGTAGCAGATTTTTTCTTAGATTCCATATTCCCACTCGCTGACTCCACAGCAGGGTTGCCGGCTGGGCTATTTTTTAGGATATTTGCCAGGGTGCGGCTATTTTTTAATTCGGTGTCGCGCGCATTTTTGCCGATCCCACTGAATAGTATAGAGCAGAAAAAATACGGGCTTCTGATTGGTCGAAAAATTTTGCTTTCCTTCATTTTTGAGTTTACATTTATTTAATCATCAACTTCTGTTTGAAAAGCTTTTGAAAGCTGAATTTTCCTTCTGTTTTTGCATATTTATTAACAGATAAAAAAATAGATAATTAGGAATTTATAATTAAAGAAGTTAATCTGGATGTTTAACAATTGTTCTGTATTACTTTTAGAAAATAATTAAAATAGAATTGTCATTTTTTCTTTCTATTTTTTAACATGATATGCACATATATACACAATCAGAACAATTTATTTAGAAACAACAATATTTTCATTTTACGGCGTCAAATTCAATTGTTCTATATTACTTTAAAAAAAAATGCAAATTCTTCTTATTATTATTTCAATGATATACCCACATACGCTCCTAATACGTACATTAGCATCCAAGATGATCTATTTGCAAACAATTTTTCGACCAATCAGAAGCCCGTATTTTTCTCCCCTATGCTAGCTTTGGTGGGATCGGCAAACAAAATTTTCTTACGTACGATCTGATAATATTTGGAACAGATATATACAACAAAATTTACTTTTTATACACAGTGGTGCAAACAGAATATAAAAAATACCAGACAGAGTTTTTAATGTGAGGATTGGGTTTTATGTCCTATAGTATTAACCACTTAATAGTCGCGCCCGAGACATTCATGGGCTGCAAATTTCACGGCTTTTATTCAGAATTCTTTGATTCCCACCAGTTTTATAAAATAGTGTAATTGGTTTTATTTTGGTATCATTTTACTTGTCATTAAATAAATAAATATTTTTTTCAAAGAAATGGTGGGAATAACGAATTTCAATTTTTAAACCGTAATTTAATGCGACCATTAAGTGGTTAAACTGTTTAGATTAATAATTAAAAATGTCTTTTTCGATTTTTTTCGTGTGTGTAAATTTTTCTTTTTATAGTGCATAAAATGAATATCAGTCGCAATAGGTCGTTATTCTCTAATTACGAAATTCTATTCATTTGCTCAGGCTTAATATTAAATGGCTTTGCCAAAAGGTTATTGATGTTCGAAATAATGTAAACACTTACATGAATTTTTTCTTCAAACAAACTGGTATACAAAAAACGAACTTCTAGGAGGCTTTTATCATAGCTCCAGGGTTAGCATTAGGCTAAATTTTTTAATTGGGATTACTTGATTTGGCGCCACTTTTTTGAAACGGTAAAATTCCCTTTGTTTTCGCCTTATCAATATGAAATTAGATCAAGCGCATTTTACAATTTTAAAAAAGTGGTGCCAATGCAGAATCTCAATTTAAAAAAAAGTAGCCCATCTGGCAACTCTGCATAGCCTAATTTAATATTTATGAATAAAAAAATTTAGTAAATTTTAAAATCTTTTCTAAAGATTCCTGATTTAAATTTTAAGAAATTTAATTGCATTTACTTAGTATCAAAAGTAAATAAATGAAAAATAATTTTTTCTTATTACTTTATCTCAATTATTCTAATACTTTGAATATGCGCTGTAAATATAATGTAAGTAAATACCGGGTGTCCCAAAAATGATTGATGGATTTTAAAATTCAATAAATTGCAAACGGTGACAGCTATTTAAAAAATTTTTGAAGGAGGGTAATATATAATGTCAGGAGTTTTTTTTTACCGCAATCTTTTATTTTAGTCCGAATTGCAAACAATAGATGGCGCTGATTACGGTAAAAAAAAAAAAAAAAAAAAAAAAAAAAAAAAAAAACCTTTTGACATTACACATAACCCTCTTGCAAAATTTTTTTTTAAATAGCTGTCACCGTTTGCAAGTTATTGAATTTTAAAATCCATCAGTCATTTTTGGGACACCCGGTATTTTAAAGTAATGCAATTTATAGTTACGTTGTTAGCTCGGCAAAAAAGAAGAAAAACTGCATTTTGTCATTTGAAATTATGAACTTATTTCACCAGACTAAAAAAATGAAAACTGGTATTTGGTGCATAATATTCTACTTTTAGAATAAAAAATGTATATGCTCTTCATCTTTTACACGAAACAAAAGGTGAATTTAAGGTGTAGTTCTTTCAAACTTAAAAATGTTTTAGGTATCTAATGAGATGAATTTTAATTATGTTCCGTTCATATAAACCGCAAAATGATTTTTTTTTTTTTTTTTTTTTTTTTTTAGATCATTTTATGTTCTGTTTTTCTTTGTGAGTGACTCGTCATTTTTTCCCCTTTTAATCGTTACAAAAGAAAGTTTTCTTTTAAAAAATAAACAGGAAAAATTAAAATAGACATTTCTACATTTTCTTTAAAGTTTTTCTTGTTTTAAAAACTTTAACTAAAGGAATTTCGTAACACAGAGGAGAAATGGAAATAAATAGAAATAATTTAAAAAATGAGACTTGATGACATAATAAGCATATAATAAATTAAGATAATCCTTACAACATTACAAATTCGTACATTAGTTAAATTATGACTACCATTACTCTTTACAAGGAAAATTTTCGGAAGTAAGTAATATTTTCATAAACATGTGCACTTTTCATTAATGTTCATTTCAAAAATGTAATTAATGTACATTAAGCTAAATTTAATTAAGTACCTTAATGCGACTAACATAGTTAATTTAATTGCTGTTTCTACTACCTCTTGATGAAATATAGGAAAAGCAATTTTGATTTTAATGCATACATTAGTTTTGACTGAAGTTAAGTTTGTCATACAAAAGCAACTTACTTTGGCAATATTTTCAGTTATTAGAAAGGTTTCCAGAATAGAATATTAAAAAAGTAATTGAATCGAACACGAGATCAATTCTTGATAGAACGAGGTGAAATTAAAAAAAAAGCAACATTTGTATTTAAACAATTGAATTACGAAGAAGTTAGGAGACATATAGTGTATTTTCTAGCAGTCAGTGTTGTTAGTGGGGTACTTTTTAGGATTTCTTTCATCTGACGAAACCCTAATCGTCGCTGTCCTCTGCCTGTCTGTCCGTCTGTCTGTCAGAGAATCCGCTCACAAAATAATATAAGTCAGAGTGTTCACATTTTATGTACTTACAGCTGAATACCCCTTATAACTTATTTTCAAAATCAAATAATTTTGAAAAAGACTATTATTTAAATAAAATATTTTTTTAATATCATCAGTTCATTTTTTATTGGTTTTTTTCCCTTCTAATTGTTGCCCGGAAGTTAAAATAGATATAAAAATTATTATGTATGTAACATAAATTAATGGATTAAATAAATCACGTAAAAAATGTGCTTATTGAAAAAAAAACACATTTTTTCAAAACATTTTCAGGATTTAAATTTGATTATCTTGAACCCGACTCCGGAATAATTAAGAGATGTTGGCAACCATGCTTTAACCCTTTCATGACAGGTAGCGCATATATGCATCGTCAAAAAGTGCATCTGGAATTTGTTTTTAGTATCATATCATCACTACTATTAAAATAAAAAAAAATATATAAATGTGATGTTTGCCTTTTTTTATAAGAGCATTGTTTGGTATTTTAAGAGTAAAGGAAACTGTTTAACAAAAATGATATAACTCAAATAAAATTTTTATAAATAAAATCATCTCGAAAGTGCTATGGAATCCATATGCTCATGATGGCATTCTACTACTATTGATTACTGTTGCAGTATAACGCCTGACGCAATGCTATAAACGCAACTGTAATATCGCTAACCCCGTGAATAACATTGGGATATTATGCAACGCACTTAATTATAACTACCAACCACACCAGGCATTAGCTTTTTTAAATAAATATTACATTTATGATGTACGCGATGAAAAACTTTACTTTTTTTAAAAATATGTTCGCGAATCTTAGGGTCATTTAATGATTTAAAGATTTTAGCAACTTAAGTATGTCGCAACTAAAAGGGTTAATTCCTACTGCATTGCTTTTTCTTTTAGTTATGAAAAAGTAAACAGAGATGAATTCTTTCATTCAACGTCGATAGAAGAACCAGTCAGTATTTTCTAATAATATTTTAAAATAAATTTTCCAGGAACACTTTGCGGTTAAATAAGTTATTAAAGACAATTCGTAAAAATTGCTTAGATATACAGTAATTTCGCGCGTAAACGCCGCACCTTGGATAACTCGTTTTCCCAATAGAATTAATTTCTAAAATAATGTTATTTGCTTGTGCTTAGCGAACATTTGACTTCTTTTTTTTTTTTTTTCAATAAAATTTGGCTTGAAATTTGGCTTGAAAAAGACTTTATTAAGCCGCGGAGTATACGAGAAAATTACGCTAGCATGCCCAGAGTGTCTTGCAAGATACACTACTGACATGCATTACTTACCTAACAAAAATAAATTACACAGTATGGTTTGATTTGAACTTTATTTTGCTTAAGTTATATGGAAGATTTTACAACAAAGCCCTGCAAAAGGTAAAGCATTTCTACCCAGAAGAAGTTCGAACAATTAATTCACACAGGAATTAAGGAACAAATTAATTTGAAAATGAAAAAAAAACCCTTTTCATGTATACTATGAGGAGAAAAGTTTTCTAAAAATTACTTGTGAAATTTGATTATTTGGGCTTTAAAATGAAATGCGTTTGCATATTACAACTGGCGCCTCTGAAAGTGTTAAATAAGGAAATTAAAACATTTTGCACAAAATGACTTGGAAATAGAACGTCCGGAGTGACTAGGAAGAAACGCTACATTAGCATATCTTCCTAGTCACTCTGGACGTACTATTTCTAGGCTTTCCCAGGCTTTACTTAGCCTAACAAAAAGAAATCAGCACATTATGTGTTGATTTTAATTTTATTTTGCGTTGTGTAAGTTATTTGGGTACAACTGCTCCCACTAAAATATTCAAGGCCAGAGAACACGAAAGTGACATCATCACTAATTGACCGACTTCTCACGTATTGGAATTCACACCAAAAATTTTTAAGTAGCAAGTATGTTTTATTTCATTTGTGGAATTGCTATTCTATTATAAAATAGGGGCGCACAAACTGTAGCTCGCGTTCCAAAATGATACCACTATTTTCATGCAGTATAAATTTCAATGTGAAGAGTTGAAGCTGGTGTTAATCACATAACTGAAGTGAAAAATCTTCTTTCAAACACCATAAAATAAATTAATTGGGCAAGGCCTTTCGAAAGAACTTAGTCTTTCTTCGTCAGGCGCAAAAAGATGTGCGTCTACTATGAATGTAGCGGCAGTGCCGCTACATTCATAGTAGACGCACAACTTTTTGCGCCTGACTGTGTAGTCGTGCCGGTACATTCATAGTAGACGCGCGTCGTTTTGCGCCTGACTGTGTACTCGTGTCGCTACAATCATAGTAGACGCACATCTTTTTGCGCCTGACTGTGTAGTCGTGTCGCTACAATCATAGTAGACGCACGTCTTTTTGCGCCTGACGAAGAAAGACTAAATTCTTTCGAAAGGCCTTACCCAATTAATTTATTTTATGGTGTTTGAAAGAAGTTTTTTCACTTCAGTATAAATTTCTTTATAATAATGACACAAACTTTGCTATTAAATAAAACAAATGTCACTTTCCAAATATTCTGGTGGCAAACAATTTTCCGTCAAAAAGGTTTTGCATAATTATTATAAAACAATAATAACTATTTAAACTTACATCTGAATATTCGAATCTCTAAATAAAAATTTAGCCAGAAGCTGAATGCCGTAATGTTGCCTCATTTGGCTGATTTCTTTATTAGGAGACTCAAAGTTATCACCAGTAATTATAAAGAGTTATTTATGTTTTATAAGATGATAGATATTCCACATATAAGATAAAAAAAATTGCTATTTAAAAATTTTCGGGGGAATTCGAACACAGTGAGAAGTTGGTCAATTAGTGGTAACCTTATACTGGTATCCTCTGTCCTTCTGTATTTCTATGGCAGCTATACAAGACCTCCATGTCACTGCTTCTGGCAACGCTCTCAACTGCCGAGATTTTTAATCATTTCCAAGTGTTAATATGTTTCCTATATCAGTGAATATTAAACCTTTGATTTCATGTGTCGTGAAAATTTTCATGTGGATTTAAAATTTCGTATTAAAATCGTAGGCCAAAGTGCCAACCCTGACTTGGCTGCATAGAGTTAACCCTTTGTTGCATAGGCTTAACACTTTGCGACGCAGAGAAAATTCATTGCTTAAGTGTTGAAATTGATGACTGACACCGGAATTTGAAAACAGCTATATTTGTAAACAAGGAAAAGCTATTTTGCAGGAATTTAATAAACCGAATTTTTTTAACCAAAATTCCGGCGCCAATGTGGCATTTGGGAATTAAATTCATTAGCATTTGGGAATGAATTTTTGTCCACTGTAGTGGACAGTATGCAACAAAGGGTTAAACTTTGAATCACCTTTTTTTTTAACATAAATACCGCCAGATTTATGCCGGAGCTTCCGGTAAATCTAAATAGAAATCTTTGCCTCAATTAAAAGTTGTATTATTTACGCTGAATAACACATAAATGAAGCAAAAATGTACATTCTTTTTTACTGGTAAACGTTTATTCTGGAAATGGTCAGACAAAAAAATTTTATTATTATTATTACATTTTATTTTTAAACACAGGAATATTTAACGCTAAAAAACTCTTAATATTGAAGCTGTTTTTTTAACATTATAAAGAAAATGTAAAAAAAATACTATCAAATAGACAAAAACTTAAGCAGTTTATAAAAGTTTTTCCACGTTTACCATTTATTGCAAGATGTGTACAAAATTTAATTTTAAGCAATCTGTCTCACAGAACCAAACATATTAGGTAAATAAAAATGTTGATATTATGAAACTGACAAGAAAAGTCTGATCTAAATAGTAGGAATATCATGTCGCATTTATTTTTATTTGCATAAGTCCTTTGAGAAATCGTTGGAGCATATAATTTACTCTGATGCAAGGGTTTCCTTTGCAAGACAAAATTAATCACAGAAAATAAACAAATTTGCTTCAAGAGCTTCATTATGCTTTTCAGTCGAAAAAAAAGAAAGAAAAAATCTTCTGCATAATTACAATAAATTATTTTATTAAACCTTCAAGCTTACATTGCCAGTGTTTAAATTACTTAAAAACTTTCAACTTGTTTTAGTTATTCTTCTATGTAAAATATTTTTTTGAAATACAAATTTCCAGTTTTTTAGTGTTTCTAATACATTTAGAGTATATTGAATAAAACGCTTTACTTAATTTAACCAAATGTACTTTGGTTGGCATAAAAAATGAAAAGAAATTTTATAATAATATAATGGTAATGTAAAACATACTTTTATCTTTACACCCCATGAATCTCTGTTTGTATTATGCTATCGTACGTGGCACGAAATCGCGATTATTTGATAATTATTTTATGGCAACACCCAAATAAAACGCATCTTATTGGTTATTGTGTAAAAGTTATTTGACAAGATTTAAGAAAAAGTAAATCGGGTTTATTTACGTTTCGCTCTTTCGCTGCAATTATGAAGCTTCAAAATATCATTATTTTTGTTTTTTCTGTTCTTTTTTTATTTTCCTACTGTTTAATCCTTCCCATTTCTACTTATTTAGAAAAAATAATAGTAAATAAAAATCACGGATTTTAAACGTGTTTTAATTTAAAATTAAATTATGTATTATGAATGAAATGAGTGAAAGGATTCTATTTTAAACGAAATTAATGAAATACGAAAAAATGCCACAAGAACAATGTTTGGCGATACATCACTTGCGCCCGGATAGCATAAAAATATCGAGTTCTTGATTTCTCTAGCAAAATCTTCTTATATGGTGTGAAAATGAGCAAGCAAATTAAATTATGAATAAAAGTAATATGATACACTGCTTAGCATACATTTAAGGGAGATCAAACAGGTCGCCAAGGGCGGGTATCTAATTTTAGCAGCTTATTCATACAACTTTTCTCTCACAATTATGATAAAAATTTTCTATTCATTTTTACTGTTGGAAGTTGGCACGGGTATTATAATATTTTTTATTCATACTGACGTGAAGTTATTTAGGTTGTAACAGTAGGCGGAAAAACAATGCCTGATTACTGCAAAAGTAAATTTCCACCAATATAAATAAATATCTGTTTTTGCTCATTATTATGACAAAAATTCTGAATTATCGAGATATTTAAATAAAGAGAAAATTTCTATTCAAATTTAATGGTGGGAGTTTACCATTGTATTATTTGCCACCTGAAGACCGGTTACACTTAACGCTTTCTGACATGGTCATATTCTGCTAACAAAATGAGAAATTATCTACTGGCCACGGAATTTATTATATACATTTTGATAAATTAAAATTAGGTTTCTTAGACTGGTAACAATGTGCCGTAAAGGATTAACTATTAACTATAGAACTATTAACCCTTCAACTGCCGTGGATATATATATACGCTTTACAGAACGCTTCCACATATTATAAAAATGATAAAGTTAGGTCAGTATGCTAATTTTCACCAGTAGAGCCGTGTTCCTAAATTAATAATATGTGAATTTGTTATTCCAGAAAACTAATCACCATCTTATTTAATTGCAGAAAATAATTGTTATTAACTGAGGTAATGGCGATAGCGCCTAATTTCGTTGGCAGTAAAGGGATTAAGAAAAAGGAACTGATATAGCCTTAAAATAGTGAATCTTCAAATGTAAGCGCTTTCACAATGTTTGTTACCACCGCGGTAAACTTAGGCCTGGAAATTTATGAAGAAAATTTCTCTTTACTTAAACACTCATTAATCCCTTGGGGACGAGCGACACATATACGTGCCGCAAATTGGCTTAAGAATCCGTGTTTATCGTCACCAATAAAATTATACAGTGAAATTTGCTTTTTTAACCCATTAGTGCCTAGCGTCCCTTTTTAGGGACGCTTCAAAAGGTGCATGTAGCAGTGTTTTTGGCACCGGTCAAAAAGAACAGCACTCTTTATTTAATTTAATTGAAACATTTTAGTAATTCATGAACTAAACTTGATTCTTAAATAGTGGTGCCAACCGAATAAAATTTGAACAGAAGGTGGTGGGCACGAATGGGTTAAATTTAATATTATTAAATTCGATAGTATCGAGTATTTTCTCGATTCAATAAAGCAGAAATTTCTGTTTTTTAAACCGGTGACCAAACATTAAAAATTTCGTTAAATGCACCTGTCGCGAAGAGGCTAATGGAAAGATTCGATCAAAAATAATGATAGAAACTCATATTCATTTTTACTAGTATGAGTTCACTTTGTTGGCAATAGTTCCAACACAGTGCAACAACGAAGACAAATAACTGTCAGTGTTAATGAAAAGATAATAATACGTATACAAACTGGCACCAGTGAAAAGAAATAGAAATTTTTTACCAGATTTGTGAGAAAAATTTACGAGCGATAAAGCGCTAAATTAAGACGAAATTTTCCGTTCAGGTTTAGTGGTGGAAGATTTCACTGGCATCATCAGGAACTGTTGATCAGTTTACAAGAAACCGCTGTCATCTTATGGCAACATCCTCTGTTACTTCATTCGTAACTAATGAACAATACACCTCCTTTCTTTATTTATAATTCTACAGATTTAGAGCACTGGCAAATGCCCAGATAAACCAAATTCAAAAGCACTTTTTAACTGCGTTGAGAAATTTTAAAAACGAAAAATTAATGCGTACTTTTTATCTAATAGTCTGTTCAAGAATAGATTAATTATTTTTAAAAATCAAGTTTCCCTATTATTTCGTTTCAAATAACAGAATTTCCATTTAAAACATGAAAGAATTTTCTTATTTAAACAAATAAATATATTTTAAAAGAATATTTTTTTTTGTTGCTTATGAAAAAATTATGTCTTTACTCCTAATTAAGCTTCTTACTTTTTTTAATACTTTGAAGTTTTAGGTAGGTCTAGTTTCTATATCAAATTAAATTGTAAATAGCAATCTATTTTGACAAAAAAGTAATTGAATTATGTTTGCACCCTTTTAATGAACGTTCGTCTAAAAAAATATCAAAACGGTACATGGTGTTAAATGCAATTACAGTTTCTAACTCAACGAACGTTGATAAATTTAATTAAGGTCTTAATGCAACCAAAGAGAAAAATGAAAAAAAAATGTTGGACAGATTTTACGTATTTAAATTTCAGAAATGAAAATCCATTTATGCGTAAAATAACTCGCAAGTTGTCATAAAAAATAAATAATAAGATATTCAGTAATATAAATTTGATTACAATGCATTGTTCAATGAATATATGTAACAACAAAATGCGTGACATTTTATTGCATATATTTTTTTTCGAAAAAAAAATTATATTTATGTCTATTTTTTTAATTATACACTCAAAAAATAATGAAAACATTATATATGTTTCTGATAGACATACCATTATAATATAAACATTAAGTTACGCAAAAAAGTCATGAGTTGCATCTCAAGCATAGCAATTGTGGTGTATTCGTACTATAAGGATGTGATAAAAATATTCAGATATAAGGTGCCTCTGTAAATGATATCCTCTTTCTGTTATACAGGAATTAGCTTCTAGTAAACTTCAGCATCGTATACAAATTTCGCAAAATGTGAAATAGTTTAATATAATTAAAACACGCGCCTAAAAAGTCCCCCCCCCTTTACCATTATATAAGGGAATATTTTTGTGTGGCCCTGTAAATTAATAAGAAATATTCTGTGCATCACTGATTGTACATCATGTATATTTTAGTAGTTAATTCATGGATGCATATCAATTTTATTATGTTTGAAAGCTTGTAATATCATTAACCACATAATCGTCGCGCCCGAGACATTCACGGGCTGCAAGCTTCACGGCTTCTATTCAGAATTGTTTGATTCCCACCAGTTTTATAAAATAGTGTAATTAGTTTTATTGTGGTATCATTTTACTTGTCATTAAATAGATGATTTTTTTTCAACAAAAAGTAGTGGCAATAATGAATTTGAATTTTTGAACCGTAATTTAATGCGACCGGTAAGGGGTTAAAATGCACTTAAACTATTTTTCCCCGTTACGGGGATCCCAAATGGTCCGCCAACTGAACACCAATATTATCTTAGAAAGATTTTCATTTTATATTTTTGTAGCAAATTACCCAGAAACCACCGTCCGATCTTAGTTTTAACGCAAATACTGTAGAAAACTACTATGAAAATTTCCGTTAAAAAATACTGGTGTTCAGTTCGCGAACCATTTGGGAGCCCTGCCGTTATCCATAATGTTACGGAATACTTTTGATTGTCCCTGAAATTAAACTATCCATCCGATTTTCGTAAAATTTGCAATGACCCCCACAAAATTATGCAAAAGCTGTATATTTTTTATTTCAAACAATTCATTGTATATTTTTTGATCTGCTGTATGCGGACTTACATACGGACAGATAGACGGACGGGCTGAGCGATGAGTATAGGTGCTACGTATTTATATAATTTCGAATGCACCTAAAAATGCTCAAAAAATAATAAATTTAAACTGTACACTTGTTTAAAGTGTTTACACTTAACACCTATTTAACGATATAACAATTTTTGTAACGTTTTTAAGAGAACAGTTTATCCCAAAACTGACTTTTCTTTTTAAATAAAAAATGAGAGACTGTTTAAATAATATTTCTGCACCTCTTTTTTACCCATGTGCTATTTGTATAGCCATATATTGTATACAGAACTATTCCAATGAAATTGGAAAAATGGGAAAATATGGATGGTGCTTCTTCAAACGGCAGTTACAGTTGTGTTCTGCAGTTGATAGCTGACTGAACCCCTTCGCTACGGGGGACTTTTACGAATTTTTCAATGTCTCGTCTTTGGTTTTTTAAAACAGAAATTTGTGACTTGTTAAATCTAGAAAATGCTCCAATTAAATAAGGCAAATTTTACAGTAAAATTTTATTAGAGGTATTAAACAAGGTTATCTAATCCTTTTTTATTCACGTATACTCGTTGTTCGTCCCCAAGGGGTTTAATTTGAGTATAATCTGTGATTTGTATAATAATTATTGATTTTGGTTCAGAGATGGAATAAAATTATATTTGAGTCTATTTTTGTTAATTATTCACTATAAAAATAACGAAAAATGATGCATGTTTCTGCTAGACATAATGTCATAATATCACCCTTTAGAATACTTTTGATTATCCCTGTAATTAAACTATACATGCAAATTTCGTAAAATCTGAAATGACTCAAAAAAATTATGCAGAAATTGTATATTTTAAATTTCAAACGATTCATTTTGGCAGCTTTTGCTCTATTAAAAGCAAACAGACAGACGGACATTGAACGACGACTATAGTTGCTACGTATTCACATAATTATGAATGCATCTAAAATTGCTCAAAAAATGTTAAATTTAAATTAGATATTTACCTTAAAGTGTTACACTTAACACTAGAACCGCGGGAAATTTTACCCAAGTTTTATAAAAATAATTCACACAAGAATTTTTATTTAAGTTTATTTAACTTATTTATTTTAATTAATTTTTGTAAGCTTATATGTAAATTATTTTAAGACGACTTATCTGGTTCGAATCGACATCTTTTCGCTAAGCACGGGTCAAAATGACGCGTCTCCGCGGTTCTAGTGTTAAGAACTATCTAACACTAAAACCGCCACAGCGATCATTTTGACTGGTAAAAAATGAAAATATTTCGATTCGAACCAGAATTTTATTTCTAAAATAAGTTCCCTACTGAAAAATGGGCTTAACCCTTTGCAGCGGAGGGCAAATTCCTAGCTTGATTGTTGAAATTAGTGACTGATACCGGAATTTGAAAACTACTTTATTTGTCAATAAGAAAAAGCTATATTTCTCGCATTCGATAAACCGTAATTTTTTTTGCCGGAATTCTGGTGCCAATGTAGTGTTTGGGATTTAAAATTGTAGAACCCCACTAATTCGGTCCCCGTTAATCCGGATCGGTTTGGTCATTTTTTTTCAAGTTTGAGAAGCGATTGGCTAATTTCCACAACATTAACTTGATTTATCGTCGTATTCTGATATAAAAAAGTATTTTCTGAAATCTTTACGGAAAAATTAAACAAAGTAAACATTATTACTGCCTGTAAATATTCAATAAGTTTAACATAAAGGTGATTTTCTGTAGGCATGTTTTATTTTATTTCATTTATTTTATAATTCTCCGGAAAATCCGGATTTTCGATAATCCTTATTGGGCCCGGTCCCAATTACTCCGAATTATCGGGGTATTGCTGTAATTTCATAGATATACCACTGCGCCGCAAAGGGACTAAATAAACCAAGGACAATCAATTTAAATGGCTTAGATAAAAATTCTGGTGTAAAATATTTTTATTGCACTTGAGTAAAATTTCTGGCAGTTCTAGTGTTAAAGATATAATAATTTCTATAGCTCTTTTAACTACTTGAAGGGCAGTGGGATATAATAAATCCCATCAATTTTAGTTGCGAAGTGCCTCATTGACATCAGAACTTTTGGAATGAAAACTTTAATTTTATAAAGTAAGCACAGAAACGCATTTCGCATAGTTGGAAATAAATCTGTTTTTAATTTCTTTATTTTCAACCATTTCAACATTTCATGAAACAAACTATTTTGCCCCCGAAAGGATTGAAAGGATAGTTTACCCCAAAATTAGTCCAAAAATCGTTTAAATAAAATAAATTAATAAAAGCCTTAATTTTAAATATTTTAACACCTTATTTTTACCCATACGTCAATTGTATCGCGATACATTATAACTTGTAACAGTCCTATTCTCAAAGAATTTGAAAAATGGGAAACTAATAGATGATATTTGTCCAAATGGAAGTTTTATTTATGTTCTGCGTTTGGAAGATGACTTAAATTTCAGTACACTCTGTGATTTGTATAATAATTACAGATCATCGTAATGGGTACATAGGGCTGGAAAAAAGAAGTTGAATATAGTAAAACCCCCGATAATTCGGATTAACTGGGACCAGACCCAATCCGGATTATCGAAAATCCGGATTATCCGGAGAATTAGTAACAAATGAAATAAAATAAAATATATTTACAGAAAATCACCTTTATGTTAAACTTATTGAATATTTACAGACAGTAAAAATGTTTACTTTGCTCAGTTCTTCCGAAAAGATTTCAGAAAAAGTTTTTTTTTTTTTTTTATTCAGAATACGATGATTAAACAAGTTAATGTTATGGAAACTAACCAATCGCTTCAACAAACTTGAAAAAAAAAATAACCAAATCGATCCGGATTAACGGGGTCCGAATTTGCGGGGTTCTACTGTACCTTAGCGACTACTGTTACTATTTGCTGAAATTGGGTTTTTGACTTCTTACATAACTTCTTATTTTTTCATGCTACCATCTTGCTATCGTGCGCTGTTAGCAGATGAATCACACTAGCTAAAAACTTTGTAAGAATATGAAATTTTGTATAAAAGCTGCTTACGTCATTATTTTAATTTAAACCAAAATAGCAGTTGATGAATATTATTAGCCAAAAGCATAGCTGGGCATTTCCATGAGCACTTGTCGTGTAAGTCACATTATTAGTAACTTATAAGTTGTTTCCCACCGTTATTTTCGAAAGGTTTGCATGGCCTTATTCAATTAATGAAATATCTCTGATAAATTAAATGACATTTTTTCGTTCTAAAACACAGTAAAACCCCGATAATTCGGATTATTTGGGACCGGAACCAATCCGGATTATCGAAAATCTGGATTACCCGGAGAATTAGAAAAAAAATGAAATAAAATAAAACATACTTACAGAAAATCACCTTTATGTTGAATTATTTAATATTTACAGACAGTAAAAATGTTTACTTTGCTTAATTCTTCCGAAAAGATTTCAGAAAAAGTTTTTTTTATTCAGATTACGACGATGAAACAAGTTAATGTTATGGAAATTAGCCAATCGCTTCTCAAACTTGAAAAAAAAATCGGTTATCCGGAGATCCGGATAAACGGGTTCCGAATTAACGGAGTTCTACTGTACTGGTATCCAAAATAGTAGTATGTGACTTACACACATCTGCTCATGGAAATACCCAGCTTCCACCACCTTTCGCTTTCTCGTATCGCAAAAAAATTACTATAAATTTTATCACTGCAAATTGCCTAAATGTGTCGATTAAAAAAAGTAAAAAAATTCAGTTAATTTTTTCTGATCTAGGTTTCAGTTAAATTGCCGAAATGCCTTGATTAGATAAGTAAAAAAATTCCGAAGAGCTAGCAACTTTGCACAAGGCTTTGTAGTAATATATAGTTTTGGATGTATGTTTCGTACATCATTGTTGATAATGACCACAATAGCACGGCTAATGCAGCATATTTCATAGATCGCAAGAGGTTAATCGTTTCCATATACATACCGCAAAAATTGTTCAGAATACCTGGTTATTCCCACCGGATATTTTTATAGCAAATTTTGTGTAATTAAATCAGTGTATCATCCCGTTTAAATTAGTCGTAAAGAGCCTATGATATAAACAAATAAAATGTACTATATACTGTCAGCATCAAGTCACTTGTGTAGTTTCAAATGAAAATATTTCCGGTCGAGACATAATATTAAAAAATATATTTAAATTTAAACAAGGATCGCTCGATGAAGAATGCAAATGAATAGTTGTAATCTCTTAACTGTGTTCCCCGAACTGGATTTGGGCAAGACATTTTGCTGGTTTCGTTACTAAAAGCTTTTCGATACCATTAATTTTTAACTGTAAATTTATCTATATTGATTGTCAGTCAATGTTCAATTAAATAACGCAAAAAATGTTAGAATAGAAAAGTGGTTCTCAACCCGATTTTTAATTTATGTTGTCAAAAAAAAAAAAAAAAAAAAAAAAAAAAAAAAAAAAAAAAAAAACGCTACAGTTAAGGGGTTTACGCCTTGAGGGGCGGTGGGATACATTTTATCTCACCTATTTTAAACTAGCTTCTCACCAGAAACTTTTAACGAAATTTTATGTTTTTAACTTTGACGCTAATTTTTGAAAAGTTGCCTTTTCTAATTTTAAAACATTTTTTTTTTCGATTTTTCCGTTGAGAATTAAATAATACAGAGATGCTATTGCTTGCCACTCAAGGGGTTAACCCCTTAACCCTTTCCGGCGCACTACTCTTTAAAGTTGGAATTGAAAGAAAAAAAATAGGCAATCTATTTAGGCCTAGAGGAGTACACAGGTATTGTTTTGTAAAGATTGCACTAACCATTTTAATTATACAGCTGTTGCCGAAGTGGTCACCACCCATAAGTAAAGCATTGATAAGCACAGTGAGGAGAGCATTGCTGTGAAGCACGTACTACAGTAAAACATTTTACTTATTATTTAAAAACAGTAGAGTTCGATCTCTGTGGTGCTGCCATCTAGAACTCACAAGAAAGATTTAAAGTAGCCATTAGAGTAGTTTTTGAAATATTCACGGAGTTTTTGTGTCTCTAAATATGGGAACTTTAGGTGTTGCCGACCCGGCAACACTGCGCGTTAAGGGGTTAACAGATCTGCCCGTACGCCATTCGGGCAAGAGAAATTTGCTTAATTAATCATTTAAAGCTTTTTGACACCACTATTATTTTTTTTAATAAATTTATATTAATTAAAGTCGTAAATTCTTGGACAAAATTTTACGAATGTATTTTTTTAAATAGTGAACTAATGAGCCAATGCAGGATTTGAAGAAGTTCCTACTGGAATCGCTGTGAATCCAATATTTTCAATTTACTGAACGGAAAAGAAAGAACCAGTTAAGGGGTTAAATAAAAATTTCTATGTAATTAATTTTTTATAATGCTTGAATGAAATTCTTGGTATATTTAGTTTTAAAAATAACAAGATTAAAATTGAGCGAGAGCATTAATAGACCATAATTGTTTTACGTTGTTTGTATAATTTCTCGAACAATATCTAAAGTAATTAATTCCTTGGCATGTCGGAATTTCTTTTTCGCAAGAATGATTAAGAAAAAACTGATTAATTATGTTTTTAATCTTAGTGTATTTTTAACGCATAATAGGTCCTGCAGCTTAGTGTATAAACTTGTTTAAGAATATATTTTTTACTAATTATGCTTGAATTTAAGTGGTTTATAATTATTTTTATTTTTATCATCAGATATTTTTTCATAGAATTTAATCTTATATTTGAAAGAAAAATATGATTACAATTATTACATTCAGCTGTTTATAGTAATCGTCTATAATAATTTAATCTTCTATAAAAAATGTCTTTAATACTTTTATAACTTACAGTACGAAATCGATAAATATTTCAAATAATGAATCAAATAATTTCGATTAACGAAATATAAGGAATTTGCCTAAATTAATAAGACTGAAAATCTAAATGTCTTAAAGAATTTATCGAATATTTCCGGAAAAAAGACTTCGAACATTACTAGAGAATATATTTTTATTAGTATTTACACATTTATCTCGAAAAAACATATTTGAAGCAGTTACAACTAGTTCTTCTTAAGTACGAAATTGAAATTCAGAAATAGAAATTAAATATTTATAGATTTTTGTTACAAATTACGCACAATTGGATACCTAGGACTTTACAATAAAAATAATTTAAACGTAGTATTTTCGAGGATTTTACAGCGATTTAATTAAATTACTTTTCACTACTTGAACTTACTACTATTTAATTCTTGAAATTACTTTTCGACAAAATATATTACTGGGTTACAAGCATCATATTTCTAAGGTATCGTCTAAAAGTAAAAATATATTAGTAAAAAATATACATGTATCAAATAGAGAGAATAATCATTTTAAAGAAGATTTTCGCCAGAATTTTTAACGAAATGTCATATTGTTAACTTCCATGCAAATTTAAAAAAAAAAAAAAAAAAAAAAAAAAAAAAAAAAAAAAAAAAACGCCTTTTCTTATTTTAAAATAAAATATTCCAATTTTTCCGGTGATAATACAATAATACAGAGGCATTATTGCTTACACCTCAAGGGTTTAATTAAGTATAAGACTCTAAATAAATTGAATATTTCTTTATGTAACGAATAAAACCGATAAGACAAACAAGCAAAAAACGACGTAGGAATTAACATGTATATTTTAAGTTAGTATTTTATTTTAAGAATAAGCCAATTAAATCGAAATATTTCCATCTGTTATTCCATTTCAGTAACAAAGCTGCTACTAGCATCAATTTTTATGTTCTATTCGGTTGTTCGGAAAGTCCTTTCCGTTTGGGGAAAATCAATTCGTACCGGAAAATTCTGTTATTTAATTATTAAATATCGTTTCCGATATCGAATACTTAGATAATAATGGACAAAATGTTCCGGTACAAATTGATTTCCCCAAGCGGAAAGGACTTTCCGAACAACCCACTATTTGAACTAATATTTAAAAAATATATATTGTATAATTCAATGGCACATATCAACATGTCTATCGCAAATGATTTTTCAACATTTATCGTGCTGTAAGTATGGTATGATTTTCCACTTTAACCGCTTCCATGTATTGCCCGTACGCCATATGGGCAACGTGTTTTTACCAATCATGATTTGCCCGTACCACTTTCGGGCATCAATACTCAAGTCATGGTTTACTATTCTCATCTAAAAATTTTTATTGTAAATTTTGCAATTTTTTAATCGGAGCATTTTTCTGATTCTATTAGCCAATAATTTCTGTTTTGAAAAACCGGTGAAAAAGATTAAAAATTCTGTAAAAGACATGAAAAACAAGTTGGAAATTGCACGTGAACGTAGCAAATGAGGTGCGTTCGTACTATAACGAAGTTTTAAAAATATTCAGATCTTGCTGATGTAGTACAGCGTACTTCGGATACAGTATAGTAGTCGAAATCTTTGTGTTTCTGTAAATATGCAGGAAGTAATTTTTATTACACCTCAGCAACGTATATCTTATTCATAAAATGTGAAATAGTTGAATATAATTAAAACACGCCCCAAACAATGTTTTCCCGTATAGCTTTATGTAGTGGAATACTTTTGTGTGGCTCTGTAATTTAATAATAAAAATTCTTTGCATCACAGATAGTACAGAATGCATATTTTAGTATATATTTCATAGATTAATGCCAATTGTATTATGTTCGAATGAGTGTAACATCATTAAAATGCATTTGAAACTTTTTTCCCATTGATCGTAATGTAGTGGAATACTTTTGATTGTCCCTGTAAATGATCTATGCATCCGACTTTCATAACATTTGAAATGATTCGACAAAATTACGCAATAATTATATGTTTTAAATTTCAAACTATTAAAATGCATTTGAAACTTTTTCCCCCATTGACCGTAATGTAACGGAATCCTTTTGATTGTCCCTGTAATTGATCTATCCATCCGATTTTCATAAAATTTGAAATGACGCAACAAAATTATGTAATAATTCTATATTTTAAATTTCAAAAGATTCGGTTGGGTAGTTTTTGCGTTGTTATATGCGGACGGAGAGACAGACGGACAGACGGACGGACTGAGCGACAACAATAGGTGCTACGTATTTACATAATTACGAACGCACCTAAAAATGGGCATTATTTGAAAGTTTTTATCATAAATATTGATCAGTTAAGTGGTTAATTATGAGTAGCAATGTGGAAAAATTACGTTTTCTTTATATTGCAGATGCAGTATCCTTTCACTTATCATAAACGTTCAACAAAAAAAAGTATAAGTGACGGTATTTCCATGAGCAATTGTCGTGTAAGTCACATTTTTAGTAAGTACTAAATTGTTGGCCACCGTTATTTTCAAAAGGTTTGCATGGCCTTATTCAATTAATGAAATATCTCTGATAAAATAACTCACATTTTTCCGTTCTAAAATACTGGTATTCAAAATCATAGTATGTGACTTACACGACATATGCTCATGGAATTACCCAGTGAATGGTATTAAATTCAATTTCACTTCGTAAAGCAAATGACATTTTTAAATTAAATTGTACTTCGTAATACAAACGATGGCTTAAAATCCAATTGCATGTCATAAATAAAACAAAAGAAGTAACTAAAAAGAATGATCACTGAATTCTATGTAATAAATAAATTGGATTGAAACTTTTGTACTTCTTAACACTAGAGCCGCCTTTAGGAGTCAAAATGACCCTTGCCAAGTTGATAATAATCGGTCAGAACCAGAATTTTCTTTATAAGATATATTAAATATATGCAGCGCAAAAAATAGACTAATTAGATAAATTAAATAGTTTGAAATTACAATTCTGTTGAGAAACACTTTTTGTAAAACTTGGGTAAAATAGCCGGCGGTTCTAGTGTTAAAAAAAAGGGACAAGCAATATCATATATTGTATATATTCGTGTATAATCTGAGTCCAAATTCAAAAGTCACAACAGATTGAATAACAGAATTAAAAAAATACTAGTATTCAAAATATTTTCATTTTATTTAACTGCTGAATTTACAGAATTATTCTGATAAAAAATAAGGCAATGATAAATAGTAAAAAAACTATATTTTAAAATATGGTATATATGTCCAAAATGACATATTTTTTGTGTCAGGACAAAGAGAACAACTACAAATTATTTTTCACATACACATGGCTATTACTCGATCCATTTATCAACATGACTATTAGAAAAATGCGAAACGTTACTTTTAGAGTAATTCTCTGATTTTTTTCTTAATCTTTGCTTACCGATTGCATTTAAAATGTTTTAAATATTTAACAAAAACTAGCGCTGCCTACGGTCATTAAGCCAAACGTACTTGGAAGATCACAATATGTAATTTTTTTTCTTTTTTTACTTTTCTCTTGTATGACAAATTCCCCCTCTTTGCAGACGGGCCTTTTAAGAAATTTTTAATGTTTTGCCACTAGTTTTTAAAAACAGAAATGTGTACCTTATTAAATTGAGAAAATGCTCTGAATAAATATTGGAAATTTTACAGTAAAATTTTTATGGTGGGTGTAAACAAGGAATCTTAAGCCTGCAACCGAAAAAAAATCTGCAACCAAAATTAAAAAAGTAAAGAAAAAAAGTCTTACTGATGATCGACCTCAGCTATTCTATGCAAATTAATGACAGAGGAATGTTATGTAAAAGCCTTTGTGAAAAGGAAAGAATGATTTTGAGGAATGTAAAATATTACTAAAATTAATTCTTTTAAGAATTTTGTGTCTAAATATAATGTAAGTAAATATTTTAAAATAATCCAATTTATACTTACGTCGTTAGTTCGGCAAAAAGAAATAAAATCTGGATGTTGTCTTTTAAATTTATGTACTTATTTTAACAGACTTAAAAAAATTAAAACTAACATTTGATGCATTTTATTCTACTTTAAGAATTAAAAATATGCTTTTTTAATAATGCTTTTCATCTTTTAAACGAAAAAAAAAGGTGAATTGAAGGCGTAGCTCTTTCTAACTTAAGTTTTAGTTCTTTAATGAGATAAATTTTAATTATGTTGCACTCATATAAATTGCAAAATGAAACTGATTTATTTTTAGATTATTTTTCTTATTTTTTTCTTTGTGTGAGACTCTATTTTTAGGTGCGTTCGTAATTATGTAAATACGTAGCACCTATTGTTGTCGTTCAGTCCGTTCGTCTGTCCTTCTGTCTGTCTCTCCGTCTGTCTGTCTGTCCGCATTTAACAACGCAAAAACTACCCAATTGAATCGTTTGAAATTTAAAATACATAATTATTACAAATTTTATGAAAATCGGATGCATAGATCAATTACAGGGGCAATCAAAAGGATTCCGTTACATTACGGTCAATGGGGAAAAAAGTTTCAAATGCATTTTAATCGTTTGAAATTTTAAATACATAATTATTACATAATTTTGTCGCGTCATTTCAAATTTCATGAAAATCGTATGCATAGATCAATTACAGGAACAATCAAAAGGATTCCGTTACATTACGATCAATAGGGAAAAAAGTTTCAAATGCATTTTAATCGTTTGAAATTTTAAACACATGATTATTACATAATTTTGTCAAGTTATTTCAAATTTTATCAAAATCGGATGCATAGTTTAACTACAGGGCCAATCAAAAGTGTTCTGTTACATTACGGTTAATGGGGGAAAGTGTTTCAAATGCATTTTAATGGTGTTAACTCATTCGGACGTAATAAAATTGATATATATCTATAAAGTACATATTATAATATACATTTTGAATAATCTGTGGTGCAAAGAATATTTGTTATTGATTTACAAGGCCACACAAAAGTATTCCATTGCATAATGGTATAGGGAGAACATTGTCTGGTGCGCATTTTAATTGTAATTATTTGCAATTTTATGAGATTGATATATGAGAGTGAAAATTTAAAAACTTCGTTATCATACGAACGCACCTCATTTGCTACGCTTCACGTGCAATTTCCAACTTGTTTCTCTTTTAATCGTGTTAGATAAACAAATTTCTTTTAAAAGATAAACAGGAAGAATGAAAATAGACGTTTCTACATTTCTTTTAAAATGGTTCCTGTTTTGAAAGCTTTATCCAAAGAAATTTCGATACACGAAAGAGAAATGGGAATAGATAGAAATAATTATAAATATGAGACACATAACAGGCATTTAATAAATTAATTTAAGGTAATCCTTACAACAGAAAATAAGTAGTATTTTAGAAATGAGTCTCGATAACATAATAAACATATAGTAAATTAATTTAAGATAACCGTTACGGCAGAAAATTCCTACATTTGCTAAATTGTGATGGTGTAAGTCCGCTATTTTCAATTTATTGAACGGAAAAGAATTAACCAGTTACGGGTTAATCGTGTTACATAAACAAGTTTGCTTTTAAAAGATAAACAGGAAAAATAAAAATAGGTGTTTCTACATTTTCTTTAAAATTGTTCTTGTTTTGAAAATATTATCCAAAGGAATTTCGAAACATGAAAGAGAAATGGGATTAGAAAGAAATAGTTTTTGAAATAAGAATTGATAACATACTTAATAAGCTCAGAATAAATGAATTTAAGATAATCCCTATAACAGAAATTTCGTACATTTGTTAAATTGTAACTATCATTCCTCTTGATAATGAAAATTTTCGAAAGTTAGTAATTATTATGAACAAGTGTACTTTTCATTAATGTTCATTTCAAAAATGTAATTAATGTGCATTTGGCTAAATTTAATTACATATCTTAATGCGACTAATATAGTTAATTTAATTACTGTTTCTACTACCATCTCATGAAATATACGAAAAGTAATATTGATATTAATGTACGTATTAATTTTAACAGTACGCAGAAATTTTATTCAAAATTATTTAATTGATTTATTTAACGTAAATTTGTGTGCTTTAAAATTTATTTCTTTCAAGAAAAAATTTCTGGTTTGTATTGAAATTTAATCACGTGGTCGAAGTCGAATCCACTTTTTCTTGGCGTTCAAGTGTTAATAAAATTAGAGTATTTTTAAAAGTGGTATAGTGTTATGTATTTTCAAAAACATTTCCAGAAAAGACAAATTCTGTTTCGTAAAATAAGAAATTATTGATTGACATCGGAATATTTAATAGACTTTTTTAGAAATTGAGAACACCTTAATTTGAATTTATTTTAATAGCAAAATATTATTAAAATATTCTTGGTGCCAGATCATAATTTGGAATTAAAATTAGGTGTGTCCAGAGTGCGAGAAAGGGTTAAGTGTTGATTACTTTTTAATATAATTTGAAATGACTCGACAAAATTCTACCTAATTTTCAAACCGTTCGGTTTGTCAATTTTTGCTCTGTTATATGCAGGCAGACGGACAGACACACGAATGGACTAGACGACAGTATACTTTGTATTTATATAATTATGAAAGCATATATATATATGTATATATTTACTTACTATTAGTATATATTTACTTACTATATGTATATATACATATATATATTTATATGTATACATTAATTGATATTGTCACTTAATTTTGTAGTGTTTAACTTATAAAGATATTAAAAAAATAGAACATTTTATTTTAATCAGAACATCCGCATAAAATTGCAATACAGATTTTGTTGAATAAAAAAAAATCTGCATGTATTCTTTCGAAATTAATTATGCAGCTTTGCATGCTATCGAAATTACGCAACTAGAAATTTAAGAATATAATTTTACTTATACAAAAAAAATTTCATACTCTTCAGCTTTGAAATGTGAAAAGATTTAATTTACTTAAAGGCTAAATCTTTTAATTCATGAGATAAATTTTAATTACGTTGTGTTCAAGAAAAATCCCTACTAAACTATTTTTTTTTCGTATTTTTCTTTTACCTTTTTTTTTTTTGTTGTTGTTGTTTCCTGTTTTTATCTTGTAATCTTGTTACTTTAAACATAGAAGTCAGAAATAAGGCAAATGAAGAAATAAAAATGTAGGATTTTATTTTTTATTTTAAAATTTTTACAAAAGGAGTTTCAAGTGTCCAGGAAGAGCTCAAATCAAAATAAAAATATTATAAAATTAAAAACATGCAGGGAAACAAATTATTGTTTAAAAAAAGAAATAACAAGACGTTTATATACAGCTTGTTCATGCAACAACTTATACAAAATAAGAAAAACAGTCTCAGTAAGCTTCTTAACCCCATCGCGATGGGAGCCTTTTACGAAATATTTAATTTTTTTTATTACCGGTATTTTTTTTAAATGTGTACATTGTTAAATCGAGAAAATTACTTCGATTTTAATCGGAATATTTATTATTAAGGCAAATTCTACAGTACAATTTTATTGCTAGTGACAAACACGAATTCTTAAGCCTTTTTGCAACACCTATCCATGTCGCTCGTTCCCAATGTGTAACACTTTGAAACTGGGATTTATTCAGGTCATTTATAGACTAGAAAATTCTTTGACACCAGCAATTTCTTACAGAGAATTTAGTCTTTAATTAAGGGAAATCTTATAGATTAACCCTTTCAGGGGCAAGGTACTTGTAATCATAAAAGTTTGAAGTAATTGATTGACATCAGTATTTAAAAAAAAATGTACTTGCAATTACGTAAAAGTGTATTTCAGCGCATTAATTAAAGGTGAAATTTTCTTTAAAAATATCAGATTCATTAATTATGTCTTTTCATTAAATATGTCAAATATTTTTTACCAAAATTATGATAAAAAGCTCTGAAGCGTAAAAATTTTGACATAAGTAAAGAACTCAGATTTGAAAAATCTTTACTCAGGTGTTAGAACACATCGTTTCAAATATGAAAAAAAAGAATAGATTGGGTAAAAGGCATTTTTTTCTCTTGCATCTGCGATAAACAGAAAATTACGCACTTCTCATAAATATTATCCTTTTTTTTAAAAAAAAAGTATATGAATTTACTTTTATATTAAAAAAAAATCCATTTTTGAATCTCTTTAACCTTTTAACCAGTTAAGGGTAGAGTGGACTTCGCATGTGGAGTGGACAAAATCGCAAAAAAAAAAAAAAACATCAAATTGTCGAATTTTCAATTTTAGAAGAATAACATTATATGAACTCCCTGCTATTGAACGCAAAAATAATTTTTCAATTTCGACTATTTTTACTGGAGTTACAAATATTTTGGTCCAATCAGCTGATTCTGTCACGCCCCTTTGTTTACTTTTTCGCCGATTCACAGCCGCAAAAGCTGAGTTTTTCGTTTTAGCTTACTCAATGTTATTATCTTGCACTGAATACTTATTAATTTTGTGATTTCACAAAACAATCCTTTAATACTTTTAATCCTTTAATACTTTAAATCCTTTAATCACAATACTTTAATTGTAACTTTTAACTGTTTCTTTTAGCGTTTGTTTTCAATGCATTTAGAGGAATTGCTTTTTGTCCCCAATCTTTTTTTTTAGCGTAAAATGAAAAAAACTCTATTTTTCAACAAGTATTTAATATATTTTACAAAAATTTGTACCATAAGAGGTATTTATACAGTGAATATTTCCAGATAAATTTTAAAAAATTCATCAGAAAATAAAAAAGTTAGTTTTGAGAAGATTTTTTAAAATTCAGATACTTTAAGTCCTTTGCATGAATTACTGTCGAAGCCACACATTTTATGTGAATTCACCATAAAAACATAAAACACTTACATATAAGCTAGAAATGATATTATATCCCTTATATATAACTGAAACTGTGTCAGTAGGAAAATATTAAGCGATTATAACCATTGTAGTAACAAAAACCTGTTTTTCTCAGAATGAATATTTTCATCGTTTTCATGATTTCAAAATGTTCCATGCGAAATTCTTCATACCCAATTTTTCTGATTTTTTAAAGAAATGCTCTCTATATATGTAGTAACAAATGTTACTAGAAATAAACTTGTTTAGACGCATTTAAAATTTTAAAATATCAGTTATATGGAATTTTTAAAGATTTTTTAACGAAAAATACAAAAAAATTAATTTCAAATCATTTTTTTAATGTTTTACAAGTAACATGCTAAAAATGCTCAGTAACATTTATTTGTATCTATGAAAGGGTTATTATGGAAATTTTTTTTACAAGTATGTTAAAACTGGTTTCGCATGGAGCATTTTTAAATACTGCCATTTTTTGTTACTTTAAAAATAAAAAAATCTGTATCTCAAAAACTATTGAATATATTTTTCAAAAAAATTGTGAAATAAGAGATACATATACAATGACTATTTCCAGAAATTTTGTAAAAAAAATCATTGAGAATTAAAAAAAAAAAAAAAAAAAAAAAAAAAAAAAAAAAAAAATAGTTTTGAGAGTCTACTGTACCCATATCTGATCAATATTTAAAAAAAAAAACTTTCAAATAATGTCAATTTTTTATGTATTTTAAAGAATTTTTAATCTTTTATCACCAGATTTTCAAAAGAGAGATTTTTGCCTAATTGAATCAGGAAAAATTCTGATTAAATAATACGAAATTTATAATAAAATTTTACCGCTGAGAACAATAAATTATAATTGGAGTATGGATGCCCGTACGTGGTACGGGTAAATCATGACTGGCAAAAACACGTTGCCCTGCACGCCGTAAGGGAGAAAAAGGGAAGCGGTTAATTTCAGAAAGTTCATTTTACCAATAAAGCGAAACTGTTCAAAGCATCAATAAAATGTTTTCCTTAACCACTTAATCAGTGTTCTCGCTGTCGCTCGCCAATGCACCAAATTGCGACTAAATTCTTCATTTGGCGAGTAAACAAGCGATTAGATTCGCCAAATTGCTAGTGCTCAATTTTTGCTTTTTATTTGTTTATTTTTTTATTTTTATTTTTATTTTTTCGTTTTTCATACGTATGCATATTTAATATATACATAGTTTTAATACATTTGTAGCGGATAGTTGAAATTAGATTATTAATAATCGCTGTCACAGTTATAAAAACGTAGTTTATTTTAGAATATATTGAAAAAAAGGGGGTAGATTAAAGGATTAAAGATATATATATATATATATATATATATATGTTTCTGCTACTCCGGGAATCTATTTGGCTAATACTTTTTCATTTTGCGAATGTTTTTTATTTTTAATTAGCCAAATTACTAACGTTTTTCAAATGTCAGCGAGAACACTGCACTTAATGGTCACATTAAACTACGATTTAAAATTCAAATTCATTTTTCCACCACTTTTTTGATAAAGAAAATATTCATCTTATTTAATTACAAGTAAAATGATGCCAGATTAAAACGAATTACACTATTTTATAAAACTTGTGGGAATTAGACAATTCTGAATAAAAGCCGTGAAACTTGCAGCCCGTGAACGCCTCGGGCGTGGCGATTAAGTGGTTAAAAGTTAATTCATTGTCGCAATGTGGTAAGAATTCTATGAATGATTTATATTAACTGCTGTGTTCGAAAATGGACTCAATAAATACAGGTCTGCGAAATTTATAACAAAAAGTTTTTACAGTGAATTTCATTGCAGATTTCAACGACATTTTCTCCAGAATTAACCCTTAACCTCCGAGTTCGATATCTACGAAATTTGCATGAAAAATCTTAAAATTTTTTTTTCTTGAAAGTATTATTACTTAAAAAGTGGAATATTTTAGTGCCTTTTATATAAAATCGCCTTTAAAAATCCGCTGAATGAGTAACATTAACTTTTCTGTATGTTGTATTTGTGTTACGCAGTTATACAAAGGGTTAAATTTAAAACACAATGCCTTTCACGAGAAACCAAACCAGTACTTTCGAAAATACTTTATAAAAAATATAGATACTTTAGTGAATTTTTCATAAAACTTAGTTGGTGTTAGTGTAACATCATAGCTGCCAACTTTTACGCATTTTTACTACCACTAAAATTATACAGAGATTTTCCATTTGTTTGATCATATGATTTCCCCGATTAAATAAGGCAATATTTACCATAAAATTTTTGTGGTAGGAAAAATGCGTAAAAGTTGGCAGCTCTGATAACATGTAAGGAGATCATATCAAGACCAAATCTACGACCAAAACATGTCGGTATATAATTATTGAAATTTTGTTAATTTCTAGTATTTTCTGTTACTAAAATCGATTTTCTAAGTACTGGCATATTATTTTCAGCGCGATGTACAACATTAACCGTTTCAAGATGGATGATGTATATATGCATTCAGATTTCCACGATAAATATTTCTCAAAAACTAATGCACGGAATTTCATCAAACTTCATAATTTGCTAAACCTTCTCATACATAGATGCTGATTGTGTTTTAGTGTAAATATTCGAACAGTTGGTGCTGCTATGTCACATTTTTTCCAATTTCAGCAATAAACCTCATTATTTCATAAAAAGGGCCTTTTTGTAATAAGTGCGGTATTAGAAAGCACATTAATATTACTTTATGCAATCTTTCAAGTAATAAGCTTTCGTCTCATTAGTAATATACTTAGAAAACTATATATTTTATAGTGATTTATAAACGGAGTTTGATAAAGTTCAGTACATTAGTTCTTGCAAATCTGGAGAAATGTGGCATGTTAGTGCTGCCTATTGACCCATTTATGCTAAAACATAATCGGCGTTCATTTATCTCAAGCTTTAACATCCTAGGAAGTTTGAATTCCATGCATTAGTTCTTGAGCTATAGTTGTTGTAAATCTATGTATGCCAAACTTTAACCCTTTCCGGCACACTGTTCCCGGTCTAGGATACCTAATTTTAATTCCAAACTTGCAAACGGCACCAGTAATATCAAGGTTCGCACACTCCTTGGAATTTCCAAGGACTCTGACACCACTATCAAAAATAAGAAAATTTACATTTAATTTTAAAACCACAACATTCGTAATCCCCACCTTCATTCACAGATTCCACGATATGTTTCTGCAGTGAAACACTTCAAAAATATTCTTAAATTTTAGTGGTAGAACTGTGCGAACCCTGAATATTCTAGTAAAACTTTGCTTCGACAATAAAAGCTTAAAATAAGGAATTCAAATTATTTAAAAAATTCGTTTGTGAATTCCGGTGTCAGTCGATAATTTATCATTTTAGTACAGATTTTGCCCGTGCCGGAAAGGGTTAAGAGAATATGAAGTTTGATAAAATTCCGTGTATTAGCTCTTGAGATATAGTTATTGTGTAAATCGGGGAAAATGCGACAAAATAGCGTTATCTGTTAGACAATTCACTCCAAAATTTAATCAGAATCTATTTACGCAAGGTTTAACAGAAAGTTAAGTTTGGTGAAATTCTGTGCATTAGTTCGTGAGATATAGCTATCGGAAAATTGCTGCTTAGCAGCTCTACCTGTTGGCGTTTTACAACAAAAATTAATCAGCATCAATTTATATCAAGGTATTACTGAATAAATTTTTTTATTAAACTGCTTGCGTTCGCAAAAAATTCAGGTAGACAATCATTTTCTAAAACTTTATGAATAATTAAAATATTTAAAGGTTATAAAAACTACATACGAGATTAAAATTTATTCTAGAAATTTTGATCAACACTTTTAATTTTTTAAAAATCATAAACATATTTCTTGATGTTTGCATAATCCACGATATTCAATGTTTTTAAATGGTCTGCCATTTGGTTCGTGTCAGAATGATCTCTTATTTTAAAAGCCTTAAAAAGCAATCAAAACCCCAAGTACCTTTAAAAAAATATGAATCTTGTAAATAAAACTTCTATTAATCATATTTCTACCTATACGACTTTCCAAAAATTCAGATTTTTCATAAAAAGTTTGTCTCTTTTTTTTAATGGATGTTGCATTGATCGACAGCCTACCATCTTCAGTGTCGCCACCTATCTGAAAAAAACCGCATGTCAAAATTTTAATAGTAGTTCCCTCCCCTCCCCTCTCTTACTCCGTGCATAATAGTTCTTTTAACTTTGCGAATGTTTGCCGTGAATACGTCCGTAAACTGGCAATTCTACTTCGATTGTAAAGAGTTAATATTGCAGTCATGTTTTCCGATCAAAGTAGCGCCTGATTTTTGCCACAGCTTCCATCAAGAAATCTGAAAAGAATTTTTTGCTTCATTTTAACGTTGTGTTATTCACGTAGAATATCTCATAAATGAAGCCAAAATTTCTTTTCTTTTTTACTGGTGAGCGTTTACCCAGGCAACAATCAGGCGAGAATTTTTATTGTTATTATTATTTCAGTTTATTTTTATTCTGGAGGATTACTAAGTATTGATGTAATGTTGTTAACATTGAAAATAATAATGGAAAATTTAATGTCAAATAGACAAAAAGTTAATCATTTTACAAAGTTTTTTTTTACTTTTTTTTTAAATTTATAGTACGAAGCTGTACAACATTGAATTTTAAGAAATCTGTCTCACAGAATCAAACAGAGTGAGTAAACAAAAAAATGTGAGTATTTTTGATATTACGAAACTGACAAGAAAAGTCTAACCTTATAAGTGGGAAATAGCGCCGCATTTATTTTTATTTGCATAAGTCCTTTGAGAAATCATTGAAGCATATCATTTACTCTGATGCAAGGGTTTATGATTGCAAGACACGCTTAAACTCATAAAACAAATAAATTGGCTTCAAGAGCTTTGTTTTTCAGTAGAAAAAAGAAACTTCGTTCATAATTATAATAAATTATTTCGTCAAATCTTTTTAGAATTTAAATAAGTTTTTTAAAAAAATCTTGCTAATTATTCTTCTTTATAAAATATGCATGTATTTAAAAAGTAAAAGATACCAGTTTTGCCATTAAGTCTTTCTAATATATTTAGAGGATACTGAATAAAATGTTTTAGTTAATTTAATCTAATTTCCTTTTGGTAGACGAAGAAAAATTATAATGTAAAGGCAAAGTGTGACAGACTTTTATCTTTACTTCCCATCCATAAATAAGGGAGAATGTGGGAAATGTGTGTGTGTGTGGGGGGGGGGGCAGTTACTTTAACCATATTACTTAAGAGCCTGACTGAAAAAGACCCGGATGACAATTTTAAGTCTATGGGGGCGTTCTTTTCAAATATATCGCTAAAATTTTATTCTTTTACCTGTTTTTATTATTTTTATTTTTTTAAGATATCAGAGGACGATCTACAACCGGGCTAGTTTTTATTTTTTCAATTTTGGTTATATATTTTTTTATAATATGACAGTTTCAATTTCAGAACCGGTTCAAACCAGTTGCGAAAGTTAAAGTTTTTTTTTCTAAAAAAATCTGAAACCAAAATTGAAAAAGTAAAAACCATCCCAGTTGTAGATCGTCCTCAGCTATCCTATTAAAAAAAATCATGCAAAAATATTAAAATTTGAGTGAGATATTTGAAAAGAACGCCCCCCCCCAATAGAGTGGCCTGCACGGGCCCGGGCTTGGCCCGTGGCCCGTACCCGACCCGGCGGAATCATTTCGAATTTTCTAACGGGCCATGCTGACAAACAACATAAACGGACCGGGCCGGGCCGATAAAAAAAATTTCAGGCATACCGGCCCGTTCTGGAGATTTCAGCAGAAACGATAAAATATGAGCTATTTTCAACGAAAATGGTTTTAACGAGAATAAGTGTAAATGTGCACGAGCCATACTAGTTTGACAGCATCAACGCAAAAATGTACAGTGTAGCTATCGGCATTGGAGAGTTTCATTGTGTGTAACCTGTTTTAATATTTTTTTAGCTGACTCATGCCGGGCCGAAATCAAGCTTCCATTTTTTTCTACTTATAGCCTGATCGGACCTGAACTAGACTTAATTGTTCTCAAGATCTGTAGGATAGAAAACATGATTTGTATAATTATTAACAGCCATAAAGAACTTATGTTAGCTTAATCTTTGGATATGTACTTCTTGATGGTTTTTAAATTAATTTCTCAAAATTGATGGTTTTTAAATTAATTTCTCAGCGAAAGTTTGACGCGTTTTCTGATTAATTTTAAATTGCAAAAGTATAAAAGGGATAAGCCTAACTATTGAAGGGATTTGGAATCAAATAGCGTTTTTCATTTTTGGTAAATAAAATACTTGCATAACCTTGTTGAGATATAATAGTTTCTCAAATGATTGCAGGTTTTTCTCCCTTCCCATGCTATCGCTTCCGGAAATTCTATTCCATACGCTAATTATGACAGTATTTTATTTGCTTGCAGTATTCTTAAATTGTTTGTATAAAAAAATTGGATAACGCCATTCGATTACATAGTTTCTGAATAAAGATACCTGCTAATCTTATGCACTTCTGAGAAAAAAAATGAATTTAGAAATGTATCAGAAAGGAACTTCTTTGAATTTAAGAATGAATTTGGATTTAAAATCTTTAATAAAATGATATAGAAATATTTTTATAAATCTTCTTTTATTAAACAGCTTCAAAAGTAACGATGTTTTTAGCTTTCTTTCTTTTTTCTTTTTATTCTAAGCGATATTAATTTTTTAATGAATCTTTATTCGAGTGTTGAAAGCCTAAGAATCAAAGTAATCATTAATGTTGTTAATGTGTATTTACTGTAAAATAGATTGTAAAATCATTCCATAGATATGTATGAAGTATTCTTTAAAGGAATCTTAATTATATGATAAAAATCGGAATTTTTTAGAAATCGCAGAAATTGTAACCGGCCAAAACGGGCCGAGGTTGTTTTCACTGATTTCTGTACGGGCAGGGCCTAAAATATAAAAATTTAAGCGGGCTGCGCCGGGCCTGTGCAGAACTTACGAGTTTTACGACGGGCCGGGCCCGGGCCTGGAAATTTCGGCCCGTGCAGACCTCTATCATAGAGTTAACATTATCATCCGAGTCTTTTTCAGTCAATTGTGTGGCTACCTACACACACGCACTTTTTTGTTATCCTTCTACAGGTTTCTAGTAAATCCCTTGTTCAGGACTCTTTAGCGGTTTATTATGAAAAGAATGAGGAGAATCTACAATGGGTCAGGAGATAAAGAACTCAACTCTACTTGGTTCTTTGGAATGGTTCCTCTATATCAGGACGTCAGTCCCCCCTTCCTTTTTTAGAACTTTCCAACAAAATTGAAAAGTGCTGATGCATTCGGTTTGTCTGTCCCCCTGTCCACGCTCTAACTCACATAAATATACTCGGATTGCCATGAAATTTTAGGACGTTATTGGCTTTTACCCTAGCACGAACCCTATTGAAAATGAAGTTTCTACCATGATTAGTTTATCTACAGAGAAAATCAAAATTTTCCCATTACATTACGGCCTATGGCGAAAAATCGTTTCAAAGGAATTTTAAAGATGTTATACCCTGTCAAACATATTAAAATTTATATGTTTTTATTAGGACTTTCCAGCAAAGTTGAAAAATGCTTATGCATTCGGTTTGTTTGTCCGTCTGTCCTCACTCTAACTCACGTAAATATACTCGGATTGCCATGAAATTTTAGGACGTTATGGACGTTTACCCTTGCAAGAACCCTATTAAAAATGAAGTTTCTACCATGATTAGTTTATCTACAGGGAGAATCAATCATCTTATTTTTTATATTGAATCAACAGTTTCTGATTTCTGCCGAGGGAAGCTTTCATCAGTCAATTTGAATAAAAATGTCGTCTCATTTAACCCCTTAATGATCGCATTAAATTACTGTTTAAAAATTCATTCATTATTGCCACTACTTTTTTGAAAAAAAATATTTATCTTATTTAATGGCAAGTAAAATGATACCAGAATAAAACCAATTAAACTACTATTTTATGAAATTGGTGGGAAGCTTGCAGCACTTGAATGTCTCGGGCGCGACGATTAAGTGGTTAAAGCAACATCGACAACTTATCTCACATAACTTTCCGTTTTGCCGAGCGTTGGGACCGAACTGTAGTCCTTTTCAAAAGAAGGAGCGTTTACTCCTACCTTAACCCTTTCCGGCGCAGTGTTACCACTCCGGCAACACATAATTTTAATTCCAAACTTACAAACGGCATCAGTAATATTTTAGTAAATTTTTACTTTTACAATGACAGCCTAAATCAGAGAATTCTTAATTTCTAAAAAAGTCTTTTGTAAATTCCGGTGTCAGTCAACAATTTCTCATTTTATGAACAGAATTTGTCTGCGCCGGAAAGGGTTGAACTACTGAGCTTACCAGACTTGCCTCGACATTCCTCTAACTAAAAGAGCTAATAAATTCAACTTCACGCATGCACAAGTTGCGCATTGAATTGATCTTAAAGAAATAGCCTACCGTTTAAATATGTATGATATTTTTGCTTTTTAGATCTTAAAATTTTTTACCATTAAATACGGCTATTTGTTTAGTTGAAAAATAATAGTGAACTGGTAAATAAATTAAACTTGTTCATTATTTTGCCTTTGCCTGAACGTAGTTCCAGCGATTGATGAATCAAGTGTTTTACGATGACTTACCATTTAAATATCAGCATAACTAGGGAAAGATTACAGATGGAGTAAATTTCTACCAGTAATTCTGTGTAGACCCTTTTTCTTTAATATAAAAATTAGTCTGTTTGTAATAAAGCAAATAAATATAATTATAAAAAATTCGTGAAAGTGTGCCGTTACAGCAATCAAACTTTGGACGCCACGTAGCGATCAATATGGTTAAAAACAATGTGATGATAATCTGTACTGGTGTGAGTTTACATTAGCTGTAGTGTGGCTCTGCGTTTCTGCCATATTAAACCAACCTAGAAAACCTCCTTTCAGTGTCGGTAAGAAAGATCATAATACCTGGCCAAACTGTCATCAGTAAAAACAAATAGAATATTTTATCATACTTGTGAAATAAGTTGTCGATAATGGGTGCCATCACAGGCATGGCACCGATGTGGAAAATGTGTAATCGAAATAAAAGTTTTAGTTTCTCCGATCTGTATTGCAATCAGAGATTAGTGTACTGACTCTGCGTCATATGCAAATTTCCTCCTTGCGCCACAATCGAGTTTTTTCTATGGGGGGGGGAGGATTCCCAGAACGGTTTTTTGTGCATGGATAACATGTCTGTTGCTTGCGATACACGTACGGTTCCAACGCTCTTTAGGGTTTTCGCATGCGCTAAGCACTTTGCGATGAAAAAAAAATGGGTGTTGCCATTAGAAATTTTCGAGTTTCTGTAACTATAACCGTAACCGTGAGCGCCATTTTGTTGTCGTTCACAGAATCTCGAGCTCATACCTTTGAATAGCTACATCTGAAATTTCATTTCGATCGGTTGAGCGGACTGGCCGCTAGAGCTCCGTATATCGGCAAAGTTTTCTTATGACCACCCTGTACTTAAATAATGTTAACAAAAGCCGCAAGGAATCGTTCTTCAAAAATAGTTTTCCCGCATTCATCGTTGTAAATTTTTCTCTTCACCGAAATAAAATTGAAAGTCATGCGAATCCATATGACACATGCAAACTAAAATTACTTCTTTTATCCTAAAATACAGTCGACTCTCGTTAATTCGAAATCGGATAATTCGAATCCTCGCTTAATTCGAACTAAACATGAAGTCCCGAAATTTTCATTGACAGAATAACGTTAAAAATTATTATCAATTCGAATTCATTTTCTCTTGACTTCGTTTAATTCGAACTAACGAGAATTCTGATTTTTCATTTTTCTTTTCTTGCTCACGGATTTCAGAACATTTGAGTAACTTTATTTCTTTGATTTTTGTGAAAATTGTTCGGAACGAGTATACATGTAATCCAATGCATTTGATATCCACTGTCTTAGTGCCCCGTCTGTCCATCATTGACGCTTTAAATGTTTCTTCTATTGTGCTTGTTTCTAATCTTTTAATTACTTTATGTATTTATACATTCTAATTTAATATTAAGCCATATTCTAATGATAACACAGACGAAATAAATTTAAAAAACACTATAACATTAATTTCTTTGTAATATGCCATATTAAGCATGTTTTCCTCTCATACTTTCCATAATTCGAACTTCGGATAATTCGAACATTTCTTGTGGTTCCGACGAGTTCGAATTAACGAGAGCCGACTGTAACTCACTTGAGCTATTTGTGTTGATGATAACGACGCAGATGAAGAATGGTTTTATATTGAAGGGGATGCGATTATGTTTCCATTGATCAAGATTGTTACGACATGTGATGTTCTAAACATAGGAGAAATGTGCGGTAATGCAAAAAAAAAGGAAATAATAGTGAAGAAGCAGAAGATAACGCCTATGCCGAATAAACAGACACCAGTGCAAACTCTGTATGATGGAATTACGGCATTTGAAAGTGCAAGAACTTTTATACATGCATACATGAAATTACAGAAAATGACCAAAAGAATGTTGTATATCATGAAAAAGTATATTTTGATTAAAAAAAAATGAACGAAAAATCATACAAACTTATTAATTTCTTAAAATAAATATCAATTTTCTATAACTTTAATTTATTTCTTTTACAGTTTAGTAAGCAAGAAATTAGTATTCAGTAGTATACACTATATATTGCATGCATTATTAATGCATAAACATTTGTGTGTGTGTGTGTGTGTGTGTTGAAGTTAATCCGCATTCATTTTTTCCCCCTCACCCCTTTGAAAAACGATGGATCGAGGTTCTACTGTATTTTGAAACCTAGAATTTAATCTTTTATTGTAAATCCAAAATTTTACTGAAATATTATTGGTGACGATTGCAAGTTTGGAATTAAAATTAGGTATCTAAGACCGAGCACAGTGTGCCGAAAAGGGTTAAACAGTTTTGGTGAAAAACATAAAATATTCTGCTCTACAATTTTGCGTAGAAAACTTATTCCCCTTCTCTTCTAACTTTTGATAGTTTATAAGCAATCGATTAATTAACCTTAGTCTTATAACTATTATTATAGTCTTAAAACTACTAATTATATGTAAAATGCATTTTCCATTAGAAACGGTAATATTGTTATTATTATTAATATTAACATTTGTCACTTGGTAACTGGAAGTCATTGTTCCGCAGACGATTAAAACATGCTACGATCTGCGATTTCTGGTATCATTGTCTTTCAAGTCACCCGGGAGATCCTGGCTAACTTAACTCCCATTTTAAAACTTTCCAATACTTTAATTTTCTGAAAATATGTACGAAAAATAATCTGAAAATAAATAAAAAATGTATAATAGGGAACATTCTCATAATATTTAATTTATTTCAAAATTTTCTGGATTTTTTCTTTTGGCATTCGCGCAATCTCAGCTGCTAAAAAATAAAATGAATTCTTAAAAGCCGGATTATCGTTTAAAGTGAAGATTATTTTATGCTGTCTACCTAATTTACTACGAAAGAAAATTAATTAATTAGTTTTCAGCTCCACTAACATTTCTTTTAGTAACAGTTATTAAATAAAAAGCAGTTAACTATATTTTTGCATGTACTGTCATCGCACAAGAAGACCTGTAGCATAATCATAGAACATTAATACATCATTTTAGCTGTTAGTTTTTTTATTATTTATCAGATGTTTATTTTTACAGTTTTTAATCTTCTTTTGGAGATTAAGTGCGATTAAGTGTAAAATTAACCCTGTGATGAAAATACCTTTATATTATGCAATATAAGCTTTTTACATTCAAAAAATGGATAAATAAAAAAAACTATAATTAGCTGTAATTAACTTCTTTGAAGTAGTGAAAAATAAATATCTTTTTTAACCCTTTAACGATCATAGCATTTTCATTGCTAAGATGTCGAAATAAATGAATGACACCGGTAATTAAGAACAAATATATTTCTAAATAAGAAAACGTGATTTTTCACATACAAAATAAAAGGGATATTTTTAAATAAAAATACCGGTGTCAGTGTCGCGTATCGGAATTAAAATTTTGTGGTTTCGTGGCGAAACCAATGAACGTTAAAGGGTTAAAAAGAAGTAAATCTTTCGAGATTAAATGTCTCATATTATTTACTGAAATTTTTTTAAGAAAACGAAATACTTAAGTTATACGATATTGAATCTTATTTATTATTGATTGCATAATTTACTCAAAAGATAATTGAACCTATTACTGTAATGCTAGGTTTGTTTTAACTCTTTTAAATCAGACCACAAATTGAAAATATTTCTATATTTAACACTAGAACCGCCATTAGGGGTCAAAATGACCCCTACCAGATTGATAATAGCCAATTCCAACCAGTAATTTCTTCATAAAATATGTTAAATGTATGGAGCAGAAAAATAGAATAATTAAATAAGTTTAATAGTTTAAAATTGAAATTCTGGTGTGTAATACTTTTTATAAAACTTGAGTAAAATACCCGGCGGTTTTAGTGTTAATTCTATTTCAATTTAAGAAACTTTTCTTTCTTGTACATTTCTTTTAGGCCAGTCAAATTGTCATAAATAGATGCAAAAATTCTGCTAGAAGATTTTATGTTTTTAAACTGTTTATGGGGACGCTAGTAAAAAGAATTAATGGTTTTCCAACAAAATATCTCAAGGCTAAATTTTGTGAAGCTAAAAAACCACGAAATTTTCGGACTTTTTTACTCAATTACAAAAAGAAAGAGCATTAAATTCTCTACAAATTTTGTAATAAAGACGTTTTTCTAAATCCATTATTAAGCAAACTACAGCTTTCTAAAAACGACCTTTTTTTTCTAAATTTGTGGAAAAATCGGAAAAAGGAATAATTGACACCATTTTTCATTATTTTATCTTCTTTAATGTAACTTATTTATATTACAGGTATTTATATGATAGCATTCATGATTAATTACAACGGTATCACTGTAAAAATATCATGAACATTGTAACTTTTTTTGTATTTAGAGCATAAATGAAGAACATCAGTATTGGATATTTAACTGAATATACGTAAAAAATACTTGTGGTGACATTTTTACATCCTCTTCTTCTGGATAAATAATGTCTTCAACATTTTCGCAGATGATTCCGTTACAGTTTTTATAAATTGTCGGGCATTTGAGTCCTGATTTTTGAAAGGAACATTCTTTGAGGCATGCTTTTTTACAGCTACATGACACAATATGGAGCAAGGATTCAAGTGCTGGGTCTTGACACATTTGAACTGACTGAAAGAGACCGCCAGACTTGTGAATCCACCCCCATTCTTCAAGAAGGATGTTGTTTCCCAGCCAAACTTGTAGTTGTACCTGATGATAACTTCTTAGAAAATGATGCTGGGTCAGCCCCTTGCGTTGGCGATAGTCTTGTAAGATGAACATTGCTTTTTGTGGCAGATTTAGCAAATAACTGGAACCTCAAGGTGTTCAATTTCTGTTTGGTATCTCTGCATCTGCTGTCTCGTGCAATAATGATCTTTTCTGAAGCCTTAATGATTTCTTGGCGGATAGAATCTGGTTTATTGAACATGCAGGCTGTTTCTTCAAACTGATCATGGTTTTTCAAAGTGTTAAAAAACTTTGACTTTCCTTGCCCAAAAAGAGCGGATGTTGTATCGCATTCGCTGATTGCGCAAGTGAAAAGAACATTGCTGTAATTGTATTATGACATGGTTGAAAACCACTTGGATTCAATGTTACTTTTCTAGAGCTTTTGGAAAAACAGATGTTTATGCTTATAGTCCAAGCTCATCTTGATCACGGTCAATGTCTTTTCCGACAATTATGACGCTTTCAAAAGATTCAGCTTTTGAAATGGCTTAAGTAACTATCATGACATTAGCTTCTTCTTCTGCCCTGTCAACGTGATTTCTTGAATTCGGTTATTTTGAAAATTTGTTTTAAGCAGTGAAATGAAGCGGCTCTTGTTTTTGTCATTGGCTTCCTGAACGGATGTTTCGGGTCGACGCCCTCATTTCTTTCCTCTTATTACAGATTGATATAATTTTACGCGACAAAAAACTATGATACCATGCATCTGCAGCTACCAGCTCGTGATGAATATGTTCAATTACTTTCTGGGACCATTCATGCCCACGTTTTACAGCAGCATTAAAAAATTATAATTTCAGTTTCTAACTTCATACCTTTGTGAATTAAATTTTTCTCTGCTTAAGCCTTTTTTTTCGTTGACGTCATCGGGATTACCTTCTTCACATAAGCAACAATTATCTTGAAACTTGAAAGAAATGCTCGATCGGATCGACAAATTAGTCTGTGTAGAATCTTCATCCCGAAGAACATATGCTGCAATCATTCTCTCATTCGCATATGTTTTTCAGCAATCATCAAATACTTCTTGACTCCAAAACTTCCTTGCTACTTTTCAAAAAAAAAATTATGAATATTATTTTGACGCTGAATGCTATATTGAAAGAGCGTGGCAAGTCATTTCTGGCTCACAATCTGGTATCACTATTTGAAGCCTTTTGACAAACAAAACACAATTTTGGGTCGAGCTGACTCATTTTTCATTACTGCACGAGAAGAAGACACGCAATAAACTGAATAGCAACATATTAGAAGAGTGCTATTTTAAAAAAGAAACTTGCGTCTGAACAAAAATGAATCGGGAATGTCACATTGCCGTTATCTTTCATCTACATTCCTTTTTTTAATACCCTTGCCCTCCCTCCCTTCGTAATTATTTTTCTTACAGGATTTCCACAATTTGTGCTTCTTCTGCCTGATTTCTTAAAACTTCGACTTCTCATTCATCAATAGGTGTATTTAATTTTCATTTTTAGTGATGAATGAAAGTTTTTTGGGAAGGGAGGCGAAAAATAGGCCACTTTCTGTAAAGCTTAAAAAAAAGTAACTTTTTCAAAGAGCCATAGCGCGTTTACTGATGGGTTTAGAAAAAAAATCTTTAGTACAAAAGTTTTAGAGAATTTAATGTTCTTTCTTTTTGTAAATATAAAGGGTACACAAAAAGTGTATAATTTTAAAGTTACAGGTAAAAAATTGACAAAAGTCCGAAAATTTCGTGGTTTTTTGGCTCCACAAACTTTAGCCTCGAGGTATTTTGTTGGAAAACCATTAATTCTTGTTACTAGCATCCCCATAAACATTTTAAAAACATAAAATCTTCTAGCAGAATTTTTGCATCTATCGGCCCTTTTTTCTGACAATTTGACTGGCCTATTTTGTGAAGATCATTGCAGAAAATGTGTTACAAAGAATATACATTTTTTAAGTACTCGCTGAAAAGCATACATACCGAGCTGCAATCAACCGATTAGTTAACAATTTTTTATTTAAAAAATACAACATAAAACATAATAAATGAGATACTAAAATTCATCTTACAAGGCTGCCACAAGCGGCAATTTTTTAATTTTAATTGGTACCCCCTTTTAAATTTTTTAAAATCAGAAATTATTAATACTCATTTTGGCACCATTTTCAAAAGAAATGAACTTCAAAATTTAAATTAGAAAAATACTGTTGTGAACAAAATATGAAAACAGTCGCCTGTGGCAGCCTTGGTCTTAAGGCTACTCTTCTTACTATTGCTAAATTCCCCTCAGTAATGTTGTCTATGGGCGTTTCATGCATTCTTGTATATAAAATATCTCCCGGGATATAAAAATTTTTTATTCTGTTTTTTGTATTCTCTTGTTAAAGAATGTCTCTTTTTTTCCCTTACTTGTCGAAATATTTCTAAAATCAACTTTTATTTTAATATTTTATGGATTGAAATCGGATAAACTGGATGTAAAATTTTAACACTTCATACAAATTTAAGTATGTATTTTAGAAACAGTTTAAGAATCAAGAAAAAAAAGGGAACGAGAAGAAGGCAGAAGAAGAAGAAGAGCACACAGAAAAAATTCTTTAGAAGAGCACACAGAAAAAAACTCAATATCTATTAGTAACATTCTCATATTTCAATTACTTAAAAGTGTTTTTTATTCGTCTTGTAAAATTTGCGCAGTCTCATCTATTGCAGAATAATTTGCCACAGAACGGAAGAAAAAAAAAATAGTATGAAGGCTTAATAGCAGGATTATGATTTAAGAGCGAACATTATTTTATGTTGTTTGCCTAATTCAGTGGGAAAGAAAATTAGTTAATTAGATTTCAGCTCCACTGACATTTTTTATTAATGGTAATTAAATAAAAAACAGTTAATTATAATTTTGTATGTAGTGTCACTGCACAAGAAGACCTGAAGCATAATCATAGAACATTAATTTAGCATTTTAGCTGTTAATTTTTTTTTTATTTATTAGATATTTATTTTTACAGTTTTTAATCTCCTTTTGGAGATTAAATGCTATTAAGTGTAAAATTAACCATGTGATGAAAATACCTTTATACTATGCATTATAAGTTTTTTACATTCGAAAATCGATAAATAAAAAAATCTATAATTAGCTGTAATTAACTTCTTTGAAGTAATGAAAAATAAATAGTTTTTGAAAAAGAAGTAAATCTTTCGAGATTAAACGTCTCCTATTATTTACTGCAAACTTCTTAAGAAAATAAAATAGGATGTGGAAACTTATTTTTTATTGACTGCATAATTTACTCTAAAAATAATTAAACCAATCATTGTAATACTAGGTTTTATTAAACTCTTTTAAATCAGATCACAAATGGAGAATATTTTTATATTTAATTCTGCCTCAATTTAAGGACATTTTCTTTCTTCCAGATTTCTTTCGTAAATATCATTGCAGAAAGTGTGCAAAGATTATTTTAATTATTCATCATGCGTAGTATAAGTCTTGCAGAATTTTACAAAATGGATATTTTTATTAAATGCATTTTTTAAATTCACATGAATTTTAATGTTTGACGTTGGAACATCTTTAAAATTCATTTTAAATGATTTTTTTCCCATAGGCAGTAATGTAACGGAAAACTTTTCGTTGTCTTTTTAAATTAACTGATCATGCTAGAAACTCCATTAGCAATAGAGTTCGTGCTTGGGTAAACGTCAATAACTCCCAAAAAATTCAGGGCAATCCAAGTATATTTAAGAGAGTTACTGCGCGGACAGACGTGATAGATGCCCAGACAAACGGAAATCATAAACACTTTTCAACTTTAGTGAAACGTGTTTAAAAAAAAGAAAAAAAGAAAAAAAAGAATATTGCCCAGTTAACCCATTAACGCCCAGCGTCCTCGTTTGAGGACGGTTACAAAATCAGCAAGAAAGCTGTTTTCCCACCAGTAAAGAGGAAAAAAAATGTATACCTTATTTCACGAGACAGAATCCTTGATAAATTTAGATAAAAGTTAATTTGCTTTTAAAAGTGGTGGGAAAACAAAATTTAAGTTTTAGTGAAGAAAATAATTCGGGCGTTAATGGGTTAACCCTTTCAGGGGCGGTGTTTGCAGTCTGCAAACACATAATATTACTGTTCCAATTTCGAACTGGCACCAGTAAAATTTTAGTACAATTTTGTTTTAATAATATGCGCGAAAAACAGCTCTTGATTATTTTCAAATAAATCTGTTCTTAAATTGTGGTGTGAATCAATTATTTGAACATTTTCGGAGCAGGAATACCTTGCCCCTGAAAGGGTTAAACTGATGGCATTGAGCTCACATGCTACACATACTAATCGTACGTACAGCCTTATATTTTCAAGGGTTAATTCTTTTCGAAAAGCGAATTAAGGGGGCGAGGGACAGATTCATCCATTTCCCCGTTTTATACTTAATCATTGAACCCTTTAAACTAATCATGGACATGCTTTATCATATAGCAAAACTGATTAATCTGCACAAAAAACCCATCTATATCAATTAAGAAAAGGGGCATTAGGCCCCATTCCCCCTCTTGTACATATTGAATAAACTCCAAAAACTAATCAGGGAAGTGCCTTATCAGAATATACATATATCCAAGATTTCAAATGAATCGGATATTTTTATCATAAGTAATCGCGTTACGCACATACTTACATACAGAACGGACGGGCACTTAAGCTCCCAGGCTTTGATAGCCTGTGAGCTAAAAAATAGTCGTCTGTGGAAGCCCTGACACGTTCGTATCCCACTGAGATCCGGTTGAATTTCTCGCCGGCCCAAAATTAGACAGTGCTAAACATAAACAGATCCAGTGTTTTGGCAATTTTTTTCTAATTCCATATCGAGCACATTTTCAAAAGAAAAATCTTTTGCATACGCTATAACAACATTCGAAAGAGAAAGCACAACAAAATAATCGTTTTTAATAGTGATGCAAACAGAATATAACAAAATAATAATAATAAGAAGAAGAAAATTCTTACGTAAGTCAACAATTTTTTTTTATTTATTTAATTATTTATTTATTTTTTTTTTTTTGTAATTATTCTTTATTAAATAATTACAATTAATAGTACAGTAGAAATAAGGCAAAAAACACCTTTAGATGGAACTAATTGGAACATAATTTATTCTTCTTGTAAATAGTAGGTAACATGCTCCTAATCAACATACTAAAAATATACATTCGTACTTTTGCGCAAAATGCATTTTTTGGCGGCCATCTTGAAAAAATGCGAAAATTTTTAAAAAATCGAAAACAGCCATGTGAGGTATCATATGAAAGGAAATTTTGAACTGATAAAGAATATGATATGCCAGGTAACACGCTCCTAATGAACATACTAAAAATATACATTCGTACTTTTGCACAAAATGCATTTTTTGGCGGCCATCTTGAAAAAATGCGAAAAAATTTTAAAAATCGAAATCAGCCATGTTGGGTATCATATTAAAGGAACTTTTGAGCTGATAAAGAATATGATATTTGTTTTTTAAAGTAGAAGTAAATAAAAATGTTATGGCAAAAAAATGGAAGCTTTTGGATTTTTGAGAAACATGGTTTTATTCAAAAAATTCAAAACAAGTACACAAGAAAAGGGATTTTATCTATAAAATCATATTTATCTAACCAAATTTAAATAACCTCTGAAGCACGCGAATATGCTTTACCTTTTTACGTATGCGTATTGAATTTTCAGCATAAACTGTCTTTAGTGCTTCTTCTACGCCTGATCCCGCCATCAATCCTCCAATAGTTCCAAGAAAGAACATCAGTGTATGAAACCCACCAAGCCGGATTATCACATTATCAAACTCTCTATTGTGATCAGCGCATTTAATTTCCATTATCAACGCCTTTATAAACAAGCATTGATTGAAGTTACAATCGGAGTTTCTACATTTAGTCTTTTTGCTTCATTGCTGATGAACATAAATGTAGTGTATACACCGCTGTAAAAAATTTTATTTCGATCAATCAATGGCATAAACTTAGTAATTGTTGTAATACTGTGTTCACATTCTAAAGCAGTTTGCATATACTATCCTAATCATCCTAGTTGAGGCGTTTTAAATTACTTACTGGTACTTCAAAAAACATCAAAATGATTAATTTCCATTGGCACATAGAATAATTTTTCAAAATTCAATTTATTCATCGCTATTGAGCTAGGAGATTGAAAGTAGAAAAGAGGATTTTTTTTTTTTTTTTTTTTTTTTAATAATGTTATGTGCTAGAGGGCGAGACTTGAGTCGTTTTATTGTGTCTGTGAGCAATAAAGAGTTATTAAAAGATGCTCCTGGTAAACACATTATAATGAATGTACAATGTTATAGTTACTTTCATCCATTACAGAAGAGTGTATGTATTTCTGTGTTTCATCATAAGACACACTGAATCCTAGACTATAAAGTTCATCAATTAGGAAACGAGATCCAAAATCAGTGTGAATCTGAATGCCTACAGCAAGAGAATCGGATAATAGAGAACGAGGCCTGCATGCTTTCATTACAGCTTGGTCTATTGAAATCTGCTTTAGATCATTGCATTTACAACCAATTAGGATATTTTAAAAAGTTTATAAAACAGGGGGTAAAAATGTAAATATGTATCGTCTAATTTATCATTCTTATTTTAGTTGAGTCAATTTTATAGTATACCATTAGAATTATAGAGCTCTATGGATTAACATTAATATGGTATAAACGGTTCCGATCCTTTGGAAATTTGGAAATAAGAGCATTTTGATATCTTATATTTCGTACTGAAAAAATTATTTAGAAAATATAAAAGTTTATCAATATTTATGTGTCAATTTTGTAATAACAATTAGTGTTGCAGTGGGAGTTGTCATATAACAGTATGAGGTGTAGGTATAATGCACTGCAGCAAAGTTACATTTAAGGTTTAACTATAGAGTAATGTAGATATCATTTTTCTAAAACTCCCCGCTAGTTAATCTTTACAAACATTTTTTTTTTCAAAAAACAATATCAAACTTTTTTCAATCATAAAATTTCCTGTAATTTGATACCCCACATGATTATTTAACACTTCAAATCATGTTTTTCAAAAATCCAAAATCCTTCATTTTTTGCCATAATTTTTTTATTTACTTCTGCTTTTTTTAAAAAAATATCATAGTCTTTATCAGCTCAAAATTTCCTTTAATATGATACCTCACATGGCTGTTTTCGATTTTTAAAAAAAAATTTGCATTTTTTCAAGATGGCCGCCAAAAAACACATTTTGCGCAACATTACGAATATATATTTTTAGTATGTTCCTTAGGAGCGTGTTACCTGCCATATCATATTCTTTATCAGTTCAAAATTTCTTTTAATATGATACCTCACATGACTGTTTTCGATTTTTAAAAATTTTTCGCATTTTTTCAAAATGGCCGCCAAAAAACGCATTTTGTGCAACAGTACGACTGTATATTTTTAGTATGTTCATTAGGAGCGTGTTACCTGCCATTTGCAACAGGAATTATTTCTGTTCCAATTAGTTCCACCTCTAACGCTATTTCTACTGCACTAAACAGTACTAGCTGAAAAATATATGTATCGAGCCACAATCAAACGATTTATTAACAAGGTTCGCACACTCCTTATAATTTCCAAGGACTCCGGCACCACTATTAAAATAAGAAAATTTACATTTAATTTTTAAATCACAACATTCGTAACCCCCACCTTCATTGACAGATTTTACGATTTTTTTCTGCAGTGAAACACTTTGAAAATATTCTTAAAATTTAGTGGTAGAACTGTGTGAACCCTGATTAAGAATTTTTTATCTATACATATAATAAAACAGTAGGACCCGGTGTGTCTGTACATTGAAGATAATTGACAAAAATGGAGTCAGGGCGATAAAAGAAAACCAATGAAACACAAAAAAAATTTTTTTGAATTTTTTGTCTGTCTGTCTGTCTGTTTGTTCGAGGTTATCTTCGTAACTACTGAATGGATTTTTATGCGGTTTTCACTAATGAAGAATGCACACTCCCGGGCAGTGTGTAGGCTTTGTTTCATCAAAATCGGACAACAGACAAAAAAGTAACAAAAAGAAACAAAAGAAACTATTAGGTGCGCTGCTCACGTTTTTTAGTACATAACGTTTTTTAGTACATATAAAATCCAATAGATGTCACTGTGCGATTTTAAAACGCGCTATCGTTATGTTTTCGCCAGTCTACTTAAGTATGAGAAAGTTTCAAGCTGGCTGTCGTTCCATGTGGTTTAGTCGGTAGAACGTCAGTGCGCCATACTGATGGCCCGGGTTCGATTCCCAGCATGGAATTTTTTTTCACTATGTTGGCATTAACGCCTATAAGCAATTAAAAGAATTTGAAATATTGTATTCAAGGCGAATTTTCTCTCTGGGAAAATTTCCTTGCATTAATATGTCAGTGTAATTTTTTTTTCGATTTAATTTTTTTTTTCGAAACTTTGTTTTTCTTAAAAAATTACAGTAAATATTTGATATTTCCCAACGTTTTTTGAATGATCGACTTGCTTTTTTTTTTTTTAATGTATGTCTGAACCTTATCTAACTACTTCTTCAAGATTTCTTTAGATAAACCGACCAGCGTAGCGGGCGAAGGCCGCTAGTTTAAGAAGTATAATATAAAACATACTAGTTCATACTAAAATTCGTCTTAAAGGTTGCTTGTCATTCTTCTGCCAAAATTCCTATGGGTAACGCTAAGTCTATGGGCGTTTCATGCATTCTTGTATTTAAAATGCCTGCCAGGGATATTAATATTTTTTGTTTCTGTTTTCTTAAAGGACGTCTTTTTTTCCTTACTTGTCAAAATATTTCTAAAATCTTTTCTTTATTTAATATTTTATGGGCTCAAATTGAAAAAACTTGGAGTAAAATTTTAACGCTTCTCATAAAATTACGTATAGATTTAAAATTTTAAAAGCCCAGAAAAAAAGACATACAGTCGGCTCTCGTTAATTCGAACTCGTCGGGACCTCAAGAAATGTTCGAATTATCCGAAGTTCGAAATATGAAAAATATGTAATGACAATATGCTCAATATGGTATTATTACAAAGGAATTAATGTTATAGTGTTTTTTAAATTTATTTCGTCTGTTATCATTAGAATTTGACATATTAAATTAGAATGGATAAATACATAAACTAATTAAAAGATTAGAATCAAGTAGGATGGTAGAAAAATTTAAAGCATCACTGATGGACAGACGGGGCACAAAGACAGTGGATATCAATTGCATTGCATTATATGTATACTCGTTCGGAACAATTTTCACAAAAATCAAAGAAAGAAAGTTATTCAAATGATCTGAAATTCGTGAAAAAGAAAAGAAAAATGAAAAATCGGAATTCTTGTTAGTTCGAATTAAACGAAGTCAAGAGAAAATGAGTTCGAATTAATGAATCGCTAGTTGTTAAAATTTTGTTGTAAAATTTGCCTTGTATAATCGCAGAATTTTTTCGATTTAATAAGGCACAAATTTTTGTTTTTAAAAATCTGTGACAAATTTATTTAAATGTTTAATTTAAAATTTCGTAAAAGGCTCCCGTCAGCATTTTCAGAAAGAATCACGTTTTGAGCACCAGCCTTGGCGAGTTGGCGAAAGCGAGAACGTTCAGCTAGCTGCATCGCCAAACAAAAAATAAACTAAGTTCAAATGTGTCATAAAAACATATGATTAATAGAATTATATTTATTACAAACGAATTTTTACTACTGTTTTTAATTAACTTCCCAATTTCTTCGAACATAGCGAGTTAAGGAAATAATATTTTTGAATTGAGGGGAAAAAAACTATGTTTAGATGTTCTGTGAAATTTAAAGCATTTTAATCTGAAAAAGCTCTTTTTTTTAATCGTAAACTACGGTGAAAAACATTTCCTCATATTATAGTCTTTGTTTGATAACATTTACGGAAAAACAAATGAACAATAAGCGCGATCTCTTTGCAGAAGGAAGGGTTGCTATTCGCAAGGCGTTTGACGTCACAAACAAGAAAGGGTGCGTAGCATTGACTTCATCTCCGCGCCAATCGTTGTTCTGGCGATAAGGTGCTCGAAAGGTCATTCTTTCTGAAAATGCCTCCCGTCATGAAGGAGTTAAGAAGACAACTACTCCTTGTTTTACTCATAGAAACCTCGTTTTAACTCTCTAATTCCCGTGGTAGAAAATGTGCTGGCTCAACTGTTTTCAATTTTGTTAATTTTTTTAATTAAGTTTTTCCTAATTCATTTCAGAAATTTAATATACTTTACCTAATAACTAATAATGCGCCGTAAATTAAAGCAAAATTTATTGCTGAAATTTTCTGGTATGAATTCAGGTTCTTGGAATTACGGAATTTATAGAACGTATTCTATCCGGGAATTAATCCATCCAATTATTCTATCCCGGAAAAATAAAATAATCCGGGAACCCCTTAATGGTTGCATTAAATTACGATTTAAAAATTCAGATTCATTATTCGCACCACTTTTTTGAAAAAAAAAATATTCATGTTATTCAATGCCAAGTAGCATGATGCCAGAATAAAACTAATTACACTATTTTATAAAACTGGTGAGAATCAAACAATGCTGAATGAAAGCCGTGGAGCCTGTGAATGTCTCGGGCGCGACGATTAAGTGATTAATAAAGAATACTGCCCAGTTAAACTGATGGCATTGAGTTCACAGGCTACTCATACTAATTGTACATTACAGCCTTATATTTTCAAGGGTTAATTCCGTTCGAAAAAAAAATTAAGAAGGGGAAAAAGCTCTCCCCTTTTTTCTTTTTAGCTCACAGGCTATCATAGCCTGAGAGCTTATGTGCCCGTCCGTTCTGTATGTACGTGCGATCGTGCGTAACGCGATAACTCATGATAAAAATATCCGATCCACTTGAAATTTCGTATGTAGGTATATCCTGATAAGGCGCTTCCCTGATTAGTTTTTCGAGTTCATTCGATGAGTATAAGAGGCGGAACGGGGGGCTCGTGCCCCCCCCCTTAATTGATATAAACGGGATTTTCATGCAGAATTAACAGTTTTCGTTCAAAATTTAGATATAGGATCATTCTGATGAGATGATTCCGTGACTGTTATTAGGTGTTCATTGAATAAGTATAAACAGGGGGAACGGGGGGTTCATGCCCCTCCCTTTAATTGATATAAACGGGATTTTCATGCAGAATTAACAGTTTTCGTTGAAAATTTAGATATAAGATCATTCTGATGAGATGATACCGTGACTGTTATTAGGTGTTCATTGAATAAGTATAAACAGGGGAAACGGGGGGGGGGCTCATGCCTCTCCTCTTAATTGATATAAACGGGATTTTCATGCAGAATTAACAGTTTTCGTTAAAAATTTACAAATAAGATCATTCTGATGAGATGATTCCGTGACTGTTATTAGGTGTTCAATAAATAAGTTTAAACAGGGGGAACGGGGGGGCTCATGCCCCCCCCTTAATTGATATAAACGGGATTATCATGCAGAATTAACAGTTTTCATTGAAAATTTAGATATAAGATCATTCTGATGAGATGATTCTGTGACTGTTATTAGGTGTTCATTGAATAAGTATAAACAGGGGGAACGGGGGGCTCATGCCCCTCCTCTTAATTGATATAAACGGTATTTTCATGCAGAATTAACTGTTTTCATTCAAAATTTAGATATAGGATCATTCTGATGAGGTGAGTCCTTGGCTGTTATTAGGTGTTCATTGAATAAGTATAAACAGGGTGAACGGGGGTTCTAATGCCCCTCCCCTTAACTTGTATAAATGGATTTTTCAATCAGAATTGTCAGATTTCGTTCAAATCTCTGAATAGTTTTGGAAGTTTAATGGTTAAGTATAAAAGAGGGGAATAACTCCTCCTAAATTATATAAATGCTAAATAGGTTTTTATTAAGAATTATCCGATTTGCTCCAAATTTTGGATATAGATTTTTTTAATATGATAGAACATGTACTTGATAGTTTAGGAGGTTCAATGATTAAGTATAAAAAAGGAGAAAGGGGAGAGCTGTGTCCCCTTCTTAATTTTTTTTTCGAACGGAATTAACGAAAATACAAGGCTGTAATGTACAATTAGTATGAGTAGCCTGTGAGCTCAATGCCATCAGTTTAACTGGGCAATATTCTTTTTATTTTATACTTAATCATTGAACCTCCTAAACTATCAAAGACATGCTTTATCATATAAAAAATCTATATCCAAATTTCAGAGCAAATCGGATAATTCTTAATAATAAAAACCCATTTAGCATTTAGCAGCCTAGTTAAACTGATGGCATTGAGCTCACAGGCTACGCATACTAATTCTACATTACACCATTATGTTTTCAAGGGCTAATTCCGTTCGCAGAAAAATTAAGGAGGGGGGGAACAGCTCCTCCCTTTCCCCTTTTTATGCTTAATCATTGAACCCTCTAAACTGATCATGACATGCTTTATCATATAAAAATCCATATCCAAAATTCAGAGCAAATCGGATAATTCTTAATAAAAACCCATTTATATAATTTAAGAGGCGTTATCACCCTCTTTTATATACTTAACCATTAAACTTCCAAAACTATTCAGAGATTCGAACGAAATCTGAAAATTCTGCTTGAAAAACCCATTTATATAAATTAAGGGGAGGGGCATTAGAACCCCTGTTCCCCCTGTTTATACTTATTCAATGAACACCTAATAACAGTCACGGAATTGCCTCATCAGAATGATCCTATATCTAAATTTTGAACGAAAACTTAATTCTCCATTAAAAACCCATTTATTTACAGTCCCTGGCCAAATTATTAGACGCACTCCCTTTTCCTTGTGTCGAACCATATTACTAGCTTCATAGAAATATTACTGTGTGAATAACTGCAATTAATTATGTACATCATTTGTAGGATTATAATAAATAAAAAACATGCCTATGACTTTAAAACTCTTCCTTTTTACAAATTAAATTAAAAATGGCTGAAATTGCAAAATTTATAACTTGAAGCTCAAAAAAATTTCAATAATGTCAATATTTTTTGGAGGCTATCAGTGCCTCTATTCTTCGAGGCATGTTGTTAATACAAAATTGAAGAGTTTCTTGTATGCGTGGGTGACGATTCCAGATATGGATAAGATTTTCTAGGAGCTGGGTTTTGATTGTTATGTCTTCTTAGTCAATTCTCCAGACCAACATAAAGAGGTTTTCAAAATCGGTTTTATTTAAAGCTAAAATGATGGTTTCCAAATGAAGAATCATTTGTATTTTTGCAAGGTAAAGCTTTTTGTTACATAATACAATCCTTCAAGGTCTACTTTCAATAAAAAATATCCCTGTGTTGAACTGCTCCCGGTAATTCATCAGACTTGAATACCATTGAATATGTTTGGTAGCTAATGAAGAAAAAACTGGACAACGAGCTCATAACGAGCAAAACACAGCTCATAGAAAAACTTATCCTTGTCTGGAAAAACATCACTCACACATGCAAGAAACATTTCAATTTTGTACTAACAGCATGCCATGAAGAATAGAGGCACTGATTGCCGTCAAAGGAGACTCCAAAAAATATTGAGATTTTTTTTTATTTCATGTTTTAAGTTTTACAATTTTAGCAATTGTTAATTTAATTTACAAAAATAAATAATTTTAAAGTCATTGGCATGCTTTTTATTTATTATAATCCTACAGATGATGAATATAATATATTGTAACTATTGGCATAGTAATATCTCTATGAAATTTGTAATATGATTCGACACAATAAAATATGAGTGCGTCTAATAATTTGGCCAGGGACTGTAGACTAAGAGGCCCCCATGAGCCCCCCGTTCCCCCTGTTATACATATCGAATGAACCCCAAAAACTAATCAGGGAAGCGCCTTGTCAGGATATACCTATATACAAAATTTTAAGTGGATCGGATATTTTTATCATGAGTTATCGCGTTACGCACGTACGAACGTACGAACTTACATACAGAACACGGGCACATAAGCTCTCAGGCTATGATAGCCTGTGAGCTAAAAACCGTTCCACCGTATTCCATGGCGGACTATGTAACCGGTATTAAAGCAAAGATTTGTGAGTATGATCAAGGTTTGCACACTCCTTCCAATTTCCAAAAACTCTGGCACCACTATTAAAATTAAGAAAATTTACATTTAATTTTTAAACCACGACATTCGTAAACCCCACCGTCATTCACAGATTCTACGATATTTTTCTGCAGTTAAACACTTCGAACATATTCTTAAAATTTAGTGGTAGAACCTGTGCGAACCCTGATGATATACAAAAATAATTTTTTACATAATGCCAATATAAAATCTGAAATTCTAGATAAGTACAGAACAAAAAGTACATGATTTTATGACATCATTAAACTATATTAATCATCTTTGAGTTATAAAATCATTTGTGTTCTATTATATAGGAAAATTAATAAATTTCCCGTATGCTTTTGTAAGAAACATTCATACAAATTAATATCCGAATATGATAATCAAATTTAAACCTAAGCATATTACAGCGATTTCATTGGTTAAACTGTATTATCTTATAAATGTTTGTGTTAGTTTTAAAGCATTTATTCTCCTCAGTCCTGATGTCGCCTGTAAGAGAAACTAAATAACAACATTTAAATTATTTTAACCCGTTTGTGATTAGAGTATTTTAAATAACTTTTAATCATTTGTCACCGTTTTTTCAAAACAGATAATTTTGTATAATTGAATCGCGAAAACGGTCTTATTAAATCAGGTAAACTTTACACGGACACAGAAATAAATAAATAAATAACTGATGAGACCACAGAGTAATAACAGAGCCTCAACTCGGCTTGAAAAGAGCGTCCTCAGTGGATCACTTAAAAACTAAACCATGGCGTTGGCAATTTTTATCCTCGTGATTTCTGTTTAACTGTGACCTTACTCTGCTTGGAGCTTCTTGCTGAATGCTGATTTGATTATCTTTGCACATGTGCTTATGCTATTTGATCTTAGATTTCCGCGCTTATATTGATTCGTAATTATTACTGTTATTATTCTTGAATTTTCAAGTTTAAATTATTAGATCGTTATGTTACGAAGAGACACATGTATTGTTTGCAAGACGAATACGTCAAAGTTATTTCATAAATTTCAAAACAAGAAGCAGCAAGCTGTCGCTGTATTTTTTTTCTTTTTTCCCTTATCATTTGTCGCCAAGGAAGCGATGTTTCGCCGAATTAGCAACCTCTCTTATGTTATGATCGTAATTTCAGAGTGGTCCGCTGGTGTCACTACTGTCTATGCGTAATCCCATGTTAAACAAGTTGCCATTACAGTGTATGAAAGTTGATTCTCTGTTACAATTCCGTACTCTGTGGATGAGACCAATAAAGGATTAAGAGCACCTTGAGTGACATGTATACTGGTCGCTTGTCGTTGTTAAATGCTTCGAGAATTATTAAAATCATTTCTAGATTTTTTTTGTTAACCCTTTGCGGTGCAGGGCAAATTCGTTGCTTAAATGTTGAAATTGATGACTGACACTGGAATTTGAAAACAACTTATTTGCAAGTAAGAAAAAGCTATATTTTACTCATTCAATAAACCGAAAAATTTTTACCAAAATTCCGGGTGCAACGCGGAGTTTGGGAATTAAAATTAAGTGGTTTCATAGATATACCAGCGCTCCGCAAGGGGTTAAATGTGTTCATATTATAAGAAACGATATATAGACTGATACATCTTTGGAGATAATGTTTAGTAATTTTATACCAGTTTATGTGGTGTTTCGTAATACTTATCTCAGGACTTAGGAGGTTATTACGAGGGCAATTCGGAAAGTAATTTCCATTTATGAATTTTAAAAAAACGTATGAAAGGAAACATGTTTTATTACTTACATATGAAAGACACGTTCTTCAGCTATTTCGCAACATAACTGCCGTATTAATTAAAACAATTATCATAACGGTAAATCAGTTTTGAAATTCCATCGTCACAGACTTCTGCCGCCGGCCTATTTAACTGCGATTATTTTTAAATTCAACTCGCACCACTCTTTCAATCCAAAGAATTTTAACATATTTTTTTATTCTTATTGACAAATTTCGAATTGCTCTCGTAATATTTTACTTAACCCACTATTTTTTAAAACATATTTGGTAAAACATTTATCAGCAAAAATATGTTACAATTCTTTGGATTGAAAGAGTGGTGCGAGTTGAATTTAAAGATAATCCCAGTTGAATAGACCGGCGGCAGAAGTCTGTGACGATGGAATTTCAAAGCTGATTTACCGTTATGATAATTGTTTTAATTAATACGGCAATTATGTTGAGAAGTAGCTAAAGAACGTGTCTTTCATACGTAAGTAATAAAACATGCTTCCTTTCATTAGTTTTTTTTAAATTCATAAACGGAGGTTACTTTCTGAATTGCCCTCGTAGAAATTGCCTACCAATAATTCAGTTATCTGTGTAAACGATTCAATTTTCTTTATGTTATTTAGTGAAGATTTTTAATCAAGACCAAGACAACATCTGACATAAATTAGTTATTTGTGTGATGAACGAAGAGGATAAAAAGAGGCGTCAAGAGTAGATTTATTACTCAAATTCTTATTTACTAATATTTTGTTTAAGAATGAGCACAAAAAAAGGATCTTTTTTACCATTTATTTTATCTGCACGAATATGATATATTTCCGAAAGATAAGTGACTAAATCTGTTGTTTAACCACTTAACCCTTTCCGGCACGGGCAAAATCTGTACTAAAATGAGAAATTATCGACTGACACCGGAATTCACAAACGAATTTCTTAAATATTTTGAATACCTTAATTTAAGCTTTTATTTTAAAAGCAAAATTTTGCTAAAATATTACTGGTGCCGTTTGCAAGTTTAGAATTAAAATTAGGTATCTCAGACCGGGCACAGTGTGCCGGAAAGGATTAATGGTCGCATTAAATCACGGTTTAAAAATTCAAATTCATTATTGCCACCACTTTTATGAAAAAGAAATATTCATCTTATTTAATGACAAGTGAAATAATTCCATTATAAAACCAATTACACCATTTTATAAAACTGGTGGGAAACAAACATTTTTGAATGCCTTGATGCTTGCAGCCTGTGAATGTCTCGGGCGTGACGATTAATTGGTTAAGCAAATATTAAATTAATATGAAATATATTTTTGTCCTTGTAAAATATTTTTATCATTTTTCATTTTTACTTATGATATATTAAGCATTTTACACCGGTCTGGTTTTTCAATGAAGTTATGAATAAAGAGGAGAATACAAACAGAGTAGAATTTATTAGTTGCGTGAGAAGCAACAGAGAAGGTTGACACAAGATGGCGACAGATTTTTTCATCGGATCGAAGTTTTCTGAATGCCGCTGAGGCAAGCTTCTACAGTAATTTTCGAATAGAGAATTTCGCTTTATTTTAGTGGTTTTAACCACTTAACTGATCAATACTTTTGAAAAAAAAAACTTTCAAATAATGCCTATTTTTTATGTCTTTTACAGAATTTTTAATCTTTTACCACTGGTTTTTCAAAACATAAAATTTTGTCTTATTGAATGCGAAAAATACTCTAATTAAATAATACAAAATTTACAGTAAAATTCTCCTGGTGTAAATAATGAATTATGATTGGAGTATGGATGCCTCTACGATGTAAGGGCAAAACAGAAAAGCGGTTAGAAGAAAAAGAATCTCGAAAAATAAACATCGGTATATGTTTCGAATCTTTTTTACTAGTAGACGTTTGTACAGATATTATATAGGTGGTCATAAAAAAAATGCCCCTACATAGGAATCTCTAGCGGTCTACCTACAATCTAAAAGGAATTTTAGCTATACTTATTTTAAGATAGACGCTCGAGATCATGGTAAGTTAAAACATTAGAGCTCTCACGGCTACAGTCAGAGTGAAAACATTTCAAAATTTTCAATTCGCAACACCTCTTTTTTTTCATGCGCAAATTCATTAGCGCATTGGAAACAAAACCAAAAAAAAACGGTGTTGAATGATAGCTGTACAATGAAAATTGGTCACATATAACACTTTCAAAAAAGACTGTTGTACAGAATCAATCACAAGACAAGGATGAAGAGAGAAAAAAAAAACATTTTTTTTGAATTAGCAATTTTCAACATGCCCATTTTCGTATACAATAACGCATTGCATGTATTAAACTGTTGACAACAACACAAGCATCGCAGAAGGAATCTACAAAACTTCACGTTTTATGACATCTCTAAATTCTGATAAATATTTTGGATTCGATGAGTGCAGTTTTGATTTCAGATAACTTCAGAACGAGAAATCCATTGGAGTGAGGCTGGCGGATTGTCGTGACCACAAAACTGCAAAATTACGAGAGATGATTCTATCATCAAAATGCTGTTGCAGCACTTGTCGAACGGATGTGGCGACGTGTGTAAGAGCATCTCTTGCATCCACATAATATCCACACACTGGTGCAGTTCTGGAATTATGTAATTCTGCAACATTTTTGTATACCGAGAACATATGATGGAGCATGTTTTCACACATTTGGAAGTAACCTCCTCCGAAAAGTACAGACCGAGAACGAATAAAAATGCGAAACCGCACCATACAATCACTTTAGCGTCGTATAAAGACGTCAGTGTCGAATCCTGACGATTTTTACGAGTTTAATAAACGTAATCCTTGGGGTTTACGTTCGCAGACAGAGAAATGTGCCGTCTACAATTTTTGCAATCGACAACTGTTATCTTCAGTGTCCCACAAACTCCAGACGCCAGGCCGCACGGGCGACTAAAAAATTACTCTTGGTGACTTAGTGTTTTACCAACTTATCTATAAATTTTACCTACTGTAAACTTAAATGGACCGTTAAGGATTTCACTCATGAAAAATCAACTGACATACGGCATTTCAAATCAAAATTTCAAAAGTATTGTTAATTTATGTGTATAATTTACTGTTTGGAATTGAAGGTAAAGAAATAAATTTGTCTACTGTTTTAATATTTAATTTCATTATTTGTTTCGATTTAATTCTTCCAATGTAAAAGTGCCTTAAAATGTTTGGCCAATCTGATTTTTTTTTTATTGAATAGATAACTTGTTTACAGTAAAATGACACATGTCACTCAAAAATATCCGAATGCTATAAAGAGTAGCCAGTGTTCCACTTTATAGTGAATGAGTTAATGTAAGAGAAAATAATCTTCAAGTCGGCTCCAGAGAATTTTTCCTGGGACCTAAGAATTTTCAACTTTTGTCAGTCCCTGGTTATCCTCATCATATCTAAAGAGGAACTCATTTGTAAAATCCAAATGCTGTTGCTCGTCTCCAGAATGCAACACCTAGATGCGCGCTAAAATAGATAGGGAAATAGCATAGAAATGGAAACACATAACAGCGCAAAGTTTTAATGACTTTGTTTTCGGTACATCCAAACTGCGTGCAACCGGGACAGTAGCTAGAAATGATCAATAGATGGGGCTCAAGAGAATTTATGGGGGACTCAAAATTTTTTTTTCTCTCTCTCTGACACAGAAAGAAGAATTAGTGCATATTAATATTGTAGGCATTATGTTTCTTATTAAACATTTGTAAGAACTTCATTTTATGCTAAGAAACGTATAGATTGATGAGTGTTTTTGAGTGTATAACTTCTGCAAAATTAAACATCGTGTTAGCTTCATATGCACAAATAGGATGAGGGAGTATTGAAACACTTACTTTAGATACAATTTAGTAACTCTGCAAAACTGTGAAAAGGTCTCAAAACTAAATTAGATTTTTGAACAGTATTTCATTTGAATTTTCAGAACAGAAATTCATTGAGTGACCTTGGAATCTTTTCCGGGGGCGTTCAAAATATTTTAGGGGGGGCTGATCCGCGCATAGCGCCCCCTTAGCTACGGCCGTGCGTGCAACACTCCTTGCAGTATGTAATGGATCGACAATAATTCTGTCATGCTGTTATGTAACATTTTAAATAAGGACAGATGGTCGTCCGGATCGCATATTTCAGACATGTATATCACTGAGATGATTACAGTTTCTAAGCCAATAAGCGAGCGTTTTTATCACGATTACGTACACGCCCACACAGTTAGATTGACAGCGAACACATTTGCAATCGATCATGTTTGTTTATTATTCACATTTGTTGCCACGAATGAGTTTTTTTTAGTTTTAGATACTTTCTTTGGGCTTTATTTAAATTAAGTTTATGTCGATGTCCGATTATATTACGTGTGATTAAGGCTAACAGGGAAAAAATATCGTTGAGAGATTTTTTTTTAATAATTTGTTGGATAAACAAATTAACCCCTTGAGGGGCAAAGCACTTATGTTCCTAAAATTTTCAAATGATTGATTGACACCGGGATTCACAAACAAATTTATATGATAGAAAGAAAAAGTTGTTTCTTGCGTACATTGTCAAAAGCAAATCTTAATACTAAAATTCCGGTGCGAATGTGGCATAAGAGAATTAAAATTAAGTGGTATATATAATATACCGGTGCCCTTCAAAGGGTTAAAAAAGAGAACTTTTTGGAATGTTTGATGTATTTTAAAATCCCCTAAAGTAGAAACTCTTCACTTTTATTTAGCTAATTGTGTTGCAAGTTACAACATCGCATTGTAAAGTGTGCAATTAGAGCATTCCTTTTATTTTTTCCTATACATTATATTATTTTTCTTTACAAGCTTAAAGTTTCACTGTGCATTTTTTCCTTTGCTTTGAGGAGCATCTTTTTAAGAAACATGATGTTGATCGCTCACAGAGTATTAGCCAGATGCACCCTAATCTGTTGTCAATTTCTGAAAAAAATCTTTCTTATATACAAATGAAGTTTCTTTGAAAAATCTCTCCATGCTTTATAAATATCGATGTGTATGCTTATTCCCCAGTCCCCTTAATACTATTATTGTATATAGCATGCTGCACATATATTTTTTCCTAATAATTTATTTAAATAAGTTTTATAAATGTTTGAATGAGATAAATACAACAATAATGAAATTCTAATTTTAATCTTTGTTAAAGGAAAAATGTTCTTGCTTTTCGCAATTTCTTTCTTTTCTTTTTTTAAATTGCGTTTTGTTTAAAACATTAAATCTTTTATCAAACATAAATAATTACATACTTTTAACTGAATAATCAATTACTAGTATAAGAAATATTATAAGAAAATTGCTATCTTCAAGAATAACATCGATTTTGCATCTTTTAAATTTGAAAACAATCTAACACAAATAAACAGACTCTTCTATTTTGCATTGATTGAATAACTGGATGCGAGTTTATATATTGAAAGCGATCGGTGATTCGCTTAGAAGTTGCAATCGTCGCAGCAATATATGTGTCTAAAATATGCTCCCGGATCGTGATCAATTACACGTGCACCCAGTTTTTTCAAAATTTCCCTCAAAATACATTGAGTTTTTACGGAACATGGACCTCATCGTAACTTATGATTTCGATGATAAACTTGCACTGCATCAGCTGCATTCTTCCCGTTCCCATAAAATAACTTAACCCTTCCCGCACACTGCGCCCGGTCTGGGATAACTAATTTTAATTTCGAACTTGCAAACTGCACCAATAATATTTTGGCAAAATTTTGCTGTTGCAATAAAAGCTTAAATTAAGGATCTGAAAATTTCTCGATAAATTCTAGTTTTACTAACAAAGAATGTCTCCATACTGGGCATACTCAGATTTTTTTTGGAAAAAATACTAATTAAACTACTCGTGTATGTAATAAAGGATCAGTGAAAATTAGCAGCGGAATTGCAGTAAAAAACATGTAAAAAAAAAAAAAAATTCTTTCGAATATTTGGCGTGAAAAGTCAAAAGTGTCACATGATTTAGCGAGCAGCATTTTTCTCCGCCAAATGCAAACGAGTTTAATTCAACTAAAAACTTTTGGATTTTTAGAATCCGTGTAAATGAATGTAAACATTAAATTGATTTATATTAAATTGATTATATATATATTATTTGTTCCTGTAGTTATTTAATTTACCACTGGAAAAAATATTTCCATATATAAAAAATTCTTATTCATAAAAATATTTTCATACATTTAAGTGTATTCAAAAATAAAATCCTGATGTTTCCATAGCAACAAAATCAAATTCGCAATGCTCAACAGGACTTTGAACTTGAAACAATTTAATTGAATTTAAATTTGAATTTCGTTTTAAATCTTAAATTTTGATGGTTAACTTTGAATATAAATACATATAAATATCAATATAATGAATTTATACTTAAAACAAACTATAGCTGGCAACACAAATTTATTTAATTTATCTAAACACGTTGAACATGAAACTTTTATCCTTTTAAATACATTTGAAATGAAAAAAAGCACTTTTTAAATTCTGTTTCATCGCCAACCGAAGATAATCGCCAAATAACGAAATTTTCATTATTTTTTTTTTACGGACAGGGTACGGAGGTTCCGCCGAAATTTTTTTTATAAACGTATATATCCTCATGAGAAGAACATTCTGCAATTTTTTCAGATTTTTCGGAGTATGTTAATATGGAGACCTTCCTTGTAAGTAATTTTGCCCGCGCCGGAAAGTGTTAATCAATTTTATCTCGTTATTTTACTTTAAGTGTCATCTTGTTCGCACGTATGAAAAACGGATTCAAGAACGGATTCATTCTTTCTACACTGTTTACTGACATTTTTCTACACGTAATGATTTGCATATGGTCTTGTACGATTGATGCTTCTACTATCTATTCCTGTGAGTTATGCAAAGTGCATCAATTCAACTCATCTTTGAATTGTCATTGGTGCCCTATTTTTTACAAATGTTTAACCCTTTCCGGCGCAGGCAAATTCTGCTCATAAAATAAGAAATTACTGATTGACACCGGAATTTACAAACGACTTTTGTTGAAATTAGGAATTCCTAAATTCAGGCTTTCATTGTAAAAGCGAAATTTCTTTAAAATATTCTTGGTACCGATTGCAAGTTTGGAATTAAAATTAGGTGTGCCCGGACTGGATACATTGCGCCGGAAAGGGTTAAGGCGGTGTAACAATCATAAATATCACTTGGAATGCGTGATTTTTCATAAGATGCGAAACCTTAAATAAACTCTGGGTATACCATAAAATATGAAAGCAGGACTTGCTCTAGAGTTGTAGTCCTTTTAATTTTCATCTGGCTGACTTCACTGTCATACCAAAAGGACACGATTTAGATAGGCAAGGAAAGAAGTAATTTCTACAAAACATGTTTTTCAGGAGCCAATTTTTTTTTTCACTTGTGAACTGAGAATGTTGTAAGACATGTTTTAAAATTTGTTTTTGTGTTGTGTTTGCATACGCAACGCATGAGTAAAAATAAAAATTCAACTATTTGTTTTAAAGTTCCAAAACTTATGTTACTAAGGAACTGATTAGGATAGTGAGCCGCGATATTACACCGGCAATTTTAGTTGTATCTTTCCAACGTCATTTATGGATTTTCAATGCGCTTATGAATTTGTGCATGAGAAAAATGGATATTGCTAATCAAAAATTTCAAAATTTTTTCATTTTAATCGTAATCATGAAAGTTCTAATGTTTTAAATTATCACGATCTCGAATGCATTCCTTCATCTAACTATAACTGAAATTTCTTTTCGATTGATTGAGAAGTTAGACTGCTATAGGTTCATACATTGGAGAAAATATTTCTTATGACAACCCTGTACTTTTCGAGTTACTTGATCATTCACAATACGTTTCGCGTTTTAATGTTTCGTCACCAGTTTTAAAATACAGAAATTTGTGCCTTATTAAATCGAGAAAATGCTCTGATTAAATAAGACAAATTTTACAGTATAATTTTACTGGTGAGTATCACAGAGTAGGGACAGAGCCTCAACTCGGCTTGAAAAGAACGCCCTCAGTGGATCATTTAAAAACTAAACCATCGCGTTGGCGATTTTTATCCTCGTGATTTCTGTTTAACTGTAACCATATTCTGGCTTGGCACTTCTCAGAGCTGCTAGAGCGTTCCAACTTAATGATGAAATCTGTCGTAAATTAACAAGCTGCGCCAGCTGGTGGCAGGGGTGCAAATGAATGCGCGAGTTTGACGTCATATATGCGCAGATGTTTATTATCTCCGCATCTCTTGCGCATATTTTCCAAATTTTCACTCAACCATGAATGATGAATCTGTTGTTTACCAGATTTAATTCAAAATATTTTTTGTTACAGTTTGTTTTGATATATATATATATATATATATATATTCACAATATCATTTTAACTTCGGGAAAAAAAGTACCTAATGGAGCAAAAACACTGCTTTTTGCCCAAAACGAAAACGACATTGCGACTATTTTTTAAATACACATATTTTTATCAAAACAAGCTGTAACAAAAAATATTTTGAATTAAATCTGGTAAACAACAGATTCATCATTCATGGTTGAGCAAAAATTTGAAATTCATGACTAAAATTTTAACAAGTATTCTCTGAAATGGTTTTGTCTGTTTCTCTTCATATAATTTTGAAATTGTAAATATTGTAGACCTGAATTTCATGTAAGCTATTCCGGTTAAAAGGAAAACATTTTTAATATATATGCATATAGTATTTAAATTTTAATATATATGAATTTTTAATATAAATTCTCGAAATAGCTTTGTCTGTTAAAAAAAAAAAAAAAGAGAGAGAGAGAGAGAGAGAAGATCTACGATTTTAGGAAAATTGTCTAAAACGTTAAATATTTAAACAAATAAATTAACAATATTTCTTTGTTTAACAAAAAAACATTTAATACATACATTTAAAATTAAAGTTATTCCGAATATACGTATGATTAAATAGGTTTTTAAATTAAAAGAATGAAATGTTTGTAAGTTAAATAATAAAAGTCGATACGACCAAGAAAACATCGGATTTTTATCGTCTGCCATTAGTAAATGAAAAATGGAGCTAAAGTTGCGTATTTTATTTAGTATTAAATTCTATACATTTCTAAATATTGATAAACATATTATCATAGGGAATATAACGGTGTATACTATTTCGTATAATTTAGCTCATCAAGGATTTAGTGAAATGTGACACTATTTCAAAATTTTTCATACTACTTACTAAATTTAATGAGTCATCTTTCATTACTTTAAAAACATAATTAAAATCGAACATATTTTAACCCATTCGTGCCCAGCATCTTTTGAATTAATTTTATTTGGTTGGCACCACTATTTTTAGAATATTTAAGTTTAGTTCATTAATCACGAAAATTCATCATTTAAATAAAATAATTATTGGTTTTCTTTTTTTACCGGTGTCAAAAACAGTGCTGAATGCACCTTTTGAAGCGTCCCTAAAAAGGGACGCTAGGCATTAATGGGTTAATCAGCGATATTTGTATCACATAGTTAAATGATATTAATGATTGTCTTAGTATATTTTATGTTAATATTTAGTCGTATTACACTTATTTATTCGATATTTATTTACAATATTGCAATCGCAATGTTTTAAAGTAACATTTTATAGAAACAAAGAAATTTTGTTGCCATTCACACAAAATAAACTGCACTTTACTTAATAATCCTCTAGTTATGCACCCCTGCCGCTAGATGGCATATGCCTTGACCCCGCCTTTAATCTTGAGGACAGCTCTTCCATAGGAGTTGGAACGCTTGAAATATATGCAGTTTTGGCACTTCTTGCTGAATGCTGATTTGATTATCTTTGCACACGTGCTTATGCTATTTGATCTTAGATTTCCGCGCTTATATTGATTCGTAATTATTACTGTTATTGTTCTTGAATTTTCAAGTTTAAATTATTAGGTCGTTATGTTAAGAAGAGACACATGTATTGTTTGCAAGACGAATACGTCAAAGTTATTTCATATTAAAATAATTCTTTCATAAATTACAAAACAAGAAGCAGCAAGCCGTCGCTGTATTTTTTTTTTCTTTTTTCCCTTATCATTTGTCGCCAAGGAAGCGATGTTTCGCCGAATTAGCAACATTTCTTATGTTATGATCGTAGTTTCAAAGTTATCCGCTCGTATCGGTACTGTCTATGCGTAATCCCATGTTAAACAAGTTGCCATTACAGTGTATGAAAGTCGATTCTCTGTTCCGTACTCTGTGGTGAGTATAAACAAAGATTATTAAGATTTTTTGCGGCACGTATACGTGTCGCTCGTCCCCAAGGGGTTAATTCATAGCCATGACTATGGATGCCAAATGAGACACACAAATTACTTGATTCTGATTTGATCCGTTAATTTGCTCACTGGGCCACTTGAAAAATTTTTTATATTACAATTATTTTACTACATTTTCTGGTGCGAAATACATACTGAACTTCTTCTAAATGGTAATTTTAAACGTAATTATTAGCTACGCAATTATAAGAAAAATTACAGTGCATAATAAAATAGAGATTTTATGATACAACTGATGGCCAATCACTAAAATTGGGGAAGAATTTTGTTTCGACACTGGAAATAAAACCGGCGGAGTCTCCCCGAAATAAAATTATTTTACTATTCTCTTTTTTCTGTGTATGGGGGAGGAGGGGGAGTTCGTAGGCATCCAAGGACTCAAAGGATTTTAGATATTTGAGAACCAGAATTTTTTTTTAAGTACTGGTCTTTTCTTTTTCGTTAAATAAGTCAAATATTTTTTATTGAAATTTCTGGTGAAAGGTCCTTGAAAATCCTTGAAGCGTACAAACCCTGGTTGACGATTGGCATTTTAATTCAGGAAAGGGGAAAGCTGAATTTATTAAGTAGGTCAAGTGTGGTATCGTTTATTATAGATTTTTAAATTCTGAATCGAATGTTACTATCAACAAGTCAATACACTCCTTTTTAGAAAATTACGTCAGGTTTCCTGAATATTTCAAAAATTATATTTCTTAATATAACTGTACTACTATATTATTAGTAATTAATCTACTTACTTATGTTCTTCCAATAGTATAACAAGTTTTTACAGTGGCAATTGATGGCCATTTACGAAAATTCTGCCAGAGCATCATTTATAGACTAAAAATACAATACGCCCAGTTTCTAAAAAATTAAGATTGTTTATCTGAATTTTTTTCAGGGGGTTGGAAATGGAGAATCTTAACCCTTGGAGAGAATTGAAATATTTAAAGATAGATCAAATGGTGCATCATATTATGTTACCTCCAGCGAGTCGGAGTATGGGGTCAAATATGATATCACTCAGTAGCTTTTTAAAAAATGGCCATGTACTTTTTCGTTTTTTGATCTGGTATGTATTTTTCGAGTTATTCGACCATTTCTAGATTTTTCGGACACCCCGTATATACTCTAATTATATTTAAAGTTCAATTTTCAAAAGATAAAAAAAACAGCCCATCTCATATTTCACCTGAATATACGCAATGAAGAGGTATGAAATCAAAAGGATTTAGCACAAAAAAAAAGAAAATAGTTCTCAATATTAACAATAGATGGTGCTGTTTCCAAAATTACGCAAGTTTGTTAGGTTGCCACTGCCATCCGAATGCGAAGACTATTCCGTTAATTGCTAGTTAAAGAGACTGTGGTGTAGAATGTATTTGACTGCTTTGTGATTTTTATACTGAAATAGTTTTTTCACATAATTCAGCAATTGAAACACTTTTAGTAGAATGATCATTAATAAAGACAAGGTATTTCCACATCGGATAGTGGAAATTAGTTTTAAATTATACCAAAGACAAAAGCCATAGAAAAATCACCACTGGAATTAGTTTTTATTTGTTTCGAGACTTGCTCAAGTAATGTTCTGTGAGATATCCAGCGTTTTCTGACACAAGTTAAAACCGAGAAACAGCATGTTACGCAAAATATCGCTTTATGTAAATGGGGAAATTGCGAATATGTTACGAAATACGTGTCTTCATTACAGCTAAGTCGACAATCGGACCACAGAATGCGATGTTTTTCAGATAATCTCACATCAAATAATCGCAATGACTATGATAACGTGATCTTTGGTGGCCAGGCTGTTAAAATGATATCTGAGAGTGTAATTTACGTAATGCATGATGAGCAGCAATACTGGATTTGCAATGTGTGAAAAATATGATCTTACATAAAAAATATTCCAAACACACATGCGCTGAAATGACGTGGTTGCTCTAAACATTTCATAGCATTCGCCAATGGCGATAGAGGTAGCAGGACCCGCTAGATCAAGCTGCGCAAAAAAGAATGTCCCTATAATGAACTGGATCATGAACTATTAGACCAGCAGGCAGCAGCACAAACAATCACTTCATGGAGATCACGGGTAAAAATTTAGGATTAGTAAAATCTTGATTCACATATTTAAACGCAATCGGTCTGCCATCCATCGGTCTAGTATCAATCAGTCATCGGTTTACCATTACATTTTCCTGCAAGAAAATTTTTTCAAGGAAGACACATAGACGCAAGGAAGCATAATTTTAAACCTACGAAACAGCCACTAAAATCGTGTTTTCGGAGGTTTTCCACCAAAATATGACTCGGCAGAGCGATTGAGTTTAACTGTGCGAATCGACATTTAACGAATCCTAAATTTTCACCCGTGAACTCGATGAGGTGAGTGTCTATCTGCCGCCTCCGGGTCTATGTATCATGCGGTCGCAAAAACTGCAAGATATAATTTCCTTTGCAGAATGAATGGATATTGCTTCAATTCTGAATAGATCGATTGTTGTCGATATTGTGCATCTCTTAGCACTGAAATATCTTAGGAGATAAAAGTGGGTTTCGTTGATCCACAAATGTTCCATGACCATCCAGTGTCTATTTCCATGCGAGACAAAAATTCTAGAGCAGTAGTTTGCCTTACTATCAGGTCAGCAGCTTGCAACTCCTGAATACGGGTGTTTGGAAGAATAACAAATAACGATGTACCGGGTGATCCAGAAGTTCCGGGAGTTTTGAAATGCCAATAATTAGCAAACTATAAACAATAGAAGTGTGCGGTTTTCACAGAAATGTTTAGAAACTTATGGGATTTGTTTTTTCGATGAAACAAACATATTATGTTACTTACACTTTTTGCCAACAGGTGGCGCTAAAACTGATAGTATTCTTTTTATGGTATTATACAGCTTACTAAAAAGAAAGAAGAGGTGTCCAAGGGTTACATATTTTCATTATGACGTCCATAGCTTATATGTACCGCCGTGAGCCGATGTCAAACAGCGTGTGCAGTATCCTCGGAGCAGAAAGAAATTCCAGAAGAAACTTCAGTTCATAGTGATATTACACCACAAGCTGATGATTTCCACTGAGTATTGGCATCGACTTCTACATCATTTACGATTGCAACAGACATTTGGGATCTCCTGCTTCTATTACGATCGTCCAATGAGCCCTTTTCTCAAACCTTACTTACTATAGCATTCCAAATTTGTAATGGCAAACGAATCTTTTGCAGTTTTAACTTCACGTATTGTACGATAAGAACACAAATCGACATGCAAAGAAAGTATGTCTAAACAAAGCAGTTACTCGTCAAATTTTTTATCAAAATTCCCTTTCAATGCAATTTCAGCTACTTTCAAAAAAGTGCTTGAACATAAACCACCCTTAAAACGAAATCTCATCAATAGTCTTAAAAGATAATTCGCAATGAACTCATGTTTCTATATAACGCATGGTATATATACATTCGGTCTTGTATAGTAGCGCCATCTGTTGCTAAAAATTGTAACTATATATATTTAAAAAAATTCATTTTAAACAAAAATCCCACATGTTTCTAAGCATATATCTGAAAACCGGACCTTTGTATTGTACATAGTTTCCTAATTACTAACATTTCAAAACTCTCGAAACTTCTGGATCACCTGGTATAATAAAATGTAAGACAGCGTGTTCACAGGTATACCCGTTTATATCAAACGATCGAGAAATTATCCATGCTTGCAGCTTCCAGTACCACGATTCGTCTTTTTCTGCAATGTTGTGTTCACATTTTACACTTCCGTCAAAGCAATTTGTTTATTTTTTTCTACCAGATTTCGCTTCAAAATAATGTTTATATTTGAATATGTTAACACCTTCGCGACGAGAGCCCTTTTACGAAATTTTTAATGTTTTGTCACCGTTTTTCAAAAACAGAAATTTGTGTCTTATTAAACTGAGAAAATGTTTTTATTAAATAAAGTAAAATTTACTGTAAATTTTTACTGGTGGAAAAAAACAAGTATTCTTAAGTCTTTTTGTTTGGCACGTATATGTGTTGTTTGTCCCCAAAGGTTTTATCATTTCTTGCGCAAATCTGTTTAAAATTATTAACTTACACCAGAATTAATAAAGAAATATAGTAGAAAATTGCTAATTTGATTACTTTTCGATATGTTATAAAAGGAAAAATTTAATTAAATATTCTTGGTGCCAGTAAATGTAGAATTAGGTGTCCTTCTTTAGAGACGCCGCACCGGAAAAAGGATAATCATTTTCCGCAGACTGTTAGCAGAAATCGAACCACAGCCTTTTTTCCTAGCTTTTACAATTCGGAACTTCCTTAGAGCTATTACGGGGCAGTCACCTTTCTTTAAAAAACACCTTCTCAAGCAGGACAAAATCCTTCATTGAGAAAATCATGAAGAGCTTCTCAGACAGCATACGTGGGAAACGGTATTTACATACACAGCGTTTTTATAACAAACGCAAAATGTTATATGCATGGCACGCACTATATTTTGCATATTATAACGAAGTAAAGTTTCCCTTGTTGCTGAAATTCCTAATTTTTCATATGTTATATAACATGAGTCGTCTTTTTCTACAGTTTTGTGTTCCGATCTTCTACTTGCGTCGAAACACTGTTCTTCTTTCCTCTACCATGGGCCCCACCAGTGGCCAAGAGGTTCTGACCTCTCAACTGGTAGACGGCAGGTGCTGGATTCGACCCCAATCACGGCCGTCGGCCTAACCGTTCGGAGTTTTTGTGTTTTCTTCGAACCTTGCGTAAATACGGGTTAGGTTCCCTTAGAAAGACGCCCAGGAATGACATTTCCCCCTGGGCCTATATCCCTCGAGTAGATAATCGGCCGACACAAAATAAACCATATCTTTTCTGTACCAGATTTCGCTTCAAATGAATATTTATCTTCAAATTTCTTAATTCCTTGAAGGGGGTTTTGGCTAAAGGCAACACCTAATTTTAATCCCAAATTGCCGCATTGTCAACAGAAATTTTCTATGAATATTTCACTTTTATTAAAAAGGCAAAAATACACGTTTATTAATATACAAATAAAATTTCGTGTGAATACTGGTGTTATTCAATTATTTTAACATTTTACGAATACAAGCATCTTGCCCTTGCAAGGGTTAATCATTTTCCGCAGTTTGTTGGAAGAGATCGAACCATATCCTTTTTTCGTACCCATTACTGTTCGGAACGTCTTCAGAGATGCTGCAGAACAGTTACATTTTGTTCTAAAAGAGTTTCACAAGTAGAGCAAAATCCTTCATTGAAAGAATCATGACGAGCTTCTCACAAGGGGTATTGCTCGCACTTGGTATTGAGACTTAGTGCATTTTAAAGACCTATATTAGGAAGTTCGAGAACAGAAAAAAATATACAAGGTGTCCCAGAACTTTGTGTACAAACTTTGAGGGGTGCTAGAGAGCATCGTTTGGAACCACAATTACATATAGGAAAGCATGGACGGAAATACCTTGTTAACCCTTTCACAGACAGTGGTTTGTATATGAAACTACAAAATTTTTAATACAAAAGTAGCATTGACACCAGAATTTTAATATGATATTTTCATTTATTATACAACGTCTGGCTTTTCTTCTTTGCAAATACATTTTTCCGCAATTTCTGATATCATTCATATTTTTCCACATTTTAGCAATGGAAGTGCTTTGTCCGTGAAAAGCTCAATGAAACACAACGACACAGTTATGGTACAATGCGGAAAGCAGTGTAGAACGCTTTATTACACAGGAAAAAGTACAAGAAATGATTTAATTTTAAATTAAATTTAAAATTATGTTTCTTTAAAATCAAGTATCTTAGTAGCTACTAGAAATTGCTAAAATGTGGAAAAATATGAAAGGCGTCAGAAATCGCGGAAAAATGTATTTGCAAAGAAGAAAACAAATACATTTCACATATATAATAATTGGAAAAATACTTTAAAATTCTGGTGTCAGTGTTCCCCTTGTATTAAAAATTTTGTAATTTCATAGACATAACATGGTCTGTGAAAGGGTTAGCAAGTGAGGATGACGTTTCCGCCCATGCGTTCTTATGTAATTGTGGTTCAAAACGATGTTCTCTATCACTCCTCAAAGTTTGTACACGAAATTCTGGGACACCCTGTATATATATACTGTTAAAATCATACTTTTACTTTCTTCTGTCTTTACAAGAAAAAAGTATTGGATTCGTAAAAAAATTTGAAATCCATTTTTCGGCGGATTTACAGGGGGTCAGAAAATCCAAAAAACATGTTTTTACAAGATGTTTGTCTGTGATTCTGTCTGTCTGTATATGACAAAAATTTTGTGGGCACTCTATCTCAAAAACTAATCACGGAATTTCACAAAAGTTTAGATTCTGTTACACCTTAATATAAACTAGATCTGATTAGTTTTGGATGAATGTAGCTCAAAGTTGGCGCTGCTATGCTGCATTATTCACAATTTTCACAGTAGCCATATCTCAAGAACAATTGCATGGATTTTTATAAAATTTTAAGTTTAGTTAGCACTTAATACAACACGGTGCTCATTAAGTTTTGGTGCAAATCGCTCAACAGGTGGCGCTGCCATGGTGCGTCATTCATGAAAATTGCAATAGATCTAATTGCAATAGAACTAATGCACGATTTTTTTAAACTTCAGATTCAGTTAGTCCTTGATATAAATTACTGTCGTTTAGATTTAGGTGTAAATCGTCCAACAGATGGCGTTGCTATGCTACATTTTATCTCGATTTCGCAATAAATATATCTCAAGAACAAATACATGGATTATTTTAAACTTCGGATTCAGTTAGTACCTGTTAAAAAATTGACCCTGATTAGCTTTCGGTGTACATCACCCAAAATGTGGCGCTGCTATGATGGGTTTTTTAAAAGATTTTGGAATAGCTCTATCTCAAAAACTAATGCACGAATTTTCACCAAACTTTAAATTCAGTTATAAGTTCTAATAAGTTGTTGCTGATTATAGATTTTCCTTTAAACCACCTGACAGGTGGCCCTGCTATGCTGAATTTTTCAGGAAGTATTAACATGCACAATGTAGAGGAACATTTTGGGATTGCCACAACTGACTAGTTTGATTTTGTAGCAGCATGATTTTCTGTATATTCTACTTTCGAGGCCACTTATCAGACTACCAACATAGTTTTTTCTTTAAGAAAAGCGTTTAAAGATATAAATTAGTTAATAATAAATATAAAATATTGAAAAGAGTTTAAAAATTCTTTCAAAAAACTACGAATATGGTTTTGTAAAATTGAGATATTATATTCACTTTTATGTTGGGGAAAAAGGTGGCGTATTTTCAAAAGAAGACTTTTCCAGCAACCCTAGCCGAATGTCGTAGCCCCAAAATAAGGCAAACTGAACTTCGTAACGCCCTATTGGCGACTCAATTCACTGTTAGTGTGAAATAAACAAATAAAAATCCAATAATAAAAATTTTAAAGTGTTAAAAATGTATAAAATATGATTTTAACAGAGAATTTTGATCTGTTCTCTCACTTTTATGCATAGGGATACAAAATGCGCCAAGTCTCGATGCTAGGTGCGAGCAACACCAAATATGGTTCCCTTCTCAGACACAATATGAGGGAAACGGCATGTACTCGGTATGAAGGGTATGAAACGGTATGAATGGCACTTGTTTTATTTTGCATATAATAAGTAAATTTCCACTTGTTGCTAAAATTCGAAAGTACCGTTTTTTGTATGTTATAACCGTTTGTGCATTCGACGGTATTTTCATGTCGAATTCCAGGTCATTCCTGTCACTGGCTCATTTTTAGAGCTTTTAAACCCTTTCAGTAGTAGAAAAACTCTGTTCATAAAATGACGAAATGATTCATTTTACAAACGATTTGCAAACTCCATTTTTCTAAACTTTCATTATAAATGTGAATTTTTAATAAAATATTTTGGTGCGTTCGTCAATTTGGAATATTTTCTTTTTAACCTTCCTACCTTGAATATGTCTAATCGACCCAGTCGTTTAATGCGTTTCATTCAATTCAAACCAGAAATTTTTTCTAAAGTACATAAATTAAATAAATAACACGAAGATTTACGTTAAATAAGTATGTTAAATGTATTTAACTAAAAATTCTGGTGAGAAAAATTTTAATCAAGTTTGAGTAAAATTTCAACAGGGTAGGAAGGTTATGTTCGAATTTATACCAAGCCTAAGGACTTCAATTGTCAACTTCATCATAATGACTGATGTTTATTATATTTTACTGACTACATATGCGATTAAAGTTTAATTTTAATAGTTTGGACAAATGAGTTTTAAAGAAATTTATTTTGTTAATTTTGGCTTTAAATAATATTTGTTTGAGAGTTAAACTGACCAATATAAGATGAACTTTTTACTGTAACTAATTTTGTAGGTTTATCATAAATCAATAAAACAGTTTCTTCTCAAACATTTTCATTCGTCTAATTTCGACGGGTTCCACCTCGTGTTAGTAAAATTTACAAGCATTGCAAATCTTTTGCTTTATAACAGAGGTAATTGGTTTGCTAATATAGTTTTAAAAAAGATGAAATATATTATATACATTTTGTTATAAAAGTTTTGGCATAAACGCAACTCTTTACTTAAATTTGGCTAAATATTGCCTAAATTTCAAAAGGTAATTGAAATTTAATAAAAAATTTATATGGATTTATAGTTTAATTTTCAATTTTAAATAAAAACGCATGTATTTGATACAAATTTAATGTCTTTCATAAGAAGCGCACCGAAGGTAGGTGTATACTTTAATTCTTACAGTAAAATCCCTTTGGTGATAGCGTTGTCATGGTAAGCGTAAAAATTTTAAACGCAGTGTAAGCGTAACGCTAAAAATATAGCTGTAGTAATTCTTTATCCCTTCACTGTTAATACTCCCCATAAGGGAGTCCGGAACACAAAAATCTGCAAATTTTCTAAGAAAATTTTATGGCATAAAAAATCCTCTGTTTTTTTCTGTTTAAAATGACAATTAAATCGTGTATTTATCTTAAGTGGAACAGGAAATATTAATTTTATTTTTATTTATTTTATTTTTTGATTGCTTTGTTTTATTTTCCAACTCCAGTTTACAAACTATGGCTGTCATGGAAACGACTGTAAAAATACGTTTTTCTTCACGATGAGTTTTTTTCACTATTTTTTTTGCATTAATAGTGTTATAATTCGTAGGCATGAGGATTTTTTTCCCCTATAAATACAAATAAATTTCATAAGGAAAAATAGTTCTGTTAAAAATCTTCCATGATAATCACCAAAATGCATCATTACAGCCTATAACAAGTTTGAAGGCTGAGTTGTTATGCCATAGACGGTATCTTTTACAGTACGGAGTCTATCGTTTACCAATAATCACTCTGTCCAGATATTGCTATATAACATAACTCAGTATCCAATTGCTGAGAAAATTCCATGTTAATGCTATCGATGAATCAATGTGTTAAATTCATTTTGTAACAAGTTACTGTAATGGTATTTTAAACTAGGGTCGAGGCGCAAAATGCTAAAGTGCTAGTAAAGGATAATTTTAACAAATATTTGATGACGTTTACAATACATTAATCACTAAGGCGCAACACTAGACACAGAAAAAGACCCGGATGATAATGTAAAGTCTAAGGAAGCGTTTTCTTTTCAAATATTTCGTCCAAATTTTAATATCTTACATGATTTTTTTTTCCATAGGATAGCTGAGGACGATCTACAACCGGCCTTGCTTTTACTTTTTTGATTTTGCTTATATATTTTTTATGTTACGATAATTCCAATTTCAGAACCGGCTTAACCCTTTAACGTTCATTGTTTTCGCCACGAAACCACAAAATTTTAATTCCGATACGCAACACTGACACCGGTATTTTTATCTAAAAATATCCCTTTTATTTTGTATGTGAAAAATCACGTTTTCTTATTTACAAATATATTTGTTCTTAATTTCCGGTGTCATTCATTTATTTCGACATCTTAGCAATTAAAATGCTATGATCGTTAAAGGGTTTTAAAAGTTAAAGTAATTTTTAAAAAATCTGAAACCAAAATTGAAAAAGTAAAAACTAGACCGGTCGTGGATCGTCCTCAGCCATCTTCTGCAAAAAATCATGTAAAATACTAAAATTTGAGCGACATAGTTGAAAAGAACGCCCACATAGACTTTACATTATCATCCGGGTCTTTTTCTGTGCCTAGAGTAAAGCCTTAACTGATTTTTTTTTTTTTTTTTTTTTTTTTTTTTTTTTTTTTTTAGGTACAATAAATTAAAAAGATGGGATGAACACCCCTTTATTCTCTCTCAAATCTTCGTAATATTTAGTTAACACTAGAACAGCCATTAGGGGTCATTTTGACCCCTACGAAATTGATAACAGTCGATTCGAACCAGAAAATGTTTCATAAGGTATATTAAAATTAAGCTAATCAGAAATAGGCTTACCGAATAATTTAAAAGATTTTAAATAAAAATTCTGGTGTGAAATACGTTTTTAAAAACTTGAGTAAAATTGTCGGCTGTTCTAGTGTTAATAGATTTATGCCATTAAATGGCATGAAATTGTATTTAAAAAATTAGTGGTGTCAAAAAGCTTTATAGGATGGATCAAACAAACTCTTCTTGCCCGTACGACGTACGGACAAATCAACTGAGTGGTTAAAGTTTGTCAAACTTTTGTAACATTTTTCTGCATAGAGGATGATTTTTTTAACAAATGATTAATGAAAATAATTGATGAAGTTTACAAATCGTAAAAAATTGTTCCATAACTTTTAAATAACCCAAATAATATTTGAAAATATTTTATATTTATTTATTTAATATAGGGATGAGATTTCCTCGTTTTTGCACCCCAGTATTTTGTTAGACAAAATGTTGTTTCATTTAATTAAAGCAGTTTTGCGATTTTAGAGAACAACATTTTCTCTAAAAAAATACTGATGTTTAAAAACGCAGAAATCTCATCCCTATTAATATTAATATTTTTTACAGAAAGAAACATCATACAATAAAAAAGAATACTGCCCAGTTAAACTGATGGCATTGAGCTCACAGACTACAAATACTAATTGTACATTAAAGCCTTATATTTTCAAGAGTTAATTCCGTTCGAAAAAAAAATTAAGAAGGGGAAACAGCTCTCCCCTTTCCTCTTTTTTTATACTTAATCATTGAACCTCCTATACTATCAAAGACATGCTTTATCATATAAAAAATCTATATTCAAAATTCAGAGCAAATGTGATAATTCTTAATAAAAACCAATTTAGCATTTATATAATTTAAAAGGAGTTATCCCCCTCTTTGAACGAAATCTGAAAATTCTGCTTGAAAAACCCATTTATATAAATTAAGGGGGTGGGGCATTAGAACCCCTGTTCCCCCTATTTATACTTATTCAATGAACACCTAATAACAGTCACGGAATCGCCTCATCAGAATGATCCTAATCTAAATTTTGAACGAAAACTTAATTCTGCATAAAAATCCCATTTATATCAACTAACGGGGGGGAAGGGGCATTAGAACCCCTGTTCCCCCTATTTATACTTATTCAATGAACACCTAATAACAGTCACGGAATCGCCTCATCAGAATGATCCTAATCTAAATTTTGAACGAAAACTTAATTCTGCATGAAAATCCCATTTATATCAACTAACGGGGGGCATGAGCCCCCCGTTACCCCTCTTATACATATCGAATGAACTCCAAAAACTAATCAGGGAAGCGCCTTGTCAGGATATACCTACATACAAAATTTCAAGTGGATCGGATATTTTTATCATGAGTTATCGCGTTACGCACGAACGCACGTACGAACGTACATACAGAACGGACGGGCACATAAGCTCTCAGGCTATGATAGCCTGTGAGCTAAAAAAGCATTTCTTAAAATATTATCTTTCACTAAGAGATTTAAAACTAAAATTCGACGCTTCTTACTGTGTCATGTACTACTGCTCACCTTTTACTTGAGAAAATTTGTAAAGCCAAAAGTAATTTCTGAAAGATTTTATATTGCTTTTAAATAGATTCTATTGTTTTTACGTCTTTTTGTGATAATAAAAACAATGATAATAAAAACAATAATAACTATAACATAAAAATCTCACAATTTTTTTCTGAAAACAAAACCAATGAAATCAAGTTTTTTTTTATTAATTCATTTTCATTTTCTTTATAAAGTTAATATATTTGTATTTATTATAATAAGAAAATTCTGATACTATCATTCTCAAAATTATTAATCCGAAACTATCCATATTAGTGGTTAATAAATAATGACGCAGCAATCTTAAGTAACAATTGAAAGCCCAGCAAATTCAAGTAAAGCAATATCGGTAAATCGTAAATATGACCAAAATTCATTCCAGTAACTCAGCTGAGTCATGTGAAAATATTAGAAAATGTCAGCCAGCAGTTTATGCAGTCGCGCTTCAGGCGTATTGGAGGTATATACTCATTCCAATCGAATCGTTTAGAAAACGCTATAACTATATTAGCAAAGATTTAATTCTTTTTTTTTTATCGTGTCATTTCTTCCGGCTATATCTTTATGTGTATTTTTATCATGGATTTATTACTATTATTATTATTATTATTAGTAGTAGTAGTATTTATTGTAATAATTAAATGTCCATATAGTTATGTATTCTATTATTTTATACTATTTAGTACTATAAGTACCACCAGTACTATTTAGTACTCGTTTGACTTGATTATGTTATACTGGTTATTACTAATTGTTATACATTTCCGTAAAGGGACCGTAACTAGAAATGAACAACAGGGGGGGGGGGGCTTAAGAGAATATAGAAGGGGAGCTCATAATCTTTTTTTCTCTCTCTCTCTCTTTCTGACTTAGAAAGATAAATTTGCGCATATTCACATTGTAGGTATTATGTTTATTATTAAACTATTGTAATAACTACAATTTATGTTAAGCAAATAATAGGATGATGAAAACTTTAAGTGTATAACTAGTTCAAAATTAAACATTACGTTTGCTTCCTATGTGCAAATCGGATGAACAAGTATTGAAACACTTATCTTAGATACATTTTAAATAATTTTGCAAAACTGTCAAAGAATCTCTAAATTAAATTTTTGAACAGAATTTCCTTTGAATTTTCGGAACAGAAATTCTTTTAATGACCTTGGAACCTTTTCCAGGGGGTCTCAATATATTTTAGGGGGGGGTGAGCCGCCAAAGTACCCCCTTAACTAAGGCCCTGTTTTTGTACACAACACTTTTGTTCGAAAAACACATACAGACATACACATAAAGAATTGGAATCACAGAATTTTTTCCTTACAAAAAGTGAAAATATCTACTCATCATTACATTAAATCTTCTTTCCATTTATATAAAAAGACGAACAAAATAGACTTCGGGGACCATCTTCGTACTAAAATTGTACCTAAATGTGATACTTTCACTACAAACACCTACTTTTAGAGCCATATATGCATTTATCGACAACTTACACTAAAAAGAAAGGGATGGAATACGTAGCAGTGGCATAACAAGGATAAATGCCCAATTGCTCTGTATACCGGTAATTTTTTTAAGTTCTGTTCGGCTTTTCTAACTAGAAAATTTTTTGCTATACAGGAGAAGAAAACCTTATTTTATTACTGGTTTTGGGCACCCACCCTGGTTATGCTACTGCATAGTTTAGAAATTATTAACCCCTTGGGGACGAACGACACGTATACGTGCCGCAAAAAGGCTTAAGAATCCTTGTTTATCCCCACCAGTAAAATTTTACTGTGAAATTTGACATTTAATTGGAGCATTTTCTCGATTTAATAAATCACAAATCCCTGTTTTTAAAACTGGTGACAAAACATTAAAAATTTCGTAAAAGGTTCCCTTCGCGAAGGGGTTAAAGTTATCCCTTTTAAGCTCTGGTGGTGGAATTTTCTGCTACTTAATTTTAATTCCGAAATGTTACAATAGCACCAGAATATCCGACCAGATTTTTTTAGAAAACATTTAAAGCATCGTTAATTTATTTTGTCCTTTACAAAATAGTGGTGCCAATTTAACATTTGGAATTTTGAAAAATTTTATCCACCTGAGCTCAAAGGGTTAAAGTGAGGAACAGGTATACAGGCTTCGTACGCATGAATTGATTCATTGCATTTTAAAATATTTAGTACCACAAATATACCGCTATATTTGAAAATAGATTTTTTTTTTCATTAAATAACGCAAATATTACTTTAGAAATATTCTGATACAAAGTGTTTGAAAGTCCTTGAAGTGTACGGATTCTGGTATAGTTAAACTCGTTTGTAAAGGTTGAAAAACAGATTGCAATATTGCGGTTTTTAAGTAAAAATAATAACGTTTGACAGAATTGGCAACAATTTTGGATTCACGTATTTGAAGATTCTAGAAATTGACTTTTTTAAAAACAGAAATTAGTGCTGCAATTCATATATATATATATATATATATATATATATATATATATATATATATATATATATATACAGGGGTTGGACAAAAATATGGAAACACCTAAAAAAAAACACGTTTCCTTGCCTAATATGATGTAGGGTACCCGTTGTTATTCAAAACAGCTTGCAGTCTTCTCGGAATGTATAAATACAGTTTTTGTATGTTTGCCAAGGGAATATTGTACCATTCTTCCGGCAAAACGGTGGCAAGTTCAGATAATGATGTTGGCGGTGGATAAAGAGAACGCACTTTCCGCTAAAATTTGGACAACAAAGGTTCGATAATATTCAGGTCTGGTGACTGTGATGGCCAGGAGAGATGCGACAGTTCATCCTCGTACTCAGAAAACCAGTCCTGGACAATGTGAGCTGTGTGAACGGTGGTGTTGTCGTCTTGAAAGAGACCATCACCATTGGGGAACAAAATTTGTACCAGTGGATGGACTTGATCGGCCAAAATGTTCACATAAGTCTGGGAAATAATACGCCCTGACAGAGTTATCATGGGGCCAGAAAAGAACCACGATATGGCTGCCCAAACCATCACCGAACCCCCGCCATGTTTCACTCTTGGCAACAAGCAGTCTGTATTATAGGCTTGAGAGGGCGTTCTCCAGACGTAAACTCGGCCAGAAGTGGGAAACAATGTGAAAGAAGACTCATCAGACCATATTACTCTCTTCCACTGCTCTATAGTCCAGGCTTTATGACTTAAACACCACTTTTTCCTGTTATGGGCATTAGCATCACTGATGAATGGCTTTTCAATTGCAGCACGGCCAGCAATTGCCTGTTTATGATGCTCCCTTCTAGTTGTTTTGGTACTCACAGGGTTTGGTAACACGACATTAATTTCAGCAGTAACTTTTGCAGCTGTGGTCTTCCTATTTTTCGTGATAATCCTCCTTAATGATCGTCTGTCACGATCACTCAGCACAAACTTTCGTGAGTGCTGTGATTTAGCAGATGATGTTTTTCCGCATTTCAAATATGCGGAATAAATCTTCGACTCAATACCTCTTGAAACACTAAAAACCTTGGCTACCTTGCTTACGGAAGTAGCCACCATACGCGCCCCAGCAATTTGGCCACGTTCGAAGTCTGTTAACTCTGACATAATGCAGTGACAAACTCACATAACAGTGCTCCAACAACGACTGAACGGTGCAGCGATTTTACAAAGTTGTATAGGTGGCATCAGTAAGCGAAAACGCCAGTCCCATCTACATAGTGCATTAAAATCAATCTTTCTTTTCAAACATGCATTTCAAAAGGTGTTTCCATATTTTTGTCCAACCCCTGTATATATATATATACATATATTCTCATATCAGTGTTCCAAAATATATGTTTTTGAAATATTTTTTAGAGAAAAATATGAGCTGCAGTGGCGGAAAATTGGCGCGGAGGCGGAGTCTATTGATGTCAATAAAATTTAGTCGTATTTTTCGATTTATTTAGCGACAGAATTTCATTTTTTTTTTAATCTGGAGAATCCTATAAAAATTTCGGGTTTTGAATAAGCTCTACCCCTGCGCCAATTTTTCACCACTGGAAATGTAACCAAAGAAAGAAAAAAAATCATAGATCATTCATAGATTATGAAATAAGATCCAACACTAGGATTCGCACAGTCTTACCACTAAATTTTAAGAACATTTTCGAAGTGTTTCACTGCAGAAAAATAGCGTAAAATCTCTGAAAGGATGTGGGGATTACGAATTTTGTGGTTTAAAAATTAAATGTAAATTTTCTTATTTTTAATAGTGGTGCCAGAGTCCTTGGAAATTCCAAGGAGTGTGCGAACCTTTAATACATTCATAATAATGTAACAAACAGCACCGTTCAATAAATTAAAATATTATGTCCAATTGAAACATAAGGAAAAACATAACACACTTGAAAACCCAATTTCAGCTGTTCCCATTTATAACTGGAAAATTGTCATAATTCTTTTAATCACTTGGCAACGAGCGACACGTGCTGCAAAAAGGCTTAAGAATCTCGATTTATCCGCACCAGCAAAATTTTACTATAAAATTTAGCTTATTTAATCAGAGCATTTTTCGATTTAATAAGGCACAATTTTCTGTTTTTAAAAGCCGGTGACAAAACATTAAAAAATTCGTAAAAATCTCCCGTCGCGAAGGGGTTAACAGCCTTTTATAAGATTTATCGATTTGATTTTATTAACTACTTGTATGCCAAAATTTAGTTCAGCAAAGAAATACATGTTTACTTTAGGTGAAATTATCCTTTCGGTAAATTCCGCTAATAAGGAGAACGGTACGTGAATACTTGTGTGCACTTAAATTTAAAAGCGCATACCGAGATTTGAAAACGCATTTCAAGCAATTATTACTTAAAGTCAGTACTATTATAAAAAATATTGTGTATCTCTGTAAAGCAACGACAAATACTATTAATGCCGTATTCATCCGTAATCGTCTTGTAATGAAATGTTCAGTGATTTATATCAGTTTCAATATATTTTAAACAATGTAATGTTGATAAAAGACTCTGCAAATCATTTTTCTCCATTTACTAATGTAATGGAATTCTTTTGGGTTCCTATGTAAATAAACCATTAATCCCACATACCCCTTATACAAAGGCAAACATGTCTATGTGACCCTAAATAAGGTTTAAGAATTGTATAACCATCCGAGTATCTTTACGGGCATTAAAGCGTGAACGGGCAGAAAGACAAACCGAATGCATAAACATTTTCCAACTTAATTGGAAAATGTTAAAAACAATTGTTTCAAAAGAAGAGATTGCCTGCAAAAATTAAACTACTTAAAATGCTTTTTAACACATTGACTGCCACGGTAATTTTCAGAAACCTGGCCTAAAATGACAATTTGATTTAATCACATTATATTATTAAAAATTCCCACCAGTATTTTTCTAATATAAATACTAAAGATGATTTCGCTTGCGAATGTTTTTAAAGCCAAGCATTTCTGTTTTTTAAAAATGGTGCTTAAAAAAAAAAAAAAAAAAAAAAAAAAATAGAGTTAAAGCAAATTGACTGCTGACTGCGAGATAGCACGTAATTGGCTTTCTAGGAAAGAGCGCAACCTACGAGTTATCTCGTGGTAGGCAGTCAACGTGTTAATTATAAACAATATCTGTACACAAAAGATGTTAAATAATTTGCTTTCACCGTTTACACACAGGAGTGTGCTCCCCATCCCCCTCAGCACAAATATTTTCAGATGTCACATGTAAATGGAGACTTCTTATGTTCTGGAAACAAACAATTTTAGTAATGTGTTTTCTCCGCCATATCTAATGGCAAAATTACTTGCAATTAAACATGGTGAAATAAAGTGTAAGAAATTTGTGGTGTCCAGAGCATTTGAAGCCATTATTTATACGGGTCACTTGAGAACCCTTGCGGTGTTTGATAATCTAGGGATGAGATTTCCGCGTCTTTTCGGCACCAGTATTTTGTTAGAGAAAATGTTGTTTTTTTAAATCGCGAAAATGTTCCAATTTAATCAAATAATATGTTCTCTAACAAAATTCTGTAGTACAATAACGTGGAAATCTCACCCCTAATAATCACTTCTCGAGTGCAAAGTTTTAAATTCGAATTCTTGAAAACATAGAATTATTTAGGATAAATGTTAAATTTAGAAACTTTTAAAGACTTTAAGAGTAGTTTGGGATATCCACCTCGAGAATTCAGCTTTTGCTTTAAAGTATAAGAGCAGTCTTGAGGGGGAGACAAAACTTTAAGTATAGTTGCAAGTTATGCATGATTACTGTCTCTTTTTGAGTAAAATGCCGATTCTGCAGGAGTTCTGAACTAAAGTAATGTGCGATACGCGGTGCTTATTTCTATCGTTTATTATTAGAAATTGTACGAAATCGCAAAATTTCCGATCAAATTCCTACTAGTTTGTCAATATTCTAGTTTAGATTTTGCATAGTTTTAGAAATGCAGCTTTGTTAGATGTACATTAAATCTTTCCAGTATAGAAGAATTCTTTTCATAAAATGATGAAGTGACTGATTGACACCAGAATTTACAAACGACTTATTTAGTGTTTAAAAACTTGTATATTTTAACTTTCGTTGCGAAAGCAAAATTTATTTAACTCTATCGAGGCCAAAATTTTAGTCAAATTCTATAAAAATATTTCGCACCGGAATTTTGTAAAAACCAGTTTGACTTTGTTATTTAGCATTTTTCTATTCCGGCGATTTTAAATTTATTTTATAATAAAATTTTTGGTTTGAATCGATATGTATTCATAAGGCAGCGATCGAAATAACCGCTCACAGCCAGTCTAGTGTTAAAATATTTTTGGTGACGTTTATCCCCTTGCAGCGCATGGCAAATTTGTTGCTTAAGTGTTAAAATTAATGACTGACACCGGAATTTGAAATCAACTTTATTTGTAAAAAATGAAAACACACATGAAATAAACCATAATTTTTTTCCCAAAATTCCGGTGCAAATGTGGCGTTAGGGAATTAAAATTAAGTGGTTTTATAGCTATACCACCGAGCCGCAATGGGTTAAAATTAGAATTGGATTTAAAATTAGATGATCCCAAGGTGGGACCACCCATGGAAAGAGTTAATAACTAACCATTTTGAATAACCAAAAAAAAAAAAAAAAAAAAAAGCAATTGATGCTTCAGTTAACTATATTCATTAAATTTTACAATTTTATTTACATTTTAAATTAAAAATTAGTTTGATTTTTGTGCTTTTTAGTGGAAAAAATCAGAAGAAAAAAGAAAGAGTTGGATATTGTGTTTAGTTTATTGTATATATAGGTATTTATAATTTTGATATTTCTACTTTTTGTGAAAAATATTTTATATAGCTTATTTCTCTTTTTTATCAAAATTTAGAACTCATAATTATCATTACAAATAGTTCATGTTCACTTAATTAGTCAAAAGGTTTAACCTAGTGATGGGCAGGGATTTATAAAATATTTAACCATTTAATTTTTTCAGAGGTGCCGTTTGTAGTCCGCAATCAGTTAATTTTAATGCCCAAACTGCCAAGTGGCACCAATATTTTTTTCGTATATATTGAATCTCACAGTATATGTGAAAAAGAGCTTTTAATTATTTTGAAATAATTTTTTTGTAAATTGCGGTATCAATAAATTATTTGAACATTTTAAAAGCATAAATGTCTCGCCCCTGAAATGGATAACGGTCGCTTAAAATTATAGTTTAGAAAATCTAAAAGGCTCATTGACGCCAATTTTTTCAAAAAGACCTTATTCATATACATTCACAACCCCTTCGCGACGGGAGACTTTTAAGAAACTTTTAATGATTTGTCACCGGTTTTTATAATACAGAAATTTGTGTCTTATTGTGTCGAGGAAATGCTCCGATTAAATAAGGCATATTTTACAGCATAATTTTACTGGTAGGGACAAAGCAAAATGTCTTAAGCCTTTTTGAGGCACGTATACATGCCGCTCGTTTCCAAGGGGTTAATATTCACCTTATTTAATGAGAGGTAAAATGATATCATAATAAAACCAATTACACTATTTTACAAAACTAGTGGCAATCAAACAATCTGAGTTAAAAACGCAGTCCAGAATTATCTAGGGAGCGAGAATTAAGAGGTTAAATTGTGGGAAACAATCTCTACAGAAAATATTTATCACAAATCAACTTAATTATTTATCATAACATATAATCTTTCAAATGTGAAATATGTTTTTTATCTTTTAATTCAATCATCACAAATCTACTGAATGACTTGTCATATTATATTTAATGTTTGAAACGTGAAATATGTCTATATCAAACAATTCATCCAGATGCGAAATGGAATATTAATTTCAAGCTCATCAAACAAACTGTCAATCAAAAGAAATAAGCAATTGCATTGTGAATCTACAATATCAATTACACAAAGGACTATATAGTTAATTTTATTGACTTTATAACGAATATAAGTACTTTATTTATGATTATGACGTTTGAATTTATTTATGCATTCATTCTTTATCTAATCAATGTACTTTTGTATTAACTCACGTTCTCTCTGTTAAACAAGAAAATAGATAAAATGTATGCTCCAAAGATTACAATGTATATTTTTATATTTTAGACCTATATAAAATTAATTAATTAGAAAAAGTGACACAATAGTTGAAAACTATGTAACACAATTAATAAAGAATTTCTTATAGACTAAACTAATGGATAAACTGATTATATAAGCAAAATAAAACAATCATGGTCGATCCTGAAGAAAAGTATGTAAGCTCAATTCTCTCATCTTTTATTATATGATTTAAATGTGATTATTTTTTAAATCAGTCTCTTTTTCTAATCTCTGAAATAAGTTATATGCAAAATTTCAATGTGATAAATAAATTTTATGAAATATATATGTATATATATATATATATACAGTAAAACCTCCATAACGGACACTCCCGAATAGCGGACACCTCTATTTAACGGACAATTTTCTAATCCCCACTCCCAAAACTTAAATTTTTCTATGTTTAACCTCTGAATAACGAACATTCCGAATAGCGGACACTATTTTCGGCGATAAAGAATGAAAAAGTATTTTTTAACGAGAAAGGAAATTAAAAAAAAAAAATTAAAAAGCGTCTAAATTTATTGGGGAAATGTGTTACAAATTTTGTGATCACAGATAGATGTAGAGGATAAGCTTAGGAAAGTCCCTCATCCCCCCCCCGCCCCCACTTCCAGTGTTGAATTCAGGAGGTTGCCTGGGAGGAACATCTCCCAGAACATTCAAAACATTGATTTTGAGATTTTATGTTTTTAATGGTCAAAAAGTGCAATCCTCCATTTTGTGTTGAATTCAGAAGGTTGTCCGGGAGGAATATCTCCAACATTCAAAATGTTTCCCCGGATGATTTTGAGATTTTATGTTTTTAATGCTCAAAGAGTGTAATCCCCCGTTTCCAGTCCGGAAGTCTATAATGTCCAATACGTCACATTAAAAAACAAATTGCATGTAATCACAAGCAAAAATAAACTTTTGTTACAGTTTTTTTTCATAGGCGTGTACCAGACAGTGGATGAGGGTATACACAATTTTGTTGTAGTTTTATTGCTTAAAAAATAATTTAAATTTTTGATTAATCATATAATAGAAGTTTTAGGACTTATAAAAGTCAATTAATGAAACATTAAGTATTTCTTAGCGTTTATTGAATCTCTGAGTTTTTCCCAATAGCGGACACCTCCGAATAGCGGACAATTTCTGCGATCCCGTTATTTAGAGGTTTTACTGTGTATATATATATATATATATATATATCTTAATTCAGTAAGGGGAGCGTGGATCCCTGTTTGAGCAGAAATCGACGCAAAAACAGGAAAATAATTTTGTGCATATTATTATAGCTGCCAACCTTTACGTATTTTTAATACCACTAAAATTGTACAGAGATTTTCCATTTATTTAATCATAAGATTTCGGCTATTAAATAAGAGAATATTTCCTGTAAAACTTTTGTGGTAGGAAAAATGCGTAAAAGTTGGCAGCTATGTATTATTATTCTTTAGTTTGTTTTGAGCCATTTTCGGAAAACTGCATGCAGGTGCAATTATTTTTTTTAATTTAAAAGTGTTTGAATTTTGTCAGAAACAAATTTTCGGACCTTTAACCCTCTGTAATGTGGTTAGAAGTAGACACCCCACTTAATTCTAAGTACTAAATGCCACAGTAGAAGCAGTATTTTTAAAGAAAATTTTGCTTATGTCTTGTACGCGAAGAAAAAGCTTTTACTTATCTTGAAACAAATTCGTTCGTAAAACCTGATGTTATTAAATCATTTCAAAGTTTTAGCAAAGAAATTTGCCATAGAAAGACTTACTATTCTTTAATCATTTGCACTCGCATGTCAGGTCTGACTGGATTTAATCTTTCTTTTCCAAATTTATTTTTGGTACCAGTAAGAAAAGAAAGGAAAATATTCCTTATATAATTAGAGCATAATCGGTATAGTATAATTGAAAGTAACTTTTTTTTTAAACGAAACTAATGGGTGCTTTTCGAAAATGTTGCATTCATATCGCTATAAAACGATTCATATATCGATTATTTAGTATTACGACAACTAGTAATTCGTTTTACATCACCTTCGATGAAACTGAACATTTAAGGCAATGCCAAAGATGTAGGTTTACTAACACAGAGTTCGCACATATTTACCACTAAATTTTCACAGTATTTTCAAACTATTTCATTGCAGAAAATTATTGCAAAATTTGAGAATAGAGATGGTGGCTATGTATTCTCTTTCTTAAAACTTAAATATAAATTTTCTTGTCAATAATAGTGGTGCCAGAGTCCTTAAAAAATATAAGGAGTATGCGAACCCTGTACCAAAGTTAAGTTTATTAAACATTAGCAAGACTAAGATGGGATTCAAAGAAGGATCGTTTTCTTCCTAATAAATTCACAATTTATTAGATAAATAGTAGTTTTATACGATTACTGATGGAAATATATTTACAAAATGGGGCGTTCTAAGAGCAGAGCGTTCGAACCCGGGATTTTCTCAAAACTAATTTCGTACTGATTTAAGAAATAAGGAGGGAATGCTTGATAAGTAAATGTTGTTGAATGATATCATAGCACTCTGAAATATTCGAAAAAGTGTTCTGAAAAATTTATAAAACCACCAGTAACAATATTCAGTACAAAAGTATTCAAACGTAGCAACTAATTTGGGACAGGGGGAGCATAAGATTGGTATTTAATATTGACATCAAAGCATATATAAAATATTTTTGTTTACAAAAACTGATGCAATATAGAATTTAAAAATAATAGTCGGTGGCAACCCGGTAATGTGGGTTTAAAACATATACTTTGAAAAATTAGAAAAATGTTTTGCCAATTAAAAATACGATTTACTGCATGAGCGTCAGAAAGTGAGCTTGATAATATTTGCATTGATTCTATGGAGTGTGACAATGTAGCTGGCCAACTACTGTAAAACGTAAACGAAATTACCAAGCTTTTGCATCCAACATAAAATTCAACATAACAAACAAAAGTCTCAGCATCTGGGGGCATTTTGATTTACCATCTTAAATCTGGAACCAAGTTTGCAGCTCTCAGCGTGAGATAGATTTCCTTAGCAATTGTCACCAAACAGACAGAAGCACCCAGAGAAGCAATAGTCTTTCTTTTAATAATACGACAGGTTGAAACCGACGAATTTCGACGAAAGAAAATATTTAAGAAGGAACTGTTTCATTGATTTATAAATGTACAAAATTAGTTACATATAAAATGCACTTTATAATGATAAGTTTAGTCTTTAAAGAAATGATATTTACCCTAAAGTTAACAAAATACTAATTCTATAAAACTCAGTAGTAGAAATTGTTAAAATTAAACTTTTATCTAAAATCTCAGATACTAAACTATTTATAATCTTTTAAGTGTATGTAATATTTTGTAAATGAAACCAAAATTCCTCGGGTTTTATAGCAGATAATATTCTCGACGCAACACGTATTTAAATTTCAATTTTTTTCACTTTTAATTGAAAAATGGCAACATAACCTTACTTACCAATAACCTTTATTTTTCCTTTTCATTCTTTGTATTTGATAGAAATGGAGTACTTCTGTTGCCACAGTTAGAAAAACGGTTTAAAAAAATGCAAAAAAATTAATATTTAAAAAATAAATTAAGATCAGCTTTAAAAAAATTGCATTTAAAAGTACATTCTTTTCTCTACGATGCAGTGTAAAAATTGAAAATGTGCGATGTTTAGAAGGTTAAAAAATTCTAATAGAAAAAGTTTCTTTTCAAATTTAAAAATATTGCCATTCACAAAATGACGTATACGTTACGTACAAATACGTTTGTCCTTTATAATATAGATAGATTTGACAAAAACTATATACGCATTAATGTATATATCTTAAAGCTTCAAACTAATCATTAACCTCTTAACAGATCGATGTTTTTGGAAAAAAAAAATTTCCAAAAAATGTGTATTTTTTTATGTTTTTTACAGAATTTTTAATCTTTTACCACCGTTTTTTCAAAACAGAACTTTTTGCCTAATTGAATCATAAAAATGCTCAGATTAAATAATATAAAATTTACAATAAAATTTTACTGGGGAAAATATAATAAATTATGTTTGGAGTATAGATGCCCATATGTTGTGCGGGCAAATCATGATTGGCAAAAGACACGTTGCCCATACGATGTACGGGCAAAACAGAGAAGCGGTTAATGCTAAGTATTAGGATTGTTTAATAGTACTATTTCCAAATAGTAACATTCATTTTATTAAATTTTAGATTTTTCTGATAAAACGTGACAAAAGTAATTAAATGTAAATAGTAGTATTCAAAAATTGTAGTATTTATCACATAGTGATATTCACTAATCTTTAATTCAGTATTTTTTTATATTGTTTACCACTCATGTCTGTTACGGTGTCATTGCTGATTGATGGTTGTTCTGTTTTCAGTAAACGATAACTTTACTATCTTTTTTTTGAGAGATAGCAGATGAATGTAATTATCGAAATATATGAGCATATATTCGTGAACACAGTTGCAGTAAACATGTGCATTTCAAAAAAAAAAAAAATCTTTGAAATGAGACATTCATATGATTATAACAAATATGAAATATTCTTAGTTTTCAAACAGAAAACGTTTGCATTATTTAATGCAGCTTGCAATTTGAGAATATTTAAACTGGAAAATATTGTTATTACCAAATCCAAAGTTTATATTATGGTCTTGGATTTAAAAATTATTAGATTTTACACCGTATACGATAAAATATTTAATAATTTAAAAAATATATATTTGTCGACTAAAGACTATGTTAAAAACTTAGATAATTCATGCAATCAAATTGTCTTAACCGGACGATTTGTAAATAGACAAGAAAAAATATATAAAAAAGAAACTGTAACAAATAAAAACTATAATATTTTAGTTTGGTTATAAAATTGTAATAAAAAACATACGCAACGAATTCAGTCATTATATGAATTAAAGCGCGCTAGAAAACAATGTTCATCCGCTGAATCTTAGACACATTCGAAACGACCTCGCCTTTTTTTCTAATTAAAAGTCAGTTTGAGTTACTGTTATAACAGGGCTGCCACATGCGACTATTTGTATAATCTGTTCGTATCACTATTTTAAAAAAATAAAGTTTTTAATATATTTCTCTTTCGAATATAGTAAAAAAGTACATAAAAGATTTTTTTTCGAAAAAATTATGCGATATAAAATTAAAAAATAATTTTCTGTGACAGTCTTGTTATAATTTGTGGTTTATACTACTTTTGATTGTTTAAAAGCCTAGTTCTGTTACACGTGAAATTTTAAAGCTATAAAGATTCACTTTGTCTTCTAAGTTTTAACGCAACTAACGTACCTTTGGTCGCTTTCCAAACAGGTCATTGGCTGTTTGTGAAAAGGCTTTTCTCTCGTCAATTTTTCAAGCACTGATTGGCTGTTACTGCCGACTCGCGTAAAAATCGCTCCGACACATAAGGTGCAACACTAAGCACAGAAAAAGACCCGGATGATAATGTAAAGTATATGGGAGTGTTCTTTTCAAATATCTCGCTCAAATTTCAATATTTTTACATGATTTTTTTGCACAAGACAGCTGAAGACGATTCTTAACCAGCCTGGTTTTTATTTTTCAGTTTCGATTTAATTAAAAAAATTATTTTAACTTTTGAAACCGGTTTAAACCGGTTCTGAAATTAAAACTATCGTAATATAAAGAATATACAAACAAAACTGAAAAAGTAAAAACTAGGCCGGTTGTGGATTGTTCTCAGCTATCTTGTGCAAAAAAACATGCAAAAATATTAAAATTTGAGTGAGATATTTGAAAAGAACACTTTAATAGACTTTATATTTTTATCGGGGTCTTTTTCTGTGCCTAGAGAGGGGCTTTAATGATGAAAAATACTCTTTCCTTACTTTAAAATAAAAAATTTCTAATATTCCGGTGTTAATTAAATAGTACAGCGACATAACTGCTTACCCCTCAAAGTGTTAAAAGTTAACCATAAGATCAGAATAAACTTAAGTTTCAGCATTTTCCGCTAAATTAAAATCAACGAGCAAAAGGCAGATTCTCATTTAACTCCTTTGGCTCTTGTGGACGAATTTCTTTAACCCTTCACTGCACATTTTTTTCCCTATTTTTATGTTTTTTTTTTTTTTTTTTTTTTTTTTTTAAAGATTTTTATAGCGATCTAATAATGGGTAAAAGTAGTAAAAAAAAAAAAATCAATTTTTCAGCTAACATTTGATATTTTATGGAGTGTAGCACAGTTGAGCACGTCGTCCACCGCCTGGATTGTGTCTTGCAGCGCAATGGTCATGTGGAACCTAACCTTGATCGGCACGGCCATGCGAAATCTTAACCCCATTCACTGTGATACCTAATTTCCAAAAAATTAAGTATGCCATCTGGTTTTGTGCCTTAATTCATTGTTCTTATATTGCACATTACATTTCAAACACAAAAGCGCCATATGTCGGCGATTATTGCAATTACTATTTTTAGCTCACAGGCTACCATAGCCTGAGAGCTTATGTGCCCGTCCGTTCTGTATGTATGTGCGTTCGTGCGTAACGCGATAACTCATGATAAAAATATCGGAACCACTTGAAATTTTGTATATAGGTATATCCTGATAAGGCGCTTCCCTGATTAGATTTTGGAGATCATTCGATATGTATAAGAGGGGGAACGGGAGGCTCATGCCCCTCCCCTTAATGGATATAAATGGGTTTTTCATGCAGAATTAACAGTTTTTGTCCAAAATTTAGATATAGGATCATTCTGATGAGGCGATTCCGTGACTGTTATTATGTGTTCATTGAATAAGTATAAACAGGGGGAACGGGGGGCTCAGCCCCTCCCCTTAATTGATATAAACGGGTTTTTCATGCAGAATTAACAGTTTTTGTCCAAAATTTAGATATAGGATCATTCTGATGAGGCGATTCCGTGACTGTTATTATGTGTTCATTGAATAAGTATAAACAGGGGGAACGGGGGGGCTCATGTCCCCTCCCTTAATTGATATAAACGGGTTTTTCATGCAGAATTAACAGTTTTTGTCCAAAATTTAGATATAGGATCATTCTGATGAGGCGATTCCGTGACTGTTATTATGTGTTCATTGAATAAGTATAAACAGGGGGAACGGGGGGCTCATGCCTCCCCCCCCCTTTAATTGATATAAACGGAATTTTCATGCAGAATTAACAGTTTTCGTTGAAAATTTAGATATAGGATCATTCGGATGAGGCGATACCGTGGCTGTTATTAGGTGTTCATTGAATAAGTATAAACAGGGGGAATGGGGGGCTCATGCCCCTCCCCTTAATTGATATAAACGGGATTTTCATACAGAATTAACAGTTTTTGTTCAAAATTTAGATATAGGATCATTCTGATGAGGCGAGTCCGTGGCTGTTATTAGGTGTTCATTGAATAAGTATAAACAGGGGGAACGGGGGTTCTAATGCCCCTCCCCTTAGCCTTAATTTGCATAAATGGATTTTTCAATCAGAATTGTCAGATTTCTTTCAAATCTCTGAATAGTTTTAGAAGTTTAATGGTTAAGTATAAAAGAGGGGAATAACTCCTCTTAAATTATATAAATGCGAAATGGTTTTTTATTAAGAATTATCCGATTTGCTCTGAATTTCGGATATAGATTTTTTAATATGATAAAGCATGTACTTGATAGTTTAGGAAGTTCAATGATTAAGTATAAAAAAGGAGAAAGGGAAGAGCTGTTTCCCCTTTTTAATTTTTGTTTTCGAACGGAAATAACGAAAATACAAGGCTGTAATGTATAATTAGTATGCGTAACCTGTGAGCTCAATGCCATCAGTTAACTGGGCAATATTCTTTTTATTTTGTATTGTTCCAGTCTTCTTCCCCCTTCTCAATTAGTATGTTTACAAATTTTGGCTTCAATCAGGTTATTCCTTCAAGCTACAGACAACTCCAAATAGGGATACTTATTTTATAACCACTCGGTATATTTCTCTTGCACGTGTTTTCAAAGCACACAAGAAGGTAACGTTCAATAGAATTTAATAATAATCGTTAATGGCAGCCCTTGAATAGCAGCACGGTTATACTATGATTTTTGCGTTTACAGAGATCATGCCCTTCAGGGAATTTTCCAGTGCACATAAACCTAGTTTTAAAACACGAAATTTCGCAATATTTAAAAAGATAATTTCTATAGGAAACACAGATTTAAAAAATTTTCCTGATTTGGAAATTTCCGGATCTGTACGAATCCTGGCTTAAAATAATTGTATCATACAACATCAGAGAAAATGGCTAAATTCTAATTGCGTTTAACACAAAATAATTAATTAGCTTAATGAATAAGTGTCATTCACGGTACTGTTCATTTGAGTTGATTAAATAAGTATTTCCATTACATGTATTAAATTTATACAATCAACCAGTTTGATTCTGTTCATTTCACTGGATTAAACTCGAATTACGATTACCTATCTGAAATTCATGTTTTATTTATATTATGTTGTTTTATTTTCCGATTCATGAATGTTGTAATTTTTTATGGATTACGAGCTGGAATAAAAAAATTGAGCTACTTATACTAATTTAACTGCAAACTTATTTATCTTTCACAATCGTCTGCGCATGATTTACAGGGTGATCAAGAAATACGTTGCCCAATTCAAAAGACTCTAGAATGTGTTCAATGAATCTAAAGTAGTGGTATGAGTGTGAGTGTTCAAATTTGTACTACAGATAATTGAATTGATGTGTTATACATTAAAGAAAAATACAGATTAAAAATGTAAATTTCGCCGTTAGGGGGCGCTAAATAATAAATCATATTAAAAAAGTGAAGCTAATCAATAAAGATGCAAAATCCATCGTACAGTAGAATATCAAGCACTCGGAAAACTACTGGCACACTCATACAATCCTGCAGAGACTGCAAGAAATAAGTTTCCCACTTCAAACAGCTCTGGAATGCATTTTATTGGTCCAAATGAGATCAAATATGAATTACAGATATTTCAAATGATGACGGCATATTAACTAAAAAGAAATTAAGATTACAAAATTTCGTCGCTAATGTTTAAATGTGTATTAGTATCATCAAATCATCGGGCGTACATCATAACGCCTTCTAGTGGCGAAATTTCGTATTTTTAAATTTTGTAATTCTTTTAGTAAATAACAAGCGTGTCATTTGAAAATATCTGTAGTTTAAATTGTGCCTCATTTCGATCAATAAAACTCATTCTGAACCCAATAAAAGGGGCAACTTATTTCCTGCAGTCTCCGCATGATGGTGTAAGTGTGTTAGTTGTTTCCCGAGAATTGCACAAGTTTCGCACACTCCTTGGAAATTCCAAGGACTCTGCCACCACTATTAAAAATAAGAAAATTTTCATTTAATTTTAAAACCACAACATCCGTAACCCTCACCTTCTTTCACAGATTTTACGATATTTTTCTGCAGTGAAACACTTCGAAAATATTCTTTAAATTTAGTGGTAGATCTGTGCGAACCCTGATTGCATATCCGTATTCCACAGTACTTAATATTTTATTATATATTTTGCATTTTCATTGACCATTTCATTTTTTTAATATTATTTATTATTTATAATTCGAATTAAAAGCCTATGTATATTATAACGGCCCCTAGGAGCGAAATTCGCATTTTTCATTTTGGTAATTTTCTTTATAAATGTCAAGCGCATAACTTGATTTATCTATAGTTCAAATTTGATCTCATTTGGATTAATTGTACCCATTCCAGATCCCTCTGAAGTGGGCAACTTATTTCTTGATTATTCTATTTGTAAAAAAAATATCATGTCTGAAGAATAATTGGAAACCGATAAAAAGTGAAAGAAATTTAGATAATGTTTTCAATTAAATGTCCTACTTACTGCTAATCATTTTTTTTCCTTTTTTGAAAGACCGACCATAATTTCTCTAATTGACGAAGTAAAATTTAAAAATATATGGTACATGGAAGTTAAGAAATTTGAAAAAAAAGTTAATAACAGTTAAATTTAATCGTCTGCTATTCCTTCTGTCAAAATGACGTCGGCAATACTCACGAACAGGTTTGTATTGTATGATAAATATCAATCATCTATTTCGCGTCCAGCTGAAAATGAAAAAAGTAACCAATTTCCTCTTAAAAAATATAGATCATTCAACATTTGATTCTGGCCCTCTGAAGTAGGCAACTTATTTCTTAATTATTCTATTTGTAAAAAAAAAAAAAAAAAAAAAAAAAAAATTATGTCTGAAAAATATTTGGAAACCACTAAAAATTGAATGAAATTTAGATAATCTTTTCAATTAAATGTCCTACTTGCTGCAATTTTTTTTTTTTTTTTGAAAGACTATCCATAATTTCTCTAATTGACGGAGTAAAATTTAAAAACATATGGTATTTGTAAATTAAATAATATGATAAAAAGTGTTAACCCATTAGTGCCTAGCGATTTTTTTAGGGACGCTTCAAAAGGTGCATTCAGCACTGTTTTTGACACCGGTAAAAAAGAAAACCAATAATTATTTTATTTAAATGATGCATTTTCGTGATTAATGAACTAAACTTAAATCTTCTAAAAATAGTGGTGCCAACCAAATGAAATTTACGCAAAAGATGCTGGGCACGAATGAGTTAATAACAGTTAAATTTAATCGTCTGCTATTCCTACCGTCAAAATGACGTCGGCGATACTCACGAACAGGTTTGTCCTATATGATATCAATTTCAAATCATTACTTTCGCGTTCAGCTGATTACGATAAAGTAATCAATTTCCACTTAACCCTTTCCGGCACGGGCAAAATCTGATGAAAAATGAGAAATTATCGACTGATACCGGAATTCACAAGCGATTTTTTTAGATATTTTGAATTCCTTAATTTAAGCTTATATTGTAAAAGCAAATTTTTACTAAAATTTTATTGGTGCCGTTTGCAAGTTTGGAATTAAATTTAGGTATCCTAGACCGGGCACAGTGTGCCGGAAAGGGTTAAAAAGTATAGATCATTCAACATTTGATGTTCGCTGATATCCTATAACAAAATTAAATCTTCATTATCCGCTTCCCTGATTTTCTCGTATGTCATACAGGTAACGTGTTTTTGATAATCTTGATTTCCCGTATCACGTACTGGTATCCATATTTATTATTGTCACCAGTAACTTCTTATTGTAAATTTTGCATTATTTAATCCAAGCATTAATCTGACTTAACTTCTTCATGAGGGGCACAGTTAGCGAAAATCTTATTGTTTTGTCACCGGTTTTTAAACACAGAAATTTTTTCCTTATTAAATCGAGAAAATGCTCCGATTAAATAAGATAAATTTTACAGTAAATTTTTACTGGTTGGGATAAACAGGGATTCTTAAGAATTTTTACGGCACGTATTCGTGTCGCTCGTCCCCAAAGGGTTAACTAACTCAACATTTCAGTTTTGAAAAACCAGTGATAGAAAATTAAAAATCTTGTAAAAGACATAAAAAAAATGGTATTATTATTTTTTAAATATTGTTTAGTTAAGTAGCATAAAAAGAAATACTATAAATAAAACATGAATTCTACATACAAGTTATTTAGATGCGTGCTTAAGACACTGAAATTATCAGAATAACAAGGGATTCATAAATAGTGATATCTTTGGTGATTTCTTCCGATATTGTTTTCAATATGCTTGTAATATGAAGTATCGTTTATAATGATTTTCAAAATTTTATTTGAATGCTCATTTGACGCTTTTTCAACTAAAACATTTACGTTTGCAATCTAAATAAAAAGAATACTGCCCAATTAAACTGATGGCATTGAGCTCACAGGCTACGCATACTTATTGTACATTACAGCCTTATATTTTCAAGGGTTAATTCCGTTCGGAAAAAAATTAAAGGGGGGTAAATAAATTATCTTTCCCCTTTTATACTTAATTTTTGAACCCATTAAACTAATCAGGGACATACTTTATCATATAAAAAATCTATATCCAAAATTAAGAACAAATTGGAAAATTCTTAATAAAAACCCATTTATATAATTTAAGAGGAGTTATCCCCCTTTTCTATACTCAACCGTTAAACTTCCAAAACTAATTAGAGATTTCAACGAAATGTGGTAATTCTGCATGAAAAAACCCATTTATATAAATTAAAGGGAGGGGCATTAGAACTCCCGTTCCCCCTATATATACTTATTCAATGAAAACCTAATACCAATCACGGAGGCGCCCAACCAGAATGATCCTATATCTAAAACTGATAATTCTGCATGAAAAACCCATTTATATCAAATAAAGGGAGGGGCACGACCTCCCCGTTCCCCCTGTTATACATATCGAATGAACTCCAAAAACTAATCAGGGAAGCGCCTTATCGGGATATACTTATATAAAAAAATTTTTGCGGATCGGATATTTTTATCATGAGTTATCGCGTTACGCACGTACATAGAAAACGGACGGGTACATAAGCCCTCAGGCTATGATAGCCTGTGAGCTAAAAATACTGAAGTACAAAGCTCCGTCCAATTTAGGAATGAGATTACCGAGTTTTAACTCATCAGTATTTTGTAAGAAAAAAATGTAAGAATGTTCCGATTAACAGAAATAATATTTTATCTAATATTTTATCTTTAAAATACTGTTGTGTAAAAGCGGGAAAATCCCATTCCTAGTCCAATATTCCATAATATGTGAATAAATTTGACATAGATTAACCCGGGAGAACACACGCATACCTAGGGTATGAATGGTTTTTACTTTGTCACAAATAAAAGCAAATAATAGTCGCCTTCATATTTAGTCGGTGACAATTGTTACAAATTCTGAGATAAAATAAGCTGAAGATTACCTTAAAAACATTAATGGTAACAATTGTAAAAGACACATGCACTCTGGGTCTATTAGGTCCAGCGCGCGTCCTCTCGGGTTAACAATGTTTTGGATCAGAAAACTTATTTATTAATCATTATTTATCAGTGTTCTACGTTAAATTTATTTAATTGCATTTCTCTAAAAAGTATATTGTGCAAACGTACTAAAACTGGATCAAAAATTTCCGGTACAAAAAAATTCTCTTGTAAATTGATGAAACGGAATTTAGAAACAAGTTATTTAGATATTAAAATCGTGTTACTTTAAAATTTCGTTGTAAAATCAAAATTTTATTGAAGCATTCTTGATACCGTTTGTGAATTTGAAATTAAATTTAAGAATGCTTGACCACTGTCATAATATGTAATTGTTAAATTACATACATTAGGGAAGATTACTAGCAGCTTTGAAAATATATTAAATATAATATCGATCAGATTTTTCAATTAAAAAAATGCTTTTCATGTACTATATTCTATTACCTCTGAAATCTGGGCTTCATCCCCATATACTAGTAACAATTTATAAAATATACTTTTTTCTTTTCTAAATAAGAAAAATACACATCCATTTGAAAGGTATCGATTTTGACCATGCGTGGCGCTGCTTTCTCCGCAAGCAGCTGATACGGAAAGCAAAGTTAATGTTACAATATCGTCTGCTCTCGCAGAACAAAATCATACGTTTCCGCAGCTGAAATTGAGCGAACGCGTGCCGCTCATTTCCGTGAGATTTGATTGGATAACGTGCGACAGACCTTGCCTGGATCTTTTTATAGAAATTGATTCTTATTTTTTAAATTTATGACAGTTTGAATTTATGAAGAATATGTGAATTTATTGTGTTGTTTGCTCAGAATGTAAAGTGTGAAGAAAATAACGTGTTTGCATTTATGAAAATTGATTCTTGCTTCATTTTTTGTTAAAATTGAATAACGAAAATGTTTATGAATTTCAAATTTTTGCATAAGGTTTCATTATTAGTAACTGCTTTGCATTGCATAATATTTTAAAAAGCTTGTTTATTTTATATTTTAGATAAATGGTGTTTGAAAGATTTTCATATATCTTTAAGCAAAGCTAAGAAAAACATTCCTTTATCTGTTATTATGTTGTTAAATCATATTTTTCGTTTGGTTAAAAAGTTAAAAAAAATATGTTGAGACTATGGTAACAAAATATCATTATAGTTATTAAGTTCATTAAATCAACAAAAAAATTCTTATTATGTTTATTCTAGTCGATAGCATTTACCGATATTGCAAAACATTTTATGAAGATAATGTTTTGAAGCCGAAATATTTAATCTGCTATGTTTAATGATACGTTTAATATTAAGCTCGATTTGTTTATGTCAAACAAAAGGGAAACAAATTTCTTTCTGTCTATCTAAAATTCTTAAAAAAATATTTCGCAAATTGCATTAAAAATTGCATAACTTGCAACTGCAAATACATTTAGAAAAGATAAAATATTGTTAGATTTATATTTTTCATATAATCTTTGTTAATGATTTAAAAGTAACCAATTGTTTACTTCTTTAATAGAAATAGCTTTGCGGACGGAAATATTCCACGATCTCGAAACTGAATGCGTTTCATATCATCTTATTAAAATGCAATATTTGATTTTTTAAGAATATAATTGTTATGTTTGTGAAAGATGGGTGATTATGTTGTACACACGTGATTAAATTTTTAAAAAAAAGTTCACAAAACTTTCACATTTATATCACATTTCGAATTATTAATATTTTGTGATTTTTTTCATGTCTCAAATACTTTTTTCAGTAAACTTTTGGTAATTGAAATAGCTCACAATCAGGAAAAAAAACAATGCACGTTCTTTTTTGTCAGTTTCAAGTCGTCCATGAATTTGAAAGGAATAAATAATACATGAATTTTTTTAAATAGATAAATATGTATAATAATTTATAACTGATAAATGAAATATCACTTGATATCTTAAATTGTTTTTGTTGTACATAATTATCAAAAAATTATGGTCATTTACTGTCTCAAAAAGAAAATGGCACACAACTTTTTAAAAAGAAAAGAAAAATTGTGAAGTAAAATATAAATCAAATAAAAATTTGGATTTAATTTTAAAACAAATTAAATGTTGTTTTATATATTTACCGCAAACTATCTTCCTCAAATTTTTAAATAATGTTTATTAGTTTTATGGAAAGATTCAGCTGTGCAATTGTGGTTAGCACTATTGTTTTTATTGAAAGAACTGCTCAGTCTGAGTTGGCAAAAAACAGAAGAAAGTTTGAAGTTAAATAAGATGTGAAAATTTTGAATACTGTTTTATATATTCATGCGAAATTATCTTCCTTGTGTACTTAAATAAAATTACACAAATTTTATGAAAAAGATTAAGCTGTGCAATCGTGGCTACAACAATAATTTTTTATATAAAGAGCAGCTCAATCTGAGAGAACAAAAACCCATAAGTTTTGAAGTTAAATGTTTGAAAAGTGAATAGATTGGGTGTTGCTTTAAAGTAAATTCTCTTCCCTGAGTTTTTACATAATATTGCTCAAGTTATATCAGAAAGATTCAGCTGTGCAATCGTAGGTAACACTGCTGTTGTTGAAAGTTCTGCTCGATCTGAGCAAGCACAAAAACAGGAGAGATTTTGAAATTAAACATTTAACAAATGTAAAATTGGATGTTGCTTTATATCTTTATGATAAATTAACTTCCTTAAGTTTTAAATAGAATTACACAAGTTTTATGAGAAAGATTCAGCTGTGCAATCGTCGCTACGACCACGATTTTTTATGAAAAGATCTGCTCAATCTGAGGGGGCAAAGCCCAAAAGTTAAATGTTTAAATATTATATGACAGGATGTTGCTTTATCGTGATTTCTCTTCCCTGAGTTTTTAAATATTACATGGATTATATGCGAAAGATTCGGCTGTGCAATCGTGGCTAGCACTGCTGTCTTTATAGAAAGAACTGCTCAGCCTGAGCAGGCAAAAAAACATCGTGAAATAGAAAAAACTCCTGAAAACTCACCAACACACGGTTCTACAGAACAAGGTGGGATTATCAACAAATGTGGCGCCTTTGGAAGGTAAGTAGATTATAGTATATTTAATACTTTTAGATATTTATTTGCCATCCGTCCTAGGTAAATCTACAGTATAAAAACAACATTTTGTTTCCTTTCGACATTGTAACGCTTCAATCAAAATAATGTAGCAAAAATATTAACCCGTTAATGCCCAAATTATTTTATTCATTAATAATGAAATTTTGGCTTTCCCACTTTTTAAAAAAAAAGAATACCTTTTATATTAAATTGTTGAGGAATTTGCCTTGTGAAGAATAATATTTATTTTTCTTTCTATTTACTGGTATGAAAAGTGCTTTCTTGCCCTTTTTTATAATCATCCCTAAAAAGGAACGCTAGGCACTAATTGGTTAACACTAGAAAAGTCGAAAATTCTCTCAAGTTATATATAGGTGTATAAGAGAAGGAGAGAAAGAAGGATAATTTTTAATTGAAACTTTTCAATTATATGTCTAACTTATTTTGGTGTAATATATATATATTTAACAGAAATTTCCGATTCAAATCGAATTATAAATCTTTGATAGCAGTGAAATTGCTTGCTCACAGCGCTTCTGTTTTTAAATACAATTGTACAAATATTTGTGTATAAGCGTAAAATATTATATTGATATAGATATCGACATGTATATTATAATAATATATGCATAGTATCTGGTTAGGATTCAGTAGAGTCATATTCATTTAAACGGATGTAACGTGCAACCGAAAATAAAAGTAATATTGTAAACAACTTTCATGGCTTGAAGTAAACAATGTGGTATTATGTATTTTTTTAAATACATTCAATTATTATTTTGTGTTATTTTAATTTGCCTTTTATTATTTTTCATTTAAACCGAGCTTGATATTCAATACTATAAAAACAGGAATTACGATCAATTTTTTTTATAAATACTTCACATCACAATTTACATTTAAAACCATTTAAATAACTTAATTTTGTTGTTTTCCCAATGTTTTTATTTTACATAAACGTTTCTGGTTACACTCGAAGTAAAAGAAAAAAATATATATTATGTACCTTTAAAAGTATCGATTATTGCTATGAAAGATTTTGGTTTAATAAGTGTTGATCAAATTACTTTTTCAAGCATGATTGGCAATTATCAACTATTTTTTGCGATTTATCTAGCTATCATTTATAAAAAGTAAATACGCATTTTCCGTTCACTTTAGCTTTAATATCTTACATCATATGAAAGTAAGTAAAGACAATAAAAAAACTATATAGATAAAAAAAAATAAAACTACAATAAATAAAACTACAATTAAATTAATTTATAAATGTAGAGTAACTTGTAAATATTCCCATTACATTTCTACTAACTTTTATGCTTCTTTTTCGCAACACAAACTTTTGATATAGTTCTTTAGGATATATTTAAATACCAGAATTCTACAATTGAATAACATAACAATTTAAATTTAATATGAAAAAGTTTAATAAGAAGTTTGCCACGAAGAAGTGCAGAATTTGCTGGTATATTTTTGTACAGGCAATACAGAAATTTTGCTCTAAGAAAGTAAAGTATAATTACTTTATATTATGTCTGAGTTACAGCCATGCTTTTGTAATATATTTTGCTTAGACAATTAATTTTATGTATTTGATTCTTAAAATAGAGTTATTTGTGGAATCCTAGATTCTAATAAACAAGTAAGAAAAATCCTGCGTTAAACAATAGATTATGAAACACTTTCCAACGCTTCCTAAAATCTTTAATAAAATTTTATTATTTAGGGAAATGAAGTTACTGCCAACAGCCCTGTATTTGATCTGTCGGTTGATATATATATATTATATAAATGGGGAATTTAGTTTACCAAAAAATGGCTAACTATTTGAAATTTTTCTTTTACTAATTTATACTGATAGATCGAAACATACTTGAATACTTTTGTTCAGTCCTGCAGTTTACCTAGTACCTTTATTACTCGAAAGTATTTTGCTAAAATTACATCCAAACAAAAATACTCTTTAAACTACTTAAATTGCATTTCCAGAAATTATCATCTATAGACGATCCGGTATCCAGTATTTTGCGTGACCTTATATATCATTTTATCAATATTCTACAACCATTTCTTAGCAAACTAAATGCAATTCAGCGTAAAAATGCATAACTTATTTAAAAAACACCTTTAAATAAATTCCGTTCATATTCAGTAATTTTTCCGAGCTGTTTTGTGTTACCCTGATATTTAAATTGTGTAACCAAGAATGAATGCACACCATATAATGTGCATTCATTTAGTGAAACTTAAAAGTGCATATCATAATTAAAAATGCATTCCATCCATCCAACATTCATCATCCATAATAGAAAGTACTTCTGATAGAATATACTATTTGAAATCTTTTGTGTTTCCCTGTAAATTTTATGGAGTTCGTATTATTCATGAAATAACACATATTAAGCCTCAGCAATGCATATCGATTTGATTATAGATGAAATAACTTACCACAATTAAAGCTTGTCGCAATCAATTAATTCCTCCCTTTATTATAATGTCATGAAATTCTATTGTGTGGTCCTGTAAATAAATGATGATTATTCTTTTAATTGCATATTTTAGTACACTTCATAGATGCATATAAATTTGAGTATGTTTTACAGGGTGTAACATTTTTAAAATTCATTTGAAAAAAAAAAAATTCCCTTATAGGCCGTAATGTAACAGAAACTTTTCACTGCCCATGTAAATAAACTAATCGTGGTAGAAACGTCATTTTCAATACGATTCGTGCTAGGGTAAACTTTAATAACGTCCAAAAATGTCATGGCAGTCCGAGTACATTAACGAGAGTTCTAGCGTTGACAGACGGCCAGACGAATCGAAAGTTACACTTTTCAACTTTGTTGGAAATTGTTTAAAAAAACTTTCAATATTTTTTTAAATCGTAAGCAAAATTTCACGTATGGTCAGAGAAAATAATCAAAAAACATCTCACAAGAAAAAACAACTTCCAAGTTAATGTAATAAAATAGAAGAACCTATACTAACATTATAAAGAGGTAAATTTTGTTTATATTAGGGGATAATCACTGGAACGACTTAACCGATTTCAAAAGTATTCGTACCAAAATGATTGTATTTGGCCCTCTTCAAATATACGCTTTATCTTATGTCGATGCTACTAACCCAAAATGGGTGTAAGAGCAAAAAACGTCCAAAAAGTACGATTTTTGAATGAAATTTAAAATGTGGATAAATTATAAATGATTTCTAAGAATATTTCCTAAATAATACAAAATTTAAAAGGGGTGAAAATGTGCGAAAAACATTCTAAAAACATTCTAAATTGCAATTTTTAAGTAATATTGAGAAGTAATGAACCAATTTAAAAAAATAATGACGTCAAAATGATGGTGATATTCCTTGCTACATTGTATGCTATACCATATATCGGTGTCATTACCCCAAAGGGATTGCAGGAGCGAAAAACGTTTTAAAAATCAGACTTTTTTGTTACTGGAGAGTTTAGAAACGTAAAATTTGACATGTTAATTACGTATAAGATTTAAAAGATTTCCAAGAACATTTTCTAAAAAATAAATATCGAAATTTAAAAAGGGTAAAATTGCGCAAAAAGCGGTCTAAAAAACTTTCCAAATAACGATTTCTCCGTAGTCTCAGGAAATACTAAACCGATTTTGAAAACAATGGTGTGAAAACGATGGTAACAGTTCTTGCTATAACAAAGGCTCTATTTTATGTGGGTGTGACTACCACCTGAGTTTTGCAGAAGTTAAAAACGTTATAAATTACAGTTTTTGTGTTACCGAAGAGTCGTTACTTATAAGTTATAAAGAATGTCTAACAACATTTCTTAAAAAATCAAAATTTAAACAGGGTGAAAATTGGCCAAAAATGTTCTGAAAATTCGTTCTAAATTGCGATTTCTACGTAACTACCAAACCATTTTCAAAAGTAATGTTTGGAAATTGATAGTGACAGCCCTTTCTCCAACATAGCCTCTATTTTATGCCGGTTTGCTCACCACCTGGGGATTGTAGAAGCAAAAATGCTCTAAATTAAAATTTTTGTAATACTAAATTGGGCTTGGTAATTAATTATAAGATATAAATACTCTTCAAGTACAATTTCGAAGATTTCGAAATTTAAAAGAAGTGAAAATGCCCGAAAAGCGTTTAAAAAAAAGTCTGAAATTGCTATTTCAATGCAACCTCAGGAAATATCAAACCGATTTCAAAAACAGTGGTTGCAAATTCATAGTGATAGTTCCTGCTCCAACATAGGCTATATTTTATGTTGTTGTCACTTACCAACCCGGTGTTGCAAAAGCAAAAAATTTCTAAATTGCGTTTTCAGCACATCTGAGGGAGTCTATTATTTTGAAATTTGGCATGGTAGTTACTTAACCCTTCGTCCATGAAACTACTTAATTTTTTTTCCCAAACAACACATTGGCTACAAAATTATAATAAACAAATTTTCGCGTTATCAGATGCATGAAATACAGTTTTTTTCTTAATTACTAATAAAGTTACCTTCAAATTCCGGCATCATTCGTAAATTTCAACACTTAAGGTACTCTGAGTCACAAAGTGTTAAATGACCCAAATTCTTCTGTAAGAACTGTCGAAAGTAAATTCTAAATTTAAAAGGCTGCCTAATGCATTGTGTTACAATGAAGTTTAGTAAAAATGTGGCTTAATTAAGAATTTGTAATTAATTTTGAGAGTATAATTTCTTCTGATAAAAATTAGACATGCAAATATCTCGGCATACTTCAATTATTACGGGTGCAATAAAAGTCTAAAAATATAATTTGAAATACAATTTAAAACGTAGTGCTTTGTTTCTGAAATACAAGCACCTGTATCAGGGCGGTATATAGTGCAGGGCTCCCAAATAGTCCGCGAACTGAACATCGGAATTTTTTTAGAGAAATTTTCTTTTTAGATTTTTCTTGCGAATTGTCCAGAAACCGCCTTTGGAAATTGATTCTAGCTCAAACGTATCATGAAATTTTCTGTTTAAAAATACTGATGTTCAGTTCGCGGACCATTTGGGAGCCCTGATAGTGGATGCTCACCGTTTCTTTGGAAAAGATTCCAAGTTATCTAAATGAATTTCTCTTCTGAAAATATAAATAAATTTCTGTTCAAAAATCTAATTTACTTTTAAGAGCACACACTAGTGACGCGGTAAAAGCCGAGCGCTAATGTAAAGTCTATGGGGGCGTTCTTTTCGAATATCTCGCTGAAATTTTATTATTTTTACATGATTTTTAGCTGAGGGCGATCCACAACCGGCCTATTTTTTACTTTTTCAGTTTTCGTTTCAGATTTTCTTTAAACAATTACTTAAACTTTCGGAACCGGTTTAAACCGGTTCTGAAATTGAAACTATCGTAATATAAAAAATATATAAGCAAAATCGAAAAAGTAAAAACTAGGCCGGTTGTGGATTGCCCTCAGCTATCTTGTGCAAAAAAATCATACAAAAATATTAAAATTTGAGCGAGATATTCGAAAAGAAAGCCCCCATAGACTTTACATTAGCGCTCGGCTTTTACCGCGTCACACTAGTGTGTGCTCTTAAGACCCTTTCATAGTTTTGCGGAAATAATAAATTGTAATTAAAATAAGAGTTTCAACATTCGCATATCCTATTTGTACATATGAAGCTAACGTGATGTTAAATTTTGCACTAGTTATACACTCAAATTTTTCATCGCCATATTCTTTTCTTAGCACAAAATGAAGTTATTGCAACAGTTTAATGAGAAACATAGTACCATCAGTGTGTATATGCACTAATTTATATTTCTGTGTCATACGGAGAGAGCGAATATGAGTCCCCCCCCCCCGCCCAATACATTTTTTTGAGCCCTTCTCTTTATTTTTCACTTTCAGCTAGGATCCTGACATGGATAGCATGATATATGACAAGGGACGTAAGGGATGTGGAGATGTGTAACATTTTGTCCCAAATGGAGGTGGGGGAGGGTAAAAAATACTGAAAAACAGTAGAAGATCATTTATGGACAGCCATTTATTGTATTGTTCAAAATAGATTGTTAATAGACATGTTTTTTTAAATCTAATCATTTAGTTATTCCATCTAGTATTTGAGAAGAAATTGATTCATTTCAGTGTTCCAAGTGCTTCTTTTAGTCTTTTCCTGTGCTGCGAAACATATGTAATTTGAACATTTCTTATATTATATGTGGCAATATTCGTGCTAGGTATTTTAGATAAGGAGATTAACACTTTCCGATACTGACAAATTCTGTTCGTAAAATGAAAAATTATTGACTGACATCAGAATTTAAAGGAATTAACCCCTTCGCGATTGTAGCCATTACGAAATTTTTAATGTTTTGTTACCGGTTTTTAAAAATAAAGATATGTGTCTTATTAATTTGAGAAAATGCTTTGATTAAATAAGACAAATTCTAAAGGTGAGTACAAACACGATTTCTTAAGCCTTATTGCGACACGTATACGTGCCGCTCGTCTCCAAGGGTTTAATAACAGCTTAACCCTTTCCGGCGCAGTGTTACCACTCCGGCAACACCTAATTTTATTTCCAAACTTACAAACGGCACCAATAATATTTTAGTAAAATTTTACTTTTACAATGACAGCTTAAATCAGGGAATTCTTAATTTCTAAAAAAGTCTTTTGTAAATTCCGGTGTCAGTCAACAATTTCTCATTTTACGAACAGAATTTGTCTGCGCGGGAAAGGGTTAATTTAAACTTTCATTGTGAAAGCAAAAATGTAATAATATATTATTGGTGCCGATTGCAACTTGGGAAATAAAATTAGGTGTGCCCGGAGCAGGATCACGATGCCGGAAATGGTTAATTACAATTTATTTCGTAGCTGGCAAGGAAACTCAGTTTGCCAACTTTGAATATTCTCGCAAACGGCAGTAAACCAATATTTCCTACCAAAATATTAATTCTGAGAATATTAAGGGAAAAATTTCAGCAATTTAAGAGACCAAGAATTTATCGAAAATAATAGTAATATGCAAAAAACCGCACCCCCAACAACTCTGAATATATTTTTTGGGTTAAAATAGATTTGAACATTTTAGCTTGGTTAAGTAACTATGAACGCTATGATGAAACCGTAGAGCATCAGCGAATTAACTGACACAGCTAAATTTATGTAGCATTCATTATCTTATTTAAGGCAATAATTTCTTATATTTTTTATGTCAATGTAAATTATTAAAATTTAGTGTTGACAGTTATCCGAGTTCAGCGTCACTGTTTCGTCACTATAAAAGAATATATATATGTGTGTGTGTGTGTTAATGTATATTAGTAACATATGCAAATATCTTTTATCGTAGCTTAATTGATTAAGGGAAGAAAAAGGGAAGAAAACTTTGCAAGTTAAAAATTATCAATTACATATATATTAAATGTTGCCAGGGGGCTACTTTTTTTAAGTACAGATTTCTTTATTAGCACCAGTTTTCTAAAATTAGTTTTATTTGGGAAAATTCTCATTTTTGAGGAAAGTTTCCTTAACTTGAGATATTTTACGAAGAAAATCAAGGGTAATTTTATCCTTGCGAAAAAGTGGTGCCAATCAAGAAATCTGAATTTAAAAAACAATAATTCACCGACAACACTGTATCGATTCAGATCACAGGGTTCCAATCATATTGTTTCAAATGACTCCAATTTATCGTTTCCAAACTTATCGTTAAAATTTTATGTGATGGTAAAGAATAAGTCAGGAAAAAAGTTTCCAATGTATGCCGGGTAGACGAAATAACGAAAAAGCTAGTACCGTAATTTCGCGCGTATACGCCGCGCCTCAGTTAAGTCTTTCTCAGACCGGAATTTTTATTGTAAAAAAGAAGTCAAATAAATGCTAAACAAAAGTAAGTCGCATTTTATATTAAATACATCCCGGCAGGATATCGGCTCATCTGAGGTGCGGCGGATACGCGCGAAATTAAAGGTAAACGCAAACGCAGAAAATATAACTTTACTTACAGTGGTGGTGTATTGTTGTCGGCCGATTATCTACGCTATGGGATATAGGCCCTATGGGGTGGGTTGCCATCCGTGGGGTTTTTCTAAGGGAACCTAACCCGTATTTACGCAATGTTCGAAGAAAACCACGGAAAACTTCGAACGGTTAGGCCGACGGTCGCGATTGGGTTCAAACCCAGCACCTACCGTCTACCAGTTTGAGGTCAGAACCTCTCGGCCACTGGTGGGGCACTTTACTTGCGGTGTGGTTAATTAATGCGGCATAAATATGAAATTAAAATATACTTAACAATTTCTGGTGCAAAATCAAATTTTAAAATTTCACGAACGACGAAATTTAAAAACAAAAAATACAATTAACTAACAAAAATAAATAAAAATGAAAGCAAAAGTAAAAACCAAGGCAATTAAAAAAACAAATAAATGTTAAAATAATCTGAACGAAGAAAGTTAAATGAAAATTTTTTAGGCATAAGATAATGAAGGCGTTGAAAAAAGATTTTTAACGAGATTTTTGGACTTTTTAAAGATGTAAAAAATTTCGGGGAAGTTGAAATGTGAAGTGAAAATAGGAGAAAAAATAATACTACAATTAGGAAAGTCAAAACAATGATTGGAATTATGCCCGGTATCCACTGCATGCGCATGCGTACAATTGTGGATACTTTCCTATGTAAAATCGGTTTCCTGACGTATTCCCCACCTCTTCACGAAATTGGAAATATAAGTTTTGAATCACTCTGTGTATTTTAATAATACTATATATACGTGTGTGTGTGTATGTAGATATATATCCTGTCATCTAGATTTCTACTATGTAATTTTCTGATACCACTTAATAGGATTTTCCATTAAGAGCAGCGATATATCGTCTAATCATGCATATATTCCTCATGTTCAATACGTTTTTTTCTATTAAATTCAAATGGTTCCTATTGTAATACAATTAATGGTTTTATATATATACATATACATATACATAGTATATTCTATCCTCTAAAAAAATTAGCGAATTTCATAATACTCAAAATCCATTAGTATGCATTACTTTTACTGCTAAAAGCTATTTATCTCGAGTTTATTTTCCTTTTGGGAATTCCGACCACTCCATGACTTTCAAGAAAACCATTCTTTCCACTCTATAACTAATTAACATTCTTGAAGACGATGAGATATGTTTTATCCCAACTAATTTAAACGAAATTCTCACTAGGAACTGTTAACGAAATTTTACTATTTTAATTTTGGAGGAAAAAAGTTGAAAAATTGTCTCTTCTTACATTAAAACAAAATTTTTCGATTTTTCCGTTGACAATGTAATATTACAGTGACATTATTGCTTGCCCGCAAAGGTTTATAGTTTATTAGAAAATAAAGTTTTGAATGAAAACTGATGTTATGAGAAAGAGCATGCATAGCATAATTTTTAGTTATTAAAAAAAACTCCGTATGTTTTACTTTACATATATAAAAATAATTATTTATACTTGTATTTTCTTTCAAATGTAGTAGAGGGACGAATACCTTTACCACCTGAGCTATTATACTTTAAGAGTGTTTGATACGTTTTAAATCGTTCCCGCACATTATCGCCACCTTGTAACCGTTTTGCTAAAAATGGACTCACCTACAAACATTCATTGTGTAAATTTTGTTCGGATACGTGAGATACTATCTTCAGTACGAAGAGTTATCAATGAAAAAAATAATTAAAAAACAACACGGAAGAAAACATAATAGCAACAAGTTGTTTTTACATTCCGTAGTCAAACGTGCTAACCTTAGCTCAGCGTGATATTCCGATTTAGATGCCGTTTTTGATCCACTTCAGGTTTCGTAAGATTCAAGGATTTTATACCAAAGTTTTTGTAAAATAACATTGCAAGGGTATCGCTGGCTTTTGAGCAACATTAGCGATTTGGTGAATAATAATAATAATAATAATAATAATAATAATAATAATAATAATAATAATACAGTACCCAAATGAAAAAAAAAATTAGCAAAATAGATTCTGCGTGAAACACTGAAAAATCTACTTTTAACCCCTTATTGTAGCATTTTTTTTAAATGTGTTCTAAAACACAGTAATTTTTTATTATTGCTTAAAAAGTAAAATTCTACTAAAAACTACAAGACTTTTAAAAATAAGTGCATTCAAAATGCATAAATATTTCAAACATTCGTTTGCCTTTAAATTGCTATGAGATTTTGACTATAACCAGAGTTGCCAAGTCTCCGGCTTTTTGAATATCAATATTTTAATACAGATTTTTTTTTTGTTAAAAATGGAGCATTTTGGGAGATTTAAGAGAACTAAACTTTCTCTAAGATAATAGTGATGAGCAAAAAACTAGACTTGCCAACTCTGCTACAACCTATAGAAAAAAATGATGATTGTCCAATAATACTTTTCAGTCCGGTGAATGTAAAAATTGAACGTTACATTTCAGCAAGACTTTTCTCGATTTGGTGATTAATACGAGTAATTTTGGTCGCAAGTTTATCGGTGCACAGATAGTGATAAACTGACAACAGAGAAATACTTATTGTGTAATCAATTTTGTGTCTTTGTCTGTTGCTAAACTCAATTTGTTTTGAGTCAGTATATATTTTGATAATAATGTAAATGGCACGGTGGGACTGAAGATGAAAAGTGACACGGGTATAGTGGATGAGAATTTCAACTGTATCCACACGAAAAAAGAGCCAAAATTCAGCTTTTGTAATTTGGTTAATCTGATTGTTAATTTGATCACTAAATGAAGCATTTTGTTTCAATTTGGCGCAATTGCGAGTGGCAAGGAGAACACTGAATATTTACCTTATTAAAAGAGGGGGGGGGGGATCTATGCAGATTTTTTGTGACAAGTACTTTATAAGATTTCTAGTGCAAAAACACCTAAATTTTTTTGAAATGAATGAATCCTATGCTTACTTAAAGCATACCTTTGGATTAAACCTTAAATGCATATTGTATCATTTTCGATACCATAAGTGTTTCCGATTTATTGGGGGTTTTATTCACATATTCCGTATTCTCACCAGAAGTTTAAAAGAGCGATTTTCACTTTACTTAATGACAGACCATTCGTAATTAAATAAATAAAAACTTACTATTTAGATTTTTCTGGTGTGAATTCTGATTCTTTGAATTGCGCATTTTTTGGAACGAGTTCTATCCTATGCATTTAAGGGTTAATATTCAAAGGGTATTTTCTTATTTTTTCTGCTGATAACTTTTTATTTTACAGTATGTAAAACGAACACCAGGGTTACTATTTTGAACTTGTTAAATTTGTTCCATTCAATCGAGGATTAGTACTCGGACACATTTCCCTTGCTAAAATGTTGAAATGGATCAATGACACCTGAATTTACAAATATATTTGGAAAAAGGAAAAAGTTATACTTCACCTACAAAATAAATGGAAAAAAAAGTATATTAATGTTTTTGTGTCATTGTGGCATTAGGGAAAAACAAACCGTTTTTGCATCTGTTGGGGCGCACATGAGGTACATGCAGATTAGAATTGAAGGCTAGGACGTTTTCACCTATATTTCAGAAAAGTAATATCAGCTTTATTTAATTCCTAGAGGGGCGGTGGTATGTGTAGTGAACCACTTCATTTTAATACTCAAAAGCCACATTGGCACTAGAATTTTGGTAAAACATTTTCGGCTTATTAGATGCTTGAGATATAGCTTTTTCTTATTATCAAATAAAACTGATTTCGGATTCCCGTGTAAATCATGAACCCTTTGGGGACGAGCGATACGTATACGTGCTGCAAAAATTCTTAAGACTTCTTATTTATCCCGACCAGTAAAATTTCATTGTAAAATTTACCTTTTTTAAACGGACTATTTTCTCGATTAAAAATGCACACATTTCTGTTTTTAAAAACGGGTGAGAAAACATTCAAAATTTCATAAAAGGCTTCCGTTGCGAAGGGGTTATTTTCAACACTTAAGCATTGAAAGTGAGCTGCGCTGCAAAATGTTAACCACTTAAGCCTTTCCGGCACACTGTGCCCGGTCTGGGATACCTAATTTTAATTCCGAACTTACAAACAGCACCAGTAATATTTTATTAAAATTTTGCTTTTACGATAAAAGCTTAAATTAAGTGTTTCAAAATATCTAAAAAATTCGTTTGTGAATTCCGGTATCAGTCGATAATTTCTCATTTTATTACAGATTTTGCCCGTGCCGGAAAGGGTTAATCGTCGCGCCCCAGACATTCACGGGCTGCAAGCTTCACGGCTTGTTTCAGAGTTGTTTGATTGCTTTATAAAACAGTGTAATTTGTTTAATTCTGATTCCATGTTACTTGTCATTAAATAAGATGAATGGTTTTTTTTTTCAAAAAAGTGGTGGCAATAATGAATTTGAATTTTTATATTGTAATTTAATGCGACCATTAAGCGGTTAATAGAGATGTCTGAAATTTAAATAATACAACAAGTATTGTTATAAAAAACTAGTTAAAAAATCGTAGTTCTTGGCAAAGACGACGCAGTAATTTCTATAACATATATTTCTGAATAATGTATTATCTAAAAAAATGTCGTTTCTTTTATGGTACTCGTAATTCATTAGTATCTATGGAACTTATTTCTATGTGTAATTTTCCTTTTCAGTTTATTACCCCTTCGGGAATCCTTAACATTTTCTAAAATGTACGAAAAACATATTTTATGTTCCATAATTTATTTCCTCTGGAATAAAAATAAAAATAACTATAACTATTTATATTTTGTTACTTAAAAATATTTTTTAAAGGTATGCACATATATTTTCATTGCAAATATCTATATTTACAAGCTTAAGTAGATATATAATAAGTAAAGCATAGCCTTAGGGTAAAATATAGTTTGCTTTAAAATTTTGCGAATTTCTATTTAAAATGACGGTATTATTTTTCTGAAAATATTACTACAAATTTCTAAATAGATATAAAATTAAGAATAAAAATAGAAGTTTTATTTATTGTTAAATTTTAAGTAAGTTAAATATCCATCAAATGTAAGTTATTTTTACCCTTTCTGGCACACTGTGCCCGGTCTGGGATACCTAATTTTAATTCCAAACTTGCAAACGGCACCAATAATATTTTAGCGGAATTTTGCTTTTACCATAAAAGCTTAAATTAGGGGTTTCAAAACACCTAAAAAATTCGTTCAAGAAATCCAGTGTCAGTGAATATTTTCTCATTTTATTAACAGATTTTGCCCGTGCCGGAAAGGGTTAAAAAGTATGTTTTCGTATATTCTACGCTTGCTCTTTTTAATGATAAACATTTAATAATAATAGTAATTATACATACATACATTACAGAGCTTGATTACTAACGGGGGACTCTCTCACCAGTAAAATTTTATTGAAATTTTTCCCTTGATTATACTCTCTATTCATTCGAAATTACTGTCATGAGTAAGCAAGATTTTTTTTTTTTTGCTTATTTTTCCTGGTGGGAGTGTGCCCCGTCGCTAATCAAGCCTTGCATAGATGTATCCATATATAACAGATAAAATTCTATTTTTATTATGAAAAGTTTAATAATTATTTAGATTAAAAATAATACAGAAAATATATGATAGTGATCACAATTTTTAACAATACAAGATTTAAATTATTTCTTATAATTAATTAGGCTTATATCAAAAATATTCTTACAATTTATTTACCTAAATATTGATATAATTTTCTATTTTAAAAATAATATTAATCAAAGAGCATAGTAAAACGAATCCATAATAATCCTGTCTTGAAATTTGTACCGATAACATGTATTAATTAATTTGTCGAAAATTTAGGGTTTAAAATACAGATAAATGCAAGTCTTTGTTTATTGCTTGTAAAATACACCAATACTATTGTTTTCAGTTTCCCCGCGAAAATTGGAAATTCTAATAATTGCTTGTATTAATCAATTTGTCTAAAAGTTGTTGTTTAACATACAGACAGTAGCATAGCTAGCGGGCGGTCCGCCCCGGGTGTCACCCTTTGAGGGGTGACACCCAATCTTTATTTGCAAATATATATAATGTAAAATTCTGGAAAAGAATTCTGAAATATAATGATACTTCTAGCGCATCACGCAACTGAGTTAATTTTCTTTTCTTGAAAAATCTGAAATATTAGACAAAATGGGGTGATTAAATAAGATATACACCAGGAATAGAAACCTACCTATCCAACGAGTGGGTAGCAAAAGGAAACTTTTTAGTATTTTGTATTTAAATTACAATTTTGTATTCATTTCTTCGGATTATCTATAAAATCACATCAGGCATGCAAAAAATATGAAATTTATTTGGAATCATGTAGAATTGTGATTCAAAAAATATCGCGGATTTGCGGGGGGGGGGACACCATTAACATCCGCCCCGGGTGTCACCCATCTTAGCTACGCCATTGCATGCAGATTAATGCAAATCTTTAGTTATTGCTTGTAAAGTACACCAATACCGTTTTTTTCACTTTCCGCATGAAAACTGGAACCTCTAATAATAGCTTGTATTGATTAATTTGTCTAAAAGTTAGTTTTTAAATTACAGAAACAATGTAAGTCTTTGGCTATTGATTGTAAAGTACACCAGCACTATTGTTTTCAGTATTCCAGTTAAAATTGGAAATTCAAATGATTGCTTGCATTAATCAATTTGTCTAAATTTTAGAGTTTAAAATACAGATAAATGCAAGCCTTTGGTTATTGCTTGTAAAGTGCACCAATACTATTTTTTCCGTTTCTGTGTGAAAATTGGAATTTCTAATAACAGCTTGCATTAATTAATTTGTGGAAAAGTTAATGTTTAAATTACAGAAAAATGAATGTCTTTGGTTCTTGTTTAAAAAGTACACCATTACTATTGTTTTCAGTTTCCCAGCGAAAATTGGAGCACCAGATGTCCTGGAAACCACTTATTTCTTACATCATATTTAACAGCAAATAATTCTACCATTAGATATAGCGGAAAATATTAATTTAAAATACTGGTATCCAAAACATTTTCGCAGGACACTTCGCAACTCTAACTTGTACAACTCTGAAAGGCTTTCAAACGACAATCTCTGAGAAAATTTTGTTATACATTTTACAGAATTTTTTAAATAGCTGCACTTTTTAATCACACAAACTATTTTAACGCTTTACTGCATCACGTGCCATATCAGATACATACCTAAAAGTTTGTAATTTTTATTTTGTGCCAAGAATTTGGTCAATATGATCACTGTCCTTGATCAGAAACAATCAAAAGAATGGAATAATTCTTAAAATAATGCAAAATTTATGATAAAATGTCACTAGTGAAAATCATAAATTATGACTGGAGTATGGATGCCCGTACATGGTACGGGCAAATCACATGTATATTTATAACAGCACAATTTACAGTGTGATAAGCGTAAGTACCGTAATTTTCTGCGTATAATCCGACGATCAAACAATCATTTTTCTACCCAGAAATTTTATTAAATAAAACATAACTTTTTAGGTCGCCGTAAATATTTGCCTTCAATTACAAAATGAAATTTCTGGGTCGAAAAAGTATTGTTTGATCCACAGATTTTATGCAAGAAATTACGGTAAAAGGATAAAGGATAAAAGGTAATTGAGATTGTATTTATTGAGTGAATTTATTATAAAAAGAAGGAGCTTTCAAATAAGATTTTTTTTCTGCTGATGGAAACGTTTTAGGGTGGCAATCATTCTTTGCGGAAGCTGTTACAAACGAAACTTCACTATTTCAACGATGTATCAGTTCCTTTCTATTAGCTTTTGCAACCGAAAAGTGACTCGCACTTACACTAGTGTTGTCTGGTGTCGCTCATAAATAGAGACGCCAAATCGTTTGGACACCACTAATATCTTACATTTATTTCACAATCTTTTATCACAGATTGTTTGGTCCTAAGATATCACAGATTAATTGACTGTTAGATAAAATGGTGAAAAATAGTTAATCCCTTCGCGACGGAAGCCTTTTACGGAACTTTAACGTTTTGTCACCAGTTTTTAGCTCACTGGCTATCATAGCCTGAGAGCTTATGTGCCCGTCCGTTCTGCATGTACATTCGTGCGTAAAGCGATAACTCATGATAAAAATATCCCATTCACTTGAAATTTTGTATATAGGTATATCCTGATAAGACGCTTCCCTGATTAGTTTTTGGAGTTCATTCGATATGTATAAGAGGGAGAACGGGGGGATCATGCCCCTCCCCTTAATTGATATAAATGGGTTTTTCATGCAGAAATAATAGTTTTTGTTCAAAATTTACACATAGGATCTTTCTGATGAAGCACTTCCGTGATTGGTATTAGGTGTTCATTGGATAAATATAAACAGGGGAAATGGGGGGGGGGGTCTAATGCCCCTAACCTTAATTTATATAAATGGGTTTTTCATGCAGAATTGTCAGATTTCGTTCAAATCTCCGAATAGTTTTGGAAGTTTAATGGTTAAGTATATAAAAGAGGGGGATAACTCCTCTTAAATTATATAAATGGGTTTTTATTAAGAATTATCCTATTTGCTCTGAATTTTGGATATGGATTTTTTTATGATAAAGCATGTCCTGATCAGTTTAGAGGGTTCAATGATTAAGCATAAAAAGGGGAAAGGGAGGAGCTGTTCCCCCCTCCTTAATTTTTCTGCGAACGGAATTAACCCTTGAAAACATAAGGGTGTAATGTAGAATTAGTATGCGTAGCCTGTGAGCTCATCAGTTTAACTGGGCAATATTCTTTTTTATTAAAATCTGAAATTTGTGTCTTACTAAATACAAGCAAAATGCTCCTATTAACTGAGACAAATTTTACTGGTTGGGATAAACAAGGTTTTTTAAGCCTTTTTGCGGCACGCATACGTGTCGCTCGTCCCAAGGGGTTAAATTTCTGGTTTCCAGAGAATTTGGAGTACCCATTTACACGGAACGCTAATGATCAGCGATAATCACCCCGCGAGTACAAATGGTTAATATTTACATGTTTGTTGTAATCATTTGTACTATTCCTTTTTTTTAAATTCCATTCATTTTTTAATTTTTTAACTGATTTGCTTTCTGAGATTAAATGTGTGAAAAATTACCCTGTAAATAAACTAATAATGTGTGAACTTCATTTGCAATAGGGTTCGGACTACGATAAACGTCAATAACTCCCAAAATTTTCAGAGCAATCGGAGTTTATTTACGAGAGTTAGAGAACGAAAAGACGGACAAACGGACAGAGAAACAGAAATCATAAACACTTTTTAACTTTGTTGGAAAGTGTTAAAAAAACAGTCCGTTATATAAGCCTACCGTAAAACAGAGTAGATGTATCACTGTACGGGATAATCTCTACTACATTATTTTAAACTTTTAAGCATTGCACATTTTCAATTTTTATACCGTCGTAATGGAAAAAAGTACTTTTAAGGGCAATTTGTTCAAAAACTGCATCTCAATTTATTTTAGAGATAATGTAATTTAATGTTTTTTCTGTATATTTTAGAGCTATTTACTTCATGTTGTTTCCGGTGAAGCACTTCATTTCTTTAGAAAATAAAGAAAAATAGTTGTAAAACTGTATTTATATCATTTTGTTACTATTTTTTCATAGCAACCGAAAAAGAATACAATTAAAATACATGCTATTTAGAAAAAATATAAGTGAATAACTTCTGATTAAACATGCGGCTATGAAAAATTACATTTCATTTTAAATATCTACATTATCTACAAACAAATGAAGGTATATGAATCATTAGCCGATTTTTTTTCCTCGAATTTCTTGAATGATGACATATTTTTGCTGGATTTGTGTATTATTTAGCAATAGTTACGTTATACGCATACTATACTGTAGCTGTTGTTAACCAGTTATCTGATTTGCCCGTAAGTCGTACGGGTCAGAAAAAATTGCTTGATCTAGTGTTGCCAGTTGGGCTACTTTTTTTTAATTCAGATTCTTGATTGGCACCGCTTTTATATAATAGTAAAATGCGTCTTATTTAGTGACGGATTAATGATGGCGAAAAGGAAGGGAATTTTACCGTTTCAAAAAAGTGGTGTCAATCAAGAAATCTTAATTTGAAAAAAGCAGCCCTCTGGCAACACTGGCTTGATCCATTACTTAACACTTTCCGGCACAATGTGCCCGGTCCGGGATACCTAATTTTAATTCCTAACTTGCAGACGGCACCAATAATATTTTAATAAAAATTTTTCGTTTACAATGAAAGATTAAATTACGGAATTCTTAATTTCTAAAAAAAGTCTTTTGTAAATTCCGGTGAAAGTCGATAATTGCGCATTTTATTAACAGAATTTTCCCGTGCTAGAAAGAGTTAAAACTTTTTGGTAGCACTAATTTTTTTAAATTTCAATTTCATACTATTCAAGGGCAGAAATGTTTTGACTAAATATTAGAATATTTTAGCTTAACCCTTTCCGGCACACTGTGCCCGGTCTGGGATAGTTAATTTTAATTCCAAACTTACAAACGGCACCAGTAATATTTTACTAAAATTTTGCTTTTACAATAAAAGCTTAAATTAAGGCTTTCAAATATCTAAAAAATCCGTTTCTGATTTCCGGTGTCAGTCGGTAATTTCTTATTTTATTACAGATTTTGCCCGTCCCGGAAAGGGTTAAAAAAGTGGTGTTTATCCCATATTTTCAATTTATTGTAATTTAAAAAGAGCCCGTTAAGGGGTTAAAGTCTAGATCATAAATTCGCAATTCTTAAGCGGATGCGAATTAATCATTTTATATAATATAAAAGCTTGTATTTTAAGACTTAAAATCGAAATATGTTTTGTGCTATCTGTATTTATCTATATGTATATTTTTTCATCACACTAAAATCTGGAAAACAAAATTCCTGCTTTCTTATTTCCGTTTTTTTTTTTCTTTTCCTTTTTTTATCATTAGTAAGTAAAAAAAAAAAAATTTGGTTGAAATATAAATGTGATTTTTTAAAAAAGAAAATTGCATGTCTTGGCTGATTGCTTTTCTTACTTGACATGATGCGTGACAAACTTTTATGTTTGAATAGTGAATGAGTAGAAACATATATCCACGCATTATTATACTTTTTTACAAATATTACAAAAAAGTAATTATCCTTGCTCGTTAAATTACAAATTTTCGTTTAGTATTGTAACAGACCACAATATACACTTTTCCTATTCCAAATAGCTTTATTCCAAAGAAAATGTTTTATGCTATATGTATGTGTATTCGAAATAGAACAATAATCGTTTGTTTCTGGTCTTGAAATGAAAAAATCCACGAACCGGAACTCTATTTCAAAATTATTGATGATAAAAAACTTTTTCGAATTATAGTACATTTATGTCTAACCTCACAAAAATTTAACAATTTAAATTATCAATAAACATACAGCAGGTATATAAGCCAGCATTTATCTGTCTCTTTCCTCAGTTTTGCTTTTTCTAGCTCGCTGAGTTTTGCACTGAAGAAGAATCTCGATAGTAGATTCGAAATAGCTGTTTGCTACCTTTTTAAACATTATTTGTGCATTTATAATAGTTGTTTTTCTATCTTTAAACATTTTTGCACAAATGCTTTATTTGCTACTTTAAAATGCACATACATTTAATGTTAGAATTTAAAAAACTATTAAAAGATTGAATAATATAATCTAAGACAGACTTGAATACATTTTTAAAAAATTATGTAAATAAAATTTATATACAAAAAATTAAGACACTAAAAAACATTTAAAAATACAAGAGTAAACGTTTCGGCAAGCTACACAAAAGACAGTTACAGTTGGTTATTATTTTTTTTTTTCGAAAAAGATAATATTCATTCGGGATAGCATGAGCATCATTCAGAGTTGGCGATCGTAAACAAGTGAACCAACCTTCGAGGAGTAACGGCAGGTTACTAATATACAAATCATTACTATATAGATCTTAATTTCATTTAACCCTTTCCGGAGCAGTGTTGCCGGGTCGGCAACACCTAAAGTTTTCCCTGTTTAGAGACAAAAACTCCGTGAATATTTCAAAAACTACTCTAATGGCTACTTTAAACCTTTCTTATGAGTTCTAGATCGCAGCATTACACAGGTGAAATTCTTCTGTTTTTAAATAATAGGTAAAATATTTTACTCTAACACGTGCTTCAGAGCAATGCTCTTCTCACTTCGCTTATCAATGTTTTACTTATGGGAGGTTACCACTTCGGCAACAGCTGTAAAATTAAAATTGTTTGTGCAATCTTTACAAAATTATAAATGTGTACTCCTCTAGGCCTAAATATATTGCCTAATTTTTCTTTTCTTTAAAATCCAACTTTAAAGAGTAGTGCGCCGGAAAGGGTTAACATGGAATTTTTCCTGGACGCAATTCCAAACGTGCTAAATCCAAGGGTCGCAGCGTCCCTAAAATTTTCACACTTTCCTACCACAATACTAAAACGATAATATTATAGAATTTCATTGTATATGTTGAATGAATCTAAAACGAATATTTTTGATTTAAAAAACTGGTAGAAAAGTACAAAAATTTTAGGGACGCTGCGCCCCCTGTAAATCTCATAATGAAAGTAAAACATTTATTACAAAAATGTCATTTTTCTGATGGTAATTGTCATTGCATGTACAGTCATGGGGGAAAAAAAGCACACACCCCCTATTAATTCCTTAGTCCTTTCTGGCAAGGGCACAATCTGTTAGTAAAGTGAGAAGTTATCGCCTGACACCGGGATTTACAAATGAATTTTTTAGATATTTTGAAGTCCTTAATTTAAACTTTTGTCGTAAAAGCAAAATTTTACTAAAAATATTATTGGTGCTTCTGCATGTTTTGGAATTAAAACTACCGTAATTTCCGGCCTATAATCCGCGGATCAAACAATTCTTTTTCGACCCAGAAATTTTATTTTGTAATCGAAACCAAATATTTTCTGCGATCTAAAAAGATAAATTTTATTTCAAAAACTTTCTAGGTCGAAAAAGAATTGTTTAAACCGCGGATTATAGGCCGGAAATTACGGTAGGTATCCCGTACCGGGCATATTATGCTGGAAAGAGTTAAAAAATTATCGCAAAAACAAAGTTACTATTACCAAACGATTTGAAATAAGGTTTACTTTAAAGTGATGTATATAAAATTTGATTAGGAACTATCTACATACTAAAACAAACCCTAACTTTTTTTTTCGATAGCCAATACCCATTTCTGATAGCATAAATGAACTCTACACCCTTCAATAAGCCTAAAAAGGAAGTTTTATGAAATTCGTATGGTTAGTTTGCGAGGAATTCATTATTTTAAAACGAGCACATTTTAAGGGGTGTATAAAAATTGAAGTTCAGTTCTCAATTGCTGACCAAGGGCTACTCTTGGCTGCCCTGCTTGATCAGGGCATTTTAGATGTCACTCTTTCTTTCTTTCTGACCAGGTCAAATTAACGGTCCCTCAAATTAACGGGTTAGGTACTTGGTATCGGCCGCGTAGAGGCTATAAACCTGTTTTCTTCACTTCGAACGTCATCATATCTGCAGTACTTGCTTCTCGTTTAAGTATACTTTTTTTGTCAGTTATATAACGTTACATCCTGTTGTTTGTACTGCAAATGGCTACTCAAGTTGGTCTCGTAATTAAGAACCTTGATCAGATGACGAGACCTTCACTTGCAAGGACCTCCAGAGGTACAATTCACAGGTAACTTGGAGGACTTTGCACCCACGACGGATTTTACATGCACCAGGCGCCGTTAGCGAACATGACGGAATTTTTGTGACGATCCACTAAGACAAGCACCCTGGTCGCTATTTAGATTAAGTGCTTTATTCGTTCTTTGTGGTTTATTGCTCATTGGGTTAACTATGTGTTTTGTTGCCGCACGCCTAGTACTCATCTTACCAGACGAAATGGGGCTGGATGATTTTGAGACTAAACGGTGGTACTGAACTTAGCTGAGAATGGGAGCAATTTTGAGGGAATTAATAGGAACAGAGAATGGCCGAAAAGTCGAACCGCAGAAGGGAAAATTTTGCTCAGAATAGCAAGGCAAACGAGAGCGTTGCAGAGGAGACAAGATCAGTCCTTTCTACCGTACCCCACCGAGAGAAACTCGCTCCGTGGGCTGTCCCATTACAGCGGATACGGTAGCTCGTGCGGACAGAGTCCTATTGCACCTAATATAGAGGCGAGCTGTGAAAAAAATATATCTAAAGAAAATAAAAAATTATATATATATATATATATATAAAAGAAAAATGAAAAATGAAAAAGAATAAATAAAAAAGATAATATATAAAAAAAATCCCTCCCACATTCCTTTACCGCCGGCCTCAGTCGACTGCAAAAAGGGGGCAGAGGGAAGCCTGAAAGGGAACAGCATTAATTACATAGTTATACAATCTACAGGGACAGACATGTGGTGCCGAAGGCGGCTGAAGCGTTTTACTGTGTCATATTGCACAACTTGCTGGACCGTAGTTGACATGCCTTGAGTATATTTTAGGTGCCACTCACGCAGTCATTTAAGACAGCTGGATTACAGAAAAGCATGACAAATTTCTAAATATCTAGTCATTTCTGTAGCAGACGTCCCCTTAACCAGCTATTTTATTGTTTTTTAAGCATGATTTGAAAACTGCTTGGGAAAGAATTATTAAATTTTGGATTTCCATAAAGCAGGACTGATTAAATCTAAATCCATGAAAAAAATGTAGGTTGGAATCCATAGTTTCTTCAAATATTAATTGTATAATTCATAATTCATATCATAAAATAACAAAAATTGCAAATTCAACGTATTTGTGTTTCGGCATTTTAGTTTTAATGCTACATAAAAAATAAAAACATTAGAAGTATCATTTCAGAAGAGATTAATAAAAATATGTAAATATAATTTAACATTAAAAGCACTACAGTTTGAATGTTTATAATTCAAAAACGTATCATTCAAATGGTTTAAATTTGGTGTATAGATAACGGGTGCACCGAAAATTTGAAATATCTTGTTAAAATTGGGTATTGCCATTGAAAAAAATGAAATTTGCTTTTCGCTTTAATATGTAGATTGTCTTTTATGCAAATTTCATATTCATCATTTATAAGTAGATTCTATTTCCAATCATTCAATATATGCGCGTAGCCAGGGAGGGTGCCCTGGGTGCCCCCCGGGAACCCCCCCCCTCCCCCGCTCGCGCAGATCCAAGATTGATTATTTTAAAAAATCAAAATTTATAAAAGAAAAAAAAATGAAAGCAAAGTTAGTTCAATTAGTTAATCAAAACTAACAGTCTATGTTTTGAAATGTGATAAAAGAAGAGACCCAGAATCTTTTTTTTTATTATTTTTAAGAAAATTATTTTATTCATCTTTTTTAAAACTAGAATATTTTCTAGAATCTGCATTGATCACAGTAAGTCAAAAAGTTGGTTTTATAGTCCCAATTTGATGTCTTTTTAATTTTTTTTTTTTAACGCCGTTCTTTTTCATGCATGTTTTTGCAATTCCATAAAAAATTAGCGTAAATTCTCGACAAGGATAGAAACTATTTATATCTTTGCTTTTGTAATCTGAAGTCTCGATAGGAGAAAAAAAAATGAAAGTAAATACAGATGTGAAACGATAATTCCACCATGTGATTAGCCTGGAGATCGGAGGGGGTGAGGACAGATAAGACGGGCTCAGTCCGAATCCGAAAGCCCGAGTCCCAGCCCGGGCCTGACACGGACTTGGGCTCTATTTTTATGCAAGTCTTCGAGCATGGGCTCATTTTTTCTGAAGCCGGAAAATTTTATTTATTGAGTGTAGAAAAGATTGAAAGAACTTTTTTCAGTTAAAATTGCCTACTTATTCCTTTTCAACTCATTTTAATTCTTCTTTATCAAAATGACCGAGGAACTGAATGCTTGGTTATTTATTTTAGAATTTCATTGCTGTTTCAAATGAAATTTTGAGATAATTACAGATTTATGTCTACGAAATTTCCGGCGACGATGTATTTATAGGGCGCCAATCAAAACAAACACAACAATGAACTTGCTTTTAGTTGGCTTTTCTTTAGCAGAAGATATTTTTTAATGGGATCGTTCATTTATTTATTATTTAGTTATATGACGCCAATGTAATATTTTCTTCTGCTTTTTAGTAGACGAGAATTAGCTGGAGGTTTGCAGTTATTTAATCTTCGATTGTGAACGAATTATACTCGTTTTTCATATGAAAATAACTTTAGTGATTATTATATGTATTTGTCATCATGAACTCTGCATTCTAGGGACGCTGTTTCTTTTGAAGTCACTTTCCTCCGTAAGTAAATATGATTGCCATGTTATTCCGATAGAAAGCAATTGATCAGTGTTTCCTCTTTTTCTATATAAACATCGGACCTTTAAAAACGCAATATCGATTTTGTTTTTAATTTACATTGATTTTCATGTACCTGTCAATCACAGAAGATTGTTATGAGAAAGAAATCGATTCTAAGGAAAGATGTACGCTTTTTACTGAAAATTGAAGAACGTTGTTCGATTCGCCAGCTTACAAATAGTAATTTCTGCAAATTTCATGTATTTATTCATTAAACACAAACATGTCCATCAAATTTATTTGATAAAGGAGGAAAAAATATGAGAATCCTTTTAAATATGAAGTACATTTTTATTTTATACGGATTTTGATAAGACTGGATTTAAATTATCATTTTAAAATTACATCCATGTAAGAATTTTTTTTATGAGGTATCACTTTTGAAACCTATTTTATATACCATACAATTTTGTTTCGTATATTTTTGGTATCGGGCTCGGGCTCTGGTGACAATAAATCTTTCGGGCTCGGAATTAAAATCGTCGGGCTTGGGCGGGCCCAGGTCTTGAAAAACGAGCCCGAACTCATCTCTTGTGAGGAGTTGTACAAATCTGCTGCCTTTGAAAATGAGAAATAATGCTACCCAAAATTCAAATTAATATGAAGGTTGGTTGGTTGGTTCATTTTTTTTTTTTTTTTTTTTTTATGGCTATTTTTTGACATTCGTACGGTATCATGTCATTTTTTTTAAACCGGGAGATTTTATTTATTCATGTGTAGAAAATATTGAAAGAACTCTTTTCCACTTTAAATTGTGTACTACAAGTTATTTTAATGCTACTTTGATCAAAATGACGAGGGAACTAAAGTTGTATTTCTTTATTTTAGTATTTCATTGCTGTTTGAAATGAAAATTTGTGATAATTACAGATGTATGTTTACTGATATCTTTGATGTTTTATCTATGTTTATATACCTGTTTCTCATACATTATATTTAGTTTTAAGCAACTTCTCATCCTTCTTCAAAAATGAAAAATTGCGTTTGTTCCCTTTTTAAAAGAAGTACTACACAATTATATCTTTTGCAAATAAAAACCTGTCTAAAACGGAAAATCGATAGGTTTTATGGGGTTCCGTTTTATTAGGTTTTACTACATAAGATATTGTTTGTACCCAACAGGTTAAAAAATTTGGGCACCCCCCCGTTCAAAAGCCTGGCTACGCCTATGCAATACCAGTAGCTTTCTTGTACAATAATTTGTTGTGGAATCAGTAGGGAATGTTTACTTTCTGTACATAACATCATAAAGTTTCATATTATAGTGTAACAATATTTTAACCCCTTGCGGCGCGGTGGTATATCTATCAAACCAGCTAATTTTAATTCCCAAACGCCACATTGGCACCGTAATTTTTCTAAAGAAATTGCGATTTATTGTATACAGGAAATATAGCTTTTTCTTATTTATAAGTAAAGTTCTTTTCAAATTCAGGTGTCAGTCATTAATTTCAACACTTAAGCAATGACTTTATCCTGCGTCGCCAAGGGTTAAAAGAATTATTTTTATTTCGATAATAAAGAACCAACGAACAGAAGTATAAAAATGCACAAGTAAAAATATATTAATTAAACATTTTAAAATATTGTAATTTTTAAAAGGTTGTCATTTTGAAAATTTCATGTTCCATGATAAACATTTCAGACGATTTTAATTCATGAAAATTTACTTGAACAAGTTTCATGTAGTAGGATATGTAAAATTCCTTTTACAAAACTGTCAGAAAATCCAAGGATTTAAAAGGATAATAGCGTAAATAAACAACTTACGGTGAAAAGTGCTTGAGCGGAAAATTTAACGCAACATTATATAAGAAAATCTCTAAAAGATATAGTACATATATTCACATGTGATACTAAACAAAACAAGATTACTAAAATCTCCAAAGCATCAAACTTTGAAAATTTAATAGATTTTTCATATGCCTAAATTAGTGTAGGATCAAAATATAAAGCGTGAAACTTGTATAGCTGAAATTTGGTGTAATTTTATGAAATCTTCATTTTACAAACTAGAACGTGCAGGCAAAGCTCTGTAAAGATAAATATATAAAGTTTAATTAATTTCCAGGCAAAGCAAATGTCTAATACTGTGAGATTAGGATGTAACTTTGAAAATTTCATTTACAAATGGAGAATAAACATGATTTGGTAAATAACATGCATATTATGAATAAATGATGTATATTTTATTTCAATGACTAAATATATTAAGGATTTTTTTTTAGAAAAATTAAATTGTTGTTACACCGTGATAAATGACATTTTCAAAGCTGAGTTAAATGAATGTTTATTTTTTGTTTCAAATATAACGACACGATGCTTTCAGTCCTGAAATACCAAAAATACTCAAATTACTTTTTAATCGTTAACCCCTTAAAGGCCGGTGGTATGTTTATGAAACCATATAATTTTAATTGCAGAATGTCACATTGGTATCAGAAATTTGACAAAAATATTTTAAATTTATTAATTAGGTATGATTATTAGATTTTCCTTATTTTAAAATAAATCTGTTTACAAATGCCGGTGACAATTATTAACCTCAACATTTTGGCACTGAAATTGCTTTGCCCCGGTAAGGGTTAAATGTTGTAAATTTCACCAGGATATTTGAATTTGTTCTATTATTTCGTTTGTTATGATTTCGAAAGAAACATTCCTTTCAGTAATATTTTATTGTGTGAAATATAAGAAATGCAACAAAATATTATATGATCTTCTTCAGACTTTGAATTAAGGAAATGATTTATTCCTGAAAGAAATACTTCACAGGTGTAATATTTAAGATTTCATCGTAAGGCTTGAAGGAAACTTCATTAATTTTATTGTTTCTAAATATGTATCCTTGTTTTTATTTTATGTTCAGTTAATTTCTATAAATTGACATAAGATTCGGGTTAGCTCTGCTCCAGTTGCACATTCGACATTCTAATGATTTTAATATTTATCTTTTTGTCTTCCCATGGTCTTTCGGTTGTTTTCAATTCCAAATTTTATATCAAATGTTGGATTTTTCATATAAAAATGACAATAGCAACCGTTAGACAAGAAAACGAACATAATCATTTTAAGTTTACTTGGAGCTTAAATTTACACTTTGTTTATGAAATCTACTTTTTATTTGGATTCTCCCCCCCCCCTTCCCCTCTCTTTTTTTTTATGATAATTGCAACATTTGCTAAAAAAGTAAATGAAAGAAACAAAATTTCCGCTATATGATTTAAAATTCTGTACAAGAATCGTTTGCATCAATTGATTTAACACTAGAACCGCGGGAAATTTTACCCAAGTTTTAGAAAAATAATTCACATCAGAATTTTTACTTAAGTCTATTTAACTTATTTATTTTAAAAAAATATTTATGCAGCTTATATGTAAATTATTTTAAGAAGACTTATCTGGTTCGAATCAGCATCTTTTCATTGAGTACGGGTCAAAATGACCCGTCTCCGCGGTTCTAGTGTTAAGGGATCTTTGAAGTTTTAGCACTAGAAGTTTCCTAAGGTATTGTTCGCTATACCTGAAAATGGGGGGGGGGAGTTAAATACATTAATTAAGGCAAATGTTACATTAAAAAAATTCTGGTGAAAGATTTTTGAAAGTCCATGAAGCGTACAAACCCTATAGTATTGTGTTCTTACCAGAGCTGCCAAGTCTCCGGCCTTTTTGATAGCGGTATTTTAATACAGAAAAGGGTCTTTTATTTAATTGAAACATCTAGGCGATTTAAATGAACAGCATTTTCTTTAAGATAATTGTCGTGTGTTAAAAGTCAGAGACTTGGCAAAATTGGTTTTTACGTTAACCCCTTCGCGACGGGAATCTTTTACGAAATTTTTAATGTTTTGTCACCGGTTTTTACCCCTTCGCGACGGCAGCCTTTTACCAAATTTTTAATGTTTTGTAACCGGTTTTTAAAATTTTGTATAGAGAAATAGAGAAAATGCTCCGATTAAATAAGGCAAAGTTTACAGTAAAATTATACTGGTGGGGATAAACAAGTATTCTTAAACCTTTTTGCGACACGTATACGTGTCGCTCGATCCCAAGGAATTAAAAACAGAAATTTGTGCCTTATTAAATCGCGAAAATTCTCCGATTAAATAAGACAAATTTTGCAGTAAAATTTTACTGGTGGTAATAAACACAGATATTTAAGTCATTTTGAGGCTCGCACACGTGTCGTTCGTCCCCAAGGGGTTAATTGAATGTTATGAAGGACATAGTGGTCTGTTCATACTCATTTTTTGAAATAGGGACATACTCAAAAATGATCCCATGATGATTTATTCTTGAATGTGTGCATGTTTTCAGAAACGAGTATATACAGGGGTGCTTTAAATGCAGGTGAAAGCGGTTAGTCTCTCACCACTAAAATTTAAAAGTTTTCTTCGCTGAATGTTTAATAGCATTTTAGCAAAAATTTGCACGAAATATTAGATGAAAAAAAAAAGAAAGAAAGAAATGCACTTACTGATGAGAAACTAACTGCTAGCGCGTAGATTTTTGCACCCCTAAGTATAAAATTAGATATTCCCAAAAATAACCCATGGAAATTTCGATAAAGGCAATATTTTATATGCCAATTTGTTGAACAAACTTTCTTCTATCTTTCCGGTGGTCTAATAATGCCTTCTTTCCAAAGCATTTTTGATTTGGTGAGAAAATACTACCGATGTGATTTTTTCTGTCATTCAAAAGTGTTAATTTTTTTATGAACTGAATTTTTGAGAGAAAGAAACAAATAATTAGACGGAGCAATGTGCAAACAGTAAGAAGGGTGGTTCAGAATTCTTAATCGAATGCAACGAGTTTATTTCTGACATTCAAAGATACAAGTGTTATGGAATCGTCATAATTAAGATAATATCTCGTTTATTTGTTTTTTTCGGGGTGTTTCATGGCTATTAATATCTTCAATTCGTCTAGTTGCCAGTAGTATTTTTCATATTGATAGTCTGGTTAGGTTGAAGTTGGTGGTAGTAGATCCAATTTTGCCCAATAGAGATAAAAACTTACTTCTGTAAAAGATCCGGCTTTAACTCCTTAATCCTTTCCGGCACACTGTGCCTGGTCTGGGATACCTAATTTTAATTTCAAACTTGCAAACGGCACCAGTAATATTTTAGTAAAAGTTTGCTTTTACAATAAAATCCTAAATTAAGGGATTCAAAATATCTAAAATGTTCGTTTCAGAATTCCGGTGTCAGACGATAATTTCTCATTTTATTAACGGATTTTGCCCGTGTCGGAAAGGGTTGACTGATGAGCCCATACGACGATTGGGCAAGACGAATTTGAATAATTCATCATTTAAAGTTTTTTGACACCACTACTTTTATTTTAAATATTTTCATACTATTTAAAGGCGGGAATGTTTAAACAATGTTAAGGATATTTTATTTAAAAAATTGTGGTGTAAAATGAGAAATAGTTAGTGAAATGAGAAATTATCGACTGACACCGGAATTCACAAACGAATTTTTTAGATATTTTAAATTCCTTAATTTAAGCTTTTATTGAAAAGCAAAATTTTACAAAAATATTGGTGCCGTTTACAAGTTTGGAATAAAAAATAGGTATCCCAGACCGGGCACAGTGTGCCGGAAAGTGTTAAGGGATTAGCAACAGGAATGGGGCCTTTCTCTCCACTGGATGATTTGTTTGCGTTTCTCCTTTGTTATAAAATATCCAACTTTCGTCCACGAAGGCCAATCAAATAAAGGTTCATTTTTATGTTGAAAATGCGATCTACAAATTTTCTCGTCAACAGTCTAGGTCAGGTGGGCCACTAACAACTATTTTTATATTCTATTTGCACCAATAATTTTTATAACACGTTTTGTAGTATTTTTGTTTTGCGAATGTTGTCAATGTGTGAGTAAAAGATTTTTATTTTCAGAAAATGATGCCAGTTGCATTAAAAAATAGGGCATGAAATGTAAAAAAAAGCTTTTGGTACAATCTTTTACAGAAAAAAAAGAAAAAAAATATATTGCGTTCGATTCAGATGTTTTGACACATCCTCCTTAATCTTCGGACATTGCTCTATCCCATAGGTTCCCAACGGGGGCGGTACCGCCCCCCAGTGGGCGTTGGAGACTTCTAGGGGGACGGTAGGGAGTATGGAGATAAATGGGGGGGGGCGTTAGGACAATCAAAGGGGGCGGTCATGGCGTACCTACTTATTTAGGAACTAGTGTAATGAAAATAGTTGATCTGCTCTGCATTGCCCGACAAAAACCTTAACATCACTTTTAAATGGAAATCCATAAAGACGAAAATAGATTTGAGGGGGGGAGGGATTTATTTTTCTATTGCCAAAAAATCGCTGTGGAGCACGAAGAGGGGCTAAAATCACGGAGAACAAAATTTTATGCGGGCTAAAAACATTGTAGCTGCAATAATTTCACGAATGTCAAAATATCCCAGCGGAACACGAAAAATCACTATGACTCGCATTAAAAATTGTGGAGTGCAAAATTCGCGATTAATTGGCTGGGTAAAAGTTTTAAACAAAATTATTTTTATATTAACCTATATTTAAAAAAATTCTGAAGTATGATGACACATGCCAGATCAGAGATTTTTAAATGAACCAATGATTTCAGTCAGTTCAAGAAATTTGTTTATTCTTAGCGAAAGTAATAAAAATCATTATATCGATAAATTTGTTCAAAAGTAAATTTATTTAAACTGAAATAGGGCAAAATTTTATATTTCAAAATATCTTAATCGAAGAAGAAATGATGGCAGTACAGTATGGCAGTACATTTGAAATATGGATCTAGGCACTCTCCTACAAACCCATCGTTACTTATATCCTTAATTTGCCATTTTTTTCAAAGGAAGCCATAAAGCCTTCTAGGCTACAAGATCATTTGAATAAATGCGTACTGCTAGAAAAAACAAAGGTATGTCCTATTTCTACTTTTTTCTATCTTTACAAGAAATATTGGATTCGTGGAAATTTTCGAATTCCGGTTTTTGACATATTTATACGTTTTAGGGATCAGAGATTCCAAAAGACATGTTTTTACAAAATATCTAACAGTGGTTATGTGAAACTGTGATGCTCTCTGTCTATCTGTATGTGACATGAATTTTGTGGGCACTCTATCTCAACAACTAATGCATGGAACTCAATAAAATTTTATATTCAGGTGATCTCCGATATAAATTAACGCTGATTAGTTTTTGGTGTAAATCGCTAAACAGGTGCGCTATTATGCTGTCTTTTCCACGATTTCTGCAACAACATTATCTCTAGAACTACTGGACAGATGTTCATCAAACTTCAAAATCTGTAAGCATTGACACAAATGGATGCTGTTTACATTTTGCTGAAAATTTTTCAATAGGTGGCGCTGCTGTGCTGCTTTTTTCACGATTTCTGCAACTGCTCTATCTCAAGAACTAACGCACGGAGTTTCACCAAACATCAGATTCGGTTAGTTCTTGAAAATTGATATTTATACATGAATATACCTAGTTTTTTTTAGATCTTTTCGCAAACGTAGACACAGTTGGGACCTCATATTTGGAGAAAGAAATCGTGAAACTCACACCAAATGAGAACTAAAAGTAAAATTTAGAAATTTATACAAAGAGTTCTAATTTCAAAAGCCAAAACAGCTCTCTAACCTAGATTGTGAGCGAGAGTACATAAAATTTTAATTGCTTTTCTGTCATGGGATTTGGTTGAGAGTGGATTCCGTGCAGCAGCTAATTTACTGTCTAAGAAAAGGAACAAACAACGTTAAGCATGACAATTTGTGAGTGATATTAAAGATATTTTAATTCGACATGAACAAATTGTTAAAACCCTATCAGCCTCAACTATTTCATTATTTTTTTTTTTATTAGTTTTGTGTTTATTTTTCAATTTTAATTTAAACAATTTTTTACTACATTTGATGGTCATTTTAATTAACTTCTATTTATGATTCTTACACAGATAAAATATAGATAATATGCAGCAATATTTTAACATTTTGTATAGTTAACAATTATTAAAGATGAGGGCGTTATTGGTATTATTTTCTTTTGTAAAGAGGGTGGTGTTTTTTTTTCTCTCGAAAATTCTCTTTGCCTAAAAAAGTTAACTGTTTAAAATAATAAAGAAAAAAGTGCCTCGGTAAGTATGTTAGAACCAAATCAAAAACTTTTTGAAAATATGGTTTGGAAATACGACTCCTAGAAATGTAGAATAATTTTCACAGAATAGAATGGCACGAATATTCTTCATTAAAATTTCGCAGTTTTAGAAATTTGCTTGGGTTAATTTTGGATAAAATAACGAAAGAAACTTGTGGTACAACTTAATACATGTTTCAAACTTCAGTAATTTCGATTTGGAGAAATTTTGTCTATGCGGCATACTCAGATTTGAAGGGTTTTCTGCTTAGTTTTGAAAATGTCATTTTTAGAATGTAAATATTTATATTTAATTCATATTCATGAATAAACAACATGCGGTTAAAAATATTTAAAAAGAAAATTTAATGTGACATTATGCAAGTTAATCCCTTAAAACAATACTTTCGTATGCACTCCATACTAAAAGTAAGACTAAAAAAAATTAATTAAGCATGCATCATATACTTTAATAGTGTTTCGTAAGTTAAAATTACGGAAAATTAGGGAAAATTAAACAGAAGGCGCAAAGTGCCTCGAAGCGAAAATTGTATCTTTATTTAATCTTTACAAATTAGAATGCAAGTGTAAAACTGCGAAAAATTAAGTAAAGAAAATGCACAATTAATTTTCGGATAAAGCAGACGCAAAATAATGTGGGTGAAAGATGTAACTTTCAAAATTACACAATTAGGGAACAGATGTAATTTGATAAAAGCATCCTACAAAACAATATGTAATTGGTGTGTAGATTATTTCAGTATCTAAATGAGTTAAAAGAAGTTATAGAAGACTAAAATTTTTTATCATACATTCATATTTTATTAAAATGCATGAATTAACAAATTTTGGTTAAAAGTTCTTCAGCAAAAAATCTAATGAAACTTTATATAGGAAAAAAACCTTAAAGTAAAATTTATGCATGTGCATATTATGATACTAAGTACAGCAAGATTTCTAAATTTACTTCCGTAAAATCCAGTTAATCCACCATTCACGATCAAACGCCTCAGCCCCCTTTATTTTATAAACTAATTTGAAAATTTTTAAAAAAATACCGAGAAAGCGCTCCCTACAAATCTCTCAAAAAACGTAAATGAGAGCAAAAACGAAAATTATATCTAAGAGTCGAAAAAAGTGATCGATGAAAATACGCGAATTTTGTCAGGGGATCGCGAAAAAACTCGACAAATAAAGTCACGTTTGAAGGGAAGGGGGGGGGGTGTTTGGGAAATTGCGACAGTTTGTGACAAGGGAGTGGGAGAGGGTAAGAAGTAATATGACATTTTGATTATTTTGATTTGAAACATTTTGATTAAAACAAAATACGTTAAAAATCAGCTGTTTAAATTTTGAAGTTTTTTATAATTTAAGTATGTTTTGTTTATAAAGAAAAATTATAAAACAAAATATATTAAATTCCATTTCAAATTTCAAATTACTACTGTTTTTCAGTTGTTCTTTCATGTTAATATTTTATTACTATTCTGTATTAATTATGTTTTTCGATACAAACTTTAACCTTATTTCACACAAAATAAGTACATGAATTACTTTTATTGTTATGCTTACAAATGTCGCTAAAACACATACTTAAAGTTTAAAAATAAAGTTTGAAATATGATCTATAACTCAGTGCTTCGTTTCCGAACCGCAAGTAAATGTTAATGTAATATAATTTGACATGTGACAAGAGGAGGCGAGAGGGGGGTAAGGTTGAGTAGCACTTTGTATAGAGCAGTTTAAGACGAGTACTTTAAAAGTTTTGACTTGTGACTTTTCTGCCAAAGGAGAGAGGAGTAAAAATATTTTAAAAAATATGTGACATCTTTTATGGATAGCCCTTAATGAATTTTTTCGTGTGTATCGTAAACCATTCTCTTTTCTTTGCAAAATACTGGTGCTGATGAAACATTTGGAATTTTGAAGAAAGGGCGTAGGGACCGTTCAAGTATTATGTAAGCACTAAAGGGGGAGGGGGGAGTCCAGAGTCTGCTTATTTTTTCTGACAAGGGGGAGGGGGGGTCACGACAATTCTTACGTAAGCATTAAACAACGGAGCAACTGCAGTTCAAATTCAACAAACAAACAAAGTATGATGGGGAAAGAGCGTCCGTTCGAAATTCGCTGTTTATTTTCGATTTTATCCTTTGCTTATCCATCGGTAGTCACGTGACCCGTATCACCCACTCGCCCTTTGTCTTCATTGTTGTCTGTTAAGTTGTGTGCCAAGTCAAGTGCATTGCAAGACTAGAAAAACCCAGGAACCGGTGGGGCTGGGTTCTGTTTCCAGGGTAACTGATCAGTTGACTTTATTTTAGGTAAGTCCGGTATTTTCTTTTCTTCCGTTCAATCAGTCATGGAATTCCGAGAATTTTTGCAGAATTTCTGGAAATTTTTGTCTTTCCACTCCTATTGTCAAATTTCCTTCTTTACAGGTTTTGGAATTTTAGAAAGCAGAAAACTTACTTGGGGTTTTTCTTGTCTCGGATACACAGCAGAGATATTTATTGTTTTAGTTCAGTTGCATAGTAAATTTTTAGTGAAAGAGTATTGCTTTTAGTTGGATAGTGAATTTAGTCGGATTTAATTATGGATACTAACAATGACAATATATTAAAACCATTTTATATACAGTCGAACCTCCATATAACGAAACTCCATACATTGAATTTCTCCATATAACGAATTTTTACTACGAACGGTCCCCTTTTCGCATGATTACATTAAAAACAGACTCTATTTAGCGAAATATCTATCTCCATATAACGAATTTTTTCATAAATTGGTCTTAATTTATTCAGTTTTAAAAAAGCTTCGAAATCATATGGAATCAATTTTCCATCACTTATTTTTGATTTATCGTTCAGTGGAGAGGTTTTTTTTTTTATAAATATTACTGCTCTCCTTATTCTTTAAATCTAACAAGTTCATCCCACCTCCCACACACCTTTCAACATCCTTCTCAAAACACAGTCAATTGAATTGTTACACATATAAGAGAGAAATCAATGAGAGCACATAAGAGAGACCTTCAAATGGAGGAAAATATCAACTACAATTTTTCATTCTTTCCTAAATTTTGAGAATTCTTTTTGAAAGCGTAACAATTGTAATTTTAAAATCAAAACAACAAAAAATTACAGATTTCTTCCTCTGAAATTTATGTAAGTCTTCCTCATTTGATTTTCATTAAGCTTTCAAATAAATGTCTTTTCTCTTTTTTGAAACTGCTTAAATAAGTAAGAAATAAAATGTTAGGTTAATATATACTTTTAAACATTTCAAATTCTTAATTAAAAAGATAAAAAATAATATTTGTTCAAAATTTACACATTAAATACTATTTTTAACATCATACTCTATACATCGAATTTCTCTATATAACGAATTTTTTACTGGAACGATGGATTTCGTTATATAGAGGCTCGACTGTATTTTGATATCACAATCCCTATATGCCTATATAAATTTGTAGGATTAATAATGTAATTGAGTGGTAACTTTTTATAAGTCAAGAAGTATTGATGTATAAGCTGTCATAAAATCTTACGTAAGCAAAGGGGGGGGGGGGGGTCTAGCATTTGCTTATATTTTCTTACAAGGAGGAGGAGGGGGTACAAAATGACTAAAAATGTGCTTACGTAATAATTGAACGGTCCCATAGCCGGATAAGCATTGGAAACATGCCTTTCAATCAAATTTCTTGATTTTTTCCCATGTGTGGCTACTTATCTGACAATGTATTTCCCATATTATCACCTTATAAATATTGATATTTTATGAGATAAAAATGTTTTTTCGATTTTTTTAAAAACTTCATTTTTTCAAAAACTACCGAACCGAATTATATGCTATTGAATTTATATAGATGTCAAAGATGCATATCTGGGAATTTTTGCATAATTTTCTGATTGTAAAAAATGTGTGAAAACGTGATTAAAAAATTTACAAAAATAAAAGTCATATCTTATAGTTGTACGAAAATTACCATTATCTTGTAAAAAAATTCCTCATATGTGCCCGCATATTATATAAAAATTCCAAAATTTTGCGTTGGGAACTTCATATAAATATTTACAAAAATATGAATAAAAATATTTAAAATTCATTTAAAGGCGTTATTTGGGGCGGAGCTACTCATCTTCGACACCTGAAGAATTTTGGAAATATACACTTACAGAATTGCTGTATTTCAAATTTTAATGAACACATGGGCATCATTCTCAACGCTGGCGATAATGTTTCAATTTCAAAATTTGTTGTTGTCGTGGTATACAACAACAGGGAAGAATATTTTTGGTACAGAAACAAAACTACATTCTTCGATATCCAAATGTAACGACAGTGATCAGAAACAAGTTAAATGAAAATGTTTCTCAACAGTTTTTATAAAGACAAATTGTAGTTAGTAGTTACAAGCTTTTTAACCGACCGATACGTCCCATTTAGCATCGTGTTAGATACGCGTACGCACGTTGTTGCTAACTTCCGCGATCACAAATTCACAGTAGTGAATGATCTCTATTTGTTATGATGTCATCAAATAATGATAATTCGAAATAATGATCGCTGTAGAAGCTTTCTTCGAAAAAAAGTCGGTATAGAAAAAACTAAATTTATTTTTATGTAAAAAACAATGTAATACATTATGAAGTGTTAGCTGTTTTCCCCATAAAATGTAACTGTTCGTGAAAGTGAGGCCTAAACCACAGAACACGACTATGTATTTGCATGTAAATTTATAATATATTCACAAAAATTATCTATGTCTTTACAATATTTTAATCTCCTAGCAATTTTTCTACTGTTCTTTTTATTAATATTTATTTATTAAAGAAAAAAAACCATTTTTACTTTATTAAATATTAAACGGTTCAAAATTACATACATATATTTTTCAATATAAGATATCATCCAATGTTATCAGCTTTCTATTTTTTCTTTTAACACAAATTATGTATTTTATATAACAAATATTTATCTTCGAATTAAACAGCCTGCCATAAGGATAAACAAAAATTTCTAGTAGCATATATCTTGAATATAAAATTTTCTATATTACCACATATTCCAGATAATGTGTCAGAACTTTACGAACTCAATGCGTTTTAATTTTAATCATGTAACGTCCTAAAGAGCGTAGCAACTTATTTTTATTATCCTCTGTTAAAAGTGGTGAAAATGTTTGAATAAAAATCATGACCTTACATTTCGATACCGAAAAATGCTGTTGTTTACCAGGCAAAACTATTTTTCTCTATTGTGTTCGAAGCAAAACATCAGTTTTCAATATCGAAATAGTATCGACAGTGTTGGAAATTATAGCTTTTATGCTCAATGAAATCTATAATTTATTAGTTGACACATTCATTGCTGACATTGTACCAAAAAGTCTTCGGATGGCGAAGTTGAATAGCTCCGCCCCAAATAACGCCATTAAATGAATTTTAATAAATTTTATACATATTTTCGTAAATATTTAAATGAAATACCCAATGCAAACGTTTGGAATTTTTATGTAATATGCGGGCACATATGAGGCATTTTTTTACCAGGAAATGGTAATTTTTCGAACAACTGTAAGATATGCTTTTTATATTTGTAAATTTTTTAAACGCCTTTTCCATAAACTTTTTATAATCAGAAAATTATACAAAAATTCGCAGTTATGCGTCTCTGATGTCTATATAAATTCAGTTAATGGCAAGTAATTCGGTGCATTAGTTTTTGAAAAAATGAGATTTTTAAAAAATCGAAAAAATATTTTTATCTCATAAAATATTAATATTTACAATGTGATAATAGGAAAAATACTTTGTCATATTGTTAGGCAAACCTGGGGAAAAATGAAGTAATTTGATTGAAAGGCATGTTTTCAATGCTTATCCGGCTATGTCCTTTACTTTCCTGAGATCAAAGGGAGAGGGGGATCCTTTGCGGCGCATATCACTTTCATTGCTTATCAGTTGAAATTAATCAATGTTACAGGAATTTGAAGACAACTTTATTTGTAAATAAGAAAAAAGCTATATTTTACTTATCTAATAAACCGAAAAATTTTGTAGCCAAAATTCTGGTGTCAATGTGGCATGTGAAAATTAAAATTAAGTGGTTTCATAGGTATACCACTCCTCCTTAAGCGGTTAAAGAAAGAAAAACTGGATGCAGTCCTATGAGAAATATGCGAGTTTTAAGGGCCGGTTTCTCGTAAACTACCATACTAATGATGTTATTGAAATTTGCAATCCATATTTATCATGTTACGATCAAGACATGTGACAGAAAGTTTTTTCTGCGACTATAACATTTTTAATTTTAGAGCAATGGGAATTTTTAAGAAATTTGACATTTTTTAGATTTTTTTGTTTTTTTAAGCTAATTAATTAAAAAAAATGTCTGCCACATATGATCTTATATTTAAACTCTACCGCATTTTTTTAACCCTTTGCGGTGTAGGGCAAATTCATTTCTTAAGAGTTGAAATTAATGACTGATGAAATGATTGAAAATAAATGAAATGTATGAATTTGAAAACAACTTTATTTGTAAATAAGAGAAAAGCTACATTTCGCCCATTCAATAAACAGTAATTTTTTTAAATAAAAATTGCGGTGTCAATCTGGCGTTTGAAAATTAAAATTAAGTGGTTTCATAGATATACCACCTCCCCGCAAGGGTTTAATGAAATCGCTCGAGGACTACTTTAGGAGTTAATGGAGTTTTTAGCTAAAAAGTACAATATTTCGAACTGCTAAAATACTTAGACTCTTCAAACTAGTGTGAAGTTTATGCACAGTTTTATAAAGCAAGCAAATTAAAGAATATATTAACGCTTGGGAAAAAAATCAGTTACATATAATAAATGAGTAAAAAATGTTAGGGTAAAATTAATATAACTCGGAGTGGTTTCCTAATCGTGTACTCCCTTAAGCAGAAAATTTACTGAAACTTTATGCATGGAAAAGCCTTCAAATTTACGGCTGCAATTATTAAATGCTCGCAGCGTTCCTAAAATTCTCACACTTTTCTACTACTATTTTAATAAAATATTCTTTATTCTAAAATCCTATTGTAGATGTTAAAGGAATCTACTGCGCTTATTTTTTATTTAAAATACTCGTAGCAAATTATAAAATGTTTAAATTACTTGAGTCCTGATATTAGGATACTGTGCAAAGCAAGATTCCTAAATTTACTTTATCATCCAGCTTTCATAATTTAATTGTTTTCTCATATGCCTAAATTTGAGTGGGATTAAAATAAAACGAGAGAAGCTTCTGGAGCAGAAAATTGGTGTATAATTAGGTAACTTCTATTCTGTGAACTAGATTTTCCGTGTAAAAGCCCCGAAAGTATAAGTAAACACAAAGTTTAATTAATTTCTGGGTGAAACAGCAGTCAAATACTGTAAGCTCATGATGTAACTCCCAAAGTTACACAACTGAGGAATAGACATAAGTTGTTTAATCTATCATAGGATAACATGCATAATTGATGTAATGTTTATTTCAGTGTTTATATGAGTTAAGCTCTTAACTAATCAATATTAAAAAAAAGAACTTTTTAAAAAATGTCTATTCTTTTTTATATGTTTTGCAGAATTTTTAATCTGCTATCGCCGGTTTTTCAAAACAGAATTTTTTAATTAATTTAAAAGTATTTAAAAAGAAAATTTAATACAACATTATACAAATGTAAACTTAAAATATTGTTTTCGTATAAATATAGAAAATAAAACTAAGATTTATAAAATCAATTAATCATTCGGCTTATATTATTTAACAGTTTTCCATATATCTTAATTAGAGAATAATTAAAATAAAACGCGGAAAATTCCTTGAACAGATATTGTTATTTTATGTAATCTCTACTCTAAAAATTAGAATAAAGTGTAAAATTGCGAAAAATTTAATAAACAAGTAAAGACTTAATTTATTTCAGGAAAAATCAGACGTCATGTAATCTAAGTAAATGATGTAACTCTCAAAATAAGACCAAAGGGAAACAGACATAATTTGATAATCTCTTTTTAGCATAACTTATATAATTGATGAATAGGTAACTTCACTATCTAAAATAATTAAGGGAAGTTTTAAAAGTTTTAAATGCGACACATTTATATTATTTCATATTCAGAAATAAAGAACGTACGATTAAAAGCATTTTTTTAATGTCATATTATACAAGGCAAACTTCAAATAATAATTTCGTATAAACGTAGATATTAAAATTAAGCATTTAGCTTTTATAATTTAATAGTTTCCCATGTATCTGAATGAATGAATAAAAATTAAACACGAAAAGTTTCTTGAACAGATATTGTTATTTTATGTAATCTCTACTCTAAAAATCAGAATAAAGTGTAAAATTGCGAAAAATTTAATAAACAAGTAAAGACTTAATTTATTTCAGGAAAAATCAGACGTCATATAATCTAAGTAAATAATGTAACTCTCAAAATAAGACCAAAGGGAAACAGACATAATTTGATAATCTTCCTTTTAGCATAATTTATATAATTGATGAATAGTTTATTTCAGTATCTAAATGAGTTGAATGAATTTTTTAAAGATTTCAAAACCCATTAGAAATTATTATGACGCACTTATTCGTGAATTAAATTTTTTTATTCATAAGTACCAACGCAGAAAATTAATGAACAAATTAATGAATTAAATTTAGTAAAAAGGAAAATTAGTGATTTTTTAACCCTTTCCGGCACACTGTGCCCGGTCTGGGATAGCTAACTTTAATTCCAAACTTGTAAGTGGCACCAATAATATTTTTGTAAAATTTTGGTTTTACAATAAAAGCTTAAATTAAGGCATTCAAAATATCTGGAAAATTCGTTTCTGAATTCCAGTGGTAGTCGATAATTTCTCATTTTACTAACAGATTTTGCACGTGCCGGAAAGGGTTAATCACTAAACTGATCAATATTTTTTAAGGATAAAACTTTCAAACAGTGTTCTTTTTTTTTCATGTATTTTACAGGATATTTAATCTTTTATCATCGATTTTTCAAAACAGAAAATTTTGCCTAATTTAATCAGAAAAATGCTCTGATTAAATAATACAAAGTTTAAAATGAAGTTTTAATAGTGAGAATAACAAACTATGACTGGAGTATGGATGCGTGATGCGGGGAAATGACGATTCACAAAAACACGTTGTCCGTACTACGTACGGACAAAACAAGGAAGCGGTTAATATCAGGTGAACTGGAAATTTTTTTGTATAATACTTCACGCCTACTTAAAAAAAAAAAATCTTATTTCTTTATTCGCTTTTTTTTTATGTTAAAGTTCCCATGATTTTTGCGTTTCACATTAAGATGAAAACATTGGAAAATTTCTTATTTCAAAATGTGGTGCCAAAGAAAAAATTTGAATTTTAAAAAAGTACGCGTGAAATAACTTTAGACGATGTTAAAAAAATAACGATTCATTTCTATAACAACACTAATCTATTGATTTCTTTCACATGTGTTTCAAGAAATGCTCTCCTTAGAAAAATAGACATCGTTTCCTGGAAACTACGTGATAAAACATATGAAGAGGTGCGTCTGCTGTACCGTCGAAGATACAGTAAACAACCACCAACAATGGCCAATATCAGACTATTTGTGAACGTGGGCTTCTTTCAATTGCATTATGAACGCTCTTGACTATATCCTCAGATGTTGAAGGTCGTAAAAGACCATTTACACTCGCCACGCTATCGGTTCGTCTAAATTTGTTTTCAAGTAGCATGATATTGGCCCTTCTTGATGGCTGTTTTCCGTAGTATTGATGGTACAGCTTACGCACCTCTTTATATGTTTTATCACTCAGTTTTCAGGAAATGGCTATTTTTTTTTCTAAAGTTGACATTTCTTAAAAAACTTGCGAAAAAAATTAGTAGATTAATGCTTTCATAGAAATAGATCCTTACTTTTTGAACATCCTGTCTAATACGACGGAACTTTCCGCTGATTTAATGCATAGAAAACCCTCAAAATAAAATTTACGTTTGCGCATGGAAGGGTTCTATCTTTTCGCATTTTATAGAGTAAATTTTATTGTTCATACAACTATTTTGAAAATAATATTTTTATCATACGTTTCATAACCTACCTTAAATAAAATGATCATGTAGATCACCCATTAAGGCCCCTGCTAGGAACGATAGGAACATCTGATTGTAATATTTCTTAAAATTATAATGCGATCCCTGAGCATGTGATATTAGGTAAAGTCAAATTGCTAAAAATATTTAAGTAATCTTTCATAACTTAACATATTTTTTGTATAACTAATTTAGGGTACAATGAGTATAAAACTGGGACATTTCTTAAACAGAAAATCGATGTAATTTTATATAATCTCTAATCTATGAACAAGAATGCACGTACAGTTCACCGAAAAGATAAGTAAACTTATTGATTAATTAATTTCCGGATAAAGCAAACGTCAAATATTGTGCAAGTATGGTGCAAATCTCAAAGTTATATATATGAAGAGCAGATATAAAGGGATAAAACCCTAGTAGGATTATATTATAATTCATGCATAGTTAATATCAATAACTAAATGAGTTTATGAATTTTTAGACAATTTCAATCATTATTACATATTTATCTTTTATACATATTCGGTAATAAACAATTTTTGGTTAAAAGTATTTACCCAGAATATTTAATGCAACATTTTACAAGATGTACCAAAAATAAGATTTCAAAATTTTTCAAGCTTTCAGCTTTTATGATTTAACCCCTAAATGGTCGCAAAAAGTTACGGAAAATTGCGTATTGCTACCACTTTTTGGAAAAAGAAATATTCACCTTATTTAAATACAGATTAGATGATAAAGAAATAAATTTAACCACACTATTTTGTAAATCTGGTAATAATCAAACAATCTGAATAGAAAATGTAACCCGTTAATACCGTGGGAGGGAGAATTTATAAGGGTTAAAATATATATCAAGTGCCTGAATTAGTGTGGAATTAAAAGAAAAGCGTGAAATTACTTGAATAGAAAATTAGCTTAATTTTATGTTAATTTCTATTCCATAAATTAAAATGAACGTGTGGTTCTCCGAAAAGATAAGTAAACAGAGCCTGTGATTAATTTACAGTTAACCCTTTCCGGCGCAGTGTGCCCACTCCCCCGGGCATACCTAATTTTAATTCCAAACTTACAAATGGTACCAATAATATTTTTGTAAAATTTTTCTTTTGCAATGACAGCTTAACTCTTTAATGTTCATTGGTTTCGCCACGAAGCCACAAAATTTTAATTCCGATACGCAACACTGACACCGGTATTTTTATCTAAAAATATCCCTTTTATTATGTATGTGAAAAATCACGCTTTCTTATTTAGAAATATATTTGTTCTTAATTACCGGTGTCATTCATTTATTTCGACATCTTAGCATCTTTCGTATTTTGTGAATTCCAGTGTCAGTCAATAATTTCTCATTTTACGAACAGAATTTCTTCTGCGCCGGAAAGGGGTAAATCAAACGTGAAATAATGCGAATGAATGATAAAATTCTAAAAATTACACAAATAGGGAAAACGGACTCTTTTTAAATATTCCCAGTAAACGTTACATAATTGGTGCTTTGACTCATATACTTGGTAGTACATATTTTATTACATAAACTAGTCGTTGGGAGCCACCATAATACTTACCCATCATGGATATGCATATGAAAATAAAACATGTAAAAACTATTTGTACAATGCATTGTAATTCCAAAACAAAATTTAAATATTGTTAATATATATAGTAATGCTCTATTAATGGATTGCTGATGTATCAATTTCAACAAATTATATAAAACTCCAAACTACTCAAGTAGTACCGAACTGCGCAAAAGAAACATTCTTATAGCTCCAAAAGTAATAATCATGTTGACAAACAGTTTACTGCGTCGGAATAAGTGTTTTATGTTCAATTCAAATATACCAAATATATATTCAAATATAAATTGAATTGAAATTTGGATGAAATACAGGGTCGAGAAAAATCGAAGAATGGGGAAAACAGGATTACAAATATCTCGGCAACTAAAAATCCGATCGACTTTATTGTTTATGTAAAATGTGTGTTATTTTATTGCCTTTTATGTCCATTCCTTAAAATACAGATTTTCGAAAATTTTTATGTACCTTTCATCAGAACGAATTTTTCGAGAGTCCGTAAAAAATAGTTCCGGATAATCGAGGTTACTGACATTAATTAGGCTTCGTCCCAATCTTACATACTAAGTACATACAAAATTTCAAGTCTCTATCTCAATTTGTTCTTGAGATAGAGCGTTTACAGACACACAGACAGACAGAAAGACTGCATTTTTTTTTCTAAAAATATGTTTTTCGGACTCTCCATTATCTGAAACGTGTAAATCCGTCAAAAAAATTTTCGATTTTCAAAATGATTGCAAGATTTACTCTATACTACGTATGATGGATAAGTAATAAGAGAAATTTTAGAAGGTATCAAACTTTTATTAGATAGTCATATTTTATACATCTTCGTAAAACAACAACTTTCGTTTAATATTCCATCTTCGCTACTGAATGATTTCTAATCGATTATCTTTATCGGTTCTGAGTTTAGATATAGATAGTATTAATTCTGCTATTGAAATAATAAATATACATTTGTTTTTCTCAACCCTTTCCGGTACAGAAAATTCTGTTAAATAAATGTAAAAAAAAATTAAATGGTTGACTGGCATTATAATTTACAAACGAACTTCCTATAAATTAAAAAGCTACTATTTTAAGCCAGAGGTTCTTCACCCTGAGGTGTGCGTAACCTTGTGGGTACATGTCGGTCTGCTGGGTATACGTGAAAATAATATCAGCAATGGCAGAAGTCACGAAAAGGGTTAGTAAAGTCACAAAAATGTTAGAAATGGCAATATAATTTTTATCGATTACTTATATGGTTGTGATAAGAAGATTGCCAAAAGGATAGAAGCATGTTTGTGTTATCTAATTTAATGGAGAGGGGGAGACGTGTTTATGAGAATTAGGGGTATTTCGAAATGAAATGTCTATGGAAAAGGCAAGCATAAGAAAAAAAAAAATTGGGGAAATACTGCTGTAGACTTTTTTGGCCTTTTGGGTTATTTCGGTTATTTGGGTTATTTGGGTTATTTTTTACTTCCTCATCTGTTTCACCTCTACTGGACTACAAAAACAAAATTTTATACAGTTAGATACAGTCGAACCCCATTATAAAGAACTTCAAGGAACCGGAGATTTTGTTCGCTATATCCGAATCGTTAAAATAAGTTAGAGTTCACAAAATGTGTATATTTTTAGCTGCTGTCTTTATATACAACAATGATGTATGAAGAAAAGAACGTCAAATCTACTATGATCATTAATGAATTAAATTGACTAAATTAAGTATGATCAGTGATGTCAAACAATGTTGCCAGATTGGGGACTTTTGCAATTCAGATTATGTTTGACTATCACCACATTTTTTAAATAGTACAATTCCCCTTATTTTTTAGAATTTCTGTTTTTAAGAAGCCGAATATTTCTATTTTCAAAAACCGGTGACAATAAAACAATCTGAGGAGTTTGTTGTCCCCAATCTGACAACAGTGATGTAAGATTCCTTGAAAATTTACGGAAATGTGTGCATATTGTTTAATATAACATTGAAAGTATTGTTAAATATATGAATCAATTACATGGTAAAAACATTCCTAATTTATCATTTAATCGTTTTGACAAAAGTTATACAGTTTTATCCCATTTGTTACTTCATAGCAAAATCACGTGAATAAACTCGATATTAAATTATCTGAGAACTTCTGGAATATTTTACGGTGATTAATTACTCCGACATTCATGTGAGAAAACTTTAAGAAAACAATAAAGTTTCGTTCTCATCAAAAAATTTTCCCGGCGATGAAAATTAATCTAAGATGATAAGATCTATTACATAGTTATCCTCTGATTAACACAACTAAAATAAATTGTCGATAAAGTTTCCTCGACAATGCTAAAATAAGTAAGATGAACTAAGTTAATTTCTTCACTTTCATCGAGGATTATTTTATACTGCAATGTTAATTATTTCTATTTTTCTGAATATTTTGAAATAGTTAGTAAAGACAGACTAGTATAGTTAGTTAAGATTAGTTAATATATTATAATTACAATTTGATACTCTAATTTAACTCAAAAGATACCAATTTTAAATTATTATGTTCAGAATTTTTCATTCAGTTTTTAAAAAGCTGAATATTTCTATTTCAAAAAAGCGACGACAATAAAACTTTGTTGTATCTGGCAAGAGTGATGCCAGATTCCTTGAAAATTCATGGGGATATATGCATATTGTTTTATGTAACATTAAAAGAAATGCTAAATATATGAAATTATACGACAAAAATATTACTAATTTATCAGTTAAGCAATATGACAAAAGATACACAATTTTATCGCGTTGTTACTTCATAGCAAAATTATATTAATAAACTCGATATTAAGTTATCTGAGAACTTCATTTTTGATCGCAAAAATTATAGTTTCTGTAATATTTTACGGTGATTAATTACTCCAACATTCATGTGAGAAAACTTTAAGAAAAGAATAAAGTTTCATTCTCATCAAAAATTATTTTTCATGGTGATGAAAATGAATCTGAGATGATAAGACACAGTTTTCCTAAAAGCAATACAACCAAAATAAATTGTCGATAAAGTTTCCATGATAATGCTGAACTAAGTTAATTTCTTCATTTTCATTAAGAATTATTTTTATACTGAAGTGTTAATTATTTCTATTTTTCTGAATATTTTGAAATAGTTAGTAAAGACATTTAAGACTAGTTAATATGTTGCAATTACAATTTGATGCTGCATATTAGCTCAAAGATATTAGTTTTAAATTATTATGTTCCACACACACACACACACACACACACACACACACACACACAAAAAAAAAAAAAAAAAAAAAAAAAAAAAAAAAAAAAAAAAAAAAATTTTTTTCGATTGATTCATTTTTCAGATTTTTTTTTTCTATTGTCTGTAGCAGGATTGCCATTTTGGTCTCCAATTTTATATCGAAATTTTAAATTCACCCCGTAAATTTTTCAGGAAGCAAAGACTTTGAGAGATTTGAAATAGTAAAGACATTTAAGACTAGTTAATGTGCCATATAACTACAATTTGATGCTGTAATTTAACTCAAAGATATCAGTTATAAATTAATATGTTCTGCCTAAAAAACTATTTTAAGGGAGAGATTTACTTTTTTTTGATTGTTTTTTTTTTTTTTTTTAGTTTTTTCTATTCTTTATAGTCTGTAGCAGAGTTGCTATTTTTGTCTCCAATTTTATTCCGTAATTTTAAAGTCATCCCTTAAATTTTGCAGGAAGAATTTTCCCTTTATGTGATTGCTAATATTCCTTCATTGAATAAACCATGAAACGCTATTTTTAGCACTTTCCAACAAAGTTGAAAAGTGCTTATGCATTCGGTTTGTCTGTCCGTCTGTCCGTCTGGCCGGATGGCCGTCTGTCCGTCTGGCCGGATGGCCGTCTGTCCGTCTGTCCGCGCTCTAACTCCCGTAAATATACTCGGATCGCTGTGAAATTTTTATACGTTATTGAGGTTTACCCTAGCACGAACCCTATTGAAAATGAAGTACCTACCATGATTAGTTTATCTACAGAGAGAATCAAAAGTTTCCCATTACATTACGGCCTATGGGGAAAAATTGTTAATATACTCGGATTGCCATGAAATTTTAGGACGTTATTGACGTTTACCCTAGCACAAGTCCTATTGAAAATGAAGTTGCTACCATGATTAGTTTATCTACAGAGAGAATCAAAAGTTTCCCATTACATTACGGCCTATGGGGAAAAATCGTTAATATACTCGGATGGTCATGAAATTTTAGGACGTTATTGACGTTTACCCTAGTACAAGTCCTATCGAAAATGAAGTTTCTACCATGATTAGTTTATCTACAGGGCGAATCAAAAGTGTCCTATTACATTACGGCCTATGGGGAAAAATCGTTTCAAAGGAATTTCAAAGATGTTATACCCTGTCAAACATATTAATATATGCATTCCATAAAATAGAAGGTGAAAATGTAGCTATTATTCATTTACAGGGCCACACAAAATAATTCCATTAGATAATGGTAAAAGGGGGAATTGTGTATGTATTTTAAATATATTAAGCTTTTTCATGTATAATAAAATTGATATATGTCACTGAAGCTTAATATAAATTATACGCTACTGTCTTCATAATATGAAGTACATAGCATTTACAGGGCCATACAAAAGATTTCAAATAGTATATTCTTTCCGAAGTACCGTATATGTGTCCGATGATGGCTGATGGAGGGATGAAATGCATTTTAATTATGATATTTGCGTTTATATTTTGCTAAATATATGCACATTATATGGTGTGTATAAATGTTATAGTTGATATACAGGGCTACCCAAAAGAGCTCACCAACGTTACTGAATATAAGCGTAAATTATTTAAACGTGGTTCTTAAATAAGTTATGCATTTTTACGCTGAGCTGCATTCAATTTACTGAGAAATGTTTGCAGAATATAGATAAAGGGATATACAGGGCCACGCAAAGAATTCGGTACATGGACGCCTATGAATGATGATTTATGAGAATGTGATTTCAGTTGTTTTAAAAGTGTTTTAGTTTACAATAACTTTTAGCCTAATGTTGACGTTTAATAAAGGTACAATGTAAACTACAAGGCTGAATAAAAGTATTCAAGTATGTTTCCATCTAATAGTATGAATTGCTGAAAAAGAAATTTCAAGCTACTGGGTATTTTCTTACTAAGCTAAATTTTCCCATTATATGAACTGACATATGAAATACAGGGCTATTCTAATGTACTGGAACACATATTTGGGTATATTTGGCTATACACTATTATTTCCCTGAATAACAAAGTTTTGTTAAAGATTACATTAAGTGTTGGAAAGTGCTTCATAATCTATGCTTAACGCATGATTTTTCTTACTTGTTTTATTTCTGGTACGAACTTGGTATTTCAAATTAAAAATGGAGTCCAAAATAGAAACATTTGTCTGTAGATTATACGTGTACAACGAATTGAAAGAAAAATAGTCGCCAGTATCCTCCACTAATGACTATTTTTATATTTTACTGGCACCAACATTTAAAAAAAATCAGTTTTTAGTATATTTTTCTTGGATATGTAATAAAAAATGAGTCTTAAAATTTTTGTTTTGAGAGAATAGTGTGAGATAGAATTAAAAAATCCTAATGTAGAACAGGGCGGCGGCAAACCAGTGTTGCCAGATTGGGGATTTTGTCCCCATTTTGGGGAATTTTGAGCGTTTAGGGGATTTTTTTGGGGACAAGTAATTCATGAGGACATGTTTGGGGACTATGAACTTTTTTGGGGAAAAATTGGGGAATTGTTTTCGCAATTTCAATTTTTGCTTTCAGACATTGGGCAGTACTGGATCAGTCTCGAATTCGATTTTTTTTTTTGGAAAACGAAAATAAAATATAGAAATAATAAATATAAATAATTATTTTCCTGGTCGTGTTCACCGTTTACATGTATTATAGATTTATTACAATCTGCCATGTACTATCTATTCCCCACCTGAATTTTCAGATAAGTAAGGCAGATTTTCCTATCATCGCGGACAGAGACACTAGCATACAAATGCACAACAAAAATAAAGACAAATTTATAACTTCATGTTCAATCATGGTTAATTTGTATTTCATGGAATGCCAATAAAGATATTAGCAATTCCAAGACCTACAATGACATTGCTATGTTTATAATAAACAATTGCTGAATGAATGCAGCAGCCTTTCTGGTTCTTTTTATAAGAAACTTGAATGAAAGCTGTGCGGTCTTAAATGATTTAGACTTTTTTATTACTAAATCTTCTGTACGTGTCCGAAACGTTTGTTTGCTGCGTTTTTTAAAAGATTTAATTAAAGACGTTAAAAGAAGCTTACATTTGTTTAATTATATACAAAATCACAGTAACTGATCCAATATAGATCCTTCGCATTAGATAGGTGCTTCAGTAGGAGTAACAAATATTGAAAATAATGTTTTATAGTTTATGTCAGATGGAAGCAGATAATGACAACATTATCTAAGATTTATTCAAACCCCAACTTATTAGAGATGGTCTAAACTTGAAAAAGTTATCGGTATAAAAAATGTAGATGGAGCTAATGTAATGATAGGTCAGCATCAAGGAACTTGTTGTAAAATTTATCTCTTATTTTTGTCGGTTATCTGTTAATATATACATGAAAAAATTCTGTTAAGTTTAATTTTTTTTAATGGGGGATTTTTTCAAAAAAATGCTTGATTTGGGGAAAAAATTAACCTCTTCAGACCTGGTGTATCCTATAGGATACACATCTTTATAACTTTGTTTTCACATATATAAATACTATTAAAAAAAGAGAAATTAAACTGAATGGAGCCTAAGAGATAGCAGAAATAAAGAAAATAGCAATTTGTCTCTCGTAGTGCTTTTTCAGTGAGTTACATGATATACAAAAATGGCTTGCAGCAGAAATGCACGAAATGTACAAAAAAAAAAGAAAACGTAAAAATTTTTACTGTGTGTTAAGATACCATTTGTAGACTCCATTAGTAATACAAATTATTAAATATATAATTGTTTGATCTTTTTCTATGTGTTTACAATGCAGAAAGTAAAATTTAATTTAAAATAATCTAAAAAAATGTTAAAATGCGTGTTTTACAAGTCCCCATATATCAAAAAAAAAAATTATGTACAAAAAATAAATTTTAATTATTTCGTTGTTCAGTCTTTCTTAGTTATCAATTAATTAATGTAAATCCATAGCTGAAATTAATAAAAGTAGATCAATAAACCCTCGGGTCTAAAGAGGTTAAGTTTAAATCTGTTAAAAAAATTTTATAAAGAAAAATTGAAAAATGAGAACTTGGCTTTTTGAGTAGAAACTGTGTTGGGGACTTTTTCTGAAAAAAACCCTGATTTGGGGAAAATTTCAGAAATTTTGGGGAAATTGGATTTCGACAATCTGGCAACACTGGGCAAAACTTTATGCAGATTGAATTAGCAAGCTGTTGTACATTATGGTAAACGTTTTAATTTACACTGCGAGTATGTTGAGAATTTGCTGTATAATATGCATTTCAAATGTAAGTAATAAAAATTGTTTCTTTTCATTTGTTTTCTTGAAGTCCATAAACGGTGCTTTACTTTAAAAATAATCTTCGTAGATACGGTTTATTTCGGGATTGTTATATTATTTTGGTCATATTACACACACAAGATAAACATAATGATTTGAGGCTGAAAAATATGGCTGATGATCAATCTTATAACCGTGTCCAATTAGTCAGGGAATTTGTTTTAATTTTCTGATATATCTATATTATAAAGGCCAAACGCATCTGTGCGTAACGCATACGTCATTTTGCGCATGGCAACACTTTAAAATATTATATGAATTTCGCTATTGCAATTTTTGCTACTAAATGTTTTTTAAACTTCTTAATGTCGCACATTTTCAATTTTTGCACCATCATGTAGGAAAAAAATGTATTTTTAAATGAAATTTGTTTGAAAGCTGTATCTTAATTTGTTTTTGAAATATTAATTTTTGTGTAGCTTTTAATACCTCTTTTCTAATCGTGGCAACAGGAGTACTCCATTTCTATTTATAGCAAAGGGAAAAAGGGAAAAATTGAGAGCTGTATCTTTGTGTTGCCATTTTCTCATTAAAAGGAAAAAAAATAGAACTTTAAATATCTTCTGTTATGAAACCCGGTGAATTTTGACTTAATTTACAAAATTTGATTTACTCGTAAAAGAATATTAACAGTTTAATATATTTTCAGCTAATAGCATTGAGTCTTCAATGTATTGAATCAATGTATTTGAATCAAAATTAACAAATTTTAATCAATTTTTTTGAAACGTGAATACAAATGTGAAACATACATTTGTATATTTTGATATTGTGAAAATGATGCCGGGTTTAGATTTCACGGGGAAAAAAATTCTATGAGACAAAGTTGAATAAATTTTGCTTTTTATCATTTTGGAATACTAGCATAAAAACCTTAATTGATAACTTTATCATGATAACATATCTTTATTATTTTTTACTGTTTACATATACGATTAAAGTTTAATTTTAACAATTTCTACAACAGCGTTTTATAGAAATAGTAGTTTGTTAATTTGACGATAAATATCGTTTGTTTAAGAGTTAGACGTACCAATATAAAATGCATTTTTTACTATAGCTAATTTTGTAGGTTAATTATAAGTTAATGAAACAGTTCCTTCTTAAACATTTTTTTCGTCAAAATTTGACGGGTTCTACCTTGTTTTATTAAATAATAGAATTAAAAAACATACTTTCGAAGGAAAAAATTGCGCAATGAAGTATTACCGAAAAGCGATTGTTTTATCTATAGCTATATATCTATATTAATATATATATATATCTGTGTGTCTGTGTATGTAAGAAACTGTGATTTATTCCGTTTTTCTCTAAATTATGCTTTTTAATGCATGTTTTAACATTGGTAATGTTATTTTTTAATAAAACATTTATATATTATGCTATAAATACAATTAAAAACGTGATTCTAACAACATTAAATTCAATTTATAAAATCTCTTCGAACTAAGTAATAACTTATCATATAAATAACAGCTAAAGCAAATATTTGCATAGCAAGTATTACTATAGCTGCATAAAATTAATTAAACGTTCTAAAATGTCTCTCGCAAAAATATTACTTTTTATTTCGTAGTGTTTATATTATGATTTTTAATATAGCTACTAATATTCTGAAAAGAATGACTCGATAAACTTAAAAATATCTTATCTTGAGTTATTCCAGTTACTTTAAAATTTTTGTTACAGTGATTTATTTTCTTTATAATCATCTGGAAACATATTCAGAACTATAATTTTTCGTTTACGTCAAAAAATGCTTTCATAATGATAAGTTTGTGTGTCTATGAGAGCATATTATAAATCTTATAGTTTTTCTTCTTTCGGCAATGAATTTAAATTAATAGTTATATCAAGCACAGAATTATTTGTCTTTTCTCAAGAATTTTGTTTTTAATGTAATATTAATAAACAGGAATTACAATACATATAACCTTACGTAAATATGTATTTATACAAAATAACGAAAATAATTGATTTGTAACTGAGTATTAATGTATCGCATAAAACCGTTAAGTACAGAGCTACTAAAGGCGACTATTTTTATATTCTGGTCACACCAGTATTTTTCTAATATAAATTTTCTAATACATATTTTTCTTGCAAATGTTATCAGTCTCTTAAAGATTTCTGTTAAAAAAAAAAAATTGCCATTTAAAATTGAAAAAATAGTCGCTTGTGGCAACCCTGCAAACAATCTGCGTCGAGATTTATAAGAAAAAATCATTAATATTTTACTCTAGAGAAATCACGGTTATCCAGGACATGAGTGGATTTTAATTTTTCACTAATAAATGCACATAATGAAAGCCAACTTATTTAATCGAAGACAATTGTTACAAGTTCTGCGTTTAAGTAAGAAAAAAATTACTTTTTTAAACTAATGACGACAATTGTAAAAAAAAAAAAAAATAAAATAAATCTCAAGCACAAGGGATTTTTTAGGCCCAGCATGAGTACTCCCAAGAAAAAAATATTTAACCACTTTGCGATCAGAGCCTTTTACAAAATTTTTAATTTTTGAATTTTTTTACAAAATTTTTCGTCACCGGTTTTTAAAAACAGAAATTTTATGCTTATTAAATTGAGAAAATGCTCCGATTAAAAAAGGCAAATTTTACAGTAAAATTTCATTGGCGGGAAAAACAACTATTCTTAAGCCTTTTTGCGGCACTTATACGTGTTGCTCGTTCCCAAAGGGTTAAAGGTAACAAAGACAGGTTTTTGCGTTTCAACTAGGGTTGGATTTTTGACGTCGAAAAGTATCAAAAAATGTCGAAAAGTGTCAGAAACTGTTGAAAAGTGTCAAAAACCATATTCTTATTTTTTTTAGCAACCAGTGATATTAAATCAAGCTCAAAATTGATTAAATAGTAATTTATATGTTATATAAATTATTTTTATTTAGTTGTACTACATTTAAGTTGTAATAAAATAAAATAATACTATCATAGTTCAAATTATTTGATAATTGTGATAAGCGCAAAAACATCTTAAACTATTCAAACTACTATTGCAAACATGTTTCAAAGTACTATTTATTAGTATTATAAGTGCAGTTTGTTAAACAAACAAACAAAAAAATAGCGATATGATTTATGCTTTAAAGAAAAAAGCTTGTGTAAAGCTTAAGTGGCAATGATTCATTGAATAAACAATAAATTAGATTTTCAGATTCCAAAGAGGTTTTTTTTTTTTTTTTTTTTTTTTTTTTTTTTTTTTTTTTTAACGTAAACAAATGATATAAATCGCACTTGCAATACAAATGTTCCCTCAGTAATTAAATGAATTAAAATATGAAATTAATACCATTCAACGTTCTTTAAATATTTTACTTACAAGAAGATGGTTTGTTTATTTCAATATTAACACACATATATCCTCATTTGATTATGTTAGTTTCAGTTTAACTATTTAGAACAATCAGTTCATGATAAATTTTATGTTTTATACTTTATAACATAGAGTTGAAAAAATCTCATTTGAAAGCAATGATTCTAAATTATTGGTTATATCATGCTCAGAATTATCGATCTTTTCTCAAGAATTTTTTATCTTATGTTAAAAAAACAGAAAATACAGTACAAATAACCACACGTTTATATGTATTTATACCAAATAATGAAAATGGTTAATTTCTAACTGTGTATTAATATATCACATCATTTTTTTAAATAATATGAGTCGAAGATTTAAAAGAAAAAACATTAACCCATTAGAGTGCCTGAATTATTTTCTTCGTTAAAATTCAAATTTTGCATTTCCCCACCACTTTTAAAACTAGAATAACTTTTATTTAATTTATCGAGGACTTTGTCTCTAGAAAGAAAGTGTTTATCTATCCTCATTTTTACTGGGGTGAAATGCGCTTATTTGAATTTTTTTAAACTGTCCCAAAAATGGGACGCTAGGCACTAATGGGTTAATATATATTTCGGAAAAAGTCTTGCATACCCAGCATATGATTGGTTTTTACCGTTTCCCCAATAAGTACACATAATGATTACCATATTTAATTGAAGGCAATTGTTATAACTTCTGCAATAAAGTAAGATAAAGATTACTTTAATAAATAATGGTACAGATTGTTAAAAAAAAAAGAAAAAAGGCACAATGTATCTTTTAGCACGAGTTCGTTCTGTTAAGTATTTAACCGCTTCCTGATTTGCCCGTACGTCATACGGGTAACGTGTTTTTGCAAATCATGATTTATTATTCTTATATTAAATTTTTATTGTAAATTTTGCATGATTTCATTCGAGCATTTTCCTGATTTAATTAGGCAAAAATGTCTGTTTTGAAAAACCATTGATGAACGATGAAAAATTCTGTTAAAAAAAAAAAAAGTAGGCCTTGTTAAAAGTTTTTTTCCATAATATTAATCAGTTAAGTAGATAAAAGTAAGGTAAACAGGTTTTTGCGTTTCAATGGCTCAACAAAATTATTTTCGTTAATTAGCATTATCCTTACGAATTTGAGAAGCTATGCAAGATTCGCACAGTCCTTGGAATTTCCAAGGACTCTGGCACCACTATTAAAATAAGAAAAATTATATTTGATTTCTAAACTACAACATTCCTAAATCCCACCTTCATTCATAGGTTTTACGATAATTTTCTGCAGTGAAACACTTTGAAAATATTCTTAAAATTTAGTGGTAGAACTGTGCGAACCCTGGTTATGATATGCTAGACAATCCGGGGAACGATGTTTATTATATCTGTCAATATTCTGAAATTATACATAAGTATAGAATATACAGAATAATCTGTCAATATTCTAAATTGTGCCCCACTAGATTCCAAATTATTCTATCAATTTGTATTTCGAATGTTCAAAAAGACGTTCCCAAGCAACTTAATTATCTTGATATTTATGTAGGAAGATATTAGAAAACTGATCATTTTTCGCTCATATCAAAATAATTTTTTTCATAATGATGCAGTTTTACTTGTATGAAAGGATGGAATTTATTTGATAGATTTCCACAGAAATGGTATGGGTAAAAATGAAGAACTATTAAGATGTCAAGAATAAATTTAAAGATGAGAAAAAATTCATTTTCTGTATGCAAATATCGATTAATTCTTCCATTTTTTTTTCTTGTGAGAGTTGTGGTGAATATGTGCCTGAAGCGAGTTTGTATTGTTAATATTATGAAGTTACGATTCTTTGATTAAAACCGCACATGTTCTAAAAGTAGGTATATTGCCGTTCTTCACGCATTTTTAACCACTTAACCGGCGACGGGTATAGAGAAACAGTGCTAACACTGTCGAACAAAGTTGAAAAGCATTTATCCTTTCGGTTTGTCTGTCCGTATAACTCTCGTAAATATACTCGAATTGCCATGAAATTTTTGGAAATTATTGATGTTCACCCAAGCATAAACCCAACTGAAAATGAATCTTCTACCATGATTAGTTTATTTACAGAGGCAGTCAAAAGTTTTCCGTTACATTCTGGCCTATGAGGAAAAATTGTTTCAAATGAATTTTAAAGATGGGACACCTGGTCAAATACATTTAAATTTATATGCATTTACATACTTGAGTAAAATATGCTTTTTGCAAAATATGCAGTGAAAAGAATAAATATTTTTCATTTACAGGACCACACAAAATAATTCCATTACATAATAATAAAGGGGGAATTGTTTGCGAGATATTTTAATTATGGTAAATGATTTTATGTATAATCAAATTGATACACTTCGCTGAGACTTTATACGACTTATTTCAGGAATAATACGAAGTGCATAGCATTTACAGGGACACACAAAAGATTTCAAATAAAATATTCTATCCGAATTATTATATTATGGATGATGGCTGTTGGATAGATGAAATGCATTTATAATGCTTTCCAACAAAGTTCAAAAGTTTCATGCTTTCGGTTTGTCTGTACGTCCATCCGCGCTCCAACTCTCGTAAATATACTCGGATTACCCTGAAATTATTGGACGTTGTTGACGTTTACCGTAGCAAAATCTCAATTGAAAATGAAGTTTCTATCATGATTAGTTTATTTACATGGTTAGTCCAAAGTTTTCCATTACAATACGGCCTTTGTGGGAAAAAACGTTTCAAATGAATTTTAAAGATGTTACACCCTGTCAAACGTATTCATATTTATATGCATCAACGAAGTGCATTAAAATGTGTAAATTTTGTAAAGTATGCCGTGAAAAGAATTGTTATCATTCATTTACAGAACCACACAAAAGAATTCCATTGAATAATAATAAAGCAGGGATTTGTTTGCGACATATTTTTATTATGGTAAACGATTTCATGTATAATCGAATCGATATATGTCGCTGAGACTTAATATGAGTTATTTCATGCATAATACGAAGCATTTACAGGGACACACAAAATATTTCAAATAGTACATTTTATCCGAAGCTCTGTATAATAAGGATGATGGCTGTTGGATGGATGAAATGCATTTTAAATTATAATATGAGCTTTTAAGTTTCACTAAATGCATGCATATTGTATGGTGTGTGTATGAATGCTAATAGTTATTCAATTTAGATATGCAGGGTTACACAAAAGTTCCCGGAAAGCTTACTGAATGTGAGCGTAATTTACTTAAAAGTGTTTTTAAATAAGAATTTTCACGTTGAACTGCATTCAGTTTACTAAGAAATGTTTGTAGAATATAGATAAAATGATATACAGGGTCACACGCAAAGAACTGGATACAGGTTCGTCTTTCGATGATAATTTCTGAAAATTTGATTTAATTAGTTTAAAGTGTATTTTGGTTGAATTAAATTTTAGGAAAATGCTTTCATATATTAAATGTACTAGGTAAACTACAGAGCTGAACAAAAATATTCAACTATGTTTCCATCTATTAGTATAAATTGTTGACAGGAAAATTTCAATCAGTTTGTCATTTTCTTGCAAAACTAAATTTTCCCATTATATAGTCTATGTATCAAACGACAGTTCAAATACAGGACTGTTCAAAAGTATTGGAATACATATTTGGCTATGAGCAGTAATACCTTATTTCCTGTATGGACAGTAATACCTTAAAGTTTTATTAATGATTTCAGGAAGTGTTGGAAAGTGTTTCGAAATCTATATTTAATGCATGATTTTTCTTACTTGTTTCAAAATGATGTTTATTGGCACGCTGTGCCAGTGCACTTGTCAACATTTAACTTTACTTCTCTAAAATATTGGTTAATTTTATATAGGTTAAATATACTTCTGACCAGAAAATTTATTTTACTGAACATTGTACGTATATTATGCACATGCACAGTCAACAGTAATCTCACTATTTTGATATTTTCTTAGCAACTTGCTAAACCAAAGACACGTTTTGAATTTTGTACAGGATATGGGATTTTTAATGTCTAAAACTGACAAAAACGTTATTCAAGTTTCTATTTTAAAAGTTATGATAAATAGTAAATTCAATCTTTCTGTAAAAATAATCTTATACAGTTGTGGATTTAATTTTATGTTTTTGACAGTAATTGTCAAAAATCATCAGAAAAAGGGGTTTTTTAATTGATTGTTAACCTCTTGAGGGGCAATTTATAATATTTCTGTAATACTGAATGCTGATCTGAAAAATGGAAAAATTTATTTAAAAAAAAATTAAGCAACTTCAGATTGTCGCAAAAGTTAAAAATAGAAAATTCCTTTAAAATTTTCTGGTGCCTAATTTAAATTAAGGGGAATAAGATATATCTCATCACATTTTTAAAGGTTAAGATCATGATTGAAATCGAATAAAACCATCGCCCCGTGAAAAACTTATCGACCCTGGTTTCAATGGAAATAGCTTGTCGTTAATTAGTATTATCTTTACAAATTTGTGAAATTACTAGACTATCCGGGGAATAACGTTTATTATATCTGTCAATATTATGACATTACTGTCCCACTAGATTCCAAATTATCTAATCAATTTGTATTCAGGATGGTTAGAAAGACGTTCTCAAGCATTCATTATCTTGATATTTATGTAGAAAAACAGAAAAAATGATCATTTTTCGCTCATAACAAAAAATTTTTGCATAATGATGCAGTTTTAGTTGCTATGAAATGATGTAATTTATATGATGGATTTAAATAGTAATGATATAGATAAAAATGAACTGCTAATAAGATGTCAAGAATAAATTTAGAGCTGAGGAAAATTTGATTTTCTGTATGCAAATATCGATTTATTTTTCCATTTTTAGCACATGGGAATTGTGTAGAATATGTGCCTGAAACGAGTTTGGATATTATAATAGCAGTGTACAATTATTGTAATTGTTTAACGTTTTTCTTGAGAAATAATTACATTTTCTTTCGCAGTGTTTATACTACGATTATTAATATAGCTACAAATAATCCATAAATAATGACTCGATAAAGTAGAAAATAATGCTATCATGATTTATTCCAGTTGCCTAAAAATGTTTCTTATAGTGATTTTTTTTCCTTTATAATCATCTGTAATCATATTCAGAACTATAATTTTTCGTTTACATCAAAGAATGCTTTCAATGTGTGTTCATAAGATCACATAATGAATTTCATGATTTTTTTAATCTAAATTAATAAGTATATCAAACTGAGAATTATTTATCTTTTCTCAAGAATTTTGTTTTAAATGTAATGTTAATAAACTGGAAATACAGTACAAATAACCTTAGGTAAATTTGTATTTATACAAAATAATGAAAATTGTTAATTTCTAACTGCGTATTATTGCATCATATAAATTTATTAAGTAGTACACGTCCAAAAATTGTAAGAAGAAATCATTAATAGTTATGTCGAAAAAAAAAACGTATACTAAGGACATGATTGGTTTTACCTTTTCACCAATAAATACACATAATGATTGAAACCTTATTTAATCGAAGGGAGTTGTTATAAGTTCTGCTATAAAGTAAGATAAAGATTAATTAAAAAAACAATGGAACAAATGTAATAAAACCCAAACGAAATGGATCTTTTTTGTCTAACAAGTATACATATTTAACCCTTTCCGGACGGGAAATTCTGTTAGTATAATGAGAAATTATCGACTGTCACCGGAATTTACAAACGACCCTAATAGCATGCATGTTCATAGTGACGTCACTGTGAGTCACTTTGGTCACATCACATCTGTGACCAAAATACCACCACTCAGTGACGACACATTGTGACTGAGAAGTGACTTTCTTAAAAATCTTTAGAAATTTATAAATATCCTTCAAAACATGTTATTTACTTTAAAAAACATGTTTCTGGGAGTTTAAATATCGTCGCTTTTGTCACAGTTTCGTCACAATGTTAATGTCAAATTAGTCACAAATGACACATTTTTCACAAATTTGTCACATTGTGACCACTTTGTGAAACGTCACAAAAGAGCTCTAAAACGGCCATAACGACTTCACATTTTAGTCACCGTGACTTCCCATCGAAGTCACGTGACGTCACACCGACAATCGATGGTCACAAAGTCACAATGTGACTTTACAACGACGTTGCAGTGACGTCACCATGCTTTACGGGGACTTTTTTTAATTACGAATTCCTTAATTTAATCTTTTATTATAAAAGCAAACTTTTATAAAAATGTTATTGGAACCGTTTAAAAGTTTAGGATTAATATTAGATATCTCGGACTGGGCACAGTGTGCCGGAAAGGATTAGCCACTTCCCTGATTGGCCTGTACTTCATACGGGCAACGTGTTGCTGCCAATCGTGATTTGTCCGTGACACGTACGACCAAATGATTTCAAATCATTATTTATTATTCACACCAGAAAATTTTTATTGTAAATTTTGTATCATTTAAACGGAACCTTTTTCAGATTTAACTAACCAATAATCTCTGTTTAAAAAAACCGGTGATTAAAAAAAGAAAAAAAAAAAGGAATTATTTAAAGTTTTTTCAAAAATATTGATCAGTTAAGTAATTAAAGATAAGATGGACAACTTTTTGCGCTTCAATGGCTTAATAAAATTTATTTTCTTAATTTTGTTAGTATTTTTGTTAATTTATTTATTTTTGTTAGTATTATACTTTGGAATTAGTAAAATTTTTGTACGCTAGACTATACGGGGAATGACGTTTATTATATCTCTCAATATTCTGAAATTAGTGTCCTACTAGATTCCAAATTATCTCATCGGTTCGTATTTCGAATGTTCAGAAAGACGTTCTGAAGCAACTTAATCATCTTCACATATAAGTAGGAAGATATTAGAAAAATTATCATTTTTCGCTCGTAATAAAAAATGTTTGCATAATGATGCAGTTTTATTTGGTATGAAATAATGTAATTTAAATGATAGATTTCCATATTAATGAAATAGATAAATATGAACTGCTAATAAGATGTCTAGAATAAATTTAGAGATGAGGAAAATTTCATTTTCTGTATAAAAATATAATTTAATTCTTTCATTTGTAGGATATAAGAACTGTGCAGAATATGTGCCTGAAACGAGTTTGGATATTACAGTCGCAGCATAAAATGATTGTAATTGTTTACTATTTTTCTTGCGAAATAATTACATTTTCTTTCGTAGTGTTTATACTACGATTATTAATATAGCTACAAATATTACATAAATAATGACTCGATGAAGTTGAGAATATTTTATCATGATTTATTTCAGGTGCTTAAAATTTTTCTTATAGTGATTCATTTTCTTTATAATCATCTGGAAACATGTTCAAAATTATAATTTTCCATTTACGACGAAAAAAAAAATGCTTTCATTATGATGACTATGTGTGTCCATGAGATCATATAATAAATTTCATGTTTTTTTTTTTTTTTTTTTTTTTTTTTTTTTTGGTACTACTAGGTTATCCCGTCGACCAAAAAATTACCGCCAAACTATAAGATTAAATTACATTTTCTTTTGTAATGATTATACTACGATTATTAATATAGCTTCAAATATTACATAAATAATGACTCGATGAAGTTGAGAATATTTTAGTATGATTTATTTCAGGTGCTTAAAATTTTTCTTATAGTGATTCATTTTCTTTATAATCATCTGTAAACATGTTCAAAGTTATAATTTAAAATTATATTTATTCATATAAGATTAAATGCCAATAATGGATTATTGTGAATGTCACATTCAGTGACATTAAATACGATTCACGTGTTTAAAATATCATTGATTTTTATTTCGACTTTTTATTAATATTTTTATTGATATTCTACTAATTATTTGTTTTTTCGTTATTTAAAACAAAAATTATGTCAATATGTATAATTTGGCTATTAGTTTGGCGATTTGTATAAAATGGCGAAATTGCTTTTTTTTTAATCTTCGGCAATGAATCTAAATTAATAGTTGTATCAAGCTGAGAATTTTTTATCTTTTCTCAAGAATTATGTTTTAAATGTAATATTAGATGGAATACACGAAATACAGTAAATACAATACAAATAAGCTTAGGTAACTTTGTATTTATACCAAATAATAAAAATTGTTAATTTCTAACTGTGTATTAAATGTATCACATAAATTTATTAAATAATATACGTCCAAGATTTATAAGAAGAAATTATTAATAGTTATGTCGGAAAAAAAAATCACGCATACCAAGGATATAATTGGTTTTACCTTTTCACCAATAAATACACATAATAATTGCCACCTTATTTAATCGAAGGAAATTGTTATAATTTCTGCTATAAAGTAAGACAAAGATTAGTTTAAGAAAATGGTGGTGATAGTAATTGTAATAAAACACAAGCAGAATTTATGATTTTTTTCAGGTACTTAAAAATTTTTCTTATAGTGATTCATTTTCTTTATAATCATCTGTAAACATGTTCAAAATTATAATTTAAAATTATATTTATTCATATAAGATTAAATGCCAATAATGGATTATTGTGAATGTCACATTCAGTGACATTAAATACGATTCACGTGTTTAAAATATCATTGATTTTTATTTCGACTTTTTATTAATATTTTTATTGATATTCTGCTAATTATTTGTTTTTTCGTTATTTAAAACAAAAATTATGTCAATGTGTATAATTTGGCTATCAGTTTGGCGATTTGTATAATTTGGCGAAATTGGTCGACGGAATAACCTTTTTTTTAATCTTCGGCAATGAATCTAAATTAATAGTTGTATCAAGCTGAGAATTTTTTATCTTTTCTCAAGAATTATGTTTTAAATGTAATATTAGATGGAATACACGAAATACAGTAAATACAATACAAATAAGCTTAGGTAACTTTGTATTTATACCAAATAATAAAAATTGTTAATTTCTAACTGTGTATTAAATATATCACATAAATTTATTAAATAGTACACGTCCAAGATTTATAAAAAGAAATTATTAATAGTTATATCGGAAAAAAAAAATCACGCATACCAAGGATATAATTGATTTTACCTTTTCACCAATAAATACATATAATAATTGCCACATTATTTAATCGAAGGAAATTGTTATAATTTCTGCTATAAAGTAAGAAAAAGATTAGTTTAAGAAAATGGTTGTGATAATTGTAATAAAACACAAGCAGAATTTATATTTTTTGCCAAGTACCAGTACTCTCGGTTAAGCATTTAACCCTTTCCGGCACGGGCAAACTCGGTTAGTAAAGTGAGAAATTGTTGACTGTTAAATGACAAAATGAGGAATTGAGACTGTTACCGGAATTTACAAACAACTTTTTTAAAAATTACGAATTCCGTAATTTGAGCTTTCAATGTAAAAGCAAAATTTTACAAGAATGTTATTGGTGTTGTTTGCAAGTTTGGAGTTAAAATTGTGTATCCTGGACTGATCACAGTGGTTTTTGAAAGGTTTAACCATTTCTCTCATTGATCCGTACGTCATATGGGCACATTTGTTATTGCCTATCGTGATTTGCCCGTGATACGTACGGGAAAAATAATTTCAAATCATTGTTTATTATTCACACCAGAAAATTTTTATTGTAAATTTTGTATCATATAATCTGAAATTATTCACATTTAACCATTTCCGGCTCACTGTGCCCGGTCTGGGATACTTAATTTTAATTCCAAATTTGCAAATGGCACCAATAATATTTTAGTAAAATTTTGCTTTTACAATGAAAGCTTAATTTAAGTAATTCAAAATATCTAAAATATTCCTTAGTGAATTCCGGTGTCAATTGGTAACAGATTTTGCCCGTGCCGGAAAGGGTTAATTAGCCAAAAACCTCTATTTAAAAAAAAATCGGTGATAAAAGATGAAAAATTCTGTACAAAAAACGCAAAAGATAGGCATTATTTGAAGTTCTTTTCTAAAATATTGATCAGTTAAATAATTAAAGATAATATAGACAGGTTTTTGCGTTTCAACGGCTTAATAAAGTTATTTTTCTTAATTTTGTTAGTTGTTTGTTAATAAAGTTATCTTTTGTTAGTATTATCCTTAGGAATTTGCGAAATTATTGTACGCTAGAGTATCCGGGGAATGACGGTTATTATATCTGTCAATATTCTGAAATTACTGTCCCACTAGATTCCAAATTATCTCTTCATTTCGTATTTCGAATGTTCAGAAAGACGTTCTGAAGCAACTTAATTATCTTGATATTTATGTAGGGAGATATTAGAAAAATTATCATTTATCGCTCGTAACAAAAAATGTTTGCATAATGATGCAGTTTTACTTGGTATGAAATGATGTAATTAATTTGATAGATTTCCATAGAAATGATATAGATAAAAAAGAACACCTAATAAGATGTCTAGAATAAATTTAGAGATGAAGGAAGTTTCTTTTCTGTATGCAAATATCGATTAATTCTTCCATTTTTAGCATAAAAGATATATGTAGAATATGTTCCCGAAACTAGTTTTGATATTACAATAGCAGCTTAAAATTATTGTAATTGTGTAACAGTTTTCTTGCGAAATTATTACATTTTCTTTCGTAGAGTTTGTGCTATGATTTTTTATATAGCTACAAATATTTCGGAAATAATGACTCAATAAAGTTTGAATTATCATGATTTATTACAGTAGTTTAAAAAATTTTCTTAAAGTGATTTAATTACTTTATAATCGCCTAGAAACATATTTAGAAGTATAATTTTTCGTTTACTTCAACAAATGCTTTCATAACGATGACTATGTGTGTCTATGATATCATAAATGATTTTTGTTTTTGCTTTCGGCACGGCATTTAACCCTTTAAAGTTCATTGGTTTCGCTACGAAACCACAAAATTTTAATTCTGATATGCAACACTGACACCGGAATTTTTAACTAAAAATATTCATTTTATTATGTATGCGAAAAATCACTTTTTCATATTTTCAAATATATTTGTTCGCCATTACCGGTGTCATTCATTTATTTCAACATCTTAGCAATGAAAAAGCTTTGATCGTTAAAGGGTTAAATTAATAGTTATATAAAGTTCAGAATTGTTGATCATTTCTCAAGAATGTTGTTTTTAGTTAAATCTTAATAAACAGGGAATACAGAGGAAATAATCTTACACATATATCTATTTATACCAAATAAGGAAAATAGTTAATTCCTAACTATGTATTAAAGTATCAGATAAAATTTTCAAGTAATCTAAGTCCAAGATTTATAAGAAGAAATCATTAATTCAGAAGGATTTCAGTATACCCAGGACATGAGTGGTTTTTACTTTTTCACCAATAAATCCACATAATGATAGCCACCGTATTTAATCGAAGACAATTCGTTATCTGAGAATAATAAGGTTTTATCTGCGTTTGTAAAAAAAATGACTTATCCATATAGAAAGGTTCTATTTGTATCGATGTAGGCCTTTTTGCATCAAAATGATATTATCAACAATTTACGTATTATATTACAATCATAATATGATACAAATAGATACAAATAGAACCTTTCTATATGGATAAGTCAATTTTTTCAAGAACACAGATAGAATTCTATTATTCTCAGGTGACGAATAGCCTCAAGTTATGCAATAGAGTAAAATAAAGATTACTTTTTAAAAAATAGTGGTGATAATTGTAAAAAAAATACACAAACACAATGAATCTTTTAGGGCCAGCTGGAGTATTCTCGCTTCCCTGATTTACCCGTACGTCATACGGGCTACGTATTTTTGCTACTCATGAGTTCCCCGCGCTATGTAGAGGCAAATGATCTCAAATCATGATTTGTTATTCTCACCAGTAAATTTTTATGGTAAATTTTGCATCACTTAATCCAAGAATTTTTTTAATTTAATTAGGCATTAATTTCTGTTTTGAAAACCAATGATGAGCGATGAAATATTCTCTAAAAAACGCAAAAAAGTAGGCATTATTGGTAAGTTTTTTTTTTTTTTTTTTTTTTTTTTTTGTGAAAAATATTGATTAGTTAAGTAATTAAAGATAAGATAGACAGATTTTCGCGTTTCAACGTATTAATATAATTATTTTCGTTAATTAGTAATATCCTTACGAATTTGTTAAAATGATGACCCCCTCCTCTCATATATCTAAACTTAGCTGTTAACTAGCAGTGATTTTATGTAGAAGTCTTAAAAATAGGCAAAAGTTTTTGGAGACATATTTTTATTAACGGTATTGGAAGATCACTATCTCCATATAACACAAAAACATTTAAATTAAGATTGATGCTAAAAGAATTAAACATGATTGAAACTTTTAACCCATTCGTGCCCAGCATCTTTTGCGTAAATTTTATTTGGTTGGCACCACTATTTTTAGAAGATATAAGTTTAGTTCATTAATCACGAATATGCATCATTTAAATAAAATAATTATTGCTTTTCTTTTTTTACCGGTGTCAAAAACAGTGCTGAATGCACCTTTTGAAGAGTCCCTAAAAAGGGACGCTAGGCACTAATGGGTTAATTGCACTAACAGCATCTCTATAACACACGATACAACATACCGGCAGTGCTATAATGAATGTATAAGAGAAAAATCAGCTCTGAGAAAACACCGTTCAATCTTCTACTAATATCTTAAAAAGCAAAGAAAGTCATGTATTAAATTTGCATAATTTCAGCTAACTGTCAAAAAACAAAGTTGAAAAAAAATTCTGAAAAACGATTGGCCGAACATCGATCATATAATGACGTTAAACCTATTTAGAGTTCCTTTTTATATTTTTATTGAAATTCATGTAATGACGTCAGATCGTAGTTTTACAAATTACTTTGATTTCTTGATCTGAAAAATAGTACAACTGTTGAAATGCAAATGAAACTGGAAAAAACTAAAAATACGAGATTTTGACAAAAGTTGCAAACTCATTAAAGCATCTGAAATTTATTTTTTACTTTTAAATTTCAAAACCGTTGGTTTTGGGTTTGAGTTCTGCACTAGACTATCCGGGGAATGACGTTTATTATATCTGAAAAATGTTCAGAAAGACCTTAATTAAAGCAACTTAATTATCTTGATATTTATTTTGGAAAATATTAGAAAAATGATCATTTTTTGCTCGTAATATATATATATATATTTATATATATACGTATATATATATATATATATATATATATATATATATATATATATATATATATGAATATATATGTATACACATTCATAATGATGCAGTTTACTTGAATGAAATGATGTAATTTGTTTAATAGATTTCTTTGAAATTACATAGATAAAAATAGAACAGCTAATAAGATGTCTAGAATAAATTTAGGGATGAGGAAAATATCATTTTCTTTATGAAAATATCTATTAATTCTTCCGTTTTTTTGCACATAAGAATTGTGTAGAATATGAGCCTGAAACGAGATTGGATTGCTTAAATTACGAAGTTAGTTATTTTAACATAATCAAACTGACTAGTAAAGTTATCATGCGAATTGGATGTTTCCAACTGAGCGAAAAGTCGCCCAGGCCGAGAATCGAACCCAGATACTTGGCTTACAAGGCCAAAATTTTATCGTTTAAGCTAACTGGGCTACAACCGGCTGACATTTTTCGTTCAGATAACCTTGTTAGTCATATGATCTGGTCTGTTGTTTAGACACCTCGAAAGAATAAACTCTATGTAACAATGGATATGTTGATATAACTATTATTTTTACCCGAACAAACTGATTGGTAAATTTGTCATACGAATGGAATATTTTCAACTGAGCGAAAAAATGCTTTACCGGTAATCGAATAAAGATCCTTGACTTACAAAACCAAGGATTTGTTAACTTTAAGGAATCACATTTGTTAAATTACATCAAATATCGCTCATTCTGATTCATAAAAGTAAAGAATTTTACAATACAAATTTATTTTTTCTTATAAGATGTAAAATTGAAAATTATGTAGGTAGGTACATTTCTCATGAGTTTTATGTTGCAAATTAATAACGAATAATACGACTAGCACACATACAATTTACTTAATATTAACTCATTTGCACTAAAAGGATAAAAATGACTCAATATTTTTTCCTGTTGTTCCACAGTAAAATTAGAAGATAGTCAAAACAAAAAATGAAGAAATAAAGTACAATTTTAATAAGTACAATATAATTGAGCTATTATGCACTTAAACAGTCCTTCTTATGTCTGTTTCTGACCCAGGTTTTTTGCTTGTTCTTGAGATGTTGAACCTGATTCTTAAGGATAGTCTTAATTCAAAATAAGTAACTTTATGACACAAGTTTTAATTGATTTTTGTTCGGAAATACATGGCAGGTGCTGTTATACAGAAATTATGAAGTTAAAAGACGATTTATTTTTTTGTGAACGTAAAAGATCTTTCCAAAAATACCGTCAAAGTTTTGAACTAAATGCCTAGACGAAATTATAAAAATTGGTAGTCATCTCACACAAAATCACTTATAATACAATAAAAAATTATTTATAAAAAAACCCCGGAAAATTCGATTCCAAGCAGCTTCAATAGCCAGCCTTTTTAATATTATTAGGGATGAGAGTGTTCCGCGTTTTTTCATACCAGTATAATATTAGAGAAAATATTGTTCTGTTAAATCGCAGCATTTTTCGATTGACTAAAATAACATTTTCTCTAATATTATACTGGTGGGAAAAAACGCGGAAAATTCTCATGCCTATAATATGTTTTCACATATGAAACTGAGTTAGTAAATGTGTAAGAAAATTTCGGGCTTGTTACGCAGCGCACTTGAGAATCGCCTAATTCCTTTTCGGCACAAACAGATTCTGTTAATAAAATGAGAAATTATCAATTACACCTGATAGAAAAATGCCCAAAGTAAGCCAAAAATCTCAACATGTACGATTCAATCATCTACCAAATATTTATCTGGTATAAGTTGATTGACACAAAGTTCCTTTTTTACAGTAATTAAATGAAATAAAAATTATAACGTTAGAGGTGCTATGTCAGAAATGTTAATCCAAAATGACTCCTCAGCAATCTGGTTATATTAATCCTGCTAAAGTGTTTGGATCTATTTCAATCCAAAAACTATAATTAGAGTTATTAAGGCTCCAACTTTTTGCACACTACTATTATTTTAGAGAAATTGTTGTTATATTAAATCGCTCAAATGTTATAGTTAAATAAAATAACATTTTCAGAATTAAAACAGTGGTAGGAAATTTGGAATCTCTGTAGATTTGAAATAATGTAAATTCGAAATTAACCACTTAATGGTCGTATTAAATTACGGTTTAAAGATTCAAATTCATTATTGCCATCACTTTTTTGAAAAAGAAACATTCATCTTATTTAATGACAAGTAAAATGGTACTAGAATAAAACCAATTGCACTATTTTATAAAATTGGTGGGAATCAAACAATTCTAATTAAAAGCCGTGAAGTTTGCATCCCATGAATGTCTTGGGAGCGACGATTAAGAAGCCCACATGAAGACTAATGTTATACTTAAAATATTACTTCATGGTTAATATTATTTTAGCGTTGTGGAGCTTAGCAATAATTGTTACAATCATATCCACAATGTTGGGCCTTATTTAATCCGGATGGACGGATACAAGACCTGATAAATCCAGAGTGCGTACGGTTTTTTACAATTGACACTACTAGTTTTAAAAAATAATCGTCAACAGATTTTATTGTAAAATTTGGAACAATTCTCTCCGACTAAATAAGGTGATGATTATAATTTATATTAACTGGTGACAATGTAAAAACCATTAATACACTACGCGGTTTTGGAGTGTCAAAATACCCCTCGCCCGTCCTGGTGGGATAAATTTTTTAGCGCATAATTTTACATTCTTTTTACTATTCCCAGTAATTTTTTGAGTAGAAAATATGATTCTGAATACAAGATACCTGTAACGTTCTGTCCACATTTCCATCTATCAACAAAAAATTTGGTGATTTAATGGCCTTTCAGATAATCTAGTTCCGTTACTTTTTCATTAGAACCTTCGCACTAAAACGTCTTTATTGGCTTTACAATAAATCTGGTTCCATTATGTTTCTTCGCACTTTTTTGAAACTTAAATTATCTGTCAATTTTTTACTGTCGCTGTTTTAGATTAAGCTTTAATTTTCAATCTGGTTCCACCCATGGAACTATTAAGATAGAAAAACATACTACATATTCTTAAATTTGTAAAACTTCAATTGTAGTAATTGCTTCTCATAATCACCACCTTAAACTTCCAAAAATAAATTTATATAGAACATATACGTTAATAGACGTTAAATAGGACGTATAGAACGTTACGTATACGTTAATACTATTATTACTATTATAATAAATACTATTATTACTAATACTATTATACGTTAATAATACGTTAAATAGAACGTATAGAACGTATGTACTCATTCAATCATTTCATTAGTACAAAATACTAATCAAAAATAATGGCAAAAAATGCTATTTAATTTTACTGCTTGAAGTTCATTTTGGAGGTAGTAGTTCTGCCACATTGTGACAACCTAGACAACCTCCTTTCAGTCTCTATGAAAAGACTAGCGGCCTTCGCCCGCTATGCTTGTCGGTTTAGACGGACAGGCGGGCATTAAATAATTTAATAGTTTATTAATTATGGGCTTTAAATAGTTTAATTGTTAGTATTAAATAGTTTAATACTATTAAAATGTATACCAAGCAATGTCTCAATATATAAGTATGCAATGGAATACTTTTGTGTGGCCCTGTAAATCAATAGTAAATATTATTTGCACCACAGATTGTACAGAATGTATATTAAAGTATATACTTCATAGATGCATATCAACTTTATTATGTTCGAAAGAGTGTAAGACCATTAATATGCACTTGAACATTTTTCCCTCATTTAGAGTAATGTATCGGAATCTTCTGATTGTCCCTGTAATTGAAGTATGCAACCGAATTTCATAAAATTTCAAATGACTCGACAAAATTATCTAATAATTATATATTTTAAGTTTCAAACGATTCGGTTGGGTAGTTTTTTATTGTTATATGCGGGCAGACGGACGGACCTCCTCAATTACTTCACTCGCGATTACAAGACAATACACTATATATCTCAGCCTCTTTATTCATAACTCTATTGTTCCACCAGTTTTTTGATATGATAATATCTAAAAATTGATTATATTATATCTATCACTGTTCTTAAAATAAAAAATCAATAAAATTCAAATTATCTTAGCATTTTTCGTCCCCATTTCTGAGACACTTTAATGTGATTCATTATCATTTTAGTCATGTGGGAACATATTACGAAAACGATAATTTGTCGCTTACGTCAAAAAATGTTTTCATAATGATGTACTTTAGTTGATGTGATAATGTGATTAATCTGATGGTTTTCCTCAGGGAAATGAAGCTAATATGACTCGTGGATATAGATTTTGAATAACATTTCAAGATTTAAACTACATACGCCCATGTCAGGAATTTTTTTTTTCAGTAATAGCCATGAATATAAGATGTAGTACAATTATGTATATTCCAATATAAGATTTCTGACAACCACTTTAAAAAATGGCATTTAATGTAAACTAAATTAAAAGATAATCCAAAACTGAAAATACAAAAACTGATTGAAGTTTGGTCGAGAAAGCCTGCAATTGATTTATAATATTATATTTTTTTAGCGGTTATATATTTGCTTTTTATAGACATTTAAAAAATACTTTTAAATTATAAAACGAATGTTTTAATATTGCACAGCAAAATTAATCTTATACAACTGAATTTACTTGCTTTTTTTCAGATATAACCCTCAAATCTGTAAAAAAAAAAAAAAAAAAAAAAAAAAAAAAGTGAAACGTTGACAGTTATGCTACATGCATGCAAAAATTTAGTTCAGTTAAAAAATAAATATACATAATAATTGAAAATTCATTTATAGTAACTTACGCTATTAAGGAGAATGGTATCTGAATTGTTTAATGCAGTCCTTATATGAGATATAGTATTTATATACAACGAGTAAATTGTAAGAAAGTAGTTAAATTTAAAAGCACATGATTGAAAATGCGCTTCAAGCAAGCATTACTCAAAAATAGTATTGTAACTGATTTTTTTTTTTTGTGTGTGTGTGTGTGTATTCTATATATAAACGACAAATGCTGTGAATTTCCTATTCTATCGTAATTCTCTTTCAGTTAAATTCAGTAATTTATATCAGTTTTTGTACATTTGAAATAGCGTGATTTCGATCTTTCCCTACATGCCACAACGTAAAGAAATTCTTTTTCGTACCTCTGTAAATGACAGATTAGTCTAACATAATTCATATACAAAACCAAACCTGCCTTGATGATCCTATAAATAACGATTATCAATTTACGTGAAAATGAGAATAAATTTAAGAAAGTTAGAGCGTGGAAAGACTGACAGACTAACCGAATGCACAAACACTTTTCAACTTTGTTAATGATTTTCACGAGCGGCTATTTTTATTATACACAGTCCAGTCACATTAATCTGACCACCTGTCAAAAGCCAGAATATCCACCTTTCGCAGAGCGGACTGCTGCGAGACGTGTAGGAAGAGAGTCAATAAGGTTCCTAAAGGTGTTCACTGGGATATTGAGCCATGCCGACTCTAATGCCGTGGCCAGCTGCGCTAGATTACGGGGTTGAGGATCCATGGCGCGAACAACCCGATCGAGATGGTCCCACAGATTCTCGATTGGGTTTAAGTCAGGTGAGTTTGCTGGCCAGAGGAGGACGGCAAACTCATCCTGGTGCTCTTCGAACCACGCACGTACACTGGCAGCTGTATGGCACTTCGCATTGTCCTGCTGGTAGATGCCATCATCCTGAGGAAAAACAATGCGCATGTAAAGGTGAACATGGTCCGCAAGGACAGATGCGTACTTGTATTGATCCATCGTGCCTTCCACAATGATGAGTGAACCCAGAGAATGCCAGGAAAACATTCCCCAGACCATAATGCTCCCGCCTCCAGCTTGGACCGTTCCGGCAATAGTTGCAGGATGTTTGCTTTCAGAGGTTTCACGCCTTATACGCCAACGTCCATCTGTCCGATGGAGCATAAAGCGCGATTCATCGGAAAACGCTACCTGTCGCCACTCAGTGGATGTCCAGCTGCGGTACTGGCGTGCAAATTCCAGCCTTCGTCGTCGGTGAACAGCAGTCAGCATAGGTGCACGAACCAGGCGTCTGCTTCGGAGGCCCAGATGCAGCAATGTTCGCTGAATAGTAGTTTGGGAGACACTTTTGGTAGCCCCTTGGTTCATTTGGGTGGTCAGTTGCTCAACGGTAGCCCGTCTATCTGCCCGAACGCATCTCCGCAACCGTCGTTCGCCTCTGTCATCTATTGCCCGTGGTGCACCACATTTGCCACGTCGCTGATTTTGGACAGTCCCATTTTGCCATGAACGGTACACTTTTACCACGACGGCACGCGAACAGTTCACAAACTCAGCCGTTTCGGAAATGCTTCCACCCTTGTCCCGAAAGCCAATGATTATGCCCTTTCGGAAGTCGGATAAATCGCTTCGTTTCTGCATTACCCCAACGATTGAAATGTTTTCCGAAGCCCTCACACACCCTTTATATACCCTCAACTGCACTGTGCTGCCACCTGCCTCCTGTGATTGGTTATTTAACGTCGACGTAGAAAGTACGTGGTGGTCACATTAATGTGACTGGACTGTGTATATTCTGTTCGCACCACTATTGTTTTAATAATTTTTTTTAGAATTACGAAATTTGTAATGTTATGTTACCGATTTTAAAGAACAGAAAATTGTTACTTATTAAGTCAGAAAATGCTCTGATTGAATAAGACATTTTTTACAATATAATTTTACAGGTGGGAATAAACAAGGATTCTTGCCTTTTTGTGGCACGTGTACGTTTCGCTCGTCTCCGAAGGTGTTAATAAATTAAAATTCATGCAAATTTAAAGTAATCAAATTTCATTGAAATACACTTAAAATCCAGTTATACAGGAACGTTCAAGCGCATAAAGGGATTTTAGGTTTATCTGCACCAGAAATTTCGCAAATAACTAATCGTTATGTTTGAAAATGAATTGGATAATATTTAAAAAAAAAACTAAATAGGGCTAATATTACTTTATATTAATTCTGACAAGATGTCTTTGAAAGGTCTTGTAGTGTACGAGCCCTGTATAAGATTGGTAAAAATAGCTCATCGGTAAATAATTTAACACGAATAACATAATAATTTTAGTAATGAAGGATAAAAAATTAATTTGACTTTTTCTTCTTTCTCGATTGTTAATTTTTAAATTAACTCGCCTGTTTATGTTAATTGAAATTCATGAATCTTAATTAAACTGTTTTAAAAGTTTCAAATCAAGCTGTAATTTGTATTTTTAAACACAAATAGGGTAACATCCCCAGTAATTGGCACATTAAGAATTTGTCGTTAAACTTACTTCAATTTTCATTACAAAGAAATAAGATATTTACTTGGAAATATTTTTAAATCAAAGAATGCATATCTGTGCATCCATTTTGCCCATTAAAAGCAAAAAAATTTCAAAAAGTATTTTTATAAAAATATATTTATAAAAAGTTGCTGAAATCACCAGTAATTGGCACCTAGAGCACCAATGTATGACACCTTGTGATCCAGTAATTGGCACAAGTTTATATTAAAAAAAAACTTTACATTTTGTATTGGGTTTAATCGCTTTAAATGAATCTACTGTAGATGAAGATGCCACATTTCAGGTTTTTGAGAGTAAGAAATCAGCATATTAGTCTGAAATGTGAAAACTTTAAAACAATACAATATACTTATAATAATACCCAGTAATTGTCATGCTGTCTCCAGTAATTGTCATATGAAGCTTTAATGGATTCCAATTACTGATAATGTTTCATATTTTCAAATAAAAACAAATGATAAACAAAATTAGTCTATAACTTTAAAAGTACTTCGAAAATAAGTGATTTAATGTCAAATTCCTTGCGATTTCCTCGTATTGGAATAGGTGCCAATTACTTTGAACTAGCAAAATTGAAGCACCATTAATTGGCATCTATCATTAATTCAGAAATCCAAATATTTGTATCGAAAATACTTTTACACAATTAAAGTAACCCTTTTAACTGAACAAAACTGTTGTCAGTTAAAATTTAAAATATATTATAAATCAGATAATAATGAATTGAAAAGCATGCCTTCCTTAAGCCAAAGAAGAAGCATTTGCAACAAAAATGGCTAATTTCATACAAGCCATAATTGTTTCTCTTTTCTAGGTACTATTGTCATCTAGTAGCATAAATCAAAGTTATAATCTTTAACGTAAATGAGCATATAATTGGTATATGGTCTTGCATTTTTAAAAGACTGGATATAAATCTTATTTTAGGACATGTTTGTAGGATGTGCCAATCACTGGTGCATGCCAATTACTGGGGATGTTACCCTACATAATAAAAAATAATTTCGTAGTTGTATTATTCTACTATCTATTGGCTTTTTGAGTACGTGGAATATGGATTTATTATAGTTTTTTTTTTCAATGTATGTATAGATTAGTGCAGAAATATCTCGAGATCGATTTACCACATTATTATCTACAATCTTTATTATTTTAACCCATTGCACTCGTATGTCCAGTCTGATTGAACATCATATTATTTTGCAAAATTTGTTTTGGCACTAGTGATAAACGAAAATAAAATTTTCCTTATTTAATCAGAGAATTTCTGATACTGTATATTTAAATACAACTTCTTTTAAAAAAGTGGTGGCATCCAAATAACAACTGTGAAAAAAATGATCGAGTTGAAAGGATTAAATACATCAAATAAACGTTTACACACTGTTTAAGAAAATCTGGAAAAAAAAATGTGTAATATAAGTCTATACCTTCATTCAAGCATCGATAATAAAACTAATGCAAAAGAAAAGTGTATGACATTATTTTATGAGCTTAGTATCACATTAAATTAACTAGAAAGAGTTACTAATTAGAGTACAAACTGATGATAGTATAAGTTCAGATAAACGGAAATTTAAAAACAGATTTACAACATTTTATATCAGATTTAACGCTTGCCTGATTTGCCCGTACATCATACTGGCAATATGTTGTTGTTAATCACGATTTGCCCGTACCACGTGCGGACATCCATATTCTAATCGGATTTTATTATTCTCACCACTAAATTTTTACTTTAAATTTTGCCTTAATTTAATCCGAGCATTTTCCTGAGTAGGTTAAGCAAAGATTTCTGTTTTGAAATACCGGTGATAAAACATTAAAAATTCCGTAAAAGACATGAAAAAAAATAGGCATTATTAAAGTTTTTTCAAAAATATTGATTAGTTAAGTGGTTAATTTTAAAATTTATGTTAATTAATATAAAAGTTCAGGGGTCGCAACATCCCTAAAATTTTTACACTTTCCTACCACAATTTTAAAACGACAATATTTATTGTAGAATTTCGTTGTAGATCTTACAAGAATCTGACATGAAGATTTTTGATTTAAAATCCTGGTAGAAAAGTGCGAAAATTTTAGGGACGCTGCTACCCCTGAAAGTTTTCTGGACATATATCCGTTTAAAAAAACAAAATCAATGCGTCTAATCCTGGGTTAGCCAATTCTAAGTAGCACTATTTTTTTTTCTTTTTTTTTAAGAAATAGCCGACTTTTTGAATCGCAGGGATTCGATGGTTAGATAAGAATGTATCAGATACCATCCGATATCTGAGAGCTGTTTTCACATTCTGAAAACATAAGAAATATTTTGTATTTTTGGGTTATAGTCCAAGAGCCGACAGCTCAAAAACCTATGTTATCCAGCACAAGAAAAAACCTTTATCTTATCAGGATTATCACAATTGAACCACTAAAATTTAACAGCTTATTCAAAGTATTTCACTGTAGAGCATCATTGAGAAATTTGACAAATAAGGGGCTGATCGAAAATTATTTTCTTAAAAATTAAATATTAATATTCTTGAACACTAGGTGAACCCCTAGTGGTATTGATTTTTGGCTTACGCACCACTTCACTTCCAACAGACATGGATCGTTAGATTCCTTTATTACTACTATCCCGTTTTTTTTTTTTTTTTTTTTTTTTTTTTTTTTTTTTTTTGTGTCTGTGTGTGTGTGTGTGTGTGTGTGTGTACTCGATAACATACGTTTTTGTGCTGAAGGTTCTTGTACTTTTAGCTTCCGCAGTGAAGTGAAACCAACGCATTTTTCTGCTCCAGTCAGAAAAGTCTGAGTTAGTAATTTACAGTAAATGTTCAATATTTAAAAAAAACGTTCTTTTTTTTTTCTTTTACAGTGTTAAAAGACACCACAGGCATTAATGAAACATTTTCTCGAAATGAATAATAACAAGTAAGAAAAATCATGCGTTAAGCATAGATTATGAAACACTTGCCAACGCTTTCTGAAATCTTTAACAAATCTTTGTCATTTAGGGAAATAAGATGCTACTGTACATAGCCAAATATGTATTGAAGTACTTTTGAACAGACCTATATTTGATCCGTCGGTTGATATACATACACAATATAATGGGGAAATTTAATTTAGCAAGGAAATGCCTAACAGGCTGAAATTTCTCTTGCAGCACTTTATTCTAATAGATGGAAAATACTTCAATACTTTTGTTCAGCCCTGTAATTTATCCGGTATCTTTACTACACGCCAGTATTTTGTTAAAATTTAGTTCAAACATCACACATTCTTAGAGCTACTTAAATCACATTTCCAGAAATTATTACATATGGATGACCATGTTGCTAATTCTTTGCTTGACCCTGTATATCATTTTATCTATATTCTACAAACATTTCTTAGTAAACTGAAAGTAGTTCAACGTAAAAATGCATAACTACCACCTTTAAGTTAATTACTCGCATATTCAGTAACCTTTATGTGCTCTTTTGTGTAACCCTGTATATCAACTATAACATTTATATACACCATATAATTTCCCGACATTTTGTAAAACTTAAAAGCGCATATCATACTTGAAAATGCATTTCAACCATCCATCAGCTATCACCGATAACACACAGTATTTCGAATAAAAATATAAGGTTTGAAATATTTTGTGCGTCCCTGTAAAAGCTATGCACTTCATATTATGCGTAAAATGTTAAATCACAGCGGTGTATATCAATTTTATGATACGTGAACCGTTTAACATTATTAAAATATGTCGCAAACAATTCCCTCCTTTATTATTGTATAATGGAATTCTCCTGTAAATGAAATACAACTATTATTTTGACAGCTTATTTTACAGAATGTTTATTTTAGTGCACTTCGTAAATTTGAATAAGTTTAACAGGGTGTAACACCTTTAAAATTCATTTGAAACGATTTTTTCCCATTGGCCGTAATGTATCGGAAAACTTTTGATTATCCCTGTAAATAAACTAATCATAGTACAAACTTCATTTTCAATAGGGTTCGTGGTAGGATAAACATCAATAACATATAAAAATTTCAGAGCAATCCGGTTATATTTACCGGAGTTAGAGTGCGGAGAGACGGCCAGACGGACAGACAAACCGAATGCATAAACACTTTTCAACTTTGTTGGAAAGTGTTAATTAAAAAAACAAATATGCAGAGCAGATTTTAAAAATATCCTTTCAAATTGCTAAACTATAAGTACTGAAATTATTAAAAACAAGTTGGAAATTGCACGTGAAGCGTAGCAAATGAGGTGCGTTCGTACGATAATAAAGTTTTGAAAATATTCAAATCTTGCTGTGATAGTAGACAGTAGTTCGGATACAGTATAGTGGTCAAAATCTGTTTTGTGTTCCTGTAAATATACAGGAAATAACTTTTATTACACCTCAGCAACGTATATCATAAAATGTGAAATAGTTTAATATAATTAAAACAAGCCCCAAACAGTGTTTTCCCGCATAGCATTATCTAGTGGAATACTTTTGTATGGACCTGTAATTTAATAATAAATACTCTTTGCATCACAGATTGTACAGAATCTATAATTTAGGATATATATATATACTTCAACGGTTCATGTCAATTCTATTATATGCAAAATAGTTTAACATCATTAAATGTACTTGAAACTATTTTTTCCGATTGATCGTATTGTAATGGAATACTCTTGATTGTCACTCTAATTAAACTATACATCCGATTTTAATAAAATTTAATATTACGCAACAAAATTACGGTAAAATTATATATATTAAATAGCATGCGATTTGATTAAACAGTTTTTGCTTTTTTATGCCCGGGCAGACAAACGAACTGATAGACTAAACGACGTATATAGGTGCTACCTATTTATATAATTACGGACTGAACAAAAATTATTCACGTCTTCATGTAACAGTACACAATATTTTGGATACAGTATAGCAGAAAAAATCTTTTGTGTGTCCCTGTAAATACTATATTCTTTCTTTTATACAGGAAATAACTTGCAGTATTCCTCAGCAATGTATCAATCTCATAAAATGTTAAATGGAACACAATTGAAACGCGCACCAATGTTCTCCCTAAACCATTATGTAATGGAGTACTTTTGTGTGGCCTTGTAAATCAAAAACATTTGTTCTTTGCACCACAAATTGAACAAAATGTATATTATAATATGTACTTCATAGATGCATATCAATCCGATTTCATAAAATCTGAAATGACTCAACAAATTTATGTAATAATTATGTATTTTAAATTTCAAACTATTGAAATGCATTTGAAACTTTTTTCTCCATTGGCTGTAATATAACGGAATACTTTTAATTGTCCCTGTAATTGATCTATGCATCCGATTTTTTATGAAATTTGAAATGACTCGAAAAATGATATAATAATTATATATTTTAAATTTCAAACAATTAAAATGCATTTGAAACTATTTTCCCCATTGACCGTAATGTAATGGAATACGTTTAATTGTCCCTGTAATTGATCTATGCATCCGATTTTCATAAAATTTTAAATGACATGACAAAATTATATAATTATTATATATTTCGGTTGGGTAGTTTTCTTCGTTGTTATATGTGGACGGACAGACGGATGGATTGAACGATAACAATAGGTGCTACGTATTTACATAATTACGAACGCATCTAAAAAGGTTAAAAAACGTTAGTTGACTATATCGCAAAAACTCATAATGAATGCTTTGTTATTATAATTATTTACTACTATCAATAAATACTGTATCCATTAATGAAACTTTAAAAAATATGAATAATAATAACAGAAATAAACACCTTGAACACTTAGTGTATAAATTTATAGAAATTCAAGACACAGTAACATATTTCCCAATATATATTTTTTAAGTTGTCATTTAAAGCAATGTTTCATGAACAACTTAACTGATTTCCCCGTACGGTGTACGGGCAAGAAAAGTTTACTTGATCCATCACTTAAATGTTTTTCATACCATCACATTTTTTAAATACAATTTCCTTCTACTGAATGGCTGAAATGTTTTAATTAAATATTACAAATATTTCTCTTTAAAAAAATCGTGTTTATCCCACATCTTGAATTTATTGTACTTAAAAAAAGAAAAGAAAAGAAAACAGTTAAGTGATTAATAACTATATAAAATTTTGCGAATAATAAAAATACAAATTACTTCATTTTCTGCTATAATATATCAGATTAAACATTCTCTAGGTGTTTTTGTTTCTTTAATAATAATTAATTAAAGCACCTAATTTCCTTTTTAGCTTGATTAATCTTTCTCATCAACTGATCGATTAACCATGTAACATAGAAATATTTTCTAAAAAATTTTCGGAACAAACATTTAAGAATTTTTTGTCGCTTTATACACATACAATAAAAATAAAAGTTTAAAAGAGTAATGAAACTTTTTTAGAACGTCAAGCCACCATTTTGGAATGAAATTTTGTTTTATTATGTACAAGAGTGGAAAAAAGACGTAACTTTCCAAGAAAGTTACTGATACCAAACGATTGGAAATAAAATTTAATTAAAAATTATGTATATAATATGAAATTTCACACAGGATTGAGAGCTTTACTTTCATTTTTAACTCGAAATTTCCATTTCATACCGGAATTTTTTGAAGAAATTTTTTTATTATCTAAACCAATGCAGCCGATACTTTCTTATTTTATTCTTATTTCTTATTTTATAAGTAGAATTTGCCTGCGCCAGAAAGGGTTAACCTATTCGTGCCCAGCATCTTTTGCGTAAATTTTATTTGGTTTGCACCACTATTTTTAGAAGATTTAAGTTTAGTTCATTAATCACGAAAATGCATCATTTAAATAAAATAATTATTGCTTTTCTCTTTTACCGGTGTCAAAAACAGTGCTGCATGCACCTTTTGAAGCGTCCCTAGAAAGGGACGCTAGGCACTAATGGGTTAATTAAAATTAGCACCAGAAATTTTGAGTTATATTTTATACTTGAATCTTTGGAGAGAAGCAGGTTGTAAAACTGCTTTTCCTTATATCAATTTTTTTTCAAATATTCCGGTATATACTCAAGATTACACAATCACGATTGCTTATCCCTGAAAGAGTTAAAATAATTTTGTATGAATAATCATGTAAAGACTGACAAAAACTAAAAATGTTTTTGTCGTTTATTACTTAATGTATCTGAAAACATTTTCCACATGTTTTACTTTCTTTCTTTAAGATTAATTTAGTTAAGTCACGCGATTTCTAGAAAATCATTGATCATGATCATCAGGTGGCGCCGACTAAGCCATATAGGATAGGGATATTTTCTTAAGAATTACGGGTAAGTATTTTTTATGTATTGATTAAACATGTTGTGTAAGGAATCAATCGTCCAGATAAAGTTCATATTTTTCTTGGATAGCATCCAAAACTTATATGAAAGACTGACTAAAAAAATGAAATACTGAAAAATATAATGACTTGAAGTAGCATTGAAAAAATAGCATTAAACGTTTAATTTTTGTTAACCCTTTGTTGCGCGGGGCAAATTTATTGCTTGAGTGTTGAAATTGATGACTGACACCGGAATTTGAAAACAACTTTATTTGTAATCAAGAAAAAGCTATTTTGCAGGAATTCAATAAACCAAAATTTTCTTTACCAAAATTCGGTAGCCAATATGGCATTTGGGCATTAAAATTAAGTGGTTTCATAAATATACCACCGCGTCGCAAGGGGTTAAGTAACAAACTGAATTATGAAACAATAACAGAATGATTAAAGAATAAATGCTTTAACTACTGGACTTTAAAGAAATAATGGTGCTGGTCACATCAATATCTACTGCATTTTTTCGATACGCAAGTGTTTTTTGCAAAGATCCAATTAAAACTTAATATCACATATTAATAACGAGGGTATTAGGACATTAAAAATTTTCTTTAGAATTCTAAATGACAATTATTTTTTCCTCTTTTGTAGACTTTGACCTAACGACTGGTTTTCGACGGCTTTACACGTTTTAGGGGCCAGGGATTCCAAAAAAAAAATTTTTTTTGCAAAATTTTTGCCTGCGACTCTGTCCGTCTGTCTGTATGTTACGTAAATTTTGTGGACGCTCTATCTCAAGAACTAATACACGGAATTTACAAAAATTTCTATTCTGTTATTACCTGATATAAAAATTTGCTGATTAGTTTTTGGTGAAAATCGCTGAACAGATGCTGCTGCTATGCAACATTTTTCACAATTTTCGCAATAGCTTTAGCTCAAAAACTAGTGCACGGATTTTCATCAAACTTCAGATTCAGTTAGTCCTTGAAATGAGTTGAGGTTTTCTACATTTTTGGGGAAAATCGCTCATCAGAGGTCGCAGAAGAGCTGCCACAGGCGACTATTTTTTAATTCTAATTGGTACCACTTTCTTTAAACAGAAACCCATAACAGACACTAACATTTGCTAGAAAAATATTTTTAAAAATTTATATTAAAAAAATACTGGTGTTAACGGAATATAAAAATAGTTGCCAATGGCAGCCCTGCGCAGCTATGGTGTATTTTTTGGGATTTCTATCTCTAAAGATAATGCACAGATTTTCACAAAACTTCAGAGTCAGTTATTAATAGTCATTAGTGTCAACCACTGGCGAATATTTTTATATTCTGCTGACATCATTATTAAAAAAATAAGTTTATAGTATATTTCTCTTGGGTATGTTATCAAAATGTATGTTAAAAAATTCTGTTTTGAGTGAGTAGTACGAGATAGATTAAAAGATCCCAATGTTGAATAGGACGGCAGCAAAATTTTATGCAGATGGCGTTAACAAACTGCAGTACGTTCAGATAACTGTTTAATTTACATCGCGATTATGTTGAAAAATTGCTGCATAATGTGCCTTTCAAATGTAAGCAGCAAAAAAAAATATTTCCTTTTATTAGTATTTATTATTCATAAACGGTCCTTAATTTAAAAATATCCCCTGTAGATGCGATTTATTTCGAGGATGTTATATTGTTTCGGTCAAATTACCAGAGTTCTTGCTGTTGTTCGCCATTGCGCCGAATTGCGACTAAAATCTTCATTTAGCGAGTAAACAAGCGATTAGATTCGCCAAATTGCTAGTGCTCAATGTTTGCTTTTTCTTTTTTTCTTTATCGTTTATCATAAATATGCATATATACATATTTTCAATAAATACATATTTTTTATATTTGTAGCGGATAGTTTAATTAGATTAATAACAATCGTTGTCGCAGTTTAAAAAACTTAGGTTATTGTAGAACATATTGAAAGAAAGGGGGTGCCTTAAAGTATTAAAGATATTTTTTTTTATTTTACACGACCAATCGGTTTTACTAATACATTTTGCATTTGGCGAATGTATTTTATTTTTAATAAGCCAAATTACTAACGTTAGTCGAATGTCAGCGAGAAAACTGCATATTACACACACAAGACAAACATATTGATTTGAGGCTAAAATATGGCTGGTGATAAAATTTTATAAATTGGTAGTTGTTACACTGGGAGTCCGACAAACTAGCATGTTAAGTTGTAGCTGCTTCTTTGAAAAAATAAGGTATTTATCATAATAAAATATATAATAAAACGCAAAACTATTTTTACAGATCAGACCAAAAATTCAACACAACTGTGCATGCGTCAACGGTTTTTCAACACTCCTTAATTTAGATGGAAGTAAATCGACTTCGCGCTTGTGTAGCGGGGTGGAACAGCATTTTAACCCTTTCCGGCAGACTGGTGCCACTCTGAGCACGCCTAATTTTAATTTCAATCTTGCAAATGGCACCAGTAATATATATATTTTTTTTAATTTTGGTTTTAGATTGAAAGCTTAAATTAAAACGTTCTTAATTTCTAAAAAAATAGCTTGTAAATTCCGCTGTTAGTTGATAATTTTTCATTTTGCGAACAGAATTTATAGGTATACTATTATTTTTTTAACACAATCAAACTGATTGGTAAAGTTATCATATGAAATGAATATTTCCAGCTGAGCGAAAAATTGCTCAAGCCGGGAATCGAACCCGGATACTTGGCTTACAAGGCCAATGCTTTACCTGTTAAGCTATCTGGGCGATAGCCGGCTGGGATTTTTCGCTCAGATATCCTTATTAGTTGTAACATCTGGTTTGTCATTAGGAAACAGCTCGGCAGAATAAACCTCCATGGAGTTCCTTTACCTGAGGTTTATTCTGCCGAGCTGTCTCAAATGACAGACCAGATGTTACAACCAATAAGGTTATCTGAGCGAAAAATCCCAGCCGGCTGTCGCCCAGATAGCTTAACAGGTAAAGCATTGGCCTTGTAAGCCAAGTATCCGGGTTCGATTCCCGGCCTGGGCAATTTTTCGCTCAGCTGGAAATATTCATTTCGTAGAATTTATAGGTGCCGGAAAGGGTTAAGGCACATCCCAATCCAACCACACTTAAGATCAATCCAAATTTTGCAATCTGTACCAAGAACATTTTAATGAAATTTTACTTTTACAATGAAAGCGTAATAAATAGTTCATCATATCAAAAAAGTCGCTTGTAAATTCCGGTGTCAGTCAATAATTTCTTATTTGACGAACAGAATTTGTCTGTACCGGAAAGTGTAAGCTCTTCGTTATTGTAGAATCCGCAGATTCGATCCAAAACCAGACAAAAGGATTTGAGTAATATATTTGGTGATAATACATTTCAATAATGGTATATTTTATTAGGAAGATAAATTATATTATTTTTATTTTATTATTAATATTTGAATATTTTATGATTTAAAATGGTTTAACAGTCATCAATATTTTGGAAAAATAATGATTTTATATTTAAAATATTTCAGCTAAAATATTTTGCAAGTAAAAATCAATTTAACAAATTGAGCTGATCTAAAGTTTTCGTTATATTTTCTGTCAATTTTGAAGATATAAAAAAGAGTATTTCAAAATATTCAATATATTTCAATAGATTCAAAATATAAAATGGAAAGAAAGAAAAATATTCATATAATAATTATAAAAGGTATCACCTTCATATCAATGGCTTAATATATTTTTTAAAAAATTTAAATTAAATTAAAGTCAAAGAAAATATATTTTATAAATCATTATCTGCATCAAGTTATAAATTTAGGTTTTTAGAGATCGAGATTGATAAATATAAATTTCACGGCAGCTTTTAATGGTCATGTAGTTTTACAATAAATAAGTAATAATAATGTTATTAAAAAATGAAGACGTAGTAAGCAAAAAAATTCTCTGTCCAGTTTTAGATAAATTTCAAATTTCAAATAATTATTATTGTATATAAATTACAAACTTAAATTCCTTTTATTCATTGAATAGGTTAGATAAACAGCAGCATCTACCACATCAACCCCTTGGAGACGAGCGAAACGTATACATGCCGCAATAAGGCCTAAGAATCTTTGTTTATCAACACCAGTAAAATTTACCTTATTTAATCGAAGCTATTTTTTTTTTCTTAATAAGACACAAGTTTCTGCTTTAAAAAAACCGGTGACAAAACATTAAAAATTTCGTAAAAGACTCCCGTCGAGAAGTGGTTAAAGGTATTGGAATCACTTATGTAATATAAAAATTTATCGCGATTTAACCACTTAACCGGCAACGGGTATGGGGAAACAGTGCTTACACCCCCGACTTATCTCGGGGCAGCCGTTGAAGTGGTTAATTAATTAATTCAAAAGCAACTTATTAAAAATTCAAGATTTTCTTCTAATGGAACATTCGAGATGTTTACCATAAAATCTTCATGGGTAGTCGTTAATTTGCATTATAAAATCAACGTAGATATGCGATATTCATTGCACTAGCAAAAATATTTTAAATCATTCACCAGAAAAATAATACTATAAAATAAAAATATTTAAAAAAAAAGTTGAAAGGTTTGAAAGGCGTATGCAATTTTCCTCGGTCCTATTCAAGTTATCTGTTTGTTCAAACAGCGCGATTAGAAAGATCAGAAAAAGTCTAAATATATAACACTGATTTTCGTAACAGAGAGCAAAACAAACATTTTATTTTGTTACATTGAATCTTGTGGTCTGCATATTAATTCTACGTATCTCGGAAGTTTCTCGACATAATATAATATCAGTATCGTTTTTCTCTGCGATGGTCTGCAAAGGAAAAAAACTGATAGTGGCATACGCAGTGAGGCCAGTGGACTACTTTTCTTAAATCGGAATTCGTAAATGATACCACATTTTTGAAATCGTAAAGTACGCTTTATTTAATTTCACATGATTAAGACGTATTTAGAAAGAATTTTGCCGCATCAAAAACTGATGCCAATAATAATAATAAAAAAAATCGGATTCTTTTAAAAGTAGCCCACTTGCAACACTCAACATAAAACTGCATTTGATTATCAGTGCACTAAAAAAATAATTAAAATCTCACACCAGATAAATAACACTATAAAATAGGTAAATATCTAAAAAAAGGCTGAAATGACGTGCAGAATGATAAAATTTCAGTTCTATTTTCAAGCGATCTAATTGTTCAAGTAGGACAATTGGAAATATTTGAACAGAAAAACACTGAACTTTATATAGGAAGGGACGCGAGCTACTTCAAATGTTGCGTTGTGTGTTGTTGTCCGCATATTAATTATGCGTAATTCCGAAGTTTGGCGACATAAAATAATATCATATGGTTCTTCGCTGCGATGGCTGAGAACAGACATAGGACTGGAACAGTAAAAAAATGTTAGTGACATGCGTAATGTTGCCAGTGGACTACTTATTTTAAATCGGAATTCTTAAATGATACCGGCTACTTTTTTGAAATTGTAAAATACGCTTTATTTAATGGCATATGATTAAGACGTATTTACACAGGATTTTACCACATCGAAAAAGTGATGCCAATCAAAAAATAAAAATTAATTAATTAATTAATAATAATAATAAAGTAAAAAATAATAATAATAATAATCTGAATTTTAAAAAAGTAGCCGACTTGCAGCTCATAAAACTGCATTTGATTAACACTTTGTATTCTTATGTTCAACCTGACAGGACATATCTTCTTTTGCAAAATTTGATTTTGGCATCAGTAATAAAGGAAAATAAAATATGTCTTATTTTAACAGAGTATTTTAGGTGCGTTCGTAATGATGTAAATACATTGCACCTATAGCCATCTTTCAGTCTTTCCGTCTGTCCATATAACTGAGCAAAAACTACCCAACCTAATGATTTAAAATTTAAAATATAAAATTGTTGCATAACTTTCTCGTGTCATTTAAATTTTTATCAAAATCCTATGCATAGTTTAATTAATTACAGGAACAATTAAAAAGATTCCATTACATTACGGCTTATGAGAAAAAATAGTTTCAGTGCATTTTAATGGTGTTACACCAGTAGCGGCTCGTCATGGAGTGCTGCATCCGATTTTTCACACCACTAAAATTTAACAGAAACGTTCATATTATTTATTCGGGAAATCTTCTTGATTAAATAAAACTGAAATAACCATACAATTTTAGTGGTGGGAATAAATTGATGCAGCACCCCCTAACCAGCCGCTACTGTGTTACACTCTTTCGAACATAATAAAAGATATGCATCTATGAAGCATGTATTAAAATATTTATTCTGTACAATCTGTGATGCAATGAATATTTGTTATTAATTTATAGGGACACATAAAAGTATTCCATTACATATTGGTATAGGAGAAAGCATTCTTTGGGGCGCGTTTTAATAATATAATACAATTTCACATTTTATGAAATAGGTATATGTTGCTGAGGTTTACTACAAATTACTTGCTGTATAATTGGAAGAAGTTAGTATTTACAGGGATACGCAAAATATTTCGAATAGTTTACTGTATCCAAAGTACTACATACTATCACACCAAGACCTGAAAATTTTTAAAAAGTCCATATAGTACGAACGCACCTCATTTGTTACGCTTGACGAGGAATTTCGAAGTTATTGATATAGTGCAATTGAAAGTAACTTTTTTTTGAAAAAGTGGGTCTGACCGAATAAAATTTGTATAAGAGATGCCGGAGTTGAAATGGTTTATATACCGAATATCATGGCTATGACTTCTAATTTTAAATTTTATTAAGGTTGATAATCTTTAAACATCACCATTGCCATTGAGTGATATTGGGGTTTCAATAAAAGATATCATATAAAATATTTAATAAAGATGCGTAAAGATGTGTAAATATATTCAATAAAAATGTGATTTTTAAAAAAAAAATGTTGTACATAGATTTGAAAAGGGCTATTAAAAGTTACACAAACGTTACATACATTGTGGATATTTGAACAATAATATTCAATTTGTTTAGTACAAAAAAAAAGAAAAAAAAATTGCAGTTTTTAAAGATTTATTTTGCAATTTATTGGTATGAAAAAATCAACACATGTGAGTTATATTCATTACACTAAAAGAAAACTAGTCGTTGGGGGCCACCGTAATACTTACCCATCATGGATATGGATATGAAAATAAAACATGTGAGAACTATTTATACAATGCATTGCAATTCATAAACAAAATTTAAATATTGTTAATATACATAGTAATGCTATATTAAAGAACTGCTGATTACCGATTTCGACAAATTATATAAAACGCCAAACTACTCAAGTAGTACCGAACTGCGTAAAAGAAACATCCTTATAACTCCAAAAATAATAACTCTATTAACTAACAATTAACTGCATCGGATTAAGCGTCTCATTTCCAATTAAAATATACCTCTGAATTGAAGTTTGAATGAAATACAGGGTCATGAAAAATCGAAGAATGTGGAAAATAGGATTACAGATATCTCGGCAACTAACAATCCGATCGACTTCGTTCTATATGCAAAATGTGTGTTATTTTATTGCCTTTAACGTCAGTCCTTAAAATAAAAAATTTCGAAAATTTTTATGTACCTTTCATCAGAACGAATTTTTCGAGAGTCCGGAAAAAATAGTTCCGGATAATCGAGGTTACTGATATTAAATAGGCTTCGTCCCATTCTTACATACTAAGTACATACAAAATTTCAAGTCTCTATCTCAATTTGTTCGGGAGATAGAGCGGTTACAGACAGACAGACACACAGACACACAGACGGACGGACGGCAAATTTTTTTTTTTCTAAAAAATATGTTTTTCGGAATCTCCAGTATCTGAAACGTGTAAATCCGTCAAAAAAATTTTTCGATTTTCAAAACGATTGCAAGACTTACCCTATACTACGTATGATGGGTAAGTAAAAAGTAAAATAAAAGGATAAACTTATTCTGTTGTATGTGTGCCTTAAAATTTCATTCAAGCAATTCAATTGTAATCGCTCTTATTCAATTAGAGTCATTTTGATTATGAGTAGTTGAGTAATTTCTTTTAAGAAAAAAGTAACGCCGACCGAGAAAAACTTGTGTAGCAGACGCCGGAGTCCAAAGGGTTAAGAGATTAAAACGCGATTACTCATTATCTAAGACAACTATCGAAATAAAATTTTCACTATCAAAAATTTCATCTCAGATACAAACGAAATGCACTCTTAACAATTATTTCATTAAATTTTAAGCAGCTTTAAAGAGATGATACAATTTCATCTAGTGGAAATTTCAAGATTTATTAAAATTTCACAACAATGAAAATTAAGGGTTTGCTGGAAATGCGTTTCCAATTATTGTATGGATTTTTAACTTCTTTAATCTTCAATAGAAGAAATTATCTAATCGAAATTCTTTTCGACTTCTGGTTTTTGACAGATTTACATGTTTTATGGGTCAAAGATTCCAAAAAACTTGTTTTTACAAATTATCTGTCTGTCCGTGTGTCTGTATGTCTCATTCTACCATCGAAATGTGTATGAAGATATGCATAGAATTGAAACAAATTTTTGTGCATGTTTTTGGTTGTAACAAGCTAGTCTTTCTTCAATTTTGAAATATTCCGCCAATAAGGGGCGCATAATAGCGATTTTTGTGTTTTTTAAATATTGAACCATAGAAACATGTTTGAAGTTATGCATAGAATTGAACAATTTTTTAAAGTGTTTAGGTATGACTAGTCGGTCTTCCTGAATTTGAAAAAAGATCCGCCAAATTAAAAAAACAAAACAAGAAGGGGTCGTTGCAAAAGCGACTTTTGTGTATTTTCATTATTGTACCATCGAAAAGTGAATAAATTTATGAACAGAATTGAACAAAATATGTCTTGTAAGTTTTTGGTTATTATCAACAGTTCTTCCTTGCATTTGGAAATATTCCGAGGGAAAGATTCATTTTAATAGCGCTTTTTGTATCATTTTCTCGATTCTTCGTCGTTCTATTGTCTATAGGCTCGTGCAGAGACGAGAACTCGTGTTCTGCTAAGCCGGCTATTTCCGAATAGCTGATGAAAACAGAATAGGGGAAAGCTATTGATTTTAATAAGTATCATGATCCACATTAACTTGTTTTTACTCCGATTAATTGACTGAGTAGAAATTAAAGATAAAAATCAAAGTTGGTATAGTATTGAATTAATAATATTGAAGTAATAACCCCTTGGGGACGAGCGACACGTATGCGTGCCGAAAAAAGGCTTAGGAATCCTTGTTTATCCCCACCGTTAAAATTTTACTGTAAAATTTTTCTTATTTAATCCGAGCATTTTCTCGATTTGATTAGCCTCAAATTTCTGTCTTTAAAAACGGTCACAAAACATTAATAATTTCGTAAAAGGCACCCGTCGCGAAGGAATTAACATATGTAACCACTTTTTGAAATGTTAAAATGCACTTGTGAGATAGAAGAATGTTTTAGGATTTACACATCCAAATGGTTACATTTACCTAATGTTTTGCAAGTTACTTGAAGGTGTAAATGTAATAGATCATATATACATAGACCTGCACAAATGGATAAGGGAATATTGACTTTTGTTGATGTAAATTGCAAAAAGGGGATTTTCGTCTGTTATGTGTGCTTCCTTATGGAAAAAGGTTTTATGTGTAAACTACTTAAAAAGATTTAAAGAAATGTTAAATTACTTTTATTCTTAGTTCTTTCAACTGTAATCACAACCTTCGTCAGAGAATTAAAAAATACTGATAGCAACTAGGTGACATTTATTTTTCAATTGTCACATAGTTGAAGTCAAAAAGTAGTGAAAGTGAAAGTCAATTTTTAGATTCGGAAAACATTGAAAAAATAGAATGTAGACATTGAGAAAAGTGGAATAAGAATATTACTTGATTATGATTATTTAACAAACTGATCCATATACTGGGTATGTTGTAGGAGGAAACATCATTATTCTATTTTTGTAATGATGCCCGAACGGAAATGCCGGAACGGCGTTCGGGCAAACCAGTTAAGGAGTTTAGAGATGTTGGCATTTATGTTATTGTGGGATTGGCGATTAAATTTACGCGTAAGTGAAAAAATGCAAGTATGAGTTTTAAAATAATCATGGTACGTATTTTATTTTGCAATATCTCATATTACTCGGTTGAAGCTTTTGTCTTTCCATATGATTTTTTTCTGTGAGTTGATTTGTTTATCAGTAATGTCGTGTATTGACAAACCGACCTCAACTGCAGTGTTTCTATTGGTATTTAATTCCTTTTCAAGATGATTAACAGAGCAAGCAATAAATGCTCGTTTTATATAAAAAATTGAACGGAGAAAGTTTGTGATTGAAAAGTGATGTACATTGAAAAGGAATAGTGATGTCAGACTTATTTACTTTCTTGTAAACCAGATTCTCACGTGTTAAAATTGATAAATTTTTTATTAGCATTACGTCAAGAAGGGCAACTCATTATTCCTTTCAATCGTAATGGTAAATTTTATCTTAGGATTCATATTATTTATTCTGTTAAGAAATTGGCCTAACATATTTCCTTGAAAAAGCATTTATTCCTTGACTGAAACATTTTCTACCATCGTCAAACAATAGTTTTATGTCGACTTCTGATTTCATTAACCGGAGGGGGAGATGGGATATATTTTATCCATACAATTTAAACAAGATGACGCACCACATACTTTTAACCAAATTTTATCATTTTATCTTTGGGGTCAAAATGTTGAAAGTTGCTTGTATTCTTATTATAAAATAAAATTCTATGGTTATTTCTGTGAAAATGCAATATTATAGAGACATTGTTGCTTATCCCTCAAGGATTTGGAGCTCAATAAAGATGATGTTTTTGCAAGCTTTGACATTGTTTCACTCTTCCTGTCAGTTGACGTTGACGAAGTAAAAATGTTCATAAATTGATAATTTAACCCCTTGAAGGGCGATCTTGGCAAATGACAACACCTAATATTAATTCCAAATTGCCGCACTGGCACCAGAAAATTTCTACGAAAGTTTCACTTTCATTAAATACGCAAAATACACTTTTATTTGTTTAGAAATAAAATTTCGTGTAAATACCGGTGTCATTCAATTATTTAACCCTTTCCGGCACACTGTGCCCGGTCTGGGATACCTAATTTTAATTCCAAACTTGCAATTGGCACCAATAATATTTTAGTAAAATTTTGCTTTTACAATAAAAGCTTAAATTAAGGATTTCAAAATATTTAAAAAATTCGTTTGTGAATTCCGGTGTCAATCGATAATTTCTCATTTTACTAATAGATTTTGCCCGTGCCGGAAAGGGTTAAGCATTTTACGAATACAAGTACCATGCCCCAGAAAGGGTTAATCCCTAGAGGGGTTAATCCCTCTTATTGGGATATATTTTTACCCACCTAACTTTAAAAAGATTCGCACCTCAAACTTTTAATGATATTTTATGTTTTTAATTCGGGGGCTAAACTTTGAAACGTTGCTGTCGTTATTTAAAAATAAAATTTTTCGGTTATTCCGGTGATAGTGCAATACAGAGGCATTGTTGCGTGCCCATCAAGTGATTAAGGCAAAAATGGTAAATTAATCCATAAAGGCAAAACAAAGAATACAAAATCCGGTAATTGCTTACTGTGTAAGCGTCCTTGGCAGTAAAATTTCAATTTTTAGGCATGTGTCACACATAGTTTTTTCCTCGAAAAATGTATATGATTGGTAATAAGAGCTCAAGTGCTTCAAAAGTCTTTAATGCACAATACCTATGGATAGTACCCGTGTCTTAACTTCTCCGAGACGAGAGTATTTTCCAAAATTTCAAACCTTTTATCGTCGGTTTTTCAAAAGATAATTTTTTGCCTAATCGAATTGGGAAAATGCTCGGATTAAATACTGCAAAATTTACAATAAAAATTTACTACGGAGAATAATAAATGATTCTCAACACCTTAACCTATCAGGGGAAGGTATTTTTGCTTCAAAAATTTTAAAATATTTAATTCCCTCCGTAATTCACGAAGAGATTTATTTGAAAATTATGAAAAGTTTTTTATTTCACGCTTATTATGAAATCGAAATTGTACTAGAAAATCACAATTTGCAATATCACAAACTGCAAACAGCACCCCTGAAAGGGTTAAGCGATATAACCAGTCACTCTTCCCGAAGGAGTTAAGCCCTACGCAACTCTCTTATTAATAGAAATATCTTACTCATTTATTACATCGTGTAATATTTTGTTTTTTGACTCTAAAAATGTACTTAACAAATTGCGAAAAATATCTGCCGCAAGCACTAATTTCAAAACGGTGACGATATATTTTCTACTAAATTTGAGCTTTCAGTTGAATTTAATACATGAATTATTTCAGTTATATTTCACTTTTTCAATACTTCAGTTTTCTGTTGTATGACATTTTCTCAACTTTTCCATAACACTATTTACTTTTTTCTTTTTTTTTTCTTTTTTAGTACGTTTACTCGTTTTTTTTCTTCCAATCAAAAAACAGATAGTGTTTAAATCCCCAATAAAATAACTGCATCAGCGAATTTAAAAGCGTTTTACAAATAATTATAAACGAAGCAAAAATACGTAATGCGGAGATAAACTGTTTTATTTTTAATTCTGCAATAAAAGATGAAAGGAAATATGAGTTTCCTTATATTATTTTTGTTGTTGTTGCTGTTAGTTAACAAATGTAGTACTTAAATAGATTATATAGTTAGGGATATTCCTTTTAATCCTATAACTGTAAATGCATTTTATTTTTTTATTCATTTTACTTACCCATCATACGTAGTATAGGGTAAGTCTTGCAATCGTTTTGAAAATCGAAATTTTTTTTGACGGATTTACACATTTCGGACACTGGAGATTCGGAAAAACATATTTTTAGAAAAAAAAGTTTGCCGTCCGTCCGTCTGTCTGTCTGTCTGTCTGTAACCGCTCTATCTCCCGAACAAATTGAGATAGAGACTTGAAATTTTGTATTTCTTCGTATGTAAGAATGGGACGAAGCCTATTTAATATCAGTAACCTCGATTATCCGGAACTATGTTTTTCGGACTCTCGAAAAATTCGTTCTGATGAAAGGTATATAAAAATTTTCGAATTTTTTAATTTTAAGGAGTGGACGTAAAAGGCAATAAATTAAGACAAATTTTGCATAAAAAACGATGTCAATCGGATTATTAGTTGTCCAGATATTTCTAATCCTGTTTTCCACATTCTTTGATTTTTCATGACCCAGTATTTCATTCAAACTTCAATTCAAAGATATCTTTTAATTGCAAATGAGACACTTAATTTGATGCAAGAAACCGTTAGTGAATATGATAATTATTTTTAGAGTTATAAGGATGTTTTCTTTTTTGCAATTCAGTGCTACTTGAATACTTTGGCGTTTCATACAATTTATCGAAATTGGTTCATCAGAAATTCATTAATAGAGCATGATGATGTGTTAAAAATACTTAAAAATACGTTCATATTTTATTTTGGAATTGTAATGCATTTTATAAATTGTTTACATGTGCTATGTTTTCATACATTATGTTATGCATATCCATGATGGGTAAATATTACGGTGGCCTCCAACGACTAGTTTCCAAATAAAGTTGGATAATACAGAAATAAAGACAAAAAAAAATCAATTCACAGGAATATGAACTTTTAAGAAAAAAGTAGTTTTGAGTGAAGTACTTAGGCAATTATGATTCTCGTATTTTGTTTTTCAAATTGTTAGATCTAAAACAGTAGAAAGAATAATTACATTGAAAATGTCTGACAGTTATATGTATTGCTCTAAACATTTACGTATTTTTGTTACTATTGTTTTTTAAAACTAATCTTTGCTTATTTAGTCGTGGAATATCTGCTATTATAAGATGACGATCACTATTCGGCAATAGTGGTTACAAAAAGCGTAAAAGTTAGCAAATATATATAATGGAACAACAATGGAAGTATTATTTGAAATAAGAATTAACATATCCACGAAATAGTGAAGCTCCAATTGTAACCAGTTTCACAGTCACTCTTTACCGTCAGAACGAAATTTCACAAATAAAATTAAATAAGTTTTTTTTAATCTGATTTAAGGAGTCTTGGGATTCTTAAAATTTAACTTGTAAAAAGTGAAGATAAAACTACCATTTTTCCACATACAGTCGAACCCCGTTATAACGAACTTCAAAGGACCTATGTTTTGTTCGTTATATCCGGTGGTTCGCTATATCCGAACTGTTAAAAAATGTTAGCGTTTACAAAATATGTATATCATTACCTGATAGATATATATTTAATAATAATGTATTAAGAAAAAAAAACGTAAATTCTGTTAGATATGATCATTAATGAATTAAATTGACTATAATTGATTACATTAAACTGGCACAATACTAAATAAATTAACTAAAAATGAAGACAAATAGAAATGCAGTGAAGCGTTGATTATCTAACCATTTGGGAGCAATCTTATACTAGTTCGGATAAATGTTAGGATAAATGAGCAAACAGTTTAAGGAATAATCCTGACTATACAAAAATCTTTACACTTTATCCAGGCTTATTATTACTTATACTAATTATTGGGCGTTAAAAATCGTTTTATTTTTATTTTGTTTGTTTACTTTTTTATCATTTAAATTTTCTTTTTTTTCCTCATCTTGTGAACTTCAGAGAGTATAATTTAAGGAAAAAAATCTTTTGATTATTGCTTGCTTCAAAGAAGACGTTCTTTTCAAGGCTGCTATATCTCGAATTATTCTTAAATACATTAGTTAAATAATTTAGCTTAAATGAGTAACTGAATTGCTATGACAGAGCTAATGGAAAGTAACTGACGGATGGGCGTGATCACGTCTTCAGAGTGGCTACCATAAAAGAGAAAGAATGCAGGTTTTACTACTCTTTAATAAAAAGACTTATCGTTAATTTGCACCATGTTTTATTAGCCGGCATGCATTTTCTTATAAAATTAGAGTCGAAAACCTTTTTTCACATCAGCTGAAAAGTAAAAAGAGAAAAAAAATCATGGTCGACTAGAAAAAAAAGTTCGTTATAACCGATTCTTAAGGTTACGGAGGTTCGCTATAAAAGGATAAAATAGCATTAAGTATAATAGGAAAACGGCGGGACCAAAATTTTCGTTCGTTATCTCCGGGAGTTTGCTATAAAGGGGTTCAACTGTATATCTTAAAATGTACATGATTTTAAAATACAATTTTTATTGGGATGAAAGATATAAGTATAAATCAAAAACTTTGTGCGATTATTAATACATAAAGTAAGAACTATCAGAAACATAAGAATGCACAAATACGTAGAAACAAAGCCTCCAAAATTATTACATACAGCCGTTTCAAGGATACTCTGATTCCCATCATCAGCGAAGAATGTTAGATATAGAGAGAGAGTGTGTGTGAAATGGGTTCAAAGAGCACCTCGGCTATAACTCCGAGTACAGGCTGAGATCATTAAGATCTATCTGTCAGTACTCGGGGCTATAGCCGAGAGATTCCTTAAACCCATTTCTCTAACTCTCTCTCTTTTTAAGGTTTCGTTCCTCTGACGAAATCCTATTCTTTGTTGTCTTCTATCTGTCTGTCACAGAGTACGTACGCAAAAACTATATAAGTCACTTACAGCTGAATACCTTTTGCCACACAACAAATCATAAAAGTTTTGAAAAAGACTATTATTTTAATTAAAATATTTTTTTAATATCATCAGTTCATTTTTTGTTTTTGTTTTGTTTTTCTTCTAATTGTTGTGCGCAAGTTTAAATAGATGTGAAAATTACCATTAACAAATTTAAACATAATATTCATACATACATACATAACATAAATACATAACATAAAATTAAAGTTTTAAATAAATCCCGTGAAAAACGCGCTTACTTTTTTTTTTATTTCATCATATAACATTCTATTTATCATTTGTTTTGTAACGAGAAATGATTTTTTTTTAAATTCCTATTCATTTAAATTAGTAGGCGTTAAAATTAATTTAAACTACTACCAGTTTTGCCTCCCTTAAATTTATGCTAAGCTTTGAAAAATTTTACTTGATAAATTTTCTATTGACAATTTTCTTTGTTAATTTAATGATAAAGTGTATTAAAAGAAACTCTCTGTGCGATCTGGTTCAAACTTACCCACTTGTTTTTTCACTGCGGAAGGGTATAAGATTAGCCTTTAAACGGCCATATGTAATATTTTTGACGGCTTTATTTCTACATACTATTAGTGCATTGTAACGTTGCTTATATTTTTTACTTTATGTATGAAACATATAAATACCGGGTTCGCACAACTGTAGCAATAAATTTTTAAGGTATTTTCAATGTATTTCAATGCAGAAAAATATAGCGAAAATTGCGAATCGAGAGTTTGATTGCGAATTCTGTTTCTTAAAAATTAAATATAAATTTTCTTATCATTAGTAGTGGTGCCAGAGTCTTTACAAAATATAAAGAGTGTGCGAACCCTGAAATATGTTCTTTTATTTCATGCTTTTGAAAAATTGTGAGCTGCAGAAATAGCATTTATAGGGGGTACAAACTGTCTGCCATTTGAAGAGCAGAAAATTAGTATAACAGTTTACGCCCTGGATTACAAGAAAAAAAAATTGAAACTAGAATGAAAATTTTGGTGCCTATTTATACTATAGATTGTGGTAATTGCCCTGAAATTAAATATATTCAAATTTAAAGCACATTTATATTTTTAATACAAAATTGTTTTACCCTTTCCAGGGCTAACTTCCATTGCAAATATATTAAAATGAACATCGCAATTTATAAATTGATTTATTTGGAATTTAGGAAAAGACTGTATTTTGTATATAAAACAAATCGAATTTTTTTTAAAACTAAATTTTGGTATCACTGTAGCATTTGGGAATTAAAATAAAATGGTTTCTTAAATAGATCAACGCACCTAAACCGATTAAATGGATAGTATAACCAGAGAACTATTAAGAAAAAGGAGTTATGAATAAAAAGGAGGAGTCTTATTGTGCATTGTCTAACATCTGCGAATGAAGAAAGTTGTCTTAAGATTACTACTGTTTCTTTTAGTCGGATCCTAAGTATCAGATCACTGCATGTGAAAACTTCCACCAAAAAGCTTAATCAGAAATTTTTTTCTTTTTTTAGCGCTCTATTGATTGAAAATTTCTCTTCCAAATCTGGTAAAAAATTTTATTTATTTTTACTGGTATCAGTTTGTCCAGGTATTATAATCTCTTTACTGACACTGACAGGGGGGGTTGTCTTGGTTTTCACAATGTGACGGAACTATTATCACCAAATTAAACTGTTACCAGTAAAAATGAATATCTATTTTTGCTGTTATTTTTTTATTGAAGTTTTCTATTAATAAAATGTTTAAGTAAAGAGAAATTTTTTGCATAGGTTTATTGGTGGTAGTTTTCTGCCGTAGTAATGAACCCTATGTTAAAGCGATTTCAGTTGAAACTTCATTAATCTGAGGATATATCAGTTCCTCTTTCTTAATAGTTCTATGATTAAGAAAGAGGAACTGATGTACCCTTAAAATAGTGACGCTTCAACTGTACATACTTTCAACTGTAGATACATTACCACCGCAAAAACCGCCACCGGTAAATTTCAGTAGAAAATTACTCTTTATTGAAACGTCTCACCAATGGAAATTTTCGATCAAAAATGATAGCTAAAACTGTTGTTCATTTTCAGCCATATTGTGACAACCAAGAAAACCTACTCTCTTTGTCGGTGAAAAGATTATAAAACTTAGGCAAACTGATACTGGTAAAAAGAAATAGAAATTATTTACCATATTTATGAGGAAAACGTCCTATTAATAAGGCGCTTATATTGGAATAAAATTTCTGTTTAAGTTTACAGGTGGAAAGCTGATACCGTCGAAGTAAACTACGACCAATGAAAATGAGCAACAATTTTAGCTAACATCTTATCCTGTCATTGATTGATGCAGAGTCTTATGTTTTATAGAAAATTTCATTATAATCCTTCCATATTATTTGAAAAGATAAAAAATATCACACAGAAATATAATATAAAGCTTTTTGCAGTTCCAATCCCTTATTTTACTGACATCATTAGTGATAAGATCGAGAAAATCCCAATGGATCAGGTATGTGGTATATATGAAATACCTATCACTTTATCAAATAATATTGAAAAAGTCTATATCGTCATGAAAACACGTAAGCTTATAGTAAGAATTAAGGAAGGTCCGAACCATATTGACAGCATAATCAAAATACAACTCTTTCTCGATCTACTTGGCAACAAAGACTACCATATTAACTTTGAAGAGGCAAAAATCATAGTATCATGCAATAATCCATATGAAAGTAAAATTAGAGAATCTGTTTAAATTATTGCACGTAAGAATAAAACTTGTAACGATAATTTATCCTAAAATATAAGAAAAATCTGGCTTAACACCATAAAGTCTTAAATCTGTTTGCAATATATTAATTTTTCCTCATGCCTTGATGGCAACATATTCAAACTTTTGAAACTTTTATTTTGTTAGAACTATTCTATGATATTCACTAGATGGCGATGACGCATCGTTGCATTTGTATCATTGCTTCAGGCTTGAGAAATTGTCTCTCGCACAGAAATTATTCATTTCTGAACTTTTAGCCATTTCACCATCATATTTTCCTGAACATGGCTCCAGAAGGCTGCACGAAACGTTGATTTTATAATTTATACTATTTTTAATTATACAAGTTCATATTAAAGTTCTTAGTTTTGTGTACCAATTCGTGCTCAGAACAACTTAAAACATAGAAATCCACAAACAAATGTAAGTAAAAAAAAAAAAATACGATGCCATTACCTTCATCTTATGAAGAAAATAGGAAATATGCTTAGAAACCTGTCAGTCTGAAAATATTTTATCAGTTCATACTGTAATATATATCTCTAAAACACAGGGTGTCCAACAAATAAGACCCTGATTTCAAAATAAAATTTCTCAAAAACAAAGACAGACTTATACGGTAAACGGTTTGTTTATTAGGTAAGCTGTAAAAATGTTATACAGAAGTTTCTAAGGGTGAATATTTTAAAAAGATTGTGTTCTGATTGCAAAAAATGTTTTACTTGACATTTTTTCATTTTAGATTGCTAGTTAAGAACGAGTTTTCGGTGTACAGTGCCATATTTTAACAATATTTAAACTATATTTCTAAAATTCCAAAAATTTAGTTCCAAAATTCGTTAAAATATGGCACTGTACGCCGAAAAACTCGTTCTCTGCTAGCAATCTAAAACAAGGAAAATGTCAAGTCAAACATTCTTTGCAATCAGAACACAATCTTTCTAAAATATGAACTTTTTGAAACTTTTGTATAAGACTTTTACAGCTTACCTAATAAACAAATCGTTTGCCGCATAATTTTATCGATCTTTGTTTTTGAGGAATTTAATTTTGAAATCAGGGTCTTATTTGCTAGATACCCTGTATATAATCAAGAATTCTTCAATCCTTTCAAGCGCAGTGGTCCCACGGCGATATCACCTAATTTTGATTCCAAACTTACAAGCGGCACCAATAATATTTTGTTAATATTTTATTATTACTGTGAAAGTGTAAAAGAACATGTTCTCATTTTTTGAAGAAGTTCGCTAACAAATTCTGATGTATGGAAATCATTTCATCCTTTTACGCACATAATTTTTGTGTGCCAAAAACAGTTGAATAATATTATGTAATACATTTTCAAAAAAGGACTGTTTCTGGTATGACAGCGTATATTTCTATTTAACCGCTTCCCTGTCTTATCATCGTACATCGCACGGTCAACGTTCTTTTACAAATCATGATTTGCGCGTACCACGTTCGGGCATTCATAATCCAAACGTAATTTATTATCCTCACCAATAAAATTTCAATGTCAATTTTGCATTATTTATTCAGAAATTTTTTCTGAACAATAAAGCAAAATTTTCTGTTTAGAAAAACCGGCGAATATTGTGTAAAAAACATGAAAAAAAAAACAGATTTTTTTTGGCTTTTCAAAAAAATATTGATCAATTAAGTGGTTAATTACTAAACATTAGATGTAGGAAACAATATATAATAATTAAATGATAGAATTTTTCTGTACAAGTTAATTTTCCCAAATGAACACGACTTTCGGAACAACAAAATATATAATCAAGAATTCTTCAATATATAATCTACTCTTCCAAGCACAGTGGTCTTACGGCGAGACATACAAGCGGCACCAATAATATTTTGTTAAAATATTACTATTACAATGGAAGTATAAGAGAATAAGTTCTTATTTTCTAAAAAGTTCGCTAATGTATTCTGCTGCAAGTCAATCACTTTCTCGCTTAAGCCTTTCCGGCGCACTACTCTTTAAAGTTAGAATTTAAAGAAAAACAAAAATTAGGCAATCTATTTAGGCCTAGAGGAGTCCACAGGTATTGTTTTGTAAAGATTGCACTAACCATTTTAATTATACAGCTGTTGCCGAAGTGGTAACCTCCCATAAGTAAAGCATTGATAAGCGCAGTGAGAAGAGCATTGCTGTGAAGCGCGTATTACAGTGAAACATTTTACCTATTATTTAAAAACACTAGCGTTTTATCTCTGTGGTGCGACCATCTAGAACTCATAAGAAAGATTTAAAGTAGCCATTAGAGTAGTTTTTAAAATATTCACGGAGTTTTTATATCTCTAAACAGGGGGAACTTTAGGTGTTGCCGACCCGGCAACACTGCGCGTTAAGGGGTTAACGAACACAACTTTTCCGCGTCGGAAAGGATTAAATAATACTATATAATAAATTTTCAAATTCGTGCTGTTCCTTGTTCGACAGTGAATGTTTTTGTTTAATTGAGCAGTAAGTATGTAGAAAACAATAGTTATACCACTGCTTTTGTGGTTGTCACTATGGCGGTTACGTAGCAGCTAATTTTAAATTTTTTTTCATTTTTTTGGTATAATATTTTTCATAAATTAATTTTTATAATAAACTATGATTGGAATATGGATGCCCGTGTGTGGTACGGGCAAATCATGATTGGCAAAAATACGTTGCCGGTACGACGCACGGGCGAAACAGGGAAGCGGTTGACCAGGTTCTAATTATGCGAGTTTCACTGTATATACCAAAATACATAAATGTATCCTTCTTCCATTCTCTCTTCCCCATTTTTTTTTTTTTGTTGTTGTTTTATTAACAATTTGAAAAATAGTTGTTGTTTTCGTTAAAAAATTGGTAAATCTGAAGTATATCTGAATCTTTTTACTGGTTGAACTCTGCAACTTATTTAATTTTATTCGTTTTCTGATTGGTCCATATTTAAATGTCCAAAAATGGAATACTTCTGTTTTTTATTTTATTCGTTTTCTGATTGGTCCATGTTTAATGTCCAAAAATGGAATACTTCTGTTTTTTATTTTATTCATTTTCTGATTGGTCCATATTTAATGTCCAAAAATGGAATACTTCTGTTTTTTATTTTATTCGTTTTCTGATTGGTCCATGTTTAATGTCCAAACACAGAATATTTCTGTTGCTCCGATTACAAGAACAAAAAAAAAAAAAAAAAAAAAAAAGAGACAGAGAGAGAGAGAGAAAGAAACAAAGAAAAACTTTAAAAAATAATAGTAATTTGAAAACAAATTGTGATAGAGGTTTCAAACAAATTTAATTGTTTGAATGTGCATTTTTTCTCTACGCAAGAATGTAAAAATTGCAAATGTGCGATGTTTAGAAGTTCAAAAAATTGCAGTTCCGAAAATTGGAACACTGAAATTTAATTTAAAACTTGTTTATCATGTGTCCTGGAACAGTAATGTTTAATGCATGGCGTACATAATATATGACTCGCTATGATCATCATAAAAATGACGTTTATAAATTTAAATATAGAATTTATTTATAAAACTTTAAAATCTTAGTCTTTGAAAATATCATTTTCCAAACAGTCGTTGTAATTTGTTAAATTGCTTTTTTTTTAAATCTAATTTGCTATCGTATGAGAAAAGAACCTACATAAAATTATTGCTTCGGGAAATTGCGTAAATAATGAGTTCTAAGCGCTTAAATTGTGGAATTGAAGTTTCCATTCATATTAATTCCAAAAGTCATGCAGACATTAGTATTCCCATTATTTCATTTCAAATTAATATGTCTAGCGTTTTGTAATCAAAAGCGTACACACATTATAGACACTTAGCTTTGTATTACTGTTTGAATATTAAACAAAAGTTATGTTTATGATTACTTTAATTAAAAATATTTATTGTTACAGATATTAGATGTTTCATTATTTAAGTTAAAATGAAAATAGCATTTTGAATTTTGCAACTAAATAAATTTTCTAGTTTACAGGGCTCCCAAATGGTCCGCGAACTGACCACTAATATTTTTAAACAAAAAATGTCATACTAGGTTTCTATAGAATTTGCGAAGATAAATTCATTACTTTGATAGTAAACTAGCAAAAGCCATGCTTAGTTTGGATTCGCGAAGCATTATTTCATAACTATTTGAAAGCAATAATATTTTTTTATATATTATTTGGTACTACTTGATTATTCAGTCGACCAAAAAGTTACCGCCAAACTAAAAGATTAAATGTCAATATAAAATATATCACATTCACGTAACAATAAACTCGTATCACATTTTTGTTACGCCGTCAAGTGATTTTTAATATGAAGTTTTATTTGTATTCTTATTAATGTTTTATTAATTTATTTCATCTTTCGTTATTTAAAATAAAAATTACGCCAATTTGTATTTGGCTAATTGTTTGGTGATTTGTATAATTTGGCGAAATTGGTTGACGGGTTAACCAAGTAGTACCTACAATTTTTGAATCTTTATTAAGCAAAAATGCTATCTTATGTTTTGGCGCATTATAATTTTAGAAATGTAAATTCAGCCAAATAAATAAGAATTTAATAGAACTTTAATGAATAACCTTAATAGTAAATTATATTTATTTCACTTTCTAATTATATGATTGAAACAAGATACAAAAAAAAAAGACTATGAATATATAATTTAAATAATTTAAACCGTCAGCAAAATACCAAAATGGTACTTTAGAAATTTTACATATTCGACCACCACTGAAATTATCAATAAATTCGGCTAGTTTGTTCTTCCATGATCAATTTTCTGTAAATATATTCTCTTAAAATTTTGAAATGTGGTGTAAAAGAGAAATATTTTAATCTGTTTTTATGTAAATGTACTCGGAAATCTTCGACGCCTTATACAAAAAGATTGGTAAATTTTTAATAATGTTTTCAATTAGAACACAAAAGGTATTTTTTTCCGAAGGTATCACATCTTGTAACAACACTCTTTTAATAACTCCTTAACAATTTTCTTTTTGACACTATAAACTAAAAAAAAGGAGAAATATTTTTTTCATAATTAAATAAATGCCTTGCAAAATCGAAAAATATTTGCCAATTAATATATCAAAAGTTTTAGTTAAAAAATAGAAAAGGGTTCGCTAGGGTCCTAGAATTCCCAAATTAGGAAATTCTTCGGTACTTGTAGTTGCTTATAGAATATTTCCTTATAAAATTAAGCCCAATTTTGAACCTTTGAATTAGATTTATCTTTTTTAAAAAAAGATACTGGTATTATATTTGGAAAATAATGAAAGAAACTGTAGAAAACTGTAGAAAGAAAACAAAACGGGCGATTTCACAGAAATTGTACTGGTAATCAGGACGCCATCGCAATTTGCTGATTTCTAACAGAAAAAAATTTCGTAAATTCGAGAAAATTTTCCGGTTTTTTTCTGGTTTTTTCAAGGAATTTACAGAAATTTTTCCGTTCAAAATCAGTAAATTGTGCTAGCGTCCCGATTGCTAATACAATTTCCGTGAGATCGTCCATTTTTTTAGTGTACGAATCCTGTAGAAGTATTTAACCCTTTGCATTCGAGAGATGTTTCTCACTGACCACTAGTGACGCCATTAATCGGTGCTTAAAATGCTCTAGACACCAGTATTTAAAATTAATTTCATCCGTCTTATTTAATGGCCGAATAATAAGTGGTTAAAAGAGGAAGAAATAAACTGTAAGATATTAGTAGTGTTCAAAGCATTTGGCGTCCTGAATTAAGAGGGACTCTTGACCGCAGTAGTGGAGTGAGATTCACCTCTTGAGTACAAAGGGGACACCTTTAAGGGAGACCCGTACCCCATTTTCGGCCAAAAATCATCAAAAGATCAAAAATCTTTTTATCTCAGAAAACGATAAAATACATATTTCCGAATATCCATGCAAAATTTCAGAACTCGGGGACACTTGGAACAGGATGAAAATGAGCTTTTTTAATTGTACTCACTATAGAGTTTAAAGGACTAGCGGCCATTTAAAACATGTTTTCCTGAAAATGACTTTTTTCATATTTTGCCTAAGTTCAAAGTACTAAGGCTCAGTGGTAAATTTATTTAGAAACAAAGTGTTTGTGTTTTTAGAATCTTAAAAAAAATTGCATCAAAAGTAAGGAGAGATATTTGTTTAACTATTTCTGAAAATTTTACATAAAGTGGTACACATGAAAATTACAACAAATTTAAGAAAATTTACCATGCGTTTTTTTTTTTTTTTTTTTTTTTTTTTTTTTTTTTTTAGCCGATTAAAATAGAAAATTAAAAATATCTCTCCTTAGTTCTTTTCTATATACTATAACACTATTTAAGAAATTTTAGTAATATCAAAATATTGAAAATTGAATAAGGAGTAGTAATTTTAAAAAGTGTATTTTTCGACAAAAAAATATCATAAAAATCCCCATAAAAAATATACTTTTTAATAAAAAGTGAATTTTTTTTGCTAATTATTCCTTACAAAACGATTCTTAAGTAGTACACCAAAATTCATTACTTTAAAATCAATAATAAAAATTTTGGGGTTTTTTTACGGGTTTGCCTTAAGAGGCAAAGCATTTCCACTGCTCAAATGTCGAAATGAATTAATGTCATCTATGAATAAATGTCAATGGAATTTACAGAAAAATTTATTTAATAATCAGAAAAAGGCTGCCTTTCACATACATAGTAATAAACGGAAAAATTCTGCACCATAATACTGATGCAATTGTGGTGCATGCATATTAAAATTAAGTAGTTTCATAAACATACCATCGCACCTCAAAGGTTAAAGACTCATAATAAAGTGGTCCCCATTGTTGTGCATGCATATTAATATTAACTCGTTACATAAACATATCATCGCAACTCAAAGGTTAAACGCTTTTAGTAACGATGTAATCAAACTCTTTGGTGGGATCGATGCTCGTTAAAAATTGTTAGGGTTTAATTTATTTTAAGCCCTTCAAGATGAACGTCTCTTACATAATTTTTAACAATAAAAAATTACGGGTGAAAACAATTGAATATTATGAGTACCTTATGCGGCTCGTATACCAGTCTCTCGTCCCCATAAGGTTAACACTTTCCGGTTGTGTGTCCGGTCAGGACACACCTAATTTTAATTCCAAACTTGCAATTGGCACCAATAATATTTTAATAAAATCTTGCTTTTAGAATAAAAGCTTGGCGTTCTACATTTCTTAAAAATTCGTTTCTAAATTCCGGTGTCAGTCGATAATTTCTCATTTTACTAACAGAATTTGTCCGCGCCGGAAAGGGTTAGTGTGTCCACTCCAGGCACACTTAATATTTATTTCAAACTTTAAACGGTACCAAGAATATTTTAGTAAAATTTTGCTTTTACAATGAAAGTTTGAATTGAGCCGTGTTTAATTACTAATAAAGTCGTTTGTAAATTCCGGTGTCAGTCGATAATTTCTCGTTTCATGAATACAATTTGTCCGCGCCGGAAAGGGTTAATCATGTAGGTATAGATTTAACCCTTTGCAATCGAGAGGTGACTCTCACTCACCACAAGAGTTGTCAGGTGTCCCTCGTAAATCGAGACGCCAAATGCCTTTGACACCACTAATATCTTACAGTTTATTTCGCCATCTTTTATCACAGATTGCTCGGCCATTCGATAAGGTGAAAAAAAACTAGCATAAACTCTTCAGACCTGAGGTACATAAATATGTACCTCTATTCTTTTCCTCATAAAAACTAAACTATATTTTTTTTTTTTTTTTTTTTTTTTTTTTGCATTTTTACTTTACTTACATACAGCTGAATGTTTTTTGCTTTAAAACAAAACCAGTCAATGTTAGCACTGATGAATATTACCTCATAAAATAAATATTATTTTCATCCGACTTTCGAAAATACCTTCAAGACATTGTGGCCAAGAAAGTAAGAAATATTCATGATTATTTAGCTTAAATGCTCTACAATAAAATTTTTTGAGGATTTGCTGATCATTTACTTGTTTAAAGGCCTTAGTTTTGTTATTGCGTAAATTTATATTACTTTTATACTATATTAGTTTTACTGATGTTTTAAGGGGATTAGTAATTTTATATCCATATTTGTAAACCTAATTTACCAGTCCCTTAAAGTATTGATTTCATAAAAATGGCTTTTTCTGTCATCTATGGTGTCATTTCAATTATGCAAAAGCAATGAATGTACATTTGTAGAGTTATTTCATGCTCAGATCTGAAGAGGTTAAAAAATTGTAATCACTTTACCGCTTTGCAATGGGAATCTCTTACGAAATTTTTAATATTTTGTCACCGGTTTTAAAAAACAGAAATTTGTGACTTATTAAATCGAGAAAATACTCCGGTGAAATATGCTAATTTTAAAGTAAAATTTGACTAGTGGGAATAAACAAGGATTCTTAAGCTTTTTTGCGGCACGTACACGGGTCGTTTGCCCTCAATGAACTAGCAAAAATGTGTAAATATTGGCAGCTACGGTCAATATTTAATTGTAAAATTTGTCTTTTAAAATCCGCCATGTACATTTTAAAGAAGCAACACACTCTAACATTTTAATGCTAATGTAAATACGTAAAAGTTAACAGCTAAGGTAAAATTTGTATTTTATAATCCGCCATGTACAATTTTAAAGAAGCAACACACTCTAACATTTTAATGCTAATGTAAATACGTAAAAGTTAACAGCTCAGGTAAAATTTATATTTTAAAATCCGCCATGTACATTTTAAAGAAGCAACACACTCTAACATTTTAATGCTAATGTAAATAAGTAAAAGTTAACAGCTCAGGTAAAATTTGTCTTTTAAAATCCGCCATGTACAATTTTAACCTTCCGTCTACCAGACGGGTCCATTGGACCCGACAGCAATATTTCTGGTGTCAATGGTAAAATGAGAAATTGTCGATTGACACCGGAATTTATAAAGGACTTATCTAGATATTACGAATTCCTTAATTTAAGCTTTCATTGTAAAAGCAAAATTATATTAAAATATTACTGGTGCCGTTTGCAAGTTTGGAATTAAAATTAGGTGTTGTCGTAGATAAATGGGTGTTTTGTCTGGTAGACGGAAGGTTAAAGAAGCAACACACTAACATTTTAATGCTAATGTAAATACGTAAAAGTTAACAGCTAAGGTAAAATTTGTTTTTTATAATCCGCCATGTACAATTTTAAAGAAGCAACACACTGACATTTTAATGCTAATGTAAATACGTAAAAGTTAACAGCTAAGGACAATATGTGAGTATGTCGCATTTTCCGTTAGTAAGTATACAGTAAAATATACTAACTGGTCATAACGAATATCTTTATGGTTTTTAGATGGTTTCTTAATTATATATATACGCAGCATATATTAGTCATTGTCTGTTCCGTCCGTCTGTCATGATGTAACATAAAAATTATGCAATCGAAAAATTTCAAAATTTTTATGCAGAATTTTGTCTTGTGCTGCATCGACAAAATTCAAATTTCATGAAAACCGAATCAAAACTGAAAAAGATAGCATTAAAAGTTTTCTTCCTTTTTCTTAAATCCGATCAAATACAATTAATTCAATGATATAAAGCAATAGGTAATGCTTCTTGGTTGCCATGCAGAATATTCTCCTAAATCCAGTCATTTATAAATAATTTATTGATATCTCATGATAAGTAATGATTCTAGGTTACCTTGGTGATTTACAGTGGAGCTCTATTATTTATGTATTAGTTAATTTAATATATATATTCGTGATAAAATTGGTATTTGTGCATTTTTTCTTATCACTCAGCTATTGCATATCGTATATTTGCTGTTGTATGTGTATGCTAGATAAATCTGAATAGTTATAAACAGTTTAATACTAACACTACTTTTAATACATCTCATTTATCGCGTTTGCCGTACAATTTCCGACTTATTTGCACCACTTACCTAATTTAATATCCAATACATAGCATAGGAATTTTTTTACAATTTTGATATAAATATTTGAAACACAAATATGCTAACATCTCAAATAGATTAGACTAACATACGTGTGGTGAATGAAATATAATTATTGACAAAACTCCCATTCCCTATAGAATTTATAAGTCACGTTTAAATGAGTATTTCGGTACAGTGAATTTTCCTTTGTTGCAAATAACCATATTACAACGAAATATATTTTTTGATATTTAAATATTACTGAAGGTAAATAAGAAATATCTTTTAAACAGACATAAGATTAAAATGTATTAAGACATTTGTTAGATAAAAGCAATAAATACATGTATTTTAAGATTTTTTTCTTTAATAAACTCATGTTCAACAAAGAAATTTCTTTGCCAGCTGTAGCAAATAATAAATGGAAATGCAGTAGAGAAATATAATAAAAGGAAGTTCTTTCAATTGTTTGAATATAAATAAGAAAGCTTTAAAAAAAATCAAAATTTAACAAAAATAAATCTTTGGTTACTGTTTGTTATTAAATTTGTCACATGGCAGAACGCGAAAGGATAATAGTCCAGGATTCCAACCGTCACAAATGCTAAGGCTCCTTTCCCTGGCCGATGAAGAGCTCGCGAGCTAATGCTATTCCTATGGGAGGATTATTTTCTAATATCTTGTTTGCATTTTGAAAAAATTTTATGCATTGGATAGCTGAGATGCATGCCGACATCTGTTCTTTTTTGCTTTTCGATTTTGGTCCCAGATATTTTTTTTAAAAAGCTCTTTCAATTTCGAAAACGGTTTTGACAATAATACTAACTTTATAAAAAAATATCTGCATTTCCGAACCGTTTGAAACCGGTTCTGAAATTGAAACTGTCATAAAATAAAAAATATAAAACTAAAATCGAAAAAGTAAAAACTAGCCGGTTGTTGGTCGTTATTACTAGTGCCAAAAAAATTTTTTTTGAAGGAAAGATGATGTCTCCGCAGCGGAGACAACGGAATGCCAAAGGTTAATATTATGGTAATATTACAAAATACTTAACAAAAAGTCTAAAACACAATTAATTCATAATGTCTTTCCTGGAGAAAACCTTGCATTGCCATAAAATAATTTCCTCAAAACAACGCAAACATTAATAAATCATGCACGCAATCGTGGGACTCAGTTTAAAAGTAAGTTTTTCTTTTGCATTTTACAGTAAACCGTTTAACACATTTAGTTTTACAATATTTCAAATTTCTGCAAAAGAATGTGAAAATTCAGAGTTTTCTAGTGTATTAAGAATAAAACAAAAAGTCAAAAACAAAATTAATTTCTTTGTTAGTTTCTTTTCTTAAAAAAAATATGAAACGTATGCTGCACAATAAGTTGATTACTTTAAATGGAATTTCAGAAAATCTCGCAAACAATAATGTAATATACAAGGCATGAAATGATCGTGCTTAGTACAGAAGTTTTGTTTCTGCATATTCCAGCAAATTATTAAAGACATTTAGTTTTAAGCATCTCACATTTCTATGAAAAAATATTTATATTTAATGTCTGAGTCTATATTATCATCAAAATGGAAACTTAAATGTTTACTTCGTTAGTTAATGCTTTCTACAGCAAAAAAAAAAAATGTCATTACATTAATACTAGAAAAACTTTATTTTCTTTCAGAAAATTAAGTTATCCCTAAATAAAAAGACATAACCGCATAAAAAATCGATGGTAATGTTTCTACTTATTGTACATTTTATGTTAATTGGTTTAAGTTCTAAACTAATTTTTTCGATATATTTCGATCGTTTGATCAATTTATAATGCATGGAAAGAATAAATTTTTTTTATTTTCAAACAAAATTGTGTAAAATCCTGTGTCATTCTGTCTTTTAAGCCTTTTCACATTTATGTGTTCTGTGATTTAAGTCATTAATAAAACGATAAAATTACAAAACACTTGTGTTTTAACACAATTTATTCTATTACATTCAAAATGTCTTTCCTGGGGAAACTTAACATTGCTCTAAAATAAATCTGAAATGGAAATCCTAAATCCTGAATTTTTTTTTCTCGAAAACAATGCAAACAGCAATAAATCAAGCACGAAATCTTGGGACACTTGAGTTCTTAAAGCAACAGTTTTTCGTTTGCATTTCTCAGTAATGCGTTTAATACATTTAGTTTTACAATATTTTACATCTCCGCGAAAGAATGTTTACTTTCAAACGCTACTCGTGCATTTAGAATAAAATAAAAAGTCACAAACAAAATAAATTACTTTGTTAATTGCTGTTAAAAAAAAGAAAAGAAAAAGAATCTATAATGTACAGTATGTTAATTACTTCAAATGGTATTTTAGAAATTTTCGCAATATACGAGGCACCAATCTCCGTGATTAATGTAACAGTTTTTTTCTGCACATTTTAGCAAATTATTAAAGACATTTAATATTAAGCAATTTACACTTCTTCCGCAAAAATATTTATATTTAATTTTTGGAACTGTATTAAAAAGAAGACACAATAGAAAAATAAAAATTATTTTGTTAATTTTTTCAGCAGAAAAAAATGCTTCCATTATTTTAATGCTATAATATTTTTTATTCATAAAAATATGTACACTGTCAGAAAAATTCGTCAATATACACTAAGTTGTCGTTATTTTTTCACGAATAACTTCTGTTTTCCCAAAAGACGTATTTGTTCTGTGAGTTCATTCCGAAAGTCGAAAAATGAGGAAACGTTTCCGTTTATATCTAGCACGCATGCGCATTGGGTCTGTTAGTAATAAATTCGAATTTATTTTTAAAATGAAAAACAAAAGTATTCTATCGATTAAAATGTCTAATTTAGTTTTAAAAGACAAAAATGTTTTCGAATTTAAAAATAAATAACAATTACTTTCTTTATTCGTTCAAAAATTCTCACAATCTGTTATTCAAAGTTGGATAAGTTGAATAAAGTTCAATATACTAAGTTATTTCTATGATAAATATTCGCATATAAAATGTACTTTAAGTGAACACATTTAAAAAATATTTTAATTAAAAAATAAAATGCAAAAAAAAATTGATATTATTAAAAAAAAATCTTATCGAATAAAAATAAAACAGCCATGTTTTTTTCTCTAACAATCTACGTAATATATTTAAAATTCACATTTTTATACTATATTAATATTAAAGTAAAAAAAAACCCAGCCACAGTTTCATTAAAGATGAAGTCTTTCCGAGATTAACTGCAAAATTAAAAGCTTTTTAACGAAATACACCAAACCACACCCATATGAAATGAACACTTCTATTTAAAGCAAAACCTTTCCGATCAGTCCTGGCGCCGTGGATGCGCGTTGGTCTTGTAATCCTGGGGTCCTTGGCTCGATCCCCACCTCTTCCGCATTGATTTTTCCAAACTTTTTTCAAGTGACGGATATTTTTCCTCTTTTGACGGAGAAAAAAATAAACGGAAAGTCGTCAATATACAGACAATTTCTGGCAGCAGTGCTGCCAGTACATTTTCTGTAAAAAGACGGAAATTTTTTTGAGAGTGTAATAAGTAAATAAAAAAACCCTAACAATATAAACAGTTTATGGTAATGGCTCTACTATTTGTACATTTTATGTTAATAGCTTTCAATTCTATAGTAATTTATATGATATGTTTAAACTATTCAGTGTTTCATTTAGACTGAAGGAATTAATTTATTAGTTCGTTGAAAAGAGTACGTTAAACAGTGAAGTATTTTTTTTTATCTTTCACATAAGAAACTTTCTTTGCACATTAACTCCAAAGATGCAGTAAACTGGGCCTGATTAATAACGAGGCACACATACGCCAATAAAAATTAATAGAAATTATTGTTTATTATAAACTCCATAAGCACAAAAAATTTCTGCCAACATAATTTTTTCCTGCATTTATTTGTTTTTCCTGGAAAAAACACAGCATTCCTTTCAAATACTGTCTTGAAATACCTTTTTTTAGATACTCATGAAAAAAAACAATAAATCAGACACGAAGTCTTGACACTAAACATACTTAATTTTTTAATATTTTACATTTGAGCAAAAGACTGCGCATATTCGAAGCCGAATCGTGTATTAAGAATAAAACAAAAAGTCAAAAGTAAAATTAATTACATTGTTACTCGTCTTTCCTAACAAAAAGAAACATATGCTGTACTGTTAGTTAATTACTTTAATTTAAATTTCAAAAAATCGTGCAAACAATATTGCATAGGAGACACGGAATCTTCGTTCTTAGTGTAGCAGTTTTGTTTCTGCCCATTCCAACAAATGGTTAAAGACATTTAATTTTAATTATTTCACATTTCTACAAAAAAAGAATTTAAATTTAATGTCTGAGTCTATATTATGAAGAAGACAAAGTGGAAACATAAAAATTTACTTCGTTAGTTAATGCTTTCTACAGGAAAAAAAATGTCATTTCATTAATACTAGAATAACTTTATTTCCTTTCAGAAAATTAAGTAATCACTAAGTAAAAAGGCATAACCGCATAAAATGTTTATGGTAATAATTGTACTCATTGTACATTTTTTGTTAATTGGTTTAAGTTCTATACTACTTTTTTCGATATATTTGGATCGTTCAATCAAATTTTTATTTTCAAATAAAACTATGTGTAAATTCTGGTGCTATTCTTTCTTTTCAACCTTTTCACATTTAAGTGTTCTGCGATTTAAGGGTTTAATAAAACGATAAAATTACAAAACACTTAACAAAAAGTCTAAAACACAATTTATTCTATTGTATTCAAAATGTCTTTCCTAGGGAAAATTTAGCTTTTCTTTAAAATAATTTCCTGAAATGTTTTTTTTTTTTCGAAAACAATGCAAAAAGTAATAAATCAAGCACGAAATGTTAATACTCAGTTCTTAAAGTAACAGTTTTTTTTTTGCATTTTTCAGTAAACCATTTAACACATTTAGTTTTACAGTATTTTACATTTCCGCAAAAGAATATTTATATTAAAATCTCTCGTGCTTTAATAATTAAAACAAAAAGTCCAAAACAAAATTAATTACTTTGTAAGTTGCTTTTTCTAATTAAAAAAAGAAACGCAAGTTGTGCATTAAGTTAATTACTTTAAATTTGCATTTCATGAAATCTCGCACACAGTAATATAATATACGAGGCACGAAATCTTCGTGCTTAGTGAAGCAGGTTTTTTTTCCCCCGCACATTCCAGCAAATTATTAAAGACATTTAATTTTAAGCAATTCACATTTCCGCAAATAATATTTATACTTAAAGTCTTTGTTTTATGAGGAAGACAAAATTGAAACATAAAAAATTAGTTAATTCTAACCGAAAAAAAACTGCTTGCATTACATAAAAACTATAATTTTTTTTCAGAAAACTATGTAATCAATAAATAAAAAACATAACTACGTAAACAGCTTATGGTGATGTTTCTGCAATTTGTACATTTTATGTTAATTGCTTTCAGTTCTACAGTAGTTTATTAGAATTGTTTGTTCTATTCAATGCCTCACTTAGACTGAAAAAGCTATTAATTTATTACATTGATAAAAGAAGTTTTTAAACCATTAGGTATTTTTTTAATCTTACACATTAAAAAACTTTTCTTGCGCATTAATTCCAAAGATGCAGTAAAAAGGGCCTCATTAATACGAGGCCCAATTAGGCCAACAAAAATTAATAGAAATTATCGTTTTATCTAAACGCCGTATGCATAGAAAATTTCTGACAATGTAATTATTTTTCTGCATTTATTTGTTTTTTCCTGGAGAAAACACTGCACTCGTTTTAAATATTTTCTTGAATTACTTTTTTTAGATACTCATGCAAACAATAATAAATCAGACACGAAGTCTTGACATTAAAAATATTTAGTTTTATAATATTTTATATTTGAGAATTGATTGTACAAATTCGAAGCTGTCTCGTGTAGTAAGAATAAAACAAAATTAGTAATTACTTTTTAACTTGCCTTTCCAAACAAAAAGAAACATATGCTGTACTGTAATTACTTCAACTTCTTCAACTTATATTTCAGAAAATCGCGCAAACAATAATATAACATATGACGTACGGAATCTTCCTGCTTAGTGTAGCAGTTTTTTTTCCTGCACATTCCAACAAATTATTGAAGTCATTTAATTTTAAGTATTTCACATTTCCGCAATAAATATTTATATTTAATGTCTGAGTATGTATTATGATTAAGACAAAGTAGAAACATAAAGATTTACTTCGTTAGTTAATGCTTTCTACAGGAAAAAAAATCTCATTACATTAATACTAGAACAACTTTATTTTCTTTCAGAAAATTAAGTAATCACTAAATAAAAAGACACAACCGCATGAAAAGTTTATGCAGGTAATGTATGAAAGTGTTCCGACCCAAATGACCGATTACTACTAATAAATTTTTAAAAGTATACTTTTCCTTATAACTTCTCAGAAATTCTGTTATTAAATAACGTCAGAAATTTTAATGAAATTTTGTGGTAGTAATCGGTCATTTTGGTCGGAGCGCTCTCATCCCTCTTTATGGTAATATTTCTATTAATTGTACATTTTATGTTAATTGCTTTTAGTTAGTTCTATACTAACTTTTTCCATACTTTTGGATCGTTTGACTGATTTATTATGTATGAAAAAAAATACCCTTTTTCTTATTTCAATTAAATGTATGCGTAAATTCCAGTGTCAATCTGCCTTTTCAACATTTTCACATTGGAAGTGTTCTGCGACTTAAAGGGATAATATAACGGTAAAATTACAAAAAAAATTTAACAAAAGAGTATAAAACACGATTTATTCTATTATATTCAAAATGTCTCTCCTGGAGAAAACTTTGCATTACTGTAAAATAATTTCCTGAAAATAACGCAAACAATAATAAATCAATAAATTTTCTTTTGCATTTTTCAGTAAATCCTTTAACACATTTCGTTTTACAATATTTTACATTTCCTCAAAAGAATGTTTATATTCAAAGTCTTCTTGTGCTTAAAGAATAAAACATAAAATCAAAAACAAAATTAATTACTTTGATAGTTGCTTTTCCTAAAAGAAAGAAACGTATGCTGTACAGTAAGTTACTTCAAATGGTATTTCAGAAAATCTCGCGCACAATAATGCACAATAATGTGTGTCGCGGAATCTTCGTGCTTAATATAGCAGTTTTTTCCTGCCCATTCTAGCAAATTATTTAAGGCATTTAATTTTAAGCAATTTACATTTCCGCAAAAGTATTTTTATTTTATATCTTGGTCTGCATTAAGAAAACCAAATAGAAACATAAATAATTTCATCGTTAAATAATGTTCGCATTACATTAATAATTACTTTGTCTCGGAAAAGTAATTAATCAGTAAATAAAAATATATAACCGCATAAACTGTTTATGGTAATGTCTCTATTATTTGTACATTTATGTTAACTGCTTTCAGTTCCATGCTAAATTATTTGATATATTTGCACTATTTAGTGTTTCTTTTCGACTGAAGAATTTATAAATTTATTAGGTCGTTGAAAGGAGTTCTTTAAACAATTTCGTATTTTTATATCTTTCACATTAAAAAACTTTTCTTGCACATTAATTCTAAAGGTGCAGCAAAAGAGTTCTCAATTAAATTCTCTCATTGGGAATTTTTTATTTAATATTTTAACCCTCTAAGCGTTGTGTACGTAATATTCCGTTCACTAAAGTATCAGATTTCACAGCAATACAACTCTGAAAAAAAAAATGAAATACTCAAAAATGTGTACATCGATGTACTCATACTGAATTGAGTATGTTTGGATAAAAAATGATCACAATGCTTTCTCAATTTTGAAACATCACATGTTATTAAATCCAAATGAAATAATTATTTCATTCATGGTGGCATAAAAGACGTTTATTAATGTATATATTAAATTATGCACAGTATTTTGAAATAATTTAAAAGTGCTTGCAAAAAATATTCAATTTGGATATTTTGCTAAAAATTTTTGCAATTTCTCTTAATAAACAATCAAGTAAACTTTTATTGTTAATAATTTTGGGCAAGAAATAAATGGTAATATATTTTTATTTTAATCTTTAAGTTAAGAGGGCAGTTCATAACGATTTACATTTGAACTCAACCATGGAATCAAAAATAAGTACAGTCGGCTCTCATTAATTCGAACTCGTCGGGACCACAAGAAATGTTCGAATTATCCGAAGTTCGAATTATGGAAAGTATTAAATGATAACTTGCTTAATGTGATACTACTGCAAATGAATTAATGTTATGGTGTTTATGTAATTTATTATATCTGTTATCATCAGAATACGACTTAATATTAAATTAGAATTTATAAATACATAAACTAATTAAAAAATTAGAAACAAGCACAATGGAAGAAAAATTTGAAGCGTCACTGATGGACAGACGGGGCACTCAGAAAGTGGATATCAAATGCATAGGATTATATGTATACTCGTTCGGAACAATTTTCACAAAAACTTAAGGAAGAAAGTTATTCAAATGGTCTGAAATCCATGAGAAAGAAAGAAAAATGAAAAATCTAATTCTAGTTAGTCCGAATTAAACGATGTCAAGAGAAAATGAGTTCAAATTAATGAAAAATTTAACGTTATTCTTTCTGCCTTTGAAAATTTCGGGACTTCATGTTTAGTTCGAATTAACTGGAGATTCGAATTATCCGATTTCGAATTAACGAGAGTTGACTGTGCATGTATTTCTCAGTTTTGAGTACATTTGGATCGGAGCTATTTTGAGTTCTTGAAGTACTTAAAATTGAGTACTTTTTACTTAATTTTGAGAAACAATTTTTTTTTTCAGTGAAGCAATATTTCAGATAACATAGTTCTATTGATTTAATGATTTTTGAATAAATTGTAAGAATCATTATTACTTTCAAGAATTACATTCATAATTATAATTAAGTTTTTTTTAATAATGTTTAAAAACATTACATTTTCAAAGCATTTAAAACAAACTGAAGAGAAAACAATGTTACAATTTTACTCTTTTGCAAGACGTCCAGAGGATTATAGTATAAATTGAAATCACCTGATGTAATTGAAGAATTTGAAATATTTTTCTGCAATTAAATTAGAAACAATTTTTTATTAAAAATGATAAAAATCAACCATACTTCTTATGAGATTCCTTTTAGATTTAATACTTTTATTTCAAAAAGATTTGTGAAAGAAAAAATAGTGATAAATAAAATTTTATCAGAAATAGAATTCTAGTACATAATGTCTAAACCAGTGTGTTATTGCCTAGTTCTATGGATTAGATTAATAAAAATTGGACATTTTCGTAAGTTTAGTGATAACAAAAAATAACTTTTGATGGTTACTTCATTAATTCGAAAAGAATTATTTCTATTATTAACTGTGTGGTACATTTTATATTTCTCAATTGCATTTAAATCGTTTTTTTTCCATTGAATAGCTGAGGTTGGTTTCAATAAAGACTCTTTTTCGATATTGTCTGCAATTTTTTTTTATGAAGATGCTTACATTTACGGAACCGGTTTTGAAAGTGAAAGGGTATTCATTAAGGGAAAAAATAAATTAAAAAGAGAGAGAGAGAGAGAGAAGAAGAAGAAGAAGAAGAAGAAGAAAGAGACATTGCAGTGTTCGACCTGAGATACACAATGCAAAGAAAGAATAATTTAAAAATATTGAAATGCAAACGAGATATTTTTAAAAATATGTCGCATCGTATTAACATCAGCGGTAGAAAGTTTTGCGTGAATCAAGTAGACCCCTAAAACTATAAGAAAACTAATTCAAAACGTAAAATTTAATTATTTTTTCTGTATTTATTATTTTTTTTCTAAAAGAAAACTCTACATTCTTTTCAAATTATATCTTGAAATTGCTTTTTTTCAGATATTCATCTAAACAATAATAAGTCTTGAATACAAAGTCTTGATACGTAACATATTTAGTTTATAATATTTTATATTTCCGCAAAAGAATGTATACATTCAAAGTCCTCTCGTGTATTAAGAATAAAACTAAAAGTGAAAAACAAAATTATTTACTTTGTTACTTGCCTTTTGTAACAAAAATAATCATAAGCTGTACAGTATAATAATTATTTTAAATGGTATTTCAGAAAATTGCGCAAACAATAATATTATATACGAAGCGCGGAATCTTCATACTTATTGTAGCAGTTTTTTCTGCACATTCCAGCTTAAATATTACAGACGTTTAATTTTAAGCTATTCACATTTCTGCAAAAATATTTATATTTAATGTCTTGGTGTGTATTATGAAGATGGCAAAATAGAAACATAGATAATTACTTCATTAGTTAATGCTTTCAAAAAAAAAATGCTTGCATTTTATTAACGCTATAATATTTCTTTTTTTAGAAAATATGTAATCAGTAAATAAAAAGACATAACCGCATAAACCGTTTATGGTAACGTTTCTACTATTTGTAGATTTTATGTTAATTGCTTACAGTTTTATTTTAAAATATTCGATATGTTTGCACAATTCAGTTTTCACTTCGACTGAAGAAATTATTAACTTATTACATCGTTGAAAGGAGTTCTTTAAACAATTAGGTATTTTTTTAATATTTCACATTAAAAAACTTTTCTTGCAGATTAATACCAAAGGTACCAGCAACAGAGTTCTCCATAACTTTTTCTTATTGGGAAAATTATATTTAATGTTTTCATATTGTAAATTGAAGTCATCTCATTTAATTAAAGAATTTGAAATATTTTTGCAATTAAATTAGAAACAATTTTTCTATTAAAAATTGTGATAAAATGATAAACACCCACACTGCTTGAAATTTGTTTTCAATTTAATATTTTTATTTCAAAAAGATTTGTGAGATCTAAGAAAGAAAAAAAAGTGATGGCTAAAACTTTATCAAAAATAGAATTCTAATACGTATTGCCTAAACCAATGGGTTCTTGCCTAAATCCATAGGTTAGATTCATACAAATTGGACATAAGCTTAATGATAACAAAAAATAATTTTTAACCCTTTGCGGCGCAGGGCAAATTCTTTGCTTAAGTGTTGAAATTAATGACTAACACCGGAAATTGAAAACAACTTTATTTATAAATAAGAAAACGCGATATTTCACGCATTCAATAAACAGTAATTTTTTAAAACAAAATTCCGGTGCCAGTGTGGCGTTTGGGAATTAAAATTAAGTGGTATAGCTATGAAACCACTGCGCCGCAAGGGGTTAAGGGCTACTTCTTTAATTTGAAAACAATGATCTCGATTATTACTAATTCTATGTGATCTCTTTAATTTCTCAATTGCATTTAAATTCTTTTTTTTTTCATTGGATGGCTGAGGTTGGCCTCAATATAGAATCTTTTTATTTTTTCGATATTTTTTACAGTTTTTTATGAAGATGCTTGAAATTACGGAACCGGTTTCGAAAGTGAAAGTATCTTCATTTTAAAAAAGGTACCAAAGCAGAATATAAACGAGATATTTCTAAAAATATTTCGCATAGGATTAAAGTTAGCTATAGGAAATTTTTGCATGAATCAAGTAGACCTTTAAAGGTATCAGAGAATTAACGAAATGTCTGAAACATGAAATAATTTTTCTGTATTTTTTTTCTGGGAAATTCTGCATTTTTTAGAAATTATTTAAATGCTTTTTTCGAGACTTTTTCGCAAACAATAATAAATGAGAAATGAAGGCTTGGTACTTCCCCAGTAGCCAAACAATATTGGACCAATATTGGCTACATCTTGGAGCAATATTGGCACATTGGCGCAATATTGGCATGAAATATTGCTCCAATATTGGGATGTTAACATTTCCCCCTTATTTAGCCAATGTTCGCAGCCAAAATTATGCAAATATTGGGGTTTCGTTGGAAATATTGCCAATAAAACGCCGATACTGGTTAAATATTAGAATTCCATTGCATATAGTTCCAATGTAACACCAACATTTGTTCAATATTGGCGTTTTATTGACAATATTTCAAATGAAACCTCAATATTGGCATAATATTGGTTGATGAAAATATTGGTTAAATAAGAGCAAATTGTAAACATCCCAATATTGGAGCAATATTGACATTTTATTGGCAATATTTCCAATAGATGAAGTATTGGCGCAACGTTGGACCAATATTGGTTTGCTACTAGGGTTAAGACATTTAGTTTTATAATATTTTATATCTCCGCAAAAGAGTCTATGTAATCACATCCTTTTCGTGTAACAACAAAAAGTCATAAACAAAATGAATTACTTTGTTACTTACTTTTCTTAACAAAAATAAACATATGCTGCACAGTAAGATAATAACTTCAAATGGCGTTTCAGAAAATTGCATAAACAATAATGCAATATGGGAGGCACGGAACCTCCGTGATTAGTAAAGCAGTTTTTTTTCTAAACATTCCAGCAAATTATTAAATACATTTAATTTCAAGCAATTAGCATTTCTGCAAAAGATATTTATATTTAACCGTTTTAGTGCTAAGCAATTTTTGCAAGAATGCACGAAAATTGCGGTACATATTTTGATTTCTTTAAAGGAAAAAATAATGTTGTCATATAAAACACTGTTATTTAGACAAATATCAATCAATTTTAATAATTCTTTTTGTATTATAAAGAACTCGCAGCGCAAAAGCGCTGCGCCGCGGTTTTCGAGATAAACTATCGCAGCGCTTTTGCGCCGCGTAGCAGTCAAACGGTTAAAGTCTCGATCAGTATTAAGAATAAGACAAAATAGAAACATAAATAATTATTTTGTTTGTTAATTATCCTCTTCAGACCTGAGGTACACAAATGTGTACCTCCATTCATTTCCTCACAAAAACTAAACTGCTCAATTTTTTTGCATTTTTACTTTACTTCTATACAGCTGAATGTTTTTTGCTTTAAAACAAAGTCAATTAAAGCCAGCACTGATGAATATTACCTCATAAAATAAATATTATTTTCATCCCAGTTTCAAAAATACCCTCAAGACATTGTGGCCAAGAAAGTAAGAAATTTTCATAATTATTTAACTTAAATGCTTTGCAATAGAAAAATTTGAGGATTTGCTGATCATTCACTTGTTTAAAGACCTTAATTTTGTTATTGCGTAAATTTATATTACTGATAGTTAAACTGATGTTTTAAGGAGATCAGCACCTTTATATCTATATTTGTAAACCTAAATAACCAGTCTCCTAAAGTACTGATTTCACAAAAATGACTCTTTCTGTCATCTATGGTGTCATTACGATTATGCAAAAGCAATAAATATATATTTGTAGAGTTATTTTATGCTCAGGTCTGAAGAGGTTATTTCAGGAGAAAAGTATGCTTGCATTAATTTAATGCTATAATAGTTTTTTAGGAAAATATGTAATCAGTAAATAAAAACACATAACCACATAAACAGTTTATAGTATTGTCTCTACAATTTGAATATTTGAAGTTAATTACTTTCACATAGTTCGTACGGATACCGTTATTTTCCAGGTGAAATACCAGCTTTTCTTAATAGAAAATAAATGTAGTTCAAATGTAGTTCTAAATTCCGACGTTTTTAACTAGAGATTTTCTATAACAAATTACTGGTATCGAAGAATTTCCTAGTCATGAAATTCCAGGAGCCGTACGAACCATGGAATTTCAGTTGTATACTAATTTATTCGATATGTTTGCACTATTCAGTGTTTTACTTCAACGGAAGAAATTACTAATTTATTAGATCGTTGCAAGGAATTCTTTAAACAATTTAGGCATTTTTTTTAATCTTTCACATTAAAAAATCTTTCTTGCACATTAATTCCAAAGGGGCAGCATAAGAGTTCTCCACTACTCTTTCTCACTGAGAAATTTTTAGTTAAGGCCCCACAATAGTCACAGGAAAAGTACTCAAAAAGACCCGGATGATAATGTAAAGTCTATGGGAGCGTTCTTTTCAAATATCTCGCTCAAACTTTAATATTTTTACATGATTTTTTTTTTGCATAGGATAGCTGAGGACGCTCCACAACCGGCCTAGTTTTTAATTTTTCAATTTTGCTTATATATATTTTTTATATTATAATAGTTTCAATTTCAGAACCGGTTTAAACCGGTTTTGAAATTTAAAGTAATTTAAAAAAAAATCTGAAACCAAAATTAAAAAAGTAAAAACTAGGCCGGTTGTGGATCGTCCTCAGCTATCCTATGCAAAAAAATCATGTAAAAATATTAAAATTTGAGCGAGATATTTGAAAAGAACGCCCCCATAGACATTACATTAGCATTCGGCTTTTACCGCGTGACTAGTGTAGGCTCTTAATATTTAAATAGTATAAATTGGAATCCCCTCATTTATTTGAAAATTAAATTGAAATATGTTTCTGTCACTAAATTAGAAGCAATTTTTCTACGAAAAAATTCTGATAAAATGATCACTGTTTATGAGATTTTTTTTTTTTTTTTTTTTTTTTTTTTATTTTATAGTTTTATTTCAAAAAGATTTGTGAAACAAAACAGTGATGACTAAAATTTTAGATTATCTGCACGATTGATGTACGCCCTAGGGGGGGGGGGGGTACCATACGTGGGAGTCTTTCTAAGGGATCCTAGCCCGTATTCACGAAGGTTACCCAAGATTCTAAGAAGACCACGGTAAACTCCGAAAGGATAGGCCGACGGGTGCGATTGGATTCGAACCCAGCATATCCCGATTACCAGTTATGAGAGTAGAATCTCTCAGCCACTGATAGAGCAAAATTTTATCAGAAATTGAATTCTTATACATATAAATTAAATCAATGGGTTAATGTCTAAATCCATCGGTCAGATTCATACAAATTGGATATTTTCGTAAGCTTAATAATAACAAAAAATAAACTTTAAAGGCTACTTCATCAATTTGAAAACAATGGCCTCAATTATTATTTCTATCGGGCACTTTTAATTTCTCTGTTGCATTTAAATTATTTTTTTACCATTGGATAGCTGAGGTTGGTCGCAATAAAGACTCTTTTAAACATTTCGATATTGTTTGTCCTTTTTTATGAAGATGCTTGCACTTACGGAACCGGTTTTGAAAGTGAAAATGTATACTCTTTAAAAGAAAAAAAAGCAACCAAAATCGAAAAACTAAAAATGGGTTTTTATATTGTTCGACCTCAGCTATACAATGCAAGAAAAAAATTGAAGTGCAACGAGATATTTCTAAAAATATGTCGTATTTTATTTACTTTAACGATAGGGAGTTTTTTCGTGAGTAAAATAGACTCATACAGGTATAAAAAATAAACCAAATGTCAAAAACATAAATATTTTTTCTCTACTTTTTTCCCCGGAAAAAGTTGGATTCTTTTCAAATTATTACATGAAATGCTTTTTCCAGACGCTCACGCAAACAATAATAATATATAAGCCACTAAGTCTTTGGTACTTAAATTTACTTTTATAATATTCTATATTTCCGCTAAAGAATGTATATATTAAAAGCCCTCTCGTGTATTAAGAAAAAAACAAAATTTCAAAAACAAAATTAATTACTTTGTTACTTGATTTCCGTAACAAAAAGAAAAATATGCTTTCTAGTAGGATAATTACTTATGATACATCAGAAAATCTCACAAACTATAAGATAATATACGAGACACGGAATCTTCGTGCTTAGTTTAGAATATTTTTTTTTTCACATTCCAGCAAAATATTAAAGATTCTTAATTTTAAGCAGTTAATAGTTCCGCAAAAAAATTTATGTTCAAAGTCTTGGTATTAATGTACTAATTGTACATTTTATGGTAATTGCTTTTAGTTCCATTCTAATTTTTTCGGTATATTTGGATTGCTAAGTGTTTCATTTCGACCGAAGAAAATATTAATTTATTATTTATTAGAAAAAGGTTCTTAACTCCTTCACGACCGGGTCCTTTTACGAAATTTTTAATGTTTTGCCATCGGTTTTTAAAAACAGAAAATTGTGTCTTATTAAATCGAGAAAACGCTCGATTCAATAAGACAAATTTTACAGTAAAATATTACTCATGAGGGTAAACAGCGTTTTTGGGGCACTTAAGTGTAAATACATGTCACTCGTACCCAAGGAGTTAATTCATAGTGGGGCGACAATGGCCACTTACTTATAAATCCCAAATGCCGGAATGCTACCATAACTTAAAAAAATATATCGATATTTTACATACGTGATATTTAGCTTTCGCTTTTTACAAATAAATTTATTTGCAAATTCTGGTGTTACACATGAATCTAAACATTTAAACAATGGAATTATTTTACACCCGGAAAGGGTTAAAACAAATGGGATTCTTCTAACAAGGAAGGTCTCCATTGGGGGCATACTCAGAATTTTTTGAAAAAAAATACGAATTAAACTACTCATGTAGGTAATAAAGGATCAGTGAAAATTAGCGGCGGAATTACATTATTAGATATGTAAAAAAATAAAATAGTTTGGAATAATTGGCGTGAAAAGCTGAAAGCGACGCGGGATTTGGCAAGCAGTGCATTTTCTCGCCAAAAGCAGACGATTTTAACGAATCTGAAAATTGATTTTAATTGACTTCACTTTTAAAAATCTGCAGCATTTACTGCAACGTCACTCCACTACTTTTATAGAATATCTCTCTTCTGACCAATGAGAATGCTCCATAGCACAGCGAATTGACCGTGTCATACACTGTTAAAAATCTGCTGCATTTTGTTGCAACGCACTCCACCGCTTGTATATAATATCTCTATTTCAACCAATGAGAAAGCTCCATTTCACGGCCAAGTAACCGTTTTCTATACAAGCAAGGGAGTGCGTTGCAACAAAATGCAGCAGATTTTAACAGCGTATTTTTCAATTTGGAACAATTTTAATCAATTTAAATTGTGTTTTAAATGATAAAATATATTAATTTCATTTTGTTATAAGTACATATAAACGTATATGACAAAATTACACTTAAAGTAAAGTAAAAATGCAAAACTAAAATTACTTAAACTAAACTTATTTAAATAAATTGAACATAGAAAGTTATTTCTTTAAAAAGTATTCGAAGCGTAAAAGCGTATTTTTCAAAATTTCGTTTTTTCGCCAACCGGAGATAAACCGCCAAATAAACGAAATTTTTATTATTTTTTTATGGACGTTATAAGGAGGTTCCGCCGAAATTTTTTTTATAAACATATATAACTATATGAGAAGAACATTCTGTAATTTTTTCAGATTTTTCTGAGTATGCCCGTCTGGAGACCTTCCTTGTAAGTATTGTGGAATAAGTATTTAACTAGAATAGCCTAATCCACTAATTTTTCTGGTTCGGTTATTTTTGTTGAATATTTTTAATAATATAAATTGAAAGTCTCCACAGAGTAACCCCGTTTAACCCTCTCATGCATACTGGCCTCATATGAGGACGGATAAATATTACCCTATAAAATATTAGAATTACGAATTTTTTTCAGTATTCATTCATGGGGACCTTATTTATGGACAGATATTACCTTGCATGCAACACAATAGATAGCAACAACATACCGATGGTTGTAATTCACACGGATGTTGCAATAAAATCAAAGTATTGAAGTATAATGATATTGCGCAGAATTTGCTAGAAATAGACTAGGAAATATTTACAATATAATCAAGGTAAGTTTTTTTATATACAATTTATTATCATATAGCATGTAATAATAGAAATTTTTTACAATATTTCAATTAGGTTTTTATTTAAAGTATAAAACATATCTGTCCTCATATGAGGACAGTTTGCACTGAAGTAAACAAAACACATTTTTGTTTACTACCTTTATTTATTTTTGAAATACATTTTATAAATAATACAATGATTACTGATGACAATACAGATAAATATAAAAAAATTCGACCGATTTTGACAAAATTGCATGAGACATTTCACAAAGCTGCATATAACGAAGGATATCAAAGTGTGGATGAGATGATGAATCCATTCAAAGGAAAATCATCTGTAAAACAATACTTACCTAAGAAACCGCACAAATTGGGTTACAAAATGTGATGTAGTGCTGGTGTATCTGATTCCATTTATTCTTTTGAATTGTTTCACGATATAACTGGTAACATCTGATTTTGGTGCATCTGTTGATGTCATACTTCGTTTGACTCATCGTTTGCATCAGACAAACTGCAAAATATATGCAGATAATTGCTTTGATTTTAAAACTAAAACCCCTGGGAATCTGGTATGTTGGAGCTATAAGAATTAACAGGCTGATGGGTGCAGAAAAGCAGCTAAAATCAATTAAACAACTGAAGAATGAAGGAAGGGGTAGTAGTTCAATTGTTTTATCTTCAGATAATATAAGTATTACCCGATGGATAGATAATACATCGGTTTATACAATCTCTTCTTACTATGGAAAGGTACCTGAAAGCCAAGTAACACATTTCACTACAATGGAAAAGAAAAGTTATTCTATCAAGTGTCCACATTGTATCTCTAAGAATAATAAGGATACAAGTGGGGTTGACCTTATGGACTCTCTCATAGCCCTCTATCGTAATGATTTCAGAAATAAGAGGTGGTACATGTGCATTTTTATCACCTTATAAATGTCACCATTGTTAACGCTGGGATTCTACGGAAATCAGAAAACACCAAAAGCATAGACCTGCCGGAATTCAAAAGTTCATTTGAAATGAGTGATATATAAGGATACAGCTGCGATAAATAAAAATAAAAGAGCTCTTTGAAAGATAATCAGAAATAAAACATAGGAATACACACGATGTACCCCAAACTATGCGTTTAGATGGAGGAAAGCATTACCCAAAGAAAACGGAAGAAAAGTTTGCCAATCACTCAGGAGATAAAAATTGCAAAAGTAAAACACGATCCATTTGTGGAACATGCGCTGTACCTGAATGTATAGGATCATTTTATACTGAATAAATCATATGAAACGTATGCAGATATGTGAACATTGAATCATATTGTCCCCATATTTGAGGACAGTACGAATGTACCCTTTGGCGCACAATGTCCTCAAATGAGGACGTATGAATATATTAATAAATAATGTATAAAAATTTCCAATAAAATTATTTTCATGATAAACTGCTCTCATTTATCACAAAAAATGATTGTTTAATTTTTTTTACAGTGTAGAAAATAATTCATGCATGAGAGGGTTAATTATAAGATTTGAAATTTTTTCTGCTATTAAATTAGGAGATAAATTTTATTTTTTAAAATTGATAAAATCATAAATAACTACTCTGCCTATGGTACTAGTTTTCGATTTAATATTTTTGTTTCAAATGTATGCGAGATCAATGAAAGAAAAAAAATTACGATTAAAATTTATCCGGGAACAATTTACACATACTACAGTTCATTTTTTTTAACAAAACATGTTGTGATTTTTTTTAATATATCAAATTCAGGTTGATTTGAATACTATAATACAGTAAAACCTCTAAATAACGGACACCTCGGGGACGCAGAAATTGTCCGCTATTCGGAGGTGTCCGCTATTGGGAAAACCTCAGAGATTCAAAAATCGCTAAGAAATACTTAATGTTTCATTAATTTACTTTTATATGTCCTAAAACCTCTATTATATAATTAATCAGAAATTTAAAATATTTTTAATTAATAAAATTGAAATAAATTTGTAAACACTTTTATCCACTGTTTATTATATTCTCGTGAAATAATCGGTTACAAAAGCTTACTTTTGCTTGCGATTACATGTAATTTGTTTTTCTATGTGACGTTATTGGACATTGTAGAGTTCCGGGCAGGAAGGGAAGGATTGCATTTTTTGACCTTTAAAAGCATAAAATCTCAAAATATTCTTGGGTGACATTTCAATGCTCTGGGAGATATTCCTCCCGGGCAACATTCTGAATTTAGCACTGAACGTGGGGGGGAAGGAGAGATTTTCCCCAGCTCTTTATCTAGATTTATCTGTGATCACAAAATTTGTGACACGTTGTCCTGATAAATTCAGAGGCCTTTTTGCTTTTTTTCATGTTTTTTTCTCTTTAAAACATATTTTTTCATCCTTTGTCGCCGAATAAAGGGTCCGCTATTCGGAATGTCCGTTATTCAGAGGTTAAACATACAAAAATTTAGGTTTTGGAAGTGGGGATTGGAAAACTGTCCGTTAAATAGAGGTGTCCGCTATTCGGGAGTGTCCGTTATGGAGGTTTTACTGTACAAACTTTTTTATTACAACTACGTATATTCTAAATTACGATCACAGCTTAAAATCAAAGAAATTTTCATCATAAGTTTTCCAGTTATTATTCCTATGGAACCCGGGTTAACCGAAAATGCTTTGGTCCCATGCTTTTCGGATAACCGGCGCTTTACTGCATTGATATTTCACATTTCAATGTTAAAATGCAAAAATTTAAGGCGAAGCAAATGCTATTATTGCATTCTGAATACCATTTTGCTCATTCTTATGTTCAAAAATCTAAAACTTCTACAGAAATTTTTAGAATATCTTTCAATTTACTGGAAGTTTTTATCTCGCTCCACTTTTTCTAAAAATGTTTTTTTTCCATGCAATTTGAACAATGAACCAATGCAGATGTTATTGAAGTACCGACAAGAGTCATAATGTTATTGTTCACCTTCGATGGACAGTGATTAATCGATTAATCGTGATGCATAGATGTTAAGCATGTAATGTGGAATTTAACAAATTCTACAGAATTAGGATGATCGAATAGAAGCAGAGGCAAAAGAAAAAACCTCGGTACTATATATATTTTTTGTATATAAATTAAATAAATCAAAGTAGTTATGAAAAATAAAATAGAACTAGGAAAAAACAAAAATATATAAAAAATGAAGAAAAGGAATTTGATAGCTACCGAGTCAAACTGCCGAACAAAATTGATCTAAGAGAATGAATTGAAATGGCAGAAAATGTATTTTGATAATACGTGCAAGAGAAGTACAGTAATAAAGATATATATATTAAACAAATATAGTGGTGTAAATAGAATATACAAATAGTCGTCAGCAGCACCCTTTTAGCTACGAATTTAGAGGATTTTTTTTTTTAATTAACAGACACAAAAATTTTATTCTGAAATATTGATGTCATACTTCATGTGCTGCGCACATTTTGAAATAATGTCTAACTTCTTTCAAAACTGCGTCTGCTTGGGTCACAAATGAATTAAATCTTCTGTTTCCTATTTCTAAAAAAGATTTGCTTTATCTCTATAATAATTTACTTCCGCCTATTATGTTATATAATTAACTTTAAAAAGTCATGTATTAAGTATTTCATCAAAAAACACATAAAAATGAAAGTATAAAGAGAATCCCTTCATCGTATTTATTTCTATTATTTTTACATCAATTTATTCAAACGGCAAATTTTATTTATGTTCTGTTTCTAATAAAATAAGTCTTTTGTTCTTATAAAGAGTATTAAGTTAAAGGACGCTAAATTCTCCATTGTTGAATTTCTTTATTTTTTAAGTCCACAAAATACTTTTTCCATTATTTATACAGGTTATTAGATTAAAAGCACGTATATGAAATCCTCCGTTTTTTATTTTCTGTATAGCTCGTTGCATAAGTAAATGTAACAAAATTTAACGTCATATATTATCCTATTTTTTTAGGGAAGTATTTATGAAAAGTGTTTACACTCATATTTATTTTAATGCTCGGAGGAATTTCACTTAGTCAAAATTTGATCCGGACTTAAGACCTGCATTGATTTTCTTTTTTTTCAACATAAAGTACTCTAATCACATTTTAAATCCATCTATATTAGTATTTTCTTAATACTTATATTAAAACTAGCAGGCTAAGCCCGCTGCGCTGGTCTATTTTTCAAAACAAAACATGAATCAAACAAAATATTGAATATGATTGCGTTTTTTAAAGCAACTTCACCTCGAATGCTCTTTCACATTTCTGAAAATCATACAAAACGCCAATGTATTTAAAGATAGAAAACCAACGATTATTTATGCACCAAAAATGCATTAAAAGTTAGCAAACAGCTGTTTCGAATCTACTGTCGAGATTCTTCATGAGTTCAAAACTCAGTAAGCTAGAAAAAACAAAACTGAGCCAAAAATAAAAACAACAACAATGGAATCAAGGCCCGTTGACGCCAAAATATATTAAAATAATAATAAAATATTATTTTGTTGTATCAGCTTATGCATTCGATAAAATTCGGGCTTTTAAGAAAAAAATATCTCAGTTGACCATTTATTGTAGAGTTTGATAGATAAATGAGGCAAGTATGAAAAGAGCAATTTAAATATTGTCTATTCACCATACTTCTAAAATAGCGAGCATTATGATCGCAGAGATTGACCATTGAATTTAAACAATTTTCAAGTGATTCATTTTCATTTGATAGTTTTTGAACTCTAAACATCTCAACTTGAGGATATGGGTATCTGTGGAAACCTTAATACATCCTCTATTAATATTATAGTATATTTCGCAACGTTAATCTGCTCTTGATCAATCTATTACAGTGTTCCGTTTTTGGAATGCAGCAGAATAAATAAAGTTAAAAAAGTTTTCCTTAGAAAAATAAGGTGAATGTTTTTTGAATGTGTGAAATTCATTTTTTGATACAGATGTCATATACGCATCACGTTGGCGTGATTGAAACAAAATGAACATTTTACGCCTCTTATGGTAATCCAGCTTTGTTTTTAATTTATTAATGAAGTATTTATTTACTTTCATTTGCATTTTAAAATGATACAAAATGTTATGCTCTATTCATAGAAAAGTAAAATAGGAAATAGAAATGTATCTGTCATTTGAAAACGAAGTTTCCATTAAAGTGGCGCCAGAAATGTATCACCCCAACGTGGTGCATATATGACATTTGTGCCTCTTTCTTACAACATGGGTAAGAAAGAGGCACAAAATTTAGTTAGCATTTGCACCTAAATTTAGTTATTTAGCTCTATTTTTGTAATAACTGGAGTTTGTATAATGTACGGTACTACTTGATTATTCTGTCGAGAAAAAAATTAATAGCAGATTATAGGAATAAATGTCAATAATCCATGATCGTAAGTATGATAGCAATTGATATTACACATGATGCACGTATTTTTTTACGTCATAAGTGCTTTTTAATTCAACTTTTAATTTGTATTTTTTATTTATGTTTATTGTTCTTTCGTTATTTAAAATGAATTTATGTAAATTTGAATAGTTTGGCGAAACTGGCCGATGTGTTAATCAAGTAGCACTCAATTTACATTTGAAAATACCATATTTCACAAAAAACTCCATCACAAACCCGGATTTGCAAGATTTCCTTCCAATACCAATGCGGCAAAATCCTCGTTTTAGAATAGCGAAGAAATGTGCATTTTTAAAAATTATTTTCGTTATTTTAAAACGAAAATATTAATAAATTAAAAAAAAGTTACTATAGAACAAAACAATTTATAGAATTTCTAAAAATAAATTGAAAGTAAATAAACAATTTATTAATACAGAAAAAACTATTGCTGGGTTACCATATCAGGCAAAATAACACCGTTTTGGCGATAGTCAGATACCTCAGTGTGTATATAATATCTGTGCCAAACATGTTTGGAAAAAACAATAATCGTTATTTATACAGCATGTTTAAATACTGTAGTATAGTGAAAAAAATGTATACATGACATATACGCACCACATTGGCGCGTTTTTTTTTTCTTCTGATGCCGATTCGGAGAAAATTTTGTTTTCAAATACCAGTTACATATATAGTTTACAATTATTTTCTGTTATTTAAGTAGAAAATAACAATAAAATTTAAAAAGTTTAGTTAATAATTATAAAACAAAACTATTTTTATCCTTTAAAAAATAAAATAAAATAAAATAAAAATTTATTAATAAATAAACAACAGCCAGGTTACCAAGTGAGGCATAAAATCGCCATTTTATTGCAGTCGCGCAAATGTGGCGCATGTATGACAAATGTGCCTAGATTAAAATAGTTTATATAACTGGAAAAAAAAAGAAAAATATTGTAAACAGACAAATTATTAATAAATAGACAATAACATCCGGGTTGCCATATCAAGCAAAATAATGACACTTTGGCGTCAGTTAATTACCCAGATGTATATATGGTATTGGCGTAAAAGACAAATCGCACCAATGTAGTGCGTATGAAATATCTGTGCCAAAAAAATTTTAAAAGTTGCAGTTAAATTATTTTACAATATCTATGTATGTGGAAAGACATTTACCCTAAAAGTTAAATATTATTCATTTTTGTAGTATTAACTGCTATATATGTATTTAAGTTAACCCCTTGAAGGGCACCGGTATATTATATATACCACTTAATTTTAATTCCCTTACGCCACATTGGCACCGGAATTTTAGCATTAACGTTTGCTTTTTACAATGTGCGCGAAATACATCTTTTATTTTCTATCATATAAATTTGTTTGTGAATTCCGGTGTCAATCAATCAATTGAACATTTTATGAACATAAGTGCTTTGCCCCTCAAGGGGTTAAATGTAAAATTTTTTCCTAAAAATGCTCTCACTCATTAAGAGAGAGAGAGAGAGAGAAAATAGTTCTTGCGAACAACGCTTTTTTTTTTTTTTTTTTTTTTTTTTTTTTGGTTTAGAATCGCATTGATTGGCGACAAAAGTAGATTGAAACACCCAAATGAACAAACAACATACAAATAACGATTGGTGCCTTTTAAAAAATATTAATTCTGCGAGTTTCTTCTGTAAAACACATAACAGGAAAATTAGATTTAAAAGTATTTTTAAAAAAAAGAAAGAAAAAAAAAACTTATGTTTTACCTAATGAAATTTTTGAGATGTTTTCTTTTAATCTGGCTCGAAAGAAATAAATAGCCAAATATTGTGTCACTTCAAAACTTTCTTTCACATTGAGTTACTTTTTAAATATTATAAATATTCTTTTCTTTTTCGTTAAAGATAAATATTTTCCTTTCATAATATTATTTTGCATTAAACGGATTTTTTCTTTTTATCATTATTTATTTTAAATCAATGAATTAACAGGTTTTTTATCGAAATGTTTATATTATTTTCCATTAGAGAAAGCATTTCATTTCTTTTTTGAAATATAATTATCGCCGAAAAATTAGTTGTTGCAACCCTTCCGTCAAAAATAACCGAAAAATACGAAATTTAGTACGAAAAATCAGAGTTATCCCTGTATATGTGTATCATAAACCTCCGCAAAAATATATCCTATCGAATGATATAATCTGCAAAAAAATCCATCGGGTAGTTTTTAAAAACACCCGTTTGGAAGTTTCAGAATTTCTGCTTTATAATATATATGATTTCAGATTTTGAAGAAGCAACTAATTAGGAAAACAATAAACTGCAAAGAAAAGTGAGGTGATTTAATAATAAAAAATAACATTATACCCAACAAGAATTTTAGTCGAGTTTTTTAAAAAATATATATCGCAACAAAATCCTTGTGTAAAACTATTTAAAATAATATTGAAAGAGATAGCAACGGAAGGGATGTGGATATTTAGTCTAGTTGAAAGGAACGGAGTTGCTAGTTTTATTTACACAATTCATTGGAAATTTCACATTTAAACATCAAATTTCGAGAAAAAGATTTAACGAAAACCTGAATTTAAGCATTTTTACAAATCCAATACTTTCTTCTTTCAAAGACCGAAAAAAACTAAATAGATTATTTGCTTTATTTCCTTAATAATTTACTTCCGCTTATTATGTTACATAATTAACTTGTAACTTAACCATGTATTGACTGTTTCATCGAAAAGAACATAAAAATCATAGTATAAAGATATTTCCTCCATCGTATTTATTTCTATTATTTTTACATCAATTTATTCAAACGGTAAATTTTATTTATGTTCTGTTTCTAATAAAAAAAAAATCTTTTGCTCTTATAAAGAGTATTAAGTTAAAGGACGATAAATTCTCCATTGTTGAATTTCTTTATTTTTTAAGCCCACAAAATACGTTTTCCATTATTTATACAGGTTATTAGATTAAAAGCACGTATATGAAATCCCCCGTTTTTTCTTTTCTGTCTAGCTCGTTGCATAAGTAAATGCAATCAAATTTAACGTCATATATTATCCTTTTTTTAGGTAAGCATTTATGAAAAGTGCATACATTGATACTATCATTTATTTTAATGCATGAAGAAAATTGCTTTAAAAATTTAATCCGGATTTAATTAGTCAAAATTTAATCCGGACTTAAGCTCCGCAGTGATTTTTTTTTATTTTAAAGTAAAATATTCTAATCAAATTTAAAATCTATCTATATTGGTATTGATTTAGTACTTCAATTAAAATCTCAGATTTTAAAGAAAGAACTAATTAGGAAAATATTAAGCTGTAAAGCAAAGTGATGTGAAAATAACACAAAACCCAACAAGAATTTTAGTCGAATTTTTAAAAAAAGTTATCACATCAAAATTCTTGTGTAAAACTATTTAAAGTATTATTGAAAGAGGTGCCAACGGAAATCCTTTGGATAAATAGTTTAGTTGAAAGGAACGGGGTTGCCAATTTTGCTTACGCATTTATCTGAAATTTCATAATTAACCGTTTAACGGACAAAATATTTTCATTGCTAAGATGTTGAAATAAATGAGTGACACCGGTAATTGCGAACAAATATATTTGTAAATAAGAAAAAGTAATTTTTCGCATACATAATAAAATGGATTTTTTAAAATTAAAATTCCGGCGTCAATGTTGCATATCGGAATTAAAATTTTGTGGTTTCGTAGGGAAACCAATGAACGTTAAAGGGTTGAACAGCAAAGTTCGAGAGAAGAATCTATCGAAAACCGGAATCCGTTTCTTTCTTTTTTCAAAGATGGAAGATTTCAAAATAGATTATATGCTTTATTTACTTAATCATTTACTTCCGCTTATTATGTTATATAATTAACTTCAAATAAATCCTACACTAACTATTTCCTTTGAAAAACACATAAAAATGAAAGTATTAAGAGATTTCTTTCATCCTATTTATTTCTATTATTATTACATCAATTTATTCAAACGGCAAATCTTATTTATGTTATATTTCTCATAAAATAAGTCTTTTGTTCTTATAAAGGGTATTAAGTTAAAGACGATAAATTCTCCATTGTTCTGTTTCTTTATTTTTTAAAGCCACAAAATAAGTTTCCATTATTTATACAGGTTATTTGATTAAAAGCATGTAAATGAAATCCTCTGTTTTTTTCTTTTCTGTCTATTTCGTTGCATAAGGAAATGTAATCAAATTTAACATCATATATTATATTTTTTTTTTCCGGAAAGCATTTTTGAAAAGTGCATACATTGATATTTCCATTTATTTTAATATATGAAGAAAATTGCTTTAGTCAAAATTTAATCCGTACCTAAGCCCTGTATTAAATTTCTTTTTATTTTAACATAAAGTACATTAATCAAATTTAAAACATATCTACAATGATATTTTCTGAGTACTTCCATTAATATATTCACGTTCTGAAGAAGGAACTAATTAGAGAATCATTAAGCTGTAAAACATTGTAACGTAGTTTAATTATAAAAAATAATAATAACACTAAACCCAGCAATAATTTAGTCGAAAAAGAGCAGTTCACTTCTCCCCCATCAGAAAATGGAAAATTCTTTTTCTCTGGAGAAATGGAATGGAAATGGAATGTTTTATTTTCTGATAAGTGAAAAGTAACATTGCTTTTTTTGTAGCATTTTTCATTTTTTTTTTTCGAAAAATATCACGAGACCTCATTTTTTTCTTTTCTATGTTTTTATGCATATGTACAACTACTACATGATATATTTTGTTTTATTCAACTGTGATTTTTTTTTTTAGATATGAGTAAATTAAATGTTGCAGAATTTCGAAATTTTGAATAGTTAACAGATCATATCTATTAACAGAAGAAATATCTCGGCAAATTTCTATATTATTTAGCTTGTCTAAGTAGTACATTTTTATATTTTATAAGACAAAAAATGGAGCATTATTGCTTAAATAAGATAATAAGTGCGGAAAACGGGCAAAAACGGCATTTTGATTGTATTTTCTGGCAACATACCACTGTAAATTTACAATGCCCCATGAAAATAAGTAAATTTTACTAATCAGGCTGTGTTATGCTAATAGTTTATGGCAAAAGAATTTTGAGATGGTGTTGCTTTCCAGAGGAATAGCATTCCAAACATACTGGCGTTTCACTTTTCATGAAAAATGGCATTTTATAATCTTAAATTTTGACATTTTTTATTAAAAAAGAATTTTTTTTCATCGCTTCAGAAATGCAGAATATTAATTAACTATCACCTACTTCAACATCAAAAAATATCAAGCCAATTAAAAAATACAACTATCAAAATATCACTTTTTTGTGTGAATATCAAAATAATAACTCGTAAACATTACTTTTATGTCATTTGGACTTCTTAATTTTATAGAAACAAGGTAGAACCCGTTGAATTTCGACGAAAGAAATTATAAGTAGTAATTGTTTCATTGAAATTAGTTACAATAAAAAATCACCTTATATTGGTAAGTCTAACCCTTAAACAAATGATATTTAATGTAAAGTGAATAAAAAGCTATTTCTATAAAACCAGGGATGAGATTTCCGCTTTTTTGCACACCAGTAAAATCTTAGAGAAAATGCTATATTATTTAATCGAAACATTTTTGCGATTTAACACAACAACATTTTCTCTAAGATTATACTGGTGTCCAAAAAGCGGAAATCTCAACCCTAATAAAACTCAGTTATAAAAATTATAAAAAATAAACTTTAATCGTATATGTAAGCAATAAAATATAATAAATATCAATCAGTTATTATGATACAGTTATCAATTAAGGCTAATATTCCAGAAATAAAAACAGAAAAAATATTCAATTTTGACTCAATCATAGACTTTTTCACAGTGAAATCTAAATTAGATATTATTTTCATCTACTCAAAATTTCCATATGCACCTCTCACATCTCTATTCACCTTTTTAAAAAAAATTGGTGTTTCAGTTTGATCATTTTAATTCAAAATTTGAAGTATTTATTGTTATTAGCTGGAAACAAATGCCAAAGTATCTATATTCTTTTAAGTGTAAATAAAATTTTCTGAAATAATCTGCATGCAACAAATACAATTGCATAGATGCCAACATCTTTTAATTATACCGGTATCTAATCCAAAATTTGCATGCTCAAACCGAAATATATTTGTAAGAAAACATATCTTACTTCTATGAGGTACATTTTCGCTTTCATTTTGAAATTTTTATTTAAATAAAATAATTCCGGATTCAAACATCGTCGGTACCATGTCAAATTATCCAATGTGAAAATAGTGGGTTAGCTTTTTTAAAATCCAAATTTCTTCGTTGATCCCACTTTTTTGAAATGATAAAATTCTACTTGTTTTCTTCCTAAATAAAATTTCATTAAATAAGTTTAAAGAGGCAAATTTTACTATTTCAAAAAATTGGTGCCAATCAAGAAATTTGAATTTAAAAAAAGTAACCCATTATTTTTACATTAGATAGTTTGACATGGTACCGACGACATGTTCTTCGTGGTTCAGACTCCGGAATAATTAAGGAATGTTGGCATCGATGCAATCGACAATACTGTGACTTCACATAGAGTAAAATGGTGATTTTAAAAATTTCGTACTCGAATTATTGCCAAGATCTTTTTTATTTGCTTCTCTAACTCTGCGAAGTGCATTCATCCAGTCGATAATCACCAAGTTCTGTTTTTTGGATAAAGGCTTCCTATCACATGCACACTGTATGTCATTGATCTTCTATAGAGACACTCTAAAATCACTCTAAATTCTCTAAAATAAACACTCTAAATTTGTAATACTTTGCGTTTATCAGTGTGTGATTTCGATTACGTTATTTTCAAACGTGGAGTATATTTACCTTTGAAGTATTTCAAAGCAACTGAGGTGAAATTGTCGCATTTCTACAAAATCTTTTCCATTTTTAATAATTAAAACACGTGCTTTTTATGATAAAATGACACCATTTGCATCGGCTAAAGCATTCTTGTATTACGATTCAATCTTAAACATCTACAAAAGGGGTACATGAGACGTCATTATCGAGGAATATTACATAAAATCAACAAAAATGCAATCATTCCAGAAGCAAATTAGTTATCTAATAATTCACATACATTCCTTTGTTTATAATAGCTACATATTTTATCGGAAACCATTCATTTATATTTCTTTAAATTTCGGCAAATGATTTTATACACACATTAATAAATTTGCATTCTTTCAGCTATTTGATATGAATTAAGTAAAAGCTGAAAAATTAAGACACTTAACTATTTCTTAAAATACATTTTTATATAAAAAAGCGCTGTATTGTGTATAAAGTAAGGTTTTAAAATTAATTTAACTGATAAATAAAAACGAACTAAACTTAAAATTTACCCGGTTTTATAATTGAGGATATTTTAGGTAGATTTTGCAAGAAATACTACCTATTGCAGTCATTACCATGGCACGACTTTTGAAAAATTTCTTCATAACTTTTCATTATATAACCCCAGGAAACAACCATCCCCCATCTTAAAAGCTTATTTATATACACTCTTAAAACTGTGCCTCTGATATAAGAGGTACATTCGGAATTTTTTGCCTCTGAATAATAAGAGGCACATGGTGCCCTTGAAATTAAGAGGCACACTGTTAAAAGTGTGCATGCGTATTTGCCAACGTGCCGCTTATCACTTTGACAGAGAATTTTCAAAGGTACACAAATGGAACTTTGTGCCTCTGACAATTTTTAAAGGCAGAAATCGAACTTAGTGCCTCTGACACTTTCGTATCGGTGACTCTTATTTTGTCGTGACTTGACGTTTTTCTGGAAAATCAGAGGCATTTTTTCTATGTGCCTCTCATATCAAAATAATAGAAGGCACGATATGCGTGTGCCTTTTATATAAGAGGTACAGTTTTAAAAGTGTATGTATGTACTAAATTTTATCCGCACGATGAAAGTCACATTTATGAACGAATCGTCTTCAAATTCACGAAATACATTGAGATGGTTAATATCTCGGCGGGGATTGCAAATAGGCAAAATTGGCTCAATCGGGTGGCAATGGGTAGGTTTCAAAAATTTAATGACCGCGTTAAACCCAGATCTAACAGAACAATAACAGGAAAAAATAAACATTTATATCTATAACAGTTCAGGGTGGCGAGTGGTTAGATAAAAACACAGTCAATATAGATGATAAATACCAGTATTTTGTTAAAGATAAATTCAGTTTATATAATCTCTTTATATTATATGAAGTATTTTCTGTAAGAAAATATTGATAATTTTCTCTTTTCATGACAATGTTTTTCCCAGTTTTTCCTGACCACTCGCCACCCTGCCAGTTACTCGCAATAATAATAAACAAGTTGGAAATTGCACGTGAACGTAGCAAATGAAGGTGCGTTCGTACGATAACGAAGTTTTAAAAATATTCAGATCTTGCTGATATAGTAGAGCGTACTTCGGATACAGTATAGTAGTCGAAATCTTTGTGTTTCTGTAAATATGCAGAAGGTAATTTTTATTACACCTCAGCAACGTATATTTTATTCATAAAATGTGAAATAGTTGAATATAATTAAAACACGCCCCAAACAACGTTTCCCCTTATAGCATTATGTAGTGGAATACTTTTGTGTGGCACTGTAATTTAATAATAAAAATTCTTTGCATCACAGATTGTACAGAATGCATATTTTAGTATATATTTCATAGATTCATGCCAATTCTATGATGTTCGAATGAGTGTAACATCATAAAAATGCATTTGAATATTTTTTCCCATTGACCGTAATGTAATGGAATACCTTTGATTGTCCCTGTAAATGATCTATGCATCCGACTTTCATAACATTTGAAATAACTCGATAAAATTATGTAATAATCATATGTTTTAAATTTCAAACGATTAAAATGCATTTGAAATTTTTTCCCCATTGACCGTAATGTAACGGAATCCTTTTGATTGTCCCTGTAGTTGATCTATGCATCCGATTTTCATAACATTTGAAATGACTCGACAAAATTACGCAATAATTATATGTTTTAAATTTCAAACGATTAAAATGCATTTGAAACTTTTTTCCCCATTGACCATAATGTAACGCAATCCTTTTGATTGTCCCTGTAATTGATCTAGCCATCCGATTTTCATAAAATTTGAAATGACTCGACAAAATTATGTTATAATTATGTATTTTAAATTTCAAACGATTCGGTTGGGTAGTTTTTGCGTTGTTATATGCGGACGGACAGACAGACAGACAGACGGACAGACAGACGGACAGACAGACAGACAGACGGACAGACAGACAGACGGACAGACAGACAGACGGACGGACTGAGCGACAACAATAGGTGCTACGTATTTACATAATTACGAACGCACCTAAAAAAGAACACACAATAAAATTCTTAGTACAAAAATTACCTTTCTATTGGAATATTTGCACTTGAAAAATGAAAAACACAATAGTTAGACTAATTTAAGAAAAATTCGATATTACCATATTACCTCATAACTTTTCTATAGCAAGATTTCTCCATAAAAAAGGAAAATAGCTTGGCAGATTTTTTTAAAGTAAATATCATGTCATATTAGAAATATAATGAGCGAAAATCAGGTGAATTTATAACGTCATGTGAGTTTTTTTAAACGCATTAAAACATGATAAAAAACAGAGTATGTTAATATCGACATATTTCAAAATTTTGATGTTCTCTTATTTTGTTTTCGTCATTATTATATATGTTCCATACATAAATACATGTATGCATGTTTGTATGATAGAATTTTCAGAAATGGATTAGGTCCCTAAAGCTTATTGTTAGTGATAAAACTGGGTTTATTTTTAATCTTGATTTAGTTTTTGTTGGTGAAATTTGTTCGTAACATCGAAATCTACCTTCGCGTAGGCAGAGCCGGCAGGGATTTTTTTTAACACTGTACGTATTTTAGTTTCAAAAATTTTCGCTTTTTATGAGAAAGTGGCAATAAAAAGATACAGCAATATCCGGCATTTTCTCCTTTACTTTTAATAGAAATAGAGTATTTCCACTGCTACGATTACAAAAATGGTGTTAAAAACTACAAAATATTAATGCCTCAAAAATAAATTAAAATACAGTTTTCAAACATATTGCATTTAAAGTGCATTTTTCCCCCCATACGAAGGTGTAAAACCTGAAAATGTGCGACGACTAGAAGTTTAAAAATTTGTAGTAGTAAAAACTGCAATACCAAAATTTCATTTCAAATTTCAAACTATTGCAATTATCAAAATGATGTATGAATTACGCACAGATATGTTTGTTCTTTATAATATAGATAGATAGATAGATAGTATTTTGTCAAATTTAGGTTTAAATAATATGTATATGAGATCTACATTGACTAACATTAGATAAATTTTTTATTGTAAGTAATTTTCTAAGTGTAAGTCAATGAATCAGTTCCTTTGTAAATTTTTCTTTTGTCGAAATTCAACGAGTTCTACCTCTTTCATATAATTACGAAAGTACCTGAAAAAAATTATCTTCGTCTTTTCTAACTGCGCAATTTAGAAATTTTTTTTGTGAAATTGAAGATAAAGGTATAAGTCAATAATATTGGTAACAAATATATATTTTTTCTCGAATATGTCGGCTTATACGTCAATATCTTATACTGTATCTTTAATAAATGAGGATAAAACGAATACTCTTTAGATTACATTTTTTAACAGTTTTATGATTTGAAATTATGAATTGAAAAATGTATCGTCGAAACTTTTTTCTTTCCCTATGATACATTAAAAGATATGTGCAATAAAAATAAGACATTAAATGTTTTGTTATTAATTAAGATTAATTACTTGACGCGTACTTCAAAGCATCATTGGGTGATAACGATCGAACAACAATTAATAGAGAAAAAAATCTAAATCTAAATTTCAACCATTCGGAAAATGTTTGGTGTTTTCGGTCGATAATAGATATACCTGAGGCATATCTAAATCTTTGTGGGGTTAGCCATAGATAACATTACCCCTTAATTTATTCCGGAATCGGATGCAAGATGAACATAATTTCAACAGAAAACTTTTTTTGACTAAAAATTTCAAAATAGCATAAATAACATCGTAAATTCAAAAAGATTTTCTTATACATTTTTACCGATTTCAACATGCAAATTTTTGATCAGACTCCGGAATAATTAACCCCTTAACGCGCAGTGTTGCCTGGTCGGCAACACCTAAAGTTCCCCCTGTTTAGAGACTCAAAAACTCCGTGAATATTTCAAAAACTACTCTAATGACTACTTTAAATCCTTCTTAAGAGTTCTAGATGGCAGCAACACAGAGATCAAACTCTACTGTTTTTAAATAATAGGTAAAATGTTTTACTGTAATACGCGCTTCACAGCAATGCTCTTCTCACTGCGCTTATCAATTCTTTACTTATGGGAGGTTACCAATTCGGCAACAGCTGTATAATTAAAATGGTTAGTGCAATCTTTACAAAACAATACCTGTGTACTCCTCAAGGCCTAAATAGATTGCCTATTTTTTTTCTTTAAATTCCAACTTTAAAGAGTAGTGCGCCGGAAAGGGTTAAGAAATTTTGGCATCTATGTAAGTTTAGCATTTTATTCTTGTCCTGATTGGTACAGGAATATTAATATATATAATCCATGGCGTACGTAACCCATGACTCTGTTATTATATAAGCCCCTCTTTGATCACCATAAAAATAATATATTCTTTTATGTCAACAAAAATGCACAGTAACCTATTATTTTCTCTTTATTTCAACAGAAATGAAATACTGTGGAACTTGGATAATTCGAAGTTCAAGGGACCAAAAGAAAAGTTCGAAATATCCAAAAATTCAAATTAAATATATTCACTCAAAGAGAAGAGATAAATAAAGAAAGATTAATTCCACAATGAAGTATTTAACGCATAAACTTTATCTAAGGATACTTCTAAATTTTTTTTCATTAAATCAAACATTTTTTACTTGCTTAATTATTCATCATTTTTAAGAAAAAAATCAGATATTTCTGATTGCTTTCCCGAATACAATCTTTGAGTCACTGCATATGATTCCAACTTATCAATTGACGCAAAAATAGAATCTTTTACATTAAACTGATCTTCAAAAAAGTTCATTTATATGCACCATAGCTTCTAAGGAATTAGGAATGAGCTTCTCTTGTATTTCCTTGTTCTGTTCATCTTCAGATAGTCCGTCCTCAGATTAAAAAAGTCTAAAAGAATAGTATTTTCCGCAAAATTTGAAAGAAAATCCTACGAAAAATTCGAATTATCCAAACTAAAATTCGAAATATCCACATTTTTTTACATTATTTTAATACAGAATTCGAGGGACCAGGCAAAAAAATCGAATTAGCCAGAATTTCGAATTAAACAAGTTCGAATTATTCAGTTCCACTCTACCACAATAACAAAGAAAGGAAACTACAAAAAATAATAATAACTCAAAAACAAATTGAGATATAGATTTGAAAGAAATTCCATGGCTGCCAACTACTACGCCTATTTAAAGTCAAATAAACATATTTGAAACAGAAAGTTTAATACATAATTAACAATATCTACTTTAAAACATAACATTCAATATATTTGGCAAACAGTTTACAAAAACTTTTTTGTGGTTTCAAAACATGTTTATATGATTTAAATAGGCGTAGAAGTTGGCAGCTCTGAAATTCCATTTAAATGTGCATTTTTTTCCCGATACGATGGTGAAAAAATTGAAAATGTGCTGTGTTCAGAAGTTTAAAACTTTGCAGTGCCGAAAGTTGCAAAACTGAAATTCCATTTAAAATTTGAAAGTGTCATTCGCAGGATGAGATATGCACTACACACAAATATGTCTTCCTTTATAATATAGATGTGGTAAATATAAATATATAAGAAATTGAATGAATTCAGAAAGAAAGAAACACTACCACTACTTTATTTTCTTTTCAACCCTTAATGGTCGCATTAAATTACAGTTTAAAAATTTAAATTCATTATTCCCACCACTTAAAAAAAAATATATATTCACTTTATTTAATGACACGTAAAATCACAGAGTACGGACAGAGCCTCAACTCGGCTTGAAAAGAACGCCCTCAGTGGATCACTTAGAAACTAAACCATCGCGTTGGCGATTTTTATCCTCGTGATTTCTGTTTAACTATAACCATATTCTGGCTTGGCACTTCTTGCTGAATGCTGATTTGATTATCTTTGCCCACGTGCTTATGTTATTTGATCTTAGATTTCCGCGCTTATATTGATTCGTAATTATTACTGTTATTGTTCTTGAATTTTCACGTTTAAATTATTAGGTGGTTATGTTAAGAAGAGACACATGTATTGTTTGCAAGACGAATACGTCAAAGTTATTTCATATTAAAATAATTCTTTCATAAATTTCAAAACAAGAAGCAGTAAGCCGTCGCTGTATTTTTTTTTCTTTTTTCCCTTATCATTTTTCGCCAACGAAGCGATGTTTCGCCGAATCAGCAACCTCTCTTATGTTATGATCGTAGTTTCAGAGACATCCGCTCGTATCGCTACTGTCTATGCGTAATCCCATGTTAAACAAGTTGCCATTACAGTGTATGGAAGTTGATTCTCTGTTCCGTACTCAGTGCGTAAAATGATACCAGAATAAAGCCAATTACATTATTTTATAAAACTGGTGGCAATCAAACAATTCTGAATAAAATCCGTGAAGCTTGCAGCTCGTGAAGGTATCGGGCGCGATGATTAAATGGTTAAAATATGCCAGCTCTAAGACCCCTCTCCTTGAAAATACCCGGATGATTATGATAAAATTTAAACGCAAAAAAAGCAAAGACATTAAACATACTAGTTCAACATTTTGAAGGCTGGTGATAACTGATTATTTACATTTTTTTACATTTTTCTGCCTTAAAAATGAAATTATATAATTGCTAAGGTTAGAGAAACTTCGTTAAAAGTTATAAAAAAAATTATACGTCAAAATCTAAGTCTTAAAAAAATCTGACAACTGAAATTAATTTCATTAAGCTATGTTTCACATTTTAGAAATAGTAGTTGTGAAACACAAAACAGAAAGATAGATTTGATTCTAATAAATTCATACACAGTAATCAACAGAGATTACATTCACGTATTTTGAAAAAAACATTTAATAATGTATGCATAATGTAAATGTTTGTTATTCATTTTTATGTTAACTGTAGAATCAACAATCTAACTAATCATAATCCATTTTCTTTTGTTTTATCATATTATATCATATAAAAAGTGGAAAGCGAAGCAGAAACATTTTCATTTATTTTCTTGTCAATTTTTATTGTTCAAATGTACTCGTACTTATGAATAAAAATGCAACTTAAGCAAATTTAATTTTTTATTGTTTATCAGGGTAATTTTCTTACATTATTAATAACAAAAATGTGGCAGAATTTATGGCGGAAGATAATTTAACAAATTATAATTATCATTTAACATGCATTAGCAGAGTATGCGAATTTGGGATTTCTTTCTTCACAACTTGCATTAGTTGTGTTGCATCGTTCAGTTGTAGCTATGAGGGATTTTCTTTTCATGATTTTATGGATTATATTTTCTGAATTTAGGAATGAAGATATGAATTTATTCTTATAATTTTTCATACTTTTGGTCATTGAAAATTTTTATTTGTTTTATTAATATTTATTTGTTTATTCATTCATTCATTTATTTGTCAGCTATTATGGTTCAAAGGATGAATAAAATATATTTTGCTCAAATTTAATTTTTTTATTGCTTTGTAGATTACTCCTTGTCTTAATTTAGTTAATGATAAAATAATTTTCGTACGTTATTAACAACAAAAACGTGGCAGGGTGTATGATTGAGGATAATTTAACAAAATGTAATTATCATTTAATATGTATTAGCAAAGTATGGAAATTTGGGATTGCTTTCTCCACAACTTGCATTAGTTGCATTCCATCGCTTTGTCGTAGCAATAATGAACTTTTTTTATGATTTTATGAGTTTATGAATGAAGTTATGAATTCTTTCATGTAATTTTTATGCTTTGGGTTACTATAGATTTTTATTTGTTTTATTTATAATTATTTATTTTTTCATTTATTTGTCACCTATTAAGAAAACTTTTACATTCAGAAAAAGAAAGTATAAATTCCTAGTGCACATATTTTTTCCGCATAATCAATTTTTAAAAGTAGTCAAATGATATGGTTTTTGAAATTTTTTTTTATTTTAATAATAAAATCACACAAAAAATTGGTTGCCTGTAAAGTCGGTATACGGGCGAAAGTTTTACGTGACAACGACTTTGAGTTGTAAAATAATTTTAATGTGAATATTCATTCGTATAGTAGGAAGAAGGATGAAATAATAGTAACAATTTAAAACATTTATTTATACAAAGAATTATATTTAAAACATTAATTTATACAAAGAATCTCGCACTGAATTTCATATTAACAAAATTTTATTTTTACCTTTACACATACATACGTATTTATATACAAATATACATACAATAACTTGCAATACACTGTGTTTGTTAAACACATTTTACTTCATGTTTATTGATGTCAAATGTTGAATTTTGTAAACAGCATATTAAAGAATTTTTCAATGAGCAGAATATAACTAAAGTAAAATGGCTTTCACTAATCACATATCATTAGTTTTCCATAATATACCACCGAATTACGAAATAAACTACACTTATTTTCTTTGTACTTTATACTAATAACTAATACATAACGTATTTCGTCTTAGTTTGATACTATCTAAAATTCCTATTAAGCACCGCCCCTTCCTTGCAGCGAATTCACATTCACGTTCAGAAAATGGTCCCACAAGTGACCGGAAAAAGTTAAGAGAAAAGTGAGCGCGTATCGTGAGCGGAGCGTAACGTAACGTAACGCAGTTTCTTGAAGTGTCTCCAGGCAAACCAATTTACAAGACGTTGTCACGTCAAAAGAGAAAGATAGATTTAAATACAATAAATTCATGCATAACTATCAACAGAAATTATATTCTAGTATTTTGAAAAATCATTTAATAATGTATGCATAATGTACGTGTCATGTTTGTAATTCATTTTGATGTTAAATACAGAATTGACAAACTAAATAATTAGAATTAATTTTTTTCTGTTTTATCATAACATATAAAATGGAAAACAGAGCAAGAACATTTTCTAATATCATTCACTTTTCTAGTTGAAGGGTACTTATGAATAAAAATTGTAACTTACTCAAATTTAATTTGTTGTTGTTTAGCAGATTACTCCGGGGATTAATTTAATTAACGACAAAATAATTTTCTTACATTATTAATAACAAAAATGTGGCGGAGTTTATGACGGATAATAATTTAACAAAAATGTAATTATCATTTAATATGTATTAGCAAAGTATGGAAATTCGGGATTACTTTCTCCACAACTTGCATTAGTTTCATTGCATCGTTTAGTCGTTTATAATGGATTTTCTTTTTATGCTTTTATTGATTACATTTGCTGAGTTTAGGAATGAAGTTATGAATTCTTTCATGTAATTCTTTCATTTATTTAGTTTATGTAGATTTTTGATTTTAGATATTCATTTATTTGTCAACTTTTGCGACAAATTTTGCATTTGAAAAAAAAAAAAAGTATAAACACCTAGTGCACACATTTTTTTTCATATAATCAATTTTTAAACGTAACCAGATTATATGACTTTTAGAAATAAATTAATCTTATTCAATAAACACAGAGCTACCAACTACTACGCGTGTTTAAGTGATATAAACATGTTTGGAACCACATTTTTTATAAAGCTAAATGTATTCCAATTATATTCAATGTTATGTATTACAATATACAGTTGACTCTCGTTAATTCGAAATCGGATAATTCGAATCTTCGCTTAATTCGAACTAAACATGAAGTCCCGAAATTTTCATTGGCAGAATAACGTTAAAAATTTTCATTAATTCGAACTCATTTTCTCTTGACTTCGTTTAATTCGAACTTTCGAGAATTCTGATTTTTCATTTTTCTTTTCTTTCTCACGGATTTCAGATCATTCGAATATCTTTCTTTGATTTTTGCGAAAATTGCTCCGAACGAGTATACTTATAAACCAATGCATTTGATATCCACTTTCTTAGTGTCCCGTCTGTTCATCAGTGACGCTTTAAATTTTTTTTTCCATTATGCTTGTTTCTAACCTTTTAATTATTTTATGTATTTATACATTCTAATTTAATATTAAGTCATATTATAATGATAACAGACGGAATAAATTAAAAAAAACACCATAACATTGATTCCTTTGTATTAGTATCATATTAAGCATGGTATCATTTCATATTTCCTATAATTCGAACTTCGGATAATTCGAACATTTCTTGTGGTCCCGACGAGTTCGAATTAACGAGAGTTGACTGTATATGGTAAATTATTTACAACAATTTCTTGTTCAAATATATTTATTTGACTTTAAATAGGCGTAGAAATTGGCAGCCATAATAAGCATTTTTTTTTATTTTATTTTTTTTTTTTTTTTATTTGATAGGTGTAATGAAAAATTAAAAACAGATACTGACATCAAGGTTCGCACAGCTCTTCCACTAAATATTTACAGTATTTTCAATGTATTTCACTGCAGAAAAATATTTCGAAAATTTCCAATCGAGGAGGTGATTGCGAATTCTGTATCTTAAAAATTAAATATAAATTTTCTTATCATTAATTGTGGTGCCAGAGTCCTTACAGAATATAAGGAGTGTGCGAACCCTGGACATGTTTCGATTCCATCTTATAAGAACCATAATCATAATAAAATTTCATTTTCTTATGATTATGGTTCTTATAAGATGGAATCGAAACATGTGAATATTTGTTTTTAATTTTTCATTACACCTATCAAGTAAAATAAAATTGTTTATTGAAATGTTTATATATAAATGGTGTATTTCTTAATATATCTTGTGATTTAAAAATCTAAAAAATTTAATAACATTTTAAGCAAATTTATTTTAACCGCTTAACTGATTCTTTATTCTTATTACATGGCTGCCAACTACTACGCCTATTTGAAGTCAAATAAATATGTTAGAAACAGAAATTTTAGTAAATGATTAACAACATTTGCTGTAATTGATAACATTGAATATAGTTGGTATACATTTTACTTAACCCTTTCCGGCACACTGTGCCAGGTCTGGGATACCTAATTTTAATTCAAAACTTGCAAACGGCACCAATAATATTTTAGTAAAATTTTACTTTTACAATAAAAGCTTAAATTAAGGGTTTAAAAATATTTACAAAATGCGTTTTTGAATTCCGGTGTCAGTCGATAATTTCATATTTTACTAACAGATTTTGCCAGTGCCGGAAAGGGTTAAACATTTTTGTGGTTCCAAACATGTTTATATGATTTAAATAAGCGTAGAAGTTGGCAGCTCTGTTATTATATTAAAAAATTAAGAATAAATTGAAAACTTGGGTTAAGACCACTTTTGTTAAGCAAAAATTTCGTGACATTGAGTCTTAATATTTATGTAATTAAATAGCATGAAATTGTATTAAAAAAATAGTGGTGTCAAAAAACTTTAAGTGATGAATCAATGAAATTCTTCCTCGTCGTACGACAAACGGGCAAAACAGGAAAACGTTTAATAATAAAATCAGATTTTTAAAAGGTTTATGAATGGAACCATGATAAATAAATGAAAAGTTTGAAGAGAACAACAAAGCATAATTTAATTTAAATTTCTATGGAACATTATTAAGTTTATTTATCTGATAAGAAAGAAGCAAAGAGGAATCCTATGTTATCTTATGGGAAAATATTTATCCCTTTTCAGTGACGTAACCAAGGTGGTTGCCAAATGCTCTTAATATTAGTAATTTTTTTAAGTTCTGCTTGATTTATCTAACCAGTAAAATTTCTGCTATGAATCAAGTCGAAGAAAACCTTACAATTAGTTTTGAACACCCACCCTGGGTATTCTTTCAGCGCGTAGATAAGAAGGCTCTTTATCGCTCTGTAAGTTTATAATACTTTAAAGATAATTATGCGTTATTTAATATTTCTGCTATAATTAAAAAAATTCCGAAAAGTAAAAAAGTATTCTTTACTCATTTGTAACTTATGTCTGAAAAAAAAGATGGTGACTGCAGAAGGTTAAATAACCTTCCTATCTATGTGCTGAAAAAAGAGTTTTTGAAATTTTCAAATTTGAATAAACAAGAAGGACAAATAATCTCCCCATAGAATAACTCGGGATTCTACTACATTTCTTTCCCACCAGATAAATCCCCTATAAAGGACGGGACACATTTTAAAACAAATTTTATTTAACGAGTTAAAATTTAGAAATTTGCTGTGTTGGTTAACCATTTCCCTTAAAAACAAAACCACACGATAAAGCTTCTCAGATTTTTTTTTTTTTTTTATCGAGAATTTCTGTAATTAAATAAAGAGCAGAATACCATTTAAATATAGTGATAATATTTAGTTCGCAGACTCGCAGCCATTTAGTCACTGATTTCGTGTTATTTTAAGAGAATTTTATCTATCGTGATTTAGAAACATTGATAAGTGCTAATTGAATGAAATAAACACCATAAACATGTTTAACACGTTGACGGACACTTGCGTCTATAGCCGTCAAAGCGAAAATTTTAAGTGTTGAAATTAATGATTGACACCGGGATTTGAAAATAATTGTATTTATAAATAAGAAAAAAGCTAAATTTTACGAATTTAATAAATAGAAGTTTTTTTTACAAACATTCTGGTGCCACTGTGCTCTTTGGGAATTAAACTTTGGGAACTTGTTCTTATTGTCCGTCAATGTGTTATATTAAAAAAAAACTCTAAAACTGTATTAAAATAAATACTTACGATCAGTGTTGCCAGTAGGCTACTTTTTTTAAAATCAAATTTCTTGACTGGCACCACTTTTTTGAAACGGTAAAATTCTTTTTGTTTTTACCTTAACTAATATAGCATTTAATGAAGCGCATTTTATCATTTCAAAAAAGTTGTGTCGAGCAAAAATTTGTATTAAAAAAAAGTTGCCCATCTGGCAACACTGCTTCGATGATAGTTTGCAGTCATGCAGCCGTTTCATCACTGATTTCATGTTATTTTAAGAGAATTTCGCTTATTGTATTATTGCACCAGATCTCATAAATGTGACTCTAAAATCAATCATTTAGAAACAATTATAAATCCTAATAGAATGAAATAAACAATATAATCAGGTTAATATTCAAGAAAGATTCTGAAAATAAGCTAAAACAACATCTTATATTTTTTTTCAAGCTTTCTAGTTAAATAATTCCATAAATAAAGAGCAGATTACCATTTAAATATAGCGTTAATATTTTGTTCGCAGACATGACGCCATTTCGTCACTACTTTCTTGATATTGTCGGAAAATTTAATTTATCGCATTTTTACACAAGATTACGTAAACATGACTATAAAATGATTTAGAAACAATGATAATTGCTATTTTAATAAAATAAACAATATAATCATGTTAAAATTCAAGAAAGACTCTAAAAATATTTTTAACTAAAAACTTACGATAATATTTTTAGGTTTTTAATTAAATAATTCTTAAATTAAGAGCGGATACAAAAAACCAGAAATAAAGAGTGATTTAGAAACAATGATAATTGCTATTTGAATAAAGTAAACAATATAATCGTGTTAAAATTCAAGAAAGACTCTGAAATATTTTTAAATAAATACTTACGATGATATTTTAGCTTTCTAGATAAAAAAAAAAAAAAAATCTATAAATAAAGGGCAGAGTACCATTTAAATGTGATAATAACATTTAGTTTGCAGTCATGCAGTCATGCAGCCGTTTCATTACTGATTTCATGTTATTTTAAAATAATTTTGTCTATCGTACTTTTACAGGAAATTTTATTATACTCTAATGTAATTTATAATCAATGATAATTGCTAATTGGTGAAATAAGCAATAAAATTATGTTAAAATTCAAGAAAGATTCTAAAAATATGTTAAAATAAAAATTTATGAAGATATTTTTAGCTTTCTAGTTAAATAATTCTATGACTTCACATCATATTTTAAAGACTTGAAATTACGGGAAAATGTATTTATTTTGATATCATTTATATGAAGATACACGTATACTGAATACTTTGCTTCATCAATGGAAGTTTGAGAAACTCAGACTAATTGTAAGTTACAGAAATTACGATTAGCAAAAAATTAATACACTGTTTTTCTTTAGTGAATTCTTAGTTCGTTCTTAATCCCTTAAGGAGCAAGCAATAATGTCTCTGTAATATTGAATTGTCACCGGAATAATCAAAGCATTTTATTTTAGTATAAGGAAAAGCATTTTTCATCGTTTCGCCCCCAAAGTTAATAAGTTGGAAATTGCACGTGAAGCGTAGCAAATGAAGTGCGCTCGTACGATAACGAAGTTCTAAAAATATTCAGATCTTAACAGTAATTCGGATACAGTACAGTTGCCAAAATCTTTTGTGTGTTCTTCCTATACCATTATGTAATAGAATACTTTTGTCTGGCCTTGTAAATCAATAACAGATGTTCTTTGCACCACACATTGTGCAGAATGTATATTATAATATGAAGTTCATAGATGCATACACATTTTATTAAGTTCGAATGATTGTAACACCATTAAAATGCATTTGAAACTTTTTCCCCATTGACCGTAATGTAACGGAATTCTTTTGATTGTCCCTGTAATCGATATTTGCATCCGGGTTTTCATAAAATTTGAAATGACACGACAAAATTATGTAATAATTATAGATTTTAAATTTCAAACGATTCGGTTGGATAGTTTTTGCATTGTTATATGCGGACAGATGGATGGACTGGACGACAACCATAGGTGCTACGTATTTACATATTGCGAACGTACCAAATAAAATGAAATAAAAAGAATATTGCCCAGTTAAACTGATGGCATTGAGCTCACAGGCTACGCTTACTATTTGTGCATTACAGCCTTATATTTTCAAGGATTAGTTCCGTTCAAAAAAAAATTAAGAAGGGGAAACAGCTCTCCCCTTTCCCCTTTTTTATACATAATCATTGAACCTCCTAAACTATTAAGGACATGGACTTATCATATAAAAAATCTATATCCAAAATTGAGAGCAAATCGCATAATTCTTAATAAAAACCCATTTAGCATTTATATAATTTAAGAGGAGTTGTCCCCCTCTTTTATACTTAACCATTAAACTTCCAAAACTGTTCAGAGATTCGAACGAAATCTGACAATACTGCTTGAAAAAACATTTATATAAATTAAGGGGAGGGACATTAGAACCCCCGTTCACCCCTGTTTATACTTATTCAATGAACATATAACATTCACGGAATCGCCTCATCAGAATGATCCTATCTAAATTTTGAACGAAAATTTAATTCTGCATAAAAAACCCATTTATATCAATGAAGGGGAGGGGCATGAGCCCCTCGTTCCCCCTCTCATACATATCGAATGAACTCCAAAAAGTAATCAGGGAAGCGCCTTGTCAGGATATACCTATATACAAAATTTCAAATGGATCGGATATTTTTATCATGAGTTACGCACGAACGAACATACATACAGAACGGGTGGGCACATAAGCTCTCAGGCTATGATAGCCTGTGAGCTAAAAATTGGTTAAACGTTTCTGGCTAGAATCTTGTTTAAATTAACACTAGAACGTCCGGAAGGATTCGCTTCGACTCCTAGCATGTGATTAAATTTCGATGCGAAGTGGGATAAAATATATCCCACCGCCCCTCAAGGGATTAAAGCATTTTTAGATTAAATTAAAGCGACATTTTTCTGTGCGTCGTATAAAGTAGCTTTTGAAAGGATTAACCAATAAAGTTTATACTTTTTGGAAATTGAAGATTTCCAAAAAGTATCCTATGATTCCTATGATTATTAGCGTTTCACAGATATAAAAAAATATATATTTAAAACCAACATTGAATTTAAAGAGTAAAAAATAAAGAAATTGTGTTTTTTTTTTTTTTTTTTTTTCAAAAGACTATTATTTTAAAATATTTCGTTTAATTTAACTAAAAATAGATTCGAACTCCATGTCTTTATGCTCTATATTGCAATTTATATTAATGCTTTATTTTGTTTTCGTAATTAACACCTGATTAATGCAACTACAATTTTCAGCAATAAAAATTACTAGAAATTTTTATTCTATTTGTGACTTAAATTCTGTTTGAAAAAAAAGTTTAAGTCTTTCAAGGGTGATGGTTAGAGGGTCTAGCCATCTAATTTTAATTCCAAAACTGACAATTGGCACAAAAATATTTTTAAATAAAATTTTAATTTTGTAATGAATGTGCAAAATAGCATAGTTTTATTTCGTAAGATTTTCGTTTAAATACTCTGGTGTCAGTCAATTATTTCATAATTTTACAAACAAAATACATCTGCCCCTGAAAAAAATAAATAACTGAAAATTTTCTATTCAATTTTGTTAATAGAAATTTGTTCCACCGATAACCAGACTTAACAATGGAAAACAAAATAGAATAGTTAGCTCCTTCGCGTTGGGAGCCTTTTACGAAATTTTTAATGTTTTGTCACCGATTTTTAAAAACAGAAATTTGTGTCTTATCAGAATGAGAAAATGCTCCGCTTAAATAAAGCAAATTTTACCGTAAAATTTTACTGACGGGGATAAACAAGGATTCTTAAGCCTTTTTGTGGCACGGATATGTGTCGCTTTTCTGAAGGGGTTGAAGCAAACTGCCATATCACAATACTAATGCAAACAACATTAAAGGACAATAATGTCAGTTGTTAATAAAAAGTTTTCAAGTTTTGACGAATGATTTTGACGAACAAAGGCAAATTAAGCGAAATCCAAGACCGTACATGACTAGCACTTATTTTTAAATGTTTATTTCATTCATGGTATTTATTTTCACACATTTTAAAATACTTTATAATATCATGGTGGAGAGTAGTCAGGGAAAAACACAGTCAAAAAAAGAGGAAATAACCAGTATTTACTTATAGAAAATATTTGAAAAAATAAAAGGATTAACTCCAGAATGACGGCGAGCGGCCAATTTGGTCCCTACTAACAGAATGTATTTCGGTTCGAACCATAAATTTCTTTTTAAAATATGTTTAACCCCCTTGCGGCGATGTGATATATCTGTGAAACCACTTAATTTTAATTCCCAAACGCCACATTGACACCAGAATTTAGGTAAAAAATTTTCGATATATTGAATGCGTGAAACAAGGTTCTTTCTTATTTGTAAATAAAGTTGTTTTCAAATTCCGGTACCAGTCATTAATTTCAGCACTTAAGCATTAAGCAATGAATTTGCTCTGCGCCGCAAAGAGTTAAACCTTAAATGCATATTGTACCATGTTCGATACCATAAGTGTTCCCGATTTATTGGGGGTTTTATTCACATATTCCGTATTCTCACCAGAAATTTAAAAAAACAATTTTCAATTTACTTAATGACAGACCATTCGTAATTAAATAAAGAAAAATTTACTATTTAGATTTTTCTGGTGTGAATTCTGATTCTTTGAATTGCGCATTTTTCGGAACGCGTTCTATCCTATGCATTTATGGGTTAAAAGGGAGAGACAAAAGACGGGTTAATTAAATAACTTTCACAGTTTTAAATAAAATTTCTGGTGTTAAATATTTTTTATGAAAATTGTATGGAAATTACAGTCTTTCTACTATTAAAGAATGAAAATTTCTCCTTAACAAAATACTTTTGACTGTGTTTTTTCCCTGACCACTTGCCACCCTGAATAATCTTTGCATGAAAAAGCAAACAACTTTGGAAAATTAGAGAAAGATACACCTTTTATATTAAAAAATAATTGAATTCTTTCCATCATTGAGACTATCGAACTGTAGTAAGAAAAAACAAATTTAAAAAAATATAGCTCATTAAATCACCTTTCCCTTTGAAAGAATTCCATTTAAAAGGTAGGATTTGTAAACCTTTTGATCAAAAGCTTTTGTGAATTACTCATGGATAACGGGTTTCTTGATTTAAAAAAAAATCGATTTTCTTTTATGCCTTCGATCGCAAATCAAGATTATTATTATTGCTTCAAACAAACAACTGCTACTTTTACGTGTTTTATTGATTATTATAAAACAAATGTTAGAAAATTATATTTTATTGATTCATATTTCTTCTTAGATGCTTTCGTAATTATGTAAATATGTAATACCTAATGTCATTTTTTAGTCCGTTTGTCTGTCAGTCTATCTGCCGCATATTATGTTATATATAACAACGAAAAAACTACCCAACCGAATCGTTTGAAATTTAAAATATATAATTATTACAAACTTTTGTCGAATCAACTTTTGTAGATTTATATTTTAATGATTCATATTTCTTTTTAGATGCATTCGTAATTATGTAAATGTGTAATACCTAATGTCATTTTTAAGTCTGTCTGCCTGCCACATATAACAACGTAAAAACTACCCAACCGAATTGTTTGAAATTAAAAATATATAATTATTACAAACTTTTCTCGAATCATTTTAATTTTTATGAAAATCGAATGCATAGGTCAATTACTGGAACAATCAAAAGAATTCCGATACATTACGGTCAATGGAAAAAAATGTTTCAAGTGCATTTTAATGGTCTTACACACTTTTGAATGTAATAAAGTTGATATGCATCTATCAAGTACAGTCGAGTCTCTATATAACGAAATCCATCGTTCCAGTAAAAAATTCGTTAGATAGAGAAATTCGATGTATAGAGAATCATGTTAAAAATCGTATTTAATGTGTAAATTTTGAGCAAATATTATTTTTGATGCTTTTAATTAAGAATTTGATATGTTTAAAAGTAAATATTAACCTAACATTTTATTTCTTAATTATTTAAGCAGTTTCAAAAAAGAGAACAGACATTTATTTGAAAGCTTAATGAAAATCAAATAAGAAAGACTTGCATTAATTTCAGATGAAGAAATCTGTAATTTTTTGTTGTTTTGATTTTAAAATTGTTACAATCTCAAAAAAAAAAAAAAAAAAAAAAAAAAAAAAAAAAAAAAAAGCTTACATTTTAGCAAGGAATGAAAAATTATAGTTAACATTTTCCTCAATTTGAAGGCCTCTCTTATGTGCCTCTCATTGATTCCTCTCCTATATGTGTAAAAATCTATTTGACTCTGTTTTGATAAAGATGTTGAAAGGTGTGTGGAAGGTGGGATGAATTCGTTGCATTTAAAGAACAAGGAGAGAAGTAATAATAATAAAAAAAACTTCAGCACTGAACGATAAATTAAAAATAAGTGATGGAAAATTGATTCCATATGATTTCGAAACTTTTTAAAAACTGAATAAATTAAGAGCAATTTCTGAAAAAAATTCGTTATATGGAGATAGATATTTCGCTATATAGAGACTGTTTTTAATGTAATCATGTAAAAAGGGGACCGTTCCTACAAGAAATTCGTTATATAGAGAAATTCCATGTATAGAGTTTCGTTATAGAGAGACTCGACTGTATATTCTAAAACATAGATTTTGTACAATTTGTGGCACAAATAACATTTTTAATTAAATTACATGCTACTCATAAGTATTACATTCCATAATAGTTTAGGGAAAAACTTTGTTTGGCGATTTAATGATATTAAACTATTTCACATTTTATGAAATTCATTTACATTGCTGAGGTTCTCTACAAGTTACTTCCTGTATAATAGAAATCAAATAATATTTACAAGCACACACAAACGATTTCATATACTATAATACTGTATCCGAAATATGGCATACTTAAAAAAATTCACAATAGTACGAACACACCTCATTTTCTACATTTGACATGTAATTTCTGACTTCGTTATGGTACATGTCATTTTTAGTGTGCGCACAAGTGTATTAAAAAGTTGAAGGAATTTCTTGCCTTATACAATTGAGGAAAATATTAAGAATATTGCGATTAAATGCAATGATAGGGAGCTGCTATTTTAATATTAAATTGATATTATCCAATCTAAAATACTGGTATTATGTTATTTGAAAAGTGGTGAATAGCCTCCTTCTTAACCCTTTCCGGCACGTACAAATTCTGCTAGAATTTCTACTGGATTTTACAAGCCATTTTTTTTAGAAATTAAGCATTCTTTAATTTTAGCTTTCTTTGTAAAAGCAAAATTTTATTTGAATATTATTGGTGCGGTTTGCGAATTTGGAATTAAAATTAGGTGTGACCGGGATTGGACACACTGTGACGGAAAACGTTAAAAAGTATGCATATTGTGTTTTAGAGATGATAAATAGCGGAAATAAGTTACAAAGAAGAATTTGTTTTTACAAATAAACATTTGTGTCAATATTTTTATTTATTTCTCTGACGCCATTTAATTATCGCAAAAATTATTAGCGCCTGAATAAACGAAGAATATTTCAGTAAGCTGGATTTATTCTTAGGAAGCAAAGATACAACATTTGGAACAGAAGAGGAAAAGTTATTCTTTTGAACGCTGGCAAGACCACAAGGAATCTTTTTGACCTCTTCTGCACGAATATATTTTCCTTTGAACCTGAAAATACTTTATAAAATAAATTTTTAAAAGAGCAAAGAAAAACACGTTAGATAGCTTTAACCACTTAATTAATCATTTTAAAGGCCTTTTAAATGATGCCTATTTTTTTTCATGTCTTTAACCCTTTAACGTTCATCGGTTTCGCCACGAAACCACAAAATTTTAATTCCGATACGCAACCTGACACCGGTATTTTTATCTAAAAATAGCCCTTTTATTTTGTATGTGAAAAATCACGTTTTCTTATTTAGAAATATATTTGTTCTTAATTACCGGTATCAGTCATTTATTTCGACATCTTAGCAATGAAAATGCTATGATCGTTAAAGGGTTAACTCATTTTTTTCACCATTCTTCACCGAAATTTTTGGCTTATTCCTAATAAGAGCTCGGATTAAATATTGCAAAATCTAGAATGAAAATTTACTGGTGACAAAAATAAATCATGATTGGAATTTTGATGCCAGTACGTGGCATTGACAAATCATGATTGGAAAAAACATGTTGCCCGAATGGACGTGCAAGCAAATCGGAAGTGGTTAACCACTTAATGGTCGCATTAAATTACGGTTTAAAAATTCAAATTCATTATTCAAACCACCTTTTTGAAAAAAAAATATTCATGTAATTTAATGACAAGTAAAATGATACTAGAATAAAACTAATTACACTATTTTATAAAACTGGTGGGAATCAATCAATTCTGAATAAAAGCCGTTAAACATGCAGCCCGTGAATGTCTCGGGGGCGACGATTAAGTGGTTAACCTCTTCGCGACGGGAGCCTTTTACGAAATTTTTAATGTTTTGTCACCGGTTTTAAAATACAGAAATTTGTCTCTTTTTAAATCGAGAAAATGCTCCGATTGAATAAAAAAATTTTACAGTATAATTTTACCTGTGGGAATAAACAAGAATTCTTAAGCCTTTTTGCGGCACGTATACGTGTCGCTCGTCCCCAAGGGGTTAAATGAAATGTCTGGTGTAATATGTTTATAAACTTGGGCAAAACTTTGATCTTTCTATTTGTTTTATGTACAGTTTGCGGACAGTTTGGTTTTCGTTTCATGGGCTGCCTAGTTGCAGTCAACTGTACGGCCGGAGTAAAAATGTCTTGCAATAGTATGGAACCGTTGAGAGTGAAAAGTTTTTATGTAACCGTCTTTGACTAGACATTTTCACTTTTTTCCCGATATATTTTCTAGTTACAAAGAAAAGACAACTTTTGAATAATATTTTATTGACAGTTTAATTATAAAGAGTGTTGACGAATTCGAACGACAAATTCAGTGAAAAGGTAGTATGTAGCAAGAGAATAAAAAATCATCCTAGGACATGAAGTCGCAAATCAAATTCAGTCGATGAAAACCGTAAAAGTAGATGTCGATGTCGAGAGAACAGTGAGCCTCACGAAGAGAATGACCAAATGACGCACCATGGTCGCAATAGATAAATCTTTTCGCATGCAAATTTTCCATGCGTATGTGTAAATAAAAACTTCGATCAGCTATTCATTAATCAGCATTAAATAATTCCAAGGATGAAAGCGCTGCGACAAAAATGACCAATGATTTTAATCATTAAAGTTTAACAATATACTTTGATTTGACCCTTAACTGCTGTTAGCGTTCTCACAGACCACGGAGTTTTTCAAGTTTCAGAATTTAACTCGCAATTTTTAGTTCAATTATAGATACTGATAAAATTTTTCTTTGTTTGGAGTCATATTACTATCGCTGGAGAATTTTGAATCGGTGAATTTTATTTATAATAGCACTGTACATAAAGTTTAATACAAAAATAATATTCTGAAAGTTAATTTAACATTTTATTCATCTGTAGATTCAGCGGTCTGACAGACCGCTCACAGTAGTTATATGACAATTTTTGTCACAGCAGTTAAGGGTTATAAATCTCAAAGTCGTATTATTAAATAAGGCAATAAAAACTTTTTAAAAAATTAAATCGGTCATTTCTGGTGCTTCGCTTGCATCCCTGGAATTTTGAGGAGTCACTAGTAATTCTGAGAAGGTTAATTTCATTCCCTAACAATATCTCAGATTGTGCGAGCGAGAATTACTCGGATATGCATGTAATTTACGATTGAGCAGATGACGATGGACGATTAGTAGAGAGAACGTACCAAGAATAATATCTAAAAAGGCATTGTCCACACCGTAAAAGCACGAAAAAATTCCTACCAGTTTATATACATAAATGCTTTCGAGAAACGGGATCTTTCAAAGATCAAGTCCTTTTACAGGATAAAAACGCTTTTGGAAGCACCTGAAATAGAAAACCGAGTATTAAAATGGTTTCCGGTTTCCCCGTCGATCAGTGTTGCCAGATGGGCTACTTTTTTTAAATTCCGATTCTTGATTGGCACCACTTTTTACAAATGATAAAATATGCCTTATTCAATGTCATGGTAATTAAGGCAAAAACAAAAGGTAATTTACAGTTTTAAAAAAGTGGTGCCAATCGAGAAATCTGAATTTTAAAAAAGTAGCCCACTGGCAACACTGCCATCGATCGTTATACAATCGGTTGCAGCTGCATTTGCATTAGGTACTAAATGATGTGAAAGGTTCTGCATGCTGAAAAAAACCACGTGGTACTACTTGGCTATCCCATCGACCAATTTTGCCAAATTTTACAAATCGCCAAACTAACAGCCAAATTATACATATTGACATTTTTTTTAAATTTTAAATAACGATAAAACAAATAGTTAGTAGAATATTAATAAAAATACAAATAAAAAGTATAAATAATAATCACTTAATGACGTTTTATGCACGTATATCGTATTTAATGTCATTGAATTTGATATTCACGCATTATGGTATTTAATCTTATAGTTTAGCGATAGTTTTTTGGTCGACGGGTTAATCAAGTAATACCATCCACGTCTTACACATGTGGAAGGTTTAACCCTTTAACGATCATAGTATTTTCATTGCTAAGATGTCGAAATAAATGAATGACACCGGTAATTAAGAACAAATATATTTCTGAATAAGAAAACGTGATTTTTCACATACAAAATAAAAGGGATATTTTCAGATAAAAATACCGGTGTCTGTGTTGCGTATCGGAATTAAAATTTTGTGGTTTCGTGGCGAAACCAATAAACGTTAAAAGGTTAACGCCCTTCTTCGCCCCACTTGATTACCCACTTCGAGTAGAATTAGTAGACTAGATGCTTGATATTACACTGAATCATTCACAGTTTCTCGAAAATGTGTTATTTTCACTTGAAGCCAGTTCTATGAGAGAAGGAATGGTCAACTCAAAAATGAGCATATGAGGTCGTCTGAAAATCCCCGTAACACTGAATTAACGAAAGTACAACACAAATTCGATATTAACAATTGTGAAGGATTCTCGAAGGGACCGTACTTTTTGCCTTAACGACTCAATTGGGTAAATTATGTTGTTTTTCAACAGTATGTCCTTCTCGATTTGATGCAGGGAATACCGGCCACTGTCCGAAAGAACATGTAATTCATCGGCCGATTTTGTGATTGCACTGAATAACGACCTCGATGCGACACATCACGGGACGTGCACTGGACGCGGCGATTCCATTGCTTGACCTCCACGCATTCTGACATGAATCACTTTTGATCTTGTTCTAATCAGTGTTCTCACTATCGCTCGCCTTTGCGCCAAATTGCGACTAAATTTTTCATTTGGCGAGTAAACAAGCGATTAGATTCGCCAAATGGCTAGTGATCAATTTTTGCTTTTCCTTTCCTTTCTTTTTCGTCTTTCATACGTATGCACACATACGTATTTTTAATATATACATATTTTTTAATATATATATATATTTCATATTATTTGAGCGGATAGTTGAAATTAGATTAATAACAATTTTTGTCGCAGTTATAAAAATTTAGGTTATTTTAGAATATATTGAAAAAAGGAGGCTACATTAAAGGATTAAATAAATATATATATATATATTGTGATACACGTCAAATATATTTTGCGAATACTTTTTTTCATTTGGCGAATGTTTTTTAATTTTAATTAGCCAAATTACTAACGTTGGTCAAATGTCAGCGAGAACATTGGTTCTAATGTAATCATTTTTCTGAAGATGGATTTTCTTTTTCATTAATAAGGCAAATATTACTTTCGAAAAATTCTGGTAAAAGCTGCTTAAAAGTCCTTGCAGCGTATGAGTCCTGTATATATATTTATAATACCGGTTGATCCAAAAGTCAGGACGAACTTTAAAAATTAATAATTCGAAAACGAATAAAGATACAAAGATACGGTTTGCATCAAACGTGTGGAAAAAAAAAACCGGGTTTTGTGTGGAAACGAAAAAATATAGTTATGTTGGCGACCACTAGCTTGCACCACTAGCAGCACTGAAAGATGCCATCCGCCAAAATGTGTCTGCCATAACGCAAGAAATGCTACTCTATGCTGTGAATAGTATGATGCTTAGTCTCACAGCTGCACTTATGAATGATGGACAGCACATTGAACATTTACTGTAGTACTAATTAACTCTAATTAAGCTGGTTTGTAAGTTGTTAACATTTTTTTCATGTGTAAATCATCTTTTGGTGCAATAAAACACTGCAGCGTCATTTGCTAGTCGCCAACAAAACTATTTTTTTTTTTTCGTTGTTACACAAAACCCGGTTTCTTGTCCATCCGTTCGGTGCAAACCGTATATTTGTATCTTGTTCATTTTTGTATTATTCCTTTTACTTACCCATCATACGTAGTATAGGGTAAGTCTTGCAATCGTTTTGAAAATCGAAAATTTTTTTTTGACGGATTTACACGTTTTCGACACTGGAGATTTCGAAAAACATATTTTTAGAAAAAAAAATTGCCATCCGTCTGTCTGTCTGTCTGTCTGTAAACGCTCTATCTCCGGAACGAATTGAGATAGAGACTTGAAATTTTGTATGTACTTAGTATGTAAAAATGGGGCGAAGCCTATTTAATATCAGTAACCTCGATTATCCGGAATTATTTTTTTCGGACTCTCGAAAAATTCGTTCTGATGAAAGGTATATAAAAATTTTCGATTTTTTTTATTTTAAGGAGTAATCGTAAAAGGCAATTAAATAACGCAAATTTTGCATAAAGAACGAAGTTGATCGAATTATTAGTTGCCGAGATATCTGTAATCCTGTTTTCCACATTCTTCGATTTTTCATGACCCTGTATTTCATTCAAATTTCAATTCAAAGATATATTTTAATTGGAGATGAGACGCTTAATCCGACGCAATAAACGTTGGTTAATAAGATTATTATTTTTGGAGTTATAAGGATGTTTCTTTTTCGCAATTCAGTACTACTTGAGTAGTTAGGCGTGTTGTATAATTTATCGAAAGAGATTCATCAACAACCCATTAAAACAGCATTACTATGCACAATAAAAATATAAATACACGTTTAAATTTTGTTTTGGAATTGCAATCCATTTTATAAATAGTTTTCAAATGTATTATTTTCATATATTATATATGCATATATATGATGGTTAAGTATTGCGGTGTCCCCCAACGACTAGTTTCAAGTTTGTCCTGACTTTTGGATCACCCGGTATACAAACAATAATATTCATTTAAATTTAATAAAGTTATATGATTTAGTAAAGTATATAAAACTCTTTACGTAGAAGTACTGTTTTATATGGATGTATACAAATTATTCTAGTTTACTATTTCAAATTGAGTAAAGTATTTTACAGTCTGTATAATCTATAAATATTTCATTATATTGGTTTTATTCGTTTAATCCAAAAAGAGAATCTAGCTATTCGAACGTTAACAGGAAAACATAAACTTCTTGAATTGCAAATTTTTCTTGTGGAATTCAAGTTAGCCTCATGAGATTCAATTTTTTAGAATAAAAATCTATTTCGTTACATATATTTAGATCATTGGATTAAAAAAGCCTTTTTTCTGTTATGGAAATGCATTTTCTATTGGAAATCAAAATTATTATTGTGATTCCAAACAGAAACACCTGATCTTACATATTGTATTTGTACAGATTCTAGAATGTCTGTCGTTAGTCAGGCACAGATAATAATTCGACAAATATTGTTCTCATCGCGACCATTTTAGCACATTCATTTAAAATATAAAGCTTTTAATTATTTAATTTAAAATACAAAATATATTTTTTATATTATACGTATATAAAATATATTGTCTCTGACCAATTTATAAAATAAAATAAAACAAAGGTGAAATATCAGTAATTTAACACCCCAGCACTTTTTTAGAGAAAATGTTATTTGATTTAATCGAAACAATTTTGCATTAAAATATTTGATTTGATTTGGTTTGATTCTTTAAATTTAGAGCCCGACCAGTGGCCGCGAGATTCTTCCCTCGAAACTGGTAGAAGGTAAGTTCTGGGCTCGAACCCAATCGGCCTAACTGCTCGGAGTTTTCCGTAGTTTTCTTCGAACCTTGGATTTCCTTGCATAAATACGGGTTAGGTTTCCTTAGAAAGACCCCCATGGAGGGCATCCCACCCATTAGGGCCTTTATTCCAAGCGTTGATAATTGGCGTCATAAACAAAACCAAATTTTAAATTTAATTCTTTCCGGCGCGGACAAATTCTGTTTGTAAAATGAGAAATTATCGATCGACACCGGAATTTACAAACAGCTTTTCAAGAAATCAAGAACTCTTTAATTTAAGCTTTTATTGTAAAAGCAAGATTTTAATAAAATATTATTGGTGCCAATTGCAAGTTTGGAATTAAAATTAGGTGTAGCCAGACCGGAACACTGCGCAGGAAAGGGTTTAAAGAGCAAAATTTTTTCTACGAAAATATTAGTGAGCAAAAACGCGGTAATCATATTCTTGATGAAAGAAAGAAGGGAAGAAATAATTCCATAAACCAAAAGTTTTAATTCCAACGTAAAAGAGTTGATTTTAATTTATACACGTTAACCCCTTGAGCTCTGGTGGGTAAATTTCTTCAAAATTCCAAATATCGCATTTGTACCAGTATTTTGCAAAGAAAAAAGTCGTTTAACGATATACACTAAAAAATGCTTTAAACTTTTTTCAAATAAATTTTGCCGAATTTTCTGGTGCGTTTGTGACATGTCGGAATTAAAATTATGTGGTAGAAATTTCTACCATCAGAGCTCAAAGAGATAAATAAAAGCTGCAATAGGCAGTGAAAAAAAAATGTATTGGAGAAATTTGTAACTAGTTAAAAAATAGGAATTAAATACTAATAAATCGACGACAGAAATATTTTTGTTATTATAATTTTGAAAAGATTGCTCGACACCAGTATTTGAAAACTAGTTTATTTGCAAGTTAGTAAAAGTTTCTTCACTTACATTATTAAAGCAAAATTTCATTCAAAAATCTGATGTCGATTTAGAATTTAAATTTAGGAATTAAATGGAATATATCATATCCCACCACCATTCAAGGAGTTAATATACAGGGTGATTCAAAAACAGTTGACAAAATGATATGATAAATTAAGCATACAACAACGATAAAAAATCAAATACGAACATAGGGTTCGCAAGTTACTTATTGAGTCACAAATACAGGGTGTTTCATTCCAGCTACATTCAGTTTAAATATAATAATTTCGAGGAAAATAAAAACATTGTAATGAAAATGCAACGATATGTACCTTATTTTCTGTGAAATGTGATAACGTTACGAAAAGATCTGGAAAAACAAATTGCTCAAGCAATCAATGATATCGTATAAACTCATTATCATAGTCCAAAATGTGAGGTGTCAAGTGTATATTGCTGGTGCGCATAATGAAAACTTCTACTGCTTTTGTTTGGCGTTATCACATTTAAAACAAAGGTGAGAATATCTATTAAATGTTTTATTGTAATATACTTCAGTTTTCTGAAACTTATTACCGTCAACCCAATTTGAGTTAGAATGAAACACCCTGTATTTGTGACTCAATAAGTGATTTGCGGCCCTATGTCTCTATGTGGTTTTTTATCCTTGTCGTATGCCTGATTTGTCATATCATTCTGTCAACGTTTTTTTAATCACCCTGTATGTCTACATATACTGTTGATAATCCCACAGGTGCCAATCTCTCAAAAATTTATTGTAATATAATTTAATTTGACCCACGATTGATACATTACGCACCTGGTGTATTTTTTTAATAAATAAAACTAAATATTCTGTAAAAAGGAAATAATACATCGTGTGAGCACGAAGAAATGCTTACAAGTGCCAGTTGTTGTCTTCTAAGCGGATGATTTTGATTTTTTTTTCAGTCAGAAATCTCTCAAATAAAGTGATTCGCCAATCTATGAAAGAGCATGATATTTACCGGAACTTATACTAACATTTAATTATAAAATTGAATTTTTGACGAAATGGCGGTCATTGGAATAAAGAGAGTTAATTTTCCGCCTTTTTTTACATTTTTTGCTCGCTAGAAATAATAATAATAAAACAAAAATAAATAAATAAATAAATAAATAAAAAATAATTGTTCTATTAAGTGGTATAAAATCCAGCCTAAAAGATTGCTTAAAAAAAGGAAATCGATATATTTGTTCACTAGACCACCCAGCTGTAAAAACATGATTCTAAAATAAAAAAATTTAAAAATTTACATCAGAGTTTCGTTCAACGAGTATAAGAATGGTAAGGAATGGGAATATTACAAAACCGCTTTAGAGTTACAATCTACGCAATTGAATGATGCAAAATGTATGAAAAAACGAAAATTTTGACACAAAGAAGTAGAATAACACCTTATGTCAAACTCTAGAAGCACACCAAAATGCTGTCATCGATGCTTTACAATGAATTGTTATGCAAAGTTGTGTAAACAAAAAGGTTTATTCACAAACAAAACTTTTTCCGAAAGTACTTTGCAAACCTTAATAATATTACCAGTCTTCCACATTTTTAATACTTGGATGCTTTATTGCTTTTCTCTTTATCCCTAATCAGTCTTATGTCACCTCCCATTTGACATCCGTACTTTGTGGCATTGGTCGTATGGATGGTGTGAGATAGCAATTCTTTGCGATCGAGAGTCGCCAAACAGTAGCCCAAGCTTTATATATATATGATTCTATTTTAATAGTCTATTTGCACCAGTATATTTTACATTTTTTTTTTTTTTTTGTAAATTTTTCTTGCACGTAGTGTCTTAACAAAAAAAAAAAAAAAAGCTTCGCATAAAAATTAATACAGACCGAATAAATTCATGTGATAAATGCCTGTGCCTGACAGGAGTATTTCGATCATTAACACGTTGAGTGCTACGGTGACTGATACTGAACTTTCCGTTTATGCCACGTCAATCACTGATGACCAACAGTGTAAAATATGACTTAAAGCTGAATGATTTTTTTTATAAAGTAGAGTCCAGTAATAAATAAAAGTTAAGTAAATTTGAAATACATTATCAGTATTTAAATATATAAATACATGTTTTTAGTTATATATCATATTTTACACTGTCATATCCGGTGACTGACGCGGCCTAAACGGAAAGTTCTTGATCAGTCACCTGTGAGTTACGTGGCACTCAACATTATAAGGGTTAAGCTTTACGGATCGCTATCGCTTACACAAATTTAGTTCGGATGCCAATACTTTTTTAGGCACAACTTCACTTATACTTTGACAGCATGTGCAAGAGAAACATAAAAAAAATAGTTTTAAAATATATTGGTGCAACCAACTGTGGCAACATTAAGATTATATTCACTCAACAGTTATGCAAGTGAGTTCCTATTTTTTAAAACAAAAAGTAAATAAATAAATAATAAAAAATATTAATAACAATCTGGATTATCAGCACTTTTTTGAATTGATAAAATTCGCATTATTAAACTATATACAAATTAAGGAGAATCAGAGAAATTTTATCAAATGAATAAAGTAGTGTTAATGAAGAATCCCGAATTAACCCTTTGAAAATCGAGCCCATTCGACCGCAATGGCAGAGCTGGCTTATCCTCGCAGGAGGAATTGCTACGTTCAAAGTATTAAAAAGTAACCCATTGGCAACACTTCCACTTTAAGGAAAAAAAAACTGAGTAGCGAATCATAAGAGGCAAAAAAGTCACCGATACATTATTTTACAACCGGTTAGTTAGCAAAACGTTCAATACTGCTAATCGATACGCAACCAATGTTGTTCAACGGAAGTAAACGAAGTGACTGGTAAGGGCCCGAACAAAGCGAGAAAATCCCGGTTAGTTAGGTCACGTGATCGATTTGAACATTTATGACAACACTAAAAGAGTAATTACAGCAACGTAATACAGATGGCGTGACTAGTAAACAGTATCAAGGGTGTCCAATGAGTTAGGAACCGGTCACATTGGTCGCTTTGGTTAGGTCTGCTAAACGCGCTCATATTAAAAGCCTAAATTCCGTAAGGGTTAAAAATGCTATAATTTTTTTTTCAATAGTAATCTTTTATGAAATAACGCATGTGTTTATTTCTACTTCAGAAATCGGGTAGCAAACAAGCAATTTGAATTTTAATACACTACAGCACTAACAGAACTGAACCTAAATTTAAAATAAAATTATTACAATTTTAAAAGTATATAAGTTAAGAATATTTCATTGTATTGAATTTGTTTGCGTAGTTTAATTATTGAAGTGAATTACTCAAGCGTAGACAGAAAGAAGATAAACCTTCAACTAAAGATAAAAGAGTACAGGTCATTTAATCCAATTACAATACAGACAAAAAATGAAATATTATCTCTCTATTCTAAAAAAAAAGGGCGAGTTTTGCTGTCATAGATATTACGAATATTTTAGCTTAAAATACGTGGTGTATAGTAAATATTTTGAATTTATTGTAAATAAAAAAAGAATTAGTTACATGATTAATAGGATTATTTACATTATTTTAAAATGCAAATACAAACTATTTACAAATTGCAATATATTTATGCAACAACATAGTTACCAGAAATCTATTTGTGTGAGCTTCTCGGACAAATAAATCTATAAGCTAAAAATTATAGAATGTTGCATGAATTAACTAGAATTAATGGACAAAAATGTGTTTTAAATTTATTTATCTATACCTATATTATAAAGAGGTAAAATTTTATTAGATTAATTTATAACACGATTTTTCAATCGGCAAGATGTGAATTTTCCAAGTGGGTGAAAAAAGTCAGGGCCAGGATTCGAACCAGGGATGTATTGACTGAAGCCGCCAATGCTCTTCCAACTGAGCCATCCGGGACGCATATTTCAGATGTGTATATTGCTGGGACGATTACTGTTTCTAAACCAATAGGAGACCGTCATTATCACGGTCAAGTACACGCCCACACAGTTTGATTGACAGGAACTCGTGGACAATTGATCGTGTGTGTTTATTATTTATTTGTATTCGGATTGTTTGAATTTGTACTCGGTAATTAAAAATTAAAGGTACGAAAGAATTTTTTTTTTTTTTCAAAATGACTGAATTTTATTTACTTCAATTAGAAATTATACTTCCTCTGATCCTGAAATAAATAAATAAATAAAAATTAAAGTAAGAATTTTGCTTATACGGTTATTTTCGCAGAATACTTTTTTTCCCATTTGTTTAATATATATATAATCATTTTGGAACGATATTTAGAATATTAAAAGGGTTTGAAATATTTTTTTTAATGTCTTATTTATTAATAAAAGACAGCCTCCAATAATTAAAAAAAAAAAAAACACCAACGGACTCTCGGCCCGCGATGGACTCGAACCCAAAGTTTCAAGCTCGACGCTCTAACCAGTCACCCAGCCAGCTCACTTTCATTCGCAACAGATTATCGTTATAATTAGCACCGTCAATTGTCCACGAGTTCCTGTCAATCAAACTGTGTGGGCGTGTACTTGACCGTGATAATGACGCTCTCCTATTGGTTTAGAAACAGTAATCGTCCCAGCAATATACACATCTGAAATATGCATCCGAGACGAATACTGGAGGACTATTTCACCAGCAAACCTTAACCCATTAGTGCCTAGCGTCCCTTTTTAGGGACGCTTCAAAAGGTGCATTCAGCACTGTTTTTGACACCGGTAAAAAAGAAAAGCAATAATTATTTTATTTAAATGATGCATTTTCGTGATTAATCAACAAAACTTAAATCTTCTAAAAATAGTGGTGTAAATCAAATATAATTTACGCAAAAGATGCTGGGCACGAATTGTTTAACGATCATATAATCTGGTCTGACACTATGGATCAGTTAAACAGAATGAATCGGAAATCAATATATGGAACTGCAAAAAACGCTGCATACGAAATTATATTAGATTAATTTATAACAGGATAAAAATCGTTATTTAAAAAAAAATGTATAATAATGGGGAAGTTTACTTCAAAAACAGAATAATAATTAAATTGCTTCAAGTATAGTAAGCTGAACAAAAAATTATTTGTAAGAAAGAAAATTTGTAATACTCTCAACGAAATCATTATTGACCAACTTCTATGAAATAATACGATAAAAGATGGCACGAAACACATTGCGCGGAACAAAAAAGTATTAATCTAAAAATAAAGGAAGAAAAATTAGGTGGTCTTATTGATTTTCCGTATCCTAGCCTGCCTACTACAAATTTATTTAGCCGGTTTCTTATGTAAGTTTTAGTTCAGTTTGAGCTATATATTGTTACTTTTTTCTATCTTTACAAGAAGAAAGTACTGTATTCGTGAAATTTTTCAAATAAGGGTTTTCGACGGATTTACACGTTTTAGGGATCAGAGATTCCGAAAAAAAAACATATTTTTACAAAATCTCAGTCTGTCAATCTGTCTGAAACTACCGCCGAATTAAACTTTGATCAGTAAAATGTAACATTTATTTTGTTATTATTTGCAGCGGTGGAAAAATCTAGGTGCCTGAAGGCAGTCTCTCACCACTAAATTTAAACTAAAGTATCTGTGTTTAGATTAAATTTATGTTGCGAAAGATGTTTAAATAGTATACCATTCTTTTTAACTCGTCACTTTGTCCATATAGGTCACATATTTTATCTTTGTTTTAATTCACCATTTCTCGCTGTTTCAACACTTTCTGGCATGGACAAATTTTGTTAGTAAAATGAGACATTATCGACTGACGCTGAAATTTACATACGACTTTTTTAGAAATTCAGATTTCTAATTTAATTTAAACTTTCACTGTAAAAGCAAAATATTATTGATATTGGTGCCATTTGCAAGTTTGAAATTAAAATTAGGTTTTCCCGCACTGGGCACACTGTGCCGGAAAGAGTCAACTTAATCGGTAGTGGAATACAAGAAACATATGTGTTTAGAAGGGACAAAAAAGAAAAAATTATATTGAAGAAGTCTCTCCGTCTTTTAGCTACAATAAAGCTTCCAATTTAGATATTTAAACAAATTTTATTGACGAAAATGTTAACTTATAAAATGTGCAGTTACATATTTCTCTTTATTGTTTGATTGCTTCTATCAATATTATTTTCACTATTATTTCAGTCATAATGAATGATTATTTTTTCCCCAGGACTGTACATTTATTTTATCATGAAAATAAAATACAAATATTTTAAATCATAAAATATTCAGCTTTTTAAGAAAAAAATCATTTGGGAATTAATCTCTTAAGACATTTCCTTGTAACGTTAGAACTTTCCATAGTTGTCCCGAAATCCGAATCTTAATGCAAGACATCCATTGAATAGAAGATATTTTTGTTAGATAAATTTATTTCGATAGGCCAAAAACAGAAATAACAAAGATAACATTGTTTCATTATATAATTTAGTCTGATAAGCTTTTCTTTGTTAAATACATATCAAGTATGTTATATCAAATAATTATATAGATGTATGTTTTCATTAAAAATAAATTGTTATTTTTCATTTTTAAAATGTAACTTTATCGATGATAGAACGCAAAAGAAAAAAAATAGGAAGAAATGGAAAAAAATAATGATAAAGTAAACCGATACAAGGGAAAGATGGGCAGTATTTTTATTATAAAAGAACTGCCATTTTAAATATGTAAATAATTAATGATGACAGCAGTTTAAAAATAAAGTATAAAATATATATTTTCATAATTCTCTTAATCCAATGAAGATAGTTTCAATATTTTTAATGTTTTTTTGAATCAGAATATGCATAGGATGTTTACTTTTTCTAGGACCGTTCATTTTCTATCATGAAAATATCATGAAAAAAGTTTTCTGTAATCAAAAAAGATTCATCGTCGTAGAATAACGTCAGTTGAGCGTAATCTCTTCAGAACGTTTTCCTGTAGCGTAATTTCCCACGTATACGACGAAGCTTAGGTAACTCAATTTCTTACGTGAATTTGTTTTAACCCTCTCATGCATACAGGCCTCATATGAGGGCAGAGAATTGTTGCATTATTAAGCAAAAACATTTTGAGCATTCATTCATTTAGGAAGATCTGATTTGTAGACGGATAATAGCTAGCATGTAGCATAATAATAAAATTATTTTATAATGGTTTCTCATTTATCACAAAAAAAAAAGATCTGTCGCAAAGCGTCGATACTGATCAGAAAATTAAAAATAACTCATGTTTGAAACTAAAGTGTGCAAGTGACTCCATCCATGATCGAAGTTTAGAACTAATTATTGCCATTCGCTTAAAAAAACTTTTCTTTGTGAGAAACATTTTAATCCAAACCGCATTGTTTTATGAAAATTATTAGATTTTACATTGAATTTTAAAGTGTATCTGGGACTATTGGGACGTACTGTATAAATTATGTGCGCAAAATGATATAAGTCTTTTGCAGTCTTATTTATCCTTATCAATTTCATTACAGACGGGGCTATACAGTATGGCCTACTTCCCCTGCCTTTTGAGAATGCACGAATAACGGATATTTGAAACTAAAGTGTCCAAGTTACGCCATCTATGATCGAAGATAGGCACTAATTATTACCATTTACTTATATCTTTTGCGGCGCAGAGCAGATTCATTGTTTAAGTGTTGAAATTGATGACTGGCATCGGACTTTGAAACAACTTTATTTGTAATGAACCCCTTAACTAATTTGCCCGAACGCCGCTCGGGCGAGACGAATTTGCTTAATTCACCATTTAAAGCTTTTAGACACCACTATTATTTTTAAGTAAATTTTCATACTATTGAAAGGCGGAAATGTTTAGAATAAATTTTACGAATATTTTGTTAATAATAGAGTACGAGTTCACTATTTTCAATTTATTGAACGGAAAAGAATTAACCAGTTAAGGGGTTAAGAAAAAGCTACTTTGCAGGGATTTAATGAACCGAAATTTTTTTTACTACAATTCTGGTTCCAATGTGGCGTTTCGGAATTAAAATTAAGTGGTTTCATTGATATACCACCGCGCCGCAAGGGGTTAAAGTAAACTTCACTCCATGAGAAACATTTTAATCTAAACCGCACTTCTCAACGAAGATTATTAGTTTTTATATTGAATTTTAAAATGTGCCAATGACTTTTGGGAAGCTCATTATAAATTACTTGCGCAAATGATATAAATTCTTTTGCAATCTTATTTACCCTAATCAATTTCATTACAGACGAGGTTATACTGTGCGGCCTTCTTCGCTGCCTCTTGAGAGTGCATCATCTCCAGGACAAGAGGACCCATCAGGAGTCACAAATTTCCACGCCCTACGGATTCCATTCAAGTTCGATACGGACGGAATATCTTCGCCAAATTGGTCACCGCCAGCTAGGGAAGAAACTAGCTTTGCACTCGATGAAGGTCCCCACCTGCATGTGCATAGAGTCACCTGCAATGTAAGATTCAAATCATTACTAAATAAATTTTATATTTTAAGCAAATGTACAAAACTACCAAAATCCAGCAGGAATCTAAAAATGATGGATAACAGGGTTACCAGGGTTTGGTCTCCATTTTTATTCAGAAAATTTGTGCCAGATATTAGAAAACATATTTGTTTGTTTTATTTAATGACAGAAATGTTTTATTATATAAATTAGATTCTTCTTTCAACATTTCTAGTAAAAAAAAAAAAAAAAAAAAAAAAAAAAAAAAAAAAACCTTAATAGAAGCCAATCTTGATATACAGCACACCTGTAAATTTGAACGGATTTTTTCTAGTACTAAAATTAAATAGAAATTTTTATCTTGTTTAATCGCTGGAAATTGCTAGATTTTGTTGATTGTTTTAGCTGAGATTTTCTGTTGAATTTTAGTAGTAGAAAAAGTCCGTATTAGATGGAAGCTACGAAATAGTAATCATAAAAATATGAAAATCTCAATTAAATTTAATCGCTAGTTTGTCACAAAGAAAAGAGAAATTAATCACGAATTCACTTTTACAAAATTTTTTAGATTTTATATTGACTTTTAAAATGTGTCAGGAACTTTTGGAACGCCCCGCATAAATTACTAGCGCAAATGGATATAGATTTTCTACCGTCATATTTATCCTTATCAATTTCATGTATTAATAAGATGGTTAATATTGTGCGGCTTCTTCCCTGTCTCTTGAGAGTGTATCATCTCCAGGACAAGAAGATCCCACAGGAGTCTCGAATTTTCACGTTTTACGGATCCTATTCAAGTTCGATACGGACGGCATATCTTCGCCAAACTGGTCGCATATTCACAGTATCCGCAAAGAAACTCTTCGAGAGGGTTGAAGTCTAAAAGGGATTGGCCGACGCGTTTTCACGTAACTTGGCGATAATTATACTTGGCGAGCAATAGATGCTTCCGTCGAGGAGTTTGATTTCCTTCCAAACCGAGTACAAAGTAACTTTTCTCTTGCAGCATTGCATTGGATGGAACGTGTCTTACTGAAAGCTGTACTTTTTAAAAGTTTTTAAACACAAATTTTTACTTTGTACTCGGCTCCGAAGGAAATCGAACTCGACGGAAGCGTCTATCGCTACGCCAAGTATAATTATCGCCAAGTTACGTAAAAACGCGTCGGCCAATCCCTATTAGAATTCAACCCTCCCGAAGAGTTTCTTTGCGGATATTGTGAATATGCAAACTGGTCACCGCCAGCTAGGGAAGAAACTCGCTTTGCACTCGATGAAGGGCCCCACCTGCATGTTCATAGAGTCACCTGTAATGTAAGATTGAATTCACTAATAAATAACACGGTGGCGAGTGGTCAGGGAAAAACATACTAGAAAAAAGAGGGAACTACCAGTATAGTCTTATAGAAAATATTTGAAATGATATAAAGGAATTAAAGAAGTCGTACTTTTCTCTAACAAAATACTGGTATTTAACACCATTTTTGACCGTATCCTTCCCAGACCACTCGTTACCCTGAAAGATTTTTCTAATACTAAAATGAAATAAATTTTTTTATCTTGCTTCGTCGTTGAAATGCGCTAGATATCGCCGATTGTTTTAGATGAGATTTCCTGTTAAATTTTAGTGGTAGGAAAAATCCGTACTAGTTGGAGGCGATGAAATAGTCATCATAAAAAAACTGGTACACTCCATTAGATTAAATAGCAAAACAGCCACAAAGAAAAGCGACAATAATAATTGAACTACAAATTATGTCTCTTTATAATTTCTCGTGGAGAAATAAGCTTAAGGGGCCTTAGACCGCTCAGCCCTCTTAATTTTGTCATGTACGCTAATGTCACCTGGTGCATGTAAAATCTGTCGTGGGTGCAAAGTCCTCCAAGTTACCTGTGAATTATACCTCTGGAGGTGCCTTGCCAGGTGAAGGACTCGTCATCTGATCAAGGTTCTAAATTACGAGACCAACTTGAGTAGCGATTTGCAGTTCAAACAACAGGATGTAATGTTACAAGCGAAACAAAGTATGCTCAAACGAGAAACAAGTACTGCATAAATGATGGCATGTGAAGCGAAGAAATCTGGTTTATTGCCGCTACGTGGCAATTAGGCGGTCACCCGCTCCGATACCAGGTATTTAACCCGTTAAGCTGAGATAACTCGGCAGGTAGGGGCCTAGTCATCGGTTAGAAAGAAATAAAAGCTTAAGGGGCCATTTTCATATTGAAATTATATCAAACTCTCGATCTTTAAAAGCGAACACACAATTTTGAAAGCATATTTGTATTTGGCGATGCAATTTACTTTGGGGTACTAAATGAGTAACCTGCTTTCGGTTAAATTGTGTAGGAGATACAAAAATTTAAAGATTAAAACTTATTTTGTTGGAATTTCTTTTAAATGTTCCTAAATAAATTGCCACTGAAGTAGTTTTTAACCCTTTAAAAGGTAGGAGCTATAGGACATGACCATGTAATTTTAATTTCAAGCCTGAAAGAGCACCAAAAATGTTTTAATGAAATTTTGCTTCTATGATGCGAAATGTAGAAAAGCAGGTTTTTATTTTCTGAAAAAAATGTTTGCGAATGCCGGTGTCACTCAATTATTCATCATTTTAAGAACGCAATTTTTATTCCATGGAAGTATTAATCGCTTCCCTATTGTTCCCGTACGTCGTACGGTCAAGAAGAATTTGCCTGATCCATCAATTAAAGCTTTTTGGCACCACTATTTTTTTAAATACAATTTTATACTATTTAATTGCAGAAAAAGTTAGACTAAATATTATGAATATGCTAGCTTAAAAAAGTGCTGTTAACTCATATTTTCAATTTGATATACGTAAAAAAAGGACCAGTTAAATTGTTAAAGCATAAAACTCAAATAGGAATGAATTGCAGCTTTCATATTTAAAGATTGCATGGATTTCTGTTTTAAAACATTACATATTTTAATTATTTTTGTAATTATATTTAAAATATCTGTACTTAAATTAATTTTAGATAAAATTATAAGTGAATAATAAATACCTATGAATTTTTTAACGCGAATAGATTTCTATTCTTGAATTTATAGTACTGTTTGAGAATGTAAAACTCTACTGAATCAATATTTTTTCCCATTCACTTAATATTTTACGTTTCAAAATTTCTTTTTATTAAATTAAAAAGAAATGCAAATATATATATGTATATACATTTTTTTCTTTTTATACAAAAACCAAAATAACACTTAAATTTTAATAGATTCAAAATACTAATAGAAAACAAAATTTATGATGTGTAATAATTCTTTTTACATCAATATGGCTTTTTGCTTTTAAAAATAATCCCACAATTTATTAAAATACGAGAGCTATTTTTTAAGTAAGGGACGTTTTATGAATTCAAGAAAACAAATAAGAGGAAATATTTTTTTATTATTTACATTGAAAAAGCACATTGTGCAGCTATTTCTTAACAAAATTGCGGAATAAATTAAAACATTTATTATAACTTAAAGCAGCTTGTTAATTCCATCTGCACAAAATTTTGCAGCTGTCCTTTTCAACATTGGGATCTTTCAATTCTGTTTCGCACCACTTTCTCAAAACAGAATTTTTTAATACTCATTTTGATAACATGTCCAAGACAAATACAGTAAAACCTCTAAATAACGGACACTTCGGGAACACAGAAATTGTCCGCTATTCGGAGACGTCCGCTATTCGGAGGTGTCCGCTATTGGGAAAACCTCAAAGATATAAAAATCGCTAAGAAATGCTTAATATTTCATTGATTTACCTTTATATGTCCTAAAACCTTTATTATATGATAATTGAGGAATTAAAATTATTTTTTAAACAATAAAACTTAAATAAAATTGTGCACACCCTTAACTGCTGTTTGTTACATTCTTATAAAAAAAAAGTCTTACAAAAGTTTACTTTTGCTCACGATTACATGTAATTTGTTTTTCAATGTGACGTCATTAGTCATTTTAGAGTTCCAAGCGGGGATGGGAATTGCACTTTTTGATCATTAAAAAAATCAAATCATAAAATCTTGGGGGGGGGGGGGCAGGGAATAGACATTTAAATGCTCTGGAAGATGTCGCTCCCAGGCAGCCCCCTGAATTCAACACTTAACGTGAAGCAGAAATTTCCTCAGACCAGCCTCTACACTTATCTGTGATCACAAAATTTGTGACACATTGCTCTGATAAATTTAGAGGCCTTTTTGCTTATTTTTCTCATTTTTTATTATTAAAAAACACTTTTTCATCCTTTATCGCCGAAAATAGTGTCCGCTATTTGGAATGTCCGTTATTCAGAGGTTAAACATACAAAAATTTAGGTTTTGGGAGTGGGGATTGGAAAACTGTGGGGACTGTCCGTTAAGGGGGTAGTAAGGTTAATTCGAGTGAAAAAAAGCATATTTTCTATCATTTTTTGTAAGGATACAATTAATATTTATTTATTTGTATGATTATAGTATAATTATATGTCATTTAAAGAGTATTCTGTGAAATTTTCATTAAGAAATATTAAAAAATGAGCCGATGACAGCGAATCTTCGAAGACGTCCCAAAAAAAAGTTGATTCGCGGTGAACCGCATAACTCATGACTGGATCAACTGAAATTAAAAAACCAAATTGATTTAATTAGTTGATAAGTTTCCTCAGGGAACGCAGTCGAGTTTTTTTTTATTATTGATTTTTCAATTTTTTACAAGGCTCGGAAGTCAAAATACTGATTTTTCATCAAAAAAATCTGATATTTTGTTTTTTAAAAGTAAGTTAAAATTAAAAAAAAGAAAAAAACTCGACAGCGTTATCTCGTAATTTATATAAAGAAAGAGTGTGTAAAATTTAAAAAAGATCGGTTCAGTAGATTTTGAGCTACAGAGTTCACCGGCTTCGAAAAAGCGAAGTGTTAGAAAAACACGTTTAAAGTTTCACAGACGCTTTTGTCGAAATCGGAGGGCGGAGACTTACAAGTGTATATCTCCGTCAGTTTTACTTCAATTGCTTTCAAATTTTCACAGAATAATCTTAAGATGTTGTACATTAATATAAAATAAAAATTAAAAAATGCAAAAAAAAGAAAAAAAAATACCTTACTCCCCCTTAAATAGAGGTGTCCGCTATTTGGGAGTGTCCGTTATGGAGGTTTTACTGTATATTTCAAACTTTTTTAAAATAATGATGCCAGTTGTATATAAAAATAATCACCGGTGGTTTCCTCTAATGCATTTTATTCATATTTTCTTTCCAAACTTTGGCTGAAGAAAAATGGAGTGTAAAAGCGTTTTTCCTTATTTTAAGATATAATTTTTAGCTCACAGGCTATCATAGCCTGAGAGCTTATGTGCCCGTCCGTTCTGTATGTATGTGCGTATGTGCGTAACGCGATAACTCATGATAAAAATATCGGATCCACTTGAAATTTTGTATATAGGTATATCCTGATAAGGCGCTTCCCTGATTAGTTTTTGGAGTTCATTCGATATGTATAAGAGGGGGAACGGGGGGCTCATGCCCCCCGTTAGTTGATATAAATGGGATTTTCATGCAGAATTAAGTTTTCAAAATTTAGATTAGGATCATTCTGATGAGGCGATTCCGTGACTGTTATTAGGTGTTCATTGAATAAGTATAAATAGGGGGAACAGGGGTTCTAATCCCCCCCCCGTTAGTTGATATAAATGGGATTTTCATGCAGAATTAAGTTTTCGTTCAAAATTTAGATTAGGATCATTCTGATGAGGCGATTCCGTGGCTGTTATTAGGTGTTCATTGAATAAGTATAAATAGGGGGAACAGGGGTTCTAATGCCCCCCCCCGTTAGTTGATATAAATGGGATTTTCATGCAGAATTAAGTTTTCGTTCAAAATTTAGATTAGGATCATTCTGATGAGGCGATTCCGTGACTGCTATTAGGTGTTCATTGAATAAGTATAAATAGGGGCAACAGGGGTTCTAATGCCTCCCCCCCCTCTTAATTTATATAAATAGGTTTTTCAAGCAGAATTTTCAGATTTCGTTCAAATCTCTGAATCGTTTTGGAAGTTTAATGGTTAAGTATAAAAGAAGGGGATAACTCCTTTTAAATTATATAAATGCTAAATGGGTTTTTATTAAGAATTATCTAATTTGCTCTGAATTTTGGATATAGATTTTTTATATGATAAAGCATGTCTTTGATAGTATAGGAGGTTCAATGATTAAGTATAAAAAAAGAGGAAAGGGGAGAGCTGTTTCCCCTTGTTAATTTTTTTTTCGAACGGAATTAACCCTTGAAAATATAAGGCTTTAATGTACAATTAGTATTTGTAGCCTGTGAGCTCAATGCCATCAGTTTAACTGGGCAGTATTCTTTATTTTTTTTCAAATTTCCGGTGGGAGTTCACAAATACAAAAACGCAATTGCTTCAACCCCGCATTGCAACGCATTACCCCTCAAAGGATTAATTCTTTCCTTTCCTTTGGTCATTTACTCTAAAATAAAAAGGTATGGCTTAAATCAGCGTTATTTCCGTACAATCTCATTCCCAAGACCTATAGAATGTTTTTCGTTGACATAAAAGTCGTTATTTCAAAGTTACATCTTATAGTACGTGTAAAACCAAATTCTGAAAATTGCTAATTAATAATGTATGTTAACATTATGGCGTGGGGGGTCATTTTGTCACGTACAAAATGGACATATTTGGGTTAGAACCGGAAATCTCTTTAAAAAATATTTTTATCGTGTACAAAGAAGTAAACGTTAATAAATAAGTAAAACAGTTTTAAATAAAAATATTCTTGTGCAGAATATTCTTGTAAAACTTGCGTAAAATGTCCGTTCTAATTTATTTTTTTACTTTAATAGACGATACTACATAATAAATTATTTCTTCAGTCATCTCAAATAGTTCTAGTTAAGATTTAATAAATAATAAATTTCAGCTTTATGATAAAATTACAAACATTAGAATGGCTATAAGTAGGCAGTTGTTACTTTTGTGTAGTATACGTAAAATATCCCTCGTATTTACTATGTTTTACAGAAATATTAATCCCTTAAAGAGCAAGCAATAATGTCTCTGTAATATTGAATTCTCATAGGAATTTTTTTTTTTTTTTTTTTTTTTTTTTTTTTTTTTTAAGAAAGTACGATAAAAAATGCAATTTTCAACACATTTGCCGCCAAAATTAAAAAAAAAATTAAATTAAGTGACAAGTTTCTGGTGACAATCTTGTTAAAATTAGATGGGATAAAATGTATCCCACTCTCACCCAATAGGTTAAATAACTATACAGAACCATCGGGCTATCACACGGACACATTTATTTCTTGTCCTTATTTTTTTCTTTTCTCCCTCCCAAATTACTTAAACCCTTAACTGGTGTGCCCGAACGCCATTCCAGGAAGACGAATTTGCTTATCGTATCATTTAAAGCTTTTCGACGCCACTATTATGTTTAAGAAAATTTTCATACTATTGCAGGTGGAAATGTTTAGACTAAATTTTACGAATATTTTATTTAAATAATAGTGGTAGGACAGTCAAATTCTCATAAATAGATGCAAAAATTCTGCTAGAAGATTTTATGTTTTTAAACTGTTTATGGGGATGCTAGTAACAAGAATTAATGGTTTTCCAACAAAATATCTGGAGGCTAAATTTTGTACAGCCAAAAAACCACAAAATTTTCGGACCTTTTTCAGTTTTTTGCCAATAACTCAAAATTTATAAAATTTTTGCGTACTATACTCAATTACAAACAGAAAGAGCATTAAATTCTCTACAAATTTCATAATAAAACTGTTTTTCTAAAGCCATTATTAAGTGCGCTACAGCATTCTGAAAGTGACTCTTTTTTTCTAACTTTACGAAAAAATTGCAATAACGAAAATTTGACACAATTTTAAATTATTCTATCCTCTTTAATGTAACTTATTTAAATTATAGATATTTACATGATACAAATCGTGATGAATTACAACGGTAACATTGTAAAAAATTAAGAACATTCTAACTTTTTTTGTATTTAGAGATTTAGTGGAGAACAATAATATTAGGTATTTAACTGATTGAAAGTAAAAAATACTTAGTGACATTTTTACATCCGTTCCTTCTGGATAAATAATGTCGTTAACATTTTCGTAGTTGATCCCATTACATGTTTTACAAATTGTTGAGCATTTTAGTCTTAATTTATCAAAAGAACATGCTTTGCTACACCTTTCATTACAGCTACATGACACACCATAGAGCAAGGTTTCAGGTGCCGTGTCTTGGCACATTTGAACTGGTTGAAAGCGATCGTCTGACCTGTGAGCCCACCTCCATTCTTCAGAAGGAATGTTGTTTCCTAGTCTAGCTTGTAACTGATGATAACATCGGAGAAAATGATGCTGCGCAGCCTGTTGTGTTGGTGGTAGTCTTGCAAGATGAACTTTGCTTTTTGTGGTAGATTTAGCAAATAACTGGAAACTTAAGGTTTTCAATTTCTGTGTAGTATCTATGCATCCACTGTCTAGTGCAGCATGGAATTTTTCTCCGACCTTGATGATTTCTTGACGGATAGAACCTAATTTATTGAACACGCAGGCTATTTCTCCAAGCTGATCATGTTTTTCAAAGTGTTACAAAACTTTGACTTTCTTTGCCCAAAAACTTTGAAACTTGAAAGAAGTGTTCGATCTGAGGGACAAACTATAGTCTGTATAGAATCTTCACTCCGACGAACATATGCTGCTATCATTCTCTCATTCGCATATGTTTTTCGGTAATCATCCTGTATTCTAACATTCCAAAAAACTCATGAATATTTCTTTTGATGAATATTATTTTGACGCTGAACCAGGGGTGCAAAAATCTAGGCGCCAGCAGGCAGTTTCTCACCAGAAAATTTATTTCGTTTTTCTTTGTCTAATATTTCGTGTAAAATTCCTGCTAGAATGCTATTAAATTTTGAGCGAAAAAAACTTTAAAATTTTAGTGGTGAGAGACTACCCTCTGGCGCCTAGATTTTTGCACCCCTGCGCTGAACGCTATGTTCAAAGAGCTTGGCAAGTCCTTTTTGGCTCACAACGCGAGTATCACTATTTGAAGTCGTTTGGCGAATGAAAATCAATTTTCGGTCGAGCTCGCTCATTTTTCATTACTGCACGAAAATAGATACAATAAACTGAATAGCAGCATATTAGAAGAGTATGTCTTTATAAAAGAACACTTGCATCTAAATCATTACGGCTCAGGAAAGTCACATGGCCGTAATCTTCCATCTACATTCCCTTTATTATCCCTGGCCCTCCCTCCCTTTGTAATTGTTTTTCTTGTAGGGTATCTAGAATTTGTGCTTCTTTTGCCTTCCTTTCTTAAAACTTTCATTTCTCATCCATCAATAGGTGCATTTAATTTTTATTGTTAGTGATGAAAAAAAGTTTTTTGGGATGAGAGGCGAAAAATAGATCACTATTTATAAAGTTTAAAAAAGGGACATTTTCAAAAAAACATAGCGCGCTTAGTAATAGGTTTAGAAAAAGGTTTTTGTAACAGAATTTATAGAGAATTTGATGCTGTTTCTTTTTGTAATTGAGTATTTTATGAAAAAAAATTATAATTTTTGAGTTATTGGTAAAAAACTGAAAAAAGTCCGAAAATTTTATGGTTTTTTGGCTCTCCAAAATATAGCCTCGAGATATTTTGTTGGAAAACCACTAATTCTTGTTACTAGCATCCCCATAAACAGTTTAAAAACATAAAATCTTCTAGCAGAATTTTTGCATCTATCGGCCTTTTTTTCTGACAATTTGACTGGCCTATGGTGTGAATCCGCTATTTTGAATTTATTGAACAGAAAAGAATTAACCAGTTAAGGGGTTAAGCATGCGTAGTATTTGCATTTCCCGTTTCTTTAATAATAAAAGTATCAGTTATAAAATATATTAATTTTATTTTTAATGACAGCAGGACTATCCATCCACCTGGCAACCTGCACGCCGTATCGTCACCTTCATGGGTCTCGTCTCCCTCGTCTGCACCCTTATAGTAGTGGCAATCATCCTCATAGCCGTAGCCTTGTCTCGTGGAACAGTCACATCTTCCAATAAATTTCCAACAGCGGCTCTCTCGGACCTAGTTCATCTAATTCCTCAACCACGTCGGTTCCACAACCGAACGCCGACCATTGTTGTGCACAGACAAAGCCCAAAGATATGGCGCCGTCATGCTGACGAACTGAAAACGCTTTTGAGGGCGTACAGAGAACGCCAAACAACCGCCACCAACTGTGATTTGCATTACGCACCAATAGGTAATATATTTAATTTTTGCTTATTAATAAATCTGTTTGTTTAATACTACACTGTATGACTACCTTTTGATTGAATTAAGAAAAAAAGTCTATAACGTTGCATACATTTCCACCAGTGGCTCTTTCAATTTGTGACTCATTACTTAAGTAGAAGTTTAGCCAATAAAGAGAAATTACAAATTCTTAAAATCGATTTTTTTTTTAATTTTGTATTTTTGTAGCCTTTGAATATGTAGATTCATCTCCTAAAGCAGATTTTGTGATATTTTAATTCATTGCTGTAACTTTTACTAGTTGACAAAAAATGGCGGCGATCGTTGAATATGATCTGGTAAACTTTTAAACTTGAAATACAGTGTCAGCAAAAAAAAATCTTGACACTTGCTATTTTAGACGTTTTGTTGAATATCAAGAAAAATACATGAGGGATTAGTCTGAAATTCCAAGTGTGTAAAGAAAATAGTACAGGTCATATATCATATACATACAGTACAGAAGATTTTTTTTCCCCTGAAATCCTATAGGGGACCGTCAACAAATTGAAAAAGAATGAAGATCTTTTGGTTGACCCTGTCAAAACTAATGTAACAAAAACGTTCAAACGGTACATTATGATTAAGTGGCATATTGTAATAATCTGTGTTCCTTTTTATGAGGATAGCATGTACACTCGTAGAGAAATTAAGGTTTTTATGAAAACAGTCCCAAATTTTTCCAAGTTTTTTCCTTGTAATTCGTAGAATTCTTAATATAAAACAATGTTTTTTTCAGAAAATATAACAAATAATATTGCACGTAATACTCTGTAAGAAAAATTAAAAAATAATAAAAATTGTAGGGAAAATGAGCAGGTTTACTAAATAATGAAGCACGCGCATGCGTGGCCGCAATCAAAATGTAATTTGCATAACTTATTAGATAAATGTGTAGAGCAACTTTTGTGAAAGTCTCAAAAACATAGTTTGAAAATTCTGAAAATCATCGTCCAAAGAATAAGCTCAAAATCCGTTATTCCCAAAATGAAGCAAAAAGATAACGGACTGTATCCATATTCCATTGATTGTACGTGCAATAAAGCATACAGAATATTGCACGTACAACAATATTTGGATACAGCCTCTCATATTTTTCCTTCATTTTGTAAACAACAGAGTTTGAATTTATTCTATCGATGATAAATTTCAGGCTTGTCTAGCTATATTTTTGAGACTTTCACGAAAGTTGCTCTTATAGATTTAGCTAACACATTATGCAAATCATATTTCGACTACGTTTACGCATGCGCAGTAAAACATTATTTAGTAAACATGTTCATTTTTCACACAGTTGTCATTATATTTTAATTCTGATTACATAATATTATGTACAATATTGTTTGTACATTATTGTTTTCTGAAAAGAACATTGTTTTTTATTAAGAACTCTGCAAATTATAAGCAAAAAACTTAGCAAAATTTGGGACTTACTTATAAAAACCTTAATTACTCTACGAATATGCATGCTATCCTCATAAAAATGAAGGAACTTTATTGCAATAAGCTACTTAATCATTATTTGATGTTTGAACCTTTTGCTACATTAGTTTTGATAGGGTCATCCAAAAGATGTCCAATCTTTTTCAATTTGTAGACAGTCCCCTATGGGATTTTCGGAAAAAAACTTCGCGAAAATATATGACCTGTACTATATTATTTACACACCAGGAGTTTCAGAATAATTCCTCACGTATATTTCTAGATATTTAAGAAAACGCCTAAAATCGCAAGTGTCAAGATATTTTTTTGCTGGCACTGTATGTAGAGCGATCATAAAAATTGTATATATACAGACTGACTGATACTCTCCATAAATTGTGAAATCTTGTTCTGTACACGACATGCCGATATACATAAATCTTTATAAAATGGAAGTCTCGAATTTTAGACAGTCCAACACTTTACCATTAACACTTTGAAGGTCAATTATCCTGTGGTGTGGCTACGCTAAATTTAACCCATTTAAGGGGGCTCAGGGGTTGAAAACTTTTCAAAAAATCGATTTTTTTATGATCTAGTTTGATTATTCAATTAATTCTTAACTCAATGCGAAAAACCGCATAAAAATATTAGCATTTTTAACGGAGTTATAAGCATTTATGCATCAATACTTACATAGCCGCATCCATATAATTTCAACTTTAAGTCGTGTTTTCTCAAAACTTGATTTTTGGCGACTAACACCAAGATTTAAAAAAAAACTATTTAATAGGATGGCTTTTTTTTTTTTTTTTTTTTTTTTTTGCATGCATATAACATCATAATCTAGATTATGAATTAAAGGTATAACTATTACTTAATAAAAACAGTATTAAAAAATCTCTCAAAGTTGAAAATTTAAAAAAAACCCCCAAAAATACAACTTTTTTCCATTAAAAATACTCAAAGTATTAAATTATCTGAAATATATTAATTCATAATCTAGATAATGATGTTACATGCATGTAAAAAAATAAATTAAGCCATTCCGATACATAAATGCTTATAACTTCGTTAAAATGCAAATATTTTTATGCAGTTTTTTGCATTGTGTTAAGAATTAAATGAATAATCAAATTAGATCATAAAAAAAATTGATTTTTTGAAAAGTTTTCAAACCCCTGAGCCCCCTTAACCCTTTGCACTCGAGAGTTGTTTCTCCTTCACCACTATTGTTGTCACGTGTCCCTCGTCAATTGGGATGCCAAATGCTTTGAACACCACTAATATCGTGCAGTGTATTTCAACATGATTTATCGCAGATCTTTCGGCCATTTATTAAGGCAAAGAAAATAAGTTTAAAATTCTGGTTTCCTAAGCATTTGGAGCACACATTTACGTGGGGCTCTAGTGGTCAGTGAGAATCATTTCTCGAGTGCAAAAAATCAATTCTGATTACAGGCCAGTGTCGCCGATTAATTCTATGTTTAATCACATCACAATTTAGAAAAAATCTTTTTTTTTTTTCGAATTGTACTGAAAATAAATTAGTATAGATCTATGATAGAGATTATTTCTCGAAGAGTGGTGTCAATATAATAGAAAAAAATGTAGTCGCTAAGACGTATATATATCAAAACATCGTAATTAAAGGATTAATCAGAATAGAAAGTACCAAATCTTTATCAAAAAATCATTTGTAGGATTATGTTACTAATTAAATTTTACGCGGTACTAAGGGCCTGAATAGCAACGGGACAAACATCCACCAGTAAATTTTATTGAAATTTTTATCTTATTTAAACGCTTTAGACTTGCAAAATTGCTGTAATGAAAAAGACAAGAATTTATTTATATATATTTTTTTTTACTTTCGGAAGTTTGCCTCCTATATTATCAGGGCTGTCCTTATCATATTTCCTATGATGATATATGTCATTCATAAATTTTACAATCTGACTAATACTTTTCAGATGTCTATCAAAAGCATTTCCGATATCTCTAGTTTCTATTCGGGAATTTATGTTGCTGAAGACACCCACTTTGTTGCAATGATTGACCACTTATTACATACTAACTTTTTACTATCTTAGATCAATCCCTTAACTCATTGTATTTTCTAAAACCAAAGTATTTCGTTATTGTTTTTGATTTTATGAAAATGTTCGATGACTCTGGTTAAGGACCCACCCATGACTGGTATCAATGGGAATGATTTTGCTGTTTGACCCAAGGTGTCGTAAAGGACGCCTCTGGGCTGATTTTTAAGAATTTTGTAGCAGTACCAAAATGAATTTCTTCGGGCATTTGAGGAAATAGATTGCAGATATTTTGCACATGTTGCAAAAGTTACGTGAAGATGTAGCATGTAGCAATGTGTCGTGTGAAAGTGTCTTTATGATGTTTTGAATTTAAGAACGGCCGTGAATTCCCATAAAATATTCCGCTTAATGCGTCACCACTATTAATAGTAATGCAGAATAACGTATGGAAGGAATCCAGAATTACATGAATCAGTCGACATCAAACTATCAATGTTATTGCTTAACAGCCAGCAATGTTTTGCTAGAAATTTAATCCCTTGGGGATAAGCGACCGCCATACGTACAACCTAAGATGATTACAATCCTTCATTAATCTCCCCAATTAACTTTTACAGTAAAGTTTATCTTATTTAATCAGCGCAATTTTGCGATTTAAATCGAGAAAATTTTCTGTATAGCAAAACCGGTGATTAAAAAAATAAATAAAAATTATTCCAGAGGTTTTCGTCGCTAAGCATTTAAGATATTGCGAACAGTTTTACCAGTGGGATACTTTTTTTAAATTCAGATTTAATGATTTGCTCCAGTTCTTTGATATCGTAAAATTTGTCGTAGTTAATGACATATTAATTATGGGGAGGGAAATTTTACCAATTCAATAAAGTGGAACCCCCCCCCCCCCCACCAAAAAAAGTTATCTGAATTAGAAAAGTAGCCAAATAGCAACACTGTTTGCGAAAGCCGCGTTGCAGATAACTTTATGCACAGAACCTCTGAGATTTTTCCAGCAACGTAATTCACACTGTCTAAAGAGCATACCTTTAGAAATGGTTGTGTATAGCACTAGTAAAAAAAAATAAACACCATAAATTATATGACGAACCTGGAAGCCAAGGAGTACAAGTGACAAAAATTTCATTTGGAGTAAATTGACTTTAAAGATAATTGATGTTAAAATTGAACATCAATAATAATTAACTGATCTGAAATAGGAAATTGCTGATTTTTTCTTTTACCTCTCATTTCAGCAACTGTAAAAAATAGAGTACAATTGTCATAAAATTCATAATTAATCAATAATGATTATTATTCGGCAAAAGTGGTTTAGCTCTAGAACGCAACAGATAATTAGAAAACCATTTATATTTCTATACCTGAAATTAAAAAAGCATATTTTCAGGTCGTCTGTGCACTTAATTCTTTTTTTCTATTTTTCATTTTCTATTTTTATTTTATTCATTTTTTTCTGTGCAATAGGTAAGACATTCTCTGATAGTTTGTTTCTACTAAAGTACCACCTGTATGTGTGTACGTGTAAACAAGAAAATTTAAGAAAGTAAAAAAAAAATACAGAATATGTAATTTCCTAGATCAAACATGATATGATGTTATTAAATTTATAAAGTAAATAAATATTTTCAGCATTCCAAAAAGCTTCAGTTAGATACATTTCTAATTTAATGATCTGCTTCATAATGTTTCTTAATAAGTTTAATTTAATAATCTTGTATTTTACAATTTATTTATTCCCAATCTGTTTTTTACAGGAGTATCGTCATGTTCATTTCCTCTGGACCGAATAAGTGACAACTGCTCCTCTCATAATCAATTTGGATATGAGACGGGAAACCCATGCGTAGCTTTGGTGTTCAATACTTTTATCGGTTGGTCTCCGATTCCACTGAACTCAACAGAACTTCCAATTGAACTTAGAACTTCAGAACAAGAACCAAATCTCTTACGAGTGTCTTGTAATGCCACTACAGCATTTGATGTTCGATATTCCCCTTATCCTGGATTTCCAACTCGTTTTATATCCGGACACGTGTCTAGTTTACCACCTCTGATCATGGTGCAATTTCTTGGACCTGGTACAGCTTCTGATGTAGAAGTAATCTGCACACTATGGGCCAAAAATCTTCCAAGGAATGATGATGGACACATTAGATTTAGTCTATTTATTGTGTGACAGACTGAAAACAGGACTTTCATCAGTTCGTTTTCGAATACCAGCTCTGAAGAAACAGTTTCGCGGATAAGTTATTACAACATTTGTATAGCTGCTATCTTTCAACTGATTTTCCGTAATACCTGAATTAGTTTTATCCAGGTTAACCCATTAGTGCCTAGCGTCCCTTTTTAGGGACGTTTATAAAAAAGGCAAGAAAGCTCCTTTCACACCAGTAGATAGGAAGAAAAGTTAGCACTATTTTTCACAAGACAAATTCCTCAATAAAGTAAGATAAAAGTTATTTTTCTTTTAAAAATGGTAGGAAACCCAAAATTTCATTTTTAATGAAGAAAATAATTTGGGCATTAATGGGTTAACCTCTTTTTAAGCCAGAAAATGTATTTCTTGAATCTTTATTTCATTAATTTCAGATTTCTAAGTTGAAGATACTTAAAATCATAATTCTGAAAAAATTCTGGTTAAAAAATCAGTAAAAAAAGGATCCAATCAACACACGCATTACGGAAGATTAATGTTAGGTTGGCACCTATGCATTTGTAGCGAAAAAAAAAAAAAAAAAAAAAAAAAAAAAAAAAAAAAAAAACCACTCCAGAGTATGTTTTTTAAAAAGTTGCAAGAAAAATCTAAAAAGGAAAAATATTTACAGGGTATTCAAGCAGTGGATCAGATCGAAGGCCTGCGAATGAAAACTCGATATCTTAAGTATTATAAAGCTGTAAATAAAAGGAAAAAATGATTATTAAAATAGTATTTATCTATTTATTTTTATGAATTTTTCTTGTACAATTTATTTTGATTAAAACAGCCAGCCTAGTAGCATCATGATTTAAAATGCATCAAAATATGAAGGTATGGCCGTAACTCATGTACTACATATAGAAGCATGTAGCGTCATATGTAAAAGAAAATGACTCATTAAGACAAGATATTTTAGGCATTTTTCTGACTGTGGTACTTGTGACCATTTGGGATGTCACATAGTGTGGTTGTGATATAGAGAACTTATTCTCACAGAGGATAAAGAGTGAAGACTACTCCTCTAAATATCTTGTATTGATTTACATTTATGTTGTCCTGATTTTGTATTGATACAGAACTTTGATGTTCGATACTCATTATGATCTAGATTTCCATTCGTTTTTTGGGTGAAAGCAATTTTAAATGAGCTTTTCAAATTACTTTTTGTCCATTTTAAAGAAAGTGATTTTTTAAATTTTAAGAAATATAATAAATTTGTGATCATTTACTAAATAAATGTAAAAATTTCCCTACAAAAATCCCTCTCTCCAATAAATAAATAAATAAATAAATAAATAAATAAAAATTAAATTTAAAATGCGCCCTTTAAAAATTTTATTTGTATCTTTGTTTAAAAATAGTTTTTTAAAGCGCAGAAATCTCTACATATACATAACAAAATATTATTTTGTACTAAAATACTGTTGTCCAAAAAATTGAGGCTTGGCAGGTCGGCAATTTTTTTTTTTTTTTTTTTTTTTTTTTTTGAAAATGGAAGTTTTATAATAAAATAAAGCAATCAAACTAAAAATACGATAATTAAAATAGAAGAACTCGTTAAGAATTTTGAAATGTTTTTCTTTTTTCAGGGGGTGGATGGTGAATGTGGAATGCATGAAGATTACCCAATGTTAAAAAAATTCATTTTAATAACACGTTTGTTTGGTTTAAATAAAAGATTAAAAAAACGAAAAATATTTAAATTCCTTATTTACTTAACTAGTTTTTTATTACTCGCCAATGTTTGGCATCAAGATAAGATTGTAGGCTAATTCGATCGGATGAAGGTTATATATTACACTAGATTCTCAATACATTGCTAATAGATAACATTATAAAGACGATAAATCTTCATTTGAGCAGGAATCGAAAAAATATTTTTGTGCATATTTATTTATTTTCCGCCTTATTCGGAGCAATTTGCAAAGAAACGCATGCAGATGCGATATTATACTTACTATGCTAAGTTTAAAGCGTTTGGATTTTTTATGCAAAGAGCTTTTGGACCCTTTAATAGGATCCGGGACACATTTAAAAAAATATATGTATATATATTTATTGTGTTAAATTTTTTTCTTTTTTGTGATCATTAACAATATTATTTGTCAACAAAATGATATGCTAAAAATTATCATAATTAATATAAAAATATTTAACATTTATTTAAAATTTTGGCTTTTTGTGATCATTAACAATATTATTTATCAATAAAATGATACGATAAAAATTACCATAATTAATTAAAAAAATATTTAAAAGTTATTCAAAAAAGTGGGTTGATTTAATATCGTTACAACTAAAAATATTATTTGTAGAATTGCATTTTTTTACATAAGAGAACTATCTGAATTTTAACTATAATCCAGCATTTTTAAAAACATTAATTTTAAAAATCAAAAACATGTAGAGTATAAATTTAAAATATATATATATATATTTAACTTTTTTTTGAAAAATCATATTTTCAAAAGCAAAAATTTTATTTTTCAAATTTGCTAAATCAAAATTAAGCTAAAATAATATAAAAAAAGATATGTTCCAAGTTTGAAACATTTAACATTAAAAATTCTTGAGTTATAATAATTTAAATCCCAGGAATTCTGAAACAACTGTTCATGAAGAAATGAGCATTTTCACAAGAAGTCATTTGGATGACAACCATTGCTTGGAAGCTAGATTTAAAAAACAAACCAAAAAGAAACAAAATTATTTTCTCTTCTAATTAAGATAGTGATAAAACGTCTATAAAATCATTAATACCATAAAAGAACAGAGAATTTTTGTATGCAATGAACATTTTTTTTTTTCATTAAAAATTTGAAGATTTTTGTATCCCGGACGCATTTTCGGAAAGAATCACGTTTTGAGCACCAGCCTTGGCGAGTTGGCGAAAGCGAGAAAGTTCAACTAGCTGCATCGCCAAACACAAAATAAACTAAGTTCAAACGTGTCATAAAACATATGATTAATAGAATTATAGTTATTACAAGCTAATCTTTACTTCTGTTTTTAATTAACTTCTCAATTTCTTCGAACATAGCGAGCTAAGGAAATAATATTTTTGAATTGAGGAAAAATAAAAAAAACTTTAGGTGTTCTGTGAAATTTAAAGCATTTTAATCTGAAAAAGCTCTTTTGATTTAAATTGTTTTAATCGTAAACAACGGTGAATAACATTTCCTCATATTATAGTCTTAGCTTGAGAACATATACGGAAAAACAAATGAACAATAAGCACGATCTCTTTGCAGAAGAAAGGGTTGCTATTCGCTAGGCGTTTGACGTTACAAACAAGAAAGGGGTGCGTAGCATTGACTTCATCTCCGTGCCAATCGTTGTTCTGGCGATAAGGTGCTCAAAACGTGATTCTTTCTGAAAATGCCTCCCGAACTCCGTTAACCCATTAGTGCCTAGTGTCCCTTTTTAGGGACGCTTCAAAAGGTGCATTCAGCACTGTTTTTGACACCGGTAAAAAAGAAAAGCAATAATTATTTTATTTAAATGATCCATTTTCGTGATTAATGAACTAAACTTAAATCTTCTAAAAATAGTGGTGCCAACCAAATAAAATTTACGCAAAAGATGCTGGGCATTAATGGGTTAATATACTTTAAATCTGTTTTCTCAAAACTGATTTTTCATAATTTTTCGAAACGTTCCACCATATTTAATTTTTTATGAAAGTTCGTGAAATTAACAATAAAGAATACTCAAAGGAAAAAAAAACTGTCAAATAATGCTTATTTTTTTCATGTCTTTTACAGAATTTTTATTCTTTTATTGCAATTTTCCAAAACAGAAACTTTTGTCTAATTGAATCAGAAAAAAAACTGAGATTAAATAATGCAAAATTAAAGATAAAATTTACTGGTGAGAAAAATAAATCATGATTAGAATATAGATACCCCTACGTAATATCGGAAAATCATGAACGGCAAAAACACGTTGCTCGTATGGCATACGCACAAATCAGGGAAGCGGTTAAAAGAATTTTTGAAGTCAGAAATGCAAAACACGTGAAATATCTCAAAAATTAAGATGCATGAATCACTTTAAAATTTCGTTTTAAAATTTTAATTAAAGAAATTAAATCATATAATTATAATTACAGAGTACGTAACAGAGCCTCAACTCGACTTGAAAAGAACGCCCTCAGTGGATCACTTAAAAACTAAACCATCGCGTTGCCGATTTTTATCCTCGTGATTTCTGTTTAACTGTAACCCTATTCTGGCTTGGCGCTTCTTGCTGAATGCTGATTTGATTATCTTTGCACATGTGCTTATGCTATTTGATCTTAGATTTCCGCGCTTATATTGATTCGTAATTATTACTGTTATTATTCTTGAATTTTCAAGTTTAATGTATTAGGTCGTTATGTTACGAAGAGGCACATGTATTGTTTGCAAGACGAATACGTCAAAGTTATTTCATATTAAAATAATTCTTTCATAAATTTCAAAACAAGAAGCAGCAAGCCGTCGCTGTATTTTTTTCTTTTTTCCCTTATCATTTGTCGCCAAGGAAGCGATGTTTCGCCGAATTAGCAACCTCTCTTATGTTATGATCGTAGTTTCAGAGTGGTCCGCTCGTGTCGCTAATGTCTATGCGTAATCCCATGTTAAACAAGTTGCCATTACAGTGTATGAAAGTTGATTCTCTGTTACTACTCTGTGATTACAATGGCATGGAAATTTTTGTTAAGATGCTCTATATATTTATAGTGCAATGCATATTTCCAAAAAAAAAAAAAAAAAAAAAAAAAAAAAAAAAAAAAAAAAAAAAACTCTTTTATTAATAATTATGTGATAATTATTAATTATAAAATATTTTAATGATAAAAATATAAAGAAATAACGTCCACCGTTCACTTAATTCATCTTTTCTCAGTTATGAAAATGTAAAATCTTTAACACTAGAACCGCCATTAGGGGTCATTGTGACCCCTGCCAAATTCAAAATGGCCTATTTAAACCAGAAATTTGTTTTATAAGATTTGTTAATTATGTGTAACACAAAAATAGACTAATTAAATAAGTTAAATAGCTTTAAATAAAAATTCTGGTGTCAAACACTTTTTATAAAACTTTTATAAAATAACCGGCGGTTTTAGTGTTAATATCGAACTTTTCCCCAAATACATTTTTCTGTCCAAAATTATAATTTTGATAACATTGGACTAACTGTTATTCAAGCGTCTTTTTTGCTCAGTTTTGTAATGTATTTATCTCAGAATGTATAGATTTTTAAATATGTCAAATAAAATTAATATAGCTAAATTTCTATAAAATACTCTTTTTTTTCTTATAAAATGTTGCTTTATTTTTTATCAATTATATATTTATAAATTATCAGTATATTTAACCACCTAAATGATCAATATTTTCGAAAAATCTTTCAAATGATGCCTATTACAGAAATTTTAATGTTTCATCACCGGTTTTTCAGAACAGAAATTTTCGCTTAAATGAATCAGAAAAAATACTCGGATTGATTTGTAAAAATTTACAATAAAAATTTACTGACGAGAATAATAAATTATGATTTGAAATCATTTGTCCATACAAACATGACTGGCAAATACACGTTCCCCATATGACGTAAAGCATGGTGACGTCACTCCAACGTCGTTGTGAAGTCACATTGTGACTTTGTGACCATCGATTGTCGATGTGACGTCACGTGACGTCGATGTGAAGTCATAGTGACTAAAATGTGAAGTCGTTATGGCCGTTTTAGAGTTCTTTTGTGACGTTTCACAAAGTGGTCACAATGTGACAAATTTGTGAAAAATTTGTGTATCACAATGATATGTGTGAATGAATGTCCGTATAATCACAATGACGTCACTGTGACCATTCATGCTATTAGGGATGACGTACGAGCAAATCAGGGAAGCGCTTGATGAGAGAAAATTTAAAATATTCTAAATACTGCCGCTCTGCAAAATCAGTAAAGTAAAAAAATGTCTTTGTAAAAATTTCACATATAAAGAAAGTTTACAAAATATTAATCATTTTATGTAAATATGGTTGATCTCGGAGAAAAAATGATATTTATATTTATCTATGGTAAAAAATAAAAAACATATGGAAAAAAAATCAATTAGAACAGCGGTTCCCAAACTTTTAAGCTCGCGGAGCCCTTTTTGGGAGGAATTTCTAAGGCGGAGCCCCTGAACCTTAAGGATGTATTTCGATTCAAACTGCTTATTTTCCGATTTATTTTTGAATTCACTTTTGCTCTCAAATGCATCAAACTTGCAGATTCTCTTATTTAGAAAGTACACATGGTGCCGTAATTGTCGATTCTTTGATAAATGCAGAAAGTATTGCAAAAAAAAAGCAATCAAAAACGCCATTTTGAACCGATTTTTCCGAAGTAGGAGATTTGGGAGCGAAAAAAAGTGTCATACTGAGAAGATAATTGTTTATAAATCCAATTCTAATGAATGGAGCGTAAAATGACATCACACGGCACCTTGTACGTCTCTTCAAAAATCCCCTCAGCAAGTTTCATGTTTCTACTTTTAAAAATATGTCTGAAATTGTATCGGAAAATTTCGAGCTGTTGAAGGTGGAAAAGCATTTTTTCGAATACACCCTTAACGATGTTCTGTGGCTTACAAATTAATGTTTTTTATGTCTATGGAGCAGAAAAAATTTGCTGGATAAATACCGAGTCAATAATTTCCAAAATTGGACCAAGGTTCTGATTTGGCCCTTTCCTGATACAGAAATTCTGAATTCATTCTAGAAATTTTAAAAATGAAATTTTCTATTATATAATAGTTTAAGACAGTTTTATTTAATATTGCTATTATTGGGCATAATAAAATAAATATAAGTATTCAAACCTTCTTTTTTTGTATTAAAATATCTACCTTGTATAATATATCTCCTTCAGATACAGCAAAAATTATAATTTAAAATTTGTGATTTCTGAAAGCTTTTAGCAACAAAGAAAACAAACTCTTTTTTACCCGATGAAGGTTCAAGCAATAGTGGTAAGGGGTTAATGACATCCATTTTTAAAATAAAAAATATTCTTTGGGATTTCCAGTATGAACTCGCAAGAGAAGTCTTTATATGGGCATACTCCAAAAAATCTGAAAAAATTACAAAATGAGTTCTTCTTATGAGAATATATACGTTTATAAAATAAATTTCAGCGGAACCTCCTTACAGCGCCCGTCAACAAATAATGAATATTTCATTATTTGGTGATTTTTCATCGGTTGGCGATGGAATAAAAATTTCAAAAAATACTTTTATGTATCAAACACACCTTAAAGATAAAAAGTTTCTTTTTAAGATAAATTTAATTTAAATAGTTTTATTTTTGTCAATTTCAGTTTGTTTTAAGTATAATTTTGTTATATAGATATTTATATACATTTATATTCAAATTTAGTAATCGAAATTTGCGATTTAAAAAGGAATTCATAATTTAAATTAATTAAAACTGTTTCAAGTTCAAAGTCCAATTGAGCATTGTCGATTTGACTTTGTTACAATGGAAACATCTGGTTTTTATTTTTGAATACTCTTAAATCTATGAAAATAATGTTTCTCAATATGATTTTTTTTATGAATGAATGTATTTTTCAAGTTATAAATATAATAGCCAAAGGAACAAGCATTATATATATATAATTAAACTCTCTCATTGTTTATGTTTAAATTCATATACCATTTACAAGTATTCTAAAAATCCAACAGTTTTTAATTGCATTAAAATCAATTGCTTTTGGCGACGAAAAGTGCTGCTCACCAAATCGCTTGACGCTTTTGCATTTTCACGTCAAATATTCAAAAGTATTTTATTTTTTTACACACTTTCTAAATAATGTTGCGTGATTCCGCCGCTAATTTTGACTGATCCTTTATTACATACATAAATAGTTTAATTAGCATTTTTTCCAGAGAATTCTGATTATGCCCAGTATTGAGACCTTTTTTTTCGGAATTAAAGATAAAAATGGTAACTTTGTATTATGCATTCCATTTGGGCTTACGTAAAACTATTATTATTTATGGCGAAAACCACACACATACATATAAAAGGTAAGGTGTGCAGTTTTCGTTTGCAGAGAGATACTTCTGTATAATTCCAATAAGCTAATTGCGAAAAAAAGAGAAAAGAAAAAGAAAAGGCGTAGTTCTAGTCAGCCATATGTAACACGTTTGCCCCAGTCCGGCTACTCGTAATAGAATAATATAATTATGATTTTTTTTCGTTCTTCTTTAAGTTTCTAGTACTTCTAAACATCCAAAGAAAATGAATCATATGTCAGCTTCTTTTTTCGAACCATTTAAAAAAATACATTTAGAAGTAGGTCATCGTTTTAGTGTTTAAGTGGGCAGGAGAAAATCTATGAGCTGTGTTGTTAATATCCAGTATTGTTCATTTTTTTTTGGATATTTTATTTAAAGTATTTGGCTATTAATTATAGTTTCGAAATTAACTTTCTTTCTTTATTGTTTTTGCCTCAAAGCAGATATGCAGTTAAAAACTGGACATGTTAAACGAACTGCAACTAGTAGATAAAGTTTACTATCAAAATGGAATACATGGTGGGATTAAACTTATACCAGGGCGAGTACTCATTAACAAAAAGTCTTAGCAAGGGGTACAACTGAGCAAAATTTTAAATTCTTAGTATGATGACAAATGTAAAGAACCAATACATATATTTTAAATTCCTACAAACTTATTTCTGGTTGGAAAATATGGCAGAGACCATTTAAAAGAAAATTTTAAAGAGGGGTTGTAAAGTGATACAAGATGCTAAAAAATGCTTTTCAGCGATGTAAATTGCTTATGAAATTAAGTACAATTATGTAAAACAGCATAAAAAATTTAAATAACTAAGAAATTATACAAATAAAATAAGCTGATTAAAGCAATTAAAATTGCAAAACGAAAAAAAAACCAATGTTAAAACTGTTGTTAGCTTTCGTTTTTTCAAAAACGAAAACAAAATCACTTCTTCTTTTTCATTCATGTATAAAAACATTTCATATTTATTTACTTAAAAGGTGTCACAAATAAAAATTAAATTAAAAAGTTGACATGTTTCGGTCTTATGAATGAACCGAAACATGTCAACTTTTTAATTTAATTTTTATTTGTGACACCTTCTAAGTAAATAAATATGAAATGTTTTTATACATGAAAAAAAAAACCTACATACGCAACGCATATAAATATTAAGTGAATCCAATGAGGGGTTTATTAAATGATGTAAGATATTGCAAAAAAGGGGCATTTTAATCAACAAACATTGTTGTGCAATGAAACACAGTATAGTAAAATTTAAATATACAAATAACATAAACAGATTAAATAATTTAAATTTATATATAAAAAAAGAAATATATATACAAAAATGTAATATGAATCTAATAAGGGGCTTTAAATGATAGAAGATGCAATAAAAAATATGTTTTCAGCGACAAACATTATTTTACTATGAAAACAGCATAAAACAATTTAAATAACTTAAAAATGAATACAAATGAGATAAAGAGCGTTAAAGAAAAATCAAACATATAAAAATAAAAAGTGTAATGTTTAATTTGTGTGTAAAGTGTGTATACACATTACACACAAATGATTCGAGTGAGTGAAAGGCACTGACGAGCCTTTTCTGTTTCGATTCACGTTATGCATTCGATTCAGAATACTATTTCTTGTAACTTATTTTAAATCGAATTTTTAAAATACATTAAAACCAGAAACATAAAACAAAGCAATTCAAATTAAAAATATTATACAGAAAATACATACATCCTTAATGCAAATGTTTAAATAGTTTCGAAGCGTATTATTGTATTTTTCAACCCAGTTATGGATACATTTATTTTTGACACACACACAGAACAATTCTTACAAGCTTTTGAAAATCTTTCACTTGCAAAATGTATATTTCTTGCATGTTTTGTTTATTTTCCTGGAACGCCGCGGAGCCCCTGGAAAGTTCAGGCGGAGCCCCAAGGGCTCCGCGGAGCACACTTTGGGAACCTCTGAATTAGAAAATGCCATATCCGGAATGGCCAAGTCACCAGCTTTTTGGATACAAGTATTTTAATGTAGAAAATATTGTTTTATTTCACTGAAACGTTTGTGCGATTTAAAAGAATCTGATTTCTTAAAAAAATAATAATGGAATACAAAAAGCCAATGACTTGGTAGCACAGCCGTATCAAATATTAAACTAAAATTTTATATCTTCTAATTAAATTAAAATATTATAACTATAACTAATTTTTATAATAATTTATTATAATTATAACTATTTTTTATATTTTCTGAAGCTTTTTGCCAAAATTTCCAATTTAATTTATTTATATTAACAACAAAACTGTTTAACAAAAAAATTAATAATTTAGTGAAACCACATGAAATATTATACATGTTTTTTTTTTTTAACCTACACTAAGCAAAATGGATGTCGTGTTATCCCTTTTATGAAATTTTCTTGACATGTGAAACTTTATGCATATTTTTTATGCATGCGTTATGCTTATTTTTTATTACTTTAAATAGATTTTGTGTCAAGAAGCGAATCAGAAATTAGTCACATGAAAATTTTTATCTTGAAATTGATTAAAAGTTTTTTTTTTTTCTGAAGATTAGTTAACACAAATGTTTCTAATTGAGCCGTGATGTTTTATTCAGATAAGTTAACTGCTGTCATTTTGTTTGTATCAACCTTTAAAATCGGATCTGTACAGGTTTTCTACCGAACTGAGACTTAGCAGACCTGTTACTTTTTAATATGCAAATTGAGTTATGTTTATTCTGGAATTTCACCTGTTACCACGATGGTGTTATGGTCTTTTCAGCTGTCTCCCTACCTAATATTAATGCTGTATGAATTTGTGTTAAGAATTAATAACTGTAATTAATTCAAATGGAAATTTCTTTATTAAGGAAAAATGAGATACATTTTAATTTAAAAACAATCAACAAACTCAATAAGTTTCTTTATTTTATATTTATTGCAGGATGTTTCAAGCTTTTTGTAATAACTTATTTCTTTCTATCAAGTGTTTATGTAATAAAAGATAATATTCTTTGATAAACCTGTATTACCTTTACTTCCTTTAAAAGGAAATCAACTGTACAATATTTTTATTTTATAGAACTGTGTATTGTTTATTTTTCAAGAAAGAAAATAAACTTCTTTTATAATTTTTTGTGTGTTTCATCGAGTTACATCAGCGGCTTTGAACTTAAAATACATTCATAACGAATACGTTATCTATTATTAGATAATATTCTTTGCGAATATAATCTAATGCTGGTACCAAAATAATAATTAAAAAATAGTCGTCCATGGAAGCTTAGTATTAAAAAAAAAAAAAAAGAAAAGAAAATCTAAAAAAAGAACAATAAGATAATTTTATACTTGGACCTGCCAACGTTTTACATGTGAAACACTGGCATTTAAATTATCATAAAACAAAAATAACAGTGAATCTCTCAACCGGTTAAAAGCAGGTCACTTACCGTGACGTCATGTAACCAGCAGTGTTGTCAGTGGGCTACTGTTTTAAAATTCACATTTTTTGATTGGCACCGCTTTTTTGAAACGCTAAATTACCTTTTCCTTTCGCCTTAATTTTCATGTCATTGAATAAGACGCATTTAATCATTTGTAAAAAGTGGTGTCATTCAAGAATCTTAATTTTAAAAAAGTAGCCCATCTGAAAACACTGGTAACCAGTCACATTGATCGCTTTGTTTAGGTCTATTGAACGTGCTCATTGTTGCTTGATTGAGAGTTCTTGACGCGCTCCTATAGAATCTGCCGGTCACACAAGGCGATTTATTTATTCTTGTACATATAAAAATTTAAACGTATGAATGAAATTTTTATAAATATAAAGTGCAAAGTTCAAAGGTGATAGTTTATTTCTCAATAACCAGAAATAAAAATAAAATGAAATAAAATAAAACTAATCGTTGGGGGGGGGGGGGGGGGGGGGGGGGGCACCGTAATATTTATCCATCATGCATATGCATATTACAATACAAGAAAATAAAACATGTGAAAATTATTTATGTAATGCACCGTAATTCCAAAATAAAATTTAACCGTAAATTTAAATATTTTTGTAATACATAGTAATGCTCTATTATGGAATTGCGGATATTGTTTGATTATCCTATCGACCTATTTCGACAAATTACATCAAACTATTCGTAACTTACTCAAATTTTAATAATTTTAATTTTGATTAACAAAAGAACTAATAAATCAGCAAAAAGTTAAAAAATACAATCAAAACGTCAAATTAAAAAAACAGTTATGATATAAAAACATATTTAATGTCAAGTGCATGTGGCATATACTATAAGCCATTTCTGGCATTTAATCTTCTTGTTTGGCGGTAGTTTTTTGTCGACGTATTAAACATATAGTAAAAGAAACATCCTTATGATTTCAAAAATGATAAACCTATTAACTAACAGTTTACTAACTCGGATAAAGTTTCTCAAATCCAACTAAAATATACATTTGAATTGAACTTTTAAGGAAATACAAAGTCATGAAAAATCGAAAAGGGTGGAAAATAGGATTATAAATATCTCAACAAATTTATATCTGATTGATTTCATTCTTTATGCAAAACTTAAATTTTCTATTGTCTTTTACAGCCACTACTTAAAATAAAAAAAATCGAAATTTTTTATGTACCTTTCATCAGAATAAAGAATTCGAGACATTGTTTTTGTTTTTGTTGCTTTAAATTAAAGAAGAAACATTTAGGTTTCCAAATATGCTGTTTTTGCGATGTATTGAAAATTTAATTTGCGTTTCCTTGTACCTTACGTTTTTCATAATTTACTTTTACAAAAATCATCATTCTTAAAAAGGTTTAAGATATTGAAATAAAATTTAGTCAGAAGGTCTGTTCATCAATTGGTATGTTATAAAGCAAAATACAGATTTTAATTTAATATATACAATTTAACAGATGTTTTTACTGGAACAAATATTTTTAGAGGAAAAAAATCGTGTTTGCTATACAAAATTTGGTGTATGTTGGTAAATTTAAGAGGTACTGGAAATCTTTTACTTCATAACACAGGTGTGGTTTGCTGAGATATTGTTGGAAAAAATGAAATATGTTGAATAAATTTCGTTATAGGAGGTTTGGCATAAACGAAATTCTTTGCTAAAATTTAGTAGTAGTGTGAATGTAGTAGTAGTAGACATATAGATTTTTTGAGCCCTTGTATTGTTATGTATTTGAAGGAAATGAAATATAAAAGTGGGCGGGGTTTTTTTCGAGCATCTTTGGTGAGCTGTTATGTAAAATTTAATCATAAAATTTATAATATAACTTTATATTATAAACATGTTTATTATCCTAATTTTTCAAATACAATCGAGTCTCTATATAACGAAATCCATTGTTCCAGGAAAAAAATCGTTTAGAGAAATTTGTTATATAGAGAATGACGTAAAAATTCTTTTTATAGGTGTAAATTTTGAATAAATTTTTTTTTAAGGTGTTTATTAAGAATTTGAAATTTTTAACTATAAATATTAACCTAAATATATTGTATTTCTTAATAATTTAAACTGTTGTAAAAAAGAGAGCTGACATTTGTTTGAAAGTATAATAAAAATTTCATAAGGAAAAAATTACATTAACTTTTGACGAAGAAATTCGTAAATTTTTGTTGTTTTGATTTCAAAACTGTTACACTCTAGTAAAAATATTCACATTTAAACGAATAAATATTATTGTATCGGGAATATTTTCTTGCATTTGAAGTCCTCTCCTTATAACATCAAAAGGACTGAACATTTCACTGCATGATGATTTTACTCTTGTTGTACGTTTTCGATGTCATGCTCAGTGTCACTCTCACAATCATTTCATCTCATCGAGAAGGTTGTTGGAAGGTGCATGGGAGGGGGGGGGGGTGAATTTGTTGAACAAAGAACAAAGTGATACAAGGTAGAAAAGAGATATAAAAAACTCAACACAGAACGATAAATCAAGAATAAGTGATAAAAAATTAATTCTATATAGTAATTTCAAAGATTTTTTTTTAAACTGAATAAATAAAGAACGTTTTATGAAAAAATTCGTTGTATGGAGATAGCTATTTCGCTATATAGAGACCGTTTTTAATGTAATAATGGGAAAAGGGAACCGTTTCTACTAAAAATTCGTTATACAGAGAAATTCGATGTATTGAGTTTCGTTATAGAGAGACTCTTATTTTTTATGTCTGATCTTTTTTATAAAAAATTTCGTGTGGTGTTTCATAAAAAACACCACAGCGAATTGTGGTGTTTCACATTTTAACTCTCCGGAGTTAAATATACAGGGTGTTTCAGTTGAACGTTTCAGATCTCCTAAGAGGAGTAGAGTGCATCCTGACGACTCGAAATCATATAGCATTGAGTGGCCAGAAATGCTTTCCCGACGCGCTAGACGGCGTTATGCAAAAGTTTTGAGCTTTCATGCAGGGAATCGTCACCTGGTCTATCATGTCTTGACTTTTATTTCTGGGGTCATATGAAAACACTGGTTTATGACACCCATGTTCACAATGTTGAGGAGCTGGTTGCAAGAATCGCAGTAGCGGCCGGAGAAATTCGAGATATGCCTGGAGTATTCGAGAATGTTCGGATTTCCATGCGCCGGAGAAGCGAGGTGTGCATTGTACTCAGTGGCAGAAATTTCGAGCACTTACTTTGACCCATGTACCTTTTGCTTTTTTACATGTATTAATAAAACGATTTTTCACCTACGGTGTCTTTTCTTTATGGTGCTTCTGTGTACATCACCGCTTCAGGAAAACATTTCCGACCCCACATTTCTATATGATTTGGAGTCGCCAAGATCCACCCTACCTCTCTTAAGAGTTCTGAAACGTTTAACAGAAACACCCTGTATATATCTATATATATTATGTATACGTTCTAAAATTAAATGAAATTTTTTTAATTATATTAAATGTAAAGAAAAAACATAGCCGGATAAGCATTGGAAACACGCCTTTCCACCAAACTTCTTGGTTTTTTTTCCAGGTGTGATTATTATCACATTATAAATATTGACATTTTATGAGATAAAAATATTTTTTTCGATTTTTTAAAAACCTCATTTTCTCAAAAAGCACTTTACCTAATTGAATTTATATAGACAATAAAGCTGCATAACTGGGAATTTTTGCATAATTTTCTTATTATAAAAAGCGCTTGAAAAAGCGATCAAAGTATTTACAAAAATAAAAGTAATATCTTATAGGTGTCCGAAGTCTTGTAAAAAAATTACTCATATGTGCCCGCATATTATAAATAAATGCGGAAAATTTGCGTTGGATACTACATAAATATTTACAAAAATTTTTGTAAAATTTATTCAAAATCATTTAAAGGCGTTTTTTGGGGCGGAGCTACTCGACTTCGTTATCCGAAGAATTTTTCCAATAATGTGAGCAGCAATGAAATAATCTCAAATGATATTTTTTAGATTTCATTAAGCATATAGGGCAAAATTTTCAACTCTGTCTATAGTATTTTGATATCGAAAACTGATGTTTTGTATCGGAGACAATAAAGAAAAATATTTTTCTTTGGAAAACAAAAATATTCTTCAATATCAAAATGTAACGAAATTTAAATGCCGAAAATTTGGGTTGGATACTGCATATAAATATTTACAAACATTTGTGTAAAAGTTATTCAAAATCATTTAAAGTCGTTTTTTGGGACGGAGCTACTCGACTTCGTTATCCGAAGAATTTTTCCAACAATGTGAGCAGCAATGAAACAATCTCAACTGATATTTTTTAGATTTCATTAAGCATATAGGGCAAAATTTTCAACTCTGTCTATAGTATTTTGATATCGAAAACTGATGTTTTGTATCGGAGACAATAGAGAAAAATATTTTTCTTTGGAAAACAAAAATATTCTTCAATATCAAAATGATAACGAAATTTATTATAATGTTTTTTATTCAAACATTCTCAGCACATTTAAAGAAGGGTAATAAGACTTAGTAATTCCGTTATTTTTATTTATCATTTAAATTTTATCCACAAAAATTAAGTATGGATATTATATAATTAGAATTAGTAACTAGTGCTATCTTTTGATTCTGAGATGTTATCCGGATTGTGGGGTAATAGACATTTCTTTATTGAAGGTACATACTGCAAGCACTTTTTTTGTTTAATGTCAGATTTCTATGGCTGTCTAACTTGAAGATAAATATTAGCGAGAAGTACATAATTTGAGTTAAAAGAAATAAAAAAAAAGAGAGAGAAAGCTGACAACATTGAATGATACTTTATATTGAAAAGTATATTTCTATAATTTTGAACCGTTTAATATTTGATAAAATAAAAATGTTATATATATATATATATATATATATATATATATATATATAATAAATAATAGTAAAAAAAAAAACGTGAAAAAATTAACAGCAGATTAAAATATTGTAAGGACAGATTTAATTTTTTGCGATTATTCTATAAACTTATATGTAAATACATAGTGGGCTTCAATGTTTTAGGCCTCACTTTTAAAAAAAGTGATTTTTATGGAAAAAAAACCAGTTGACACTTGATAATGTATTACATTATTTTATACATAAAAACAAAAGTTTAGTTTTTTTCTTTAACCGCATGTTTTTTCAAAAAAAAAAAAAAAACCTTCCACAGCAATCACATCTCAAATTATCATTATCAGATAACATCATAACAAATAGAAATCAGTCGCCACAATTTTTTTTTTTTTTTTTTTTTTTCAGATTGTGGTCGCTAACTATTTCTCAGACACGATCCCTTACCACGAGGTAAAACAGAGCATATCGCTCGATCAAAAAGCTTGAAATTACTAACTATAATTTATCTTCGTAAAAACTAATGTAAACATTTTCATTTAAACTGATTTTGGTCACTGATGTTACATTTCGATATAAAAAAAAATGTAATTTGTTTCTATATCAAAAATATTGTTCCCTGTTGTTTTATTGGACACCAACAACAAATTTTGATAGCGAAAGAGCATCGTCAGCGTTAAGAATGATGCCCATGTGTCCATTAAAATTTAAAATACTCCAGTTTTGTAAGCGTATAATACCAAAACACTTCAAGTGTCGAAAATGAGTAGCTCCGCCCCAAAACACGCCTTTAAATGAATTTTAATAATTTTTATACATATTTTTGTAAATATTTATATGTAGTACCCAACGCAAACTTTTGGCAGTTATATATAATATGTGGAAACATATGAGGAATACTTTAGAAGAAAATGGTATTTTTCGGACAACTGTAAGATATGATTTTTATGTTTGAAATTTTTTTTATTGTTTTTCCACACAATTTTTATAAACAGAAAACTACACAAAAATTTCCATGTACGCATCTTGGAACATGTAAAACATGCTTACACTGTTGCAACATGTAAAATATGTTTATCGGCCATAGATGGCTGAATAGCTATAAAATTAGTTTAAACTGCAATTTAAATCATGATTTTAGCGTCATATTCATCTTGATTACTAAATAAAATATAAGATATTAATTATAAGATATGATGTTTAATTTACGTAAAAGATGCTAAACAGATATGTAACAAAGTCTTTAGAACATGAAAAACGGTTAAAAATGTAAAAAACTCTAGTGCTTTCGACTATAATCAACAGCCGTATTCTGAAGGGCTATTCTCCTTTTGACTCCTGAAGATAGATGTCGATAATTGTTGAAAGTCCCGAGTTTTTAACGTTTTTTAACGGCCTTTTATGTTCTAAAGACTTTGTTACATATGTTTTTAGCACCTTTCACGTGAATTAAACATGAAGGCTGTATAGCTTGTTAAAAATGACTATCTCGAAAAATCTATATGATCAAAAACATTCAATCATGTTTTTAAACTAAAAAAAACTATAAAGGTAATTTCGTTAAATTATTATAATATAATGTCAAGCGACACCACTTTGGTTATTTGAAATGGATTGATCGTTGTAAAACCTTTCACTGAAATGTATGCATAAAAAGAAAAATAAATATGTTTCGCGCCAGAAACATTTCAGAGAAATATTTTAAATTATTCAAATACCCATTTCTCAATATTATTCACTATTGTTCATTCTTTAAATCATGCTACAACTGTCTACGACAGTTTGCATGGTAATAACATTAACAATTAAAATTAAAGCACTTAATAGGTAGATTAATATATTTTTTTCAAACGGAATGAAACCTATTTTGTTGGTCTTTCTTTAGATGTTTGGATGCATCATTTAACTTCCTCTTACTATGAGCATTGAACAATACATAGAAAATCCTGCAATTTCTATAATTTAACACTTTAAATTATTTTTGAACAATCCAATTTCTGAAGAATGAGCATATTTTTATGAAAAATGGATGGAAATAATCAATCATTTTATTCTTAATTAAACTTTACTCTCATTTAACTATTACACTGCTTTATGAAATGATTATTCTTTTTTAATAAAATTTTATTAAATTATATTAAACAATCGAATTTCAAAAAACTGGAAATATTGTTATGAAGGACAGAAGACAAACATTAATACTTATACTCATTATCTTGAAAATAAGTGTTTTTGCTTTCTTTAGAAGAAAAAAAATTAATTTTTTTCAAGCATAATAAATATTTTACTTTTAAAATTAATAAAATCTTTCATATGTTTCTCAGAAACATTTTATAGGTGTCACAAAAGATGTTTTATTCTAGTGTTTTAAAAATTATACGTCTGTAATATCTTGTTAATTGAAAGTAAGTATAAAAACGAAACAAAACAAAATAAAATACAAAAAATAAAGAAAAGAAAAAAAGAAGAAAAAAAATTGTAATGGAACAAAATACAACGACTATTTTGAAAATGATATTTTCAAAGGCTAAAAAACTTATAAACAAATTCGATGTTTAAAATAATAATAATAATAATAATAATAATAATAATAATAATAATAATAATAATAATAATAAAAGCGGCTTCCGTGGATTTCTTTTTCTCGCAACTTGTTTACTTTTTTCTTAATTAATTCCTTGGGGACGAACGACACGTATACGTGCCGCAAAAAGGCTCAAGAATAATTGTTTATCCCTACCAGTAAAATTTGATTTATTTAATCGGAGCATTTTTCTCGATTTAATAAGTGACAGCTTTCTGATTTTAATAGCCGGTGACAAAACATTAAAAATCTCGTAAGCTCCTGTCGCGAAAGGGTTAGCAACGATTTTATACATTTCGATTTCCTATTCAAGTAAAAAGGTAAAAAATTCGTTAATTATATTTTAAAAAAAAAATGTTAAGTAAATTAACTATAGATGATGCAATACATATTTCAATTTCAAGATTTATAAGACTTGCTTTTATTTTATATAAAATGACGTCGTGCATATCCGTTGGAGAATAGAATATTTATAAGACTTAAACAACTTAAGTTGGTGTATGACGTCACTATCAAGAAAAATGAAAAAATCGGCAATCTAATGATTTATACACCTTCTTTTATTTGTAACTGGATTATAAAAACTTAAAATTTAATATACTCTATAATAATTCCTAGTTTTGTCAGAAATCATTCATTTATATTTTTTCAAGATAACACTCATTTTAACTACAATTTTTTTTCGTTGTCAGGGGGAAATTGCAATAAAAAGAGATATGATCAATACAGAGATATGATCAAACGTGATTTACGTAATAACACAGTTATAGAAGACGCGTTCAGAAGTCAATCCGACTAACTGCATTTTTAAATTTTAGAAACTCAGGTAATGACATGATTGTGTTTAATTTTTTCTATATATCTTTACATAGCTTATGAATTACCCATGATTATAAGACAATTAATGAGTATACTTAAAATATTGTGAAAAAAAACAGTAGTTCATAGATTTACAACTTTAACTGTTTAAGATGCACATTTTTATTTGATGGAGTTAATCAGATTGACTTCTGAACGCCTTATATTACGCATGACAAGGATTAAACATTAATATTCCTGGACCCATGAAAAACAAATTTTAAATGAAATTTCATTTTTACAATTTTAGGAACTGCAAATTTTTAAACTACTAATTATCCACATTTTAAGTTTTTATGCCGTTGAGTAGAGAAAAAAATGCACTTTTTAAAGAAATTTGTTTGAAATCTTTATCACAACTTGTTTTGAAATTATTAATTTTTTTAAAGTTTTTATTACTCTTTTTGTGATTGTAGCAACAGAAGTATTCCATTTTTGGACATTATATTTGGATCAATCAGAAAACGAATAAAATACAGAACAGAATTATTCCATTTTTGGACATTAAACTTGGACCAATTAGAAAACGAATAAAATAAAATAAGTTGCGGAATTTAACCACTAAAGAGATTCAGATATATTTCAAATATCCCAATTCTTTACCGAGAACAACTATTTTCCAAATAGTTAATAAAACATCTGACGAACTATTTGACTTAAAAGAATTATGTTAGTACCAATCAAGTCTGCGAAAAAATCTACTAAAATAAGCTATCAGGTCAAAAATAACTATTAAATCCCATTTTAAAGGAATTTTTAAAAAGTTCGTTCTTTCAGTGTTGCCTGATGGGCTACTTATTTTAGATTCAGATTCTTGACTGGCACCACTTTTTTGAAATAGTAAAATGCGCCTTATTTAATGACATATTAATAAAGGCGAAAACAAACGGAATTTTGCCATTTCAAAAAAGTGGTGTGAATCAAGAAATTTGCATTTTAAAAAAGTAGCCCACTGGCAACGCTGCGTTCTTTTTCTTTTAACCTCCTCAGCAGGATGAATCTTTGAAAATCCTTTCTTAGCGGCACTCCGTGTCATAAGAAATATTTTTACCTCAATTTTTAAAATTTTAACTTTTACGCGGAGGCTCAGACAGCATGTCGGTGTTTCCATGTATTCTCTGATCGATGCTGTCCGAGCCCCCACATAAAGGTTATAACCTTTGTAACCTATTTGTAATTCAAATTTGATTTCATTTGGACCAATATAACGCATTCAAGAGCCTTCCAAATTGGAAAAGTTATTTCTTGTAGTCTCAGCATGACTATGTAAGCAGGATTTGTTTTCCGAGTACTGGATGTGCCGTATTCCACTGTACTGGAAATCTTACGGTGGATTTTGCATTTTTATGGACCAGTTTCACTTTTTTAATATTATTTATTTATAAAGGGAATTAAATGCTTATGAGTGTTACAGAGCCTCCTAGCGGCAAAGTTTCATTTCTGTATTATTTTTATATGCCAAGCGCATCATTTGAATTATCTGTAGTTGAAATCTGAACTCATTTGGGCCGACATACTAAAACACTGTGAAGTGGGCACCTTATTTCTTGATCACCCTCAACATAAGAAAAATAAAGTTTTTATTTTTTAATAAAGGAAAATATCGACTTACTACATCTATATTATCTATTTCTTAAATGCATGAAAAAAGTAGTAATTTAAGATTATTATTATCGGGGACATTTTATATATGTGTATTATCACTTTTCGGAAAAATAACTTTATCGCACACATTTCAGAAGATTATATAAATTCTTAACATGCAAAGTACTCAGAAAATAATTAATGAAAAATGTTCATTTAACCACCTTTAAATTGCTTACAAAGAATTTTAAATTTTGCAAAACGACATTCTGAGGGAAAAAAAAAAAAGATGAAAAAAATTGTTTTAAGCTCATTCGGTTGAAAAAAGCAGATGTGGGAAAAAAGTTTTTTTTTTTTATTTGAATTTTCTGACATTTGTAAAGAAATATAACTGTACGAGGGAAGGTAAAGAGAAAAACATGCATTATGCTAAAATACTTTTTTTTTTGCTTTATGAAAATATTTTCTGCAGAGTTTAAATGCTAAAAGCAAAAAGCTATTTATTTTTCTGAGATTTTTCCATGCATTTTTTTAATGGACTTCACTTTTGGAATTTCTACTTCGAGTCATTACTTTAAAAATTCCCATGAGAAACCGTAAATAAATTCCTTCGACGTCCCATTTTATGTAGGTGTTTATGTATATTTAATTTTCCTAATAAACTGTTTTGTGAAAGTACTTTTATATAAGCTCTGTTTAAATTCGGTGGTGATACATTTGCATATTTTAACCATAAATAGTGAAATGAAGCTAAATAAGCTATTATTATTATTAAAAACAAGCTTTCAAATTTCTTTAAACTTTTTAATATCATTAGAATATATCTGAAGACTTTAATTCCACAGGTAGAATACATTCTGAAAATTCCTTAATTGACAATTTGTATTCGTACCAGAAATTTTCTGTAATAAATTTTGCTTCATTTAAAATCATCAAATTAAATTACCGATAAAAAAATATATGGTTAGTGATATGAGAACTTTGCATGTAAATTTCAAGAAGATGAAAATGACAAGGGGTTTAGATTTCAAGCGAAATTCTATGGTCGTATCGATTTGGAAAAAAAAATATTTTTTTAATTCGCAGTTATACCAAGCAAAAGAGCTTCAATTGATAATTTCATCATCATAACACATCTTTATTATATTGTGCTGATTACATATGATATTAAAGTTTAATTTTAATAATTTGGACGACTAAGTTTTGTATAAATAGTATTCTGTTAATTTTAGGTCAAAATAATATTTATTTTTTGTAAATTTTTTTTATTAATATCAAGCGCATCTTTTGAACTGTTTGTAATTCAAAATTGATTTCATTTACACCAATAGAGAGCATTCTGAAATGGGCAACTTATTCCTTGATCCCCCTGTACATATGAAAATTAAAGTTGTAATTTCTTTTAATAAAGGAAAATATTGACTTACTACATTAATATTATTTATTTATTAAATGCTTTTAAAAAGTGTTAAAGCATGTTAAGATTGTTATTATGGGGTGCATATATTTTATCTTAACTGTTATTTAAATCACTTTTCAGAAAAATAATTTTGTCGCACACATTTTAGAAGACTGTAAAAAGTTTCACATGCAAAGTGGTCTGAAAAAATCAATGTAAAATGCGCATTTAACCACCTTTAAATTGCATACAAAGAATTTTAAATTATGCAAAACGACATTCTGAGAAAAAAATGAAAAAAAAATTGTTTTAAGCTTATTCAGTTAAAAATGTACAGATGTGGGAAAGAAAGATTTTTTTCTTTGAATGGTCTGACATTTGTAAAGAAATATAACGCTACAAAAAAGAGTAAAGAAAAAAGCTTTTTTTTTACACAATAGAAAAAAAATCGTGCTTGCATTATGCTAAAATATTTTTTTGTGTGTGTGTGAAAATATTTTCTGCAGAGTTTCAATGCTAAAAGCGAAAAGCTATTTATTTTTCTGAGATTTTTCTATGTCCTTTTTTAATGGACTTCACTTTTGGAATTTGCATTTCGAGTTATTCCTTTAAAAATTCTCACGAGAAACTCGTAAATATAATCTTTCGACATCCCATTGTGTGCAGGTGTTTTTCTAATTTTCCTAATAAATTGTTTTGAGTAAGTACTTTTATATAAACTCTGTTTAAATTCGGTGATACAGTTGCATATTTTAACCATAAATTGTGAAATGAAGCTAAATAAGCTATTATTCTTATTACCAACAAGCTTTTAAATTTCTTTAAACTTTTTAATATCATTAGAATACATCTTAAGACTTTAATTCCCATGGTAGAATACATTTTGAAAATCCCTTAATTGACGGAATTTGTATTCATACGAGGCAATTTCAGCAATAAAATTTTCTTTATTTAACCCATTAAAGGCAGCGGGTACAAAATGGTAAAAGAAAGGTTTTAATCATTTTTCTGTTTGAATACCAGTTAATTTGAATGGAAACTTTATTTGATGGGTTATACTTTGTGATAAAGTCAAACAAAAATTGTTATTTCAATAAAACTGGTGTCAAATGTAAATTTTTCATTTTAACGAGGATAATAATTCCGGTTGTAATGGGCTAATGCCATAATGCTAGTCATTATTTAAAACAAATATTGCTATTTTAATTTTCTGGTGTTAGTTGGTACAGCTGAATTAAAAAATACGATAAATTAGAATAGACATGGTAGAATATTTGCTATTATGGGCAGGGTTGCCAAAGGGGCTAATTGTATATTTTGCTCGCACCAGTATTTTTATAATATAAATTTTGAAATATACTGTTTATGTGAGTCTTTATCGAAGTGTCTGGTAAGAATTTCTGTTTTTATTAAGTGGTGCCAATTATTATTGAAAAATAGTTGACTGTAGCAGCCGCGCTTGTCCATTTGTGAATAAAACAGTTACTGTGCATGCATCGCAATCTACTTTGCTTCTCGTGTATAGCCTTATAAAAGAAATATAAATGCTAGGAACAATTGGGTTGGTTGGTTGGTTGATTTTTGTCGTCCGATTATCTACGCTAATGGGATATAGGACCAAGGAACCAAGGAACAATTGGGAAAAGTCTATTTTGTATTTCAATAATCTATACAAGCCTTGATGAATTAGAAATAAATTCCCGCCCACAGCGATGACCTGAAAATGAAATACAAATGTGATGCAGTTTATCTTCATTTAGAAAATACTGTTGCACACTCATGTTCAAAATTAAGGTCAAAACATAAAATCTGTAAAAATTGATGAACTAATCACTTTGTTGTTATCAAATTTGGCTCAGAGGTTGATTATAATAGAAGGGTCAAAATATTATGAATGAATATATATAGAATTAGATTTTGTATCAAACCAAGTGTACAGGGAGAAGTTTAATTCTGTAAAAACAAAACTGAATCTCAAAGTGAAAGATTTACAGAAAGGGGAAAATAATGTCGCTTCAAATTTGATTACGGCCTTTAGTAATATGAACACCAATTTGCCTCTGATGGCTAAGCTCATGCTAATCTGCCTAAGCTGAGAAATTCAATTGCAATTTAGAAAACTGCAAGAATTTTACAGTCAGTTTAAATCAGCTATTCATGACAATGATGAAATAAGTAAAATAGATAAATTCACATGTTTAAGGGGACAAGGGACCTTCAAAACCATTTTTTAAATCTTTTTAAAATTGCACTTTAAATATTATTGAAGGGTACATGATATGTATAATAACACATATTTATCACAAAAAATGTAATTTTTTTTTTTTTTTTTTTTTTTTTTTTTTTTTTTGAGAAAAATAGGGAAATTTTTTGTAATATTTTAGATTTAACGAGAACTTTTCAGAATGCTCCATGCGCATTATTTTTTCCCTGAATGCTTTGAAATTTTTTATAGTTATTTATCATAATATATGTCATAAAACTGTGCATGGGTTTTTGAAAATAAAAATAATTGTAAAAGTTATAGGTAGTTAAATGTAAAAATAGGTTATAATAAGCTCAAAATTTCAGAAAAATTTAGAAAATATTTTTTTGCTTACCTTTATATTCAGATATATAAAATTCAATGCACAGTTTTATTTATATATGTAAATCAAACTAGTATAAATAATACTGGAGATTTTTATTGATATGGAATGCGCATGGGACATTTTGAAAAGTTCTCGTTAAATCTAAAATATTACAAAAATTTCCCTATTTTTTCCAAAAAATAATTTTTTTTTTAACTTTTTTGTGATAAATATATATTATAATGCATATAAAGTACCTTTAAATAATATTTAAAGTGTAATTTTAAAAATATAAAAAAGTGATTTTAAAGGTTTCTTGTCCCCTTAAAAAGTCTCTTAAAATCATCCGCGCAAACTGCCATTCAAGGATTATCAATTTCCGGAGAAAATTATGATATGACTGTTAATATTTTAGCGAACCACTTCGGAAAAAAAGAGATATTGATCAGATCTCACATTAAATAGTAAATTTGCCACCTGTCCGTAATTCTTCTAGTATTTTTTATAAAACACAACTCTTTTTATATTTTTGTCCCACTATTTTTATGTATCTATTTCTTATTATACTTCTATGTAAATGTTGCAAAATATGTGTAAAATATTTTTCTTTTGAAAAAGTGGTTGCCTGCGACAGCCATGCTATTATAATGCATGTAATATTTCTGTTACATTTGTTTAATCCTAATATCGTGTAGCAATAATTTATTAATTTATGCGCAGAATCGCTACAATCTGAATAAATGCGCGGTACTTTTTCCGATATAATACGGAAACTATGTTCGTGATCATTATGCTAGTATTATTCCCGTAACGTTATCTCCTGTAAATTTCAATCATTACTATTTAAAGTAGAAACATGCCACGAACGGCGTTCTGTTTGCAATTGTTGTTGATACCTACCATGAATTTTTCTGTAAAGAATTACTGATTTTCAAAAAGCGGACAATTGGAAGCCCTGCATTATTCAATGCTTTATGTAACAAAGATCTATTATTAAAAAATTTTTAAATATTAAGTATATCATTAATGTATTATTTGATTCACAGTTATATTTCATTTAACAGTGACATTTTATAAATTTCTTCTTTTAATTTAAATTCAGTAATGTAAGCTATATAGTTTTTTATAGATGTACATCTATATCTGTATATCAATTAAAAAGTATGAAAAGAAAAGAAAAAGAAAAAAATGGATATTAATAATGGCACTTACAAAAATAAATGACCCTTTATAACGTATACATTATAAAGGTTATATGTTATAAAGGCTTAAGTTTACTTGAACATTTTCATTGGCAGTTTTCTGCAATAGACGTTGAGCATGGATTTTAAGGAAACATTATATTTTAAACCTATAGTAACTCGAAGACTGCAATGTCCGATATGTTTTACATATCTGCTTCAATTATTTTAAAACTAAAACATTCGTGATCTCCTTCTATAATAACAAGGTGTAACCCGTTGAATTTCGACGAAAGTAAATGTTTCAGAGGAACTATTTCATTGATTTATAATAAACCTGCAAAATTAGCTACAGTAAAAAATGCATCTTACAATGGTAAGTCTAACTCTCAAACAAATATTATTTAAAGCTAAAATTAAGAAAAAAAAATTTCTATTTCTATAAAATTCAGTTTTCTAAATTATTAAAATTAAACTTTAATCGCATACGTAAAAATATAATAATAAAGCAAAATATAATAAATATCAGTTATTATAATGAAGTTATCAATTGAGGCTCTAATGTTTGGTATAAATGAGTGTGAAAGAAAAAATATTTTAAATTGACACGATCTTTGAATTTCGCGTGAAATCTAAACCCGTCATAACTTTAATCTTAAAATTTACATGCGCATATTTCAATTTTTATCAATTATGAGAGAAAATGGCGTATTTCTAATGTCACAATTACAAAATTTATACTAAAAACTATAAAAAAATTATTATGCCGAGAATAAATTGAGATACAGCTTTCAAACAAATTGCATTTAAAAGTACATATTTTTCTCTATATGATTGTGCAAAAATTGAAAATGTGCAATGAGTAGAAGTATAAAATTTGCAGTACCGAAAATTGCTAAACCGAATTGCAGGGGAAAGTGTTGCCATTCTCAAAATGATGTATGCGTTACGCACAGATACGTTTGGCCTTTATAATATAGATAGTAATAATAGAAGTTTCTGAGTGTATAAATGTCGACGATTCTGAAGAGACCGAGGTTCGAAGAGCTACAAAATTGGGAAGAAGGTATCTTTATATACTCCCTCTGTCCCAAATTAGTTGCGACATTTAGGTTGAAAAGTTTGTCCCAAATTAGTTGCTACATTTCAAGTAGGTGAAGTCATAAATAATTTCTGATGCAGTTTAGTAGATCGACACCAGTAAAATTGTACTAAAATTTTAAATTTATGCTAAAAAAGAAAAAAGACGTAACAGCTTGAATAAAGTGTTCTTAAATAAATTCTCGATTGATTAGATTGAAGACAGTTTTATGTGATTACTGTTAAAAGAATCTGAATGGGGCGTGACTTAAGATCGTGTGAACCGGGATTTTTTAAATTAATTAATTACTTATTTATGGAATTATGGAGGGAATGTTAGGTACGTAAATATTGTTGATTGATAGTATAGCTCTCTGAAAAATGTTGAAACAAAATCATAAAGTCATAAATATCAATAATCAGTACAAAAGTATTCAAATGTCGCAACTAATTTGGGACAGAGGGAGTATGTAATTTCCCCCCCACGTATCCCGATTTCAGATTAAAAAAAATTAATTTAACTTCTTACGCGATTTTTAGCATTCTTCTACATTTCAAGTCAAATTTTCCACAGAGGTGAAAGGAACACGGCTGCAGTGTTGCTAGATGGGCTCCATTTGTTTAATTCAGATTCTTCATTGGCACCACTTTTTTGAAATGGTAAAATGAGGCTTATTTAATGACGTATTGATTGAGACGAAAAGAAAGGGAATTTTACCGTTTCAAAAAAGTGTTGTCAATTAAGAAATTTGAATTTTAAAAAAGTAGCCCACTGGCAACACTGCACGGCTGCATTCTTTTAACTAAAAATAGTCGATTGTCTTACTCTCAATGAAGCGGAATCATTCGGAATTCGTGATTTGTGAATTTTCAACGAATTTTTAATGCGAGTTTTAATGTTTTTTCTCGTTTTTTAATAGTTTTTTCACACTGGTAAAAGAATTTCTGCTTCAGACGTTTAGCCTAATGTATTAAATCTCGTCTGCGACGAATTTTGATTTTCAACGAATTTTAACCCAATTTTTAGCGAGATTTTTCGAGATTATTTGCGTTCAGTATCATCCGATTACAATGTTTTACCCTATTAGAGTAAATTTTAACCCTTACAATTTTTTAATTTTGATAGATTTTTAATGTATTTTTCACTGTAATTTTTAGCGATTTTTTTTTTTTTTTTTTTTTTTTTTTTTGAGTTTTATGGCGTTTGTTTGATATGCGATAGTAAAATTTGGTTTCAAACTACTTTTAGACTAATGTAGTAAATTTCGCCATCAACGATTCTTAATTTGACGGATTTAAATTTGACGTTAAATTAGTTTTTTAGCAATTTTTCAAGATACTTTTACGTGCCGCGTCGATTATTATCATTCATGTAAGATTTTCGATTTTTGATTTTAGTGAATTTTAATGTGATTTTTCCGATTTTTCAAGATTTAATTCATCAAAAATTTACTATTACAATGTTTTACCCAATTAGACTAAATTTTGACTCAAGGATATTTTTACATTTAGAATTTAATTTTAATATATTTTTCAATGCAGTTTTTGTGGTTTTTCGGATCCCACAGTACTTTTTTGGCATTCGGAAAGTGAATTTGGTTTTAAACTTTTAGCCTAATATAATAAATTTTGCCATCTGGGTGTTTCCATGAGCACTTGACATGTAAGTCACATTTCTAATAACTGCTAAATTGTTAGCAACCATTATTTTCGAAAGGTTTGCATAGCCTTATTCAATTAATGAAATATCTGTGATAAAATAAGTCAGATTTTTTCGTTTTAAAATACTGGTATCCAAAATCTTAGTATGTGATTACACGACATTTGGTCATGGAATCACCCCATTCACGAACTTCGAGTTTTAGTGATTTTTATAAGAATTTTATGGCGATTTTCAATGCGAATTTTTGTGGTATTTCATAATTTCTCATTTTGCGTCGATTTTCAGTCAGTTAAGAAGGTTTTATGATTACAATATTTAAAAATTTAAAAGCGTAAGATTAAATAAACTTTTATGATTATTTAAGACGGCTTTACTTTAAAAAAAAAAAAGATAAAGAGAGAGAGAGAGAGAATAGCTTCTGTTCTAATACGATTATTATTACTAGATAAAATATTCTATAAAGACTTTGCTATTTTTTTATGCAGACGTAAGCAGAGGCATTCAGAGATACCTACACTTAATTTAAATACATTTATCAAAACTTAAGTGTATATTTTTTAATTGTGAAATATTTTTATACATTTTAAACTGTATTTTCTCAAAAGTAAATTTTATTGAGGTAAAAAACATTTTCATGTCACTCATTTTACTATATTTTTATGTTTACGTCAAAGAAAATAAAGATAAATTTTAGTTAGAAATTAAATTTAGCATTTTCCAATATTTGTACTTATATACAAAGAAATGCCACATTTTAAAAATGCATAAATCAATGCCTTGTAAGTGTTTCTTTACAAAAAATAATATTGTACTTTTAAATAAAATGTCCTTGTAAGTTGAAATTTTTTCTGAATTTATGTAAAAAATGCGTTTAATTAAAAAATGTTAACCCATTAGTGCCCAGCATCTTTTGCGTAAATTTCATTTGGTTGGCACCACTATTTTTAGAAGATTTAAGTTTAGTTCATTAGTCACGAAAATGCATCATTTAAATAAAATAATTATTGCTTTTCTTTTTTATCGGTGTCAAAAACAGTGCTGAATGCACCTTTTGAAGCGTCCCTAAAAAGGGACGCTAGGCACTAATGGGTTAAAGAGGCTGAAAATAATGTTTGACACAACGTATTTTTAATTAACTTAAAATAGAGTGCATCAAATTATTTCTCATTTTTTAGTGCTTTAGATATTTAAAATTTAAAAGATCTACCAGCACCAATGCATAAAAATTTTTACTGTAATAAAAAAGAAAGTCAAGCAAAAAGAAGCAAAAAAAAAAAAAAAAAAAAATATTTTTATTGTAAATTACATAACTTTCACGTACGTGGTAACTTGAATTTTTTTAATGCTAGATACTAATTTTTATTAGCAAATTCTTGTAGCAAATATAATTAAAAAAGTAATCTAAAAATAAATGGCATGCTTTTATTATATTTTAATTATTTTGATAATCGAAAAATTCTCCTTGCATAAATTTTCTGCGGATAAAATTCTAAAGCACGTGTAAACACTTGAAAATATTTAAAAAAAAAATGTTTAATTTGTATGAGATAGAATGTTCTCAGCAATTTATTAATTCCGCTTCACGAAGAATATATTTAAAAAGACATAAAAAATATTCTGAGCTGAAAAGTATAAAAATGCTTTCTAAACAAACGTGAATGCCTGATTCCTCGTTTTTAAATTTAAAGAGTTTTAATGTGATGTCTGATAAGTTTTACATTTGTGAATGAAAACTTATTTACTGTTCTCTGCGAAACATTTTAAAGTTTGTGCACGGTTATCAAACGGAATCCGAGGGAAATTAATTATACTTTTCAAAATCTCCTTTGCATAGCTGTTTTCTCATTTTAGCATTAAATTTTATAACATTTTTAATTATTAAATTGCTGAAATAAGTGATTTTTTAATTTTAACAAATCTGTTAACACATTCACTGCCGATCACGCGCCAGCGCGTGATATGGCGCCGATGTTAAGGGGTCACTGACGCGCCAGTGCGTGATGTAAGGTGATGTGTCAATAGCCAGTCCCGCGCTGGCGCGGGGAAATCTTTTACGAATTCTTCGTTATATAAAGTACATCGGCTTCTGGGAAAAACCCACTTCTACAGTGCGGCATTAACTATCATCACATCTTCACGTAAGCGGCAGCGAACGTTTTAAGAGCCTAGTCACTCAAAAAGGGGCGGATGTTAAAATGTTTAATCTATGGGGGCAAATATCAAATATCTCGCTCAAACTTTAATATTTTTACATTACTTCTTTTCAGAAGATAGCTGACAAGGAGGGTCCCCATACGGGGCATACTCAGAATTTTATGAAAAAAATATTAATTAAAGTACTTATGTATATAATAAAGGATCAGTCAAAATTAGCGGCGGAATCATAGTAGAAAGTATGTAAAAAATAAAATATGTTTTTAATATTTGGCGTGAAAAGACGAAAGCGTAACGCGATTTGGCGAGCAGCCCATTTCCTCGCCAAAAGCAAACGATTATAATGCAACTCAAAACTGTTGGATATTTAGAATGCGCGTAAATGGTATTTAATGAAATTAAACATTAACAATGAGAGAATTTAATATATTATATACCTATTGTATTACATAGATATATTACTTGTTGAAGTAGCTATTTAATTAATCACTGGAAAAAATGTTTTCATAGATAAAAGTAAATCGTATTGAGAAAAATTATCTTTATACATTTAAGCGTATTCAAAAATAAAAGAAACATGTTTCAGGGTTCGCACAGCTGTACCACTAAAATTTTACATTATTTTCAATGTATTTCACTGCAGAAAAAAAGTTACGAAAATTGCGAATCAAAGGTGTGGTTGCGAATTCTGTTTCTTAAAAATTAAATATAAATATTCTTATCATTAATAGTGGTGCCAGTGTCCTTACAAAATATAAGGAGTGTGCGAACCCTGTGTTTCCGTAGCAACAAAATCTAATCAACAATTCTCAATTGGACTTGGAGCTTGAAACAAATTTAATGAATTTAAATTATGAATTTCATTTTAAATCTAAAATTTTGATGATTAAATTATCGATAAAAAAATACTTAAAACAAACTAAAACTTATTAAAGTTATTTAAATAAAATTTATCAAAACAAGTTCAACATGAAACTTTTTTTTTCTTAAAGTGTATTTGACATAAAGTATTTTTTGAAATTACATTCCATCACGAACCGGCGATAAATCGCCAAATAACGAAGTTTTCATTATTTTTTTACGGATACTGAATGGAGCTTCCGCCGAAAATTTTTTACAAACGTCTATATGCTTATGACAAGAAAATTCCGTAATTTTTTCAGATTTTTCGGGGTATGCCCGTATGGAGACCTTCCTTGTGAGGACGATCTAAAAGTGGGCTAGTTTTTACTTTGTTGTTTTTGTTTTCAAATTTTAAAAAGAAATACTTTAGCTGTCGGAACCAGTTGGAACCGGATCTGAAATTGAAACTATCATAATATAAAAATATAAAACCAAAATCAAAAAAGTAAAAATTAGACCAGTTGCAGATCATTCTCAGCTACTCTATGCAAAAAATGTATGTAAAAATATCAAAATTTAAGCGAGATATTTGAAAATAAAGCCCTTATAAACCTAACATCATCGTTTTTTTTTTCCTTTTGGGACTCGAGTGGCTTTTTAAAATTTACTCGTACTACAAATAGTCTTAACAACTATTTATCTAAATTTGTAAAATTTTTTGAAAAATAATCTTTGCCATACACTTTTACAAAGATATTTTCAAGAGATATCTATCGCAAAGAATTCTTTTTCTAAATTGCGCTTTAAATGAATATGAAAATACAGTTGAGTCTCTATATAACTAAATCCACCGTATCGTAACTAAATCCACCAAACAGTAAAAAATTCGTTATATAGAGAAATTCGATGTATAGAGAATCATGTTAAAAATCGTATTTAATGTGTGAAATTTGAACAAATATTATTTTTGATTGTTTGAATTAAGAATTTGAAATATTTAAAAGTAAATATTAACCTAACATTTTATTTCTTAATTATTTAAGTTGTTTCAAAAAAGAGAACGGACTTTTATTTGAAAGCTTAATGAAAATCAAATAAGGAAGACTTACATTAATTTCAAACGAAGAAATCTGTAATTTTCTGTTGTTTTGATTTTAAAATTGTTACGCTCTCAATAAATAAATAAATAAATAAATAAATAAATAAAGCTCAAATTTTAGCAAGGAATGAAAAACTGTAGTTAACATTTTCCTCCATTTGAAGGCCTCTCTTATGTGCCTCTCATTGATTCCTCTCTTACGTGTGTAGCAATCCAATTGACTCTGTTCTGAGAAGGATGTGGAAAGGTGTGTAAGAGGTGGGATGAATTTGTTGGATTTAAAGAACAAGGAGAGAAGTAATATAAAAAAACTCAGCACTGACGATAAATCAAAAATAAGTGATGGAAAATTGATTCCATATGATTTCGAAGCTTTTTAAAACTGAATAAATTAAGACCAATTTATGAAAAAATTCGTTATATTTCGCTATATAGAGACTGTTTTTAAAGTAATCATGCGAAAAGAGGACCATTCCTACTAAAAATTCGTTATATAGAGAAATTCGATGTATGGAGTTTCGTTTATTCACCTATAAGAAAAATATTAAGAGGAATGGAAGTTTTCTTTTCACACAAGAGAAAGAAATCCTCTTGATTTCTAAGTTTTATTTCAAGCCGTTTTTAAATATTTAAATGTAGAAATTATTCCCCCACAGCGTTCAGGCAGACTGCACTTATTGTAAAACTTAACCACTTAACCCTTTAACGATCATAGCATTTTCATTGCTAAGATGTCGAAATAAATGAATGACACCGGTAATTAAGAACAGATATATTTCTAAATGAGAAAACGTGATTTTTCACATACAAAATAAAAGGGATATTTTTAGATAAAAATACCGGTGTCAGTGTTGCGTATCGGAATTAAAATTTTGTGGTTTCGTGGCGAAACCAATGAACGTTAAAGGGTTAATCGTCGCGCCCGAGACATTAACGGGCTGCAAATTTCACGGCTTTTATTCAGAATTGTTAGATTACCATCAGCTTTATAAAATAGTGCAATTGGTTTTTATTCTGGTATCATGTTACTAAGATATCGTGTCAATAAAATAACTTTTTTTTTCTTCAAAAAAGTGCTGGGAATATTGAATTTGACTTTTTAACTCTTTCCGGCACAGGAAAAATCTGTTAGTAAAATGAAAAATTATCGACTGACACCGGAAATCACAAACGAATTTTTTAGATATTTTGAAAATCCGTAGATATTTTTTCCGTCTTTTATGGTAAATGAAAATTTTACTAAAATATTATTGGTGTCGATAGAAAGTTTGGAATTAAAAATAGGTATCCCAGACCGGGCACAGTGTTCCGGAAAGGGTTAAACCCTAATTTGATGAGATCGTTAAGTGGTTAATGTGCAATTTTCTCGTAAGTGTTTTTACTCCATAATGCTAAACCTAGTCTTTTTTAAAAGAAAAAAAACGTACTTCGAACCAAAAATTTATTTAATGAATAAAAATAAGTAAAGTAGATTTCAGATGACTAAGCCATTTAATTCAAGACTTATTTAATTAAACAAATTTTCTGGTTCGAGGTATATTTTTTTGTTTTAGAAATAGCCGAAGGATAGTAATTTTATTATTTTATTAACCGTCTAACAGCTTTTTTTTTTAACATAAAAAGTGAAGAGTGACTATATACCATTTTTTTCGCACTAAAATATTATTTAATACTTGTTATTTAATAAAATTGGTGCTTCTAACGTTGTTCAATTTATATATAGGGGGAACGGGGCTTTTTTCTACGAATTTTTTCGGTGTCAAGAAAGCAAAAATTTCAAGTTTTTTTTTTTTCAAGTTTTTAAAAAATAAAAAAAAAGCCATTTGTAACAATGTTCCCCATCCCCGGGGCAGATTGTTACACCTCATGGGGCACTTTGATACGTCTGGGATAAATGGAGATAAAATAACATTAATGCGTATTTTTCATAGAAAAATAGTCAGCAAACCATTTTATATTTATTTATAGAAATTCAAATCACCCACAATTTTTTTGTAAGCTATATTAAATCAATCAAAATGAAATGTATAATGACCTGATGTTCTGTCTGTTCCTTGTCGGATTGTTGAGTGTGGTAACCTCGTCATGTCTGGCACTTCAATCGCAGCATTATTTTCTCTTTTAGGAAAGATGAAAAAATTACCAGGTTTTCTGTTTACAAATCGGTTTATAAACAGAAAATAAAGGATAATTATATTAAAAAGTCTGTTTATAACATAATTATCCTGTGCTGTTCTGCTGCTTGTTTCTCTTACTTAACATTTCTCATGTCGAAAATACACTTTTCTCTGGAGAATCGATATAAATTTGAGATTTTCCAGTCTGCCATCCTTTTCTTTTGTTAGCTCTACTGGCACTAGATGCTAAGTTCGTACGTCTTCTGTTTTCAAAAATACTATAAAATGCTCTAATATAAAGAAATTAGAGCTATTTCACTTCAATAAAAACTAATGTTAGAAATTTTTTGCGAAAAATGGTTGGATTAAGGAATGTACGGTAATAAAATGTAATGAAAAAATAAACTAGAAAAGGATTTAGGTTGCATCAACGTGCCGCGACAAAGAGTGTATCAATTTGCCCCATACAGCCATTTTGAATAAAATAAGTCTTAAATCCAATAGTTCACAATTTATTTAACAATAAAGAATGAGGAACTATTAAAGAGTAGCTCTACATGCCAGGGAGAATATTCTTTTTGGTTGAATATGCTGGAACAGTCGTATAATACCATTTCAGTTGTACAACTCAAATTTACTTTTGAGTTGTACTAACTTCTAACTTCTAACTTCGTACTAACTCTCTAACTTCTAACTTCGAAGCACTCAACTGAAGGAGCAGCGTATCGCTGTCAAACCTGTCTGACAACTTTCGATTGTAATTTCGATCACTTTCTAAAGAATAAACCTTTCAATAAAAAATTTACAGTCTCATTAATGTGTTTCTTTTTGTATTCTTTTTATTTGCTTCTTTGCACCAGTGTTGCCACTGGACAATCATTTTTTAAAAATTATTATTCAGATTTCTTGATTGGCACCAGTTTATTTTAATTGTAAAATTTCTGTTATTTTCCGTCCGCCTGTCTGTCCGCATACAACACAGAAAAAATTGCCCAAACAAATCGCATGATATTAAAATTATATAATTTTAGCGTAATTTTGTCTAGTCATTTTAAATTTTGTGAAATTCGGATGTATATAAAATAGGGACTATTAAATTCTCAAAATACAGTCGCCATTTTAACATTGTAGTATCAAGATTCGTACGGATACCGTTATTTTCAGGTGCAATATAAGCATTTTTTTAATGAAAAAATACATCTGGGTCAAACGCGCAAAATTCCGCGTTTTTTAAGAAGAGATTTTCTACAAGAAAATACTAGTACCAAATAATTTCTTGGTCTTCGAATACCAGAGCCAGTACGAACCCTGTAGTACTGCTTCTATTCGTTACTGTGAAAATTACATTTTAGCTCTAGAAAAGCCAGAAATGTTATTTAATTTTTTAAAAATATTTCACATCAGAATTCTAATTTAAAACAGTTTAATATTTTTTTAATTTACTAGGGGGGCTTGCTGCGCTCGCCAATACCCCATGGTATGAATAAGAAGTTGCAGACATTTCAAGTGATGTGTTACACGACTGGTGTTGTAAAGAAATTAAAAATGTGCCCACCCCCCTGGGGGTCAGAGTGGGGGATGACACACAAGACATCTATAATATGAATAAGCAGTTCCAGACCTTTCAAATGATGTGTCACACGACTGGTGTTGTAAAGAAAATAAAAATGTGCCGCCACCTGGGGGGGCGGCAAAGTAGGGGGTTGACACACAAGACATCAATAATATGAATAAGCAGTTGCAGACCTTTCAAATGATGTGTCACACAATTGGTGTTGTAAAGAAATTAAAAATGTGTCCCCCCTGGGGGGAGCAGAATGTGGGAGAGATTAACAAGACATCCATGATATGAATAAGCAGTTGCAGACCTTTCAAATGATGTGTCACACGACTGGTGTTGTAAAGAAATTAAAAATGTGGCCCCCTGGGGAGAGCAGAATGTGGGGGTGAAACACAAGACATCCATAATATGAATAAGCAGTTGCAGACCTCTCAAATGATGTGTCACACGACTGGTGTTGTAAAGAAATTAAAAATGTGCCCCACACTTGGGGGGCAGAGTGGTGGGGTGGTTATACACAAGACATCCATAATATGAATAAGCCGTTGCAGACCTTTCAAATGATGTGTCACATGACTGGTGTTGTAAAGAAATTAAAAATGTGCCCCCCCCCCCTGGGTGGCAGAGCGGAGGGACACACAAGACATCCATAATAGGAAAAGGCAGTTTCAGACCTTTCTAAAGATATGTAACACGAGTGCTCTGAATAAAAATTAAAAAAGTTTCCCTTTGCGGGGGGGGGGGGGGGAGTGGTGTGCGGCGCCCCAAACATGCATAATTGGAATGAGCAGTTACAATTGTTTTAAACTATAGGGGGCTCCGCCCCCTTGATCGCTACACTCGCCAACCTACTGCGTAATCTCTTCCCAATTCCGTTGGGTATTGCTTTGCAATCCCGGTGGACTCGCTTCGAGATGCATAGACGGAGCCCTTCGACTCATGGAAGGAGTGGTTAACCCTGAATCGTTATTTCCGGAAATCTTACACATCAACATCATTTCAAAAGTCATTTCTTTTAAGGCTAGTTTTTTTTTTTTTTTTTTTTTTTTTTTTTTTTTTTTACTATAGAAGGATTCTTTTTTATGTTTTTTACATTTATTTTATAAGGATTTTTTTTTTTTTTTAATTGGAATATAATCATACAGTAGCGGTCAAAAGATCGTTCACGGACGTTCTAAAGTTAACCCTTTGCGGCGCAGTGCAAATTCATTGCTTAACCCTTTGCGGGGCAGGAAAAATTCATTGCTTAAGTGTTGAAATAAATGACTGACGCCGGAATTTGATAACAACTTCATTTATAAATAAGGAAATGCTATATTTCACGCATTCAATAAATCGTAATTTTTAAAAAAAATTTCGGTGCCAATGTGGCGTTTGGGAATTAAAATTAAGTGGTCAATCTATGAAACCACCGCGTCGCAAGGGATTAAGTGTGGAAATTAACGACTGATATAGGAATTTGAAAAAAACTTTATTTGAGAAGACGAAAAAAAGCTATATTCCACACATTCAAGAAACCTTAAGTTCTTTCACCAGAATTCCGGTGCCAATGTGATACCTGGGAGTGGTTCACCACCAGTGGTGCTCATGACTCAGTGGCTTCATCCGCGCCGCTAGGGGCGTATCAACAACCTTGACACCATTTATTACTACACGACAAAGTGTCGCATATTACTTGATTTCGAGAAATATGCTACAATTGAACGTTAGTTAAACTTGCTGCGTAATCCTAATTTATAATTCTCTTTATTATTTCTGGTGTGAGTTTTAGTATAAAAAATTCCATTTTTCAATATTTCCGTCACTTGAATTCGAAATCAAGTCTAGTAACTGATGATAGACGACATAAGTTCTCAGCCTCGAAAGATCTAAGAGTAAAATTTTATTAAAACTATTTGCTAACGTACGCAGGCTAGGGATATTTTTTGAACAAAACTGTATTCAAACTGTTTGCTAACGTATACATGATGGGGATTTTATCTCCTCATCATTATACAGTGTATCAGTTTACGCATGTGCATTGATTTCTCAAAATACATTGCCATTTTAACATTCTTGTATTGTTTCCATTCATTACAGCGAAAATCATATTCAAACACAATTTATTATTGTACGACAAATGTAACATATAAGTTTTAGGAAAAAAATGCATTTTATTTATCTCTATTTTAGGATAACTTAATGCAATAAAAGAAAATTTTAGATTAATTAGTAATTTTATTCTTTCTAAATGTACAGTTAAAAAAAGATAAAAAGATCATTAACTTTTAAATATAATTTATGCATTTTATGTGTCAGGAGGTTAGTGGGTTTTCTAACAACCATTATCCTCTTCAGAGCTGAGGAATACAAATGTATACCTCCATTCTTTTCCTCATAAAAACTAAACTGTTCGATTTTTTTGTATTTTTACTTTACTTCTATACAGCTGAATGTCTTTTGCTTTAAAAAAAAAACAATAAATGTCAACACTGATGAATATTACCTCATAAAATAAATATTTTTATCCGAGTTTCGAAAATACCTTCGAGACATTGTGGCTAAGAAAATAAGAAATGTTTATAATTATTTAACTCAAATTAATAACAATAAAAAATTTTGAGGATTTGCTGATCATTTATTTGTTCAAAGATCTTAATTTTGTTATTGCGTAAATTTATATTACTGACAGTTAAATTGATGTTTTAAGGGGATTAGTAATTTTTTATCCATATTTATAACCCTAAATGACCAGTCCCCTAAAGTACTGATTTCATAAAAATTACTCTTTCTGTCGTTTATAATATCATTTCGACTATGCAAAAGGAATAAATATATATTTGTAGAGTTATTTTATGCTCATGTCTGAAGAGGTTATTCTTAGTCTCGTGTTCAATTTTGTGATTAAATATTGTGTGTGGTATCATTTTATTCCTTATGCTTTGTAGAAGAAGATAAGCGACAGTGAATATCCTTGACCTACGACTGGGAGGTGAAAAAGATTGAAAGGAGGAAAAGAAAAACAATTTTTTATTCTGCTGCAATAATACATGGATGTATGCATAAATGTGTAAAAGTGTTATATAGAATGAGAAAAGCAAAGATGGATATGCCTAATAAGGATTGGAAAGGGGAAGGAAAAATACAATTTCAGTGCAAAGGGATTAGAATATGAGAAAAAAATAGTCAAATGCTTTTCCAGTTTTTTTTTTTTTTTTTTTTTTTTTTGGTTTATTCATTTAACTTTTTCCGGCACAATATGTCCGGTCCCCCCTTTCCCTTTGAGATACCTAATTTTAATTCCAAACTTGCAAGCGGCACCAATAATATTTTAGTAAAATTTTGCTCTTACTATAAAAGCTTAAATTAGGGGTTTCAAAATATTAAAAAATTCCTTTGTTAATTTCGGTGTCAGTCGATATTTTTTTTTCTAACAGATTTTGCTCGTGTCGGAAAGAGTTAAATGCTTTATACAGTAGTAAAATTGACAGTGACTTAACATAGAGGAAGAGTGTGGGAGGATAATAAAACGAATAAGTATCATGGGGCTACTGTTAATTCATACTTTTCAAAGCATTCTTTGTAATTTATATCAGAACATAAATAGCAAATAGCGAGAACACGGTTAAAGTCAGGGATGCAAGCGCTGCACTGTTAAAAATCTGCTGCATTTTGCTGCAACGCACTCCCCTGCTTGTATAGAAAGCGGTTACTTGGCCGTGAAATGCAGCTTTCTCATTGGTTGGAATAGAGATATTATATACAAGCGGTGGAGTGCGTTGCAGCAATATGCAGCAGATTTTTAACAGTGTGCGCCAGAAATGACCGATTCGCACCACTTTATTTCTCGGTTTATTAAATGAAAATATTTTATAGATTTAGTAAAACAAATACAGTCGGCTCTAGTTAATTCGAACTCGTCGGGACCAAAAGAAATGTTCGAATTATCCGAAGTTCAAATTATGAAATATATGACATGAACCATGCTTAATATGGTACTAATACATAGGAAATAATGTTGTAGTTTTTTAAAATTTATTTCGTTTGTTATCAGACTATGACTTACTATTAAATTAGAATGTATAAATAGATAAACTAATTAAAAGATTAGAAACAAGCACAATCGAAGAAAAATTTAATCGTCACTGATAGACAGACGGGGTACTAAGAAAGTGGTAATCAAATGCATTGGATTATATGTATACTCGTTCGAAACAGTTTTTACTAAAATCAAAGAAAGAAATGTATTCAAATAATCTAAAATCTTTCAGAAAGAAAATAAAAATTAAAAATCGAAATTCTCGTTAGTTCGAATTAAACGAAGTCAAGAGAAAATGAGTTCGAATAAATGAAAAATTTTAACGTTATTCTGCCATTGAAAATTTCGGGACTTCATGTTTAGTTCGAATTAAGCGAAGATTCGAATTATCCGATTTCGAATTAACGAGAGTCAACTGTAATACTATTTAATTTTAGTGGCTAAAACCAGCCATTTTTAACGCAGTGTGTGCATCCCTGGTTAAAGTACTTTTTGTCATCCTTGATTTCTGTATGACATTCTACAGGGTGAGTCATAAATATCGAAACAATAGGCCATCTCCTTAAATATTGCCCCATGACCCATACTTCTAATTGCAAAGTTTCATAAAAAAGGTGAATTTTTTTATAAGTTGCAACTCCATGGGGAGTATATTTTAAAAATTACGAAAATTAAATTTTTATACTGCCCCTAGAGGATAAGACTTTCAATTAGAAAAATTTTGCTTCTCCATTCCTGAGCTGAACGAAATGAAAATTCATCTCGATATCTACAAATCCCCGAAAGATATTAAAATCCAAAATTTTCCAAAATTCGTGACTTACACAACTTATGCACACCTCTGAGTGCAGCGATATCAGTTCATTTGAAATACAATTTTGGGATCGACCATAAATATACGCATTATTAAATGTCGATCAAAGACAATACTTTCTATAAGCTACGCTTTTACAATACAGACATTTAATATAGACAATACGCTTTTATTTTATAACTTTCAGATATAAAATAAAAGCGTATAGGTTTTTGCTTTAAACTTCTGTATAATATGCTAGATGTCTGCAATATCTCGAGCTTGCCGCCAGCCTCGTAACTGACACGACCCATTGGAAGGACCGTCTTATTAAACACTTATTAAAAGTGTTATTAAATTAAGTGATATTAATTAAACTCTCATTAAAAGTGTTTTAAAAACTTATTGCAGCAGGCAATAAGTTTAGTAAAAATAGTAATAGCGATAAAGATACTGCCATTAACGGAATCATTGGAAATATATTTTAATAAATTACACAAATATATTTTTAAAAAATCTACTTCTTAATATTCAGCTTCAAAATTTATGATGGTTTAAAACCTATTTTTACTTTCTTCTATTTTACAAGAAGAAAGTATTGGATTCATGAAAATTTTGAAATCCGGTTTTCGACGGATTCACACGTTTTAGGGCTCAGAGATACCGAAAAGCATGTTTTTACTAAATGTCTGTCTGTGAGTCACTGCTCCTGCATCTCTGTATATGACATAAATTTTATCAGCGCTCTATCTCAAAACTTAATCCACCGAATTTAATAAAAAATTATATTTACTTAGTCCTTGATATAAACTGGTACTGATTAGTTTTTGGTGTGAATCGCTTTACAGGTAGACCTACTGTTCAGGCTTTTGTGCGATTTCCGCAATAGCTGTATCTCCAGAATTATACGCCTAATGTCGCCCGGAATTAGAGGCACCTTTTACGCATCGTGCAATAGCAATTTTAACTAGAAAAATATGAAGTTGACAGGGCCAAAACCATGAAAAAAATTGAAATCGACGTGATAAAAAAATGAGGTTTAAATCAACTGACGCATTTAAACTGTAATTAAATAAGGTGAGAATGGCAAAACTTAAACAAAATCTGAAATCGAAACTATACAGGACGGAGTTAATCACCTAGAAACTTTTAAAAAGCATTTAAACATTAGGAGTTCATCTTTGTTTAAAACTAAATGCACTTTTCTGCATCAAATGTTTTTATTTCAGTATTTCTCATTTTTAAACTGACATAAGTCAATAACCGTCGGTTATGGTAACAATCCAGCGAGCTCAATAGTTTTTTAACATCCTCCCCCCTCCCAAAAAAAAAAAGGTCCAACGCGCCGAAAGAAGTTTTCACCTCAAAAAATTTACTTTTAAAAATATGATTTGTATACAAAAAATTGCATCTTTTTTATATTGCTATTTTAAATACTTTTATTTAAAAAAATATTATTTAAATTGCTGAATCAAAATTGAAAATTAGACATTTTCATTTAATCAAAAGAAAAGAATTCAATGCGACAAATAATATCTTGAATTATAACAATTTTCATTTACTTTAAATTTTTTGAAAAAAAAATATTTTATTAAGAAGACTTATGATGTTATAATGCTTAAAAATTATATGGTTAACCATCACAAAACATTCAAAATTCTTACTCTATAAATAAATAAATAAAATAAATGTTTCCTTGACACATTACATCAACATTGTTTCTTCAATTACACGCATTTCAATTTGTGTCTGATACCTTGAAATCTTGCGATTTATTAAAATTGCCATAACTCTCTGAGTTTTGAAGATATCGAGATGGAATTTTTCTTATTCAATTCAGGAAGGGATAAGAAACTTTTTTCTAATTGGAAGTTTTTTCCTTTGGGGGCCATATAAAAATTAAATTTTCGTAATTTTTAAAATAGACCCCCCATAAAGTTGCAACTTATCTTATAAAAAAATTCACCTTTTTTTATGAAACTTTGCAAATGGAAGTATGGGTCTAGGGTCAATATTTAAGGAGATAGCCTATTGTTTCGATATTTATGACTCACTCTGTATAATTACAATTATTCACTTTTTACTTTCTTCTATCTTCAATAGAACAAAGTATTGTAATCGAAATTTTTTTCGACTTCCGGTTTTCGATGGATTTACACGTTTTAGAGGTCAGAGATTCCAAAAAACATGTTTTTACAAAATGTCTGTCTGTCCGTGTGTCTGTGTGTGTGTCTGTGTGTGTGTCTGTATGTCGCCATTCTACCATCAAAAAGTGTATGAAGTTATGCATAGAATTGAACCAAATTTTTTGTGAATGTTTTTGGCTGTGGCAAGCAGGTCTCCTTCAGTTTTGAAATATTCCGCCGGAAGTGGGCGCTGCAATCGCGATTTTTGTGCCATTTTCAATATTTTACCGAGCAAAAGTATATGAAGTTATGCATCGAATTGAACCAAATTTTTTGTGCATGTGTATGACTATGGCTATTTGGTCCTCCTTGAATTTGAAAAAAATCCGCCGAAAGGGAGCGCTGCAATCGCTATTTTTGTGCCATTTTCAATATTGTACCGACCAAAAGTATATGAAGTTATGTATCGAATTGAACCAAATTTTTTTTGTATCTGTATGACTATGGCTAGTTGGTCCTCCATGAATTTGAAAAAAATCCGTCGGAAGGGAGCGCTGCAATCGCGATTTTTGTGCCATTTTCAGTATTGTACCGACCAAAAATACATGAACTTATGCATCGAATTGAACGAAATTTTTTGTGTAAGTGTATAGCTATGGCTAATTGGATCGTCCTGAATCTGAAAAAAATCCGCCGGAAGGGGGCTCTGCAATACCGAATTTTATGCCATTTTCAGTATTGCACCACATAAAAGTGTATGAAGTTAGTTCTAGAACTGAACTAAACATTTTGTATATGATTATTTTTTGGTAAGGCAAGTAGGTCCTCCCTGAATTTGAAAAAAAAATCTGCTTTTGTCCATCGGCTCGTGCAGAGACGGAAATTCGTTTTTACTCCGATTAATTGATTGAAGCAGAAATTTAAGATTAAAATCAAAGTTGGTAAGGTATTGAATTAAAATTATTAAAGCATTAAAATGAGTAACTATTTTTTTTAATATTAAAATGTATGTATGAGATAGAAGAAAGTTTTGGGATAGGCACATCCAACTTTTTTATGATTGTTTTCGACAATTTTAATTTCCTTTGTGAAAATAGGTTCCAGAAAAACTTTGTTCTATTAATAACACGTTCATTAACAAATTTTTGGTGTTCTTGTAAACCAATGTCTGGGACATTTTAGATGCATCATGTTTCACATCAGGTAATGTAACAGTCATTGTGATGATCTTAATCGATTCTTTCCCATTATTGATAAAAGGATTGACATGATTTTAAAGACATTGCATCATATCAATAAAATTTTCCTTATAACGAGTCGATGCAACACAATTTGCTTTATGCTGGTCGTAAATTTTTATCGATTCACTTGGTTTGATACCTACAGAACATAATTTTCTTAGCTCTTGACTTGTTAGAAAAAATTCGTTTAGAATTTTCACATTTTGGATTATTCCAAAAATATCACCTCTTAATTTCATTCGCCTATTTTCCTGCTCAAGAGATTAATTCGCTCCAAGATGACAAAATGATTTATTAGGATTCTACTAGCATTTTCCAAGATCTGTCCTTACTTCAGCATCAATTTTGGCTAGTACATCCGTTTCTGCAATTCTTCATTTAAACTGTGTTGATGGGTCAACAAAATTAGAAAAACAGGCATAGCTATAAATGTTATGCATAGATATGCACGGTTATGAATACTTGTGAGAAATTCTTCAGCATACAGAGAAATCCAGTTTCTGATGCTACTGTAGCTGCTAAACATTATGTTGTTAATCGAATTTATTTTAACGAATCACATTTGTAACATTTCTAGTTCAGAATGCTCGATGGTACAAAATATCGATTACATGGAAGTTGTTTGGGGGGAGGGACAAATTAGGAACATTCCAGACCCAGTCGCGGGCCTTTTATCTTCCTCCCTTTAAAGCTATCCCCCAATTACTAGAAGAAAAGATTTTAAGGGATGAGTCATGGCACACGAGCTGCTTCACGAGTCTGGTATATCCACCATTGCTTTTTCTTATTCTATAAAAACAGTCTTAACTCAGGAGTAAGCGCTTACCCAGGGTATGAATGGTTTTAACTTTGTCACTAATAAAATCAAATTAAAACAGTCGCATTATTTAGACGGAGACATTTCTTACAAATTTTGCGATAAAATAAAAGAAGATTACTTTAAAAGAATTAGTGGTTGCAACTGTAAAAAACCATACGCACTCCGGGTCTTTTAGGCCCTGCGCGCGTACTCCCGGGTCAAACATTTATATCTATGTGTGTATATGAATGTGTGCGCTGTTGACACTGTTCCTAAAATTTTCGTACTTTCCTACCACAATTTTTAAACTGTAATATTTATTGTATAATTCTCTTGTAGATATTGAATGGACCTTCCATGCAGATTTTCAACTTAAAATACTGGTAGCAACGTGTGGAAATTTTAGGAAAGGTGCGAGCCCTGTGTGTTTGTGATTGAAATGAAGAATTTTTTTTTTCTTTTCGCAGTCAAACCTCTTCCTTCCACTTTCCAGTCATGGATCGGCATGTCCACAATTGTTTTTTCCATTCTATAAAACAGTTTTAAACTTGGATGTATCTCTTTCTATATATGCATTATTGAAATTAAAAAAAAAAAAATCTTTTCTTCTTTCCAGCAGGGCCATAGTTAGAAGTGAATAATAGGAGAGGCTCAAGAAATTATATGCGGGGCTAAAAAAAATGTAGCAAAGGGTTCATTTCTCTCTCTCTGACGCAAAAAGATAAATTAGTGTACATTAACTCTGTAGATTCTACTATGTTTCTTATTAAGCTGTTGTAATAATTTTATTTTATGCCAAGAAAAGAGTATGATGATGAAAAATCTGAGCATATAACTTGTGCAACATTAAACATAATGTCACTTTAATACGTGCAAATAGAATGAACAAGAGTTGAAAAACTTATTTTAGTTAAAATTTGGTATTTCTTCGAAATTTTGAAATTGTCTCAAAGCTAAATAAGATTTTTGAACTGAATTTCATTTGGGTTTTCGGAACATAAATTCATTTGGGACCTTGGAATCTTTTCCAGGGGAGGCCCAAAATGCTTAGGGGGGGGGGGCTAACCGCCCATAGCAACTCCTTAGCTATGACCCTGCTTTCAAGCCTTTTCTCTTCCCTTCCATTCCCCACAGTTATAAACATTAATGTATTAAAGTTCGTCCTGACATTTGGATCACCTGGTATATAATTATGCATAACTTTGCAGATTATACATGTGATTTAAACAGAAAAAAAACTTTTAGGGTTTAGTACAGAAAAAGTAAAAACAGAACAATTATATTGTCACTCCTGTGTCTGCCTGACATAGTCATTTTACTCGTAAACTATGGAAGTTGAAATTGGGGAAAATAATAAAGACTGTTGACCGGCATATTTAAAGAGTATTAACCCTTTCGGGCACACTGTGCCCGGTCTGGGATACCTAACTTTAATTCCAAATTTGCAATCAGCACCAATAATATTTTAGCAAAGTTTCGCTTTTACAATAAAAGCTTAAATCAGGGTCTTCAAATAACTAAAAAAATCGTTTGTAAATTCCGGTGTCAGTCGATAATTTCTCATTTTACTAACAGATTTTGCCCGTGCCGGAAAGGGTTAAACATTCACAAATATATTTAAGAACATTGTAGAGGAGCTTATTAGGTCACTTGCAAAAAATCTTTTCTTTGTATATCGTGCGGGGTATTGTGTGAAATATTTCAAAGCACCGAACGCAAAAATATATTTCCTTTAATTGTAAGTGTTGTATTTTCAGAGATATCGTAAAAAATATAGTGGGGAAATATCTATTCCCTTATCTAATTCTGAATCTGCTGAAACTAAAATTATGAAAAAAAAATTATAGATAGTAGACGTTAATTAAAATCATACAAGAAAAACTGTATAGGGTTCGTGCGCTTCAAAAACATTCAAGCACATTTTACCAGAGTTTTTGTAAAGTGATTTTTGCCTTTAACCCTTTCAAAAGGGCGTTTTGACTTTCAGCGGTGGCTAGAGGATCTAGCCACCTAATTTTAATTCCAAAACTGACAAATGGCAACAAGAATATTTTAATAAATTTTTTCTTTTCTGCGGAAATTGCTAAACAACAGGCACATTACTTCTATGAAATTCGTTTGATTTTTCCGGCATACATTAAATATTTCATAAGTTTATGAACATAATTTTTCTGCCCCTGAACGGGTTAATGAAAAGAAATGCAACTTTCAAATATAGAGATGTGAGTTTTACAAAATGTCTGGTTCTAAAATGGTTCTAAAATGGTTTCTCTCTGGTTCTAATCATATGATTTCCTTGATGCGTATGAGCTTTGCTATAGAGGTTAGCCTAAGTCATACACTATATTGCCATTGCTTATTGGACACTTGCGATTTTAGACATTTTACTAAATATCTAGAAAAATACATGAGGAATCATCTTGAAACTCTTAGTGTATAAATATAATAGTATACGTCATACATCTCCGTGAAGATTTTTTACCGAAACGCCATAGGGGACCGTCAACAAATTAAAAAAGAATGAATATCCTTTGAATAACCCTGTCAAAACTAATGTAGCAAAAGCGCTCAAACTCTAGATTATGATTGAATGCCTTATTGTAATACACTGTGTTCATTTTTATGCAAATAGCATGCACACTCGCAGAGTAATTAAGGTTTTTATAAAAATGGTCCCAAATTTTTCCAAGTTTTTCCATTATAATTTTCAGAGTTCTTAATATAAAATAATATTTTTTTCAGAACATATGACAAACAACATTACACACAGTACCCTGTAATCAGAATTAAAAAATAATAAAAATTGTATGAAAAATGAGTAGGTTTACTATATAATTTTTTACTGCGCATGCGTCAAAGATATCAAAATTTCATTTGCATATTATGTTAGCTAAATGCATAGAGCAACTTTTGTAAAAGTCTCAAAATCATAGCTTGAAAATTCTGAAAGTAATCGTCTATAGAAAAAGAACAAAATCCGTTGTTTCCAAAATGAAGCAAAAAAATGAGGGATTTTATCCAAATGCAGTAGTACATCCCATATTGTGTATTCTATATTGACACTAATCAATAAATATATGGATACAACCCCTCTTGTTTTTGCTTCATTTTGAGAATAACGGATTTTCGACTTATTCAATTGACGATTATTGTCAGAATTTTGAAGGCACGATCGGGCTCTTCCACATTTTACCAATGATGTTCACCGATACCTCTACGTAACATATGGACAGCGGTGGATAGGTCGTGGTGGCCCGGTTTATTGGCCTGCCAGATCACCGGACTTATCAAGTATGAGCTTCTGCTGGAGTCACATGAAAAGTTGGGTGTATGAGAATCCCGTACCATCAATTAAAGACTTAGCATCTCGTATTTCTGTAGATTCCGGAAATCTATCAAAGATTCCAGTAATCTTTCGAAGCGGGAGGAATTACATGCGACGCCACTGTCAAGCATGTTGAATTACTTCTGGTCGTAATTTCGAACATCTTTTCTAGTACAACCTTTAAATAAACTGTTTTATGTCATATTAACGTGTTGCTGTTTCTCTGCTTGTTTCTGTTGTTTTTTCTCTGCTTCCTTTAACCATAACTCTCAAAAAAGCAATTTTCAACGTTACATTCCTGTGTGATTCCGAGTCATCTTTGCATCCCTTACACTTCCTGGAAGTATGGTGGTCTGGTAGTAAAACACCCAGAAGTAATGCCATTGAAATGTCGGAGATATGTCGGAAGCGCCCTCTATGAAAAAATGAGGACACCACAGCTGTACGTCATTTTGAATAAAATAATTACCAAGGAAATGACCTACACGCAAACCGCAACAAAATCGATTAGTTTGTCCAATGTTTATGAGCGTTTAAAATCTCCCCCTCGGCTCACAGTTAATTTTTCGCTAGTTAATCGATTCCCATGTTTCCGATTTTGGGCTTAAAATTTAAGTTAAAGTCTAAACTTTAGAATAATTTCAACCCCATGCACAAAAGAACGGCCAAAAGTATTTGTTCGTTACTCTAAAGTCTAAAACGCCCTCTATCGACAATTTTCGAACGTAACCTTTAAAATAAAAAAATAAAAAATTGTGATATAAAGAACGATTTTAGAGAAAACCGCAAACAAATCGACCCTTTTTTCTAATTTTTATCAGCGTTTGAATTTTTGGACCTTAAACTTTAATGGCCCCTAGCTCCTACAGAAGACGTTTGCGCCCCATGGTCCCTATTTAATAATGTTTGCCTTTATGTCTACTATCACCCCTACAAGTTTGTTGGTCTGGTAGCGAAACACCCTGTATAATCAAACTTCTGTTTTGAAAAGAAATATATTCGTATGGTAGCTGTACGCTCTTAAAGTAGTTCCTGTGCAGGAATACAAGCGCTGCACCAAAGATGACAGGTTTAAACCACTAAAAGTTTAATAGTATTCTTTTTTTTATTAAATCTCACAAATCTTGTCATTAAATAAGGTGAGAAATATTTTAAAAATTCAATGGTACCAAGCAATCATTTCTTGCGCAGCGCTGAAATCCGTGTTCTAGTGTTAGATAAATAGAGAGCAGGATATATACTGCCCTTAAACATAATGCTTTCAAGTTTTGTTATGCAACATTTTAACCCCTTAATTGAAATGCCGGTACGCCGCTCGGGTAAGACGAATTTGCTTAATTCATCATTTAAAGCTTTTTGACACCACCATTTTAAAAAAATAATTTCATACTAGTTAAAGGCGGAAATATTTAGACTAAATGCTACGAATATTTTATTTAAAAAATTGTAGAATGAATCCGTTATTTTCAATTTATTGAAAGGAAAAAAAGGCGCAGCGGTGCACAATCTTTGGCCCGCGGGCCACAAAGATACCACTATTTTTATGCAGAATATTTTTCCTTATAGTTATGACGAAATCTTTGCGATTAACCCATTTTAGGCCAAGCACAGAAATTTTAGAAAATGTAGCATTATTTTTATTGAAATATGCTTAAATTACATACATTAAGACACAAAAAAAGATTCGTGCATGAAAAATAATATTTTATATAAGAAATAATATTTTATATAATAATATAAAATATTATTTCTTATAATGAATAATATGAATATGAATAATATTTTTATGACTTTTGTTTTATTCTTATTTCATTTACAGAATTTGCAACTTTAATCTATTTTAAAAACATATAATTCATTTCAATTGGAATAATAATATATTTTTAAAAAGTCGAATTTGTCAAAGGCGTTTCAAATTAAAACTCTAGCGTATTTTGAAAATTTTTTAAGAGAAAGTGTTTACTCCAATTGAATTACTAATATTTTATGGATGTCTTCAAAAGCCTTAAAAAATAGAAGAAAAATAAAATTCTTGACAAAAATGTGTCAGAGTGTTAAAAAAAAATATTTATCGAAATGTTTCGTATACGAACCTTTGGCCGAAAATGGGTTAAACAAAACAAACGACTCTTTTCAAATATTCTGGTGGGAAACAATTTTCTGGCAAAAAGGTTGTGCATCACTGAGTTAAGGGATTAAATATCAGTTACTCATAGGCGCCAATTTGACATAGATTATCCGTAATACGTGCGTTAATTTGACCCTGGTTTAATGAATTTCGAACCAGAAAATTTTCAAAGAAATAAAATTAAGTGTGCTCCACTAACAATCTTGAAATTAAATATAAATAAAGATTCATGAATTATATTTTCTGGTTTGAAATGACGTGAACCTGGATCAAACTAACCCAGGAATTACGGAAGATTAGTTGAAAGGTGGCAGCTATGGTTACTTATAAAGGTTGCTTTGTTGCTCTATTTTGATATGTATATAAATGTTTTTTAAATCCATTCAATTCAAAACCATTTTCTATTTTATCTCTTACGTTTGATTTTAAAGCTTAATCAATGATCTTAAGTAAATTCATTTGGAGATCATTGGTTAGTTTAATAATTTATAAAAAATGGTTTCTTTTCCATAAATCTGTGTACCCATCCTTTTATCCTGAAAATATTAAATTACATCTTAAACCCAAATAGCAGTTTAAATAACAGTTTATGTATAGCTTTTACAATATTTTACGATTATATTATCGGAAACAGAAAATATATTTTGCATTTCTCGGACCATTTCTAACAGAGAATATGAATAAATGCGCTATTAACATTTCATACATAAATATTCGATTCGGCATTCAGTCCATTTTATATATTAAAATTTAAACAAACTTTACATATTTTTGACGTTTTAGGATTATTTAGGATAACATTTTAAAAATTTTAATTTCTTTAAACTATTAGGATTGTATATATACATAAAATCTTATTTTAAACATGAGACTGCATATTTGACTAGTTAAATCTCAAAGAAAAAAGAGATAATAGTTTATTGCGAAAATAAGTTAATTTATTTTTATACAAACAAATCAAGACATACCCGATCTTTTCTTTACATGAAGAATATCTATTAAATATTTTTATAAGCAACAGTTTTTTTATTCCAAGTAAAATGTTTAGTCATTTGCTATTTAACATACTTCATGTGAAACTTTGTACTTAAAAAAATTGTGTTAACATGGAAACTAACGGATAATTCATTTAAAATATATTTTGTGTTATAAGTGTTAAAATTCTAATGTAGAAAATATTTACTTTTAATTTATTTTCAAATTATTTGTTTGATTTTTACATTATGTGTTGATTTTAATAAGGTTCGTTCCAGGGCTTTTTATTTATTTATTTATTTTATCGATTTTGAAAACAGAGATTACTAAAAATAAATATCCACCCTGTGTAATTACGAAATTAGAATAGCAAATAAATAAAAATTTTGTTTAGAGATATAATCGTATTTTAAAGTAAGTTCTAATACGGAGTCTGTATAAAGAATGGAGTTATGAATAAAGAGGTTTAGACACATATTTATTCCATACCAGTTGCGAGTGAAGTAACTGAGAGAGTTCTCAAGATGTCAGTTGATTTCTTTAATCCGCCGGTGAAAACTTCCAACAGTAAAATTAATACAAGATTCCTTTTTATTTTAGTGCCTTATTGATGGTAAATTTCTCTCACAAATAAGGGAAAATTATTTCTTTTTATATTATGTCAGTTTGCCCAGGTATTCTAATACTGTCTATGGCACTGACAGGAGATTGTATTGGTAGTCACAATGTGGCAATATGTCTCAATGCGGTTACCGCCGAAATAAACTGTTATCATTAAAAGTGAATATCAGTTTTTGCCATTATTATTTTTTTTAATTTTTCATTAATAAGGTGTTTAAACTCTTCCCTGATTTACCCGTACGTCATACGAGCAACGCATTTTGGCCAATCATGATTTGCCGTACCACAAACGGGCATCCATAATCAAATCATGATTTATTATTATCACCAGTAAATTTTCATTGCATATTTTGCATTTTTTAACCCCTTAAGTAATCAAAAATTTTGAAAAAACTTTCGAAAAATGTCCATTTTTTTCTCGTTTCTATAGATTTTTCTAATCTTTTATCACCGGATTTTCAAAGCAAAAATTTTTGCCTAATTGAATCAGAAAAAATGCTCGGATCAAAAATCACAAAATTTGCAATGAAAATTTATTGGTGAAAATAATAAATCATGAAAATTTATGGATGCTCTTAGGTGGTACGGACCACAGAGTACGGACAGAGCCTCAACTCGGCTTGAAAAGAGTGCCCTCAGTGGATCACTTAAAAACTAAACCATCGCGTTGGCGATTTTTATCCTCGTGATTTCTGTTTAACTGTAACCATATTCTGGCTTGGCACTTCTTGCTGAATGCTGATTTGATTATCTTTGCACACGTGCTTATGCTATTTGATCTTAGATTTCCGCGCTTATATTGATTCGTAATTATTACTGTTATTGTTCTTGAATTTTCAAGTTTAAATTATTAGGTCGTTATGTTAAGAAGAGACACATGTATTGTTTGCAAGACGAATACGTCAAAGTTATTTCATATTAAACTAATTCTTTCATACATTTCAAAACAAGAAGCAGCAAGCCGTCGCTGTATTTTTTTTCCTTATCATTTGTTGCCAAGGAAGCGATGTTTCGTTGAATTAGCAACCTCTCTTATGTTATGATCGTAGTTTCAGAGTGGTCCGCTCGTGTCGCTACTGTCTATGCGTAATCCCATGTTAAACAAGTTGCCATTACAGTGTATGAAAGTTGATTCTCTGTTACAATTCCGTACTCTGTGGTACGGACAAATCATGAGTCGCAAAAACACGTTGCTCGTATCACGTACGGGCAAATCAGGGAAACGGTTAATCTGATCATTTTTGTGCTTCAATTAAGCAAAAATATCTGCTTTGAAAAACCGCTCATAAAAGATTAAAAAGGTTGTAAAATATATAAAAAATATAGGCATTATTTGTAAGTTTTTTTTCAAAATATTGATCAGTTAAGTGGTTAAATAATGAGATATTTTCTACATATATTTATTGGTGGAAGTTTGGCGCGGTATTTTATAAATGTTTACGAAAGCGGTTACAGTTGAAATTTCATTATTTTAATGTATGTCAGTTTCTTTTTCTGAATAGTCTCATGGTTTAAAAATACCATTTATAAAGTTTATCAATATTTTAGTAATCGTTACTTCTAAAGTGTTTATTTTATTTTATTTTTACTGTTTAATTTTTGGAACGTATACTGAGCTCGAAGATCTTCGACATTTTTTCAAAACTTTTATTTTCTCTATTTTAAAGTATCAGATGTTACTAAATGTTCCTCCAACATTTGCAATGAAAATCTATGACAAAGGTTATCGATTAAAATAGTCGCGGCAAAGTGAAAAAAAAAAAGAAAAAGAAAAAGAAGGAGAAGCTCTGCAATGCATAAATATCTTAATATCTAGTTTAAATGTTTTTATAAGGAATAAATTAACCCCTTGGGGACGAGCGACACGTATACGTGCCACAAAAAGGCTTAAGAATCCTCCTTTATTCTCACCAGTAAAATTATACTGTGAAATCTGCTTTATTTAATCAGATCATTTTCCCGATTCAATAAGGCATAAATTTCTGTTTTTTTAAACCGGTGACAAAATATTAAAAATTTCGTATAAGGCCCCAGTCCCGAAGGGGTTAAATATATTTTAACAATAAATGGCAGCAATTAGCAATTTATATGTCATTTTATGACTATAATTTAACCTTTAACATTTTATGTTTGTTATATTTTACATTTAAGCCCTTAACTGATTTGCCCGTACGCCGTTCGAGCAAGACGAACTTGCTTGTTGCATCATTTAGAGCTTTTTTGACACCACTATTTTTTTTAATAAATATTTTCATACTATTTAAAAGCGGAAAAGTTTAGACTAAATGTTACGAATATTTTATTTAAACAATGATGGTGTTTGTCCGTTATTTTCAATTTATTGAACGGAAAAGAAATAAGCCGTTAAAGGGGTTAAAATATAACAAGAAAGAAAAAAAATATGCGACAAGCATAGATTATGAAAGACTTTCCAACACGTTCAGAAAAACGTGACAAAACAGCACCGTTTAATAAGTTAAAATATTATGTCTAATAAATCGGTTTGAAAACGCGCAGAATACATTTGAAAACCCAATTTCATCTATTATTATCTTATATCGGAAAACTATCTGAATTCTGAGAGCATCCATGTTTATGATATATTGGTTTGTATCTTTTAATTACATGCATGCCAAAATGTAGTTCAGTTAAGATATCTATATTATAAAGGCCAAACGTATCTGTGCGTAACGCATACGTCATTTTACGAATGGCAACACTTTCCCTGTAAATTCGGTTTTGCAATTTTACACTTCTATGCATCGCACATTTTAAATGTTTACACCGTCGAATAGAGAAATAAAAGTACTTTTAAATGCGATTTGTTTGAAAACTGTATCTTAATTTCTTTTTGAGATATTATTCTTTTATAGTTTTTAGTACCAATTTTATAATTGTGGCAACAGAATAACTCCATTTTCTTTTAAAATTAGAAAAAAAAAAAAAAAAAAAAAAAAAAAAAAACAGAAATTAAAATGCACAACCCTTTTTCATGCAATTTCCGTTTCGCTACTGAAAATTTTACACTTCTAAACATCGTACATTTTTAATCTTTACATCGTCGTATAGAGAAAAAAAATGTACTTTTAAATGCAATTTGTTTCAAAGATGTATCTCAATTAAATTTTGTGACGTTATTATTATTATTTTTTTTTTTAGAATTTTTATTACCAATTTTGTAATTGTGGCTACAGAAACACCCCATTTTCTCTTAAAAATGAAGAAAAAAAAAATAAATGAAATGCGTATACTATTTCAAAAATATCGTCTGTTATAAAATCCGGAGAATTTCGGTTCTATTTCGTTTAATAATTTAGATAGTTGAGTTTTATAGTATTATGTTAACTTTTGTTTAAATTAATATTTGTCTGAGAGTTAGATTGACCAATGTAAGATGCATTTTTTAATGTAACTAATTTTGTAGATTTATTATAAATCAATAAAACAGTTCTTTCTTAAGGTCTTTCTTTCGTTGAATTTCGACGGGTTCCACTTCGTACATATAATAGAGTTATGAATAAAGGGAGGAGATAATAGTGCATTGTCCATCATTTGCGAGTAAAGTAACTGATGTGGTTGTCATAAGATGGCTGTTGTTTTTTTAATTAATCAGATCCAAAAGTTTATGATGACCGCATATGAAAACTTCCACCAGAAAGCACAAATAGAAAATTTTGTCTTATTTTAGAGTTTCACTGACAAAAATTTTCTTTCACAAATATGATAAAAAAAAAAAAATTCTGTTTATTTTTACTGGTATCAGTCTGCTCAGGTATTATATTCGTTTTACTAATACTGACAGGAGGTTTTCTTGATTGAAACAACGTGGCGGAACTATAACAGCCAAATTAACATCCTACCAGCAAAAAAGAATATCGGTTTTTGAAATTATTTTTGATAGAATATTTCATTAATGAAGCATTTAAGAAAGACAGAAATTTCTCCGAAAATTTACTGGTGGAAGTTTTCTATCGTGGTAAAGAACCCTCTGCGAAAGCGGTTACAGTTGAAGGTTCATTATTTTAAAGGGGCTGGCTCAGAGGTTGAAAAATTTTCAAAAAATCGATTTTTTTATGATCAATGATTTTTTTATGATTTTTTATGATCTTCGATTATTCTATTAATTCTTAACCCAATGCAAAAAACCGCACAAAAACATTTGCATTTTTAACGGAGTTATAAGCATTTATGTATCAACACTTTCATAGCCTCACCCACATAATTTCAACTTTAAGTCGCGTTTTCTCAAAACTTCATTTTTGACGACTAAAACCAAGATTTAAGAAAAAACTATTTGGTGGAATGGCTTAATTTTTTTTGCATGCATATAACATCATTATCTATAGAATGAATTAATATAGTTTAGATAGTTTAATATTTTGAGTATTTTTAATGAAAAAAAAGCTGTATTTTTTAGGGGTTTTTTTTTTATTTTTAAGTTTGAGAGTTTTATTAATAATGTTTTTTCGAGTGATTGCTATATCCTTAATTCCTTCTATAAAGTTTCCTGATTATTTTAAAGCAAAAATTAGGTTCTTAAGTCAATTCAACGTTAAGATATCTTGGTGTTGGTGATTTAACACATAACTTTTTTTTTCGAAAATTGTGTTACATAAATTTTGCTATATTTCTTATTATATTACATTGAAGTACTTCATTTTATAATTTTATAAGACTACAAACATACCTTTAAAATATCAGAAAGTTTAAATTAATTACACAGAATACTTCTGTTTTTATATGGACTCGAAGCGAGAGCTCTGTTTACATGTTTTTCCGTATTGATCAACCCCTGAGCCCCCTTAAGGATATGTCAGTTCCTCTTTTTTATCCCCTTGTGGTGCGCCGTTTGCATTCCGCAAACGGTTAATTTTAATGCCTAAATTATCAACTGGCACTAGTGTTTTTTTTAGTACAATTTTGATCTCATAATATACTTGGGGGGGGGGGGGGAACCAGGTTTTGATTATTTTCAACTAAATTTGGTCGTAAATTGCGGTGGGAATTAATTATTTGGACATTTTTGGAGTACAAATGTCTTGCCCCTGAAAGGGTAAATAGTTCCATGATACTTATACACTATACAGTAATCCCCTGACATTTGCGAGAGTTAGGTTCTGAGAATGACATGACAAAATCATTATTGCAGAACCAAAACTGCTATTTTTTTATTCTGTTCGCACAACTATTAAAAAAAAAAATGCATTTTGTATCATATTTTACTTAACCCTTTCATTCCCAAAGAGTCCAAATGGCATCATGACATTTCTTATTTTTTTCTGTATATTTAATTCGGAAATTTCAAATTCACACCAGGAAATTAAAATAGCAATATTCGTTTTATTTACTAATAACAGACATTCCATATTTAAAGAAAGCGAAATTTATCATTGTGATTTTCTGGTGTAAATTCAGATTCTGCGAGTTACTGAATTTCCAGAACGTATTATATCATGGTAATGAAAGGGTTAAAAAGTTTTGGTCAACTAGTATATAAAATATTTTTCTTTTTTAAAAAATGGTTCGAATGTTGAAATAGTCTCCATTTTTTATTTCGAAAGTAATCTAAATTCGCGAATTTTAAAACTGCGAATGTTTAGGGACTGCTGTAACTCAGTTAAGAATTCCACTTCAGCAATTTCGCACTATAATAAGGAGAATGGTATGTGAATTATTTCGTGCAGCCCTGTATATGAGGTATGGAATTTATCTACTACAACTAGTATTCAAAAATTAGTTAAGTTTAAGGAGGCGTACCTCATTTTAAAAAGCATTTCCAGAAGTTATTGCTCATAAACAGTATAAACTATTTTTTCGTGTGACTGATACATTTTCGTGTAACTGATTTTATTATATTTTTAATAAATTTCATGTTCACGTCAAAGAAAATAAATAAAATTTTTCATTAGAAATTAAATTTAACATTTTCCGATATTTGTACTTATATACAAAGAAATGCCACATTTTTTAAATGCATTACTCAATGTCTTATAAGTGTTTCTTTGCAAAAAAATAATTTTGTAATTTTAAATAAAATGTCCTTGTAAGTTGCATTTTTTTCTGAATTTATCTAAAAAAATGGCCTTAATTGAAAAATGCTAAAGAGGTTGCAAATAGAGTTTGACACAACGTATTTTCAATTAACTTAAAAATATAATACATCAAATTATTCCTCATTTTTTAGTGCTTTAGATATTTAAAATTTAATCTAAAGTTATTTTAAATTTTTGAATGCTAAATGATAATTTTTATTAGAAAATTCTTGTCGCAAATATAATTTGAAAAAAATTCTAAAAATAAATGGCATATTTTTATTAACTTTTAATTATTTTGATACTAGAAATATTTTTCTTGCATAAGTTTCCTGCTGGTAAAATTCTAAAGCATGTTTAAACACTTAAAATTAAATGGAAAAATGCTTAATTTGTATGAGATAAAATTTTCTCAGCAATTTATTAATTCCGCTTCACGGAGAATATTTTTAAAAAGACTTAAAAAAAATATATTCTGATATTAAAAATTAAAAAAGTACTTTTCAAACAAACAGGAATGACTGATTCCTCGCTTTTAAATTTAAAGAGTTTTAAGGTCATGCCTGATAAGTTTTACATTTGTGAATGAAAACTTATTTACTTTTTTTCTGCGAAACATTCTAAAGTATGTGCACTGTCATCAAACGCAGTTCAAGGGAAATTAATTATATTTTTAAAAATCTCTTTTGAATAGCTGTTTTCTCATTTTAGCATTAAAATTTTATAACTTTTTCATTATTAAATTGCTGAAATAAGTGTTTTTTTAATTAAAAAAAATCTGTTAAGAGCCTAGTCACCCACAAAGAACTGGATGTTAACACTAGAACCGCCATTAGGGGTCAAAATGACCCCTTCCAGATTGATAATAGTCGATTCGAACCAAAATTTTTTTCATAAGATATGTTAAATGCATGTAGCAAGGAAACAGAGTAATTAAATAAGTGAAATAATTTGAAATTAAAATTCTGGTGAGAAAGAATTTTTATAAAACTAGAGTAAAATACCCGGCGGTTCTAGTGTTAAAATGATAATCTATGGGGGCCTTATATCTCGCTCAAACTTTTATATTTTTACATTATTTCTTTTCAGAGTATAGCTGAGGAGGATATACAAGCGGGTTAGTTCTTACTTTTTTGATTTTGTTTTCAATTTTTTAAAAAAATTACTTTAGTTTTCGGAACCGGTTCGAACCGGATCTGAAATCGAGACTTTCATAATATAAAAATATGTAACCAAAATCAAAAAAGTAAAAATTAGTCCAGTTGTAGATCATCCTCAGTTAATCTATGCAAAAAACTCCATGTAAAAATATCAAAATTTGAGCGAGATATTTGAAAATAACGCTCCTGTAGAGTTAACATTACCATGGCTGCCAACTTCTACGCCTTTTTACAGCCAAACAAACCTATTCGAACCAGAAACGAAATTTGACAAATTAAAAGATTACGCAGTACTACAAATCATAAAATAAATTCAGGACGTATAATATTTAATAAATTTTCTGGTTAGAAACACGTTTATTTCATTTAAACAGGCGTAGAAGTTGGCGGCTCTGCATTACCCATAAGACATGGTGACGTCACTGCAACGTCGTTGTGAAGTCACATTGTGTCTTTGTGACCATCGATTGTCGATGTGACGTCACGTGACGTCGATGTGTTTAGTCACAGTGACTAAAATGTGAAGTCGTTATGGCTGTTTTAGAGCTTTTTTGTGACGTCACATTGTGACCACCTTGTGACGTCACAATGTGACCAATTTGTGAAAAGTGTGTCATTTGTGACTACTTTGACATTAACATTGTGACAAAACTATGACAAAAGCGACGAAATTTAAATTGCCTAAAACATGTTTTTTAAAGTAAATAACATGTTTTGAAGAATATTCGTAATTTTCTAAAATTTTTTAAGAAAGTCACATCTTATTCACAATGTGACGTCACTGAGTGGTGGCATTTTCGTCGCAGATGTGATATGACCAAAGTGACTCACAGTGACGTCATTGTGACGTCACTGTGACCATGCATGCTATGAGGGAATTATCCAGATCTTTTTGAGTGACTCGAGTGCCGTCTTAAAACTTGCTCGTTCTACAAGCATAAACTTCCACAGGCCCGTCCACAGGCCCTGTCTGCCTATTAACCTTTTGACGGCGACGTGTAGTATTAGTACACCTTAAGTCTTAGCAACAATTTATCTAAATTAGTACTATTTTTTGAAAAAAAAATCTTTGCCATACACTTTTACAAAGATATTTTCAAGAGATATCTATCGCAAAGAATCATTTTCCTAAATTACGCTATATATGAATATGCAAATATTCACCCGTAAGAAAAATATTAAAAGGGGAATGGAAGTTTTTTTTTCACACAAGAAAAAAGATTGCGATTAGATTGCTAAAGATTGCTAAATTTCATTTCAAGCCGTTTTTAAATATTTAAATGTAGAAATTATTCCCGTACAGCGGGCACATTGTAGTTACGTTCGGGCACATTGTAGTTACAGAACTGTCACAGGCGGCTTTTTTTTATATTCTGTTCGTACCAATATTTTTCTAATAAAAACTTTGAAGTACAGTCGATTCTCGTTAATTCGAAATCGGATAATTCGAATCTTCGCTTAATTCGAACTGAACTTGAAATCCCGAAATTTTTAATGGCAGAATAACGTGAAAATTTTTCATTAATTCGAACTCATTTTCTCTTGACTTCGTTTAATTTCGAACTAACGAGAATTCCGATTTTTCATTTTTCTTTTCTTTCTCACGGATTTCAGATCATTTGAATAACTTTCTCTTTGACTTTTGTGAAAATTATTCCGAACAAGTATACATGTAATCCAATGCATTTGATATCCACTTTCTTAGTGGTTTCTTAGCGTCTGTCCATTAGTGACGCTTTAAATTTTCTTCCATCATGCTTGTTTGTAATCTTTTAATTAATTTATGTATTTATACATTTTAATTTAATATTAAGTCATATTCTAACGATAACAGACGTAATAAGTTTAAAAAACACTATAACAATTATTCCTTTGTAATAATAGTACCATATTAAGCATGTTTTCCATAATTCGAACTTCGGATAATTCAAACATTTCTTGTGATCCCGACGAGTTCGAATTAACGAAAGTCAACTGCATGTTTTTTTTTTTTTTCTTTTTTTTTTTTTGCAAATGTTGTCTAAGTGTCTGTCGAAAATTTCTGTTTAGAAAAACTGGTGCCAATATGAACTAAAAAGTGGCCTGTGGCAGCCCTGTACTTATTGTACAACTTAACCCCTTGGGGACGAGCGACACGTATGTGTGCCGCAAAAAGGCTTAAGAATCCTTGTTTATCCCCGCCAGTAAATTTTGCCTTATTTTATTGGAGCATTTTCTCGATTTAATAAGATAGAAATTTCTGCTTTAAAAAACCGGTGGCAAAACATTAAACACTTCGTAAAAGGCTCCCGTCGCGAAGGGGTTAAAGTGCCATTTTCTCGAAATAATTTGAACTCCGTAAATGCTAAACTTTATTTTTTTTCTTTTTTAACAAAAAATTGTATTTTGAACTAAAAATTTATTTAACCCTTTCCGACACGGGCAAAATATATACTAAAATGAGAAATTATCGACTGACACCGGAATTCAGAAACGAATTTTTAAAATATTGTAAATTCCTTAATTTAAGCTTTTATTGTAAAAGCAAAATCTTACTAAAATATTACTGGTGCCGATTGCAAGTTTGGAATTAAAATTAGGTATCCCAGACCGGGCACAGGGTGCCGGAAAGGGTTAATGAATAGAAATAAGTAGATTTAAGATTAGTAAGACCATTTAGTTCAACACATATTCAATTTAACAAATTTTCTGGTTCGAGGTACAGTCGACTCTCGTTAATTCGAACTCGTCGGGGCCACAAGAAATGTTCGAATTATCCGAAGTTCGAATTATGGAAAATATGAAATGAAAACATGCTTCATATGGTACTATTACAAAGGAATTAATGCTATAGAGATTTTTAAATTTATTTCGTCTATTATCATAGAATATGACTTAATATTAAATTAGAATGTATAAATACATAAACTAATTAAAAGATTAGAAACAAGCACAATGGAAGAAAATTTAAAGCGTCATTGATGGACAGACGGGGCTCTAAAGAAAGAGGATATCAAATGCATTGGATTCTTTGTATACGCGTTCGGAATTATTTTCAGAAAAATCAAAGAAAGAAAGTTATTCAAATGATCTGAAATCCGTGAGAGAGAAAAAAAAATGAAAAATCGGAATTCTCGTTAGTTCGAATTAAACGAAGTCAAGAGAAAGTGAGTTCGAATTAATGAAAAATTTTAACGTTATTCTGCCACTGAAAATTTCGGGACTTCATGTTTAGTTCGAATTAAGCGAAGATTCGAATTATCCGATTTCGAATTAACGAGAGTCGACTGTATATTTTTTTTTTGTTTTGGAAATAGCCGGAGGATAGTAAATATATACTTGAAATATCTCAAATACAATTGAAGCGTTCTTATTATTTTATTAACCATCTAACAATAAATAAATACAAACAAAAATAGTATATACTTGAAATATCTCAAACACAATTGAAGCGTTCTTAATACTTCATTAACCATCTAACAGCTTCTTTTTTTAACATAAAAAGTGAAAAGTGACAATACACCAATTTTTCCGCGCTAAAATATTACACAATACTTGTTATTTAATAAAATTGGTGCTTCAAAAGTTTTTCAATTAATCTACATTTTTAAATTGTTTTAATTTAAGAATAATTACTTAGATTAAACAAGTTGAAAATTGGAAGTGAAGCGTAGCAAATGAGGTGCGTTCGTACGATAACGAAGTTTAAAAATATCACTCTCATACATCAATCTCATAAAATTGTAAATAATTAATTACAATTAAAGTGCGCATCAAACAATATGCTGCCTATACCATTATGTAATGGAATACTTTTGTGTGGTCTTGTATATCAATAACAAATGTTCTTTGGACCACAGATTATGCAAAATGTATATTATAATAGGTACTTTATAGATGCATATCAATTTTATTATGTTCGAATGAATGTAATACCATTAAAATGAAATATTTTTCCCCATTGACCGTAATCTAACAGAATATTTTTGATTGTCCATGTAACTGATCTATGCATCCGATTTTCATTAAATTCGAAATTACTCAACAAAATTGTGTAACAATTAAGTATTTTAAATTTCAATCGATTAAAATGCATTTGAAACATTTTCCCCCATTGACCATTATGTAACGGGATACTTTTGATTGTCCCTGTAATTGATCTATGCATCCGATTTTCATAAAATTTGAAATGACTCAACAAAGTTATAAAGTAATTATATATTTTAAATTTTAAAAGATTCGGTTTAGTATGTCTTGCGTTGTTATATGCGGACGGACGGACGGACTGAACGACAACTATAGGTGCTACGTATTTACATAAATACGAACCCACCTAAAATATTACTGAAGTTTAGACGTGATTTTAAATATAATTTTAGTATAAAATTTCCAATAGCTACATATTTGTAATAAAATTAGTGATCTTATATTTATTTTGAAAGAAAATCCTATTAATAATTTGAATTAGTTTTCCCTGAAAATGTAAAGATTTTAAAATTATATACTATTTTTGTTTGTACTTATTTTATGAGTTCAGTAATCCTTTATTTATACGCGACGTACAGAAATATTTTTGAAGCACTATTTCGAAAGAAATATTTTTGCAGTTTTTATCAAGAAATATACTGGGTGTTACTGCCAGATCGAAAAAATTGCAATACAGGTAAAAGATACAGAGACTTCTCGGAATTTCATAGCAATGCGGGATCGAAATTCACGTAGTATTGAGTTATGATGCAAAAAAGTGTTGCCATTGGGGTACCTTTTTTAAAATCCAGATTTCTTGGTGCCACTTTTTGATACAGGTAAAATTCTCTTTAATAATTTATATATTAACTAGTTGGATGTGCCAATCCCAAAACTTTCTTCTATCTCATACATACATTTTAATATTTAAAAAAAATAGTTACTCATTTTAATGCTTTAATAATTTTAATTCAATACCTTACCAAAATTGATTTTCATCTTAAATTTCTGCTTCAATCAATTAATCGGAGTAAAAATGAATTACCGTCTCTGCACGAGCCGATGGACAATAGAATGATAAGCAGTTTTTTTTTCAAATTCAGGGAGGACCTACTTGCCTTACCAAAAAATAATCATATACAAAATGTTTAGTTCAGTTCTAGAACTAACTTCATACACTTTTATGTGGTGCAATATTGAAAATGGCATAAAATTCGGTATTGCAGCGCCCCTTTCCGGCGGATTTTTTTCAGATTCAGAGCGATCCAACTAACCATAGCCATACACTTACACAAAAAATTTCGTTCAATTCGATGCATAACTTCATGTACTTTTGGTTGGTACAATATTGAAAATGGCACAAAAAACGCGATTGCAGCGACCCCTTCCAACGGATTTTTTTCAAATTCAGGGAGAACCAACTAGCCATAGTCATACAGATACAAAAAAAGTTTGGTTCAATTCGATACATAACTTCATATACTTTTGGTCGGTAAAATATTGAAAATGACACATAAATCACGATTGCAGCGCCCCCTTCCGGCGGATTTTTTTCAAATTCAGGGCGGACCACTAGCCATAGTCATACACATACACAAAAAATATGGTTCAATTCGATACATAAGTTCATATACTTTTGGTCGGTACAATATTGAAAATGGCACAAAAATCGCGAATGCAGCGCCCCTTTCCGGCGGAATATTTCAAAACTGAAGGAGGACCTGCTTGCCACAGCCAAAAACATTCACAAAAAATTTGGTTCAATTCTATGCATAGCTTCATACACTTTTTGGGGGTAGGATGGCGACATACAGACACACAGACACACAAACACAGACACACAGACACACGGACAAACAGACATTTTGTAAAAACATGTTTTTTGGAATCTCTGACCCCTAAAATGTGTAAATCCGTCGAAAACTGGAAGTCGAAAAAAATTTCGATTACAATACTTTTTTTCTATTGAAGATAGAGGAAAGTAAAAATGTATGTAAATTGAACAACGTTAAAAGCATAAATTTTATTAAATGTCAAGTATTAACCCTTGCCACACCGTTGTCTCCGCTGCGGAGACATCATCTTTCCTTCCAAAATTTGTTTTTGGCATCAGTAATAAAAGAAAATAAAATTTTCCTTATCTAATCAGAGAATTTTTGAAATTGTATATTTCAAGGAAAGTTTTTTTTTTAAAGTGGTACTAATCAAATAAAATTTGTGTTAGAGGCACCGGAGTCCGAAGGGTTAAATGATATTTTAATGCGAAATATGGTAAATTGTCTTTTATCATTTTTTTGTGTTAAAAGGAATGAGAATTTTATATTTTCACATAACTGGTGCCAATAAAAAAATCTGATTATTTTCAGAAACTCACAACAAAGAAACAGAGATAAAGAACAAAAACATCAGCACATTCATGTAACAAAAAACATTTTGTTGAAAGGTTGTACTATAGAAATTTATCGAAATTGCAGGTTCAGCCAGGTGGGGAGGCCTACCCAAAAGGCTTTAGCCATTACTAGCCCCACCCATATCGAAATTGCAAGCAGAAATCGTCATATCGGCATGATGGCGGAGTCGCATTAGAATTTCTCACATTCTGGAAGATTCTTGAAGTGTCGCATATCGTTCCGTCAGCTACAGATATCTGAGCTTCGAGTTACTAAACTGAAGTAGCAGCGGATCGCTGTCAAACCTGTATGACAACTTTCGGTTGTAATTTCGACCACTTTCGGTAGTACAACCTTTCAATAAAATGTTTTCTGTCGTATTAACACATTCGCTGCCAGACACGCGCCAAGGCCTGATGTCTCAATAGCCAGTCACGCGCTGGCGCGGGAAAATCTTTCACAGATTCTTTGTTATAAAAAGTAAATCGGCTTCTGGGAAAAACCCACTTCTACACTGCGGCATTAACTAGCATCACATCTTCACGTAAGCGGCAGCGAACGTGTTAATGTGTTCCTTTTTCTGTTCTTTTTCTCTGCTTCTTTGTACCAGTGTTGCCACTAGACAACTTTTTTTAAAAAAAATATTATTAAGATTTCTTGATTGATACCAGTTTTTTTAAATTGTAAAATGTATGATATTTTCTCTTTAATTAATATGTTATTTAATAAGGAGAATGTTATTATTTTCAAAAAGCGGTGACAGTCAAGAAATCTGAATTTTAAAAAGTAGCCCACTGGCAACGTTGTTTTGTACCATACCTCGCAACTACGACATTTTCGACCCTGCATTGCTAGATGATTCCAAATCGTCTTTAAACCATTCGCGACGGGAACCTTTAATGAAATTTTTAATGTTTTGTCACCGGATTTTGAAAACAGAAATTTGTATCTTATTAACCCTTTGAGGGGCAAGCAATTGCGTTCGTGTAATTCTGAACTCCCACCGGAAATTTGTAAAAAAGTTATATGAAAAAGAGGAAAAGCATTTTCACGACTGTTTTCCACCAAAGTTAGAAAACGGAAATTTAATAAAATTGTTCTGGTGTAAAACTTCATCGATCATAGGTGGTATATAATATATACCACCGCCCCTCAAGGGGTTAAATCGAGAAAATACTCTGATTGAAAAAGGGAAATTTTACAGTAAGATTTTACTGGTGGGAATAAATAAGGATTCTTAAGCTTTTTTGCGACACGTATAGGTGTCGCTCGTCCCCAAGGTGTTAAGCTTCCTATACTTCCTGCAAACTAGTCGGTCTGGTAGTGTCATGTATAAGGAAAAATTTGCTTTCCAGAAAAAGTAGCACTGAAAATTTATTTCATACTATAATTTAAAGATAATGAAAAAATAATGAAAACAGCTATACAAAGGAGATTTTAAAAAGTGCAATTAATTTGCCTTGAATTTTGTTTGGCGACAGTGTACAAATTTTAGAATGTGTCTTAGAGAAAAATAAATATGTTTTAATTCACAAATGTAAAATTTATCAAACATGACTTTAAAACGCCTTAAATTTAAAAACGAAGAATTAGACATTTCTATTTGTTTAAAAAGTATTTTTATATTTTTCATCTCAGAATATTTTTTTTATATCTTTAAAAAATATTCTTCATGAAGCAGAATTAATAAATTGCTGAGAACATTTTATCTCATACAAATTAAACATTTTTTTTTTTCAATTACTTTCAAGTGTTTAAAGATGTTTTAAAATTTTGTCACATTGTATAAAAGAGAGTGCTTACTGTACTCATTCTACATTATGAAAAATTTCGAGTTACTGGTTTAAGAAAAGTTATTAGAACTTCGAAAAAATTAAAAAAATTGGGCCAATGTTAAAAAGATAACAAAAAATCAATTCTTTTAATACTTGATGGTCATGTTAATCGCATGACAAAATAATAAGACAAGAAATTGATAATAATATAATCTTTTAGGTGCGTTCGTAATTATGTAAATACGTAGCATCTATTGTTGTCGTTTAGGCCGTCCGTCGCGTCATTTCAAATTTTATGAAAATCGGATGCATAGATCAATTACAGGGACAATCAAAAGGATTTCGTTACATTACGGTCAACGGGGAAAAAAGTTTCAAATGCATTTTAATCTTTTGAAATTTTAAATACATAATTATTACATAATTTTGTCGAGCTATTTCAAATTTTATCAAAATCGGATGGATAGTTCAATTACACGGACAATCAAAAGTATTCCGTTACATTACGGTTAATGGGGGAAAATGTTTCAAATGCACTTTATTGGTGTTACATTTATTCGAACGTAATAAAATTGATATGCATCAATAAAGTAGATATTATAAAATACATTTTGCATAATCTGTGGTGCAAAGAATATTTGTTATTGATTTACAAGGCCACACAAAAATATTCCATTGCATAATGGTATAGGGAGAACATTGTTTGGTGCGCATTTTAATTGTAATTAACTATTTACAATTTTATGAGATTGATATATGAGAGTGATATTTTTAAAACTTCGTTATCGTACGAACGCACCTAATTTGCTACGTATCACGTGCAATTTCCAACTTGTTATATTTTTTACCCATGACAAACCCAAATCTTACAGTACAGCTTTATATGTCAGGGTTTTTCTCGATTGACGCATTCCCAAAGAAAAATTCTGAAGACATAGTCCCCAGTTTTTAAGTTTGTTCGTAATTATGTAATTACGTAGCCGTTCAGTCCGTCTGTCCGTATGTCCGTATACAAGAACGCAAAAACTACTCAACCGAATCATTTGAAATTTAAAATATATGATTAATACATAATTTTGTCCAGTCATTTCAAATTTTTTGAAAATCAGATGCATAGATTAATTACAGGGACAATCAAAACTATTCCGTTAGATTACAGTGAATGGGGGGGGGGGGGGGAAATTCAAATGCAATTTAATCGTTTGAAATTTAAAATATATAGTTATTACATAATTTTGACGAGTCATTTCAAATTTTATAAAAATTGAATGAATAGATCAGCTACGAGGACAATCAAAAGTATTCTGTTACATTACGATCAATGAGGGGAAAAGTTTCAAATGCATTTTAATAGTGTTACACTTGTTCGAATATAATAAAATTGATATGCATCTATGAAATATTATAAAATCTATGAAATATTATAAAATATATTTTGCACAATCTGTAGTGCAAAGAACATTTTGGTATTCATTTACAAAGCGCACACAAAAGTATTCCATTAGATAATGGTATAGGGAGAACATATTTTGGCGCGAGTTTTAATTGTAATTAACTATTTAATATTTTATGAGATTGATATACTTTCTTAGGAATACTACAAGTTATTTTCTTTATAAAAGAAAGCAGATAGTATTTACAGGGACAAACAAAAGATTTTGACTACTATACTGCATCTGAAATACTGTGTACTATTACATCAGATCGGAATAATTTTAGGTGCGTTCGTAATTATATAAATTACTAGCACCTATTTTTGTTCAGTCTGTTAGCCCGCCCATTCGTCCGTCCTCCTGTCTGCTCGCATATAACAAAGAAAAAACTGCCCAACCAAATCGCACGATATTTAAAATATATAATTTTAGCGTAATTTTGTCAAGTCATTTTAAATTTTATGAAATTGGGATGTGTAGAAAAGAGGTACTATTAAATTCTATTAAATTCTCAAGATACATTCGCCATTTTAACATTGTAGTACAAAGATTCGTACGGGTATCGTTATTTTCAGGTGCAATAAAAGCATTTATTTTATGAAAAAATACATCTGGGTCAAACGTGCGAAATGGCACCTTTTTTAAGTAGCGATTTTCTACAAGAAAATACTAGTACTGAATAATTTCTTGGTCTTGGAATACCAGAACCAGTACGACCCTGTAGTATTTCTTCTATTCGTTACTGTGAAAATCACATTTTAGCACTAGAAAGGCTAGAAATTTGAATTAATTTTATAAAAAATATTTCGCATCAGAATTCTAGTTTAATGCAGTTTATTTTTTTATTTTATTTTTTTTTATATGTCTTTTACATTTTTATAAGGAATTTATTTTAATTGGAATATAATCATACAGTAGCGGTTAAAAGATCGTTTACAGACTTTCTAAAGTTAACCCTTTGCGGTGCATGGCAAATTCATCTCTTAAATGTTTAAATTAATGACAGATAGAGGAATTTGAAAACAATTTCATTTGTGAATATAAAAAAGCTATATTTCACACACTGAAGAAACCTTAAGTTCTTTTACCGAAATTCCGGTGCCAAAGTGACATTTGGGAATTTAAGCTAAGTGGTTTCACAGATATATCACCGCGCCGCAAAGGGGTTATCAACAAACTTAATCTATATATTTAAAACACCTGGCTGTTTTTTTTGGTCATCAGCCCTGAGCTTTCTACTGGTCCGATTTTGATAATTATTTTTTAAATGAAAGCTGTTTATGTGTAGATGTGCCCATTCTGACTAATTTTTAATTTATTTCAATTTTTCTATTTTATCTTTAATTTTAAAAGCTTTTTCATGATATTTCTTCAAAACAGTGGCAACAGGTTAAGCTTTTCTCAAAATTTATTTTGTTTCATTATTTTCCACCAATCAGGATCTTGATCTCATCGGTGAATGTATAATCGCATTTCAAACAAAAAAAAAATTAATACTAATAAAGATTTTCGTTAAATTTAATCATAATAAAATGATTCCACATAGTTATTCCCTGCAATACACAGATTATTTACTGAGTAATATTATTAAGTATTATGTAAGTAAAATAACAGAAGATAAACTTTAATAAAATATAATATCTAAAATGAAATTTTTTCGATGGAGAAAATGACGTCATACAGAAACCAGATAAATTTATTCCATGAATATAATATACATTGTTATAGCTGTGTCGGTGATGATGTCATATTCACTGACTTTAATTCCTGCATCTAAATAAAGTGAACTTCTATTAATTTAAAGGTCCGTGGTGTGCACAAATGAAAATATTTCTATAAACTGCGCCATTTCTGTTTAATTATAATGAATATTTTATGAAACTAAAGAATTCTTAAATAACTGCATAAATCACGCTTTTATTTAAGAAAAATCGAGTATTTCTGAAGGTGTAAATGTTGTCATATTAGAAAAAAAAAGAATAAAACCTGTGATATGCCGGTATTACTATATTTCTATCTTACATAATATCAAAAAATAATTAAAATCATTTCATTGTATTAAGTTATTGTTTAAAAAAAATTGCATTTCAGCAACAAATACAAAAATTTTATTCTTTTTAATAACAGACATATCGGTTTTTTTTCGTTGCCATAACAACAAAATTAGTTTTTACAAGTTCATGGAGGATACAAACCAATAAATAAATTAAATTTATTGCAAGTGCTGTAAATGTGTAGTGGGTTGGTTAGGCAGTTTAGTAAGTCCCTGTTTCTATTATAATTAAAATGTTTCATTGATATTATAATTACTGTACAGTTATCAAGCGATATTTAAACGGAGAAAAAATAAAATATGCAGATATTTTTGAATTCGTCTTCCGGGGTATAATATTAACTTCCTAAATAATTTGGCATTTAAATAATATTTAAGGTTTAGAAACCGCATTAAAAATAGATTTGTAGCTAAAGTTAAGTCCAACATAATAATTTATGAGTTGGTTTCCTTATTTTTTGTTATTTTCTGAAGTTTGTGTATCTTTATCATGAAAAGCTATGTTATCCCTATTTTAAGAGGTGGCAATTGTTTATTTCGCTCAGTATTTTACTGTCTATACAGATTGATATATATCATACATAATATATATTCTTTTCCGTCGAGTTTCGACGGGTGCAACTAGTACTACTTATTACTACACGACAAAACGTCGCATATTTCTTGAATTCCTAACATGGAAAGCATAGAACAACTTTGGAAGTTGTTGCATATTTCTAATTTAAGATTCACTTTATTATTTCTGGTGTAAGTTTTAGTATAAAAAATTCCATTTTTCAATATTTCTGTTACTTGAAGTAACTGATAATAGACGATATAAGTTCTCAGACTCGAAAGATTTTAGAGTAAAATTTTATTAAAACTATTTGCTAACGTACGCAGCTAGGGATATTTTTTGTACAAAACTGTATTCAAACTGTTTGCTAACGTATACAGGATGGGGATGTTATCCCTTTATCATTATGCAGTCAATCGGTTTACACATGTTCATTGATTTCTCAAAATAGCTTGCCATTTTAACATTCTAGTACTGTTTCCATTGATTACAGCGATAATCACATTTAAACACAATTTATTATTATACGACAAAATGTAACATATAGGTTTTAGAAAAAAATGTATTTTATTTATCTCTATATTATTATTAATATTACCAGTAAATTTTCATTGCAGATTTCGCAGTATTTAACCACTTAACTGTCCAGTTCTTTGAAAAAAACTTTCGAATAATGTCTATTTTTTCATGGTTTTAGAGATTTTTCTAATCTTTCAACGCCGGTTTTTCAAAACAAATTTTTGCTTATCTGAATGAGAAAATACTCGGATGAAGTAGTAGGTGTGAGATTTCCGCGTTTCTGGACACCAGTATTTTGTTTGAGAAAATGTTGTTCTCCTATATATCAAAGATATTCCAATTAAATGAAATACAATTTTCTCTAACAAAAGCTGGTGTGCAAAAATGCGAAAGTCTCATCCCTAAAATGTTGCAAAATTTTCACTAAAAATTTATTGGTGAAAATAATAAATAAGCTCCACTTCATAGTATTAATCCCCTTTTTTCACATCACTGCTCAGTAAAGTCAGTTTTGGCCTCGACTGGGCGCTAAACGTCATCAGCGCTATCTAATGTTTGAAATTCCAACTAAAATCAAGAACCACAAAAGAATTTGATATTAAGCAGAATTTTCCTGCAAGATTTTCTTTTTAAATATCTGTCACCGTTTGTAAGTTAATGAATTTTAAAATCATCGGTAATTTTTGGGCACTCAATATATTTAAATTCGAACAAATACTGTATTATTTATGCACAGGAAGTAATGTCAGATGAACTTTTTTAGATTTCAGTTGAAAAGTAATTTTGTATTTTGGAATCTGTTTCATATAATAAGAATAAAATCTTACAACATACATATAGAAATGCAATTTTTTCGAAGATATTACACGTAATTGAATTCATACATGGTATTTCGCAATCTGTTCTATTACTTAAAAATTTTTCTCAATCTGTCTGCAAATTTCGTAATAAAGATAGTATTTAGAATTTTGTTAAATTTCGAAATGCATTTCAAAAATTCTGATAAAGTATTTTGAGTAAAACTATCTGAATAAGGCTCTTATTTTAGACATTTATAAATTACTTAAAAAATTTGAATTCCTGAATTTTTCATTAAAAAGTAAAATTCTGAAATGGACCGATATGCATGTGCCATAGATGCAATTTGTTTAAATGAACATTATCAAATCTACCTGAAAATATATTCCAATCTTTAATTTAATAAGGTATTCGGTAAAGTTGCTTAACTTTTCTACTGAACAAATTCTAAAGCACGTTCGAATACTTGAAAGCAGTTGAAAAAAAATTGTATTAAATTATAAATTATTTATAACAGTTTATTAATTTCGTATTACGTAAGTTCTATTGAAAAAATGTGTGAAGAAAAGAAACATTTTATAAATGAAAATATGTATTTTTTAAATCCAAGATGTCCGTTTCATATTATGCAGATTATGCTGTTTTAGTGTTATCTCTATAAGATTTTTGCCGAAACGTCAGTTTCCGTCTGTCTGTCTGTTCCGTGATAACTGCCGCGAAAAACATCTGATCGACTTGAAATTTATTGGGCATGTTTGTGAGGATCTAAGGATGTAGTTATCTAAGAGAAGTTATCTAAAAATGTTGAAGTACTTTTTCCAGAACTCTCCGAAAGTCAATTCTGTATCTAATGTCACTTGAAATTACTTTAAAACTTTGCTTTTATGTAGTTTCTTGAAATTTTAAATAATATTCTGGCTGCCTGAATGTCGTGTTACGAAGAGAATAAGACTTTCACCGGAATAAAACTGAACTCTTCTAACAAGGTGTCTTAGAAAAATAGAGGATATGCAGGAATTACCAGGTTTAACCCTTTTACGTTCATTGGTTTCCCTACGAAACCATAACATTTTAATTCCGATATGCAACATGGACACCTAAATTTTAATTTTAAAAAATCCATTTTTTTATGTATGTGAAAAATTCCTTTTACTTATTTACAAATATATTTGTTCGCAATTATTGGTGTCACTCATTTATTTCAACTTCTTAACAATGAAAATGCTTTGTCCGTTAACACCTTGGGAACAAGCGCTCTTTTACGTGCGTATATGCTCGAATATCAAGCACGTATACGTGCCGCAAAAAGGCTTAAAAATCCTTGTTTATCCTCACCAGTAAAATTTTACAGTAAAATTTATCTTATTTAATAGGAGCATTTTCTTGATTTATACAGCACAAATTTCCATTTTCTAAAATTGGTGACAAAACATTACAATTTTCGTAAAAGGTTCCCTTGCGAAGGGATTAAAGTTTTAACACTAGAACGCCGAGAAGGTGTCAATTCGACACCAATCACTGGACTAATGGTCGATTCGAACCAGAAAAATCTTCAAGAAATAACTTTTATATCAGTTGCAATGAAATGAGCCAAACAGTAAAACTAAATAATTTCAAATTATTTTTCCGGTTTTTAAAAGTATTTTATAAAAGTTGCGTAACCGGCGTTCTAGTGTTAAGTGATTCTAACAGTTAATTTACACATTAAAAAAAGCCTCTTGCCCCATGCTTTCTGGTTTGCCTTCAGCATCACGCATAATTTATTTTTAATCACATTGTTTCTGCTAAAAAGTCTAGGTTTAGAACAGTGATTCCCAACGTGGGCGTACGACCCACTGTTAGGTCAATTCGACTTTCCAGTGAGGCAATTTCGAAATTGTTACCTATTTATACTCTATCGTGCTTTTGTCTATTTTTTATATAAGCAATAAGACTAAAAAAAATCTAATATAATCAAAAATTTTAAAAATATTATTTCTATAATGTTATTAATCAAAAGCTAAAAATAGATTTAATACCTTAATATATATATAAGTCTTTAAAGATCGTTTGACCATCATTTAATAATACTGAAAATCAACATAACTTTTTTGGTACATAATTTTACAATTTTTATAACGCTTATGATTATTTATTTAATGAACTTTTTTTTCTATTCACTCTGCTGCATGTCACTCGAAGATCCCCCCCCCCTTTTTTACACGCAAAACCATTTAAAATTAAATGCATAAGTTAGACTATCTTGAACATATTTGACATAAAAATTTACATAAAATATCTGAAGGCGATAATATTAACTTTATAAATTTTATAAACCTTAAATCGTATTAGCAAAGAAAATGGGTCGATAATAAATATTTGCAGTGCAGATATTCTGTGTAGCAAATCCAACTCGCTATTCAGTTCACTTTCAATATTTAAATACTATAAAGAAACATAATTTAAAGAATAATTTACAGGGGGAGTGAGTTGGAATTGTGGAATTACAAATATTTTGGTTGGATATAGCCAATAAAAGGTTAGGAATCACTGGACTAGAAGTTTTTGAATGGTATTCCGATAAGTACTTTGTTTTACAATCATCACTAGCATCACCCACACAACAAAAAATTTCATTTATCACTCTTAGGCTTACATTCTGGCAATGCCTTTTCACTTCGTGTAATGAACGTTGTTACTGGAATTTTCTTCCAAAAAAGATCAGGTTTTTCATAGTTGTTGACTTGTTGGGAATGAAGTCTTCAGCTATTTTGTAAACTTTGAATTCGGACTGAAATTTTCAGGCCACAGACTAGTCTGAATTCCCCTCCTTTCTCCATGCCAAGTAACATGGTAGTCCGTGCGTGTGTTGCATATTTCGAATCGTCTTTGCTAGTCTTAATATCAATAAGACTAGCATTCCTCATAAGCATTATCTGAATGAGATAATATTAAAATTTTGCACATGTCATCGTCTCCGCCGAAATAGAACCATCATCTGTTTATTATTTATCCAAATTAATAAATGTTAGAAATCCTCAATTTTGTGCGATCTCTTTTTTGTTAGCACATTTACGCCTTTCACCACATTAGTATCTGTTGATATTTCATTTTCGACAAAATGGAATGTATGATGGATGGTGCTTTACCATACATGTGGCCAATTTCAGATGCTTAATGTCGCACTTGTATTTTTTGAATATTTTCATTTTTCAACTCAATTGTGCTCCAGGAGTTATTCTTTGGATCCATGTTGGAGTTAATGAAAAAAAAGCACAAAAATTCTTGTACGTTGGAAATAAACAAAATTCGTTTCCTACGCACGTGGGGGATGACCACACGATAAGAAACAATGCCACAAATGAGCACAAGAATGCCTGGATGGCCCCTTTGTTTATGGAAAATGTAGCGAGGTAGCCATGAAAGAAATCCAAATGCCCTCGATACCAGTAACATTGTAAAGATTTCTTTACTTTGATTAATAGTAAAATTGTTCAACGGTTAGATAAGGCAAACATAACTTTATAAAATTTTGGACCAGAGCGTTTTCCCCCACACTGGCTACACTGATGAAATCCGAGGGAAACGAAACAAATTAAAACATCTTTTTTCGCGAAAGAAGTCGACAAAATCGAAGCGAACAATAACCAAGGTTAACAATGTCTCCGGTTTGTTAAAGTTGTTTTATTATCATTAATTTAACTGTATAAAAAATTCATGTGTAAGAATACATATGTAAGACTTTTGCCAAACTGCACCAATGAAAGCAATTACTTAACTCCCTGGGAATGAACGACACTTATATGAGCCGCAAAATGGCTTAAGAATATTTGTTTATTTCCACCAGTAAAATTTTGCTGTAAAATTTGCCTTATTTAATCGGAGCATTTTCTCGATTTAATAAGGCACAAAATTCTGTTTTTAAAAACCGGTGACAAAATATTATAAATTTCTTAAAAGGCTCCTATCGCGAAGGGGTTAAAGAATCTCATTTAAACTGGAATTTAATCATACTAGGCTTTAAATGTACGAAAAACCCATATTGTAAAAGATTCTTAAACTCTGACTCTACATATTTTTTGCTCGATGGTCAAACAAAACTTGTGTTAAAAATAAGTTCTCTGCCACTACGATTTGAACTGCCATTTCAATATGGCATCTCTCTTTTACAAGTCTAATAGCCCGTAGTGCCTCTTATACAAGAATCAATTTATATTCCATATAGAATAACGATTGTAATTTTTATTTGCATATAGTATATTATGCATAAACATATAAATTTAACCCTTTATTTACCGAAATATTTATTAAGAAATTGATTCACCTCAATAATTATCTTCTTTGATATCTGAAGGTATACAGGAATTTTTAGATAATACTAATGTGGAATTGATATATGTGTTTTTTCACTAAAACTGATTAAATATATTGATAGTGATAATTTTTTTGTGAAATTTTTACAAAAATATTCAGATTAATTATCCAAAATTACTATTTTGAAAATATCACATTTTTTTTTTTTAAAAAAAAAGCAATGAATTTAACTGCATCATGATCTTTTCTATAAATGGAAACACTTTTGCAGTTGAATATGTTTCATATAATTTTATTTAAAGAAAGATAAAAAAATACTTATAAAAATGAATAATAAAACTACCACTTTTTGAAAATATTTAGCTTTGACTGTTTCTCTATTCTATCTAAATTTGATCGACAAGAGTGTTTTGTGTGGAAAGAATAAAAAACTTTTATTAATACACAGAATAAATAATTTTTATGGATGTTTTAAAGGTGAGAGGCTTCAATGGTGCTTTAAAGTACCGTCTGTGCATAAAAGGTTAATCGTTAGCGAATGAGTGCATCAGATTTGTTATTTATTTGACAGCACATCAACTAACAAACTTTTTCTGTATAACTTATTTTGTTAAAAGGATGAAATTAACTAAATTGAAATTTCTTGCTTAAACAAATTAATGTCCAGTTAGAAATAAAACATTTGGACAATAATTGTTTGTTTTTAGAATAGAAAAGCCGATTAGAATTTTCTTTTGATAATGGTGATAGCAACTTAAGTTATTAAAGTAGCAGTGTTTTAATCTGGAACTGCGATGAGGGTCATTTGATATGTGCCAAATGAATCGATGCCGATTTCAAACAAAATTTGTACCACAAAAAAAGTTTATTATATGCTGCACTGCTGCACAGGAATAATTTCAAATAAGTTAAATAAGTTAAGATTATAAATTCTGGTGTCAAATAATTTTTTTTAAATTGAGTAAAATTACTCGAAGCTCTAATGTCAAGCCCTTGAGGGGCAAGCAGTAATGTCTCTGGAATATTTATTGAATTATCACCGGAAAAATTGAAAAACTTCATTTTAATACAAGAAAAAAGCAATTTTTCAACCTATTGCTGCCAATAGTTAAAAATATAAAATTTCGTTAAATGTTTTTTGTGAGAATTTCGCTTAAATTAGGTGGTAAAAAAATTATCTTACCGTCTTTCGAGCAATTAAATAAAAAACATACGATTATATGTGATTATCATGTTATACGCTTTTTTAAAGGAATTTTAGAAACACTGTTTACTTTGTCTAAATTTGAAGAGCAAAGAAAAACCCTACGCTTAAATGAAAGTTTGTATTAAAAATTATCAATACTGATACCCTTAATCAGAGCTCAAGTATACGTTTCGAGCACATTCAAGTACCACATTCCAGAATTTTCGTAAAGTAATCAGTACAAAAAACCCTGAACGGGTTAAAAGCTTGTGACGCAGCACTTTATCTTATATATCTAAGAATTTTAAATTTGGGACTTAAAACTAATGATATCAAAATTTATGTGGCGCTATGCTATTAATTAATATATACATATATTAAAATTTAATTCATTAAGGTTTTATCAATTACATCTTTCATAAATTTAAAATATGAATCTTAAAAGATATGATATCAAAATTTAAGTGACGCCTTGACGGGCTTTAAACAATGTTTTAAAATTCCATTTATTTATTTATTGTCTAAATACATTTTCATATCTAAACAATACTTTTCATTTTCCAATACACTGTTAAATACATCACTTTCACTGAATATATATAATGCACTGAAATGTATTTATTTGAATAAATAGATTTATCTTTTGGGCTACGCTATCCAAAATCAAAAATAATATTTGAATACATATTTTTTGCGTCATTGTATCTATTTGCATCTATTTAACTTACTTTGGATACAATGACGCAAAAAATATTTATTCAAACGTTATTTTTGATTTTGGATAGCGTAGCCCAAAAGATAAATCTATTTATTCAAATAAATACATTTCAGTGCATTATATATATTCAGTGAAAGTGATGTATTTAACAGTGTATTGGAAAATGAAAGGTATTGCTTAGATATGAAAATGTATTTAGACAATAAATAAATAAATGGAATTTTAAAACATTGTTTAAAGCCTCGTCAAGGCATCACTTAAATTTTGATATCATATCTTTTAAGATTCATATTTTGAATTTATGAAAGATGTAATTGATAAAACCTTAATGAATTAAATTTTAATATATGTATATATTAATTAATAGCATAGCGTCACATAAATTTTGATATCATTAGTTTTAAGTCCCAAATTTAAAATTCTTAGATATATAAGATAAAGTGCTGCGTCACAAGCTTTTAACCCGTTCAGGGTTTATTGTACTGATATCAGTGCTTTTTTTAGGTTAATAATAAAAAGATAAAAACAAAAAATTAAAGACTAATGCAAAGAATTCATATTCATGATTTCTGATCACCTTTAATTACCCCTCCCCCACCCACTTAAAAAAAGATATTTCATATTTTATTATTAATATATGCTGTTAGTATAAGATAAGAAAGTAATGTACATTCAGCACTGTATTTCTAAGAAAGGATTTCATAATCTATGCTGTATGTATCATTTCACATTCTAGTTAACTATGTTTATTCTTTACACATGATGATACATATACTGCAGATGGATTAAAATGATCAGGAATACAATATTCAGAATGTGCTGGAAAGTAATTCATAATCTATGCTGCGTGCATGATTCTTGTTAATTATGTTTCAACCTTTGTATAGGTTGGTAATATTGCAGATTGATTAAGACTATATCCGTTACAATATTCAGATTATGCTGGAAAGTGTTTCATAATCTATGTTGCACACAGGTTTTTCTTTCTTGTTAATTATGATTTGTTCTTTATATAGAGTGGTAAAATTACTGCAAATGGATTAAAATGATAGGCTTACAATAATGAAAATGTGTTGGAAAGTGTTTCATAATCTATACTGTATGTGTAACTTTTCATTCTTGTTAGTTTATTTATGTTTTGCTGTTTGCACAAAACATATATAAACTAACAGGGGGGGGGGGAGATTTGGATGGGAAGATTACTGTACAAAGATGAAACTGATAGGTTTAAAGTATTCAGAATAAAATGGAAAGTATATAAACATGTTTAATGGAAAAATTTTTACTCTCGTTAATTATGCTTTGTTTTTTTTTTGCACAGAATGGTAAAATTACTGTACATGAATGACAATAAGTTTACAATATTCAGAATGAGTCAGAAAATGCCTCATAATCGATGCAGTATGCATGACCAGAGCCTGATTACTAACGGGGCACTCTCTCCCCAGTAAAATTACATAGAAATTTTCGCCTTGTTTAAACGCCCTTTTCAATCAAAATTACTATCACGAATAAGGAAAAAATTTCTATTTATTTTTTCTGGTGGGAGAGTGCCCCGTTGATAATCAGGCCCTGTGCATGACTCTTCGTTCCTGTTAGTTATGTTTTGTGGGGTCATCAAGGCTTCTTGTTAGTTATGTAAGGGGGGGGGGGGAGTTTGTATCGGGTTTAAGATTTTATTAAAATTTCCATGCTCTAGTCTGTACCTATTTACATAATTTTTTTTTTTCTAAAAATCTTGATTTGGTTGGATAATTGTTTTTTTTTTTTTTTTTTTTTTTTTTTTCGGGTTTGAATCTCGATTTAGTTTGACTTGAATTGGAATTTTCAGGTTCTTGCCGAGTTGCATTTCAAGTACTAGTTTTCAATTCTGGTCAGTGGATGGGGACGGAAAAATATTTTTGTCTTTCTTGAACAGATTTTTATTTCCTAATTTTTTTATTTTACTTTTTTTTTGGGGGGGGGGGGGATTGGATTGAGTTTCAGGTTATTCGGATCGGGTTTGAGATAGACTTCTATTGGAATTTCCATGATCTGGTCAATACATATCGACATAAATTGTTCTTTTTTTTCTAAAATCTTGATTTGATTAAATATTTTTTTTTGGGGGGGGGGGGATTGAATCTGGTTTCAGATTGACTTCAAATGGAATTTTCAGGTTCTTGTTAAGTTGCATTTGAAGTATAATATTTTGTCGCAGATAAATTGGGTTACAATTGGATTTTTTTTTTTTTTTTTTTTTTTACGGGGGGGGGGGTAGTGTTTGAACTGGGTTTAGGATAGATTTCAATTGAAATTCTTGTCAGTGTATGTGGACAGAAATTATTTGGTCTTTCTTGGACAAACTTGTGTTTCCAGAATTTTTCCTTTTCGGGTTTGGATTAGGTTTCATGTTAACTTTCAGACTCTTGTCAGTGTGTATCGGCAGAAATAATTTTCTCTTTTTCGGATTAGGTTAAGGTTCGAAGGAAATTTTTTTCAGGTTTCAATCAGGTTCAATTCAAATGGAATTTTCAAGTTCTGGTCAGGTTGCGCTTTAATGGAAAATATTTTGTCCTGTATAGATACTGGGCTCCGGCTATATGGAATTTCCTTTTTCAGGTTCAGATTAGGTTTAAGATAGACTAATTGGAATTTCCAGATTTCTGATCACGCATATCTTTGGAAATTAAGTTTTCTTTCCCAAATCGAGATATGGTCGGATATTTTTTTTTTTTTTTTTTTTTTTTTTGGGGGGGGGGGGGGTTGAATCTGGTTTCGGTTTGACTTCAAATGTAATTTTCAGGTTCTTGTTCAGTCGCATTTCAATGTATTTTATTTTGCAGCAGATAGATTGAGTTACTCTTGGAAGGATTTTTTTCTTTCTGGTTTTGGATTGTATAGGATAGATTTCAAAAGGAATTTTTCGATTCTGGTCAATGTATGTCAATGGAAATTATTTTGTCTTTCTTGGACAAATTTATCTTTCCATTAAATTTTTGTTGGTTTAGAATGAGTTTCAGGATAACTTGTAGGTTCTTGTTGGCAGACTTGTATAAAACCAAAAACTTTCTGCAAATTAATTTAATGTTGGGTGTAATTAACATTTTTTGCGCAATTCATGGTCATCATTCGTGTTTTTTATGCGATTTACGAATGTAATTTGCATTTTTGAGCAATTTATGGACATAATTCGCAATTTTTATGCGATTAATGAATGTAATTTACATTTTACATGATTTATGGACGTAATTTGCTATTTTTATGCAATTCATAGACATAATTTGCGTTTTTTCAGCTTTCTGTTGATGAAATTTGTGTTTTTTTAATCGATTTATTGACGTTATTTATGTTTTTATAGGATTTATGAATGTAATTTGCTTTTTTTACCAATTCTTGGACGTAATTTGCATTTTTTGTAATTTATGAACGTTATTAGTGGTTTTTTGCATGATTCATGGAAGTGATTTGCATTTTTTGAGTGATTTATGAATGTAATTCACGTTTTTATGCGTTTCATGGACGTAATTCGTGTTTTTTGAGCGATTCATGAATGTAATTCGCGTTTTTTATGCAATTCATGAATGCAAAACACTATTCGCTATTTTTATGCGATTTATAGACGTAATTTGCGTTTCAGCTTTCTGCTGCCAAAATTCGTGTTTTTTGAGCGATTTATGAACATAATTTCCGTTTTACTACACGATTCATAGACATAATTTGTGTTTATCATACAATTTCTGAACGTAATTCTCACTTTTTAAAACAATTCATGGACGTAATTCACGTTTTGACGATTTGTGGACCCAATTCGCATTTTCAATGCGATTCATGGACATAATTCGCGATTTTTATGCGATTAATGAATGTAATTTACATTTTACATGATTCATGGATGTAATTTGCTATATTTATGCAATTCGTAGACATAATTTGCATTTTTTGAGCTTTCTGTCAACGAAATTTGTGTTTTTGATCGATTTATTGACGTTATTTGTGTTTTTATAGGATTTATGAATGTAATTCGCTTTTTTTACCAATTGTTGGACTTAATTCGCATTTTTTGTATTTTATGAATTTTATTAGTATTTTTTTGCATGATTCATGGAAGTGATTTGCATTTTATGAGTGATTTATGAAGGTAATTTGTGTTTCAGCTTTCTGCTGCCAAAACTTGTGTTTTTTGAGCGATTTATGAACATAATTCCCAATTTACTACACGATTCATAGACATAATTTGTGTTTTTCATACAATTTCTGAACGTAATTCTCACTTTTTTAAACAATTCATGGACGTAATTCACGTTTTGAGCAATTTGTGGACCCAATTTACATTTTTTATGCAATTCGCCTTTTTTGAGCGATTCATGGACATAATTCGAGATTTTTATGCGAATAATGAATGTAATTTACATTTTACATGATTTATGGACGTAATTTGCTATGCTTATGCGATTCATAGACCTAATTTGCATCTTTTGAGCTTTCTATTTCTGTTTTTTGATCGATTTATTGACATTATTTGTGTTTTTATAGGATTTATGAATGTAATTCGTTTTTTTTTTTACCAATTCTTGGACGTAATTTGCATTTTTTGCAATTTATGAACATTATTCGTGTTTTTTTGCACAATTCATGGAAGTGATTCGCATTTTTTGAGTGATTTATGAACGTAATTCACGTTTTTATGCAATTCATGGATGTAATTTGCTTTTTTTGAGCGATTCATGAACGTAATTCACATTTTTTATGCAATTCGGTATTTTTATGCGTTTTATAGAGGTAATTTCTGTTTCAGATTTCTGCCGCCAAAATTCGTGTTTTTTGAGCAATTTATGAACATAATTCATGTTTTACTACACGATTCATAGACGTAATTTGCGTTTTTCATACAATTATGAATATAATGCTCGCTTTTTTACATGATTCTTGGACTTAATTCACATTTTAAGCAATTTGTGGACGTAATTCCCATTTTTTATGCAATTTGCTTTTTTTAGCGATTCATGGATGTAGTTCACATTTTTTATGCGATTCATGCATGTAATTCACATTTTTTATGCGATTCATGCATGGAATTCGTATTTTTTATGCGATTCATGGATTTAATTAATGTTTTTATTGTGGTCTTTGGACAAAATTCACGTTTTTCACGTGGTATTTTGTCGAAATGTTGGGGTTTTTTACATGATTCTTTGTTGAGATACTTTTTTTTTACGCAATTTGTCGAAATAAATAAATAAAAATTGTTTCTTCATAAAATTTTCTGCACATGTCGTGTGTCTATATTATACAACTCTGCTTGTCAGTGTGTATTGTCAGATTTTTTTTTTTTTTTTTTTTTTTTTTTTCAGATCGAATTAAGGTTTGGTAACCCATAGACTAATTGGAATTTCCAGATTTCTGACCACGCGTATCTATGGAAACAAAGTTTTCTTTCCCGAATCGAGATATGGTTGGATTTTTTTTTTTTTTTTTTTTTTTTTTTTTTTTTTTTTTTTGGGGGGGGGGGGTTGAATCTGGTTTTGGTTTGATTTCAAATGTAATTTTCAGGTTCTTGTTCAGTTGCATTTCAATGTATTTTATTTTGCAGCAGATAAGATTGAGTTACTATTGGAGGGATTTTTTTCTTTCTGGTTTTGGAGTGTATAGGATAGATTTCAATAGGAATATTTCGATTCTGGTCAATGTATGTCAATGGAAAATATTTTGTCTTTCTTGAACAAATTTATCTTTCCATTAAATTTTTGTTGGTTTAGAATGGGTTTCAGGATAACTTGTAGGTTCTTGTTGGCAGACTTGTATAAAACCAAAAACTTTCCGCAAATTAATTTAATGTTGGGTGCAATTCGCATTTTTTGCGCAATTCATGGTCATCATTCGTGTTTTTAATGCGATTTATGAATGTAATTTGCATTTTTGAGCAATTTATGGACATAATTCGCAATTTTTATGCGATTAATGAATGTAATTTACATTTTACATGATTTATGGACGTAATTTGCTATTTTTATGCAATTCATTGACATAATTTACGTTTTTTCAGCTTTCTGTCGACGAAATTTGTGTTTTTTGATCAATTTATTGACGTTATTTGTGTTTTTATAGGATTTATGAATGTAATTTGCTTTTTTACACAACTCTTGGACGTAACACTTTTACACAACTTTTTGCAATTTATGAATGTTATTCGTATAATTTTGCACGATGCATGGAAGTGATTCGCATTTTTTGAGTGATTTATGAACATAATTCACATTTTTATGCAATTCATGGACGTAATTTGCATTTTTTGAGCGATTCATGTATGTAATTCGCGTTTTTTATGCAAATCATGAATGGAAAATGCTATTCCCTATTTTTATGCGATTTATAGACGTAATTTGCATTTTAGCTTTCTGCTGCTAAAATTTTTATTTTTTGAGCGATTTATGAACATAATTCCCATTTTACTACACAATTCATAGACATAATTTGCATTTTTCATACAATTTATGAACATAATTCTCACTTTTTTAGACAATTCATGGATGTAATTCACGTTTTGTGCGATTTGTGGATATAATTCACATTTTTTATGCAATTCGCTTTTTTTGAGCGATTCATGGACATAATTCGCGATTTTTATGCGATTAATGTATGTAATTTACATTTTACATGATTTATGGATGTAATTTGCTATATTTATGCGATTCGTAGACATGATTTGCATTTTTTGAGCTTTCTGTCGACGAAATTTGCGTTTTTTGATTGATTTATTGACGTTATTTGTGTTTTTATAGGATTTATGAATGTAATTCGCTTTTTTTACCAATTGTTGGACCTAATTTGCATTTTTTGTAATTTATGAATATTATTAGTATTTTTTTGCACGATTCATGGAAGTGATTTGCTTTTTTTGAGTGATTTATGAACGTAATTTGCATTTTAGCTTTCTGCTGCCCAAATTCGTGTTTATTGAGCGATTTATAAACATAATTCCCGTTTTACTACACGATTGATAGACATAATTTGTGTTTTTCATACAATTTCTGAACGTAATTCTCACTTTTTTAAACAATTCATGGACGTAATTCACGTTTTGAGCGATTTGTGGACCCAATTCATATTTTTATGCAATTAGCTTTTTTTTGAGCGATTCATGGACATATTTCGTGATTTTTATACGATTAATGAATGTAATTTACAATTTACATGATTTATGGACGTAATTTGCTATACTTATGCGATTCATAAACATAATTTGCATCTTTTGAGCTTTCTTTCGACGAAATTTGCATTTTTTGATCGATTTATTGACGTTATTTGTGTTTTTATAGGATTTATGAATGTAATTTGCTTTTTTTTACCAATTCTTGGACGTAATTCGTATTTTTTGTAATTTATGAACGTTCTTAGTGTTTTTTTGCACGATTCATGGAAGTGATTAGCATTTTTTGAATAATTTATGAATGTAATTCACGTTTTTATGCGTCTCATGAACGTAATTTGTGTTTTTTGAGCGATTCATGAATGTAATTCGCGTTTTTTATGCAATTCATGAATGCAAAACACTCTTCGCTATTTTTATGCGATTTATAGACGTAATTTGCGTTTCAGCTTTCTGCTGCCAAAATTCGTGTTTTTTGAGTGATTTATGAATACAATTCCCATTTTACTACACAATTCATAGGCATAATTTGTGTTTTTCATACAATTTCTGAACGTAATTCTCAGTTTTTTAAACAATTCATGGACGTAATTCACGTTTTGAACGATTTGTGGACCCAATTCGCGTTTTTTATGCGATTCATGGACATAATTCGCGATTTTTATGCGATTAATGAATGTAATTTACATTTTACATGATTTGTGGGTGTAATTTGCTATATTTATGCGATTCGTAGACATAATTTTCTTTTTTTGAGCTTTCTGTCGACGAAATTTGCGTTTTTTGATCGATTTATTGACGTTATTTGTGTTTTTATAGGATTTATGAATGTAATTCGCTTTTTTTACCAATTGCTGGACCTAATTCACATTTTTGTAATTTATGAATGTTATTAGTATTTTTTTGCACGATTCATGGAAGTGAGTTGCATTTTTTGAGTGATTTATGAACGTAATTTGCGTTTCAGCTTTCTGCTGCCAAAATTTGTGTTTTTTGAGCTATTTATGAACATAATTCCCGTTTTACTATACGATTCATAGACATAATTTGTGTTTTTCATACAATTTCTGAACGTAATTCTCACTTTTTTGAACAATTCATGGACGTAATTCACGTTTTGAGCGATTTGTGAACCCAATTCATGTTTTTTATGCAATTCGCTTTTTTTGAGCGATTCATGGACATAATTCGCGATTTTTATGCAATTAATGAATGTAATTTATATTTTACATGATTTATGGACGTAATTTGCTATACTTATGCGATTCATAGACATAATTTGCATCTTTTGAGCTTTCTATCGACGAAATTTGTGCTTTTTGATTGATTTATTGACGTTATTTGTGTTTTTATAGGATTTATGAATGTAATTCGCTTTTTTTTTACCAATTCTTGGACGTAATTTGCATTTTTTGCAATTTCTGAACGTTATTCGTGTTTTTTTGCACAATTCATGGAAGTGATTTGCATTTTTTGAGTGATTTATGAACGTAATTCACGTTTTTATGCAATTCATGGATGTAATTTGCATTTTTTATGCAATTCATGAATGCAAGTCTCTATTTTTATGCATTTTATAGAGGTAATTTCCGTTCCAGATTTCTGCCACCATAATTCGTGTTTTTTGAGAGATTTATGAACATAATTCATGTTTTACTACACGATTCATAGACGTAATTTGCGTTTTTCATACAATTTATGAATATAATTCTCGCTTTTTTACATGATTCATGGACGTAATTCAGATTTTAAGCAATTTGTGCACATAATTCCCATTTTTTATGCAATTTGCTTTTTTTTTTAGCGATTCATGGATGTAGTTCACATTTTTGATGCGATTTATGCATGTAATTCACATTTTTTATGCGATTCATGCATGGAATTTGTATTTTTTATGCGATTCATGGATTGAATTAACGTTTTTTTGCGGTCTTTGGACGAAATTCATGTTTTTCGCGTGGTATTTTCTCGAAATGTTGGGGTTTTTTACATGATTCTTTGTTGAGATACACTTTTTTTATGCAATTCTTTGTCGAAATAAATAAATAAAAATTGTTTCTTCATAAAATTTTCTGCACATGGTGTGCGTCTATATTATTCAACTATGCTTGTCAGTGTGTTTTGTCAGATTTTTTTTTTTTTTTTTTCAGATTGAATTAAGGTTTGATAGAATATTTCATAGGGTTTGGATAAGGTTCAACTCAAATAGAATTTAAACAATTACATTTTAGAAATGACAAAACAAAATATGTAATTATTTGTCGCCCATTATTAGCTGTTAGTATTTTAAAATATTTATTTGTTAGTGTGTTAGTAACTTTACATTATTTGAATTAAAAATTTTTAATTTCTTGTATTAAATTTAATCTTAAACATGTTTTCTTCTTATGTATGTTATGCAATTTATTTAAATAATGGATTCAAAGTTATTTGAGGATTTTGTGTTCATTAGTAGAAACAAGGCCTTTTTTTTTTTTTTTTTTTTTTTTTTTTTTTTTTTTTTAATAAAAAAAGCGTTAATTATCAAACATTTTTGTAAAAGAATGTTAGAAAGAAATACTTCAATTTCGAGACAATGAATATGAAATTAAAACATCTATAGAAAAAAAGGGGGTAAATTTATATTTTATGAAACTCATTATTAAAGCATAGAAGTATAAGTTATTTCTTTTTAAACCAATGTTATCGTTAATATTTGGTTAAGAATTATTTTCTTACCCAACTTTTAGTGCTTGTAAATTCTAACATTATAAAAATATATTAAGATTTTCCATTTAAGATGTCCAATTTATAAATGCAGTTTATTAATAACGCTATGTTCTAAGCTGTAAACCTAATGCTTTTATATTTTGATTATTGATTTCTATAACGTAATATTAACTATTACAAAACTTTTGTATTCGGTTTGTGATCTGAGACAAAATTTTTCACGCTTGGATTTAAATCATCAGATTCTTAGGAAGAAAAAAAGAAAAAAAAATTATATTTTGAACAGCATCTAATGCAGACTACAATGATGCGCTGTAGTACCTCCGTGGCAACTGCTAAATAACATTTTAAAATATAAACATGGAATTTCGAAATTATTAATGAAATAATAGGATGCATGAAACATGTTAAAGCTACAGTCACTAATGGATAATGAGAGCTGGGTGCATGTCAAATTACTGGATGCAGCAAACTTATGCAATGGTCTCTAAAACACATGAAATTTCTCAAAGCCGCAGTCAATAACAAATGTATGAGCACTATGCCCATATGGAAACAAAAAACAAAAATTAATAGATGCAGCAAACTATGCGGTAACATGCAGATTTCCAATATCTGGAAGAAATGAGTGATACCTGAACTAAAAAAATCGAGTGACAATATTGTGAAACAAATACATTAAAACAATAACGTTTATATTAGAAAAAAAGGGCCTAAAACTCTCACTCGCTAAAATAAAACTCGTTAAAGCAGTTCAACTACTGCATGTATAGCACTTAGAGCACATGAAAACAAAACAAAAGCAAAACACTCAGGCTGCAGCAAAATTGCTGTGCAACAATCCGTAAAATACACAAAATTAATTAAAAATGCAATCACTAATGCATGTTGTACAAGCACTGTGTGTACATGAAGAAAAAAAACAATGAGTGCAACTAATTTGTTTTTAAATCTCTGAAATCTTTATAGCCACAGTCACTAATGCATGTAAGAACAAATTAACTTCATTACTTTCTTTTGAATTATCAAAATACTGCTGTAATTTGTTGATAAATACTAGTTTGTTCACAATTTCCAATAATAAGTGCACTTACTTATTTTAAAAATTGTTTAAAACCTGGATTTTCTGGCCATTAAACTAAGCTAAAAAGGCACAGTTTCAAAATGAAAATTAATAGCGACAAAAATGCATAAGAAAAAGTAATAAATGCATTTTGAATAACATATTCAAGAAATTTTAATCTAAAAATTAACATCCTGGGTTATTAATCACAGAAATTAATAAATGAAATAAAAAAGCACAATTTTTACAACACTTTAAAACTTAGTATTGTTAATTAATTCATATAATTATTGTTAATTAATTCATATAATTATTGTTAATTCATATAATAAGGACATCTATAAACTTAAAAACAATCTATTTTGAGAATTTTAGAATTCACAAGCACTTGGTTAAACTGTTGGTCAATTATAAATATTGTTTGTTTACCAAAATTTAGCAATAGTTTACACATTCTGTGATAGTTTATGTTAGTTTGAAATCAAATCAACATGCTAACTAATGTATACATCACTTATACTTTTTAAATAATACTTTAATAATGAGTGCCAAAAAATATTTATTTACCTTTCTTTTTCATTATAGATGGTTTAGCTTCACGTTCGTCTTCTGAAATTGAATATTTCATGCCAACATACAGCACGAATCAATTTGTTTTGATTCGTGTACTTTGATTCACCATATTATTTTATCCAAAAAAGGGGACCTTGTTTCTCCAAATAACACAATACCTATATTACCATAATAACCATTATTTCGCAAATTACACAACATACATGCTAAAAACAACAAGTGCCAAGTACAAAGCTTACCGCCAGCGAATTCCATTACGATTCAAAACAAAACTATCTAAACGCGTATGAATACATGGAATTCTAAAGCAAATTTATTAAAAATAATTTTTGTTTGTAAACTTTAAAAGAAAATCATAAGTCAAAAGTATATTGAATATGCATAATTAAAAAATATTTTCCTATTTTAAAAAAGGATTCAAAATATTTTTTCCACAAAATGCAAAAATATCCAATGTAAGAAACGTAATATTTTTTTCTTATGAAAAATAAAGGCAATATAAATAGAAATTTGATTTAGTATATATTTATTGAATGTTTTAAAGCACATGATAAGATGTTTTTGTAGTTTAAAAAACATTTATTGCTTCGATGCGGGTGTTTTAACTGTGACCATAAGTACATTTGCCTTTTCGCAGTGTCTTCGTCTGCTAAAACATAGAATAACATGTAATCCGCGAGCTAATATAGTCCAATTTTCCAAGACCAATATATAACAAACAAGAGTTTTCCTAGAAACAAGGCAAGTCTTATTCCCTCTATCTTAAAGAGATTCATATTATATATAAGTTTTAATAAAATCTCCCAGCCCGTTTTCTAGATCTCATTATCAGGAACAAACACCATCGATTTCAGTTTTAAAATGGTTATCGAGATCTAAAAATATACGGCACGTAGAAATGTAAAAATTATAGGATAGGTTTAGACTGGGAATATAAGACTATATTAAAAAAATTGGACCATTCTGACCAATATTTGCTGAGTTATTAGAAGGCGCCTTTTCCGATTTCCTTTGATGTTGAGTTAGCTGCATATATGAAGTTCCGCATCTACCCTTATGACGATGGTAGGTTTTGACGATGGTAGGTTTAAAGCTGCGTCACTTGAAGGCTGCCGCCTTCTATGATATTTATCTTAATTATTCTATCGGTATCAGAAAATCTATTTTCAGGTATACCGACAAGAACTTTATTAAATTTCTGTTGCGAAAACATCTGAAATTCACTGAATCTCTCGATGTGTATAAACCCTGATATATACAGGGTGTCCCAAAACAAATAATATATACGCTAGGGGGTGATAGAACACATCAAGACGAGTAATAATAAATAGGTAACCAAGGGTCCCAAACGTTTTCCAAAGGATATAGCCGCCATTAAAGTTTGGGGTCGAAAATTTCAAATACACATAAAAAACGGAAAAATTGGTCGATTCATTTGCGGTTTTCACTAAAATTATTCTTTATGTTGGTATTTTCTTGAAAATAAATTATAAAGATAAATTTCGAAAAATGCCGAAAGAGGGCGCTTTTGACTTTAAAGCAATGAAAAGCTATTTTTTGCCGTGATTTTTTGTATCTCATTAAATGGTTTCGTAAGCCAAGACTTAAACTTAAATTTTGAGCTAAAAATCTGAATAGTTGGAAGCGGTTAAGTAGCATAAACTTAACTGTGTTCAGAGGGTTTAAATTTCAAATGATTATAAAAAACGGAAAAATTGGTCGATTGATTTGCGTATTTCACTAAAACTATTCTTAATGTCGGTATTTTATTGAAAATGAATTATAAAGATAAATTTCAAAAAATGCCGATAGAGGGCGCTTTAGACTTTGTATTAACGAAATAATCCATCCTAATTCTATTTTTACCGTTATTTTTTGCATCTCATTAAATGGTTTCGTAGGCATAGATTTAAACTTAAATTTTGAGCTCAAAATCTGAATAGTTGGGAGTGGTCAAGTAGCACAAACTGAACTGTGTTCAGAGGGTTTAAATTTTAAACGAAACGTAAAACGTAAAATTTGAAATTTAAACCCTCTGAACTCAGTTCAGTTTGTGCTACTTAACCGCTTCCAACTATTCAGATTTTCAGCTCAAAATTTAAGTTTGAGTCTAAGCTTACGAAACCATTTAATGAGATGCAAAAATTCACGGCAAAAAATTGTTTTTCATTACTTCAAAGTCTAAAGTGCCCTCTATCGGCATTTTTCGAAATTTATCTTTATAATTTATTTTCAAGAAAATACCAACATGAAGAATAATTTTAGTGAAGACCGCAAATCAATCGACCAATTTTTCCGTTTTTTATGTGTATTTGAAATTTTGGACCCCAAACTTTAATGGCGGCTATCTCCTTTGGAAAACTTTTGGGACCCTTGGTTTCCTATGTACTATTACTCGTCTTGATGTGTTCTATCACCCCCAAGCGTATATACCATTTGTTTAGGGACACCCTGTATATAAAGGTAATCCATTTACTGCTTGTATTCCCTCCTCCTGTCTATTGGCGCTGAAATTAAGTATTATTGCTTTTTTTCGTAAAACATAACTGAAAAGATGCATTAGAAAGATTTATTTAAAAAAAAAACACTATTCAAGATATTTATTGCTTTTAATCATAATAATTTCAAGTTCTGTCATGTGACAAATTAATTACGAAACAGTAACCAAAAGTTTATTTTTTTTGTTATTTGATATTCATAAAAGCTTTTTAAAATTCATATAAGAGTACTTTCTTTTATTATATTTCTCTGGTACATTCCCTTTTATTAAATCCAAAATGTGTCAAAGAACTTTATTTGGTGAATATGTATTTAATAGACAATAAAGTTATTTTATTTTCTGAAAATATGTTTTTTATCTAACAGTGTCTGCTTAAATGACATTGTTTGATAATCTCTAGTTGTATCTCATGGTTGAAATACCGAAAAAAGATAACATATTGCATTATAATAAATTATTTTTATCACATACACACACGAAATCATTGTTTAAAATAATGGTGATAGCAAATTAACCTGTTAAAGTAGTGTTTTACATAAAAATTGGGGTGACGGGTCATTTTGAAGTGTGCCAAATCAATTGATCAGGGGTGCAAAAATCTAGGCGCCAGACGGTAGTCTCTCACCACTAAATTTTTAAAGTTTTTTTCGCTCAAAATTTAATAGCATTCTAGCAGGAATTTTACACGAAATATTAGGCGAAGAAAAACGAAATAAATTTTGTGGTGAGAAACTGCCTGCTGGCGCCTAGATTTTTGTACCCCTGGAATTGATGTCGCTTCGAACCAGAATTTTTATTATAAAATATGTTAAATATAAGTTGCACAGAATTAATTTAAATAAACAAATTAAATAGTGGAAATTATAAATTCTGATCAAACTTTTTATATTTTGGATTCAAATATTTTATTTAAACTTCTGTAAAATTACTCGCGGTTCTAGTATTAAATTAAAAAAAATTCTATGTGGTTATCATAATTATGCATTTTGTTATAAGAAATATAAAAATACTCTTTCATCTGTCTGAATATGAAGAGTTCTTTCATAAAATAATCTTACGCTTAAATGAGTTTGTATTAAAAATAATCAATACTGATACCCTTAATCTCAGCTCACATGTACGCTTCGAGCACTTTCAAGTACCTTTTTGCAGAATTTTCGTAAAGTTATATTCACCTTATTTAATGGACCGAAATGAAAAAAACATATCTTCAGATATAGCGACAAGAACTTTACAGAATTTCTTGTGCAAACACATTTGAAGTCATCTGAATCCATCGATGCGAATAAACCCTTATATGTGTATATGTATATGTATAAAGGTAATCAATCTAGTGTTTATATTCCCTCCCTCTGTATATTTTCGCTGAAATTAAATTTATTGCTTTTTTTTTCAAAAACATAACTAAGTGGATTTATTAGAGATATTTAATTTTTCAAAAAACTACAATCAAGATATTTATTGCTATTAATAAAAATCTTTTAAAGTTCTGCCATGTGACAAATTGAATACTAAACAGTAACCAAAAACTTATTTTTGTTGTTATTTGATATTCATAAAAGCTTTCTTAAATCAATTTAATAGACAAGCATTTTCTTTTATTAAATTTCTTTCAAAGATTTCCTTTAATTAACCCTTTCATTCCCAATGAGTCCAAATGGCATCATGGCATTTCTTATTTTTTTTATCTATATTTAATTCGGAATTTTCAAATTCACACCAGAAAATTAAAATAGCAATACTTGTTTTATTTAATAACAAACATTCCACATTTAAAGAAAGGGAAATTTATCATTGAGATTTTCTGGTGTAAATTCAGATTCTGAGAGTTACTGAATTTCCAGAACGTATTATATCATGGTAATGAAAGGGTTAAATGCAAGAAATGTCAAATAAATTTGTTTGGTGAATATGTATTTAATAAAAAATAATGCATTTTATTTTCGCAAATATGTATTTTCATTGCTTTTATCCAATAGTGTCTGTTGAAAGACATTTTTTAAATCCTTAGTAGTATCCCATCTTTGAAATACGTAAAAAAAAATAAGCGTACTTCGTCATAATAAGATTATTTCTAACATGTATACACAAAATCATTGTTCAAAATACTGGTGTCCAATTGAAAATAAATATTTGTTGCTTCAAATTCCAGTTAGAATTTTCTACTAATAATCGTGATAGCAAATTAAGCTATTAAAGTAGCTGTGTCTGACACAAGAACTGTGGTGATGGGTTATTTTGAACCGTGCCAAATGAACTGATGTCGATTGGAATCGCATATTCACAATATCCGCAAAGAAACTCTTCGGGAGGGTTGAATTCTGATAGGGATTGGCCGACGCGTTTTCACGTAACTTGGCGATAATTATACTTGGCGTAGCGATAGACGCTTCCGTCGAGTTTGATTTCCTTCGGAGCCGAGTACAAAGTAAACCGAGTACAAAGTAAAAATTTGTGTTTAAAAACTTTTAAAGAGTACAGCTTTCAGTAAGACACGTTCCATCCAATGCAATGCTGCAAGAGAATCGAAGAGTTTCTTTGCGGATACTGTGAATATGCATTGGAATCCGAATTTTTATCATAAAATACCTTAAAAAATTTCAATAAACAAGTTAAACAGTTAGAATTATAAATTCTGGTGTCAAATATTTTATTTAAAATTCAGTAAAATTACTCACCGTTTTAATGTCAAATAAACAAAAGCAAACGATTCTAAGTGATTATCATATTATACCTTTTTTATAAGATATTTAGAAATACTGTTTTCTTTGTCTAATTATGAAGAGTTCTTCCATGAAATACCCTACGCTTAAATGGAAATTTGTACTAAAAATAATCAATATTGATACCTTTAATCTGATATAAAGCGTATGCTACAAGCATTTTCATGTACTACATTCCAGAATTTTCTTAAAATAATATTATTTACCTTGTTTAAGGAACAAAAAAATACAGAAAGGAATTTTTCGAAATTTCTGTTGCGAAAATATCCAAAATTCTTTGAATCCTTTGCTGCATATAAACCCTGATATCTATATAAAGGTAATCAATTTAATATTTATATCGACCCCTTTCTTGTCTATCGACGCTGAAATTAAATATTATTTCTTTTTTCAAAAACATATCTGAGAAGATGCATTAGAAAAACTTAATTTTTGAGAAAACACTATTCAAGATATTTATTGCTTTCAAGTTCTGCCATGTGGCAAATTTAATACTAAACAGTAACCAAAGGCTTATTTTTATTGTTTTTTTTATATTCATAAAAGCTTTTTTTAAATCCATATAACAGAAAAGCATTTTCTTTTATTAAACTCCTCTCACGGATTTCCTTTTATTAAATGCAAAAGATATCAAATACATTTATTTGGGGAATATGTATTTAATAAACAATAAAGTTATTTCATTATCTGAAAATGAGTATCTTCATTGCTTTTATCTAACAGTGTCTGTTTAAATAAAAAAAAAAAAAAAAATGTTTGTCTTTAGTAGTATTTCATGGTTGAAATACTGAAAGAGAAAAAATCATATTTCGTTATTAGGATGAGCGAAGTGAATCCTCTACTAGGCTACACAAACTACATTTTGTCGCACACTTTATATATATATATATTCAGTATTTTGAGTTGAAATTAAATATAAAACAAATTATGATTTGTAAATTCCCAGAATGTTATTTTTTACTGAATAACCCTGGAAAAATTATTATTTTAATTAATTTATTTTACATCTTTTTCCATTACGGATGCATTTTTTGTAAATAAAAAATTAAACACGTAGATTTTCAGAAGAAAAAAACCAATCATAGATAATAATCATAGATAATCATAGATAATAATCATAATAATAATCATAATCATCATAGTAATTATAGATAGAATTATGCTTAATTAATATGTATTTAAACTGTTTTTTAAATTTAATTAAGGATTAAGCTCGGTTGGAAATGGCGCATATTTTGTTGCTCATTCCATTTAATCATATTATAAGTTTCAAGATTTATTTTGTGGAATTTTTAAAATACCTTTTTTATGAAAATTATAGAATATTTCTGATGAATTAAAATTTGTGGAAATTTAATTATTTACATTCAGTTACAAAAGTGTTTTTCAGTGTTAAGAATTCAAAATGCAATTTATTCTTATTATGTGAAATCATTTGTGCAGATGATAACGCATTTTAAAAGAATTATATTAAGATTTTCAATTATTTATTTATTTTATAAAGTGGCAAAAAAAGAACTGTAAACAAATAAAATTAATTAATATTTTGTAAAAATGTCCTTTGAAATTTTTTTGATTTACAATAATCTAATATCATAGATAAAGAATTCCGAAGAAGTTTTTAGTTATTTGGCTGAATTTACATTTTTAAAATTAAAATGCCTCATAGCATAAATAAAGTTTTCTTCTTAATAAATATACAAAAATAATATTAAAAAATATTGTTATATTCAAATATTTATCTTATGAAATAATGCTTCGCCATTTCAAACAAAGCATGGCTTTTGCTAGTAACAAGATTAACACATTGTAACCCACATTCACACACAAATAATTGCAACAGGAAAATTTACTTGAATATAGCAGATAAATGGTACAGGAGTTCCGTTTAATAAATTAATTTTTTTTCATCTCTATTTATTTATAGTATTCTATTTTGGATTTTAGTGTACTTGGTTTTAAATATATAAATTTTATAAGACATTTAGAAAATTATTTATTTCAAACATTTATTTTTATAACAATTTTATGAAAATCTTTTTAGGATATTATATTACATTTTAAATGAGTTATATGTATTATATGTCATATGTATTATGTGTGTTATATGTTATATGTGTATGCTATAATATGAGTTATAATTCATCATAACGATACTTATTAAAGACTGATTACAGGGCTCCCAAATGGTCCGCGAACTGAACACCAATATTTTTTTACAGAAAGTTTCATCGAAGGTTTCTACCATATTTGTGCTAAAACTCACCTCCGAAGTCCATTTCTACGCAATTTGCAAGAAAAATATAAAAGGAAAATCTTTCTAAGAAAATATTGATGTTCAGTTGGCGGACCATTTGGGAGCCTTGTGATTAATACTAGAATCGACATGAGGGTCACTGAAATCTATGACAATTTGACAACAGTCGATTCAGATTACAAACTTTTTAAAGACTTTTGAACATTCTAAATGTATTGCATGTTAAATGGCCATGTATAATGGCGCAATTTTAAGGGCGTAAATATGAGGAAAATAATTTTATGAAATTACTGGTATCCAAAGTATAAGCTACTGCTCCTTCTTCTTCCCTAGTCTGCTCCCATTGTCTGAGTGAACTCTAAAGTACGCGCGCGGCGCGGTGTAATTCTGCGTGTAAAATGATGAAATGATATATTGAAGTTAGAATTTACAAACGAATTTATTACCATATAGATACCGTAATTTCAGGCGTATGATCCACGGATCAAACAATTATTTTTGGACCCAGAAATTTTTTTAAATAAAATGTAATTTTCTTAGATCGTGGTAAATATTTGACTTTTACTACTAAATAAAATTTTTGGGTCGAAAAAGAATTGTTCGACCCGCGGATTATACACCGGAAATTACGGTTAACGTCCTTATTTTTTTCCATACTTTATAGAGGAAAAATTTAATTTTATATTATTGGTGCCAAACCTCTTAAAATTAGGTATTTTTGTGGACACTGGTCGCTAAAGGGTTTAACTTTGAAAATAAGATACAGAAAACAATTGTTTTTGACAGATGTGTAGTCGTAAAAATAACAGGGTGTATACGCTCTACTCAGAGGGTATACAGAAAAATACATATACTATAGCTTTCTTGAGAAACAAAGAGTATACGGTGGTCTTTTAAAAAAATCCAGAAGTTATATGGCGTATACCGCCGTATACCATCCACTACCTCCCTGGTTTTTAAAAGATATAAAATATTTCCAGTTTTTTTTTATTATTTTGTTTCATTTAAACACCTTTTGAAATGGAATAAAATATTAAAAATATATTGTAAGAAGAAAAGTAAATAAAATACTTTCAAAAAACAAATGAATCTAAAGTTTGTCAAGCAAATAATGCAGTTTTGCGACGGATAATTTGTAAAAATTTTCTTCATTTGTTTATCTTTTTGTTATCGTAAACCAATAGTTTTTAAGGGATTTTATTTGAAAAGCTCATCTAAATCTGAATAACTAAGTTAACTCATACAGAAATACAGCTTAACAAGTTTTTTACATAATAAATTTTTTCGATATTACTGGAGTATCAAAGAAAATATCTGTTATTTTAAATATTTGTGAAGTTGTATCATTGGAAACAAATTTTATTTGGAAAATGACATTGTATAGTATTTTATCAACTTTTACAGCAATACTTTGTCACTTTATTAAACAGAGTTGCATAATAATCCATATAAAGTATCGGTAAATTCTAACAAGCTTATCTGAAATTCAACAATTGCGCTTCATATTTTATTTAGCGATAGCTTACATTCTAATCTTGTGAGTATTCGTCTATAATACAAATTTTGCTCCATGATAAATTCTAAAGCACGTTTAAGAATGTGTGTGTTATTAAAACTAATATAGTTTCAGCGAGCTACAAAATGTGCCCAGCATATTATTCAATGCATTTTATTTAAATTTCTTTTAAAAAGAAATGTAAAAGAAAAAAAAATTCTGAGAGATAAAATAAAACACGGTTTTCAAATAAAAGAGAAAATATTTCCTATGCGTCATGCAAATTACGTTTGCATTTGAAACTTGGTAAGTGTTGATTACCTGTTTGTATTCAATGCTTGGGAAGCTTTATATTTGTAAATAAAAGATTGTGGGACATAAGCATTTTCTACCTGTAACGCATAAGTGATTTTATTTTGAACATTTTGGTCATAGTGATCAATGTTTGCTAGCAAGCTAATTTTTATATTTTAATCCAATTTTATTGATTGGCAGCTCTTTTATGAAATGGTAAATTTCCCTTTCATCTCAGCTTAACCCTTGGGGGATGGGTCATACGCATACGCGCCGCAAAAAGGACTTAAGAATCCTTGTTTATTCCCACCAGTAAAGTTTTACTGTAAAAATTGCCATAATTAATTCGAGCATTTTTTTCCAAATTTAATAAGTCACAAATTTCTGTTTTTAAAAACCGTTGAAAAAACATTAAAAATTTCATTAAAATCTTCCGTCGCGAATGGGTTAAGGGTTATGTCCGTAAATAATGGAGTTATGAAAAAAGATAATGTAATGTCTATCAGTTGCGAGTGAAATTAGCTAAAGAAGGTCCTCATAAGATAGCAGCTGTTTCTTTTAATTGGATAAACAATTTCTGATTATCGCCTGTAAAAACTCCTCCCTCTAAAACTAAATAGAAAATTTCGTGTAAATAAAAAAAAAAGAAAATTTTGTATTTCGCTTGGTCAAAAATAAAATCTCTCGGAAATGTGATAAAAAATTTTTGTCTCTTTTTATTGGTATAAGTTTGATAAAGTATAATATTTTCTTTGACACAGAAGTATGTTATCATGATTTTCATAATGTAGCGGAACTATTACCGCCGAAAAAAAAACTTCCAATAGTAAAAATGAAGATCAGTTTGTGTCATTATTTTTCATTGAAATCTCTCTTTAATGAGGCATTTAAATAAAGAAAAAAAAATTACTTAAAATTTCTGGGGAAAGTTTTCCGCGGAAGTAATGAATCCTTGCAAAACGGGTTACAGTTGAAGTTTCATGATTTTAAAACTTTCGCGACGGGAGCGTTTTATTTTTTGTTTTTAATTTTTTGTCACCTGATTTTTGTAAACGAAAATTTGTGTCTTGTTAAATCGCGAAAATGCTCCGATTAAACAAGGTAAATTTTGCAGTAAAATTTTACAGGTGGGGATGAATAAGGATTCTGGACACCTTTTGCAGCACATATGTGGATCACTCGTCCACAAAGGCTTAAAGCTGTTTTTATATTCTGTTCCTACCACTATTTTTCTACGATTAAGTTAATTTTTTTTTTTTTTTTTTTTTTTTTTTTTTTTTTGTTACTAACGCTATTTTTGTCTCTGTTTTTAAAAAGTGGTGCCAGTTGGAATAAAAAAAATAATCCAGTGTTGCCAGATTGGGGGATTTTGTCCCCATTTTGGGGGATTTTGAACCTCTATGGGAATTTTTTGGGGACAAGTAAATCTTGGGGACATGTTTGGGGAAAAACTTGGTGAATTCTTATCACAATTTCAATTTTTACTTTGAGGAATTTGCCAATACTGGATCTGTCTAGAATTCGATTTTGGTTGGGAAAACGAAAATAAGATATAGAAATAATAGATATAAATCATCCCCGTGTACCCACCCACGTGTACCTTTACATGTACTACAGATTCATAATGATCTGATTTTGGCTATCATCCATCTGAATTTTCAGATAAGTGATTCAGATTTTCCTGTCCACATCGCGGACAGAAACACATTTCGTTTAATAATATAGATTTATGGAACAAAAATAAAAACAATTTACAACTTTTTGTTGTTTTTCTGTTAAGATTTGTTTTTCATAACTGGGAAATTTTTATAGAAAAATGCTTGATTTGAGGAAAAAATTAAGTTTAAATTTGTTTAAAAAATTTAATAACGAAAAATTGAAAATTGAGAACTCTCCTTTTTGAGTAGAAATTGCGCTGGGGGCTTTTTCTGAAAAAAGCCCTGATTTGGGGAAAATTTCATAAATTTTGGGGAAATTGACTTTCGATAATCTGGCAACACTGAAATAATCGCATGTGGCAGCCTTGTAATAATTCCATGCTTTATCTAAAGCAAATTTTACCATTTCAAAAAAGTGGTGCCGATTTTATTTCGGAATGAAAAGGAGTAAACAACCTGTGACACTGGCGTTCATTTAAGCACTCATTGCTACAAATACCACATAATTTTCGAGATCTGCTGTGCATTTTTTCCTTTCTGGGGGGTAAAAAAGCAAAATATGATGAAATATACCTTCTGGAATCTCGATTTCAAAGTGCAATAATTTTTGACTGCATAAACAGATGATGATACCTTTATGTCTAGCATATTGTAACGGCTGCTTTCTATTAAACGCTGTATAATATGGCTTAATTGAAGAAGTATTACTCGAGATATACTTTAAAGTAATCTATTTGGAAAAACGAAATTATAGTTTTCTAAACTCAATTATTTTAAATTGGATTTTTGAAATATATATATCTATAAAATGTAACGTTTGCTTTTAAATTGAAATGAGGTTAAAAAAGATTAAAATATGCAAATAACAAAATAACAGCTCATTCTGCCCCTTAACTTTAAAAAGCATACTTTAAAAATTATCGGCATAGCCAATGATCAAAAATGAATTCAAAATTATATTACCGAATTATTTTTCCTTTGGCGCACTAGAGTAAAAAATACACAAAATCTGTTTATCTATTAAGATGATTTGTGTGTACGGAAAATTTCATCATTTGGCACAATTTCAACTTGAGTATGGCCCCCGAAGCTTATTTTTTACCATAAATTTAAAGAAGGGAAAACTTTTGATTCAATAGCTGAATTTGATTTCTTCCCACAAAATTTGGCGATTAAAACATTTCTGTAAATCCATTTTTCTTTACTCTTAACTGCACCTTGAAAAAAAAATATATTTAAATAAATGATCTGTAGAAACTCCAAATTTTTATTTAAAATGGCGTTTTATTTGAATAAGATATAAACGTGACAGCAAGGATTATTACTTACTCATCATACGTAGTATAGTTACCCCATAAATGCAATCGCTTTGAAAATCGAAAAAAAAACATTTGACGGGTTTACACGTTTTAGATAGTGGAGATTCCGAAAAACATATTTTTAGAAAAAATTTTTGCCGTCCGTCTGTCTGTAAACGCTCTATCTCCCGAACAAATTGAGATAGAGATTTGAAATTTTGTATGTAGTTAGTATGTAAGAATGGGACGAACCCTATTTAATATCAGCAACCTCGATTATACGGAACTATTTTTTTCGGACTCTCGAAAAATTCGTTCTGATGAAAGGTATATAAAAATTTTCGATTTTTTTTATTCTAAGGAATGGACGTAAAAGGCAATAAAATAACACACAATTTGCATATAGAACGAAGTCGATCGGATCATTAGTTCCCAAGATATTCGTAATCCTGTTTTCCACATTCTTCAATTTTTCATGACCCTGTATTTCATTCAAATTTCAATTCAGAGGTATATTTTAATTGGAAATGAGACGCTTCATCCGACGCTGTTATTTGTTAGTTAATATAATTATTATTTTTGGAGTTATAAGGATGTTTCTTTTACGCAGTTCGGTACTACTTGAGTAGTTTGGCGTTTTATATAATATGTCGAAATTGTTACATGAGCAGTTCTTTAATATAGCATTACTATGTATATTAACAATATTTAAATTTTGTTTATGAATTGCAATGCATTGTATAAATAGTTTTCACATGTTTTATTTTCATATACATATCCATGTTGGGTAAGTATTACGGTGCCCCCCCCCCCCCCAACGACTAGTTTTTACTTACTTTTTATTTACACATTGATAAAAACACATCTTCAATATATTTTCTTCTGACAACTTTTAACCGCTTCCTTATTTTGGGCGTACGTCGCACAGTGGGGCAAAATCCCGAAAAGCTGGCCAAAATATGAAAATGTTATTCAAATTGTACCAAAATTCGTATACAGGTGTTTTTCAGGATGCTAAGTAAGAATACAAATTTAAAATTTAAAAAAATGGCGGATACAATATGGCGGAGCAAAAATTAAAAATGTCTCGAAAGTTGTTCAATTTATATGCAATTTTGTAAACTTTTCAGGATGCTAATTAGGATTCAAAAATTAAACTTTAAAAATAAATAAATAAATATTATTAAAGATTAAAAGTAAAAACAATTAGATTTAAATAAAATTTAAAATTTCGACGGTAAACTTAAAAAGCAATTTTCAAAAAACCAAGGCATATTTAATCGAAATTTAGGTACGTTAATGGAAAGTAAAATATTAGACTATTTAATTTTTATATTATTAAAACAAAAACGAAAATATATTCCAGAAATTCACCTTCAGTATCAACTGTTGTAATAATAAAAAGATTCTTCAGAGGTCAAAGTGTCGAAATATTTAGCAGAACTTGTTGGCGGTATTGGAAGATCCTGTGACTCTTTGGATCAATGATTTTAATTTCTTCTACGATAATTTATCTAAACTGGAAATGAAAGAATCTAATGACATTAAAAGGCGTAAAAATATTTTTTTCTCGCTACTGCATCTTTGCGATAAATCTTCTAGATAATTTTTTATTAGTTTGTTGTATGATTCTTGAGTATCTTATACCATTTGACAAATTGGCAGTAAAGAAGATAATGTTATTTCTTTGTCATTAATAAGTAGTTTGTGTACTGAAGTAGGCATATAGAGCCAGGGGTGCAGCTCAAATCTACGGGGTATTTGTAAGGAAAAGTCTACGAAATTTATCAAGAAAATGACATGACTACAAGAAATTACTAATGATATTGAATCGTTTAATCAAATCTTCGTATACGATAGTTATAGAAGCACATATAGTTGAGTTTTCAAATAATCGTTGAATTGCATTGCCATCATATCTGCTTCCAAATCTGGAATTTAGTTTCTCGATGAGAAGTCTTAATTGTAAACGAAATATTTTTTGCATATTTTATTTTGCAATTTCAGTGTTTTTCTTTTCATGCAGAGTACGAGCTTTTCATTTTTTCTATCCAGTTTGTCTTCCAGGTGTAAGCCCTCTCTAAACGTTTTTGCATGTAACTTAGATATTCTGAATTCTAAATTACCTCAATCCAATTTTAATAAAAAATGTCAGATCGGTAAGATGCTGTTTTGATGCTGTCTGAAATAGGTAGCAACGTTGAGTATTAGACTAATTCGTTCTTGACGACTATTTTTTCTGTTATCAATGATTGTATTAAATGAAATAAGTTGATTCTCCTGGTGTTTAATACAATCCACCTCAATGACATTCATTGACAGTAGCATCTGTATTTCTTGAAAAAGAAAAATGGATCTTGATTGGCCCGATAAAATCATTGAAATGGAAATCTCGGAATTTTGAAATTGACGATTCATGAATTTTTCGCAACATTTATGTGTTCTAGTAGCACGGGAGAAAAGAAAAATGTATAAGACCTCCTGCAATCTTCATAGCTAAATATTTGTTTAAATGTACTCAGAATAAATGTTCCATCACATCCTCACTTGCAAATCAAATCCAAATTACTAATATATTCTAAAGTGATATTCATAATGATTTTTACTCGCATTAATGAAATACGCTCAGTAGTTTGATCTACAAATATTGCCATTCACAAAATAATTCTTCTAATTACAATAAAACAAACAAAATTACTACCTATAAAAATAAGAAAATGTATTCTACCGGATTAATAATAGAGAATTATTTTCATTTTTTCATTACTAAGCTTACTTAGTAATGAATTCAAATTAATGTAATTTTATGATTATAGTACTTATTTACAATATAACAAGAAATAAACTATAATAAAATTGAATAATTCAAAAATTTGAAAAATATTTATCAGCTAAATTATGTGAAAAGTAGTCAATTTCAAAATTTTTGAGGCGGCTGAAAAAAGTGGCATTTTACTTGCGGTTACTAAAATATGCGTGAAATGCAGAAAGGCAGTTTTAGGCAGCTGGTTTTTTATGAATCACTAGACAATAGCCCAAGTTATTATTTCCATTAAATTTCGTTGCGGAACACTGTGGAACATTTAAACTTTTTCATGTTTGAAAGTAAAAAAATGAAAAAATATCTAAAATTTTTTATCAAAAATGACAATGAATTTATTAATTTTTATGTGCTCCATATAAATTTTGTAATACATGCAAATAAAGTAAACACTATCATAGTGTGAATCCATTTCAAATCATTAAATTCAGATAATATTATAAAATGTAGCACGCGTTCAGAGAAACTGTTGTTTTGCTGTTTTTGTTCGCTCTATGTGATATCCCTTCAAGCATCATTTTCGAAATAATGCTGCTTGTAAGGGTAAAGCAAAAATCTTTTTATAAATACAGATCATGACTCTCCAAACATTATTCTATCCAACTGTACAGTCAAAAGTCCCTAAATCGTAACTTCATTTTTCGACTTTTGGCCAGCTTTTTGGGTTTTTGCCCCACTGTGCGTCGTACGGGCATCCATACTCCAACCATAACTTGTATTTTCATCAGTAAAATTTTATTGTAATCTTGTATTATTTAATCCGAGTACTTTTCTGATTCAATTAATCGAAAAATACTGTTTTGAAAAACCGGTGATAAAAGATTAAAAAGTCTGAAAAAAGACATGAAAAAAGATTTTTGAAAGAAATTTGAAAGATTTTTCCAAAAATTTTGATTTGTTAAGTAGTTAATGCATCTTTAAACACTTAAAAATATTTTTAAAATATACTGTTTTTAAAAAGGCCTGAATGTTCGTAGCACTTGTTACCTGTTTCTTTCTATATATGTATTTAAAAAATAGAGATTGAACAAATAAAATTTAAAAAAAAGTAGTTTTTAGTTTATTTATTTTCTTTTCTGAAATATATAATGTGTATCCATGGAAACTTTAGTTTTCTAAAGTACTAGTATGATTAACGAGGTAACCCTTTCTGCAATGGGCAATATCTGTTAGTAAAATGAGAAATTATCGACTAATACCGGAATTCACAAAAGATTTTTTTAGATATTTTACAACTACTAATTTAAGCTATTATTCTAAAACAAAAATTTTACTAAAATATTACTGGTGCCGTTTGCAGGTTTGGAATTAAAATTAAGTATCCAATACCGGGCACAGTGTGCCGGAAAGAGTTAAGTAAACTGATCCAAATTCAGACTATATTGTAGGATAAAACGTTAAACGTTCTCCCTTTTATACTTAACTTATGAACCCCTAAAATTAATTAGATAAGCGCCTTATCAAAATGAACCTACATCTGAAATTTGAAGCAAATCAGCAAATTCTGCATGAAAAACCCATTTACTTAAAATAGGGGGTTACCCGCTTTTCTCGACATTTATACTTAAAAAATGAACACCCACAACTAATCATGGAGGCACCTTATGAGAATTAATCTATATTTAAAATTTGAATAAAATCTGAAAATTCTGCACGAAAAACCCATATATCTCAATTAATGAGGGAGACGGTTAACACCCCCCCCCCTTATTCTTATCCAATGAACTCTCAAAATTCATCAGGGAAGTGACATATCAGAATAAACCTATATCCAAAATTTGAAGCAATTCTGATATTTCTATCAAGAACTATCGCGTTACGTAGTTAAAATCATATAGAAAGTGCGAGCAATTAAGCTCACATGCTTTGATAGCTTGTGATCTAAAAACACATTAAATTTTATTGGCGTAGGATACATAAGATCAACTTAGGATAAACTAGAAATTTAGTACCGGGTGGTCTTTGGGTTCAATAAAATCACGCAAATTGCATTGATCTACGATAAACTACATAGGCCTAGGATTAACTAACTCAGACAAATGAATCGCAGGCTAAACTAGTTTATCCTATGAGCGTTAAACCAAACTAGTTTGAACTAAGGAAATCTAGTTTTTCTTAAAGGCATTAGGATAGACCTGTTTGATCTTGGAAAAACTAGTTTATCCTATTGACGTTAGGATAGATTAGTTATTCTTAAAAAAAACTAGTTTATCTTATTGCGTTTGGGTAGACTAGTTTGGCCTAGAAAGTACTAGTTTATCCTATGTGAGTTTGAATATACTAGTTTGGCCTAGGAAAAACTAGTTTATCCGATTGGCGTTAGGGTAAACTAGTTGAACTAAAATCGGGTTTGCCGGTAACACATACACACACACATATGTATATACAAACACAAAGCGTTTAAATCTAGGTGCAAACGGGCAATCTCTCACCACTAAACAATTGGTTTTCTTCGCTTAAAATTTATTAGCAATCATACAAAAAATTTAGAAGAAATATTTGGCAAAAAATAACCAGCTAAATTAAATAGTGAGGGACTGTCCGCTGGCGCCTAGATTTTTACATCCCTGAATTAATTAGTTGCACTCGTATGTCCAGTCTGGCTAGACATCTTCTTTCTTTGAAAGACTCGTTTTTTGTGCCAGTAATAAAGGTAAATAAAATATGCCTTATTGAATTAAATATGCCTCATAAAAATAATTAATTAATGCTTATTTAATTAGTGCAGTTTTTTGGTATTCTGTAATTGAAAAATACCTCTTTTGAAAAAGTAATGCCGAACGAATAAAATTTGTGTAAAGAGGCGCCATTAGAGTCAAAAAGGCTAACGTAGCAAAATTAATGTTATATTAAAACTGGCTATAAAAATTTATGATAACTTTATTTTTTAAAAGTAATGCTGGAAAAGGCACATGAAAGGAAAAGTAGCATGCCAGGAAAGTTTAAATATTTTAATGAATAAACATTTAAGTAAAGGCTTATTCAGCTGTAAAACTCTTTATAAAGTGCTCACATGACAATAATTTCTTTATTGAAAATTTTCAGGAAATAAAGCTTACTGAACAATTCCAAATATTTAATTATATGCACAGTATCAGCTAAAGAGAAAATTTAAATTTGTTCATCTTCCAAAAATAAATTATTTAAAAGTGATTGTCGTTATTTTTATAAAATTAAATTTTCAATAAATATGTACATCTAGTAAAATGAATAGAAATTCAATTTTATTCTTTTTTAAAGATAAAAGTGAATGTGTAACAAAAATATTAATGCTTATTTTCGAAAGCCACGCTGAATGAATTTAGTGAGAGCTGGCAAATCTCCAGCTTTGTTGGTTACCTGTATCTTAGTACAAAAAATGTTGTCTTATTTAATTGGAACATACTGCGAATTTAATTTCTTGAAGGGCAAGTAATAATGCCTCCGTAATATTGAGTTCTCACCGGAAAAATTGAAAACTTTATTTTTAAAATAAGAAAAAAGGAAATTTAAGTATTTTTCTACCAATGTTAAATATGAAATTTCGTTAAATTTTTTGGTGAGAATATCGCTTAAATTTGGTGGTATAAAATGTGTCTACCATATCTGCAATCATTTCTTTTGAACTACAGCAATCAACAAGCACTATATTTTGTTCTTGTAGATGTCTAATGTAATGATATTTGATATCGATATGTTTTGTTCTAGCTCTATGTTTCCCACTTTGCGTTAATACTATACAAAACTTATTGTCTTCATATAGCATAACAGGCAAGGACCGTTTTAAGCCTACATCTTTAAGTAAAGTCATCAACCACTGTATTTCTTGTGCAGCATTTGCAGTGGCTATATATTCTGATTCTGTAGAGGAGAAAGCATTGTAATTCTGGCGTTTTGAGAACCATGATATTGGATTGGCACATAAAAGAAATCATGTTACCACTTGTAGACTTTCTGGTTGCTTTGTCATCGCCCCAGTCAATATGAGAATAGATAGTCCGAACGTGGCCTTTTGTTATGTTTTGATACATGATATTCTTATGAACAGATTTCCAATCTTTTTCTGATGGTCTTTCATTCTTTCAGTTGAGTATACTGACTGCTAGGGCAATGTCTGGTTAAGACACTGTCGCTATATAAAGAAAATCTATAATGGCATGTCTGTATTCTCAACTATGATATAGGGCTTGCCTGTATTCTCTATTATCATCTAGAAGATAACTGTCATCTTCCTTTTTCAAGTATGATGTATCCATTGGTATGTATTTAGGCTTCTTCTCTTCTATGTTAAACTTCTAAAGTAATTCTTCAATTTTACATTTGTGATTCAATTCAAAACTTCCGTGAATGCTTCTTTGTATGTTGATTCCAAGATGATGTTTCACTTCACCTAAATTTTTAATTTCGAAGTTTTCTTTCTGAATATCAATTACTTTGTTGATTTCTGTTTCATCTTTTCAAGAAATAAGGACATCATCAACGTAGAGAATAATTAGTATATTTTCATCCTCATTGATTTTTTCTTTTGTAAATAAACATGCAGTTGCGAGTGAAGTAATTGCGCAGGTTGTTATAAGATGAGGGCTATTTCTTTTAATCATATAAACAGTTTCTGATTACCGCCGGTGAAAATTCCATGAGTAAACTTGCAAGCAATTTTTCACTTCGTTAAACAATTAAAAATGTTTAAAAAAATTCACAATTACTAGATTCAAGACGCTTGAAATTTTCTACAGAAAGTCTCCAAGAATTATCTAAAGCAGATTGATTAAACAGCAATTTGAAGAAAATGAAGAAAGAAATTGAGTTATATTATATAAAGCTATTTATAATTTTATTTAAATCTTTCAAGGGAACTTTTCCATGTATATTTTACACACGTACTTTGTTTTTCCGTTTTGTCAAGCCTTTTTACATCAACAGAATTTTAGAATCGTCTAAGTGCAGTATTTTTCTTTTAGAAAGTCATTCTTTAATAGATTTTTCTTAAATGTTTTATATTTATGTGTATTCTTTGAAAAACTGTTTTCTTAACATCTTAAAATATCCAAAATTGCAATTACGTAACTTAAAGTGGATTGTAATGGATTTCATTTTCCGAAATCATCTTTTCGTGCATAAAGTTCAAGATTATCTAACCTGAAATATGAGAGGCACGTGAATCTTTTTCTGTAAACTTATGGATTGATATTACATTTTATTTTTAAAATCCTTTGCAAAATCTAGAATAGATTTTATAGATAGGTACTGAGCTATCACAAAAATTCGTGCCCTATCAAAGATAGAAGTAGTTTTAGTGTGATTTTAAATGTACTGATGTTTCTTTTATAAAAAAATTATTCACCACTTAATTGATTTGCTCATACGTCCTTCGGACAAAAAGAGTTGGCTTGATTCACCACTTTAAGATGTTTGGCACCACTATTTTTTTAATTACAATTTCATACTATTTAATGGCAAAAGAGTTGAGACTAAATATTACAAATATTTGAAAGCGTAAAAAAAATAGTATTTATAACATATTTTCACTTTATTTTATGGTAAAAAGATAATTAATTAACCATTTAACTGGTCAATATTTTTGAAAAAAAAAATAACTCTTTCAAATAAGGCTTATTTTTTGTTTTTAAGGCCCCTGTCCTCGCTCGAAGAAACGCTCGCGAGCTAATGCTATTCCTATGGGGAAGCATTTTTCTAATAACTCTTTCGCATTTTGACATTTTTGAATATTTTTTTTTGCATTGAATAGCTGAGGTACATGCCGACAGCGCACCTTTTTTACTTTTTCGATTTTGGTTGCAGATATTTTTTACAAAGTTAGTTTCACTTTCAAAATCGGTTCCAAAACTGAAAGTGCATTTTAAAAAATATATCTGCAACCAAAATCGAAAAAGTAAAAAAGGTGCGATGTCGGCATGCACCTCAGCTATCCAATACAAAAAAAATTATTCAAAAATGTCAAAATGCGAAAGAGTTATTAGAAAAATGCTTCCCCATAGGAATAGCATTAGCTCGCGAGTGTTTCGTCGAGCGAGGACAGGGGCCTTAACACATTGGGGACGAGCGACACGTGTAAATGCCGAAAAAGGCTTAAGAACAAAGTTCGCGCACTCTTTGGGATTCCCTAAGACTCTGGACCACTATTGAAAGTAAGAATATTTAGATTTAATTTTTAAACCGCAACATTCGCGATCCCCACCTTCATTCACAGATTTTACGATTTTACGATGCAGTGAAACACTTCGAAAATTTTCTTAAAATTTAGTGGTAGAACTGTGCGAACCCTAAAGAATCTTTGTTTACAGCCACCAGTAAAATTTTACTACAAAATTTGCCTTATTTAATCGGAGCATTTTTTTTTTTCTATTTAATAACACACAATTTCCGTTTCTAAAAACCGGTGACAAAACATTAAAAATTTAGTAAAAGCCATCTGTCGCGAACGGGTTAAAAGAATTTTTTAATGTTTTATCACTGGTTTTTCAAAGCAGAAACGTTTCAATAATTGAATCAGAAGATACTCGGATTAAATAATGCAAAATTTAAAATAGAAACTTACAAGTAAGAATAATAAATTAAGTTTGGAATATTGATGCACGTACGTGGTACGGGCAAATCATGATTGGCAATGTCGAAAATGTGTGTAAATTAAAATAAAATATAGATGTCGCTCCAAGTTTTGGCACTTCCTATTTGTGAAGTGAAGTGAAATCACTTATATATATTTTTTGTGTGAACCATCGTATGTGTATGAAAATGTAAGCTTAAAGAATGAAGCTTAAAAATTTTATGTTCTATCTATAAAATGTCGGAGAGATCCTTAAAATATCTTGGAATGTGATGTCAAAAATAAGAATAAAAAGTGTTCGCCATTTGATTGCAGCATACTGGAAATAAAATATCATCAGAATATTTAATGTATCGGGCATGGCGCGAATCCACAAGGATTACGAAAGGTAAAAACATGTTGCCCATATGACATACTTGAAAATCAGGCAAGCAGTTAATTAATTAACTTGAGTTGCGAGTGAATGGAAAAAAAAATTAATATTCAAAATGGAAAATGAAAAGTTACATTATCGTCATGTTACATTATAGGAGTTTTTAAAAAAAGAAGCAAGTGTTGGACGTGCTACAAAAAGTATTCAAGACATTATTTTGAAACGTGCTCCCGTTTCCAAGACAGTTAAAAAGTGATTTTGTCGATTCCGAAATGGTGCTTTTAATATAAACTAAAAAAATTGTTTTGGGCAATGTACTAGCATTGCTAATGACTTACCATTGAAACTTCGGGAAAGTTTATGTAAGAAATTATATAAAAATAAAATTAAATAAAATTACATAGATTGAAAAATAAAGCCACGTAAAATATATAGAATTATTGGGTTTAATTGTCAAACTTTTTGTCAGGTTTTGATGAACGTGTATTATTTAGAATTACGGTTATGTATTTTGTTTTTATTTATATAATGTATTCATATCACCTTCTGTGTAAATTAATGTTTACAGGTAATATTTTTGCTTATCTGGCAATTAATCCGAGCTGTTGTTATTTAGATAGTACAGGATGAAAAACATGTGAGGTGCCAATAGATTGTAGTTCCTCTTGCTATTCAAAATGCATACCTGAGATAAAGCAGCAAAAAGTACCTCACAAGCTATATAGCGATATAATGGACGTCGCGATGACAGTTTTAGGCGATGGAAAGAGAGTAACTCTTTCGATCAGAGAAGTAACGCCGTTTTGGGGGGTTCTCTCGCGGAAATTGCTGAGAGAGACTCAATTTTGAGTGTTGAGACCATGTGTTGGTTTATTTACCCTGCGTAGACTCTTGGCGGATATAGCCAGTGTAACGGGAGATCCAGAGCGGGATCTTCGATCAGTTTTACCCACAGACTTCTCATAACTAGACTCCCAATTGGCAACATTTTCTTACGCTGGGATCTTTGCCTTCCATCACGTGACGAAGAGCAGATTTAGTGCGTCAAACCGTTTTTTCTCCTGCCAAAACTCACATTCTTGAGTTGACCGCACTTCTGCTTTTCTCTTTGTGAAATTTGAATGTTGCCAATAAAGCGATCACCGCCAAAAAACGGCATCTTTTCGCCAAAGATGTTGGTTTAGAAACCTTGCCGAGAGAACAATGGAATGTGGCGTCTACTTATATGAGAAGTTTGTGGTTTTAACAAACCGGGTGTGAGAGGGATGAGATATTTTAAAAAGTAACCCAGTATGCAAAAGGTATTTTCTGTATTTAACATAATGTCGGAGCTGATAATCTATATCCGAGTTCTTAATAATAAATATTGTTTTGTTATATGTAAATACGTAAATTATTAGTCAGTTTTGATTGAACGAATTAATATTCTTGTTGATAATCCTTCTCATAAAGTACCCCGTATCACTTAATTATATGTGTAGGGGCGGCATACTAAGACAAAGGAACTTTCTTCAAAGTTGTGTGGGCTAAGGAAGACAGTGTGTAACGCTTATATTTTGTTTAACACGTTCGCTGCCGCTTAAGTGAAGATGTGATGATAGTTAATGCCGCACTGTAGAAGTGGGTTTTTCCCAGAAGCCGATTTACTTTTTATAACAAAGAATCAGTGCAAGATTTTACCGCGTCCGCACGTGACTAGCTAATTGACATCACCCCATATCACGCGCTGGCACGTGAATGACCCCTTGGCGTTGGCGCCTTATCACGCGCTGGCGCCTCTGAGGTAATGAACGTGTTAATTTATATTTGTGTTATTTTTTTAAAGGTTTTCTGGTTCGAAAACCTTTAGTGAAACGATAGACAATTAGTCCACTGACTGATGTCAAATGGACACCTGTTCGGCATTCTAGTGTGAAGATATAATCAAGTGAATAATAATGTACCAAGTAGAACTCGGTTCGTATGGGTCCTGGAATTTAACGACCAGAAAATTGTTTTATACTAGTATTTCTTTATAGAAAAAGTCTCCCTAAATAAGACGAAATTTTGCGCGTTTAAATTAGATTTATTTTTTAAATAAAAAAATAATGATGTTTCTCCTGGAAGATAATGGTATCCGAAAAAATCATGTACAAGCAAAGAGATTGCTGAAGGACTAAATGTTAACAATTTGACTCATTTGAAACAACTTGGGTGCACTTCGAAACTCAATGCATCGTATCGTTCACGAACTTTTGCAATCACTTCTTGCAATCCTATTTCGAAAGAACTTATTTTATTACTTCCCTTAGAAATTTTTCAGAGGCATATTCGAATTTTTTTTAATTATTATTGAAAGAATTACAACAATGTAGAACAAAAATATTTCTTTAGTAAAACTTATGTTAAAAAAGGTAGAAGCTTTTTAATATAATATGTTTTTGTAGGAGAATGAATCAAAACCCAGACTTAGAGCCGAAGATAGATTACAAACACTCTTCTCTGGAATAGGTCTGATTACAGAGCTCCCACTAGTCCATTTTATGAAAACCAGTAATTTTTTGAAATAAATCCGTGGTAGGTTTTTGCAACAATTCCAAGGGAATCGGCCTTCTTTGCATTCTTCTATAAAATTTATAAGAAAAATTTTTCTTTAACATCTTGACTGCCACGGCAATTTTCAGAAATCTTGTCTAAAATGACAATTTTATTTAATCACATTATGTAATTAAAATTCCAACTAGTATTTTTCTATTAGAAATACTAAAGTTGGTGTCTCTTGCAAATGCTGTTAATGAATGTGTCAAGCATTTCTGTTTTTTAAAAGTGGTGCATTTTAGAAAAAATAGAATTAATACATCGACTGCCGACTACGAGATAACTCGTACTTGGCTTCCTAGTAAAGAACGCAACCTACGAGTTATCTCGTAGTCGGCAGTTACAGTGTTAAAAAAAAGAAATGTCAAAAAGCGGACATCTTGGGAACCCTGTGATTACTGCAATTGCAAATCTTCAACAATTAATTTAAATAGGCAGCTTATAGAAATAATTACTTTTCGCCTCGAATAATCTTTTATTATAAGTATTCAGAAATAACAAGTCACAACAATTTTTATTTTTATTTTCCATTCCATTTTTACATTACTACAAATGGACACTCACAATCAAATCCATATCTTACCAGAGGATTTGAATCCGGACACTACCGTGGCAGTTGCCGTCACCCTCGACAACGCCACTTGGCGACATTTATATAGATAATTTAGTGAAATGTTAACACCTTATTCAAGTAAGCTTTCTGTTATAAATAAGACATTAATCTGTATTATTTTTATTAGTGAAAGTTTTTATCGGCAGTTTCGATTACCAAGTCCTGCTTTTGATTTATTCACTTCACAATTCGGCTGATTAGGCAACTAGATAATAAATTGTATCCAGCATATTGGCAGTATCAGAGCCGTTACAGGCGACTAGTTTTTTATTCCACTAGATCTCAAACCGCCCGAGATATTTTGAGATATTTTAATTTGTATATCCAAATTCTTACCAGAAAATTAAAACAGAAATGTTTGGTTTAATTAATAATAGAAAATTCCGTATTTAAATAAAACGAAATTAGCCATCGAACTGTCCTAGTGCAAAGTCAGATTTCCTGAACTACATAATTTCTAGAACGTGTTCTATCATGGAAATTAACCCCTTGGGGACGAGCGACGCGTATACGTGCCACAAAAAAGGCTTAAGAATCTGTGTTTATCCCCACCAGTAAAATTTTAATGTAAAATTTGCCTTATGGAATCAGAGCATTTTCTCGATTTGATAATCCACAATTTTCTGTTTTAAAAAACCGGTGACAAAGCATTAAATATTTCGTAAAAGGTCCCCGTCGCGAAGGGGTTAAAGGGTTTCAAATGAAAAAGTGCTGCGAAATAGAATTAAAAAATAGTCGCTTGTGGCAGCCCTGCAGTTTCGCAAAATCTCTCTGATAAATGATTTTACTTTAGCGACTCTCATTTATAAAGCTATTTGTGAGAAAGTGCGATACAGTATATGAATCAAGTTATGGATCTTTATCGTTTATGATTTTCGTTAAAAACAATTTCATATTATAAAAAGAAAAGGATTTTCAAGGATTTTGTTGCTATGAAAAAAAAAATAGTAATAAATTGTAATATAAATCTTTTTCGCAAATTTTTGCTGGCTTACAATGAGTCTGTGCCTTGAATAAGATTTCCTATGTAAAATAAATTATTTTGCCTGGTATTTATTTAGATTTAAAGACTGCATTGTTCGATTATGGTTTCGCATGCATTTTGTTTATCATTTGTAGTGATTCAGTTGCTTTAAAGTCAATTAAATATTTTATTTTTATCTTCCATTTCATTTATTTAGCTTGTAAAACGTGCAAGTGTTTTGTATTTTATTTATTTTCCAAACAACAAAATCCTGATTTAGAAGAACTTTTACATTACGAAATTTTAATAAATTTTTGAAAGCATATGGAAATGATTTTTTTTTTTTTTTTTTTTTTTTTTTTTTTTTTTTTTGGTTTTATTAGCATGTTTCACAGAAATAAATTACATTTTCCGCTTATGAAGTTAATAATGCGTTTTTTTCTGAGAACATCCTCAGAAAACAACCTTATAATAGTAACAATAACTTTTAATTTTATATGTAATCTTATGCTTTCACGCGCTATTTAGTTACATATAAATAATTTAAAATCTATTCCTGAAAAAAAAAAAAAAAAAAAAAAAAAAAAAAAAAAAATAGAGAGGATTTATTTTGTTTACCCTGTTAGGGAAGACTGTTATTTACACTGAAATTTTTTCTTCGTGCTTTGAGATTCTTTCTTAGCATGTTTTTATGCTTATAATTTCCATTTTGTAGTTTGAACGATATGTAATTGAAGTATAAAATTAATCTGTAATTGAAGTTTTTTTTTTCATGGTTCCGTTGAAAAAACTAATATTTTACGCCAAATTTTTTATTACTTCTCCTACCCCTATTTTTATTCAAACTTTCTGTAGATCTCTTTTCCAATATTAGGTGTAATTTAAGCTTTTCATCGCAGAGCAAATTCATTAAAATTAAAATTTATGACTGATACCAAATTTTGAGAACAACTTTATTTTTAAATAGGAAAAACTGTATTTCACGCATTCAATAAACCGTAAATTATTTCACCGAAATTTCGGTGCCAATGTCACGTTTGGGAATAAAAGTTTCGTGGTTTCATAGATATACTACCGCGCAGCAAGGGGTTAAGCGTCTTGTATGTGTTGAACAAAGATATTTGTTGCAGTAAGAAGTTGAAATGTTAACAAGGCTGCTGCAGTCGGTTATTATAAGGTGTCGATCATATGACAAAACCCTGTTCGTCTTTGTCTGTCTATCACAGACTAAGTAACCTTCTTTTATAATTATTTTTAAATTAAATTTATTGGTGCTCCCATCTGTGTAAGATATTAATAATTATAAATTAACAAATTGGATTTTTTAATTAAAGGAAAAGTTGTTTTGAAAGAAATACTAAACGAAACCCTTTGTGCGACTGCGATCCCACATAACTACTTAATTCTCTTTCGCAAAATTTTTCAAACTAAAAATCTTTTAAATATGTTTTGACTGCGTTTGCAAATAAGAATACAACTTAATTTTTTTTTAGATGGTGCCAACAGAATATCAAAATACTCGCCTCTGGTATCCCTGTATTTTAATCCTTCGCGACGGAAGTTTTTCACGAAATTTTTCATGATTTGTCACCGGTTTTTTCAAACAAAAATTTACGCCTTTTTAAATCGAGAAAATACTCCGATTCGATAAGTCAATTTACTGGTGGGTCTAAACAAGGATTCTTAAGCCTTTTTGCGGCACGTATACGTGTCGCTCGTTCCCAAGGGGTTAACGCAAGCAAGATGAGGCAATACATACCAATAAGTGTTATCACATTAACATGCTTTTTGTTTTAATTTTTCAAAAGAAAAGTATTTGCTTTATGCGATTGCGAAATGTCTCCTACTGGATAAAACAAAATTCATTCTAAAGAGTTTTAATGTTGATTTTCATTGACAAATATTGTTATTCCTTTGCAATCTTTCTAATCCTTAAAACTAATTTCGGGACAGAGTGTTAAATTGAGATAAATCAACATTTTAATACATTCTGAAATTAAAAATCTTAAATATTTATGTGTAGCAAAGTGATAAAATTGTTAAAATATTATATGAGAACGTAGGCGTAATTGATATGGGGAGAAAATGCAACTTTTCGTTCCTTTGTGAGCGGCGAGAAAATATCTCGATGTTACTCGAGTATTAAATTATTCATAAATTATGTAGAATTACTTATGCGAGAGTTCATGTTACTCAAGTTATAAAGGTGACATTTATCAATTGAGTCGGCAATATCTACATCATTGTTAGTTTAATTTTAAGTGACTATACATGTTATCAGTGAAGAAAGATTATAGTGATTGTTGCAGACAATAAAATCGAATAAATGAATTGTATATTTTTGCTGCGTTGATCATAGATTTTTGAGTTAATAATATATATGTATTTTTTAACGCCATAATATTATTATCGAATTAAATAATGTTTCATTTAATTTTTATAATTTAGTATACTTTAATACAATTTATATAAAATATCAGATAGTAAAATGGCAAATATTTATTGTAAAACTTGAGTTCTGCAATTTTCGTTATGGAATTTCATAGCTCACGTTTTTAAATACAAAAATAGAGCAGAATATCATATACATTTATTATTTCTGCCTTATAGTTTTCAAATTATTTATTTTTTTTAATTTATAAGGTTTTTATAGAATTAAAATTATGAACCTCGAATTACTACTGTCATTTATCTTGAGAAAGTAGAGTTAACCCATTCGTGCCCAGCATCTTTTGCGTATATTTTATTTGGTTGGCCCCACTTTTTTTTAGAGAATTTAATTTTAGATCATTAATCACGAAAATGAATCATTTAAATAAAATAGTTATTGCTTTTCTTTTTTACCGGTGTCAAAAACAGTGCTGAATACACCATTTGAAGCGCCCCTAAAAAGGGACGCTAGGCACTAATGAGTTAAAATGTGCCTTTACAAAGTATCTTTAGTGTATTAACCTCTTGGGGACGAGCGATAGGTAAATGTGCCGCAAAAAGGCTTAAGAATCCTTGTTTATCCCTACCAGTAAAATTTTATTATAAAATTTGCCTTATTTAATCGGAGCATTTTCTCGATTTAATAAGATACAAATTTCTGTTCCTAAAAACCGAAGACAAAACATTAAAAATTTCATAAAAAGCTCCTATTTCGAAGGGGTTAATAAGGTTGAAAGTTTAAAGTGAATGGTACTTATTAGTACCTCAGTAGATCTAGGTTACTCCTTTATGTGCAATACTCTTCTGGTCATAAAATACTAAAATAGTAATCCTCACTAGAATGAAAAAAAAAAATTCGAAAGTAAGCCAAAGCTTTTATTTACGTTCTTAATAAAAGGAAATTTTTCATTTAATATTCCGGTGCTAATGTGGTATTTAAGATTTAAAACTTGGTAGACCAAAAATGAACTACCGCCCTTTAACCCTTTGCGGCGCAGAACAAATGCTGCTTAAGTGCTGAAATTGATGACTGACACCTGAATTCTAAAACAACTTTATTTGTAATTAGAAAAAAAGCCATTTTGCAAGAATTCAATAAAAAAAAATTTTTAATCAAAATTTCGGTGCCAATGTAGCGTTTGGGAATTAAAATTAAGTGGTTTCATAGATATACCACAGCTCCACAATGGGTTAAACCCCTTGAGGCGCCACCTGATTTAAACGAGATTCTCACCAGAAATTTTTAACGAAATTTAATATTTTAACTTTGGCGGCCAAATGTTTTAAAGCTTGCCTTTTTTCATTTTAAAACATAACTTTTCAAGCTTTCTGGCTTGAATTCAACATCACAGAGACTCATTACTTTCCCTTCAAGGAGTTAATCCTTTAAGAGGCAAAGCACTTCTATTCTTGGAATGCTAAAATGGCTGATTGACACCATTTATAGCACACCTTTAGTAGCAAATTTATATCAAAACAGATAAACGATTTTCTTTACGTATTTGAAGAAATTAAAGTTTTCATTTCAAAATTCTGGTGTCAATGTGGATTTTCACAATTAAAGTAAAGTGGAATATATTTTATCCCACCACCAGTAGAAGAAAATTGGCGCAGAGGTGGAGCCTATTGACACCGCTAAATTTTTGTAGCACTTCTCGGATTATTGAATAATAAATTTCAGAAATTTCATTAACTTGAAGAATGCTATAAAAAATGTATGATGTCAATAGGCTCCACCTCTGCACGTGCTTCAAGCAGTTAAGGGGTTAAAGTGTAGATCATTTCCACTGTGAAAACGTAAAAATAATGGAGTGACACAGGAATTTACGTACAGATTTATTTGAAAACAAGAAATAACTATTTTTCCCATTCATAAAAAACGGAAAATATTTATATCAGAAGTCTAGTGTCATTATGGCATTTCGGAATATAGCTGCGTGTTTTATGTTATGGAACACCATGTAGAGGAACACTGAGCCACAAAGGAATAGTTTGTTATTGATTGTAATGGTGATTTCGATATTTTTCTTTGATGTAAAGATAATTATGCACTAAATGTGTGAACTTTTTGTATTGTCCTGTTATATGATGGAGTCTGGTCGATGTCAAGTCTATGTTGTAGATAGTGTAGATCGAACAGTATATGTTTCGGAGATTGTGACAATGCTACAGTTTAACGGTAAGTACTAGTAGAACACCTGCAAGAAGTCGTCTGTGTATAATAACAGTATCAGTATCTGATTTCAGGCTTTAATGGTCCGGCGCAATAGAGAAATGTCAGCAAGAATGATAGCAGCAGAGTTCAATATTGCTGGTGAGCTGCTCTTCAACAAACTGTATACAAGACTTAGTGGACATATTATTTATGCCTGACATCCAAAAATATATCTGTCACTAAGCCCTCGTCACAAGAGCGGTTATCCAGAGACAATGGCACACCAAGGATTAAGCTTTGGAGGGGTCTAGTATAACAAATCTGTATTTCCTGAACTGATCCAAAATGGCTGAGGAACCCAGTCCGATTTTTTTTTTTTTACATTTTATTAAAAATGGATGAGATGTGTCGTTCCCGGATATAGAATTTTTCTGTTGACTTGATACAAAACGAAGACTGGATCATGGAAAGGGAGAATAATCAGCGAAACCTGGGAAAGGCTCTGAAAATTTTTGATGGGGCTAATTCTGAAGCCTTATACCTCTTTGATAAATAAAAAGCAAATATTGTTTTACGTGGTGAATATTAAAAATGCTAATGTTTCAAATTTCATAAGAAAATTTATAAATAAGGAAAAAAATGTAAAAAGATTACTATTTTTTAAATTTTCTAGGTCGCATAATCTATTAAAATAATAAAAGTAAACTTTCATAACTTTAGAAACCTTTAAATAGTTAATTTAAGTAGTTAATATGCACCAAAAATTAGTGGAGCAATATCATATTCTTTGATGTATTGAGGCTTTTTTACAGATTGAAAGTGGACGTGTTGTCATATGGAGATAACCTGGAATGCGATATAACCCAATATTTATAAGTGAATTGCACAAACACCGGGATTAACACTAGAACAGCCGGCTGTTTTTACTCATGTTTTTTGAAAAAGAGTTTCAAACCAGAATTTTTATTTAAAACAATTAAACTTATTCAATTAGCTTAAATTTGTACTATATACATTTAATACATTTCTAAAAAGTATTTCTGGTTCGAATCGACTATTATCAATTCTGGCAAAGGGTCAAAATGACCCCTGATGGCGGTTCTAGTGTTAAAACATACACGTTAGGGCGGCATTGTGATTAATGGATGCACGTTCTCATACTTCACCGCTGCTATAGATACTATAAAACCATTCTAAATTAAGTACATATATATATAGCTTTCAGAATTTTTCATTTTATATTAAAAAAAAATGGTCTATATAATTTATCTCAGAAACCAATTAAAAGTGAAATTCTCATTTCTGTGAATAAGGTTAAAGGCAAAAAAGCTAAGTATTTTTTTTTCTAAAATAGGTTTCCATTAACGTAAAAGTCATATGGTGATAAAAGAAATAATGCCTTTTTAAAAGATACTTCAGAGACTGAAAATAAAATACTTCAGAAACTGAATTCTATATATATTAATTAATACAGTAATTGCAATATAGGAATAGCAATACTTTTCCAGAAAAAGAAAAAATCAATTTAAAATAGTTCTTTATAATTTTAAAGAACATTTTTAATCTGCTTTTAAATTACTGTTACGATACAGAAAAAAAAATGAAAGCAGGAAACAGACAGTAGGAGCAGGAAAAATATAGTCTCGCTGAGAAAGAGATAAAAAGAGAAATTCTCTAACTATGATTTCAATGTATTTAATGATTACCATTTTTACCATAATGACATTTAAAAATTGCATTAAATATTTTTGATTTAGTATTTTTAAAGAAATTATCTTACTATGTAATTAATAGTATTGTTTTTCGAGGGGGGATGTGATTTATGATCCAGAGAAAAAAAAAGAATTTGCGCACTTATACATCAAAACTGGTACAGAACAACAAAACAGAAAAAATTATAGCTTCGCTAAGAAAGAGATAAAAAGAGCAGGGCTGCCATAGGCAACTATTTTTTAACTGTAACTGGCACAGTTATCTTAAACAAATATTTTTAGCAGACTGTTTGACAACATTTGCAAGAAAAATAAATTTTAAAATTTATTAAAAATATTGATGCGAACGGAATATAAAAATATTCGCTTGTGGCAGCCTTGAAAGAGAAATCTTCTAAGATTTCAAACCGTTTTTACCATTGTGACATTTAAAAATTGCATTAAATATTTTTGATTTAGTACTTTTAATGAAATTATCTTACTATCTAATTAAAAGTATTTATTTTTGTTGTTCGGGGGGGGGGGGGGGGGTATTTATGATCAAGAGGGAAAAAAAAGAATTTGCGCGCGATTTTATTTTTTAATAAAAATATTTTGAAACGACAGAAAAAATTACTTTATTTTTTATTAAAATCATTTAATTGCTATCTTCATCTGTAAAATGACGGAAGCCATTATATGCGAAGAAATCTGTTATTACTAAACATTGATTCATGTTTGTCGGTTCTTATATTTTACGGGAAATTAATCAGATGTCTATTTATTTTTTCTTTTACATACGCTTACATAATTGCATTAACCCTCGATCAAAGCATTTTCATTGCTAAGATGTGGAAATAAATGAATGACACCGGTAACTGCGAACAGATATATTTGTAAGTATGAAAAGGTGAATTTTCACATACATGATAAAATAGATTTTTTTCGATAAAAATTCCGGTGTCGATGTTGCATATCGGAATTAAAATTTTGTGTCTTCGTAGAGAAACCAATGAACGTTAAAGGGTTAACCCTTCGTGGCGCGGCGATATCTCTATGAAACGACTTAATTTAAATTCCCAAACGCCACACACTGGAATTTTGGTAAAAAAAATTCAGTTAGTTGAACTTGTGGAATACAGCTTTCTTTTATATATCAAGTTGTTTTCAAATTCCGGTGTCAGTCATTAATTTCAATACTCTGGTAATGAATTTGCTCCGCGCCGAGAGGGGTTAATTCTGTCCTAATATTAATAACACGTCTATGAAAAAACATTTTAAATATAATCTCCAGATATTTGACTTTTTACTAACCATTTAATTAATATTTTTGAGAAAAAAACTTTCAAATAATGCCCATTTTTTTTCATGTCTTTCACAGAATTTTTAATCGTTCATAACTGATTTTTCAAAGAAGAAATTTTTGCCTAATTGAATCAGAAAAATGCTCGTATTAAATAATGCAAAATTTGCAATAAAAAATTACTGATGCCAATAATAAATCATGCTTGGAATATGGATGTCCATACGTGGTGCGGGGAAATCATGCTTGACAAAAAACATTTTGCCCGTATAACATACGGGCAAATCAAGGAAAAGGTTAACTAAAACCATATGTGTACAGCATTGATCAGTGAATGAATTAAGGGAAAAAATCACATCTGTCTCAATAACTGCAAAGAAACTTATACAATGTGCTTCTGAAAAAAATGGTCCTCGAACTGAACACCAGTAATTTTTAACAGAAAATTTCATAGTAGGTTCCTACAGTATTTGTGCTAAAACCAACCTTCGAAGGCGGTTTCTGTGCAATTTGCTAGAGAAATATAAAACGAAAATCTTTCTAAGAAAATACTGATGTTCTGTTGGCGGGCCATTTGTGAGCCCTGAAAAAGTGAAAACTTACTGACTGGTAAAACGCAGCTATACATGCAAAGTTCGTCAGAGAATGGATGGTCGGAACGCAAGCAGTGAGACCCGGATGACAATGTAATGTCTATAGGGGCGTTCTTTTCAAATATTTCGCTCAAATTTTAATATTTCGACATGATTTTTTTTTTTTTTTCTTTGCAAAGGATAATTGAAGACAATCTACAACCGGGCTAGTTTTTACTTTTTCGATTTTGGTTACATTCTTTTTATATTAGGATATAGTTTCAGTTTCATAACTGGTTCTAAAAGTTAAAGTATTAAAAAAATAGTTAAAAATCTGCAACCAAAATTGAAAAGGTAAAAACTAGGCCGATTGTGGATCGTCTTCAACTATCCTATGCAAAATAATTAAATAAATAAATAAAAATTAAATAAAATAAAATAAAATTTAAGCGAGTTATTTGAAAAGAACGCTCCCATAGATTTTACATTATCATCCGGGTCTTTTTTCTGTCAGTAGTGTGGCGCCTTAATATCTGTCCATTCTCGGGCTTAAATAATGAATTACATAAATTTTGTTTTTTTAATTTGTTCTGCAAATTATGTTTTTGTTGAATGCGTCAAGTTTTTTAATAACTACTGCATTCAGACTAACTCTTATAAAAATTAACTGGATTTATGCTCATAAGTTTGATTTAGAAGCTATTGTATCACAATTTGTGGTGTATTTAACAATATTTAGGTAATAATCAAGTTTTTTTCATTTATTAAGTTTGGCTAAACCTAAATAAAACAACCTTATTTTATGATTTTGATTTGAATTAATAATATACCTTTATAAGGCAAGTTTCATTGAATAATTTTGGAAAAATACATTTCATCTTTATGATGAATATTTAGTCATTTACTACATATTATTAACTTGACCCTTTGCTTTTAATATTTTAATCATTTTAAAAATTATCGATTTTTTATTATTTTAAATTATTAAATATATTAATATATATTGCTAGCATTCATTATAGTTTCCATAGCATTATTAATTGCATTCAAATTAAGGTTTAAAAAATACAAACAAAGCAATGATTAGAAATCCACAAAATTCTAAAATCCACACACCTCTGGTCCCAAGCTTTGTGGACTTGAGGGAGTCTACTGTTAGAAAAATCTAAAATTTAGATTGCAGTTTAGAACTAGTGGTATACAAAGATCAGATTAAAAAAAAAAGTCTTTTATGCAACACTGAGAAATTGAGTGCAGATCGCTTTAACTCTATGAGGACAAAGGACTTCTATTCCCAAAATGCTGAAATGATTGATGGACATCAGAATTTAAAAACAGATTTATTTCAAAAAAGATAAATGCATTTCTTTACTTGTTAAAATTAAAATTTTCATTTCAAAATTCTTGTGTTGATGTGGTATTTAGCAATTAAAATTAAATGGGATACAATTTCATCTCAACACCCCTCAAGTAGTTAATACTAGAACCGATGGAAATTTTTGTCACGTCTTATTAAAAATATTTTACACCAGAATTTTTATTTAAAATTATTTATGTAACTATTTCTCCGTGGTCATATTTAACTTATTTGAGAAAGAAATTTCTAGATCGAATCGAAATATTTTTATTTAGTACCAGTCAAAATAATCATTATGGCGGTTCTAGCGTTAAGCTGATACACATTGTGGACAATATTTAAACTAAATTTAATTTGAAGGTATTAAGTATCGTCGTAGAATGATTCCCGTACACATATAAAGATATACTCATTAAAACAAAGGGCATAGCCGGATAAGCATTGAAAACATGCCTTTCAATCAAATTTCTTGATTTTTTCCCCAGGTGTATCTACATATCTGACTATCTATTTCCCCTATTATTAGGTTATAAATATTGATATTTTATGACATAAAAATGTTTTTACGATTTTTTAAAAACCTCATTTTCTCAAAAACTACTGTACCGAATTACATGTGATTTATTGAGTTTATATAGACATTAAAGATGCATAACTGGTAAGTTTTGTGTAATTTTCTGATTATAAAAAGTGTGTGAAAAAGCGATTAAAAAATTTAAAAAAAATAAAAATCATATCTTATAGTTGACGGAAAATTATCATTTTTTAGTAAAAAATTCCTTATATGTGCCCATATATTATATATAAAAGCTGTAAGTTTGCGTTGGGTACTACATATGAATATTTACAAAAGTATGTATAAAATTAATTAAAATCCATTTAAAGGCGTTACTTTGGGCGGAGCTACGCAACTTTGAAATCCGAAAAATCTTTGGTATGTATACTTTCAGAATTGGTGTATTTTAAATTTTAATGAACACATGAGCATCATTCTCGACGCTGACGATACTGTTTCGATAACAAAATTTTTTGTTGGTGTCACATACAAAAACAAGGAAGAATATTTATGTCATAGAAACTAACTATATTCTTCGATATCGGAATCTAACAACAGGGATCACAGCCAATTTAAATGAAAATGTCTTTCATCAGTTTTTATAAAGAGAAATTATAGTTAGTAGTTGCAAGCTCTTTTACCCAGCGATGGACCCTGATTACCATCATGTTAAACGTTTATGTCTAAGTAATGGTTAACCACCGCGATCAGAAACCAATTTAATGTAATGAATGATTTCTATTTCTTATGATGTTATCTAAGAATGATAATTCGAAATGTGATTGTTAAGGATGTTTCTTAAAAAAAACTCGTGGTTACAGAAAAAAAATATATTTTTAATTTTTATGTCTAACATATTGTAATACATTACCAAGTGTTAGCTGTTTTTTTTCCCTCATAAAGGTCACTGTTCCTGACAGTGAGGCCTAAAGCACTGAAACCGACTATATATTTACGTATAAGATTATAATATATTCGCATAAAATTAGCTATGTCTTTACAATATTTTATCTTCTTTTAATTTTTCCACTGCTTTTTTGGACTATATTTATTTAAAAAAGCACTTTTTTATCTCATCAAACTTAAAAAGGTTCAAAATTCTAGAAATATAGTTTTCAATACAAAATATCATCCAGTGCTGTCAGCTTTCTTTTTTTTTTCTTTTAACTCACATTATAAACCTTCGGTAATATTTATCTTCGGATTAAGTAGCTTTAGAAATCTGCTATTAGACAAAAAGTTATTAGCATGTATGTTGAATAAAAAATTATCTGTTACTACCCAATCCTGATGATATATTAGAATTGAAAGAGTGCATTAGACTCCAGTTCAAATAATATAACATTTACATTTGATTTGCGTTACAAAGAAAAAAAAAACTGAACTACTTACTCATACTACCATTCATTAAAAGTGGTGAGAATGTTCGAATAAAAATCATTATAGTAACTGTTGTAACATTTAGATATCAAAGAGTGTTGTTTTCCAATTGAAAATATTTTTCAGAATATTCTCTTCGATAGAAACTATCAGTTTTCGATATCGAAATAATATGGACTGAGTTGAAAATCATGAGCTATACTATTAATGAAATCTAAAATACATCACTTGACACATTTTCTATTGACATTATTCCAAAGATTCTTCGGATTCAAAGTTGCGTAGCTCCGCCCAAAGTAACGCCTTTAAATGAATTTTAATTAATTTTATACATACTTTTGTAAATATTTATATGTAGTACCCAACGCAATCTTGCAGCTTTTATATATAATACATGGGCACAGATGAGGAATTTTTTACTAGAAAATGGTAATTTTCCGACAACTATAAGATATGATTTTTATTTTTCAAAAATTTTTAATCGCTTTTTCGCACACCTTTTATAATTAGAAAATTATACAAAACTGACCAGTTATGCATCTTTAACGTCTATATAAACTCAATAAATTACATGTAATTCGGTACAGTAGTTTTTAAGAAAATGAGGTTTTTAAAAAATCGAAAAAACATTTTTATCTCTTAAAATATTAATATTTATAACCTAATAATAGGGGAAATAGATAGTCAGATATGTAGATACACCTGGGGAAAAAATCAAGAAATTTGATTGAAAGGCATGTTTCCAATGCTTATCCGGCTATGCCCTTTTTGTAGTAAGTATAATTTGTATAAATCCGCATAATTACGCGCGAAATGTATGTTTTGATTAAAAATATGCTTATATGATTTAAATAGTTTTAACAGTGGTTCCATGGGAATTTTGAGCGAATTATTATAAAAATATTTCGTACCAGAAGTTTGAATTAAAACAGCATAATATTTTTCTTCATTTTATCTTTTAAAGTTACTTCATAATCAAATTTCTGGTTTGAACCGAAACATATTAATATGGTAGCCGTCAAAACGACGACTCACAGTAATGGTAGTGTTAATTATTTCCCAAATCAATGAAATATTTAATTTATTTAAAATTTCTTATAAGAATATTATTATATTCTTAAAAGAATCTCTTTTTTATTTGTTATTTGTTTAAAAAAAAAAAAAAAAAAAAAAAAAAAAAAAAAAAAAAAAAAAAAAAACAAGGAATAAAGAAGCTAACAGTATTTTTAAAATCAGAATGGAAATTTCTTAAAAAAATAAATCAATAAATTAAAATTTGATTGCTTTTGACGCTTATTATTTAAAGAAAACAAGCAGTAGCAGGTAAATATGCTTTGATCAGAAACGTATATTCTACTTATATATCAATTTTTCTAAGAATGAAATATTAACATGCATTAGAACGTTTGACAGGGCAATGCTAAATAACATGACAACTTGACAGAAGTTATTTAATCTAAGACTTTGTTATGTCTGTTTCAGCATATATGATTATATTGTTTTATACGTCGTCACCTTCTGAAAAAGACTGTGTGGAGAATATATATGCTTTAGTACAGAAACGTATAGAAACAATGATCATGTATTTGAAAACATTCTTTACATTAAGTCTATTTCTATGAGTAAAAATTTAAAATAATTATTATTATATTTTCTTATATGATTAAAATAACAATTATTTAAAAAAAAAAACAAGCAGTAGCAGGTAAATATGATACAGATTAACGAAAATACCCCAAAATATGTTGAATACATTTGATATTTTGGGTCGAATCTTTGTCTTTCATTTTGAACAATGTTTAATTATGTTATTCGATAGGTAATGCAGTTATTACTATTGAAGATAATTAAAATTTTATACAATTCATTCTGATGAAAATGTATACAGTTGATAGATATAGTGGCAGATTTTTTTAGTGTACGTATATCACTTAAAAATGTAATATAATAATGGAGTTGTAAATAAAGAAGTGTAGACTTTATGGTGCATTGTCTACCATCTTCCAGTGGCTATTGTTGTTTTTTAAAACTATTGTTGATCAACAGTTTTTGAGGGCCGACGGGACACACATTCATCAGAAAATTTAAATAGAAAATTTTGTCTTATTTAACCCTTTCCTTTTGCTAGGTCTAAAAATGCACAAGACATAAAAAATATAAAATTTCGATTACAGTTTAGAATAAGTGCTGTCCAATGTCCAGTCTTTCGTGATAACTCTGAGAAATTGAGTATAGGACGCTTTAGCACCCGAATCGCTTTAGATTTTAGTCAAGTACAGGGCTCCCAAATGGGCCGCCAACTGAATATCAGAATTTTCTAGAGAAATTTTCCCTTTAGATTTTTCTTGCAAACTTTCAAGAAACCACCTTTCAAAGTCAATTCTAGTGTAAAACCTGTAGAAACCTATCATGAAACTTTCTGTTAAAAAATATTGATGTTCAATTCGCGGACCATTTGAGAGCCCTGCAAGTATTATAAAAATATTTTACATTGGAATTTTTATTAAAAATTATTTGACTTATTTCTCAGTGGTCATATTTAACGGATTCGAAAAAGAAATTTCTGGTTCGAGTCGAAATATTTTTATTTGGTACCCATTAAAATGATCACTAGAGTGGTTCTAGTGCTAAGCAAATACATATGGTCGACAACAATTAACCCTTTAACACTAGAACCGCCGGGTATTTTACTCAAATTTCATAAAAAGGGTTTCTCACCAGAATTTTAATTTTAAACTATTTAACTTATTTAATTAGTAAACTTTTCTGCTGCACACATTTAACATATCTTATTGCGAAAATTCTGGTTCGAATCGATTATTATCAATGTGGCAGGGGTCATTTTGACCCCTAATGGCGGTTCTAGTGTTAACGTTCATTGGTTTCTCTATGAAACCACAAAATTTTAAATCCGATACGCAACAGCGACACCGGAATTTAAATTTTAAAAACTCAATTTATTATATATGTGAAAAATCACTTTTTCTTATTTAAAAATATATCTGTTCACAATTACCGGTGTCATTCATTTATTTCACCATCTTAGCAATGAAAATGCTTTGTCCGTTAAAGTGTTAAACTAAATTTAATTTGAAGGTATTAAGTATCGTCACTGAATGCTTACCATACGCACATAAATATATACACATATACACATATAAATATACTCGTCTGAGATAGGTCATTTCACAATTTAAACAAATTTCCGATAATATATGTATAATTTATATCAATTCTCAAAATTCATAAACAAGAATATTATTATATTCTTAAAAGAATTTCTTTTTATGAGTTATTTGTTTCAAGAAAAACAAGAAATATAGAAGCTAATGATATTTTTAAAATCAGAAACGAAATTTCTTAAAATGATAAATCAAAAAATAAAAATTTTATTGTTTCTGACAGCTTTGCTCAGAAACGTATGTTCTACTCGTATATTGATTTTTCATAAGAGTGAAATATTAATATGCATTTGAACGTTTGACAGGGCAATGGTAAATAATATGACAACTTGACAGAAGTTATTTAATCTAAGACTTTGTTATGTCCGTTTCATCATATATGATTATATTATTCTTTACGTCGTCATCTTCCGAAATAAGATTGTGTGGAATATACATGCTTTATTTGTACAGAAGCAATGATCATACATTTTAAATCATTTTTCATATTAACTTCAGTCAACTTCTACGTGTGAATATTGAAAAGTATTATTATTGTATTTTCTATATTTAAAAGTACAATTCTTTAAAAACGCAAGCAGTATCAGGTAAATGTAACATAGAATAACGAAAATAGTCAGAAATATCTGAAACATGTTTTGAAATTTTATGTCGAATCTACGTGTTTCATTTTGAAGGATGTATCATTCGATAGGTAATGCAGTAGTTACTTTCAAAGAAAGTTAAAATTTTACATGATTTCTACTGATAAAAATTTATATTGTTGATAGATACGACAGATTTGTATAGTGTTCGCATATCAATGGATAATATAATATAATAATAAAGTTATCAGTTTATGAAAGAGGGATTAATTATTAAAGTATTACTAGGTTATCCCGTCGACTAAAAAATTATTGCCAAACTATAAGATGAAATGCCAATAATGGATGATCGTGAATGTCACATTCACAGGGCCGTAGCTAAGGGGGCGCTCTGGGCGGCTCAGCCCCCCTAAAATATTTTGAGCCCCCCCCCCCTGGAAAAAGTTCCAAGGTCATTAAATGCTCCGAAAATTCAAATGAAATTCTGTTCAAAAATCTAATTTAGTTTTGAGACTCTTCCACAGTTTTGCAGAGTTACTAAATTGTATCTAAAATACGTGTTTCAACACTCCCTCATCCTATTGGTAAATATGAAGCTAACAGGATGTTTAATTTTGCACCAGTTATACATTCAAAATTTTTATCCTGATATACTTTTCTTAGCATAAAATGAAGTTATTACAACTGTTTAATGAAAAACATAGTACCTACAATGTGAATATGCCAGGGCTCGAAAAATCTACATGCCCGACATCAGTGTTGTTAAACGGCGACTTTTTAAAAAATTTATTGGCACCACTTTTATTAAAGGATAAAATTCCTCTTCATTAATATGTCATTAAACGAAACGTAATTTTACCAATCCAAAGAAGTGGTGCCAATCTGAATTTTTAAAAAGTCGCCGTCTAACAACACTGATGTCGGGCATGTAGATTTTTCGAGCCCTGGAATATGCACTAATTTATCTTTCTGCATTAGAGAGAGAACAAAAAAATATGAGCCCCTCCAATATTCCCTTGAGCCCCCCAATATTCCCCTGAGCCCCCCTATCGTACACTTCTAGCTACGGCCCTGCACATTCAATGACATTAAATACGATTCGCGCGTTTAAAATGTCATCAAGTGATTTTTATTTTGACTTTTTATTTGTATTTTTATTAATATTCTACTAATTATTTGTTTTTTCGTTATTTAAAATAAAAATTATGTCAATATGTATAATTTGGCTATTAGTTTGGCGAAATTGGTCGACGGGATAACAAAGTAGTACCATCATTAATGAGGAGGATACATATAATGCATTGTCTACCATTTTCCAGTGGCTGTTTTTGTTTTTTAATCGGGTCAACAGTTTCTCATGGCCGACGGGCATACATTCACCAGTAAATGTAAATAGAAAATTTTGTCTTAACCCTAGCCGGCTAAAATTACTGCTATGGCTGAAATGCAGAAATAATTGATTGACACCGGGAATTGGGAACACATTTACTTGAAAATAGGTAAAACCGATTCATCATGTATAAAATCTAAAAGAGAAAAGTTTATTTAAAAATAATGATGCCGTTGTAACATTTGCGGATAAAAATTTTTCATGGAATGTTTCTCTTAAAAATCTGTTGAAATTTTTCTGTTTGTTTTTACTGGTCCCAGTTTGCCCAGGAAGTACACGTATAAAGTAATTTTTCAACAACATGTTTTTTCACTACCAGACAGAGAAACTTGCAGGAGGTATCACATAACAATACAGCACAGCTTACAACTTTTCTGTTGTTTTGGCCCGGAAAATTTTAATAGAAATTTTTGGCTTATTTAATCGGCAGATTCCGGCATTTTGATATGGTAAAATTTCCTATAAAATTTTTATGGTAAGAAAAAAAGCGGAAGATGTTGGCAGCTATGCAATACAGGTTCAAAAATGCTGTAGTTGCGAGTTATGCTACAAAACAGTGTTGACAGTGGGCTGATTTTTTTTATTTCAGATTTCTTGATTGGTACCCCTTTTAAAAAAAAAGTAGAAATCTCCTTATTGAATAGCATAAAAATTAGGAAAATAAGGAGAATTTTACAATTTCAAAAAACGGGTTCCAATCAAGAAATCTGAATTAACCCCTTGCGGCTCGGTGGTATATCAATGAAACCACTTAATTTTAATTCGCAAACGCTACATTCGTACCGGAAATTTGGTTGCGATTATTGAATTCCTACAAAATAGCTTTTTTTTAATTATAAATACAGTTGTTTTCAAATTCCGGTGTCAGTCATCTATTTCAACACTTAAGCAATGAATTTGCTCTGCGCCGCAAAGGGTTAAAAATTAGCTCACTGGCAACATTGGTACAAAGAATCAGAGAAACAGCAACATATTAAAGGGACAGAAAACATTTTTTGAAAGGTTGTACTGCTGATGGTGGTAGAAATTACGACTAGAGATGGCCAGGTAGGCTTCAGAGCAGCGCCACATAGAATTACTCACGTTCTGGAAGTTTTCTGGCATATCGCGTATCTTTACGCCAGCTACAGATATTCGAGCATCGAGATATTCAATTGAAGGAACAGCATGTCACTGTGAAGCCTTTCTGACAATTTCTGGTCCTAATTTCGAGCGCTTTCTCTAGTACAGCTTTCCAAAAAAAAAAAAAAAAGTTTTCTGTCCCATTGATGTGTTGCTGTTACTGTTCTTTTTCTCTGCTTCTTTGTACCGATGTTGCCCGTGGGCTTCTTTTTAGCTCACAGGCTATCATAGCCTGAGAGCTTATGTGCCCGTCCGTTCTGTATGTACGTTCGTATGTTCGTGCGTAACGCGATAACTCATGATAAAAATATCGGATCCACTTCAAATTTTGTATATAGGTATATCCTGATAAGGCGCTTCCCTGATTAGTTTTTGGAGTTCATTCGATATGTATAAGAGGGGGAACGGTGGGCTCATGCCCCTCCCCTTAATGGATATAAATGGGTTTTTCATGCAGAATTAAGTTTTTGTCCAAAATTTAGATATATGATCATTCTGATGAGGTGATTCCGTGACTGTTATTATGTGTTTATTGAATAAGTATAAACAGGGGGAACGGGGGGCTCATGCCCCCCCCCCCTTAATTGATATAAACGGGATTTTCATGCAGAATTAACAGTTTTCGTTCAAAATTTAGATACAGGATCATTCGGATGAGGCGATACCATGGCTGTTATTAGGTGTTCATTGAATAAGTATAAACAGGGGGAACGGGGGGCTCATGCCCCTCCCCTTAATGGATATAAATGGGTTTTTCATGCAGAATTAACAGTTTTTGTCCAAAATTTAGATATAGGATCATTCTGATGAGGCGATTCCGTGACTGTTATTATGTGTTCATTGAATAAGTATAAACAGGGGGAACGGGGGGCTCATGCTCCCCACGTAATTGATATAAACGGGATTTTCATGCAGAATTAACAGTTTTCGTTCAAAATTTAGATACAGGATCATTCGGATGAGGCGATACCGTGGGTGTTATTAGGTGTTCATTGAATAAGTATAAACGGGGGGAACGGGGGGCTCATGCCCCTCCCCTTAATTGATATAAACTGGTTTTTCATGCAAAAATAATAGTTTTTGTCCAAAATTTAGATATAGGATTATTCTAATGAGGCGATTCCATGACTGTTATTATGTGTTCATTGAATAAGTATAAACAGAGGGAACGGGGGGCTCATGCCCCTCCTTAACCCTTTCAGGAGCAAAAGAATTCTGTTCGCAAAATGATGAAATAATAGACTGACACCAGGATATTCAAACGAATTTCTTAGAAAAAAAAAATTCCGATATTTTGAACTTTCATTATAAAAGTAACATTTTATTATAATATTACTGGTGCCATTTGTGAATTTTGGCATTAAAATTAGGTGGCTAGACCCTCTAGCCACCGCCCTTGAAAGGGTTAATTGATATAAACGGGATTTTCATGCAGAATTAACAGTTTTCGTTCAAAATTTAGATATAGGATCATTCGGATGAGGCGATACCGTGGCTGTTATTAGGTGTTCATTGAATAAGTATAAACAGGGGGAACGGGGGACTCATGCCCCTCCCCTTAATTGATATAAACGGGATTTTCATGCAGAATTAACAGTTTTCGTTCAAAATTTAAATATAGGATCATTCTGATGAGGCGAGTCCGTGGCTGTTATTAGGTGTTCATTGAATAAGTATAAACAGGGGGAACGGGGGTTCTAATGCCCTTCCCCTTAACTTGCATAAATGGATTTTTCAAACAGATTTGTCAGATTTCGTTCAAATCTCTGAATAGTTTTGGAAGTTTAATGGTTAAGTATAAAAGAGGGAAATAATTCTTAAATTATATAACTGCTAAATGGGTTTTTATTAAGAATTATCCGATTTGCTCTGAATTTTGGATATAGGTTTTTTAATATGATAAAGCATGTACTTGATAGTTTTGGAAGTTCAATGATTAAGTATAAAAAAGGAGAAAGGGGAGAGCTGTTTCCCCTTCTTAATTTTTTTTTTCGAACGGAATTAACGAAAATACAAGGCTGTAATGTACAATTAGTATGCGTAGCTTGTGAGCTCAATGCCATCAGTTTAACTGGGCAATATTTTTTTTATTATTAAGATTTCTTGATTGGCACCGGATTTTTAAAATTGTAAAATAACCCATAATTTCGCCTTAAAATGTTATTTAATAAAAAGAATTCTATCATATTCAAAAAGTGGTGCCAATTAAATTAATCTAAATTTTAACAAGGTAACGCTTCTGGCAATATTGCTTTGTATTGAAATTTGCAACTACGGCATGTTAGAACCTGCATTGCAATATGATTTTTAGTCGTTTCTGGGCAAATCAACTCTTGTAAGTTTGTATGTCTGGTAGATAAACACGTGTATAACAATATACCCTGTAAAATGTTCTAAGTGCATCAGTGCTGCATTGTTTAATGTTTTAAGGCATTAGTGATTCATTATTTAGTGGTTAATGTATCAAAGCTGCTTTAAGAATCGTTCACTGTACTAAACTGATAAATGTGTTGAACAAACCTGGTTACAGAATGGGTGTTTGTTGTGTTACGGAAGGTTTCCACACCGAACATTTGTAACTAAAGAAATACTTCGAATTTCATCTTTGTACTCATATATAACATATTATAATATGTTTAATAGTTTTTAAAATATAAATCTTTAAAATCCGATCCTTTGCTTGCTCTAATCTTATGTAACCATTTTGAATGTAACCATTTTGCTCAGAAAAAATATTTATTATTCAAAATACGAATATTTTTTCTTGTCTTTTATTTTATTTATCTTACTTACAAGATTTTTTTACATGTTTTTTTCTATCGCTTTATTTTTGTTGTTTCAGTATAAATTGTTATAATTTGCTAATTGCATGTTACAAAAAATTAAGAATCAGTTTTGTTAAAATGCATAAAATATTTTTTCCAAAAAAAAATATGATATAAAAAGTTGATTAATTGAAAATACACAATAATTTATAGAAATAATCTATTTTTATGATCTTTATTGTAACAGTGGGAAAATCTATTTTTAAAGATATTGTCAATCTTTTCCTTTTATATGGAAAGACTTTCTCAGTTTTTTTATATGTGTTTTCTTCAGTTTGTAACTCGTGTTGAGCAACACGCCTTGTCCATTAAATATCTTATTTATTTTTATTACTTGTTAGAGCATTTAATTCTGACACGCAAGCTATAAAACGTATTGATTAGATAATCCACTATAAGAAAAAATATATCTATATTACTAGGGACAAATATACCTGTGCGTAACGCATTCATTTTTTGAATGGCAACATTTTCCGATAAAATTTCGGATTTGCAATTTTTTCTACAAATATTTTTATACTTCTAGACATCGCACGTTTTCTATCTTTCGGTAATAGAAAATAAGAAAATAATGTATAATATAGAAAATTATGTACTTTCAAATAGAATTTGCTAGACAACTGTACCTCATTTTTTTTGGGGGGGGGGGGTGGATATCATTTATTTTATTTTATTTTATTTTTGCAGTTTTTAGTTCTATTTTTCTAATAATCACAATTTGAATACTGCATTTCTGTGGGAAATAAAGGAAAATTAGCCATAGAATAAAAAGAAGGAATAGATATGAAGTATAGAGGCCGGGTGTGACGCCAAATATGTATATGTAAAATATGCTGCATAATGCTCGAACAAATCCTGCTCAAATGAGTCCTGAAAATGGCACAGGTGCAATTTGAATAAAATTATACATCATATTTCATATTATCGAAACATGTTTAAATTATGAAACGTTAAAGACATTCTTTGACATTACAAAACAAAAAATTCCGAAGCATTTTTGATTAAATTCTGTCAGAAATGCATGGTAGTTTCACCGTAGAATATTTTTCCTTTATTGCTTGTAGTAAACATGAAATTGAGCGAAAAATTATTCCACATTTGGATTGCTCATGATTTGAAATGATCGCGTTCTCAACGTATCAAGTTAATCGAAGTTCTTTTTCCGATTATCACAAGAATACTTTTCTGAAATTGTACTGCCATTATCCGTAATTGCCAACATTTTACGCTTTTCTCTTACCACTATTTTTGAAAAAAGCAATATGACTTACTTAATCTTACACTTTCGGTGATCAAATAAGAAAAAAAATTATTTTAAATAATAGTAGTAGTGAAAAAAAGGCGTGTAAGCTGACATACATGTATTATCTGAATGTACTGAAAATTGTTTTTTTTAATCTTACACACGGAATTTAAATGTGGTAAAATGTCACATTTCATGCTATCGAAATTTATATTTAAATCAACAAGAAAGACACTTCTTAAAATTAAAAAGCTTTAGAATACTTTTTTTTTTCTTAGTTGCATCAATCTCTGTTGTAGAAATTGTTATTTCTTTTCTTTTTTTTCCGCTTGTATTAATCCAGAGATTAAATGTAAAATAACTTTTATGTCCAGTAACATGGTTATCGATTTTTTTTCTCCCCGAATCCTTTTAGATGATAGCACTAGCAGTAGAGACCGGAAGGCGGCAGCACAGACAAACACTTCATCGAATTCACGGTTGAAATTCCAGATTTATTTTACCTTCCTACCCTGAATGGATCTAATCGACCCATACCTATAATTTATTTTATACGATTCGAACTAGAACTTTTTTCGTAAAGAAAGTTAAATAACAGATTCAGGTAAATGAATCAATTAAATATATTAAAATGTTCTAAATAATAATTCTGGTGCCAAATGGTTTTATTAAGATTGAGTAAAATTTGAACAGGGTAGGAAGGTTAAAACTCGATTCGCATATTTATGCGCAATAGGTCTCTCAAGTCATACCTTGATGGAATACATCCGAAAACTCGTTTATAGTGAATGATTCGTAGGTTTACCATTGCATTTTTCTGCAACCAATCCTCCATGTTTTCATACCTTTTGGTGCAGGAAAACATAATGGTAAACCTACGTTCATATTGTTATAAGATGGATTCATTTCAATAAACTGAGGACATTAATTGCCAGGACTGATCTAATTACTCAAGAAAATATTATATGACATACATATCCATTTGATGTCATTTCGAAATACACTATATTGCCATTGATTATTGGACACTTGCGATTCTAGACATTTTACTAAATATCTAGAAAAATACATGAGGAATCAGCTCGAAACTCTTAGTGTATAAATATAATAGTATACGCCATACATCGCCGTGAGTATTTTTTACCGAAACTCCATAGGGGACCGTCAACAAATTAAAAAATATTAATATCTTTTGAATAACCCTGTCAAAAGTAATGTAGCAAAAGCGCTCAAACTCTAGATTATGATTAAATGCCTTATTGTAATACGCCTTGTTCATTTTTATGCAAATAGCATGCATACTCGCAGAGTAATTAAGGTTTTTATAAAAATAGTCCCAAATTTTTCCAAGTTTTTTCCTTATAATTTTCAGAGTTCTCAATATAAAATAATATTTTTTTCAGAAAATATGACAAACAACATTGCACACAGTACCTTGTAATCAGAATTAAAAAATAATGAAAATTTTGTACAAAATGAGTAGGTTTACTAAATAATTTTTTACTGCGCATGCGTCAACGAAATCAAAATTTTATTTGCATATTATGATAGTTAAATGTATAAAGCAACTTTTGTGAAAGTCACAAAATCAATAACTTGAAAATTCTGAAAATAATCGTCAATTGAATTAGTTAAAAATCCGTTATTCTCAAAATGAAGCAAAAACAAGAGGGATTGTATCCATATATTCATTGATTAGTGTCAATATAGAATACACAATATGGGATGTACTACTACATTTGGATAAAATCCCTCATTTTTTTGCTTCATTTTGGAAACAACGGATTTTGTTCTTTTTCTATAGACGATTACTTTCAGAATTTTCAAGCTATGATTTTGAGACTTTTACAAAAGTTGCTCTATACATTTAGCTAACATAATATGCAAATGAAATTTTGATATCTTTGACGCATGCGCAGTAAAAAATTATTTAGTAAACCTACTCATTTTTCATACAATTTTTATTATTTTTTAATTCTGATTACAGGGTGCTATCTGCAATGTTGTTTGTCCTATTTTCTGAAAAAAATATTATTTTATATTAAGAACTCTGAAAATTATAAAGAAAAAACTTGGAAAAATTTGGGACCATTTTTATAAAAACCTTAATTACTCTGCGAGTATGCATGATATTTGCATAAAAATGAACACAGTGTATTACAATAAGGCATTCAATCATAATCTAGAGTTTGAGCTCTTTTGCTACATTAGTTTTGACAGGGTTATTCAAAAGATATTCATTCTTTTTTAATTTGTTGACGGTCCCCTATGGAGTTTCGGTAAAAAATCTTCACGGCGATGTATGGCGTATACAATTATATTTATACACTAAGAGTTTCGAGATGATTCCTCATGTATTTTTCTAGATATTTAGTAAAATGTCTAAAATCGCAAGTGTCCAGTAATCAATGGCAATATAGTGTAATAGCTACCTTCTATAAATAGGAATTTCTATAGAGATCTAATTAGATAATCTATTTCTTTCGAGTGCCGTTATTTTTCAGCTAAATTAGAAAATTCGGGCGATATCGGAAATTTTCAACAGAAAAAAGTTTGGTTAAATGCGGGAAATTTCGCTTTATTTAAGCGGACACGGTATCTTCAAAACCACCTATTCGATTTTGAATAATATTGTAATATATGTGGTGGAACAATACTTAACCACTTAATCATCGCACCCAAGACATTCTCGTTTTGAAAGCTTCGCGGCTTTTATTCAGCATTGATTGATTCCCACCAGTTTTATAAAATAGTGTAATTGGCTTTATTCTGGTATCATTTTACCTGTCATTGAATAAAATGAACATTTTCTTTCCGAAAGAGTGGTGGCAATAATGAATTTGAATTTTTAAATCGTAATTTAATGGGACCATTTAGGGGTTAATGCTAAAAAATAAGTAATTTTTTTTTTTTTTTTTTTTTTTTTTTTTTTTTGTAAAACAGCTTATTTTACTAATGTTTAATAAAAAAAAATTACCTTTTTCTAAATCCCTATTCCTTTTATAAATATGAATACTTTGATTTTGATTTTTTTCCCTACATTCATTAGAATATGCTACATAAAACAGCTTATGGATTTTTAGATGTATGAAATTTTTCATTTAATATGAATTTTTTTCTCTCGTGCTTATGGAAAAATGAAGAAAATTAATCAAACTCTCAGTTTAAATATTTTTTAAACAATAACATTAAGTTTGAACATACACGAAAATATTACACACCCTACGGAGAACACGTAAAAAAAATTTTAAACCTCAATCTAAATTAGCAAAAACCTCTATCTAAATTAGCCTTAGTGTCAGGGCTCGAAAAATCTACATGCCCGACATCAGTGTTGTTAGACGGCGACTTTTTAAAAATTCAGATTGGCACCACTTCTTTGGATTGGTAAAATTACGTATAGTTTAATGACATATTAATCAAGAGGAATTTTATCCTTTAATAAAAGTGGTGCTAATCAAATTTTTAAAAAGTCGCCGTCTAACAACACTGATGTCGGGCATGTAGATTTTTCGAGCCCTGCTTAGTGTTTATTGAACAGACAGATTATAAAAATATGAACACATTAAAAAATCACTTTAAATTTTTCATTTGTATGATTTAACATACAAATGATAATTGTGCATGATTTATTGACTAAATTTACAATGTCTCGCTATATATTGTCGTATAGGTAAAAATGAGGAGTAAAATTATACACAATAGAAGAAGTTTATAGTTAATATTAACCCGGGAGGACGCGCGCTGGGCATAAAAGACCCTGAGTGCGTATGATTTTTACAATTGTAATCACTAATTTATTTAAAGTAATCTTCAACTTATTTTAACGCAAAATTTGTAAATATTGCCTCCGTGTAAATAAAGTGACTGTTACAATTTGATTTTATTGGTGGCAATGTTAAAACCAGTCATACCCTGGGTAAGCGCGCGTTCTCCCGGATTAAGAAAAGAAGAAAATCGATATTTTGACCAATTTCAATGTACTCTGTCCCCTTAACCTCTTGAAAGGCGATGGGATAAAATATGTCCCACTTAAATTTGATTACAAAATGCCATATTGACACCAGAATTTTAAAATGAAATTTCTAATTTTATCAAGTACGTGAAGAAGAATTTTTATGCATTTTGGAATAATTTTATTTTCTAAATTCTGGTATCATTCAATCTTTTTAGTAATTTTAGAATTATTGTGTTTTGTTCTCAAAGGGTTGACCCTTTCCAGCACACTGTGCCGAGTCCGGGAAACTTAATTTTAATTACAAACGGCACCAATAATATTTTAATAAAATTTTGTTTTTATAGTGAAAGCTTAAATTAAGAGATTCTTAATATCTCAAAAAAAAAAAAAAAAAAAAAAAAAAAAAAAAAAAAATTCTAAATTCCGGTGTCAATCGATATTTTTCTCCTTTTATTAACAGAATTTGCCCGTGACGGAAAAGATTAATTCAATATTGTCTTTAATGAAATAATGGTACAGAAGAATTTCTTAATTTGGCAATTCCAGGATTTCGTATGAACCCTGGTAATGCATTTCTGTGCTCGACAGTATAAGCTTCGAGAACAACTTCCCTCTTTCTGAATTTTGTTTGATATAGACATAACTGTTTATGTTTTGGTTTCGATATCCTCAAGTCTTGTCCTAAATTATCTTGTATCGTAATTCAGGTAACCACCCGCTTGAAAAATATTCAGTTAATTCGCAAATTCTAGAATAACCAGTCGGCGATCCGAAGTCATATGTTCACGAATTTTCTCAATTGTTTCTGACATGCACGCGGGATGCTTCCGTCCAGAGTGCGTTGTTGTCCGCAAATTCACGGCCGTTCCAAAAACGGTGAAATCATTCAAATTGCGTGAACTAGGAAATCGCTTCCTCTCCGTATAGTTGTTTATACACTTCATTGGGATTTGTAAAATATTTGTCCGTTGTGACGCGGAATTCAATGATTATTCTCTGCTTTATATCAATTTGGACAATACAAAAGTTAACAGCTGTGTTTAAACCACTTAGCCCATTAACGCCCAGCGTCCTCTTTTGAGGACGGTTACAAAAACAGCAAGAAAGCGGTTTTCCCACCAGTAAAGAGGAAGATAAATATATACCTTATTTCATGATACAGAATCATCGATAAATTTAGATAAAAGTTAATTTACTTTTAAAAGTGGTGGGAAATACAAAATTTAAATTCTAGCGAAGAAAATAATTCGGACGTTAATGGGTTAATTTATATGCATTTTTGTAAATATTTTCAAAAAATGCCTAACATTTTCTTGTGTTTTATGGAATTTTTAATCTTTTATCACCAGTTTTCGAAACAGAAATTTAAGCCTAATTAAGTCAGAAATTATGCTCGGATTAGATAATCGAAAAGTTATAATAAAAATTTTCTGGTGAGAGTAATAAATCATGACTGAAATATCGATGCCCGTACGTGATACAGACAAATCATGATTGGCAAAAACACGATGTTCATATGACGTACAGACAAATCAGGGTAGAATTTATATGTTTGTTACAAAGTCAACAACTCGCTTCTGCAAGGCACTGCCGTTGTTGAACAATCTGGGATAAACAATTTCTCAAATACAGCATTAACCTAATCTGGCGATTTCCTGTTCTGGTACAGTTTCGTCAATACTGGAAATCTTTCAAACATTATGAAGACAGAACAAAAATGACGTCAGATATTCCTTATTTGGAAATTGTTCATGTAAGATAAGATAATCATCAAATGATACACCCTATTTTCATTTTTTTTAAATACGATGCATTTTTATAATATAGCTATGACATGTCACGTAATAAAAATCTGTTTTCAAATCAATAATAAAAAGAATATTTTTTCCCATTACTGTACATAAAATGAGATATCGCGTGATAGAAATGCTACTTGAAAATCGATATTAAAAACTCTTTTTTGAGTTTACAAAGCGTTGGAGAACATATTTTATCTCTAGATTAAAGAAAACAAACAAATTTGTGGAAAGAATACATTTTCCTTTCTCTTATCATTCGGAAGGTTACATGAAAAGAGATTATTTGTGTCATTTATGTCAAGTATCAAGTTTATCGGAATCATTCTTTTCTTATAAGAACATTTGTAATAACCTATCTAGCGTTGTTTAAGAGTATCAAAATAGATAAAATATCAAATAAAGAAACTGAAAGTTTCAGTTTCCCTAATATGAGATAAGATATAGATTAAATCAAATTTCAAAGTTTCATTTTTTTCAAATATGATACTAATTTTCGATACACTGTCAGGAAAACTCATCATTTTTGGTAAATTATTATTCATACTTTTACTTACTTCTAGCTGCAAATGAAAGAAGCATTGTAATCGAAAATTTTTTCGACTTCCAGTAATTGACGGATTTACACGTTTTAGGGATCAGAGGTTCCAAAAACATGTTTTACAAAATGCCTGTCTGTGAATTTGTGAGTCTGTCTGTCTCTATGTGATATAAACCGTGTCTGTGTCTATGACGTGTGTCTGTGACGTGTGTCTGAGTGTGTGGCTGTGTGTGTCCGTATGTTGCCATTGTACCATCAAAAAGTGTATGGAGATATGCATAGAATTGATCCAAATTTTTACTTTCTTTTATCTTCAATGGAAGAATGTACTGTAATCGAAATTTTTTTCGACTTCCGGTTTTTCACTGATTTACACGTTTTAAAGGTAAGAGATTCCAAAAAACATGTTTTTACAAAATGTCTGTCTGTCCATGTGTCTGTGTGTCCGTATGTCGCCATTCTACCATCAAAAAGTTTATGAATATATGCATAGAATTCAATCAAATTTTTTGAATATTTTTGGCTGTGGCAAACAGGTTTTCCTTCAATTTTGTTATATTCCGCCTGAAGGGGGCGCTGCAATAACGATTTTTGTGCTATTTTCAATATTGTACCGATTAAAAGTGTCTGAAGTTATGCATCGAATTGAACCAAGTTTTTTGTATATGTGTATGGCTGTGGCTAGTTGATCCTCTCTGAATTTGAAAAAAATCTGACGGAAAAAAGCGCTGCAACAGTGATTTTTGTGCCATTTTCAATATTGTACCGACTAAATATGTATGAAGTTATGCATCGATTTGAACTAAATTTTTTGTGCAAATGCATGGCTATGGCTAGTTGGTCCTCACTGAATTTGATAAAAATGCTTTGTAAGGGACCGCTGCAATAACGATTTTTGTGTTATTTTCAAAATTTTACCGACTAAATATGTATGAAGTTATACACCGAATTGTGGCATTTTTTGTGTAAGTGTTTGGCTATAGCTAGTTGGTCCTCCCAGAATTTGAAAAAATCCTCCGTAAAGGGGCGCTGCAATAACGATGTTTGAGCCATTTTCAATATTTTACCACAGAAAAGTGTGTGAAGTTATGCATAGAATTGAATGAAATATTTTTGCATGAGTGTTTAGCTATGGTCAGCAGACCCTCCCTGAATTTGAAAAAAAATCCACCTGAAGGAGGCGCTTTAACCCTTTGCGGCTCAGGACAAATTCATTGGTTAAGTGTTGAAATTAATGACTGACACCGGAATTTGAAAACAACTTTATTTATAAATGAGAAAACGCTATATTTCACACATTCATTAAATTGTAATTTCTTTAAACAAAATTCCGGTGCCATTGTGAGGTTTGGGAATTAAAATTAAGTGGTATATCTATGAAACCACCGCGCCGCAAGAGGATAATCGCGATGTCGCCATTTTCATTATTTTACCATAAAAAATGTTTGAAGTTATGCATAAATCTGAACTAATTGTTTTGTGAATGATTATTTTTTGTAAATATATACAGGACAGTTGCACTTTAAAATTTAACTAATAAGAATGTATTAATTAAAATACAAAACATTGCTCAGTGGTGCACAAAACAAGAATTTTAATATAGATTTGTACAATTAAAATAAAATAAAAGTATCAGTGCGTCTTCAGGAAAATACGATAACGGAAGGACTAAGTTTGCATCTTGATCGAGAGATAATATTTCTAATAATTAAAATCTAAATGAATTAAAAGTTTAAAAATTTTGCCACTTACTCGTGAGTAAAAATTAAAATATTGCAACGAAACAAAAATTTTTAGATTTTATGATGTTATGCCATATTTTTGGTATATTGTAGGATAAATTATCATTACATGGTTTATTTTCTCGTGCAATTATTTCGATAGATTCTCTTATTTTACCTTGAACTGGGTTATTGCACGAAACTATGATTTTGGCCTCGTCAAGGTTAATACGGCAACCCTTGTTCGCCAAGTAGAAGCGAGAAAGAGCATTATTCTGTTTATATTGTTTAATATCTCTGCGATGCTCTTTAATTCTAATACTTGAAAAGAACACTCCCATGGACTTTACATTATCATCTGTGTCTTTCTATGCGCCTAGTGTGGGGCCTTAAGGAAAATATAATCAATTAATTATATATTATTAATTATAATATATAAAGCTTATTCAATCTGTTTATGTTTCAAAAACCTCCTAAATGCTTGTCTGGATAATAATTCTGCTATAAATGTGTAATGAGGTAATCTATAATTTGTGTAAAGATCTAAGAATCTATTTATTCTTCGAGATTGTTTTTCTAATGTTTAATGCTTCGTTCTTTAATAAACTAAATAATATTAACAATTTTTATTGATTAATCTTTTCAACAGTAGGTAACTTAATTCAGAATTTACTAAAACATATTTATACTGAGCCAATTAAGCGTCTTATATGATCATTTCTGTTACGTACTTTAAAAGTAAGATGAGATTTTCTATGTTAAAAACAGCTTTTAAATTTAAAAGGGGAGATCTATATGCGCTGAGTCTATTTACCATTGTTTAACCCCTTGAGGGGTGGTGGTTTCATAGATATACCACTTAATTTTAATCCCCAAACGCCACATTCGCACCGGAATTTTGTTTACGGTTTATTGAATGCGTGAAGAATAGCGTTTTCTTATTTAAAAATAAAGTTGTTTTCAAATTCCGGTGTCAGTCATTAATTTCAATATTTAACCCATTAGTGCCTAACGTCCCTTTTTTAGGGACGCTTAAAAATATGCATTCAGCACTGTTTTTGACACCGGTACAAAAGAAAAGCAATAATTATCTTATTTAAATGACACATTTTCGTGATTAATGAACTAAACTTAAATCTTCTAAAAATAGTGGTGCCAACCAAATAAAATTTACGCAAAAGATGCTGGCCATGAATAGGTTCAGCATTAATTTTCCTTGCCCCGCAAAGGGTTAATAGAAGTTCTTAACCTTATCTTTCTTCTTCTGCTTATAGCGGTTCATCTAATCGATAGATACACTATTTAAACATCCGCTCTAGTTTGATCCAAATTTTGGGGGTCAGTAGTTGCCACTATCAGATGGTAAAATCTCGTACCAACAATTTAAAACTTCCGATCTCAACCTCGTTCCAACTATTGGAACTATGCTTCAAGAGTAGCTCCAGATTATTGGTTCAAGATTTCACCACCTCACAATGACAGCTATTGAACATCAAAATTTCCTTCAAGCTAAGACAAGGTTTTTAACAGTGTAGCATATCTTGCGTGACAAAATGCAATGTTGTAACAAGGAATGGAAATAGATAATACATATAATGGATAAGGCATATTATTGAACACAGCTTACTTACTAATGAAAAGTACAGCTAATGGGAAAATAGTAAGTCTTTACATAGGACAGGAAAAGACTAAAATATACTAGCGTCTAGCGACAGCAGGATTCCTAATGGTAGGACTTAGAATAAAATCTGCAAAGCTTGAAACTTGGGATTTATCCCTAAAGAGGTATATTTCCCCCCTCTTTCCTCAAATGCTTAGGGAAATTATCGATAGCGATCTGATAATGCGGGTTATTGAAAATGCGATAATCAAGGTTTTTCTAACATAACCAGCGATAACCAGCTTTTCGTTTTTTTATTATCTTTAAGATTGCTTCTGAAATGAAATCTGTTACTTAATATTTATTGACACTGATTAGAAAGTCGAAGAATTTTAAAGTTTTGCTACGAAAAGAATTTCTGGGAATATTTGCTAGTTTAAACTCTTAAAATAAACTGTAATAAAAATTTTTTTCGTGGGGGGGGGGGGGGGTTAAATTACTTATGCCAATTATTTCAATTCAATATATATCATAAAATATATAATAATAAATTAGCATGCTTAGTTTATGTTGTTATAAAGCTGTAGCTATATTTTGAAAATTCCTCAATGTAATTACCACATAAATTCAAGAATCGCTTTAATAGAGAATAATATAAGCTCTATAAATAATTTAAATGCCAAAACTTAAAGTAAGAGTTTTCATCAGTCCCTAAGAAAACCGTTTCTGGGAATGCCTGATTACTATCTTAAGATGTGAGGGCGGAATCATTTTTTATGTTAATTATTTTAATTTAAATCGTAATTTATATGATAAATATGAAATAATAAATTAGCATGTTTTTGTTTAGCTTATTATACATGAAAGTATGGATGTGATTTGTAAATATTAAAATATAATTATTACATAAATTCAAGAAATAGTTGAATTAAGAGCAATATTAACTTAAACTCCATTGATAATTTGTTTCAGTTTTGTCTGTCACAGTATTCAATGTAGTAATAATCTTAAATAACTGTAAGTACAAAGACTTTAATTTTCTATTAATAGATGGCAGCACAATACAATAGTCTAAAAGAGGAAAATATCCCTCTTTAGGGATAAATCTGAAAGTTCAAGATTTGCAGATTTTATTCTAAGTCCTGCCATTAGGAATCCTGCTGTCGCTAGACGCTAGTCTAAAATATATTTTATATGGCTAATTCCATGAAAGGTGGTCGAATAGGGCGAACGAAACTTTTCAAAAATAAGGGTGGCAAACAAGCATATCGATTTTTAGCTGTATGACAGACATGACAACTTTCATGGAATTAACCATTTTGAACTTTTCTGATTATTAGTATCAAAGTCTTCTTAAATTCGTTCTTCAATATTACAGATGAATTCTACATAACTTAAATAATTACTAACTAAAATATTTTATCCCTTTTCCGAAACTCCTTATCTAAAGAAATGCATTAAGGATGTTACTTTAACATTTTTATTTTATTTTATGAAAGAATAACAATAATAGCTTTCTTAATTAAAGTAATAGTAGTATTAATTTACTTAAGCAAGATTATATTCAATGAATGAAGATAAACGCTTATTCAATCAATTTGTGCTTCAAAAACATCTTAAATAGTTGTTTAGTTAATAGTGCTGCTATAAATGTGTTGTAAGATAATCTATTATTTGTGTAACACTAAAATTTCGAGAACCCATTTATTCTTCATGCCGTAAGACATTGTTTTTCTAATATTTAATACTTCTTCTTTTATTACCTAAATAATATCAACAACTTTCATTATCTAATCCATTCAGCAGTAGGTAACTTAATACGAAATTTACAAAACATATTTATATTGAGCCACTTCAGTTTTTATATGATCACATCTGTTACATGCTTTAAAAATGAGATGAGCATTTTTATTTAAAAAACAGCTTTTACATTAACCTTCTCACTGCCGCAAACTGTTATATCCGATCAAAGCTGCAGGTTTCACTACAATAGGAGCTTTATTTAAACGAGGCGGAGCCCGTCAAATTTTGACGAAAGAAAATCCTTAAGAAAGAATTGATTTATTGACTTATAATAAATCTACAAAATTAGTTACAGTAAAAAATGCATCTTGTATTGGTCAATCTAAGAGTCAAACAAATCTTGTTTTAAGTACAAATTAAAAAAATACTATGAAACTTAATTATTCAAATTATTAAACGAAATACAAACCGAAATTCACCGGATTTTACAACAGACGATATTTTTGAAATAGTATGCGAATTTTAACGTATATTATTATCTTTTTAGTTTTAAGAGAAAATGGAGTGATTCTGTTGCCACAATTATAAAATTGGTACTAAAATTTATAAAAAAATTTAATATCTCAAAAATAAATTGAGATGCAGCTTTCAAACAAATTTCATTTGAAAGTGCATTTTTTTCTCTATACGACGGTGTAAAAATTTAAAAGATACGATGTTTAGAAGCGTAAAATTTGAAGTTATGGAAATTGCATAGAAAAGTGTTGTTAAACATTTTAATTTCTTTCTTTTCTTTTTGTTCCCTCCATTTTAAGAGAAAATGGAGTGATTTTGTTGCCACTATAACAAAATTGGTACTAAAAACTACAAAAAAAATTAATATCTCAAAAATAAATTGAGATACAGCTTTCGAACAAATTTCATTTGAAAGTACATTTTTTTCTCTATTTGACGATGCAGAAATTAAAAATGTGTGATGCTTAAAAGTGTAAAATTTATAGAAGCCAAGCCAAAAATTGCAAAACCGGAATTGCAGGCGGAAAGTGTTCCCATTCGCAAAATGACGTATGCGTTACGCACAGATACGTTTGGCCTTTATAATATAAATTACTATAATTTTACAACTATAAACTAGTTTTAATATATTGAGTTGTTATTAATATTCAAAAGACTTATATGTCAATAAGTAATAAAATGTTTTATATGTTGAATAAATATCTTTTGTTAGTATTTTAAACTAAATTACAGTGAAAATAATTTCCCCCTTTTGCTTGGCGGTCAGAAAGTTAACCCTTTGCGGCGCAGAGTAAATTCATAGCTTAAGTGTTGAAATTAATGACTGCCACCGGAATTTGAAAACAACTTTATTTGCAAATAAGAAAAAGGCTATATTTCACACATTCAATAAACCAATTTTTTTAACCTAAATTCCGGTGCCAATGTGACGTTTGGGAATAAAAATTAAGTGGTTTCATAGATGTACAACCGCGCCGCAGGAGATTAAAAAGGTAAGATCTAAAAGTACTGGGTCAATTTACCACTGTTTAACTGAATTTCTTAATTTTCTTCTGTTTATAGTGGTTTATTTAATTGGTAGATAGAATACCTTGCGTGTCAAAAAGCAATGTTGTAACAAGAAATGAAAATGGATAAAGTATACTATTGAATACAGGTTATTTACTGATGAAAAGTACCGTTAATGGGAAATGATTAAGTCTTTACATAGAACAGAAAAAATATCTATAGAATATATTATCTGAATATTTGAATGATGGTCTTCTTTAATTCATTCTTCATTGATCCAGATGAATTCTACATTACTTAAATAATTACAAACTAAAGCACTTTCTCTCTTATTCGAAATTCTTTAACAAAAGAAATGTATTAAGGAAGTTGCTTTAGCATTTTCATTTTATTTTATGAAAGACTAACAGTATTAGTTTGCTTAATTAAAGTATTAACAGTACTAATTTGACTAAGATAGATTATGTACAATTAATGAATATAAAGGCTCATTCAATCAATTTCCGTTTCAAAAATATTTTAAATAATTGTTTGGTTAATAATGCTGATATAAATGTGTTATCTGATAATCTATCATTTGTGTAAAGTTGAGATTTCGACAATACATTTATTCTTCAAGACTTAAGACATTGTTTTCCTAATATATAATACTACAATAATTTCTAATCTAAATAACATTAAAGTTTTTTTTTATTATTTAACTTTTTCTATAACAGCGGGTAATTTAATGCAGATTTAATAAAACATATTTATGTAAAGCCACTTAAGCGTTTTATATGATCATATCTGTTACTGTTGGTGTTTTTGTGTAAAAAAAGCTTCTAAATCGAAAAGGTCAAACTAAAAATACTGAGTCAATTTACCTCTGTGTCATTGAATTTCTTAACCTTATCTGTCTTCTTCGGATTATAGCGGTTTATCTAATCGATAAATAGTATATCTTGCGTATCAAAATGCAATGTTGTAACATGAAATAAAAATGGATAATCTCTATAAATAAAAGGAATTCTGAGGATAATTAATTAATTAATTGAGGCACAGGGGAAAGCAAATCTTGGCAATGCGCCAACTCGGTCCAGAGGAAGCAAATCTTGGCAATGCGCCAACTCGGTCCAGAGGTATAAAAGCGAGATAGAAAAAAACGCGCAGGTCTGTGCATTCAAGTACAACCACCCATATGTATATGCTGAAAGTTTGTTCTGACGCTCACCCGACGCACGTGGAGTGCCGATGGTCCGGGGAGAGTCACCGGGGGATCCGTCGCCAGCTGAGAGAGAAGCGTAGAGTCACCGGGGGATCCGTCGCCAGCTGAGAGAGAAGCGTACCATACACATAAATTATTAAATAAACCTTCAAATTAAGCCCGGCGAAGCGGGCTGGGTATGCTAGTACATTTAATGGATAAAGCATACTATTGAAAACAGCTTACTTACCGATGAAAAGTTTAATTAATGGGAATACAGTAAGTCTTTACATAGAACAGGAAAAGACTGAAATTATGTTTTATCGAAGATTTTCTGAGTGTTAAAATGAAGGCCTTCTTTCATTCATTCATCAATGTTCCAGATAAATTCTACATTATGTAAATAATAAAGAAATGAAACGCAGTATCTCTTTTTCGAAATTCCTTAACTAAAAAAGTGGGTTAAGGAAGTCAGTTTAGCATTTTAATTTTTTTTTTATGAAAGACTAACAGTATTAGCTTGCTTATTAAAGTATTAACAGTACTAATTTACTTATTAAGATTATGTACTATTAATGAATATAAAGGGTTATTCAATCTGTTTATGTTTCTAAAACATTTTACATAGTTGTCTGGTTAATAATGCTGCTTTAAATGTGTTATGAGATAATCTATCATTTGTGTAAAGCTAAAATTTCTTGAATCCATTTATTTTTCAAAACGTAAGGCGTTGTTTTTCCAATATTTATTACCTCTTTATTTAATTGTCTGAGCGTAGCGAAGTCTTATACTCAGAGTACGTAACGATATTAAAAGTCAAAAAAAAATCTTTCGTCAAACAAATCTCAAAAAGTACTTGTCGGATTTCGATTCTGTTTGTACCAGAAGTTATCTATGAAGGTAATCTGGTGAATGCACCTACTTTTAAAAACTAATTCCAAATAGTTTAAAAGTTATATTAAAAAAACTGATAAAAAAGCACAATTTATTTGCATACGTCACAGAAATTTGGTGTGCGTGATTTTCACCGGCCGGATATTTTCGTAGATAACCAAATCAGTACATGGAGTAAATAGTAATCATTTACGCACTCAGAAATATTGAATGCAATAAAACATTTTAAAATTTAATCATGCAGGAAAATAAAACTGTTATTTTTTATATTAAAAAAAAGTCATAAAAACTTTGATTTTGTGATAATCTCTTAATAGCATTTTTTGATCGCTAAAAGAATGTTTTATATATTTCGCGTGTGGAAATTAGAAACAATTACGTTTTTAAATAAAAAGTTTCTTTTATGACATCATTTTCCTTTTATATTTATTTTTATTGCATGTTTTTTATAACTTATATTTTGTTTGTGTGTAGAAGTCAATTCTGGTCACTAATTTTTCGGCACGGATACCACAAGCGCATCAGATTTGGCGCAATTTTTTTCAAAGCCCATTTGGCGAAAACTCCGTTTTCAAATAACGCTTACATACACATTTTTAAATTATTTTCTATTTTCAAAAAGAACTTACAATAAATGAAATAATAATAATAATTAATAACTATAAAAAGAAATATTTTATATAATTTAAAAAAGGAAATGAAAGTAAATAAACATTTTATGACTAAATAAACAAATAATGAATAAATAAAGCCGGGTTAACATCTGAGGTAAAATAATGCCATTTTGACGCCAATTATGTACCCTGGTGCATATGTGACATCTTTTCCCATTTTTCATCCATTTCCTGTTGGCATACAACTTTGAAATTTGGAATATGTATGCATACCTGGGAGCAATACTGGAATTAGACATTGATTTTTTTTAATTCGATCCAAAAAGAGGCAACGGGGGCTATTTTTTAAAGATTTATACAATTTATACTGCATAAAGGAGCCACTTACCTACTTTTATATACAAGAAGAAGTAAGTGGTGTGTAAAAACAATTATAGTATACATAAATAAAATACGTGAGATGATATACTAAAGATATAAGCACCAGGTTTGGCGAGATTTTTTATGCCAATTAGGCGAAAACATCGTTTTGATTACCAGATACATATAGCATGCTATAATAACACGTTATTTATTTATTTCAAAATGAAAAAAAAGGAATAAACGAAACATTTTCTGTTATTAAAAAAAAAGAAATAACAATCAATAAATGATAATATTTTTAGAACAAACAATTTATTATAACATTTATATGATAACCAACATGTTAGGCAACTGAACGCCATTTTTGGCACCAATTAGGTACCTCGATGTGTATAGGGCATATATGTGCCATATTTATTTGTAAAATTGAGCATGAACGTTTACCAAGTGCGTTTTCATAGTCACTTATATCTTTTTGCAACATAGCGCACCTTTTGAAGCCAAAACTGCACAAAAGAAAAAAAAATCAATATTTGCATTGTTTTTTTTTTTTTTTTTTTTTTGTAATCAGTAGGCTTGATAATCAGACCTCGTTTTTTTGCTTTAAAAGATGATATTTCATACGACGTCTTTTTTGGATTCGTCGTATTTCCATATTTGATAGTATGCGTCTACTCGTTTTGTAACTTTATTTTGTAACTTTCTTCTTTATTAACAGCGACATTTGAATTTCCTATTTAAATAAAAAAATTTCTAAATACAAAGAATTTTGTTAAAATAAATAAATAAATGAAATGCGGATATCTATTGCTCAAAGCACAAAATTTTTCCTATTGAGTTAATAAAAATCAGTAAAAACATAATTTTTATGATAATAAAAAGATGACTTATGTAATAACAGAGTCATATATTATGTACGTTATGGATTAAGTATGAATATTTCTCCACCATTTATAAATAATAATAATAATAAAATAAAATGCGGACAGACCAAAGTCTATATTTGACTGAAAAAAAAAAAAACATTTTCTAAATGCTTTAAAAAATGGCCAATGAAAAGTGATATTTCAAAAGTATTATGAAATTAGTTTAAAACCATTTATTTTAAAATAAATGAATAAAAGATTTATATTTTTAATGAAATAAATGGAATTAAAAAAATTATTGGAAATTTATCACCATAGATGTATCAATATTACAATCAGTACTTTGTATGCAAAATGGAACAATTAGCAATACTTTTTGTACCCGAAAAATGGCCGTTGCTTTTTTTAAGGTTAAAAAGTAGATTACGAAATATTCCTATAAGGAGATGCCAAGCTTCCGCTTATTTCACAGCAGAATTTTCTTATAGGAAAAGTTATTTTTTAAATCTTCAGAATGTTCCAATTTAATAAAACATTTTCTGTATTAAAATACCGGTATCCAAAATGCCGGAGACTTGGAAGCTCTGCCTATAACACTTTAATTAATCACGGTACTTTTTTTAATCGGATTCAAATTTAGTGAAGACAACGTTTTTTGGCCAAAAGCAGCTTTTTTCCACATGTATAACTACGATGCAATTCCTTGATTCTGAAATAAAATGTTTTGATTTATGCTATTATTACTTCCTCTTATTTCTTTATTTGAATTTTAAATAAGATGACTCAAAATCGTATTTTTTAAATGTACGGAAAAATGCATTTCGAGAGAGGGCGAAAAGAACAATATTTGGCGATTTATTACCTGCGTTTGGCTAAGTGTCTTACTACCTTGTATTTAATACTCTTCACAATACTTCGCTATTATATGGACTTAGGCGCTTTTATAAAAAGTTTGACGTAATTCGGGCTTAAGAAAATGAGTTTTTTACTGAATAATACAAATAAATGAAAAATGAATACTAAGAAATACTAATAAAAGAAAAATGAAGCATTATATTGATCTATGTATATTTAAAAATGCATCTGCTAACACTAATTAGATAATTTATGTGTATATAATAGGAGATAAATAGCTTTTGATTCTGTATTTCTATGCTATAAAGCATTAACGTTTGTGTGTTTTTCGTTATCATTGGGAGTACCTAGCCGATTTATAAAATAATTTGGGCAAAAAATGTTGGTAACCATCTTTGCTGCAAATTATACTATATTTTGCGTAGGAACAATAATCACCATCAATGCACGAGTAAAAAAAGTTCTAAAATTGAGAATTCTTTGATGTTAATATGACTAAAAATTTAAAATCTTTTTTTTTTTTTTTTTTTTTTTTTTTTTTTGGCAACTTTTAAGATAAATTATTCTCGTTATGAACGATTTCTAAAACATTCGACAATTTAATTTCACAAATTAAACATTTTTTTTTTCTAGAAAAAGTTTTAAACCCAATTTATTGAGAATATTGCAATTTCTAGGATACTGTTGGGGTCAGAAACTATAACTTTGGCATCACAGTAACTTATAAGATGTAAGTGCTCGTTTAGGACAAATTTTTTAAAAAGGATTCTTTAACTCTTATCGACAGCCTCCTTGCATCCGTGAAAAACATATATTCAACATTATAAACTATTCGGACGGATTTCACACCATATAAAATACACTCCATTCTCTTCAAACATAATAGTTTATGTTATTTATAGTTTCTCAAATCAGTGCGAAGCTTCTGTTTATGCTCATGACCAGGGGTGCAAAAATCTAGGCGCCAGCAGGCAGTTTCTCACCACAAAATTTATTTCGTTTTTCTTCGTCTAATATTTCGTGTAAAATTCCTGCTAGAATGTTATTAAATTTTGAGCGAAAAAAACTTTAAAATTTTAGTGGTGAGAGACTACCCTCTGGCGCCTAGATTTTTGCACCCCTGCTCATGACATCATTTCAAAGAGTTATATTTCCAATATAGGAAAATTTGGTGTTTTATTTTCTGTATTACTTTTAACATTATGCATATTTCAAATTTTATATCCATGCATGGTTTGCTTGACTTTTATAAAAATAGTATATGCAATATTTTGTAATTCTATGATTCAATATGCTTATTTTCATCATATTTTATCACAATGAATGACCAATTAAAGGTAACATCTCATTTTCTTTACTTATTGCAAGTTATTAAATGTGCATTCTCAGCAATATCGCTCAGACTAATCCCTTTGAGGGAAGTCATAGTAATCTAAATATTATAAAAATTTTTATTACTTAACACTTTCTAGAACTGTAGGTGACTTAATGTGTGATTTAATAAAACATATTTATAGTGAGCCATTAAAGCGTTTACATATGATCATATCTGTTACAAACTTTAAAAATTAGGTGAATGTTTTCATATAAAAGACAGATTTTAAATTGAAAAAATGAGATCTAAATGTACTGGGTCAATTTACAACTGTCTAAATTGAATTTATTGACCTTATATTCCTTTTTTTCTTATAGTGGTTTATCGAATCCGTAGATAGTATATCTTGCGTATCAGAATGAAATGTTGTAACAAGAAATGAAAATAGATAATACATTTAACTCTTCGGATTCCGGTGCCTCTTACACAAATTTTATTCGATTTGCACCACTATTTTAAAAGAACTTTCCTTGAAGTAGGCATTTTTTAAAAAATTCTCTGATAAAATCACCAAAATTTTATTTTTCTTTATTACTGGTGCCAAAAACAAATTTTGGAAGAAAAGATGATGTGTCCGCAGCGGAGACAATGGAGTACCAAGGGTTAATGGATAAGGCATGTTACTTCACACAGTTTACTAATCCTTTCTGGCATGGACAAATTGTTTTCGAAAAATGAGAAATTATTGACTGACACTGAAATTTACAAACGACTTTTTAGATATTAAATACACCTTAATTCTAGTTTTTACTGTAAAAGCGAAATTTTAATAAAATATTTTTTGCGCCGTTTGCAAATTTGGAAGTAAAATTAGGTGGGCACAATGTTTCGGAAAGGGTTAATTGATGAAAAGTAAAGTTAATGGGAAATTAGTTAATGTTTATATAGTATACAAAAAGACTGAAAATATCTTTGATGGCAAGCAATTGTTAGTTTCTGCAATGTTGAATTCCCGCTGGATATTTGGAAAAATTTATTTTAAAATAATGAAAGACAATATCACTGCCTTTTTTTTTTTCCACAAAAGTTATAAAAGAATTACTCTATTAAATGTTTCTGGTGAAAAAAATTATTAAAATCAGATATGATATAATAAAGGGTGTTCTAAAATTAACGATCCATTTCTCTGAAAATATTAATCTTATTGATTTCTTTCATTATGTTAGAATAAATGTTCTGTTTGGAAGAAACAGTAGCCATAGTTTTCTGGTAACTGGATGATAAAATATATAAATAGGTGTGTAAACTGTACCATCTAAATACGAAAAACAGCCACTAACAAGGGACAGTATGCATTTTTGCCGATCCCACCGAAGCTAGCATAGGGGAGAAAAATACGAGTTTCTGATTGGTTGAATTATGTTGCTTTCCTTCATTTTTGAGTTTACGTTTATTTAATCATCAATTTCTGTTTGAAAAGCTTTTGAAAGCTAGATTTTCCTTCTGTATTTACATATTTATTAATAGATAAAGAAATAGATAATTCGGAATTTATAATTAAAGAAGTTAATCAGGATGTTTAACAATTGTTTTGTATTACTTTTAGAAAATAATAAAAATAGAATTGCCATTTCTTCTTTCTATTTTTTTAAACATGATATGCACATATATACACAATCAGAACAATTTATTTAGAAATAATATTATTTTCATTTTACGGCGTCAAACTCAAATGTTCTACATTACTTTTTACAAAAAATTCCAGTTTCTTCTTATTATTATTTTAATGCTATACCCATATACGCTCCTAATATGTACATTAGCATTAAGGATGATCTATTTGCAAACAATTTTTTTGACCAATCAGAAGTCCGTATTTTTCTCCCCTATGCTAGCTTCGGTGGGACCGGCAAAAATGCAGACAGTATCAGGCTACTTGTGAACAAATTCAGACGAACCGGTAGCGTTTTGGATAAAAAACGTTTTAGACCGCCATCAACATCGGACGCTTTTTTCCGGATTTTCGATGTTACAGCTGATTCATATCTTCATATGTTTTATCACCTTGATTCCAGGGAATGGAATCTTTTTTCTAACATGGAAGGTCTGATGGCACCATGCATACTCAGAATTTTTTGAAAAGAAAATATAATTAAACTGCTCATGTGTGTAATAAAAGATCAATCAAATTTAGAGGCGGAATTACAGAAGAAAATGTGTAAAAAAATAAAATACTTCCGAATATTTGATGTGAAAAGACGAAAGAATCTAGAAATTTGGCGAGCAGCACTTTTCCGCGCAAAAAGCAAACGATTTTAATGCAACAAAAAATTATTTGTAAATAGATTTTTAGAATGCCTGTAAATGATATTTAATGAATTCAAATTTAAAATGAGAGAGTTTAATATGTATGTATATAAATATTGTATTACATATAGACATTGCTTGTTCATGGAGTTATTTAATTTTATCAATGTCAAAATAATTCCATATATATATATATATATATATATATATATGTACATGTTTTCATATATTTAAGCGCTTTCCAAAATAAAGACGAGATGAAGAATGCTACATTAATACATTTCATTATCGGAGAAGTTTTTGTTTCCATAGCAACAAAGTTAAATCGACAGTGCTCAGTTGGACTTTGAGATTGAAATGATTTTAATTATTTTTTATTCATAAATTTTTATAGTTTTTTTTCACTATAAATATATATATGATAAAGCTACAGTTAAAACAAACTAAAACAGACAATCTTAAAGTCATTTAAATTTCATTTTTTTATTTAAATTTTAATATATTAAATTAAAGTTACTTAAAGTTTTTAATTCTACATTACTTAAATAATTACGAACTAAAACAGTTTATTCCTTTTTTTTAAATTCCTTAACTAAACGCACTAAGGAGGTTATTTAGTGTTTTTAACTTATTTTTATAACAGACTAGCAGTATTAGCTTGATTAATTAAAGTATTGCCAGTGCTAATTTACTTAATCAAGACTATGTTCAATTAATGAATATAAAGACATATTCAATTCTTTTTTTCGTTTTAAAACATTTTAATAGTTGTTTTCTTCTGGTCTAAAAACTATTATAAAAAATACATTTAATCTATCATGAGTTTAAAATAGTATAATGAAGTTTAATATATGAGTATTGAGACGAGCTCAAATCTTTTATTTATAAATTTGCTAAACGGTGTACAATGGGATAAAATGTAACAGTTTAAAATCTATATACCATTTTGTATGACGTTGAAACATTAGAATAAAATGATAAAATTATCCCGACGGTTTCAACCGAACTACTCGGCCCTTTTCAGGGAAAAATAAAGATTTGAACTGACAAAGGCACATTATTTAGCACAATGAGAGATGAAGATAAAACACGAGGTACCAAAAGGAAAAAGAAAACATGGGAAAAAAAGCTCAACAAGAAACACGCGGTAAAAACATGGAGAAGGGAAAAAAAACATTAAGACGAGAACAAAATATGAAAAAATAAAAAGACTGAAAAAAGGAAGGGGTGGGCTATATAAGCCACAGTAAATTAAAACCAAATACTAGGGATAGTGAAAGACATATTATCATTATATACTTCATGTTGACGTGTAAAAATCTCAATAGACTCTCTAATTAAAGAAATGTAGGGGTTATGTTGACGGGAGATAATAATAGCTCTATTAAAGTCAATGCTATTGATTATTTTACTTTTTTGATTATTTTACTTAAATTTTGATTCAACAATAAAAAAAAAAAACATTTGCTTTAGAAAATGTGATTTTTAAAAAAAAAATAAGTTACATATATTTTTTTCAAATTTTTACTTTAAATGACGACCAGTTTGGTCTCCCTTGAATGTATATTAAGCATTAAATTATATTGATTTTATTCATAATTTAATTTAATTGCTCCATGTTTTGCCAAATTAGAAGATTCTGCAAGAGAAATAGACACAGATGTAATATACGCACCATATTGGCGCCATTGTAACAAAATGGCAATTATATGTTCCTCATATAAACTGCTATATATGAGGAACACGGCTCATATGTTTCGGCTTCTGTTATTTTTAGCCAGAAGCTATTGTTATAGGCTGTCTAAAACCTATAACAATAGCCAGTCACTATTGGCTATTGTGATTGGTGCCACGGCCAGTCACACAGGCTATTGTTAACTGTGTGACGATATCCTGTCATACAGTTAACAGGCTACCTGTGTGACAGCCTGTTAACTGTCAGGCTATTGTTATTTTTTTATTAATAAACTGTTTGCTTTTTTTATTTTTTAAAATGATATAAATTGTTTTATTGTATAATTATTAACTAAACTTTTTTTTATTATTTTTTCTTTTTAAAATAATAGAAATTACATAAAAAAAAGTATGTAACTGGTATTTGAAAAGGAAGTTTTTAAAAAATTGGCGCCAGAAAAATAACGCACAAATGTGGTGCATGTATGACATCTGTGCTGATAAATCAAGAACTCAGTATTTTTATGCTAGCCAGGCGCAGATGATAATAAATCGCCAAATATTCTATCCATGTCATTTTTTCGTATTTCATTTATTATCTAAAATATAATAATATAATCCTTTCACTCATTTCATTTATAATACGTAACTTTAATTTGAAACTTAAAAGTTTAAAATTCATGATTTTTATTTATTAAGTAAAAGAACAGAAGAAAATAAAAATAATGATATTTTGAAGGTCCATAATTGCAGCTAAGCAACAAAATATAAAAAAATTCAATATACCACAGTCTAAATCTTACCAAAGGACATTTGCACAATAACCCATAAGATGTGTTTCATTTGAATGTTGCCATTAAGCAATTAACAATAATCGTGATTTTTATGCCGAATACGTCAGCGTAATATAAATATAGATAATGATTTTAATTTACCCCCAATTTTAAAAAAGTAAAAAAAAATTAAAAAATTAAAAATTAATAATAAGAAAATAATAATAAAAAAATATGAGAAGTTTTATTATGTGATTTTATTTACAAAATATATCGTTAACCATCACAAAAAAAATTCAAAATTTTAAATTATAAATAAATTAAGTTTTAAAAATTCATAAACTAAAATTCTTTGAAAATGTGTCTCAGCCTTAATAAAGTATTGTAATAATTAAAGGTATAAAAATATAGAAATCCTTCACAGATTACATTTTTCAAATTAAAATTATGATGCTTTTAGGTCCAAATATTCCCAAATATTGCATCTTGATTACTTTTTTCTCCTTTGAATAGCATAAATAAACACTGCCTTGTAACTAAATTAATTTTATATCATAATTTAAAAATAACCTACATTACTTTAATATTAAATATTCAATTTCCAGCATTAGGAAAAAATCCTTTGTATTCAACAAACATTAAAAATATATGTTTATTTATTATTGAAAAGCTTTGATTAATTAATTTATGAATAACAAGCAAATTAATTAATTCCTCGAAAATATTTTTTATTATGCAAAAGAACAAAATAAGAACAGAAATAATGCTTTAATTTTTATTAATTTACGAAATTTATGAAAACCTTTTTATTGATTTTTTTTCTTACGTTTTGGAAAATTACAAAACATGCTTTACAAAACATGCGGGCAAAATTAAGCGCTAAATAGAAAAGCAGCGGATCGAATCAACAATTAACAAAAATCATGCGTTAAGAATAGATTACGAAACACTTTCCAACATTTCCTGAAATATTTAACAAAAATTCGTTATTAAATAAATTTACTGTCAATAGTCAAATATGTATTCAAATACTTTTGAACAGCCCTGTATTTGATCTGTCGGCTGATATATATGCTATATAATGGGAAATTTAGTTTAGTAAGATAATGCCTAGCAGGTTGAAATTTCTCTTTCAGCAACTTATACAACTAGACGGAAACTTACTTGAATACTTTTGTTCAGCCGTGTAGTATGCCTGGTACTTTTATTAAAAGCCAGTATTTAGTTTAAATTTATTTTAAACTAAAAAACGTTTAAAACTACTGAAATCACATTCTCAGAAATTATCATTCATAGACGTCCATGTATCCAATTCTTTGCGCGGTCCTGTATATCAATTTATCTATATTCCACAAACAATTGTTTGCAGTATAAACTGAATCCAGTTTAGCATAAAAATGCATAACTTATTAACAAACCACCTTTAAGCAATTTATACTCATATTCAGTAACATTTGCAAATTTTTTGTGTAGCCCTGTGTATCAACTATAGCGTTCATACACACCATATAATATGCAAAGATTTAGAAGAAACTTAAAATCACATATAATAATTAAATTGCCTTTCATCCATCCATCAGCAATCATCGGATACATATACAGTACTTCGGAAAGAATATACTATTTGAAATCTTTTGTGTTTCCCTAAATTTCTATCCACTTCGTATTATGCACGACTATATCTTATAACTTATATTAAGCTTCAACGACGAATATCAATTTTATTAATCATAAAACAGTTTAATAGAATTAAAATATGTCGCACACAATCCTACCAATTACCAATTATGTAATGGAATTCTTTTGTGTGGTCCTGTAAATGAATAATAGTTTTTTTTCCATCGCATATTTTATAAAAAACATATTTTACTGCAGTTCGTAAATGCATATAATTTTTAATATGTTTCACCGGGTGTAATAGCTTTAAAATACATTTGAAACGAATTTTTGCAATAGGCCATAATGTAATGGGAAACTTTTGACTGTCCTTGTAAATAAACCTATCATGCTAAAAACTTCATTTGAAAGAAGGTTCGAGCTAGAGTAAACGTGAATTACGTCCAATAGTTTCAAGGCAATTGAAGCATATTAATGGAAGTTCGAGCTCGGCCAGATGAGCAGACAAACCGAATTCATATACACTTTTCAACTTTGTTGAAAATTGTTTAATAGAAAAGGAGTAGGTTTAATTGATTATTAACTTTAGCAGAGAAGGAATATTTTACAAAATTTTGTAGGTTTTGACCTTATTCAATCGTAATACAGAATACTTTCGATTGACAGGGATCGTCGGAAAATGCCTCTCCCCGAATAATAGAATTTGTGCCAATTTTGATGAAGAATTTTAGAAAAAGGATAGAAAATGTCCAGTTATTATACAATAGCACATTACTAACTTAATACAAAATAAAGAGAATAAACAGTAAAAGAGAGAATAAATTTTAATGTTATTTAGATTTACATCTAGTAAAATATGAAAAAATATAGTTTACCTCACTGTTTTGTGAAGAATAAAAAGATAAAGGCCTATTATCTTTTTTAACCCCTTGAGGGGCAAATAACAATTTCTCTGTAATACTGAATTCTGACCGAAATAATAAAAACATTTTATTTTAAATTAAGCAAAAGTAATCGTTCAGCATATTTTGCCTCGAAATTTAAAAATAGAAATTTTAGTTAAATGTTTATGGTGCAAATCTTGATTAAATTAGGTGGGCTAAAATATGTTCCACCGTCCTTCAAGGGGTTAATTTACTTTTCGACTAATTTTACTACTCAAATTTATCAATATATATTTTTTCAGCAGTTATTAGCTCACAGGCTATAATAGCCTGAGAGCTTATGTGCCCGTCCGTTCTGTATGTACGTTCGTTCGTACGTTCGTGCGTAACGCGATAACTCATGATAAAAATATCGGATCCACTTGAAATTTTGTATATAGGTATATCCCGATAAGGCGCTTCCCTGATTAGTTTTTGGAGTTCATTCGATATGTATAAGAGGGGGAACGGGGGGCTGATTCCCCTCCCCTTAATTGATATGAACGGGTTTTCATGCAGAATTAACAGTTTTCGTTCAAAATTTAGATATAGGATCATTCTGATGAGGCGATTCCGTGACTGTTATTAGGTGTTCATTGAATAAGTATAAACAGGAGGAACGGGGGTTCTAATGCCCCTCCCCTTAAATTGTATAAATGGATTTTTCAAGCAGAGTTGTCAGATTTCGTTCAAATCTCTGAATAGTTTTGGAAGTTTAATGGTTAAGTATAGAAGAGGGGAAGAAATCCTCTTGAATTATATAAATGCTAAATGGGTTTTTATTAAGAATTATCCGATTTGCTCTGAATTTTGGATATAGATTTTTTTTATGATAAAGCTTGTCCTTGATCGTTTAGGAGGTTCAATGATTAAGTATAAAAAAGGAAAAAGGGGAGAGCTGTTTCCCCTACTTAATTTGTTTTTCGAACAGAATTAACCCTTGAAAATATAAGGCTGTAATGAACAATTAGTATGCATAGCCTGTGAGCTCAATGCCATCAGTTTAACTGGGCAATATTCTTTTTATTATCTTTTCATCTTCTTGCTCCAAGTAATTAAAAACGCTCCAGTGGTGTTCAAATGCATCACCAAGATTTAATTTGGAAATGTATGTTAGAGAAATACTGGTGTGAACAGAATTTAAAAATAGTCGCCAGTGGCAGCCCTGTCATTTACGCATGGAAATTCGAGCTTCCAAGAAAATTATGAAAACTCCGACCGTTATGCCGATGAGCAGGATTGGGTTTGGACCCTGCACCTCCCGCTACCAGCTTCTGGAGCAGAAAATCTCGGCCATTGGTAGAGTTGTATCGCTGTTGAAGAAAATAAATTTTCTATTCGTTTGGGTATGAAGATGTCCCTCTAAGCTAATATTATATACATCATTTAAAAGTTCTTTAGATCCAATAGTTTGATATAAGGTAACATTTTTATACAGTAACTTTTTGCAGATTTAGTAGGATGTGTTTCCTTTTTTTTCAAATACTGTACATTTAGACACTGTAATCAAGGTATTAACCCCTTGCGGCGCAGTGGTATATCTATGAAACCACTTAATTTTAATTCCCAAACGCCACCGGAATTTTGGTAAAAAAATTTATGGCTTATTCAATATGTGAAATATACCTTTTTCTAATTTACAAATAAAGTTGTTTTCAAATTCCGGTGTCAGTCATTAATCACAATACTTAAGCAATGAATTTGTCCTGCGCCGCAAAAGATTAACCACTTAAATGGTTTGCCCGAACGGCGTTCGGGCAAGACGAATTTGCTTAATTCATCAATTAAAGCTTTTTGACACGATTATTATTTTAAAAAAAATTTCAAACTATTGAAAGACGGAAATGTTAAGACTAAAATTTACCAATATTTTATTTAAATAACAGAGTGGTGTGAGTCCGATATTTTAAATTTCTGGAACGGAAAAGAATTAGCCAGTTAAGGGGTTAAATGGAATAAAAAAGACATCTTTGCATCATTTATGTACAGCAACTTTAGTGAAACATCTTTTGGATTAAAAGAAAACTATCCGTTTTTGTAATCATATTATGATTGTCTAAAAGAGGAAATTATATTAACCCTTTGAGTTCTGGTGGGTAAATTTCTTCAAAATTCCAAATGTCACAGTGGCACCAGTATTTTGCAAAGAAAAAAAACCCGGTTAACGATATACAGTCGCACTCTCGTTAATTCGAAATCGGATAATTCGAATCTTCGCTTGATTCGAACTAAACATGAAGTCCCGAAATTTTCAGTAGCAGAATAACGTTAAAATTTTTCATTAATTCGAACTGATTTTCTCTGGACTTCGTTTAATTCGAACTAACGAGTATTACGATTTTGCATTTTTTTTTCTCACGGATTTCAGATTATTTGAATAATTTTCTTTCTTTGATTTTTGTGAAAATTGGTCTGAACGAGTATACATATAATCCAATACATTTGATATCTACTTTCTTTGTGCCCCGTCTGTCTATCAGTGATGCTTTAAATTTTCTTCCATTGTGCTTGTTTCTAATTTTTTTATTAGTTTATGTATTTATACATTCTAATTTAATATTAAGCCATATTCTAATGATAACAGACGAAATAAACTTAAAAAACACTATGACATTAATTACTTTGTAATAGCATCATATTAAGCATGTTTTTATTTCATATTTTCCATATTTCGAACTTCGGATAATTCGAACATTTCTTGTGGCCCCGACGAGTTCGAATTAACGAGAGCCGACTGTACACGAAAAAATGCATTAAACCTTTTTCAAATAAATTTGGTCGAATTTTCCGGTGCTTTTGTGACATTTTGGAATTAAAATTATGTGGTAGAAAATTCTACCATCAGAGCTGAAACGGTTAAAGTTAGTTAGTTATTAATTGAAATAGCACAGATACATCTTGCGTCAAATAAGGCATCGTATTTCGCGTTATCAAAACGAAATCAATAACAGAGACATTGTTTGGTGTACAACTAAACCACTTGAAACATTTTTCATCAAGATCTGTCAATATGAATGAACGTTAAAATTATTTTTCCTTTATCCCTTGTTGTAATCCTGAGATTGAGTGAAAAAATATTTATCTATCATACATTCTTGATTCGAAAAGATCGATATGGTTCAGTATCAAGTTTATATATTTATGTATACATAAATAGAAAAAAAATAATTCTTTTCTATATTATCTAAGAGAGGCAATTATGTTAAGCATCATAATTTTAAAATGTTACAGGCGAAATTTAAATTATCAAAGATATCACGCTTCATGTCGCTGAAATTTATTTTTAAATCAATAACAATGACATTTCTTAAAATTAAAAATAACAACTTTATATGCAGCAATTTTAATTTATTTCTAAATGCTATAAGTGATCTATTAACCCATTAGTGCCCAGCGTCCCTTTTTAGGGACGCTTCAAAAGGTGCATTCATCACTGTTTTTGACACCGGTAAAAAAAAGCAATAATTATTTTATTTAAATGATGTATTTTCGTGATTAATCAACTAAACTTAAATCTTCTAAAAGTAGTGGTGCCAACCAAATAAAATTTACGCAAAAGATGCTGGGCACGAATGCGTTAAAAATAACACAAATACCATACAGTTTTACATGTTTCATTGCTCTCACGGCAACTTTTTCAAAAACAAATAAATGATAAAAAGAAATTTTTCGGTAAAATATCTTCAAATTAAAAATAAACAGAAAAACATAAATCACGTGAACATGAGCATAGTAAAGTAAAACTGGAAAAACTGGATAAAAATAATTGTGAACGTGAAATATTATAAATTATTGTCATAAAAACCTTTGAAAAAGATGCAGATACTTTAATCAATATCTTCTTAACACATATTAATAATATTGACTCTAAAATTAAATTTACAATAAAAATTAAATTTAGTTATTAGAATTAAATCTAATCGAAGTGTCAAATTGAGCTGAAATTTGTCATCCAGTTGTTTGCGTGGCGAAAAGAGACTCAACTGTTAGACTTTGTATAGATTATAGAGCTTTAAATTCAGTAACGCAGGTTCCAACATTTCCGATGAAAGATTCACAATAAATCATGTATACCGCGGAGGCAGCTAAATATTTATCTTCGATTGATTTATTGAGGGGTTATTGGCAGATTAAAATGGCTGAGAAGTGCAAACATTTGACAGCTTTTACAACGCATAACGGAACTTATCAGTGGCGTACTATGCCTTTTGGTTTATCAGTGGCGGCTGCTACGTTCGAGAAAGATATGAATGAGGTTCTTCAAGGTCATCAAAGGTATACGGAAGCATATATTGATGATGTCATCATTTTCTCCGACACCTGGGAAGAGCATTGTGAGCATCTTAGGTCTGTCATATAAGAACTTAAAAATAGAAATTTTACGATTAGGCTGGATAAATGTAAATTAGGAAAGAAATTGACTAAGTTTTTAGGTCATGTAATTGGGGGTGGAACGCATGCACCTGATGAGGAGAAAATAGAAGCAATAAGGGATTTAAAGAGACGAAAAACTAAAAAGGAAGTTAGATCTGTTTTGGGATTAATGAGATTTTACCGATCTTATATTCCAAATTATGCAGAAATTGCTGTACCTTTAACCGAATTAACTAAAGGGAAGGTTAAAAATACTGTACCATGGGATGAAAGGGCAGAAGAAGCATTTAATACCCTTAAAGATGAGCTATTTAAAGTAACGCGTTTGGCTACACCTACCGTAGGCCGGGAATATCAGCTTCACGCCGATGCTTCCGACCTGGCAGTAGGATGGTGTCTTACTCAAAAAGATGAAAAGGGTCAGTTTAAACCGATAGCTTTTGCCAGTCAGAAATTGTCAGGGGCTCAGCGTGCTTGGCCGAGTATAGAGAAAGAGGCTTGGTGTGTTCTCTTTGGGTTGCGAAAGTTTGAAAAGTGGATCTATGGATCTCAAATTGAGATCATTATGGATCATAATCCATTAAAATTTCTCACTGAAACAAACCCAAGGTCCCCCAAACTCACTAGATGGACTCTTGCCTTGCAACGCTGGAACCTGAGTATTTCTCATCGTCCAGGAGCGCAACATTTGAATGCTGATGCAATGTTTAGGTTACAGAGGAAGAGCTGGGAAGAACAGCCAGTTGCTAGCCCATCGGCATCAATGACTAAATAGTGGACAACCTTAAAGGGATGTCATCACGTGTTTAATTTTTTCTCTGTATGTGTAATTATATTTGAATTTTGTATTTATAACAGGTATTAGCATGTATAGTGTTTATGTAATAATAATATTAGTGCAAGCTTCAGTAGAGATGTCAGTAGATAATGTTCAGACACCTGGAAATACCTATGTAATAAACATAATGAAGAAACCTGCAAAGAGACTATTGAACTCTTCTGTGACATTACTATATGTTTCGGGAAAATTAGCCCCTAAATGGTATATTTTCCGCTAAGGTGGGGGGTGTCATGTTTTGAGAAAACATCTTCTATTAGACCTGGATTTTATGTTATTTTTATCTTAATTTTTTATGTATTGAATGGGCTGTGTACTGAAGTTTCAAGGTGACATTCTTTCCTTGTCTAAAGCGGGAGTGAACATGTGAACATGTAGAGGTGTAGTGAGGTGAAACAGAAGATTGCAGAAGGGCGTGATCGACCTTCAGGGATATCTGTGAAAGATGAGTAAAGAAAGGACATTCCACGGATCAAGGAAACAAGGTGGAATGCGAGCTATGGAGGAACTCCGTAGGGGGTTTACATTAGGGAAAACAGGAAATGAGAAGGGCAGTGTTTGGCTGAGATATAGTCAGTTCGGACCGAGAGAGCAGTGTGGACGGGTGTCCCTGTGTGTAGTGGTCTGGTCGGACAGCGTAGGATGAGAACCCATGTGTTGGGAGATTCGAAAATGATCTCCGGTAAAGTTAATCTAACGTTGTATAGAGTGAGAGGGAGAAGGTGTAATTTGAACAGTAAACAGCCAGCATTTATTGAATTAGTTTAATGTTGAGCCGGATCACCTATATCCGAGTTATAAATGTAAATAGTGTTTCATATTTTGTACATAGAGTGTAAATAAACTGTTATTTAGTTAATTGGCAGTGCTGGTTTTTCATTTGCACAATCCTCTCAGTGGGTGACCGATATCACCTAATAATAACGGTGGTGGCAGCAATAACTACTACGGACTTTCTTCAAAGTTGTGCTGGCTAAGAGGAAACTCCGACAAAATCCATTTTAAAAACAATAACAGAGAAATTGTTTGTTGTACGACTAAATCTTTTGAAACATTTTTCATCAAGATTTGTAAAAATAAATGAAGGTTTAAAATTATTTTTCTTTATCGCTTGCTGTAATCCTGATTGAGTGAAAAATTATCTCTCACGCATTCTGGATACGGAAAAATCGATGTAATTTATCATGATTGTCTATTTTTTTACAGATATAAAGATTTAAATAATGCTTTTAAGCGATATATTGAGTATTATAATTTTTTTATTTGTGTCACGTATTACAGTCGAAATTTAAATTTTGATATGTACTGCGTTTCGAATCGTTGAAATATATTTTTAAATCAATAAGAAAGACATTCCTTAAATTTAAAAATAGCAACACTTTATACAGCAACTTTCTTCTGATTAAAAGAAAAATATCCGTTTTTGTAATTACACTATCATTGTTTAAAAGAGGAAACTATATTGAAGTCAATTATTGATTTTTTGAAATAGTACAGATACATCTTACATCAAATGAGGCATCGTATTGTACGTTATCGACATCCATTTTAAAATCAATAACAGATCCATTGTTTGTTGAACAACATAAAACTTTTTAAAACATCTTTCGTCAAAAAAATCTGTCAAAACGATAAAGGTTGGAAATACTTTTTTTTATCGATCTTTTTCATTTTTCATCGATCTTTTTGAGATAGAATAATTTTTCACTCTGAGATTGAGTGAAAAAATATTTTATCTCAAAAAGATCGATGTAAAGTATCAAGTTTATTTATTTTTTTATACCGGGTGTCCCAAAAATGACTCATGGATTTTAAAATTCAATAACTTGCAAACGGTGACAGCTATTTAAAAAATTTTTGCAGGAGGGTTATGTATAATGTCAGGAGTTTTTAACCGTAATTTTTTATTTTAGTTCGAATTTCAAACAACAGATAGCGCTGACGGCAATTAAAGGCCAGATGATCAGTGCTGAGTGAGGTCAGTTTCGATGTCCAGCTGGCCTTCAATTGCCGTCAGCGCCGTCTATTGTTTGAAATTTGAACTAAAATCATAAGTTACGGTAAAAAAAACTCCTGACATTATGCATAACACTCCTGCAAGAATTTTTTAAATAGCTGTCACCGTTTGCAAATTATTGAATTTTAAAATCCATCAGTTATTTTTGGGACACCCGGTATATAGATAAAGACTGAAATAATGCTATGACAGATTATCTAAGTAAAGGAGTTTTATATTGGGCGTCATAATTTTAAAATCTTACACGCGAAATTTAAATTAACAAATATATCACATTTCATGTGGTTGAAATGTATCTTTAAATCAGTAAGAATGACATTTCTTAAAATTAAAACTAGCAACTTTATATGCAGCAACTTTAGTTGAACATTTTTCTTATTAAAAGAAAAGTACCGTAATCTCCGGCGTAAAATCCGCGGATCAATCAATTCTTTCTGGACCCAGAAAAATTATTTAGTGATTAAAGATAAATAATTACGGCGATTTAATAAAAAAAATTCTCTTTTAACAAATTCTGGGTCTAAAAACAATTGTTTGATCCACGGATTATACGCAGGAAATCACGGTTACTGTTTTTTTAGTACTTTCCAACAAAGTTGAAAAGTGCTTATTCATTCGGTTTGTCTGGCCGTCTGTCCGCGCTCTAACTCCCGTAAATATACTCGGATTGCTATGAAATTTTTATACGTTATTGATGTTTATCCTAGCACGACACCTATTGAAAATGAAGTATCTACCATGATTAGTTTATCTACAGAGAGAATCAAAAGTTTCCCATTACATTATGGCCTATGGGGAAAAACCGTTAATATACTCGGATTGCCATGAAATTTTAGGGCATTATTGACGTTTACCCTAGCACGAACGCTATTGAAAATGAAGTTTCTACCATGATTTGTTTATCTATAGGGCGAACCAAAAGTTTTCCATTACATTACGGCCCATAGGGGAAAATCCTTTATATACTCGGATTGCCTTGAAATTTTAGGACGTTATTGACGTTTACCCTAGCGCAAGTCCTATCGAAAATGAAGTTTCTACCATGATTTGTTTATCTACAGGGCGAATCAAAGTTTCCCACTACATTACGGCCTATGGGGAAAAATCGTTAATATACTCGGATTGCCTTGAAATTTTAGGACGTTATTGACGTTTACCCTAGCGCAAGTCCTATCGAAAATGAAGTTTCTACCATGATTAGTTTATCTACAGGGCGAATCAAAGTTTCCCATTACATTACGGCCTATGGGGAAAAATCGTTAATATACTCGGATTGCCATGGAATTTTAGGACATTATTGACGTTTACCCTAGCATGAACCCCATTGAAAATGAAGTTTCTATCATGATTAGTTTATCTACAGGGCGAGTCAAAAGTTTCCCATTACATTACGGCCTATATGGAAAAATCGTTTCAAAGGAATTTTAAAGATGTTATACCCTGTCAAACATATTAAAATATGCATTCTATAAAATATAAGGTGAAAATGTAGCTATTATTCATTTACATGGCCACACAAAAGAATTCCATTAGATAATGGTAAAAGGGGGAATTGTGTGTGACATATTTTAAATATATTAAGCTGTTTCATGTATAATAAAATTGATATATCTCACTGAAGCTTAGTATAAATTATGCGCTACTGTCTTGCATAATATGAAGTACATAGCATTTACAGAGCCATACAAAAGATTTCAAATAGTATATTCTTTCCGAAGTACCGTATATGTGTCCGATGATGGCTGATGGAGGGATGAAATGCATTTTAATTATGATATGCGCGTTTATATTTCGCTAAATATATGCACATTATATGGTGTGTATAAATGTTATAGTTGATATACAGGGCTACCCAAAAGAGCTAACCAACGTTACTGAATATGAGCTTAAATTATTTAAAAGTGGTTCTTAAATAAGCTATGCATTTTTACACTGAGCTTCATTCAATTTACTGAGAAATGTTCGCAGAATATAGATAAAAGGATATACAGGGCCAGGCAAAGAATTCGGTACATGGACGCCTATGAATGATAATTTATGAGAATGTGATTTCAGTTGTTTTAAAAGTGTTTTAGTTTACAAAAAAATTTAGCCTAATGCTGACGTGTAATAAAGGTACAATGTAAACTACAGGGCCGAACAAAAGTATTCAAGTATGTTTCCATCTAATAGTATGAATTGATGAAAAAAATTTCAAGCTACAGGGTATTTTCTTGCTAAGCTAAATTTTCTCATTATATGAACTGACATATGAAATACAGGGCTGTTCTAATGTACTGGAATACATATTTGGGTATATTTGGCTATACACTATTATTTCCCTAAATAACAAAATTTTGTTAAAGATTTCATTAAGTGTTGGAAAGAGCTTCATAATCTATGCTTAACGCATGATTTTTCTTACTTGTTTTTTTAATAGTTATACTGATTATTTGAAAAAGTACAGATACATCTTACATCAAATGAGACATCGCGTTTCACGGTATCAAAATTCAGTTTAAAATCAATAACGGAGACATTGTTTGTTGTACAATAAACCTTTTGAAATTTTTCATCAAGATCTGTCAAAATGAATGAAGGTTGAAATTTCTTTCTCCATTATCGCTTGTAATATTCCTGAGATTGAGTAAAATATTATTCTATCTATTACTTATTCTCGATTCGAAAAGTTCGATGTAAAGTGTCAAGTTTATTTATTTTTATATATAAGTAGAAAGATTAAATTATACTTTTCGGTATTATCTTACATAGGGGATTATATTGAGTATCATAATTTTAAGATCTTACAGAAGAAATTTAAATTATCAAATGTGTCACTTTTCATGTTGAAATATATTTTTAAACCAATAAGAATGACATTTCTTAAAAATAACAACATTATAAACAGCAAATTTTAGTTGAACATTTTTCTAATTAAAAGAAAAACAGCCATTTTTATAATCATAATATCATTGTCTAAAGTGGGAAATAATTTTAAAGTTAGTTAATGATTTTTTGAAATAGTACAGATACATCTTACATGAAATAAGGCATCGTATTTCACGTTTTCAAAATCCATTTTAAAAACAGCAACAAAGACATTGTTTGTTATACAACTGAGCCTTCTGAAACATTTTACACCAAGATCGGTCAAAATGAATGAAGGTTAAGAATTATTTTTCTTTTATCGCTCGTTATAATCCTGAGATTGAGTGAGAAATTATTCTATATATCCACCATTCTCGATTCGAAAAGCTCGATGTAAAATATTAAGTTTATCTATTTCTTTATATATATATAAAGATTAAAATAATGCTTTTCTGTATTATTTAAGGAAAGAGATTATATTCATTATCATAATTTTAATATCTTACAGATGAAATTTAAATTATCAAATGTATCACATTTCATGTCGTGGAAATTTATTTTTAAATCAATAACATTGAATTTTCTTAAAATTAAAAATAGTTTGGAATATTTTCTCCCACGTCGCAGGAAATGAACAAATATATTGTTGAAACAAAAAGTTATTTCTTACGTTTTCACTTGTAAAAATTCAGAAGTTAGATAAAAGATTATTTTTTGTTTCAAATATTTTGTTTATCGATTTTTTTATCTGATTTCTTCCTGAATCCTTTATTGTCGTCGTACTAACATCACAGGCATACGGACGCGAAATTAAAATACACTTATTATTATTTAACCCTTAAATGCATAGGATAGAACGCATTCCAAAAAAATGCGCAATTCAAAGATTCATAATTCATACCAGAAAAATCTAAATAGTAAATTTTTCTTTATTTAATTACGAATGGTCTGTCATTGAGTAAAGTGAAAATTGCTCTTTTAATTTTCTGGTGAGAATACGGAATATGTAAATAAAATCCCCAATAAATCGGGAACACTTATGGTATCGAAATGATACAATATGCATTTAAGGGTTGAACTTATTATTTAGAATGGTACACATGATATTTGCCTAAAATGAGCAATCACATTACAAGTAATAGAATTTTTTAAAATGAATAATATAGAAACTCTTTGAGATAATGATGTAATTGAAAAACTGTCATCTAGTTGTGTGAACGAAGCGAAGGCTAATATACAGAGCAATATTACTTTCTGGACCATAACAGCTACGGACGATATTAAAAGTCAAGTACAATCTTTCGTCAACCAAAAGTCAAAAAATATTTGTCGGATTTCGATTCTGATTGTACCAGAAGGCACCTATGAGAGTAATGTACTGAATGCATACTTGCAGCCTCCCGCTTTTTTTAAATTCACAAAGCATAGTTTAAACCATAAAATTTATTTAATAAATGAAAGAATGTAGGTTTCGATTAACTACCACATCGAAGCAAGAAACATATTATTTAATACATTTTCTGGTGGAAAGTAGGTTTCTTTGATTTTAAAAAAGCGGGAGGTTGGCAAGTAGGTGAATGCAACATTTACAACCGCTACGGGAGTACCCAAATTTCGACCCGAATATTCAATTCGCTAGAGAAATATAGGGGGGGGGGGAATTGAAAAATTGATACCGGATACATTTAAAGGTTAAAATTATACAAATAAAAGACACAGTTACTGTATAGATGTTAGGTTTTAAACAATAAAGCTATCATAAGACCGCAGCTATGTCTCGCTTATTTTTATTGCTGTTGGCGATATTAGTGTTGTTATAACGGAAAAAAGTTCTAACAGAGGATTCATTCCTGCTTGGCTGCAAATTCATGGTATAGTAGTGTCTAAAATACACGAAATCCATCAAAGACGTGATCATCAAAAGAGTCAACTACCAGTAACTTTCATCAATATAACTGACAATACGTTTCAGGGTTCTGAAGCATCGCATTATGTTCCAGGTTAGTAATCAGCTTTTTTTTAATAGAAAAATGAACCTAGTTTTAGCGTGAGGAATTTCATCTTAAGGAGAGATTTTCTATTGGAAAATAGAGATTGTTGCGTACTATCGCTGCTTCCATGGTTTAATTTAATCGTTTTTACTTTGCGCCTCGCGCAAACGATTTTTTGTTGTTGTTTACATTATGAATTTATTAGAACTTTTTTGAATGGAATTTTCTTTGAACTGAAAAATGCAGTATGTATTGTATTAAGGTATTATATTGATGAAAAGATATGATATGTGCACAATAATGTTATTGTTTGTAATGTGGAAGTTAATATAGATGTTTTTTTTTATACATTATGCGCTTGAATTTACTCCGAAGACACGAAAATTTATTTACTTAAGATATAGAATTCGCTTGATCTCCTGATACATGATAAGGTAAGATTAATACATTCATGCTGTAGTTAAGATATTTTAATTTTGAAAATGAATATTGACATTTTAAACATCAGTATTAAATAATATTGAAAAATTTTATAAACAGGGATAGATTCAATATTATTTTGGCATCCAACTGCTGGGATATTTTATTATTTAAGAAGTGATATAAGATAATGGAACAAATTAAACGATTACGCACGCCATTAAGAAGTGCTTTTACGCGAATCGCTAATTTAATTGAGAATAAATTAGGTGATGAAAATAAAAATATTGAAGAAATTGAGATTTTATACGCTCAATTAGAAGAAAAACGGGTAAATCTAGAACCAAAAGAAAAAGAAATGTTAGATCTTCTTTTAAACGATAAATCATGTACGCAAGAAAATTATGATACGGAATATGAAAGTTTTAGCGTGTATGAAGAAAAATTTATTAAGTTAAAGACGAAAGTTCAAAAATTTTTGAAAGTTTCTGAAACTGAAAATATTACGAAACGGAAATTTAAACTTCCTAAGATAGAATTTAAATTATTCGGGGGAGATATTAAGGAGTGGTTGGCCTTTTGGGCTCAATTTGAAAAGATACATAACGATTCTGATATCGCGAAGGAAGATAAATATCAGTACTTGTTGCAAGCGACGCTAAAGGGTTCTAGGGCAAGAGAAATTGTCGAGTCGTACCCCGCTACTGGTGATAGTTATGAAAATGTTATTGAATGTTTAAAGGCTCGTTTTGGTCGCACTGATATGTTAATTGAAGTATACATAAGAGAACTACTTGCTTTAATGATGAATAACACAACAGGAAAAGGTCCAAGAATTCCTCTTTTTAAATTATACGACAAAATTGAAACGTATTTAAGGTCATTAAAAATGTTAGGTGTTTCAAGCGAACATTATTCTGCAATTCTTTATCCATTAATTGAGTCGTGTTTGCCTGTTGAAATATTGAGAATTTGGGAAAGAAATTTAAATTCCATTACCTTGAATTCAAAAGATGAAAGTAAAAATAAATTGGATTCTTTGATGTAATTTTTGCAGCACGAAATCGAAAGCGAAGAAAAAGTCCGTTTGGCTAGAAGTGGGTTTAATCTAGAAAATGTAAACCAAAATATTCATACTGCGCCAAGCAGGCGAGAAAGGGATCTTCCAACGGCCACGGAATTACATAATTCATCGAAAATGAAAAGGGAAACGTGCATTTTTTGTAACAAGTCACATTTAAGTACCGAATGTAGATATGCTAATTGTTTATCTCATGAAGATAAAAAACAAATATTGATGAAAAAGGGAGCTTGATTTAAATGTTTAGAAACAAGAAAACACATATCACGTTTTTGTAGAACGAAAATACCACCCTGTGATTGCGGTAAATTACATTTTAAAATAATGTGTCCAACGAAAAATAATAAGGAAAACCCGTTTACAGAAAAGACAGATATCGAAATTAAAAACGACACTGCTTTATCCAATAAAACAAGTACTCGCCATGTACTTTTACAAACGCTTATTGTCCGACTTAGATATAATAGTAAGATGAAATATATAAGAATATTAATTGACTCAGGTAGCAGTAAATCCTATTTGTCATCTTTTGCACTGACCGAAATGGGATATGAATGCATAGGGGAAGAAAATTTGACACATAGTTTATTTGGAGGCACAGAAACTGTATCATCACATAAGAAATATTTGATTAGTCTGAGTGACTTCTTTGATAATTATCGCTGTTGTTTCGAAGTGTTTGATCAAGAAAAAATTTGTTCGGACATTCCGAAAATTCCTCGTGGCTCTTTTATGAGTGAAATAAAGAAGCATAAAATTTTTCTATCTGATTTGAATAACCAGGTTGAGTTACTGTATGAATTTTCACCTAACGAAATTCATGGGCTTATAGGAGCTGATATAGCAGGCAAATTGTACACCGGAAAAATAAAACAATTGATTTCTGGATTAGTAGTAATGGAAACACGTCTTGGTTGGACTTTGATGGGAAAAACCGACATTTTTAACATATCAGATAGCACAAGCAGCGTCATGTCACTTCATGTAAATGATGCAAAAATTTCAGATTTATGGCGGCTAGACACGCTTGGAATTCTCGATCCTGGTGAAAGCGGAAACAGACAAGAAATCGAAAAAGTAACTGAAGAGCATTTCAATAGAAATATAAAAATAGATGCAGAAGGAAGATGGGTCATTCCAAAAATAAAGGTCCCTTTTGAGAAATTTTTTTTCAAAAAATTTTTCATTTAAAATGAAATAAAAATATCGTTGAGAGGGTTGTAAACATATTCAAGAGTAGAAATTGAATATCAACAGCACACTTTTTAAAAAATATTTTTCACTACACTTAGAAACACAGACACATTGGCTGAAAAATGTCCCCTGTGTTAGTACATTAAAAATAATCTTCTCGTTTTTTCTTATTAAAATAGTGAATTGTTTTTAAAATAGTAACATTTTGATATAAATGCTCTTTTTCAGTGCCATATAGTTTTTTGTTTGTGTATATATTTTTTCATGATACAGGCATATTATGTCCCCTGTGTTACCCTTATTTGTATTTATTCTCCCTGTATAAAACTTTATATAACTTGGTAAAAATTACTCTAATATAATAAAATTATAGTAAAACTTATTTATACATATTAGCCTGTGCATATTATAAAACTGATTCATAAGAAAGTTTTATTTCTTTTGTTCTGATAAAGGAAATGTCAGTAACACAGAGAACAATTTTAACAATCTTAAAAGTGTACTTATGTATTAATTAAAAATGTATTTCTGATACAGACCAACAAATGCATTAAAAAACGGGATATTCTGTTGCATTTCATTTTTAAACTTGGGTTTTTTGTCCATCAACAACATATCAACGAATATCGTGGTAACACAGGGGACTAGTAACACAGGAGACAAATTGAAATAAATTATCACCTATGTATTACTATTTTCATAGAAACAATGTAAAGTTAGGTGGAATATTTTCTTTTAACTAAGACTTACAATTTAAATGACAATAAACTAGAAAATTAATAATTAATCGAAATAAATTAATAGTAACACAGGGGACACACAAAAAACACACCCACCTTCAAAAATCAACTTTACTTAGATAATATTCTTCAAAATTTAACAAATGAGGAAAATGACTACCTAGGATGAATGCTAACTCTAAAAGTACATGAAGACTGCTGTTAACAACATTTAGGTTGCAAATTCTTATTTTAATAGGAAGGAAAAGGTGGCGGTAACACAGGGGACAGAAATTAAGGGACACGGGAATTTTTCTTATAAAATGAAAAAAATATTTACAAAAAATATTTAAAGTATATAGGGATAATATAAAGACTACAGAGACATAAAAAATATCCTGAAAGATAACTTAAACGATACATATAGTAAAAAAAATAGGATTTAAAAAGCAAAAATTGTTCTTGGGACATGGCTTTTTACAGGACACAATTATTATGAAAATTATTTGAATAACAAAAAATGGAATTTGTCTCAAGTTTAAAAATTGCATTAAAGAAAAATATCTTTAAAATATAATTTCCAATATTTAAATTTAATTTTGAAACACAATAGAAAATATAGCAATACAAAGTGTCGGGACACCAAAGGGTGCTTTATTTTTGGAATGACCCAGATATGAAGTATCCCTCCCATGGATTGAAAACCATCCTCCGTTACCAACTGGTCGAAAAATTGCTGAACGACGATTAAGAACTTGTGTTGAATCACTAAAGAAAACAGGAACTTTAGAAGAGTATGAAGATATATTAAAAGAATGGATAGAAGAGGGTGTTATTGAAGAAGTTAAGAATACTTGTAATGATGAAAGTGAACACTACTTGCCACATAGAGCTGTGATTAAAGAAAATTCGACCACAAGAGTTAGACCAGTCTTTGATGGTTCAGCAAGACAAAAGGATTCACCTTCAATCAATGACTGTTTAGAAAAATGTCCTAATATAGTAGAACGCATTCCGACTATATTGAATAAATTTCGACAGAAGAAAATAGGTGTGATTGCGGATATTCGAAGAGCATTTCTGCAAATAAGTTTAAATGAGCGAGATAGACCATTTCTGAAGTTTTTATGGTGGGAGGAAGGCGATCCTGAAAAGTTGAAAAGTTTCCAGCATAAAAGGGTTGTTTTCGGTCTTACATGTTCACCTTATTTGCTTGGCGCAACTATCCGATATCATCTGAAGAACGCACCTTCTAGATTTAAAGAAACAGCAGAGAAATTGATAAAGTCTTTTTACGTAGATAACTGCGTCACTAGTTTTGATAATCATGAGCAGCTTGAAAAAATTATTGAAGAATCCAAACTTATTCTCCAGAGTGCTAAGTTTGATCTTCGAGGATGGGAATATAATATCCATGAAACAGTAGTAGAAAACTTCCCAGAAGAAAAGATTATTCCAGTTTTGGGACTAATGTGGAATTTAAAAGCTGATACTTTGAAAATAGATTTACGAAAATGTTTTGAAGATTCCACTGTTGTAACAAAAAGAAATATTCTCAGTGCTGTTCATAGAATTTTCGATCCCATTGGCTTCACATGTCCTGTCACCTTGGGTCCAAAGATTCTTCTTCAAGAATGTTGGAAATTGAATGTTTCGTGGGATGCTGAATTACCTGAATCTATTGCCAAGAAATTTGAAAAATGGCGAAAGGATGTTTCTAAATTAAAGGAAATAGAAATCCCTCGATGTATTATTTCCAATTATGAAGCTCCAAAGAATCTTTCATTGCACATATTCTGCGATGCAAGCAAGAATGCATATTCTACATGTATATTTTTAAGATGTGCGACTGAAAACACAATATCTTGTTAGCTTGTACAGGCTAGGAGCAGAGTTGCTCCAATGAAAACCATTTCTATTCCTCGATTGGAGCTGCTTTCCTGTAATATCTGAGCTAGACTAGCACAGAGTGTTATAAATGATCTTCAGTTGAAACATATCCCGAAATTTTTCTGGTCCGATTCAGCAAATGCTCTATATTGGATCAAAGGAACTGAAAATTGGGCTCCTTTTGTTTTCAATAGAGTTAAAGAAATCCGATCTTTGACAGAACCTGAAAATTGGTATCACATCCCAGGATCATTAAATGCTGCAGACCTCCCTTCTCGTGGTTGTAATGCAGAAACTTTAGCGAAAACTAAATGGTGGGAGGGCCCAGAATGGTTACGAAGACCAGAAAATGAATGGCCAAAATCCAATGTTGTTCCTGATTTCAGCGTAGTATATTCAGAAAAGAGAAAAACTGTTATTAGCACTACAATTCATGAAGAATCAACAGAAAAAATTTATAACAGTTTTTCATCGTACGACAAATTGATCCGAATTATTGCTTGGATTTATAGACTTTTTACTAACTGTAAAGTGAAACTTGCCAACCGGATTTCTGGACTCTTAACGCTAGAAGAAATAAACAGAGCTGAAATATCTTTGTTAAAAATAGTACAAAATGAATCATTTTCAAGAACTGAAGATAAACGCTTAAAATCACTTCAATGTTATAAAAAATCAAATGGACTACTTAAAGTTAAGACTCGTATTCTGATGAGAGAAGATAAAAGAAATTTCCGATTTCCAATACTGTTACCCTGCATTCATCCAGTTGTCGAAATACTTATTCGGACAAGACATCTTAGTTTAAATCATGCTGGCACCCAGATATTAATGAGTAACTTAAGAGAAGATTTTTGGATTTTGAAATGCAGGAAGACTGTTAGAAAGGTAATCAGAAGCTGTGTACGCTGTAAAAGATTCAATTCAAAACCTAAACCAATTATAGAAGCCCCCCTTCCGGAAGATCGTATAAAAGAAGCTGCAGTATTCGAAGTTGTAGGAACTGACTACGCCGGTCCTTTACTTCTTCGAGGCGGTCAAAAAGCTTGGATTGTTATTTTCACATGCGCTGTCTACAGAGCAATACATTTAGAGATAGCCACATCCTTATCTACTGACAACTTTTTGCAAGCTTTTAGAAGATTTATAGCACGAAGAGGTAGACCTGCGATAGTATATTCCGACAACGGAAAAATTTTTACGGGTGCTGAAAATTTGCTGAAACAAATCGATTGGGATGTCATTTCTCAGTACAGCGCAGCTCAGAAGATAATTTGGAAATTTAACCCTCCATCTGCGCCGTGGTGGGGTGGATGGTGGGAGCGTTTGATAGGCATAATAAAGGGGATCCTTCGAAAAGTCTTAGGACGAAGCTCTTTAAATTTAGAAGAAATGCAAACTGTTATTTGCGATACTGAAAGTATTGTTAATCAGCGACCTTTGACCTATGTTTCAGAGGAAATTGATGATTTAACTCCGCTTACTCCTTCTATGTTTTTACAAGACATCAGAGAATTAGGTATTCCTGATCTTGACATTTTGGATTCATCGTCTATTAATAAGAGACATGCTTATAGACAACGATTAAAACAAGATTTGCGAAAAAGATTCCAGACTGAATATTTGGGATTTTTGAGACAATCCTCAAAATTTGACAAAAATCCGAGACCTATCCAAATTGGTGATGTTGTTCTAGTGTCCAGCGAGAATGTTAGAAAACTTTAATGGCCGCTTGCCAAAGTTATTGAACTGTATCCTTTCAAAGATGGAAATGTGCGATTAGTGAAGGTTAAAATGAAGGGTGGTGAGTTTCTACGTCCTGTTCTGAGATTGATTCCTCTAGAAATAACTCAAGAAAAAGGTACAGAACTGCACTCTATAGCTCAAAACTCAACATCTTCCGAACAGACTGTTCAACCACATAATAAAGAACTCCCTTTAGATCCTGTTCCTTCTAAACCGACGGTAAAGCTGAATGAGAAAAACTGTTATTTAGATCCTTCTGCGAGTAAGCCGATGAACCAGCATTCTGTTAAAGACTGTGTTAGTGACTCTCCTGTAGTGACTGTTCCTGAAAAACGATCTAAATATGGTCGTTTATATAAACTCAAAGTAAAGTTTGAGTTTCATTGAATTCGAAACTCAAAGGTGGGAGTGTGTTGCGTACTATCGCTGCTTCCATGGTTTAATTTAATCGTTTTTACTTTGCGCCTCGCGCAAACGATTTTTTGTTGTTGTTTACATTATGAATTTATTAGAACTTTTTTGAATGGAATTTTTTTTGAACTGAAAAATGCAGTATGTATTGTATTCTTACGAATTTTGTAAATAGTTAGTGTTTGTACTGTAAAATAATGTAAATAATCTTATTAAGCTCCATTTCTTTACTAATATTAGTTTTTGTTACATTGTCTCTGTTATCAAGCAAACTTGTCTATTATTTTCAGTGAATGTCTATGGCAGCTTTGCGAAATATTAGAGATATCGCCAAGTTGGCGTCACTTTTGGCCGCCAAATTTGGCGATATATCGCCAAGTTGGCGACAAACTTGGCGATTGTTGGCGATGGTAACCCTTCACTCTATGGTAACCCCCCCCCTTTAGATATGCTGATACATTGAATGTTGTTCCGTGGTTTTCCGGTTTTTTCTAGAAGGTTGTAGAAATTTCCACCGCATGCTGCGAGCCTATATAAGGAGAGCAATACGAGCTGCTGTGGTTATTACTTACCAGTCAGTCATTGAGTGAACAACGCGTTTGTTAGCAAGTTTGCTTGAGTTTCATTTATGTTGTTTTGAATGTTATTAAGTGTTGAGACGTTGTATAAAGAGTCTCTGGAACCTATATCTGCACTTATACGATAGATTTGAACAATTATTTTTGAATATCTAGAAATATTTGTGAGTTTCGAAGACTGTTGTTCTGAAGTTCTGTAAATAAATCATTTTCTACTTTTCTATAAGCAAGAGTTTGAAGTTGTCTAACCATAAGATCAAAAGAACCCCATATACGCTGCAACAGTATTAAGGTATTATATTGATGAAAAGATATAATATGTGCACAATAATGTTATTGTTTGTAATGTGAAAGTTAATATAGATGTTTTTTTTATACATTATATGCTTGAATTTACTCCGAAGACACGAAAATTTATTTACTTAAGATATAGAATTCGCTTGATCTCCCGATACATGATAAGGTAAGATTAATACATTCATGCTGTAGTTAAGATATTTTAATTTTGAAAATGAATACTGACATTTTAAACATCAGTATTAAATAATATTGAAGAATTTTATAAACAGGGATAGATTCAATAGAGATACCGAAGAATATCTTGATCTGGAAATTCCAGAACCCATGATTTATTTACTAAATTTCTTCAATGAGCGATTTCAAGTTTTGTTTATGAAATTACACTTTATAAAAAAATGTGATTTTAAAATTAAGTGTCCATATTACAAATTTTAGAATTCGTGAAAATTTTAGAATGAAGACGATACCAATGCTTATTTTTATATTCTTAAATTGAAATATAGTGTAATTTCCATTCAACTGACTATTTCCATTTTAAACACAAAAAACATAAGTTCCGTATTTAACCACAAAACGACTTCAATAAATAACGCAAATATCACTTTGCGAAAAAAATCTAATATTAGAATTTGTCTGAAGTGACTGAACCCTGAGAATGTAAGGGGTGTGTTCTTTCTTTATCTTTTTTTTCGGCGGGCTGCAATTGCATATATAAAGCATTTTAATTTTAGTTTATCCGCATTTGATATATACAATGCGGGATATAATTTATATTTTTCTTAATCTTAATATAGAATGGAGAGTGGTCAGGAGAAAACACAATAAAAATAGAGGATACTACCAATATTTTCTTATAGAAAACACTTGAACTAATATAAATAAAGAAAGAATATTCCTCTTTAACAAAACTTTTTCTCTTAAACTTTTGTGCATTTCCCTGACCACTCGGCATCCTGTAATATTTTGACAACTTAATACTAAAGATAGTTATTTTATTCATAAGGTTTGGAATCTTTTATTTGTCTAGATGACACAATATGAATTGCAAATAACAATATGAACCTATAAAGAAAATTCTTCTTTCATTTAATTAACCCTTTGCGGCGCAGTGTAAATTCTTTGCCTAAGCGTTGAAATTGATGACTGACACCAGAATTTAAAAACAACTTTATATGTAACTAAGAAAAAAAAAGGCCATATTTCACGCATTCAACAAACTGATTTTTTTAAAACCAAAATTCCGGTGCCAATGTGACGTTTGGGCATTAAAATTATGTGGTTCCATAGATATACCACCGCGCCGAAAGGGATTTAGATAATAAATCAAGCTATTTGATTTCGATATCAAGATTTAACACTAGAACAGCCATTAGGGGTAATTTGACCCCTAGAAAATTGATAATTATCGATTAGAACAAGAAAAATTTTCGTAAGATATATTAAAAATAAGCTGCACAAAAGTAGGCTAACTAAATAATTTGAAGGATTTTAAATAAAAATTTTGGTGGGAAATAGTTTTTTTAAACTTGAGTAAAATTGCCGGCGGTTCTAGTGTTACACAAATATTATTTGTACAAAGTGACAAATGCAGCGCAAATGATTTCTGATTATTATGAAAAAAGTCTTTTTCTTTATAATGCTAGAAGTATTTAAAACAGGAAACTATGTTGAATTCACTTATTCATTATTTGAAATAGCACATGCACGAAATGAACGCGCACCATATTTCACGTTACCGAAATATACACTGCTCAAAACAATTAAAGGATATTTGAAGTTTTATATAAAATAAAGATATAAACGAATTTTTTTGCCGAAAATAGAAGAAGAGAATCAAAAATGCAAATTTTTCTCGTTTTCAAACTGTGGAGTATGCAAATTTTGAGTTCGACGTCAAAAACGTCGCTTCAGCGGCAGCGAATGAAATTTGACTTTCAACTGGATAAAAGAGAATGAAGACAAGGATGATCGGCATTCAGTGATTGCTTTGTTTCGATGAGTACGATGTCTCAGCGAAGTCAATTGACAGATTCAGAAGCTTGGAGAATTGTTGGTAGGTTAGAAGGGGGCCAAACTCAAGCCGAAGTAGCGCAAGCCATTGGAGTGTCACAAAGTGTCATTTCCAGGATCTGGAACCGTTTTTTGGAGAGTGGATGTGCAGGCCGAAGACCAGGGCAAGGTCGTAGACGGGCAACAACGCCCAATGAAGATCGGTATTTAGCGTTAACAGCTCGGAGACACCGAAGCATGAACGCTACTCTTCTCCAACAACACTTTCGCTCGGCTACAGGCACCACGATTTCAACTCAGGCTGTCCGAAACCGGCTCCATGCTGTAGGTCTGTATGCTCGCCGGCCGATGGTATGTGTTAGATTAACATTAAGGCATCGTCGCGACCCCAGGGAGTGAGCAACCGAGCATGTCAACTGGAGGAGAAATAAATGGAGCAATATTCTGTTTTCTGACGAGTCCCGTTTTTCTGTGCATCCGGATAATAGGCGTATTTTCATCTGGAGGGACCGTGGCAGTAGGAATAATCCTGCGTTCGTGCACGAAAGTGTCAGATTTGGCGGTGGAGGAGTGTTGGTGTATGGTGGCATCTCCATTGACGGGCGCACTGACCTCTACATCATTCGAGATGGAGCTCTGACTGGTCGCCGATATAGGGATGAAATCCTCAGACCTATTGTAGTCCCTTACGCTGCAGCAATCGGAGATAACTTCATTTTAATGGACGATAACTGCAGGCCACATCGTGCAAACCTGGTGGAGGATTTCCTTTTCGAGGAAGGAATCGTTCGAATGGAATGGCCAGCGTGTTTTCCAGACATGAATCCAATCGAGCACGTTTGGGACGTTCTAGGAAGACGAGTTTCTCGCCGCCAACAACCCCCACAAACTCTCCAAGAACTGGAGAGAGCTCTTCTGGAAGAGTGAGGCAGAATACCCCAACTCGTCATTAATAGCCTCATTGAGTCCATGCCTCAAAGGTGTTCAACTTTGCTGGCCGCCCGTGGAAACCATACCCCCTACTGAAAATGATTTTCTTTGAAGCGAACACCTTTTCTTATTCTTTTTTTCTCATATGTACAAACTGTGTTTTTTTCCTTTTGTACACAAATGCGCAATAAAATGCATTTTTTTCTGCCAAACACGTGTAATTTATTCTCATATAACCTACTATGTCTGTCGACCATGTATCAATCAGCTAAATAGTTTCCCAAATACAAAATCCACCTAAAACTGCAATATCCTTTAATTGTTTTGAGCAGTGTATTTTAAAATAAATAACAAAGACAATATTTCAAACTAGTCAGCGATTTGAAACATTTTTCATCAAAATCCATCAAAATCAATGAAACTTTTATGGAATAAATTCTTTTTTCATTATCGCTTGTAGTAATCCTCAGATTGAGTGAAAAAATTTTCTATCTATCAACCATCTTCCATTCGGAAAGATCGATGCCGAATATCAAGTTTACAGACATTCTTTTCTGTTTATCAGAAGAATACTTTATTGTAATTGTACTAGCATTATCTAAAGAAAAGGAAGCATATTGAATATCGTTACTTAAAAGTCTTATTTGCAAAATTTAAATTGCATAAAATATCACATGTCATGCAGTGGAAATATATTTTCTAATCAATAACAAAAACGCTTCTAACTAGAAAACTGCTACACAGTGTAAAAAAAAAAAAAAAAAAAAAAAAAAAAAAAAAAATCTAAGTAAGCAGCAATGGAAAGAGTACATTGAAATACATTCATTCATGCATAATTTATTTGCCCTTGTCTCCGCATTATAGAGATATATAGGATTAACACAAATGAATGACTGGATTTTGAAAATTTATATTTTCAAAACTATTACATATATTATAATAAGTGATATATGAAAACAAAGAGGATCATTCCATTTTTTCAGTTATAAATTTTCGGTGTGCGAGCCTGGAAACCCAATTTCAGCAGTTGACTCGGATTTACCCATTTGTTTCCCTGCACTCAAAAGGTATAAAAACACGAAGCACTGGGAGCAGGAAATCACAATTGTAAACCTAGCCCCAGTAGCCAAACAATATTATACCAATATTGGCTATATTTTGGAGCAATATTGGCACATTGGTACAATATTGGCATGAAATATTGCTCCATTATTGGGATGTTTACATTTTGCGCTTATTTAGCAAATATTTGCAGCCAATGTTATGACAATATTGGGGTTTCATTGGAAATATTGCCAATAAAACGCCAATATTGGTTAAATATCGGAATTTCACTGAAAAATATTTCCAATGAAACGCCAACATTTGTACAATACTGGCGTTTTATTGGCAATATTTCCAATGAAACCCCAATATTGGCATAATATTGTCTGCAAATATTGGCTAAATAAGGGCAAAATGTAAACATCCCAATACTGGAGCAATATTCACGTTTTATTGGCAATATTTCCGATAAATGTAAGATTGGCGCAACGCTGCACCAAAATTGGTTTGCTACTGGGGAGGGGTCAACAACTAAAATTGCATTATCAGGTATTTTCTATCAAGATATGACTTGGCAGACCAAATGCGCTTTAATATACGAAACGAGTTTTATCTAATTCTGGAATTGCAGTCGTGAACTCAATGAAGTGATTTTTCTATGATGCAGCCTCCCGGTTTCATAGTTCTAAATTCAAAAACTGGGTTCGAAGTTGAATAAATTCACGTGGCACCGATAGTTTACCCAAAAAACTTCTAATTGATAAGAATGGAAGCAACTATTGCTTTACCATCAACTACTTCACTCGCTCACTGGCACAAAGCTTTCTGTTCTTACCGCTAGTTGTTTCGATTTGCAAACTTTAAAACTTTATATCTCGATAATGGGGAGACGAGGGCAAATAATTTAAGCGTATAAAAACTTGTTTCACTGAGCCCTTTTGATTACTACATATTTAGATTATTTTCATTATTACTCTAGCTCCTTAACTCTGTTGCCCGAACTGACTTCGGGCAGGAACTCTTTGCACGCTTCGTTACTTAAAGCTTTTGACACCTCTAATTTTTAACTAAAAATTTATCTTTATTGTTTGGCAGATGTTTTTCGATTAAGTAAACCATCTATTTTAGTATGGAAAATGTGGTTTACAGGCCCTATTTTTAGTTTATGTTGTCGAAAACAATGCCACAGTTAAGGGGTTAATGGGGTAGTTTCCTGGTTATTATTAAAAAGAGAAAGTTGAATATTTTTCCTCTAGTCGCATCAAAACGAATGAATATTTTGCTGAAGAAATCGTGTTTCTTACTTTCTCTTTTGTAATCTACAGTTTTGATACGGGTCAGGGAATTCCCTGAACAGAATAGTCTTCGTTACCAGTATTTTCATATAGAAAATATCTTTTTAACTCCTACGACATGACGGGAGCCTTATACGAAATTAACAATTTTTTGTCACCGGTATTGAAAACAGAAATTTGTACCTAAATCATTAACGATTAACTAACAAGGAATGTCCCCATACTGGGCATACTCAGAATTTTATGAAAAAAATAATTAAAGTACTTATGTATATAATAAAGGATCAGTCAAAATTAGCGGCGGAATCATAGTAGAAAGTATGTAAAAAAAAAAAATATGTTTTTAATATTTGGCGTGAAATGACGAAAGCGTAACGCGATTTAGCGAGCAGCACTTTTCCTTGCCAAAAGCAAACGATTTTAATTCAACTCAAAACTGTTGGATATTTAGAATACGTGTAAATGGTATTTAATGAATTTAAACATAAACAATGAGAGACTTCAATATATTACATACATATATGCATATTTCTTGTTGAAGTAGTGTTTTAAGTAATCACTGGAAAAAATATTTTCATTTATAAAAAAAAATCATATTGAGAAAAATGATCTTCATACATTTAAGCGTATTCAAAAATAAAAGCCAGATGTTTCCATAGCAACTAAATCCAAAATCTAATCGACAATGTTCTTTGAGCTTGAAACAAATTTAATTAATTTAAATTATGAATTTCGTTTTAAATTTTAAATTTTGATGATTAAATCTGAATAAAAATACATACAAATGCCGATATAACAAAATTATACTTAAAACAAACTAAAACTGACAAAACTAAAGTTATTTAAATTAAATTTATCAAAACAAGTTCCACATGAAATTTTTTTCCCATTAAATGTATTTGACATAAAGTATTTTTTGAAATTACATTCCATTAGCCCACCGGCAATAAATCGCCAAATAACGAAATTTTCATTATTTTTTTTACGGATACTGAATGAAGGTTCCGCCGAAATTTTTTTATAAACGTATTTATCCTTTTGAGAGGAACATTCTGCAATTTTTTCCTTGTAAGTCAAATGTTACTGATAAATTTTACTAGTGGGGATAAACATGGAATTCTTAAGGGGGCTCAGAGGTTGAAAACTTTTCAAAAAGTCGATTTTTTTTATGATCTAGTTTGACTATTCAATTAATTTTTAACTCAATGCAATAAACCGCATAAAAAAATTTGCATTTTTAACGTAGTTATAAGCATTTATGTACCAACACTTTCATAGCCGCACCCATATAATTTCAACTTTAAGTCGTGTTTTCTCAAAACTTGATTTTTGACGACTAACACCAAGATTAAAAAAAACTATTTGATAGAATGGCTTTTTTTTTTTTTTTTTTTTTTTTTTTTTTTGCATGCCTGTAACATCATTATCTATAGAATGAAATGTTATAGTTTAGATAGTTTAATATTTTGAGCATTTTTAATGAAAAAAAAGTTGTATTTTTTAGGGTTTTCTAAATTTTTAAGTTTGAGAGTTTTTTTAATAATGTTTTTTTTTTTTTTTTTTTTTTTTTTTTTTTTTTTTTTTGAGTGATAGTTATATCCTTAATTCATTCTCTAGAGTAAAGTTTCCTGATCATTTTAAAGCAAAAATTAGGTTCTTAAGTCAATTCAACTTTAAGATATCTTGGTGTTGGTGATATAACAAGTTTTTTTCGAAAGTTGTGTTACATAAATTTTGCTATATTTCTTATATTACATTGAAGTACTTCATTTTATAAGACTACAAACATACCTTTAAAATATCAGAAAGTTTCAATTAGTTACACTGAATACTTCTGATTTCTATGGACTCGAAGCGAGGGCTCTGTTTACATGTTTTTCCGTATCGATCAACCCCTGAGTTCCCTTAAGCCTTCTGGAGGCACGTATACGTTTCACTTCTTCATAAGGGGTAAAATGTGGTGAAATGTAAAGCTTTTATCCTACGTTTATTTTTCTGAGATACAATTAAAAAAATACCGATATTTCACCTCAAAAATTCCCTGAAGCTGAAAACTCTGATCTAGAGTTTAGGTAAAAAATAAGTTTTTGTGCCATGTATTATATTTATTGAAATTTATTTTCCGATTTCTTCTAGAAACCTTTTCTCTTATCATACTATTGTCACACACACGTATGCAAAAATAGAATATATTAAAATCAGTTATTTATTATTTACAATGGCACATATGACATTTGAATAATTTGAATTTTGCCATCACATTTTAAGCAACGGAAATCTGTATTTTAAAAATTAATAACGTTAGACACTCTTGGAGATTGCGGTATATTTAAAATATATTTCTTCTAATGTAAATACAGTAAAAAAGAGTTAATTTAAAGAAAAACAAAATCAGTTCACAGTTCTGGTGAAAACATATTTGTTTTCTCAAATATTACATTTATGGAAATCGCTCTTTGTTTATTTAAAAAATCTTTTTTTTTTCTTTTTTGCGAGCGTATTAAGGTTATCTGAAAAACTGGAAATTTGTTGAAGTTAGTTGTTGATCTTGGAAATGTAACATGTACCAAATAATGCATTTTTTTTGAAAATATATACATATTTATGTTAATTGAATATGAGATATATCTGTGGTATAGATTGTGATTTCATGCTTCTTTTTATTATTATTATTTGTTCACACTTTTTTCCCCTTTGTAGTAGTTTCCTATTTTCTCTGTATCCAGGGATTCGGTGAAAAACGATTACGCATGTCATATGTATAAAGCAGCGGTTCCCAATCTATGTGTCGCGACCCACTGCTGGGCCGCGGCAGTTGTTTTCGTGGGTCACGGAAAATCGAGATTTGTCATCAAATTTTATTTCATCTGTTCAAAAGTATATGACAATTTCAACAGGAAATATTATTTCAAGGAAAAATCCTTCTTCCCTTCTAGATTATTTTAGATAAGAACAGAATATCCAGAAATATTTAAATCACCTTTGAGGACCTTTATGAAATTCAACAGTTCGTGCTTATGAGAACACGCTTTTTATAATTTGCTGCTTTTGAAAGACAAGTAATGAGACAAACTACGAGTTAATTAACGCATAATATGATTTTTCAGTTCTGTAAATGAAACAAACTTTTATTTGGTAGTTCCCTTTGGTAGTAGTAAATTCCCGGTAGGTGTACCATGAAAAAAAATAATAAATAGTAAATAAAAAATCATCCATATATCGATCATGGTTGCTGTAGTCACTTCAAAAAGAACGCATGCTTTGTTTACAAAATCGTGATTTTTTACTTTTTCTTTTATAATCTACAGGGTTGATAAGCGTCAGGAAATTTCCAGACCAGAAATTTCTTTGGTAGCAGTATTTTTCTTAAAAAATATCTTTCTTTTAATAGGGTGAAATTTCATGCTTTTATTCTTCCATTTAAAAAATACTGATATTTTTCCAGCACAATTCATTGAAACGTGGCAACTCTCATCTACAGGGTGTCCCAGAACTTCATGTGCAAACTTTGAGGAGCGGTAGAGAACATCGTGTGGAATCACAATTACATAGGAACGCATGGGTGGAAAAGTCATCCTCACTTGTTACCCCTTTCACAGACAATGGTATGTTTATGAAACTACAAAATTTCTTATACAAGCTGAACATTGACTTCAGAAATTTAATATCATTTTTTCAATTATTGTATATGAGAAATGTATTTTTTTCGTCTTTCCAAAATACCTTTTTCTGCGATTTCTGATGTCATTCATATTTTTCCACATTTTAGCAATTTTTAATAGCTACCAAGATACTTGATTTTAAAGAAACATAATTTTAAATTTAATTTAAAATTAAATCATTTCTTTTACATTTTTCTGTATAACAAAGCATTCTACTCTGCTTCCCGCATTGTGTCATAACTGTGTCTTTTCACTGACAAAGCACATCCATTGCTAAACTGTGGAAAAAAATGATTGACATCAGAAATTGCGGAAAAATATAATTTCAAAGAATAAAAGCACACATGTCATATATATATATATACAGGGTGTTTCGTTACCAGACCGACAAACTTTGAGGGGTGATAGTAGACATGAAGACAACATTTTTAAATAGGAAACCATGGGGCGCAAACGTCTTCCATTGGAGCTCGGGGCCATTATAGTTTAAGGCCCAAAACTTCAAACGATGATAAAAAATGGAAAAAAGGGTCGATTAGTTTGCTGTTTTCGCTAAAATCATTCTTTATATCACGATTTGTTTGTAAAAAAATTTTAATGGTTACGTTCAAAAATTGTCGATAGAGGGCGCTTTATACTTTAGAATAACGAACAACTACTTTCTACCGTTATTTTGTGCACGGGGTTGAAATTATTCTAAAATTTAGACTTGAACTTAAATTTTCAGCCGAAAATCAAAAACATTGGGATCAAGTGAAAATTGAGCTGTGAACAGAGGAGAGGATTTTGAACACTCATAAACATTGGACAAACTAATCGGTATTGTTGTGGTTTGCGTGCAGGTCATTCCCTTGCTAATTATTTTGTATAAAATGATGTACAGCATTGGTGTCCTCATTTTTTGATAGAGGGCGTTTCCGACACATCTCCGACATTTCAATGGCATTATTCCTGGGTGTTGTACTACCAGACCAACATACTTCCAGGAAGTGTTTGGGATGCAAAGACGACTTAGAATCACATTATAATGTAACGTCGAAAATTGTTTTTTTGCGAGTTATGCTTGAAAGAAGCAGAGAAAAAAGCAACTTGATATTCCTACAACACGTTCTGTCGGAACTTCTGGTAAAAGCACGTGTAATTCTTTCGTTGCATCATTGTATGCGGTTCCACGATACGGTTCCAGTACGATGGGGCTCTTCCACATTTTACCAATGACGGTCGCCGGCACCTCAACATAACTATGGACAGCGGTGGATAGGTAATGGTGGCCCGGTTCTTTGGCCTGCCAGATCGTCCGACCTATTATATACGGACTTCTGCTAGATCAAATGAAAAGTTGGGTATATGCGACTCCCGTACCATCAGTTAAAGACCTCGCAGCTCGTATTTCTGTAGCTGTCAGAAAGTTATCAGAGATGCCAGGAATCTTTCAAAGCGTGAGGCATTCCATGCGATGCCGCTGTCAAGCTTACCGGACTACTTCTGGTCGTGATTTCGTCCTTTTATAGTAAAACCTTTAAATAAACTGTTTTATGCCACACTAACGTGTTTCTGATTCTCTGCTTGTTTCTAGTACTTTTTTCTCTGCTTGTTTCTAGTACTTTTTTCTCTGCTTCTTTTAACCATAGCTAGCAAAAATGGCATTTTCAACGTTACATTGCTATGTGATTCCGAGTCGTCTTTGCATCTCTAACACTTCCTGGAAGTATGTTGGTCTGGTATTAAAATACCTAGGAGTTATGCCATTGAAATGTCGGAGATGTGTCAGAAGCGCTCTCTATCAAAAAATGGGGACACCAGAGCTGTAAGTCATTTTGAATAAAATAATTACCAAAGGAAGGAACTACATGTAAACCGCAACAAAATCGATTAGTTTTCCCTATGTTTATGAGTGTTTAAAATAGCCACCTCTGTTAAATATTCAATTTTCGCTTGTTACCCGATCCCAATGTTTCCGATTTTGGGATTAAAATTCAAGTTAAAGTCTAAACTTTAACATACTTTCAACACCATGCACAAAATAACTGTAAAAAGTAGTTGTTCGTTACTCTAAAGTCTAAAGCGCGCTCTATCGACAATTTTTGAACGTAACCTTTAAATTTTTTTACAAACAAATTGCGATACAAAGAATAATTTTAGCGAAAACCGCAAACGAATCGACCCTTTTTTCCGTTTTCTATCATCGTTTGAAGTTTTGGACCTTAAACTTTAATGGACCCTAGCTCCTACAGAAGACGTTTGCGCCCCATGGTTTCCTATTTAATAATGTTTGTTTTTATGTCTCCTATCACGCCTCAAAGTTTGTCGGTCTGGTAGCGAAACACCCTGTATATATATAATAAATGGAAAAATCATATTAAAATTCTAAAGTCAATGTTTATTTTGTATTAAAAATTTTCTGGTTTCATATACAAACCACTGTCTGTGAAAGGGTTAATAAGACGTTTCCGCCCATTCTTTCCTATGTAATTGTGATTCCAGACGATGTTCTCTACCACCATTCAAAGTTTGCACACGAAGTTCTGGGACACCCAGTATATGTTAGGTGAAAAATAAGTTTTTGTGTCAAATATTATAGCTATCGAAATTTAATTTCCAGTTTCTTTGTGATAACTTTTTTATCATACTAGTGTCACACACACACGTGAGTAAAAGTAAAATAAATTGAAATTAGTTACTTATTATTTAAAATGGCACATATGACATTTGAATAAAATGAGCTATCAGATTTCAAGAGAAGGAAATATTTTTTCAAAAATGATTAATATTAGATACTTTTAGAGATTGCGTTATATTTGAAAAAAAATTTATATTATCTAGGTACAATTAAAAGAGTGACTTTATAAAAAAAAATCATTTCACATTTCTGGAGGAAACAGATGTGTTTTCTCAAATATCATGTTTATAAAATCGTTCTTAGATTTTACAGAAAAAAATGTGATAGTACTAAGGTTATCTGAAAGGTTTAAAACATACTGAAGTTTGTTGTTTATTTTTGGAAATGTAAAAATAAACATGTAACAAATGATCCGTGGAATTTTGTCTATTTAAAATATGTAAATATTTGTGATAACTGAATATGAGATATAGTTGAGATATAGATTGATGTTTCACGCAATCGAAATATGTCTCAAAATAAATAATAATAATAATATTATTAGTATTTATTCGCCTTGAATTTATTTTATTTTCAGATTTTTTCCCACTTTGAAGTCCCCTTTTTCCAAGGATTTCGTGAAAAAGGATTGCGTGTGTCGTTTCTATAAACAGGGCTCCGCCAAATGAACATCAATATTTTCTTACAAATATTTTCTTTTTAGATTTTTCTTGCAAATTGAACAGAAACCAGCTTCGGGAATTGTTTTTAGTGCAAATTCTGTAGAAACTTAGCATGAAATTTTCTATTAAACAATATTGGTGTTCAATTCACGGACCATTTGGGAGCCCCGCATAAAGTATCAAAGTAATAATACAATAACTTTTGTCAATGAAACTGGTTTCTTTCAAGATTATTTCTAGAATTATCAAATAGGAAGATATCTGGTTGAAGGAAGATATTATTTATTTGGAGATAGTTAATATAAGATAAAATATACTTCAAACAACACATAATATGTATTTACAGTTCTGTAAATGAAACGAACTTTTATTTGGTAATTTCCTTCGGTAGTAGTATATTCAAAATTCCCGGTACTATGAAAAAAAAAATAAATAAAAACTATCCATATATCGAGTATGACTGCTCTAGTCACTTCAAAACGAATATATGTTTTGCTGCCATAATCGTGATTTTTTACTTTTTCTACTGTAATTAACAGGGCTGATACGAGTCAGCAAATTCCCAGACCAGAAAATTTTACCGTACCAGTATTTTCTTACAGAAATTCTCTCTTTAAATAGGGAGAAATTTTATGCTTTTATCTTACATTTATTTTTCTATTTAAAAAACACTGTTGTTTCACCTGCATATTTCCCTGACGTGTGTTAACTCTGATCTAGAAATTAGATAAAACGCAAGGTGTTTTTTTTTTTTTTTTTTTTTTTTTGTTAAGTATGATATTTATCGAAATTTATTTTCCGATTTCTTCCTGAACAAATTTTTTGTTATCATAATAAAGTCATACACATGTATGTAAAAGTAAAATATATTGAAATCAGTTATTTACTTTTTTTAAATGGCACACATGACGTTGGAATAAAATGAACTTCCACATTTCAAGCAACGGAATTCATTTTTCAAAAATTATTAATATTAGATACTCTTGGAGATTGAGATGTATTTGAAACATTTTTCATCTTATGTAGGTACAACAAAAAGTGTGAATTTAAAGAAAAAAAATCAGTTCATAGTTCTAGAATAAAAACAGATTTGTCATCTCAAATATTAAATTTATGAAAATCACTCTTTGTTTATTAAAAAAATCTTTTCTTGTGATCCTATTAAAGTTATCTGAAAAGCTGGAAATATATTGAAGTTAGTTGTTGATTTTGGAAATTTTAATATAAACATGTATCGAATGAGCCATCATTTTTTTAAATATATACATATTTGTGTCAATTGAATATGAGCTACACAGGGCTAGCACTGTTCCTAAAATTTTCTCACGTTGTTACCAGTATTTTAAATTAGAAATCTTTATGGAAGGTCCGTTTAACATCTGCAATAGAATTATACAATAAATATTACATATATAAAAATTGTGGTGGGAAAGTATGAAAATTTTAGGAAAAGTGATAACCCTGGATATAGCTATGATATACACTGGTTTCCAAAAATTAAGGAAAAATCACAAAAATTGCTATAATTCAAAATGTTACATGTAGATTTTAATGAAACTCGGCCACAATATACAACGCGTAGTAAGGTATAAAATAACACGAAAAGAAATTACCAGACAATTAAATAAGCAAAGCATAATTATAAAATTAACAAAATCAGTTTGCCAGTTTGGTATAGGAAAAGTACCTTTAATATGCCGTATGATCACCCCTAGTAGCAATACAGCACATACAGCGATGTGTCATATTGTCAATTATGCGGTCGATGAGTTCGCTGGGAAGTAAGAGACATTGCTCTTCCGAAGCAGTTGTAAGCGTGGCAAGGGTCAGAGGAGGGGGATTGAGAGCAGCGACACGTCTCCCTAAAGCATCCCAAACATGCTTGATGGGATTCAAGTCCGGTGATCGAGCTGGCCATTCCATGCACTGAATTGTCTGGTGCTGAAGATAATCTTCCACGATGCGAGCTCTGTGCGGTCTAGCGTTGTCGTCCTGTAACAGGAAATCATTACCTATTGCACCGGCATAAGGTCGCACATAAGCATCAAGGATGTCATCTCTATAGACGTGAGCATTCACGGTTCCATGTGGAAAGACATGGAGGTCTGTGCGTCCACCCAAAGAGATACCACCCCAAACGCAGACACTGCCTCCTCCGTATGAATCTCTTTCACGAATGTTTGATAAATGGATGAATGGATGATAGCTTGTTCCCTGTTCTCTCCAAATCAAACAAAGCCTACTATCGCTTTGGAAACTAAACCTGGACTCATCCGTGAAGAGAACACGCCTCCATTGATAAACAGTCCAGTGGACATGTTGACGTGCCCACATCAAACGTTCCCTCCGGTGACGTGAGGTGAGCGGCACACAAATTGCTGGTCGCCTCGCGTAGAGTCCACCTTCGTTAATCCTTCTACGCACAGTACACATTGACACCAACTTTCCAGTGTCTGCAGCAAGGCAGGATCTAAGGTGAGATGGGGTTGCGGTTCTATTCTTTCGTACACATAACCGCAAATATCGGTCATCAGCGCTTGTAAAAACCCTTGGCCTTCCTTGGCTAAACCTTCTTGAACCCGAACCAGTGGTTTGAAATTGTTGCCAAAGTTTATGAACCAGCGAAGGACTCACATTTAGCCATCTAGCCACCTCTACCTGTCCTGCTTCCAATCTCCCAATAGCTCTAAATCGCAGTTCTGCGGACAAATGATGCCTCGAAGTCATTGTAATGAATTGGCTATCCAAGATTTATAGTATCACTATCACAACGACAACTTCAGCCTTACTCTCTAACTTGCATTTTTATGTGCCTCACGGATGATACAATGCGATTGCGGCGCCACTAATTTGCATTTGGTATTTTTACTCAGCATCTTTCATTTAACAATACTAGTACACCGAACCCGGGGTTCCCGGGTCACAAAGTAAAGGTGAAAACTTTTTTAAAATTTAAAATTGGAAAGTCTAATAAATTTTTTCTGCGTAATAGGCTTTTTAAACTGCCAACTAATTCCAAATAGCAATTTTATATGAAACATATTATTTATGAAATCATATACAGCTTTAAAAATTATCGGTACTTCCATATTAGCGGGGCCGTAGCTAAGGGGGCGCTATGGGCGACTCACTCCCCCCCAAATATTTTGAGCCCCCCCCCCCGGAAAAGATTCCAAGGTCACTCAATGAATTTCTGTTCCGAAAATTCAAATGAAATATTGTTTAAAAATCTAATTTAGTTTTGAAACCTTTTCACAGTTTTGCAGAGTTACTAAATTGTATCTGAAATAAGTGTTTCACACTCCCTCATCCTATTTGTGCATATGAAGCTAACATGACGGGCTATTTTGCACCAGTTATACTCTCAAAACTTCATCATCATATACTTTTCTAAGCATAAAATGAAGCTATTTTAACAGTTCAATAAGAAACAGAGTACCTACAATATGAATATGCACTAATTTATCTTTCTGCATCAGAGAGAGAGAGAAAAAAACTATGAGTCCCCTTACATTCTCTTGAGCCCTCCCTATTGTTCACTACGGCCCTGCGTATTAGACGCAAGATAGCAGTTATTAGCCAAAGATTTCGCCAAAGAATAAAATTGCATTCTCAGTTTTTAAAAACAACTAAGATAATATGACACCCAGATATTCTTTCAAATACATTTTTGTAAAGGTTAATTGATGTATCTTTTGTAAAGTAAGTTTACAACGAACTAAAAGTCACTAAATTCATAGATAAAAACGAAACAAAACCAACAACATTCACCGGGTTTTATAGCCGACGATATATTGACATAACAGGTTTTTAATTACTATTTTTTTCAGTTGCTATGAAAAAATAACAATTAAAATATACAGTGATCTGTTATTTTCCATGGAGAAAAGAGATAGATGGATGTGCAGTATGCGATTAAAACGGTTTGATGGGCATTATTCTTCCAATATAAGTCTCTCATTCGGCCCAAACAAAACAATCACATGGAACAAAGACCGAATTTTTTAACATCATTTTTTCTCTAAATGAAAAAGATCTGAATATATTTTAGCATTATAAAATAGCATTTCATTGTATTATGAATTAAAATTGCATCGCTAAAAGTTTTTCTTTTTTGTGAAAGCACGCCGTTGTGTTTGATGCAATGCAGCGAATTTTAGAGTTACATTTTTGGCGTCACCTCCAGGCACTAAACTGCATCTCTATTTTTTTTTTTTTTTTTCTTTTTCCCACAGAAATGCGATACTCAAGTTGCCACCATCAGAGAAATTGAACCAAAAACTACAAAAAAATTAATATCTCAAAAACAAATTGAGATACAGTTTTCTAACAAACGGCATTTAAAAGTGCATTTTTTTCTCTAAACGATGGTATAAAGATTGAAAACGTGCAATGCCTAGAAGTTGAAAAATTTACAATAGCGAAAATTGCAAAACCGAAATTTCATCGGAAAGTGTTGCCATTCAAAACATGACGTATGCGTTACGCACAGATACGTTTGGCCTTTATTATATAGATATGCAAATTTCATACGGATTGCTTTCTTTTTGAACGAGTAATCGCTATTTTTGTGATTTTCCCTTAATTTTTGGAAACCAGTGTAGATTGAGATTTCACGCAATCGAAATATGTCTCAAAATAAATAATAGTTTTGTTATTATTATTATTTGTTCGCCTAGAATTAATTTTTGTTTCCTTTTGTAGTAGTTTCTTATTTTCTTTGTGCCCAGGGATTCGGTGAAAAAAGATTACGGTTGTCGTTTCTATAAAGTATGAAATATATCCTAATGTAACTTTTTTGTGTATAAGACTGGTTTCTTTCAACAATTATCAAATAGGAAGAGATTAGATCGAAGGAAGGCATTATTCATTTGGATATTGTTATTATAAGATAAAACATATTTAAAGCAATCGAAATATGTCTCAAAATAAATAATAGCTTTGTGATTATTATTATTTGTTCGCCTCGAATTTATTTTTGTTTCCCTTTGTAGTAGTTTCTTATTTTCTTTGTGTCCAGGGATTCGGTGAAAAAGGATTACGGTTGTCGTTTCTATAATGTATCAAATTTAACAGAATGTAACTTTTTGTCAATAAGACTGTTTCTTTCTACCGTTATCAAATAAGAAGAGATTAGATTGAAGGAAGATATTATTTATTTGGATACCGTTAGTATTATACTATATACAGGGTGAGTCATAAATATCGAAACAATAGGCTATCTCCTTAAATATTGCCTCTAGACCCATACTTCCAATTGCAAAAACTCATAAAAAAAGGTGAAATTTCTGATAAGATAAGTTGTAACTCCATGGGGGGTCTATATGAAAAAATACAAAAATTAAATTTTTATACGGCCCTCGTAGAACAAAATTCCCAATTAGGAAATTATTCCTTATCCATTCCTAATTTGAACAAAAAAAATTTCATCTCCGTATCTGAAAACCTGACAAAGATATTAAAATCCAAAATTCTCAAAAATTCGTGACTTACACCACTTTACCATGCCTGTAAACGATGTGTTATTCATCCATTTTCAAAGCAAATAAGGGATCGTTCACAAATTGTCCGTTATTATATATCGGTTTAAGACCGTGCCTGTTATTTGGACATGATAAAGCAGCGTATTGATTTAAATCAAAACATGTTTTCTAAACATGTTGATCGTTAGCACGGAGGTCTGAATAGATCAAAATATATAGGTCCGGTCCTAAACCGACCCATAGGGAAAAAAGTTCTGCCCGGTATGAAATAATGCTGACATCATAATCCGGACCAGCCTAAAAAAAAAGCTTACATCATAGCCGGATCAGCCGTGAATTTCTAGATAGTTTTTTACTTCAGTATCGTTAAAAATTGTTATGCGTGGAGGAGTTCTGACCAAAAATATTTAATATATATTTTCGATTTTTATATTTATACTTTTTTATTATTAAAGAAGTGCCAAAGGCTGTGATATATTCATTTTATCAATGAATCTATGTTTATATGTAAATGTTTCACTTTTATTATCGCTAATCCAAATCCCGTGCGTTGGAAACTTTGAAAAATGTTATACAGTAAAACCTTTTAAGACGGAATCACATAGGAAAGAAAACATACGTAACAGACAAATGCCCTTCCTAGGAGGGTTAAATGGAGTTTATTTTTTTTTCTCAGGTATTATTGTATTTATTTTGCATGGATCAACATATTTTCTGTTGAAGACAGAATTCCGTTATAGGCAGATTTTTTTTCTCTGGCTTTATTTTGTTTAATTTTTTAGCATTTAAATATACTAGTCTTCAAAAAGATCAATTTTAAAGATTTTTTTTTTTTTTTTTTTTGTAAAATAAAAGCGATATTAAAATTTATGTGTTTTTTGTACAAATATTGATTGAACCAAATTTTAATTATTCTATGTACGTATTAGGTCAGTCAGAAGCTTTGATTTTTATACGGATTGTTCGAGACCGTAATTTAAAATTTCATCCAGTGCAGACCTAAATATCTCCGGTATGAAAAATACATTAGGCCCGGATAGGCGAGTCTTCAGAAAAAAGTAACGTCTCGGTCCTGATTTGACCTGAGCTCAGAATACAGATTTTTTAACAGCCTGTCTAAGACGATAAAAAGCTTGAAGTTGTGAAAGCTAAATTTGTAAAAAGTCTTAATCTGCATCTTAGGAAAGCATTCTTTTAAATAACTGATGGGCAGTAAAACAGTAACATTTCGTTTTTCTGTATAATGACTTTTTTTCCCGATTATTTTTTGTCTTTAAATTATTAAAAGTTAAGAATTGTTAAAGAAAAAAGTACAAACTTGAAACATGTCCTTTTTAATTATTTTACATTAGTTTTTTTTTTTTTTAAATGAAAAATTATTTACTTTTGAAAATATGATTTGTTAAAAGTTATTACTTTTTAAATAAATTTTTTTAATAGTTCTAAGATAAATATTGAAAGACAAAACCCCGAAACAAAACTAAAATCCGATTTTCATTTTTAATTAAATAGAAAGAAATTGAAATCCGATAAATAATGTTTGGAGTTATAACGATTTTTAACTATCCCATTTAAACCGGTACTAACCATATATATTTTTTTAATTTTTATGATAAATTTTAGGATGTGATTTTCTTAGCAAATTATATGACTAACCATCACAAAAAAGAAAAAAAAAACAAAATTCTAACTCAAAAGATAGATTTTTTTACACGTTTCCTACAACTGTTAAAGTAACATTGTCTTTCGAATTGCGCGCATTTCAATTTGTGTCTAATCCCTTAAACCCTCATGAATTATTCAAACGGTTATAACTCCGCGAATTTTGAAGATGTGAAGATGCAACTTTTTGTGTATTATTCAGGACTGGATAAGGAAAGTTTTTCTAATTGGAATTTTTATCCTACGGGGGCCGTATAAAAAGTTAATTTTCGTATTTTTTCAAATAGACCCCCCATGGAGTTGCAACTTATCTTATCAAAAATTTCACCTTTTTTTATGAATTTTTGCAATTGGAAGTATGGGTCTAGGGGCAATATTTAAGGAGATAGCCTATTGTTTCGATATTTATGACTCACCCTGTATATTTAATGAAATATATTTCAAATAAGTCATAGTATGTATTTTCAGTTCTGTAAATGAAACAAACTTTTATTTGTTAATTCCCTTTGGTAGTCGTAAATTTTGCAGTAATAGATTCCAAATACCTGATAGGTGTACAGTAAAAACAAAAATAATAAAAATCATCTATATATCAAGTACAGCATCTATATATGCTCTACTTACTTCAAAACGAATACATGTTTTGTTGAAGAAATCGTGATTTCTTACTTTTCCTTTGTAATTTACAGGGTTAATGCGGGTCAGAAATTTTCTAGACCAATAAATTTTTTGGTATAAGTAGTTTCTTATAGAAAATCTCTCTTTAAATAGGTTGAAATATCATGATTTTATCCTATATTTATTCTTCTATTTCAAAAATACATATATTTCACCTGCAAAATTCCCTGAAGCATCGCAACTCTCATCCACTACTGCTTACATGTACGGATTTTTCCAACCACTAAAATTTAATGATATTTTTTTACTTATTGAAACGCTAAAATTACGTGAACTTCGGTGATACAATTAGCCATAATCTACCGTATACTTTTAATGGTATGAAAAAAGCGCTCAAGTAACCAACTACGCTGATCTAGACGTTAGGTGAAAAGAAAGTTTTTGTGTCAAATATTTATTTTCCGATTTCTTCCTGAAACTGTTCTGTTATTATACTAGTGTCTCGTACACACACGTGCAAAAGTAGAATATATTGAAATCAGTTATTTATTATTTAAAATGGCATATATGACATTTGAATAAAATGAGCCATCACATTTCAAGCAACGGAAATCATTTTTCAAAAATGAATATTATTAGATACTCTTGGAGATTGCGATGTATTTGAAACATTTTTCATCTAATATAGATGCAATACAAAAAGTGAATTCAAAGTGGAAAAAATTCAGTTCACAGTTCTGGTGACAGCAAATTTGTTTTCTTAAATATTAAGTTTATAAAAATCACTACTTTTTTATTCAAAAAATCGTTTTTTTTTTTTGCGATAAGACTAAGGTTATCTGAAAGGGTGAAAATACAGTGAAGTTAGTAGTTGATTTTTGGAAATGTAAGTATAAACATGTATCAAATGATTCGTGAATTTTTGTTTTTTAACAACTAGGGGGGCCCCGCCCCCCTGCTCGCTATGCTCGCCAACCCCCCGCGTAATCGCATCGCGATTCCAAATTATTGTCTACCCCTGCTTGCTGCGCTCGCCAATAACCCATGGTATGAATAAGCAGTTGCAGACCTTTCAAATGATGTGTCACACGACTGATGTTGTAAAGAAATTAAAAATGTGCCCCCCTGGGGGGCAGAGTGGGAGGCGACACAAAAGACATCCATGATACGAATAAGCAGCTGCAGACCTCTCAAATGATGTCACACGACTGGTGTTGTAAAGCAATTAAAACTGTGCCCCCCTGGGGGGCAGATTGGGGGATGACACACAACACATCCATAATATGAATAAGCAGTTGTAGACCTTTCAAATGATGTGTCACTCAACTGGTGTTCTAAAGAAATTAAAAATGTGACCGCCCCCCACCCCTGGGTAGAGCAGAGTGTGGGGGTGACACACAAGACATCCATAATATGAATAAGCAGTTGCAGACCTTTCAAATCTTGTGTAACACGACTGGTGTTGTAAAGAAAATAAAAGTGTGTCCCCCCTGGGGAGCAGAGTGGGGGATAACACACAAGACATCCATTATATGAATAAGCAGTTGCAAACCTCTCAAATGATGTATCAAACGACTGGTGTTGTAAAGAAATTAAAAATTTGGCGAAATATTACAGTTATCGCCAAGTTGGCGACAAACTTGGCGATTGTTGGCGATGGTAACCTTTCCTCTCTTTATGGTAACCCATATGGCGATGCATAGACGGAGCCCTTTCCTGATTGGTCTATTCGACTCATGGAAGGAGTGGACAATCCGGATTCGTTAGTTCCGGAAATCTTCCACATCAGCATCATTCCAGGAGTCATTCCTTTTAAGGCTAGTTTTTTTTTACTATAGAAGGATATATAAATATTTTTGCTAATTGAATATGAGATGTAGCTGTGATATAGATTGAGATTTCACGCAATCGAAATATATTTCAAAATAAATAATAGCTTTATTATTGTCTGAGCGTAGCGAAGTCTTATACTCAGAGTACGTAACGATATTAAAAGTCAAAAAAATTCTTTCGTCGAGCAAATCTCAAAAAGTACTTGTCGGATTTTGATTCTGTTTCTACCAGAAGGTACCTATGAAGGTAATCTGGTGAATGCACCTATTTTTAAAATTTAATTCCAAATAGTTTAAAAGCTATATTAAAAAAACTGATAAAAAAGCACAATTTATTTGCATACGTCACAGAAATTTGGTGCGCGTGATTTTCACTGGCTGGATATTTTCATAGATAACCGAATCAGTACATGGAGTAAATAGTAATGATTTACGCACTCAGAACTATTGAATGCAATAAAACATTTTAAAATTTAATCATGCAAGAAAATAAAACTGTTATTTTTTTATATTAAAAAAAATGTCAGAAAAACTTTGATTTTGAGATTTTGTGATAATCTCTTAGTAGCATTTTTGATCGCTAAAAGAATGTTTTATATATTTCGCGTGTGAAAATTAGAAACAATTACGTTTTTAAATAAAAAGTTTCTTTTATGACATCATTCTCCCTTTATATTTATTTTTATTGCATGTTTTCTTTTAACTTACTAGGGGGGCTCCGCCCCCCTGCTCGCTATGCTCACCAACCCCCCGCGTAATCGCTTCGCGATTCCAAATTATTGGCTACCCCTGCTTGCTGCGCTCGCCAATACCCCATGGTATGAATAAGCAGTTGCAGACCTTTCAACTGATGTGTCACACGACTGGTGTTGTAAAAAAATTAAAAATGTGCCCCCCTGGGGGGCAGAGTGGGAGGCGACACAAAAGACATCCATAATATGAATAAGCAGCTGCAGACTCCTCAAATGATATGTCACACGACTGGTGTTGTAAAAAATTGAAAATGTGCCCCCCTAGGGGGCAGAGTGGGGGTGACACACAAGACATCCATAAAATGAATAAACAGTTGCAGACCTTTCAACTGATGTGTCACACAACTGGTGTTGTAAAGAAATTAAAAATGTGACCCCCCCTGGGGAGAGCAGAGTGTGGGGGTGACACACAAGACATCCATAATATGAATAAACAGTTGCAGACCTTTCAAATCTTGTGTAACACGACTGGTGTTGTAAAGAAATTAAAAATGTGACCCCCCTGGGGAGAGCAGAGTGTGGGGGTGACACACAAGACATCCATAATATGAATAAACAGTTGCAGACCTTTCAAATCTTGTGTAACACGACTGGTGTTGTAAAGAAATTAAAAATGTGTCCCCCCCTGGGGAACAGAGTGGGGGATAACACACAAGACATCCATTATATGAATAAGCAGTTGCAAACCTCTCAAATGATGTATCAAATGACTGGTGTTGTAAAGAAATTAAAAATTTGGCGAAATATTACAGTTATCGCCAAGTTGGCATCACTTTTGACAACTAATTTTGGTCGCCAAATTTGGCGATATATCGCCAAGTTGGCGAAAAACTTGGTGATTGTTGGCGATGGTAACCTTTCCTCTCTTTATGGTAACCCATACAGCGATGCATAGACGGAGCCCTTTCCTGGTTGGTCTATCCGGCTCATGGAAGGAGTGGACAACCCGGATTCGTTAGTTCCGGAAATCTTCCACATCAGCATCATTCCAGGAGTCATTCCTTTTAAGGCTAGTTTTTTTTTACTATAGAAGGATACTTTGTTTGTGTGTGGAAGTCAATTCTGATCTCAAATTTTTCGGCACGGATACCACAAGAGCATCAGATTTGGCGCAATTTTTTTCAAAGCCCATTTGGCGAAAACTCCGTTTTCAAATAACGCTTACATACACATTTTTAAATTATTTTCTATTTTCAAAAAGAACTTACAGTAAATAAAGTAATAATATTAATTAATAACTGTAAAAAGAAATATTTTATATAATTAAAAAAAGGAAATGAAAGTAAATAAACATTTTATGAGTAAATAAACAATAAATAAATTAAGCCGGGTTACCCTCTCAGGTAAAATAATGCCATTTTGACGCCATTTACGTACCCTGGTGCATATGTGACATCTTTTCCCATTTTTCGTCCATTTCCTGTTGGCATACAACTTTGAAATTTGGAATATGTATGCATACCTGGGAGCAATACTGGAATTAGAAATTGATTTTTTTGTTTAATTCGATCCAAAAAGGGGCAACGGTGGCTATTTTTTAAAGATTTATACAATTTATACACCATAAAGGAGCCACTTACCTATTTTTATATACAAGAAGAAGTAAGTGGTATGTAAAAACAATTATAGTATGCATCAATAAAATACTTGAGATAATATACTAGAGATATAAGCACCAAGTTTGGCGAGATTTTTTTATGCCAATTAGGCGAAAACATCGTTTTGATTACCAGATACATATAGCATGCTATGATAACACGTTATTTATTTATTTAAAAATGAAAAAAAAAGGAATAAACAAAACATTTTCTGTTATAAAAAAAAGAAATAACAATCAATAAATGATAATATTTTTACAACAAACAATTTATTATAACATTTATATGATAACCAGCATGTTAGGCAACTGAACGCCATTTTGGCACCAATTGGATACCTCGGTGTGTATAGGGCATACATGTGCCATATTTATTTGTAAAACTGAGCATGAACGTTTACCAAGTGTGTTTTCATAGTCGCTTATATCTTTTTGCAACATAGCGCACCTTTCTAAGCCGAATCTGCACAAAAGAAAAAAAATCGATATTTGCAGTTTTTTTTCTTAATGTAATGCACATTTTGTAATCAGTAGGCTCGATAATCAGACTTCGTTTTTTTTTTTTTTTTTTTTTTTTTTTTTTTTTTTTTTTTGCTTTAAAAGATGATATTTCATACGACGTCTTTTTTGGATTCGTCGTTTTTCCATATTTGATAGTATGCGTCTACTCGTTTTGTAACTTTTTTTTGTAACTTTCTTCTTTATTAACAGCGACATTTGGATTTCCTATTTAAATAAAAATTCTTCTAAATACAAAGAATTTTCTTAAAATAAATAAATAAATGAAATGCGGACATCTATTGCTCAAAGCACAAAATTTTTCCTATTGAGTTAATAAAAATCAGTAAAAACATAATTTTTATGATAATAAAAAGGTGACTTATGTAATAACAGAGTCATATATTATGTACGTTATGGATTAAGTATAAATATTTCTCCACCATTTATAAATAATAATAACAATAAAATAAAATGCGGACAGACCAAAGTCTATATTTGACTGAAAACAACAACAATATTCTAAATGCTTTAAAAAAATGGCCAATGAAAAGTGATATTTCAAAAGTATTATGAAATTAGTTAAAACCATTTATTTTAAACTAAATGAATAAAAGATTTATATTTTTAATGAAATAAATGGGATTTGAAAAATTATTAGAAATTTATCACCATAAATGTATCAATATTACAATCAGTACTTTGTATGCAAAATGGAATAATTAGCAATACTTTTTTGTACCCGAAAAATGGTCGTTGCTTTTTTTAAGGTTAAAAAGTAGAATTTTCTTATAGGAAAAGTTATTTTTTAAATCCGCAGAAGGTTCCAATTTAATAAAACATTTTCTGTATTAACCCATTAACGCCCGAATTATTTTCTTCGCCTAAAATTTAAATTTTGTATTTCCCACCACTTTTAAAAGCAAATTAACTTTTATCTAAATTTATCGAGGATTCTGTCTCGTGAAATAACATATATAATTGTCTTTCTCTTTACTGGTGGGAAAACCGCTTTCTTGCTGCTTTTGTAACTGTCCTCAAAAGAGGACGCTGGGCGTTAATGGGTTAAAATACCGGTATCCAAAATGCCGGAGACTTGGCAGCTCTGCCTATAACATTTCAATTAATCACGGTACTTTTTTTAATCGGATTCAAATTTAGTGAAGACAACGTTTTTTGGCCAAAAGCAGCTTTTTTCCACATGTGTAACTACGATACAATTCCTTGATGCTGAAATAAAATGGTTTGACTTATGCTATTATTGCTTCCTCTTATTTATTTATTTGGATTTTAAATAAGATGACTCAAAATCGTGCTTTTTAAATGTACGGCAAAAATATATTTCGAAAGAGGGCGAAAAGAACAATATTTGGTGATTTATTACCTGCGTTTGGTTGTGTCTCACTACCTTGTATTTAATACTCTTCACAATACTTCGCTGTTACATGGATTTAGGCGCTTTTATAAAAAGTTTGACGTAATTCGGGCTTAAGAAATTGATTTTTTTACTGAATAATACAAATAAATGAAAAATGAATACTAAGAAATACTAATAAAATTAAAATGAAGCATTATATTGATCTATGTATATTTTAAAATGCATCTGCTAGCACTAATTAGATAATTTATGTGTATATAATAGAAGATAAATAGCTTTTGATTCTGCATTTCTGTGCTATAAAGCATTAACGTTTGTGTGTTTTTCGTTATCATTGGGAGTACCTAGCCGATTTAAAAAATAATGTGGGCAAAAAATGTTGGCAACCATCTTTGCTGCAAAATATACTATATTTTGCGTAGGAACAATAATCACCATCAATGCACGAGCAAAAAAAGTTCTAAAATTGAGAATTCTTTGATGCTAATATAACTAAAAATTTAAAATCTTTTTTTTTTTTTTTTTTTTTTTTTTTTTTTTTTTTTTTGTGGCAACTTTTAAGATATAATATCCTCGTTATGAACGATTTCTAAAACATTCGACAATTTAATTTCACAAATTAAACATTTTTTTTTCTAGAAAAAGTTTTAAACCCAATTTATTGAGAATATTGCAATTTCTAGGGTACTGTTGGGGTCAAAAACTATAACTTTGGCATCACAGTAACTTATAAGATGTAAGTGCTCGTTTAGGACAAATTGTTAAAAAAGGATTCCTTAACTCTTATCGACAACCTCATTGCATCCGTGGAAAACAGATATTCAACATTATAAACTATTCGGACGGATTTCACACCATATAAAATACACTCCATTCTCTTCAAACATAATAGTTTATGTTATTTATAGTTTCTCAAATCGGTGCGGAGCTTCCGTTTATGCTCATGACATCATTTCAAAGAGTTAAATTTCCAATATAGGAAAATTTGGTGTTTTATTTTCTGTATTATTTTTAACATTTTGCATATTTCCAATTTAATATCCATGAATGGTTCACTTTCCCTTTTATAAAAATAGTATAGATTTTGTAATTCTATGATTCAATATGCTTATTTTCATCATATTTTATCATAATGAATGACGAATTAAAGGTAACATCTCATTTTCTTTACTTATCGCAAGTTATTAAATGTGTATTCTCAGTAATATCGCTCAGACTAATCCCTCTGAGGGAAGTCCTAGTTATTGTTATTTGTTCGCCTCGAATTTATTTTTTTTCTGTTTTTTCCGTTTGTAGTAGTTTCCTATTTTCTTTGTATTCAGGGATTCGGTGAAAAAGGATTATGTGTGTCGTTTGTATAAAGTATCAAATTTATCAGAATGTGACATTCTGTCAATAAGAATAAATGTCTTTCTAGAATATTTTTAGAATTACCAAATAGAAAGACATTTAATAAAGATATTATTTATTCGAATATCGTTAATATAAGATAAAGCATAATATGTATTTTCAGTTCTGTAAATGAAACAGCCATTTATTTGGCAGTTCACTTACGAGGACACTCAAAAGATTTCGATTACATTATGGCATATGAGGAAAAATCGTTTGGAGGAAATTTTATTGATATTATGCTATTTCAAATGTATTTAAACTGGTATAAATCACTTAATTTCACTAATATCACGTTAAAACTAGTGATGGGCGATTTCGATTTTTTAAATCGATTTAATCGATACTACGGCCAACTCGATTTAATCGATACTTTAAAATTTTTAATCGATTTCTCTGAAGGTAATATAATTTTCATTTTCCTCCAAAAGTCGAAGATAAAATACACGGATGTGCCAATTCCAAAATTTTAGTGTATTAGTTTCTAAGATAGAAGAATTAAAGAAACCTCAGAACCTCCCCCCCCCCTGCAAAATAGCGTTTTTTGTTGAGTGATGTACACCAAAAATTGATCAGGATAAATTTTTATTAGATACCAGCTGAATCTGAAATGTGATGAAAATCCATGAAAGCGCGAGATACAGCTATTACGAAATCATAAAAAATGCAGCATATCAGCGCCACCTGTAGGGAAATTTACACCAAGAACTAAATAACACTAATCTATGTCAGAGATTTACTGAATCTCAATTTTGATGAAAATTCGTTCTTGAGATAGCGCTATTGCGTTAATCATGAATAATGCAGTATAGCAGCGCCATCTCTTAAGTGATTTCCACCAAAATGTAATTAGCATCAAATAATATCAAGGACTAATTGAATCTAAATTTTTATGAAAGTCCGTGCATTTGTTCTTGAGATAAAGCTAAAATGGAAACAGGGGCGTGCGAAAAGAGAACTGCGCCCGGTTCAAAGTTCCAATTTAGCCCCCCCCCCCCTATTAACTTTTTCTTGTGATAGGCTAGAAGTGATGTTAGTAGTAAAAATTTGGCGCCCCCTAAATTTCTGTGCTCGGAACGACCGCTTCCTTTCGCCCCCCCCCCTTTCACATGGCGCTGAGTGGAAATTGTGAAAAATTCAGTATAGCAGCGCCATCTGGGAAGCTATATATACATCAAAATGCAAAAAAACATCAATTCATGTCAAGGACTAACTGGATCTAAAATGTGATGAAAATCTGTTCATTCGTTATTCAGATATAGCTGCTGCGCAAATCGCAAAAAATGCAGCATAGCAGCGCCACCTGTTAGGCTATATACACCAAAAATTAATTAGATTCAGTTTATATCAAGGTCAAACTAAATCTAAAGTTTTGTGGAACTCCGTGCATTTGTTCTTCAGATAGAACGGTCAGAAATTTTGTCGTATACAGACACACAGAGTGACAGATACACACACAGACAGATATTTCTTAAAAACCATAAAATCGTGTTAAAGACCTTCTAAAAAATATATATCCATCGAAAACGGGAAGTCAAATATTTTCACGAATCTAATACTCTCTTCTTGTAAAGTTACAAAAGAAAGTAAAAATGTAAAATCGATTCTGCCCGTAAGATCGATCTTTAGATTCGATGTCGATCTTTAGATTCGATTTCGATCTTTAGATTCGATGTCGATCTTCAGATTCGATGTCGATCTCTAGATTCGATTTCGATCTTTAGATTCGATTTCGATTTTTTTTTCTTTTTCTAGGCTAAAACAGTGTTGAATGCAGGTATTTTTCTGCGACTTCGGAAGGAAGGCATGTTTTACAGCTCTGTAAGAGAGGGGGAATCGCAATTTGTGTATTAAAAAGCGTAAAATCTCATAACTTCTGGGGGCGATAATCCCCTGCAGGCCACCCCATTAATTCGACACTAGGTTAAATCGTTATATTTTTGTTTAGAAGTCCAGTTATTTGAAGTATTAGTTTATTATGTTTTATTTTTCACGCTCGTCTCTTCTAATCCCCCTCTTCCGCGTCAGTTTTAACTTACAGGGCCGTTCGAAATATGCATACAGTTTTTAAAATGTCCAATCTCGGTCTATTTTATTTTAGATCCACATTTTAAATCCTTGACAAAAGATAAATAAAGGGTCGCCCTTCCGCCCATTTGGGGTTTATCTGCGCCTCGCCGGGGGGCATATTTTTTTGTTTCTTCAAAAGGAACAAAAAAATTTTGAGGGGGGGGAGGCTTGCACCCTCCCCCAATATACACCTTAAAATTTCGCTCATTTAATTCTCTACCATTTTTAACTTAAAAGTTTAAGCTACATGGCACCCCCAGAGCTGTGGTCCCCTCCCCCCTGTCGATCACTCACCTGATTTTGCTTATTTCTTCACTTCATTTCAATCTTTAAAAGGCTATAACTTTGCTTCTATAGGAGTTACAGTGACGAGAAAAATTCTAGTATAGCTAACAATTTCTCGCCGTTCTTTTTGCTATTCCAGTTTCCCGGTTTCCTCTATAGGAACTTTTTTTTAGGGGGGGGGGGGCAGAGGGGTTTTTTCATTTCTTGATACAATATGTCTATTGAAAGCTTATGCTTCATACATTACGAATCTAGCATAAGAAATTTTCTCCCATCATTTCAGGTCACGTTTGGGACCCATAATGTGTTAAAATTTTAATTTTTCAAACTTCTTCGAAAAAAAAAAAAAAAAAAAACATTGATAGATATTAGCGAAACTAGGGTTCGAACCCGCAATCGTTTGATTGCACACGTAATCCCTAAGCTTATTGGCCACCGAGTTCTCAGCAGCGCTATTATTTCTTTAAATTGTCATCTTTAAATTCGTAATATCTTTTGAATGGAATGTCCGATTTGAATAATTCAAAAAGTAATCTACAGATATTGTAACAGGCATTAACACAAAATGATTTATTTGGATAAGGATTAAGGTATTGATAGTATGGTCTAATTTTGGTTGTTGTATTTGTCGCATTTTAAAATGTAAGAAAGTAGTTATAGTGAGTTAACTACAATAGCTGGACATATGGTATCCGCGCGATTTTTTTGGGCCGGGGTCGCCCTTCTGTCCGTTAGGGATTTACCTTGCCCTCCTGGGTGAGGGGGTTCCTATTTTTTGTTTCTTCCACACCATCTCATGTAGCATATCGTTATAAAGCTTTTATCTCCTCGTTTTTTTCTGTTACTACCCCTCTCTCCACCTAGTTACATGCTCTTGGCACTTTTTATAGTTTCAAAGAGTGCATGTTCCCCGCAGGCCACCCCATGAATTCAACACTAAGTTAAACACTATATTTCTGTTTAGGAGCTCAGTTATTTGGGTTATTAGTTAATTATGTTTTTTTTTTTTTTTTTTAAGTTCGTCCGTTCTAATCCCTCGTCCCCCCCCCCTCCTTCCTTGCCAATCTTTACTAAATGGGCCGTTCAAAGTATGTATGCAATTTTTAAAATGTCCGATTCTCGTTCTATTTTATTGTAAATCCTCATTTTGAAACTTCGACAAAAGATACATTTGGGCTATGGTCGCCCTTCCGTCAAGAATGGGGTTTACCTGCCCCCTTGGGAATGGGGCAAATTTTTTGTTCTTCCAAACTATCTCGTGTAACATTTGGTTGGCATTAGAAAAAAAAAGTTTTTTTTGTCTATACTCCTTGTTCTTCATCCTAGTTACACGCTCTTGGCACTCTTTATCCTCGGTTTAGTGCCAAGTTACTCAGTGTTGTTATTAGTTATGTCTCTCAAATTTGTCAAAGTTTTTGTGTAAGTGACAATCATTTTAAAATTTAAAATTCTTATTATCCGACTCTAAAATCTGCAATAGCTTAATTCTATGCCTCCCTAAATGATTATGGGGGGTGGGAGGCGGTAATTACGGTCCTGCTGATTGTCTAAGTTTTGGAATTAATAATTTGGATCTTCTCTGTGTGAACCTGAATATCGAAATATCGATTCTAGTATCGATTCTAGAACTGAGAAATCGATTCTTATTATGATCGATGTTGTTTTATACGATATCGATTTTAATCGATTCTCAAAATTTCCAGAATCGCCCATCACTAGTTAAAACAAAGCTTTCATAGCATGTTTTATTAATTTATAGGGGTACACAAAAGAAATCGGTTAGAGTACTCTCTTTCCGTAATAATTGCTGGAAAGTACGTTTTAAAATTCAATATGTGCTTTTAAATTTAATTAGATTTTTGCATATTACTCTCTCTATATAAATTCTGTACCTCATATACAGGGCCGAACCATTTATTTGACAGTTTCAATTGGTTGTAGTATATTCCATTAGTTGTAACTTTGGTAGTAGTATATTCCGAATTCCCGGTAGAAATACCATGAAAAATAAATAAAATTCATCCATGTTTCGAATATTTGAATCGTGAATGAAAAGGATTTTAAGTACAATCAGATCTGTAAATAATGGCTATATTTTTCCGTTTACTTACCAAGTATCAAACATTACTTTATATTTAAAAAAAACAACTTTACTATCTATAATATATGCAAGTTTGTTTTTATAAAAATATATTATACTTTTGTTACATGTAAAATTTATATACGTAGAATATAATTTAAAAATATATACAAAGTATTCACATATTATTCATTCTCCATATTAGAGGAAATTGCTGCAGGCGAATTTTCAACTGAAGTATGCGTACTTCTTAAATAAACTAAATTTTGAAATGCATGTTGCAAGTGGATACAAATCTCTATATCATATACAAGGCTGCTAAAAAATTCGGATAATTTTCCGATTGTAGATGGGAATAGCTGAAATGTAGTTTTCAAATGCGTTATACATTTCCATATGTTGTAATGGAACGTAATATTTTAATTTTTTAACGGTGCAGTTATGTTAAAGCATTCTGAGTGTGTTGGAAAGAACTACATAATCTATGCTTGACGCATATTTTTTTCTTTCTTGTTGTTCATATGTAGTGATTCCCTAAATGAAATTTTCACGAGCCAGATTCTTGAAATATCAACGCAGTTCTACCAGTTCATCTAAATTACTCTAAAATGAGACATCACTTTTTATAACACAAATCAATATCAAAGAGATCTTTTTAAGTTTACAAAAGCGTTTGGGATTTTTTTTTCATCTCTGTTTATATCAATAGGTATCTGTAAAAAGAGTATTTATTTTTTTTCTTCTCTTTTCATGTAGGTATTGGATGGAAAAAAATCAGTTGTGTAAAAACTTTCAATTTACCGAAATTGCCTTCTGTTTTTAAGAACAGTTTTTGTTTGAATTTGTCTCAAGTTATCTAACAGTTTGAAACAAAATGAAGGTTTAGATTTTGATGATATAAGATATGATATACATAAAATGAAACATCAAATTTTTATTTCTTCAAATCTGATGCATCTTTATAAGACACAATTTACATCTCATGTAATCAAAAGCTTCTTTAACTGTTTTAGCGTTTTAGTGTCCCGCCCGATAAGAGTAAACTACATTTAAAAAAAATCAGATTATTGGATTGCCTTCACTTTTTTAAGGAGAAATATTCATCTTATTTAATGGCAAATAAAGTGCGAGTTCAAAGCTGATTTTACTATATATATATATATATATATATATATATAAAAAAAAAAAAAAAAAAAAAAAAAAAAAAAAACTGATGGAAATAATACAATCTGAGTTTTTAAAAAAGTAGTTTACATTGTTCTTTAAAGTAACAGTGCGGGGAACACAGGGTTGCCACTGGAAAATAATTTTATATTCTGTTCCCGCAACTATTTTTTAAAAATATATTTTCTTCAATCTCAAGATATAAATCCTTCAAGCTCAAAGATATAAGAGCCCACTTCAGTCAAAATAAGTCAATATAATGAATAAAGAGACAAAAACACTAATGTTGAATCTATGGGATGATTATTTTCAAATTTCTGGCTTTAATTTAATTTAATTTTTTTAATTTAATTTAATTAAATTTTTTTATAGGTAGTTGAGTATGGCCTACAACTGGGCTAGTTTTCAATATTTCGAGCTTGGATTCAGATTTTTTTTTTCTAACACTCTCGGAACCGATTTTGAATTAAAAATATTCTAATATAAAAAAAATTTATAACCAAAACTGAAAAAAAATAACAACTTGCTTGGTTGTGGCCATCATTAGGTATTATAAACAAAAGAATCCTTCAAAAATATTGAAATCAAATCGAGAAATTTAAAAATAGCGCTCCTAAAAGCTTAACATTAGCGTTTTCCTTTCTTCTCTTGACTAAAGCATGAAACTATAAATAAGAGAAACTGACATATTCTGAAAATAGTGAAGCCTCAACTTTAACCGCTTTTGCTGAGTTTGATTAACGGCGGGACAAACGTCCATCAGTGAAATTAACTATAATATTTTGCCTTATTTGAACACCTTGTTAATGCATAATTTTGATCATAAACAGTGACAAAAGTAGATTTCTATTATTATTGGTGGGAGTTTACTTTGGTGGTAGTTAGCCCCTGCATTTTCGATACATTGTGGCAACCTAGATAACCGCCTGTTAGTGTACATAGACAAAAAATATTGCCTGACGTGATAATTCTAAATTACTCTTACCAGTAAAAACAAATAGAAATTTAAACAAATAAAAATGTTTCTGAGCAGAAAGTTTTAGGGAAAGAAAGCGGCTAAACTAAGGCAAAGTTTTCAGTTCAAAATTTACTGATGGAAGTTTTCTGCTGCAGTAATCAGAAACTGTTGACCCGATATAAAAAATCAGCTGCCATTCAAAAGATATTTGAAAATAACGGATCCATAAACTTAACATTATCACCCGAGTCTTTTTTATTGACACATATAGGATCTTAATCCCTTCCGGTATAAGGTAATTATATTAATAAATTGCTGAAATAGACGGCTGAAACCAGTATTTACAAGAAAATTTATGAGCAAGTAAGAGTATTTTTTCATGTTCTTAATAAAATAGAAATTTTCAGTAAAAAGTTCGATTGCCAATATTATGTTATGCTAAAAGCGGCATCATCGCCCTTCAATAGGTTAAATTTCTAGTAAAATGTGCAGAAATGGGATTTTCTCATTTGTGCGCACCAATATTTTTTCAGAGAAAATATTATTTTACTTATAACAATTTTGCTATTTAACAGAACAAGTTTTTCACTAACAAAAAACTGGTGTACCAAACGCTGAAATCAGCTCTAAATGTGTTCCTTTTTTTGCGAGATGATCTAACATAAAAATATTTCCTTTGGAATCTCACGGATTAGGAATTTTTTAATAAATAAGTAGGCCAAACTGTCAGCTCTGAATTGTGGTTAGCATCATCTGACAGGAAATAGTCTGAATTCTGTTATTTATTACAATAAAAGGTTTCTAAGACGGACTGGTATAAGATAGGAATCTGTCTAATACGGGAAATATTTTAAAATCTCACAGGCTGATTTTCAATGCAGTAAATTCTGTCGAATGCGGATTTCTTGCTCCAATGAAACATTTTCTCGGCCAAAAGCGATTCATTTTTAGAGCTGCATATTAACGCTGCATTAGAACGCTGCATATATGAAATCATGACATCTTATTTTATGTATTTAAAATTTATTTTGAAATCCATAACAAAAAATGAATAAGATTACAAAATGTTCACTTTTTCTGACACAAGAACATCATATTTGTAAAATGATGAAATGATTGACTGACACTGGAATTTACAAACGAATTTTAGAAATTAAAAAACATGCTATTTAAAATTTTCATTATAAGTCATTTCCCATATTTGAAATCGATTTTAAAATCAACATATAATGATGTTCTTCAAGATTACAAAGCGTTTGAGGGAATTTTTCATCAAAATACATAGTAATTATCCCCCCCTCCAACCAAAAAAATTCATGTTTCCTTTTAGGTAGATTTCGTAGGAAATATTACCTATTGCATTTTCTCCCATGTTGGAATTTCTGGGAAATTTTTGCAGATCTACGCCGATCATGACCTCTAGATCCCAAAACAACGATCAGTAAAAATCTTTATCTATCTATCTATCTATCGGTGTATATCACTTTCTTCTAGACACGATAACTTATATAATTACGCTCAGATCTTCATCAAACTTTTACATAAAGTCAAGGGGCATAAAATCTCGGTCGAGATCGTTAATGGGTAAAATCGGACCAAGGGGGTGGAAATAGGGAGGGTTTTTCTGAAAACCGAAAAAACGCAATAATTTCTTAATTAAAATTGATATCGAATCATTTTAAAGTTTTTATTACTTTTAAAAAAATGGTCTAAAAGTTTATGCGTGACAGATGTTTGATAAAGTTAGAAATGGACTCAAGGGGAGAAAAAAACAGGGTTTTTGGAAGAAAAAAATTCATAACTTCGTCAATTCTCCAGATATCAAATCCAACTAAATTTTTTACAAATGTTCTTGAAATTATCTAAAACCTTTGTATTTACAAGTTTTTGATAAGAACCAGCTTTTACCGATGAAAAAAAAATTAAAAACGAAAAGAAAAAGGGGAGTGAAAAAAGAAAAAAATCCATAACTTACTCAATTCTTAAGAAATCAAATGTAATTAAATTTATTATACATCTTCTCAATAATATCTACAACTTTTATACTAACAAGTTTTTCATAGGACAAATCCTTATACCAAAAATAATTTAAACAAAAATAGGAGTTGGAGAAAAAACCTCAAATCCAAACTGCTTATATTCTGACTTATTTTTAAATTCATTTTTGATTTTAAACGCATCCAAATTGCAGATCCTCTTATTTAGGAACTATATAATCTGACGTATTGTCCAGTTTTTTGATAAAGGCAGAATATATTTTAAAAAAAGCTGCCAAAAAGGGTATTTTGTACAGAATTTCCCGAAGTGATCATGATTGGAAAATTGAGGAAGTATAACAAATTGTGTGTTTTCTGAGTCATTTTTAAATCCATTTTTATTCTTTCTCAAACACATCCAATTTACAGGTCCTCTTATTTAGGAACTATATAATGTGACGGATTGGTTATTTTTTTTTTTTTATAAAGGCAGAATATATTTTAAAAAAGGCTGCCAAAATGGGCACTGCGCAAAAAAGTTTCCCAAAGCGATCATGATTAAATAATTGGGGATGTATTCAAATAACAAATTGGTTATTTTATGACTCATTTTTAAATTCAATTTTGCTCTCAACGCATTCAAATAGCAGTTTTTTGTTATTTAGGAACTGTGTAATGTGCCGTATTGATCAGTTTTTTGATAAAGGCTAAATATATATTTAAAAAAAAAAAAAAGCTGTCAAATTGGGCATTTTGCATAAAATTTCCCAAAGCGGTCTTGATTAAAGAATTGTGGATGTATTCAAATAACAAATTGGTTATTTTTTAACTCATATTTAAATTCAATTTTCTCTCAAATGCATTCAATTGGCAGTTTTTTTTTTTTTTTTTTTTTTGTTATTTAGGAACTATATAATGAGCATATTGGACGATTTTTTTTTTTATAAATTCAGAATATAATTCAAAATATGTTGTCAAAATGGGCATTTGAGCCGAATTTCGTTTAAGATGATTTTGATAAAACCAGTTCTAACAGAAAAATTAAATAAATTTTTTTTTTCAAAAGCGGCCAAATAAAGTAGTTAAACTGGGTTTATCTCTAATCATATTTTATTTTTTGTTGTTGAAATGAAAACTCTTCGAAATCTAACTCCGCCTATAGGCTATGCCGACAGGTTTTTTTTTTTTTTTTTTTTTTTTTTTTTTTTTTTTTTTTTTTGAAAAATCCAGGATCTAGGTGAAAAAGGATTTTTTTAATCAAGTGTCCGGATCAAAAAAGTTTCTCTCTATTAGAAGAATATTATTCTGTAGTTTTCGTAGCGTGATATGTCAGGTGAAAGTATATCGAAATCAATTATTCCGTATCAACAATATACGTAATAAATATTCGGTAAATCCGAAATCATATTTTTCAAGCTCAAAATCTATTTTAAAATCACCATATAATGACATCCTTTGAGATTACAAAGTGTTTTATTATCAAAATATATGTTAGGGAATTTATTTTAAAAAAAAACTCTCCTGTTTCCTTTTCAATTAAAGAAATTCAGGGATTAGAATGATTTTTTGGATCAACTATCTGGATTAACAACGTTTCTCACTTTTTTTAGAAGAATATTATCCTGTAGTCTTATTAACGTGATACAACAGACGAAAATATATCGAAGTCAGTTATTCCTTATCAACAGTATACTTAATAAATATTCGCTAAATCCGAAATAATATTTTTCAAACTCAAAATCTGTTTTAAAATCACCATATAATGACATCCTTTGAGATTACAAAGTGTTTTATTATCAAAATATATGTTAGGGAATTTATTTTAAAAAAAAACTGACCTGCTTCCTTTTCAATTAAAGAAATTCAGGGATTAGAATGATTTTTTGGATCAACTATCTCACTTTTTTTAAAAGAATATTATCCTGTAGTCTTATTAACGTGATACAACAGACGAAAATATATCGAAGTCAGTTATTCCTTATCAACAGTATACTTAATAAATATTCGCTAAATCCGAAATAATACTTTTCAAACTCAAAATCTGTTTTAAAATCAGCATATAATGACATCCTTTGAGATTACAAAGTGTTTTATTATCAAAATATATGTTAGGGAATTTATTTTTTAAAAAAAATTTCCTGCTTCCTTTTCAATTAAAGAAATTCAGGGATTAGAATGATTTTTTGGATCAACTATCTGGATTAACAACGTTTCTCACTTTTTTTAGAAGAATATTATCCTGTAGTCTTATTAACGTGATACAACAGACGAAAATATATCGAAGTCAGTTATTCCTTATCAACAGTATACTTAATAAATATTCGCTAAATCCGAAATAATATTTTTCAAACTCAAAATCTGTTTTAAAATCACCATATAATGACATCCTTTGAGATTACAAAGTGTTTTATTATCAAAATATATGTTAGGGAATTTATTTTTAAAAAAAACTCTCCTGCTTCCTTTTCAATTAAAGAAATTCAGGGATTAGAATGATTTTTTGGATCAACTATCTGGATTAACAATGTTTCTCACTTTTTTTAGAAGAATATTATCCTGTAGTCTTATTAACGTGATACAACAGACGAAAATATATCGAAGTCAGTTATTCCTTATCAACAGTATACTTAATAAATATTCGCTAAATCCGAAATAATACTTTTCAAACTCAAAATCTGTTTTAAAATCAGCATATAATGACATCCTTTGAGATTACAAAGTGTTTTATTATCAAAATATATGTTAGGGAATTTATTTTTTAAAAAAAATTTCCTGCTTCCTTTTCAATTAAAGAAATTCAGGGATTAGAATGATTTTTTGGATCAACTATCTGGATTAACAACGTTTCTCATTTTTTTTAGAAGAATATTATCCTGTAGTCTTATTAACGTGATACAACAGACGAAAATATATCGAAGTCAGTTATTCCTTATCAACAGTATACTTAATAAATATTCGCTAAATCCGAAATAATATTTTTCAAACTCAAAATCTGTTTTAAAATCACCATATAATGACATCCTTTGAGATTACAAAGTGTTTTATTATCAAAATATATGTTAGGGAATTTATTTTTAAAAAAAACTCTCCTGCTTCCTTTTCAATTAAAGAAATTCAGGGATTAGAATGATTTTTTGGATCAACTATCTGGATTAACAATGTTTCTCACTTTTTTTTAGAAGAATATTATCCTGTAGTCTTATTAACGTGATACAACAGACGAAAATATATCGAAGTCAGTTATTCCTTATCAACAGTATACTTAATAAATATTCGCTAAATCCGAAATATTTTTCAAACTCAAAATCTGTTTTAAAATCAGCATATAATGACATCCTTTGAGATTACAAAGTGTTTTATTATCAAAATATATGTTAGGGAATTTATTTTTTTTAAAAACTCTCCTGCTTCCTTTTCAATTAAAGAAATTCAGGGATTAGAATGATTTTTTGGATCAACTATCTGGATTAACAATGTTTCTCACTTTTTTTAGAAGAATATTATCCTGTAGTCTTATTAACGTGATACAACAGACGAAAATGTATCGAAGTCAGTTATTCCTTATCAAGAGTATACTTAATAAATACAGGGTGTCTATAAAAGAACTCCGGGGTTTTAAAAATTCATATCTCACTAACTATAAAAGATAGCAAAATTTAGTCGATTTCTCTGAAAAGAGTAGCGCAAAAAGTTTTACTCATACGAATTGGGAATGTTTGCATCAACTGTTGGCGGCGCTGCAGGGCGTTGACCTTGAAATGATAGCGACTCCGCAACAAAAGGCTCAATGGGTTATTTGGTTCATAGAAACGAAGTCTGTAGTTACCGTAAAATGAAATTTTCGACGTAACTATGGTGTTAACCCGCCTTCTGACAAAAGCATTCGTCAATGGTTCAGTGCATTTAAGGAAACAGGAAGTGTTTTGAAGCAAAAGTCGCCGGGTAGGCCGAGTGTGTCTTAAGAGAAAGTGGACAGAATCCAAGCTTCATGCCTTCGAATCCCTAAGAAATCGTTGACAAGACGTAGCCTGGAGTTGGGGCTACCAAGATCAACAGGGAACGAATAGTCAATTGTGTGGCAACCGTCCCCCCCAGACATGCTCACCAGGACATGGGAAGAGGTAGAATACCGTTTAGACGTCTGGCGCGCCACTAACGGAGCTCATATAGAACTTTACTAAGTGTTAAAAAAAACTTGAAAATGTAAACTTTTCAGTCATGTATAAAACATGTGTGTATGTTTTTTATTTCATTAAAATATTTTTCCTGAAAACACCGGAGTTCTTTTATAGACACCCTGTATTCGCTAAATCCGAAATAATATTGTTCAAACTCAAAATCTGTTTTAAAATCACCATATAATGAAATCCTTTGAGATTACAAAGTGTTTTATTATCAAAATATATGTTAGGGAATTTATTTAAAAAAAACTCTCCTGTTTCCTTTTCAATTAAAGAAATTCAGGGATTAGAAGGATTTTTTGGATCAACTATCTGGATTAACAACGTTTCTCACTTTTTTTAGAAGAATATTATCCTGTAGTCTTATTAACGTGATACAACAGACGAAAATATATCGAAGTCAGTTATTCCTTATCAACAGTATACTTAATAAATATTCGCTAAATCCGAAATAATATTTTTCAAACTCAAAATCTGTTTTAAAATCACCATATAATGACATCCTTTGAGATTACAAAGTGTTTTATTATCAAAATATATGTTAGGGAATTTATTTTTAAAAAAACTCTCCTGCTTCCTTTTCAATTAAAGAAATTCAGGGATTAGAATGATTTTTTGGATCAACTATCTGGATTAACAATGTTTCTCACTTTTTTTAGAAGAATATTATCCTGTAGTCTTATTAACGTGATACAACAGACGAAAATATATCGAAGTCAGTTATTCCTTATCAACAGTATACTTAATAAATATTCGCTAAATCCGAAATAATATTTTTCAAACTCAAAATCTGTTTTAAAATCAACATATAATTACATCCTTTGAGATTACAAAGTGTTTTCTGGAATTTATCATCAGAATACATGTTAGAAAATCTATTGAAAAAAAAAAACTCTCTTGTTTCCTTTAAAAAAAAAAACACTTATATAACAGGTAAAAATATAGTGAAATCGATTATTCCTTATCAGGAACAGTATACCCAAGAAATATAAGACAAATTGCAAATCACATTTTCCATACTCGAAATCTATTTTTAAAATCATCATATAACGACATTCTTTGTTATTACAAAACATTTGCTGGAATTTTTCATCAAAATAAATGAAAGAGAAAAAAAATTGTTTTCTTTTTCAGTTAAAAAAATTCAAGGTTTAGAAAAGAAGAATTATTTTTTGAATCAAGTATGCGAATTAATAAAGTTACTCTCTGATTTTTAGAAGAATATATTCAGTAGTCCTACTAGCATTATATAACAGGTAAAAATATACTGATGTCAGTTCTTCCTTATTAAGAATAGTATATGAAAGAAATATTCGGTAAATCCGAAATTATATTTCCCATACTCGAAATCTATCTTCACCCTTCGGACTACGGTTAGTATATATGACGACTTTAGAAGCAAAGGGGTACAAGGGACAAAAATTCGATTCGGATTAAACTGAGTTTAACCCATTAGTGCCTAGCGTCCCTTTTTAGGGACGCTTCAAAAGGTGCATTCAGCACTGTTTTTGACACCGGTAAAAAAGAAAAGCAATAATTATTCTATTTAAATGATGCATTTTCGTGATTAATGAACTAAACTTAAATCTTCTAAAAATAGTGGTGCCAACTAAATAAAATTTACACAAAAGATGCTGGGCACGAATGGGTTAAAAATAATTGACATCAAATTTGAACATCAATAATAATTGACTGAATTGAAATAGAAAACTGCCACTTGTTTCATTGTGCGTCTTTGAACTCTTTTTTCAATAACTTTAAAAAAATAGAGTACAATTCTTTTAAATTTATAATTTATCAATATTGATTATTTTTTGGAAAAAATGGTTTATCTCTATAACGCAGCAGAGAATAAGAAAATTACTTATACTTCTTTACTTAACAGCACAGAAAATAACATATTTGCAGGTTGTCGGCACCCTCAGCTAATTTTTTTCAATTTTGTCACTTATACACCTTGGCTTCTGAAGTCCTTGTATATGAGAAATGTACTTCGACCTTTTTAAAAGCAACGGTAGGCACGATATGACTACCTAATTTTAATTCCAAGTCTGACAAACGACAACAAGGATATTTTAATGATATTTTGCTTCTGTGGATCAGAGCGTCGAAAATCAAGTGTTTATTTTGTGGAAGTATTGTATTTATATTCCGGTGTCGGTAATATGTTACATCATCTTCCGAATTGACTTTTTCTGTCCCTGAAAATTTTAAATCCGAGAACACTTTGCTATATTCAGAGTTGCAAGCACTGCGCCACAAATGGCTGATTGCTACCATTAAATTTTGTACTATATCTGATCTTATTTAATGCCAGAATTTCTGAGATTTTATATGAGTGCTATTAATATTAAGTGGGAGAAAATCAGCCATTTGTGATGCAGAGTATACATCTTTGCATATTCATTTCTCATACATTAAATCAGCTTTACAATCATCATATATAAAGGCATTTTTCGAGTTTACTCAACATTGGAAGAGAGTAATGTGTTACTCATCAAAATATATGAAAATGAATTCATCTATGAAAATTTTCTGTTTTCTTTTTCAGTTAAATTTTAGATGGATAATGAATTTTTTTGTACCAACTGTCAAGTTTAACATAATTTCTTTCTGATTATTAGAATAAGTTTATTCAACAATCGTAATAGCATTATCACATGGATGCAAATATAGAAATCGGTTACTAAAAAAACGGGAAAAAAGTTTTTTTCCCTTTTAACTCCTCAACAGATTATTGTAGTAGAAAGTTACTGACACCGAACGATTGGAAAAAAAAGTCCACTTTTAAATGACAATGGTGTAACCTTGGTGGGTGCCAAGAGCTCTGAATACTGTCATAGCTGCCAACTTTTACGCATTTTTCCAACCACTAAAATTGTACAGAGGTTTTCCTTTTGTTTAATCTTAAGATTTCGACAATTAAATACGACAATATTTACTAAATTTTTGTGGTAAGAAAACTAAGTAAAAGTTGGCAGCTATGTACTGGTAATTTTTGAAAGTTATGTTCGTCTTACCTAACCAGAAAATTTTCTGTCATGAATCAAGGAGAAGAAAACCTTACAATATTACTCATTTTAGGAACTCACCCTGGTTACGCCTGTGAATGATGTATATAAAATTTGATTAAGGGACCATCTACATATTAAAACGAACCCTAACTTCATTTTTTAAAAATAGTATTACTTAATTTATACAAGATATTTAAAATCTTTGTTTCAAACTATGCCTAGATACCAATTTTCAAGCCATTTGAATGATAAGTTTTTGATTTATAAACATTCAAAATGTACTTCTCGGAATGTTAAATTACATTTTCATATTTTTATTAATATCTCCTGAAATTATAATCCTCATGTGTTAATTTTTTAGATATCAATAATATTAAAATAGCGAAATATTAATACATTGAATTTGCAATTTTTATAACTGTATGTTATGAATTATAAATTATTAAGTTAATATTAGAAAAAAATTATGAATTGTAAGCTACAATAATTTAATGGATTTAGATTTATTAAGTCCCGATTTATGGAAATTCAAAAATACCAATTTTCTTCCTAGTAGTTTTCAAATTGTGCTTAACCCATTAGTGCCTAGCGTCCCTTTTTAGGGAAGCTTCAAAAGGTGCATTCAGCACTGTTTTTAACACAGGTAAAAAAGAAAAGCAATAATTATTTTATCTAAATGATGCATTTTCGTGATTAATCAACAAAACTTAAATCTTCTAAAAATAGTGGTGCCAACCAAATAAAATTTACGCAAAAGATGCTGGGCACGAATGGGTTAAAAAACGACAAAATGATGGCTGCTTATAATAGAAGTCATGAGACACTTTGAAACTTCCTGTGCTATCCTGTAATCTAACAGTCCTCAATGACTGTTTGAGTGGCGCCTATGATGCCTTGATGAAGAAAGAAGCTCTTTAGGTCAACAATCGAGTACCGAATTTAATTTTGGATACAGACCCTAAAATATGCCCGTTTTAAAATAATTAATTTCTTTCTTTTAAAATAATTAATATTTAATAATAATTTTTTTAACCCTTTCATTCCCAATGAGTCCACATGGCATCATGACATTTCTTTTTTGTGTGTGTGTGTGTGTGTTTAATTCGGAAATTTCAAATTCACACTAGAAAATTAAAATAGAAGTACTTGTTTTATTTAATAACAGACATTCCATATTTAAATAAAGCGAAATTTATCATTGAGATTTTCTGGTGCAAGTTTAGAACTGTCAGCGTTACTGAATTTCCAGAACATATTATATCATGGAAATGAAAGGGTTAATAATATATTGCGAAATTGATGGTACGAATTCCATGAAACTTTGTTTTTAGGCTAATTGAAGAGTATAGAGTTCATTTATTCTGTCAGAATAATAGGGTACTACTATTGAAAAAAATCAAGTTAAGGTTTGTTTAAATATGTAGATGCCTCCCTAAGCAAATTTTATATACATCGTTTAAAAGTAGACTTTATTTCCAATCGTTCAGTAAAAGTAATTTTCTTCTATTTGTATTTCTTTTTTTTTCCACAGCTATAATAACCTCAGACATATGTTTCGTACTCGATAAATATTTTGAACTCAACATGTAATCATCGAGATTGCAAACCATTATGGGAATTTTTCATCAAGATCCATTAAATTGAATCCATCGAAGAAAAACAATTTGTTTCTCTTTTTTTAGTTCAAATAATTCAGGGACTAGATATATGCGATTTTTCTATATTGACAGAAAAATCATTTTTATATGTCAAGTATCAAGATTAAGAAAGTTTCTCTCTGTTTATTAGAAGCTCATTCCATAATCGTACTAACATTATCTCACAAATGAAAGTAACTTATATTCAGTTATTCAGTATTTTGAAGATAAAGAAATATGCTATTTTATAAGTCCCATTCATAGCTGCCACCATGGAGTTATGAACAAATAAAAGGAAATATATACCTTACAGTCTAGAAATTCCGAATGAATTAACCCCTTATCTCCCCGGGCGTATATATACGTTTCGCTCAAATAAATGCATATTTCTGAAATTAACTATCGAACAACCACTTTTTTGAGTTAAAAATTTTGCTTTATTAACAAAAAAGAAACTTTTACCATCAAATAAAGGGAAGATTATTTTCCAAAATTTGTGGTGGCAAAATTTTTTTTAGCAAAACAGTTGCAGATTCTTTTCTTAAAAATTCCGCAATTAAGGGGTTAACTGAGAAGTTTGGATTTTTACATCGGATCGAATCATTAGCTTCTAGTTACCGCCGAAGCAAACTTCCTCCAATTTTCAATAGAAAATTTCACTTTATTTTAGAGGTTTATTCGTGAAAAATTCTTTCGCAAATTTGATGAAATTTGTATTATTTTTTCACTCGTGGAATCTATTCCGAGTATTATAATGTCTTGCACAGGGCTTTTTAGGCTGTCACAATATTGCGAAAACACAGTGCTTGGGGACATCAGAATTAAACTTCCACTAGTAAAAGAAAATGCGTGTTTTTGCTTTATTATGACTGAAATTCTTCCTTAATACAGCGTTTGATTAACCCACCCTGTGGCAAAGTAATTCCATCACTAAAGTGCTGAAATAAATGATTAGCACCGGAATTTGAAATCAAATTTATTTATAAATATGAAAAGGTTATATTTTACATACGCAATAAACCGAAAATGATTTTTTTTTAATTTCGAGGTCACTGTGGCATTTAAAAATTAAAATAAAGTGGTTTCATAAACATACCATAGACACTCAAACGCTGAAGGCAAAAATCTATTTTCAAATGTACTGGTGGAAGCTTTTCCCGGCTATAATGAGGCTCTGCTTAACCAGTTATAGCCGAAACTTCATAAGGTGGCAAATGGTCAGGGAAAATAAAAAGTAAAAAATGTTAAATATCAGTACTTAGTGAAAGAGAAATTTGCCTCCTTTAATCCCTTTACATTATTGGAAGTTTACATTATAAAAAAAATATTTGTCACCTGCTTTACTATTCTAATGCATGTCATTTCTTCTTTGTTCATAGTTTTATGTCTTCCACCAGGGTCGGTTTTTTCTTATCACTGAAATTTATTGTAATTTTTGTTTGTTTCATCGTTAGATTTCGGATATTGCTTTAGATAAAACTTATTAAATTTTAGTTGTGAGAAATATCCATTCGTGTTAGCAACCACATCCATATGATGCTCTTGAAATCTATTTTTAAATCAACATATAAAGGCAGTTTTTGAGATTAAAAAGTGCTGAGAAACATTTTTCATTTAGACGCATCCAAGTGAATCTATCGAAGGATTTTATTTTTCAATTTTCACTGACAGAAACTCGCAGATTGTTTGAAATTGATTTTCTGTGTCAGATATTGAATTTGCCGAAATTACTTTTTGATTTGCCGAAAAAAAGCGTTTTCCATAGTCTGATCTGTATTTATTATATAAAAGAAGATATACTGAATCCATTTGTAACATACTTTCATTATTTTAATACATTTAAAATGTTCTTAAATACTTCGACAAAACATTTAATTAAATTGAAGGCTCATATTTGTATTATGGCGTCAAAATTAGGTATTCGCTTTGCAAACTTTAAAGTTTGTGGTTATTGCAATGTGGAAACGATAGCAAAAAATTACACTTTGGTGTCTAAATTTTGAGAAGATAAAATTTCCATTATAATGGTTGTTCTCATTAAGAGACTGGCTAATAAAATATGGATATGAGTTTGGTCTCTTATTTTATCCCGATATTTGGCATTCAAACCGGAAATTTCGTAAAAGAATTTTACCTATAGGTATGAAATGATTCAAAGTGCGATCGCCGCACTCTACTTGTGATTATAAATACGAGTCATTCCATGTCAAATCAACCACCATCTGAGATTTGTATGAAACTTGGCATACTTTTCTTCTTTATGGTTATAAGTAACCCCTAATTTTTTTTTTATTTATCTAAATACTTTTTTATTTTGTAGCCCTTTGAAATATTGTAATTTTTGCATCATTTGTCTTTTCTGAGACACGCAGAATGAACCGTTATTGCTTATTTTTAAAAATTGTTTCTCTGTAACTAACGTTACAATTATAAAAAAAATAATATAAAATGTTAAAACATTGAAAATTTAAGGGAAAAAATATTTAAACAAACTAAATTTATATTAAGTAATTAAAAAAATAGTTACGTTGAAATTTTGATTTTTTTTTTTTTTTTTAACCAAAAAAGTTAGTTTCAGAATTTTGAATTTTCAGCATAAGGTTCAAAATTAAATTCATGGTTTATTTTTTTAAAACGATTATACATTTTTGTTCTGACTTACCCAGAAGAAAAATTCGTAGCAATTTGTAGGACTCCCCCTCCCCCTCCCCATTTGAAAAACAAAATACTATCGTACAACAATTTCTTTCATTTACTTCAATAAAAAAAGACACCATTTCCTGTGGGTTTTTTTTTTTTTTCAAAATACCCCAGGGTTCGCACAGGTGTATCACAAAATTATTACAGTATTTTTTATGTATTTCACTGCAGAAAACTATTGCGAAAATTCCGAATCAAAGGGGTGGTTGCAAATTCTGTTTCATTAAAATTAAATATAAATTTTCTTATCATTAATAGTGGTGCCAGAGTCCTTACAAAATATAAGGAGTGTGCGAACCCTGTACCCTTTTCACATTGTTTTTACTTGTATAATAGTTAAAATTAAATTCAAACTTATCGAATTTGATGTGGTGTTGACAAAATGTGTGTGGTGTTCTATTTTATTATTATTATTATTATATTTTGGAATAACTGTAAGTGCGAAATAATACATGAAATGAAACTTCAAAATGCCACGCAATCTGTTTTAACCACTTAACCACTTAATCGTTGCATTAAATTACGGTTTAAAAATTCAAATTCATTATTGCCACCATTTTAAAAATTATATTCATCTACAAAATAACAAATAAAATGATACCAAAATTAAACCAATTACACTATTTTATAAAAATGGTGAGAATCAAACAATTTTGAATAAAAGTCGTGAAACTTGCAACCCGAGACATTCATGGGCTTCTATCAGTTTTTTCCAAAATTTTCATATATATAAATGATAAATTACTCTAAGAAATAAATGATGTACAAATACAATGTACACATATATTTCTTACTTCCTACTTACAGAGGTTCTAGGAGAACTCATTCCAATTTAAGTGAGCAGATTATTTAAATTAATATAATCTACTTATATATAATTTTTTATATATAATTAAAATCATTTATTTTAATTATATATAATCTAATTTTATATAATCTCTTTAAAAAAAAGAAGAAGAAGAAGTGATATCTAGTAAAAAAACTCTTTTCAAAAGTAAGAAAAAAGGCAAGCAAGAAAAAAAAAATGAATGAAAGTGTTGTCTAAAAAATGGTCTGATATCAAATTTCCAAGCTTATATTATGGTAATTATTTAACATTTTCCATTTAAAAAATTACTATTTCTAAGTCAAAGACTTTGCATATGTTGATAGAAATTCTTTTCTCTTGTACTAAATACATTATAAACGTGTTTTGAAAATTCAAATGTTTTAAAATTGCATGATGGTCTTGGCGGCCATCTTTTCATATTTTACACAAATTTACAAGCACCAAGTTTGTGAAGGAAAGCGTAGTAAGTTTACATTAAGTACAATTTAGAACTTCTGATTTTAACTATAGACAAATATATTTAACACGTTAATACTCAGTGATCAATTTATAGATTGTCTACAACTAAACAAAACTTTTAAATTTCAATACCAGAATTTTAGTACGGAAATGTCTGCTTAAGTAACAATTTTGAGCTTTAAATTTTAACTATGGATTTGGGTATACAGAAGTTAGTGTAAATAGGGAAAAATGGCCGCCAAGCCCAACAAGCATTGTTTTAAAACATTTGAATTTTCAAAACACGTTTACGATGTATTTAGAACAAGAGAAAATAATTTCTATCAACATATGCAAAGGCATTGACTTACAAATAGTAATTTTTTTAATGGAAAATGTTAAATAATTACCATAATATAAGCTTGGAAATTTGATATCAGACTCTTTTTTAGACACAACTTTCATTCATTTTTCGCTCACAGGCTATCATAGCCTCAGAGCTTATGTGCCTGTCAGTTCTGTATGTACCGGGTGTTCCAAAAATGACTGATGGATTTTAATATATCTTGCAAACGGTAACAGCTATTTAAAAAAATTTTGCAGGAGGGTTATGTATAATGTCAGGAGTTTTTTTACCGTAATTTTTTATTTTGGTTCGCATCTCAAACAATAGGTGGCGCTGACGGCGATTGAAGGCCAGGTGATCAGTGCTGAGTGAAGCGTCGACTCAAAAATCGTCGTCTGCAAAAATTTTTTAAATAGCTGTTACCGTTTGCAAGTTATTGAATTTTAAAATCCATCAGTCATTTTTGGGACACCCAGCATGTTCGTCCGCACGTGCGTAACGCGATAACTCATGATAAAAATATCGAATCCACTTGAAATTTTGTATATAGGTATATCCTGATAAGGCGCTTCGCTGATTAGTTTTTGGAGTTCATTCGATATGTATAAGAGGGAGAACGGGGGGCTCATGCCCCTCCCCTTAATTGATATAAACGGGATTTTCATGCAGAATTAACAGTTTTCGTTCAAAATTTAGATATAGGATCATTCTGATGAGGCGATTCCATGACTGTTATTAGGTGTTCATTGAATAAGTATAAAGAGGGGGGACGGGGGGCTCATGCCCCTCCCCTTAATTGATATAAACGGGATTTTCATGCAGAATTACAGTTTTCGTTCAAAATTTAGATATAGGATCATTCTGATGAGGCGATTTCGCGACTGTTATTAGGTGTTCATTGAATAAGTATACACAGGGGGAACGGGGGGGCTCAAGACCCTCCCCTTAATTGATATAAATGGGATTTTCATGCAGAATTAACAGTTTTCGTTCAAAATTTAGATATAGGATCATTCTGATGAGGCGATTCCGTGGCTGTTATTAGGAGTTCATTGAATAAGTATAAACGGGGGGAATGGGGGGGTTCTAATGCCCCTCGCCTTAATTTATATAAATGGGTTTTTCAAGCAGAATTGTCAGATTTCGTTCAAATCTCTGAATAGTTTTGGAAGTTTAATGGTTAAGTATAAAAGAGGGGAATAACTCCTCTTAAATAATATAAATGCTAAATGGGTTTTTATTAAGAATTATCCGATTTGCTCTGAATTTTGGATATAGATTTTTTATTCGATAAAGCATGCCCTTGACAGTTTAGGAGGTTCAATGAATAAGTATAAAAAAGGGAGGAAAGGGGAAAGCTGTTTCCCCTCCTTGATTTTTTTTCGAACGGAATTAACCCTTGAAAATACAAGGCTGTACAATTAATATGCGTAGCATGTGATCTCATTGCCATCAGTTTAACTGGGCAATATTCTTTTTATTTTTTTCTTGCTTGGCTTATTTTTTTTTTTTTTACTTTTGAAAAGTGTTTTTTAGTAGATTTTACTGGTCATTAAATAAAATGAATATCTTTTTTTAAAAAAAGTGGTGGCAATAATGAATTAGAAATTTTTAACTGCAATTTAATGCGACCATTAAGTGGTTAAAATTCATTATAGTCTTTGAGATTACAAAATGATTGATAATATTTTTCTCTAACGCGAAAACAAATGTATGGAGGAAAATCTCCTTTTTCCTTTTTTGGATTCTTTAACCCTTTAACGATCATTGGTTTCTCTATGTAAACACAAAATTTTTATTCCGATATCTAACAACGACACTGGAATTCTAATTTGAAACAACACTTTTCATTATTTACAAATATATTTGTTCGCAATTACAGGTGTGATTTGTTTATTTCAACATATTAGCAATGAAAATGCTTTGTCCGTTAAAGGGTTAATTTGAGTATTGAATAAAATTGATTCTTTGTGCAATCTATCAAATTTATCGAATTCCATGTGGTGTTCATAAAATGTATGTGGTGTTCTCTTTTATTAATATTATTACCTTTTGGCGCAACTGTAAGTGCAAAACAACACATGAAATGAAACATCAAAATTTCACGTAATCTGTTTTAAAATTCATTATATTTTTTGAGATTACAAAATGAATGATAATATTTTTCTCTAGTGCGAAAATAAATTTATGGCAGAAATTTTTCTTTACCCTTTTCCCATTGTTTAATTTGAGTATTGAACAAAATTGATTCTTTGTGCAATCAATAAAATTTATCGAATTCGATGTGGCGTTGATAAAATGTATGTGGTGTTCTCTTTTATTATTATTATTACCTTTTGGGGCAACTGTATTCGCGAAATAGTACATGAGATGAAACGTCAAATATTCACGTAATAGAAATCTGTTTTCAAATTCATTATATTCTTTGAGATTACAAAATAAATCATAACATTTTACTCTAGAGCGAAAATAAATTTATGGAAGGAAATTTTCTTTTTCCCTTTTTCCATTCTTTAATTTGGGTATTGAATAAAACTGATTCTTTGTGCAATCTATCAAACATAGCGAATTTGATGTGGTGTTGACAAAATGTGTGTGGCGATCTCTGTTATTATTAGTATTATTAACTTTTCGGGCAACTGTATTCGCGAAATAGTACATGAATAATGAAACGTCGAAATTTCACGTAGGCCTTCGACCAGTAAATTTTTGATCTTCCACCAGTAAATTTTTGAAAAGAAATGTTCCCCTTATTTTTGGCATTAATTCTGTATCTTTAAGAATTTAAATAAGAAAAAACCTTCTGCTAACATTTACCGGTGGACGTTTCCCCGAAGGCCTGTGCGCCCTTCTCCTGGGGGAAACACTGCGATCTCTTTTATTAGTAGTATTATTAACTTTTCGGGAAACTGTATTCGCGAAATAGTACATGAAAAGAAACGTCAAAATTTCACGTAATAGAAATCTGTTTTAAAATTCATTATATTCTTTGAGATTACAAAATGATTGATAAAATTTTTCTCTAGCGCAAAAATAAATTTATGGCAAAAAATTTTCTTTTCCCTTTTCCCATTCTTTAATTTGGGTATTGAAAAAAATTGATATATTTTTCTATCTTACAAACTTATCAAATTTGATTACTGAATATTACTACTTTATTTTATCTTTACAAGCAGAAAGTATTGGATTCGTGAACATTTTCGAAATCCAGATTTTGATGGATTTACATATTTTAGGGGTAAGAAAACCTGAAAAACAAATTGTCTGATTGTGAATCTGTCAGTCTGTCTGCCTGTATGTGACAAAATTTTTATGAACGCTCTGCCTCAAGAACTAATCAACGGAATAATATAAAACTTTAGATTCTATTAGAATTTGATATAAGCTAAATCTGTTAATGTTTCGATGTACACCACTCTACAGGTGGCGTTGCTATGCTGCATTATTTACAATTTCCACAATAGCCATATCTGAAGAGCATTTATGTAGATTTTCATGAAACTTTATATTTAGTAAGTACTTGATATAATATGATGCTGGTTACGTTTTAGTGCAAATCTCTCAACAGGTGGCGTGCCATAATTCGTAATTATCGCAAAAGCTCTATCTCAAGAACTAAAGCACGAAATTTTCTAGAACTTCAGATTCAATTAGTCCCTGATATAGATTAGTGTAGTTTAGTTTATTGGTTTAAATCGCTCTACAGATGACGTCGCTATGATACAATTTTCACGAATTCGCAATACATTCATCCCTACAATTAATGCGTGAATTTTCATTAAACTTCCGATACAGTTAGTACCTGGTAAAAAAAATTGATCCTTATTAGTTTTGGGTTTATATCACTTAACATGAAGCGCTGTTATGCAGATTTTTTTTAAGATTTTGCAATATACCTCTTTCTCAAAAACTAATACAATGATTTTTATCAAACTTCAGATTCAGTTATAAGTTGACCTAAGTTATTACTGACAAGATTTTGGTTTTAATCACCTAACCAGTGGTGCTGCTATACTGAATTTTTCAGGAAAAACTGACAAAACATAAGATAGAAGAAAGTTTTGGGATAGCCATATCTGACTAATTTTTTTTTCTGTAACTGCACTAGTATTATTTAACAGAAAATATGTTGAGTTAGATATTCATTGTTTGAATTGGTATATGATGGTATATGGATAAAATGAGGCAATACATTTCACATTTATAAAATTTTTGTTAATAATTGTATAATAGATATTTATTTTATAGAGTTCTTCCTTGAAATTTTAAATTATGTTTTGTGATATCGCGAAGTAGTTGAAATTTCTTTTTTTCTTAGAAATAATAAAATCAGTCTATCGAAAAAAATGTTTCTTTATAGTAATCAACGTATTCACAATACAAAATGACAATTGTTTCAGAATTGAAAATTGTATACAGTTTTATAAAATATAAAAGAATTTCTACTGAGTTCTTCACGATTTTGAAACACATTCTATGATTTTCCAAAACCTCAGAAACCAATAGATTTCTAGAAATATAATATAATCAAATGTTTTTTTTATCTGTCAGTATTCATCGAAAATATTTCCGAGTAGTTTTGCCAAGTCATAATCAGTTCATAACAGGAAATATGAGTTTTTCAGATGTTATAAATTTTTAAATAAGTATTAGTTCATTAAGGATGAAACTGTAGTTAAAAATATTGACGACTTTATCAACTTGACACTGACTTAATATTTTGACACTGATTTAATATTTTACCGCTCTGTTTTTTTGGATCTTCACTATTATCAGGAAATCTCAAAGCCTCTTATTTTACAGTTCCATGGATAGGAGATTGTCTTTGTTGTCACAATATGGCTTAACTCTTTCCGGAACATTGTACCCGGTCCGGGATATTTAATTTTAATTCCAAATTTGCAAAAGGCACAAATAATATTTTAGTAAAGTTTTGTTTTTACAATGCAAGCTCAAATTACAAATTTCATAATACCTAAAAAAGTCGTTTGCGAATTCCGGTGGCATTCGATAATTAGTCATTTTACTACAAAATTTGCCACTGCCACAAAGGGTTAACTACTCCCGGCGAAGTAAAGTTCGACGAGTAAAAATAAATACCAGTTTTGTCTTTATTTTACATTGAAAATTTCGATTAATGGGGCATTTAAATAAAGAGATATCTGTCGGACGTTCCTCTCAGCCCGCACAACTTTGAAGAACGTCCGTGGTAGTTATAGCTGCCACCACCGATATTATTAGGTGATATCGGTCACCCACTGTGAGGATTGTGTAAATGAACACCGACGCTGTCAATTAACTGAATTAACAGTTTTTTTATACTATATGTACACAAGAAATACACTATTTACAATTATATACAATTACAACTCGGATACAGATGATCCGGTTAAACATTAAATTAAATACCGTAAAAAGTTGGCTGTGTACTGTTCAGATTACACCTTCTCCCTCACACTCAATGCACGTTAGATTCACTTAACCGGAAATCACTTTCGAATCTCCCAACACATGGATACTCGGCCTACGCTATCCGGCCCAGAGCACTACACACCGGGACGTCTGTATCCCTTGCTCTCCAGATACGAACTCAGCCTACGCTCTCCGACACAGAGCACTCTCTACCAGGACCTGTGTCCTACACTGCTCTCCAGGTACGAGCCCTGATACGAACTGCTCAAAACTCAGACAAGAATTGACCTTCTCAAATCACTGCTTTTCCCCAATGTACATCCCCCTGTGGAGCTTTTCCATTGGACTCATTCCATATTGCTTTCTTGATTCGTGGCATGTTCCTTGTTTGCTCATCATTCACATACATCACTGACGGATGAACACGCCTCTCCGCAATCTCCTCTTTCTCATCTCACAATCTGCACATGATCACCTGTCAATTCTCATTTTGACAAAAAAAAGAATGTCACCTTGAAAATTCCAGTACACAGCCGGTACAATACATAAAATGTTAAGATAAAGAAATAGCATAAATTCCAATCCTGTAGCAGATGTTTTCTCAGAGCCTGACAATATCTCTACATAAATCTATTGGTTGGATTATGCCGTGTGCTAATGAACCCATGAGAAAGCGATTACAATAGAAGCTTCACTATTTTAAAGATACAGTAGGCTCTTTCATTAATTCGAAATCGGATAATTCGAATCTTTGCTTAATTCGAACTAAACATTCAAGTCCCGAAATTTTCAATAACAGAATAACGTTAAAAAATTTTATTTATTCGAACTCATTTTCTCTTGACTTCGTTTAATTCGAACTACCGTGAATTCCAATTTTTCATTTGTTTACTTTCTCACGCACTTTAGATCCTTGAAATAACTTTATTTCTTTTATTTTTGTGATAATTGTTCTGGATTCGTGTACATATAATCCCATGAATTTGATATCCGCTTTCTTAGTACCGCGTTTGTTCATCAATGACACCTCTACCCTTTCTTTCACTCAGTTTATTTCTAATCCCTTAACTCGTTTATGCATTTATATCTTTTCATTTAATATTAAGTAATATTCTAATGATAACAGCCGAAATAAATTTTAAAAATACTACACAACATTAATTCCTTTGTAACAGTACCCTTTAAACACGTTTTCCTCTCATACTTTCCATAATTCGAACTCTGGATAATTCGAACATTTCGAGTTCAAGTTAACAAAAGACGATTCTACGTCAATTCCTTTTTCTTAATAGTTCCATGTGTGTAAGATACTAGCACAAAGTCGGAGCTTTAGGCGGAGGAGGAGGTGGACTTCCTAGCCAATAGGAAGTCCAATAAATTTCGGGCCTGAGCTGCGGTGTAAGGTTGCGAATAGGCCAATTTTCTAGCTATAATCAGTATCGGCATCTTTTCTTGTGGCCAAACGGTGGTTTTGATATTTAATATTTTTAAAAGGAATGGGATCTGTCAGGTTCCTAGAAAACCTCTGCTCTGAATTAGAAAGGAATGGCATTTCCTCATCTAAATATTTTTATGTATTGTTAGTTGTGTATCCGTGAAGCTTTCGAAATACCTTTCTTTCTTTTCTTATAATGACAAATGACAGGTGGTTATCCAGGCGCAGGTGTGCGGATGACGCACTCGTTGATGAATGAAAGTGATGACCACGGGGCATGGCTTAGCTGTCATTTAGTATTGAAGTGATGTGTAAACAGTAGATGTCAGGACTCAAGGTTGGTATGCGGAATTGAACCAATGGAGGAACTCTAAGAGGCCCTGCTGGGGGAAGGAAGATCTCTGACAAGGTCAACTCTGGTCGGAGAGGTTAGACAGTTCTCGCTTGGCGTTGAGACCGATAGGTCGCTCAGGATTTGTGGTCCTGTTGGATAGTGTATATTTTGAGCGTGGGACAAGGCGTCCCAGTGGATGGTGTTATAGGCCGAGAAGTGAGGCCTAGTACCCTTGTGTATTGAGATTCTGCAGTAATCTCTGATAAAGCGTATCCAACGTGCGTTGAGTGTGAGGAAGAAAGTGTAAGTTGAACGGTACACAACCAACGTTTATTTTAGCTAATTTAATGTTGAACCGGATCATCTATATCCGAGTTGTAATTGTAAATAGTTGTAAATATTGTTTCTTGTGTACATATCTATATCTTAAATAAACTGTTAGTTCAGTTCATTAACAGCGTCAGTGTTATTTTAACCAATCCTCACAGCAGGTGACCGATATCACCCATTAATATCGGTGGTGGCAGCTAAAACTACCTAGGACATTCTTCAAAGTTTTGTGGACTGAGAGGAGCGTCCGACAGGATCGATGTACTGCAAAAGAGGAAACTTTCCGCCAAGTAGAGTTGAGTGCCCTGTCCCCTGGCCCATTGTAGATTATTGTCATCCCTTTTTGAAGAAACAGTAGATGGGTCCAAAACAAAATATCATGGAAAATTGCAGAAGGATGGCAAAAAAAGCGTTTGTGTGCAGCTTTGGTGTGAACGTCTTTTACAAAATTTATAATCTTTTATCGCCATTTTTTTTTAAAGTAGAATTTGAATTATTAAATCGGGAAAATGTTGCTATTAAATAAAGCAAAATTTACAATAAGATTTTAATGGAGAAAATAATCAAGGATTTTGAGCAACTTAACTGGCACTTATACCGGTCACTTGCCCCAAGAAGAAAAGGCCTTGCATTGTGATGGAGTTGCAAAATTACCTCTGTCATCATTTGGCATCTTTTGATTTGAATCGCTCTGCGTAAAAAAAGCGTATCACTGACCGTACCTGGCACGAGTAGTTTGGTCGTTTGTAAATTACGGTGTCTATCGAGTATTTCTCATTTTACTAACAGAATTTGACCGCGCCAGAAAGGGTTAATCGTTCGTCGTGTATTTTTGCCTCGTACAACAACATCACATTCAACATCTTCTACAAACTCTGCGCTTTATTTCTGACCATGTATTCTTTCATGAAAGGTTCTTTTAGGTGCGTTCGTATTCATGTACATACGTAGCACCTATAGTTGTCGCTCAATCCGTCCATATGTCCGTCCGTCTGTCTGCATGTAACAACGCAAAAACTACCAAACAGAATCGTTTGAAATTTAAAATATATAATTATTATATAATTTTATCGAGTCTTTCCAATTTTATGAAAATCGGATGCATAGATCAATTACAGAGACAATCAAAATATTCCGTAACATTACGGGCAATGGGGAAAAATTTCAAATGCATTTTAATGTTGTTACACTCATTGGAACACAATAAAATTGTTATCCATCTATGGAATACATATTATAATATGCATTTTGCACATTCTGTGGTGCAAAAAACATTTGTTATTGATTTACAAGGCCACACAAAAGTATTCCATTACATAATGTTATAGGTTGAACATTTTTTGGTGCGCGTTTTAACTGTAATTGACTATTTAAGATTTTATGAGATTGATATACGTTTCTGAGGAATACTGCAAGTTATTTCCTGTATAAAAGAAAGCAGATGGTATAGTGTATGATATACGTTGCTGAAATGTAATAAAAGTTACTTACTGTATATTTTCAGGAACACAAAAAAAATTTCGACCACTATACTGTATCCGAAGTACTATCTACTAAAGCAGCAAGATCTGAATGTATTTAAAACTTCGTTATCGTACGAACGCACCTCATTTGCTATGCTTCACGAGCAATTTCCAACTTGTTTTGTGTGTGTGAGAGATATTACTTTTTAAAGTTTTATCTATCTTTTATCAAATACCCTGCATTAATTATCAAACTATTTTGAAAAGCTTTTTTCGAAAAAGACAACATATTGTATTATATTGCAATTATATTATGGTTATAAAAAATATAACAGAAAGTAAAATGTAAGAAACAATGACTGTATGAATGACAAGACAAATACCTACGTGTAAGTGTTATTACTTATTAGTAATAATAAGCATACGATAATGCTGTAATATCCCCCCCCCATTTCAAAATTAAAATCAATTTTCAATATATTACTTACATTTTAAAATTTGAATGTATATAATGTAAAAAAAATATAAAATAATGTATTGGACTGTTCCCGTAACAGATTGTAAAGGAATTGAGTTATCTTTAACTACATAACTATTCATTATTTTTGAAGAAAACTTTCAAATAATGCCGATTTTTTTTATATCGTTTTCAGAATTTTTAATCTTTTACCACCGGTTTTTCAAAACAGAAAATTCTGCCTAAATGCTTGGATTAAATAATGAAAAATTTGTAATAAAAATTTACTGGTGAGAATAATAAATCATGATTGGAATACGGATGCCAGTACGTGGCGCATACAAATAGTGAGTATGACGTACCGTAATTTCGTGCAAATAAGCTGCAGCTCAAACAATTCTGTTTCGACCCAGAAATTTTCAAAAATAAAAGGTAACATTTTGAATCGCGATATATATTTATCTCAAATTACTGAATAGATTTTCTGGGTCCCAAAATGAATTGTTTGAGCTGCGGCTTATCTACACGAAATTACGGTACCGGCAAATAAGGGAAGTTGTTACAAACAGGAGTATAAAACTCTAGGCGCCAACGGACAGCTTTTCACTATTAAATTTCAATATAGTTATTTTTCGTCAAACATTTCGCCCAAATTTTTTGTAAGAATGCGAAGAAAATTTTAAGTGAAGAAAACTAATAAAATTTAGTGGTCAGAGTCTGTCCGCTGGCACCCAGATTTTTACACCCTTGTTTAAAAGGGTGTGAACAACAGGACTACCAAATGGTCCGTCAAATGAACATCAATATTTTCTTAGAGAGATTTTCATTTTATATTTTTCTTCATAATTGCGCGAAAATCGCCTTCGGAGGATCATTTTAGCACAAATGCTGTAGAAACCTACTATGAATTTTTCTGTTAAAAATTACTGGTGTTCAGATCGCTGACCATTTGTCAGCTCTGGAACAATGTAAACAGTTACAAAGCGCCTGATTTCCGCCGAGATAATTTTCACTTATTAACTAAGGAAAAAATCCTTATTTACCCAAAGTCCTTATTTGTGCAAAATATGCTTTATAATTAAGGCAAAAAATTTAGTCTTTTTTACTAATGGAAGAATTCCGCGGACATCAGCAAGCGCTTACGTTAAATTGTGATAACAAAAAAATCTTGACACTGTCTATGAGTTTAGTTATCGCATGAGCTAGCTGCCCAGGACATGTTTACCAAGGGGACAGCCTCAAATCAGTATCTTTTATTATAAAGATTTGCTTTATTTAAACTCCGTATTTTTGCAAATTTACTGCCATTAATAAGGTAGAAATATCTTACAGGTTTTGCTTGTGGATATTTTTTTTCATTGGTAATCAGGTACTGAAATTGCCATCGATAACTATGAATATAAATATTCGCCTTATTCTTGAAGGAATTTTTTTTTCTTACACAAGAAAAAGATTTCTAATTGCTTTTATTGGTGGAATTTTTTTCGACTTTACTCAGTTTCTTATCCAATGTAAACAATCAACAGCCACCATCTTTTAAACACTAAATAACACGATCGTGCACAATGTTAATTTTAAAAGGGCATAGCCGGATAAGCATTGAAAACATGCCTTTCAACCAAATTTCTTGATTTTTTTCCCATGTGTGACTACTTATCTGACAATGTATTTCACCTATTATTACCTTATAAATATTGATATTTTATGAGATAAAAATGTCTTTTCGATTTTTTAAAAACTTCATTTTCTCAAAAATTATTGAACCGACTAAAATCCCATTAATTGAGTTTATATAGGCATCAAAGATGCATAACTGGAAATTTTTGTATAATTTTCTGATTGTAATAAATGTGTGAAAAAGCGATTTAAAATTTTACAAAAATAAAAATAATATCTTATATTTGTCCGAAAATTACCATTTTCTTGTAAAAAGTTCCTCATATGTGCCCAAATATTATATGAAAATACCAAAAGTTTGCGTTGGGTACTACATATAAATATTTACAAGAATGAGTATAAAATTGTTAAAATTCATTTTAACAAATTAGCGGAGCTACTCATCTACGACACCTGAAAAATTTTTGGAATACACACTTACAGAATTGTCGTATTTTAAATTTTAATGAACACGTGGGCATCATTCTCAACACTGACGATACTGTTTCCATGTAAAAATTCGTTATTGGTGTTGGATAAAACAGGGAAAAATATTTTCGGACAAGCAACTAAACTACACTCTTTGATATCGAAAAATTACGACAATGATTCCAAACAATTTAAATTAAAATGTTTTTCACCAGTTTTTCTATAGATAAATTAAAGTTAGTGGTTTCAAGCTTCATAACCCTTCGGCATGCCCTGTTTACCACCATGTGAAATGCGTACGTAGTTGTTAACTGCCGCGATCAGAAACGGATTTACTATAGTGAATGGTTTCTATTTGTTATGATGTCATCTAAGAATGACAATCTCTAATATAATTGTCGTGGAAGTTTTTTGGAAACAAAAATGTGGTTGCCGAAAATAAATTAAGTTTTTATTTTTATGTATAAAATAATTCAATACATTATCACGTATCAGCTGTTTTCTCCCATAAATGTCGCTGTTCTTGAATGTGAAGCCTAAAGCACTGAGCACGACTGTTTATATATGCATATATGTTATAATATATTCGCAAAGAAATAGCTACGTCTTTACAATGTTTTATTCTCTTGGTATTTTTTCCAGTGTTTTGGGGCAAAAAATTTTTTAGGAAAAAAAAAATATTTAAACTTAAAAAAAAAAAAAAAAAAAAAAATTATTTTATTTTATTTTCAAATATTAAACGGTTCAAAATTACAAAAGTATACTTCTTAGTACAAAATATAATCCAATGTTGTCAGTATTCTTTTTTTATTTAACTCAAATTATGTACCTTTCGCTCATATTTATCATGAAAAAAAGAAAAACAGCCACAGAAATCTGCCTATAGAATAAACAAAAATTGCTAGTAGCGTATATATTGAATAAAAAGTTGTATATTACCACACATAATAGATAATATGTCAGAATTAAATGAACTCATTATGATTTAATCATAGCTATATAACATCTGTATGGATTTTTGCAAAAAAAATAATACTAACGGTCCTACTTATTATCCTTCGTTAAAAGTGGTGAAAATGTTTCAATAAAAATTATTATAATAACTGGTGTTACATTTCGATATCGAAGAATGTCAGTGTTTTCCTAGTAAAAATATTTTTCTCTCTTGTTTCCGAAACAAAACATCAGTTTTCGATATCGAAACAGCATCGAAATTTTGAAAATTATAGCCTATATGCTTAATGAAATCTAAAATACATCAATTGACACACTGACATTGTTCCAGAAAGTTTTCGGATATCGAAGTGGAGTAGCTCCGCTCCAAATAACGCCTTTAAATGAATTTTAACAATTTTTATACATACAGTAGACTCCCTCAAATCCGCACTCCTAAAATCCGCAACTCTCTAAAATCCGCTCATATTTTATGGATGTAAACAATGAAACATTCAGTTCAGATGTAGGTGCAAAAATTGATTTTTTCAATTTTCTATCAATTCCATACATTTTTTAATTTATAATTTTTGTAAAGGTTATTGAATTCATGTATTTTCATGAAGAAAGAATAATTTATTTCTGAAAAAATAAAGATATTGCTAATATTATGGGTAATCACAATCTTACCAAATATATTTATGCATTAATCAAGCTTTTTTAGTTAAGTCTGGCTAAACCTGAAATAAAGTTTTATTATTTTATGATCCTGATGTGAATTAGTAATGTACCTTTATGAGGCAAGTTTCATTGAATAATTTAGGAAAAACACATTTCCTCTTTTATAATGAATACTTAATTGTACATTATTGATTATTAATTTGACGTTTCCTTTCAGTATTTTAATCATTTTTAAAAATATCTAAATTTTTATTATTTTAGTTTATTACTTATTTTAATATTTTAGTAGAGTGTATGCATTCATTATACTTTTGATTTCATTATTAATTACATTAAATATTAAAAAAAAAATGTAAACAAAGCAATGACCAGAAATCTGCAAAATTCTAAAATCTGCAAAACCTCTTGTCCCAAGCTGTGCGGATTAGAGGGAGTCTACTGTATTTTTGTAAATGACGGTATTTTGACGATGTGTCAATTGATGTATTTTAGATTTATATGTAGTACCCAACGCAAACTTTTGGTATTTTCATATAATATTTGGGCACATTTGAGGAACTTTTTACAAGAAAATTGTAATTTTCGGACAACTATAAGATATTATTTTTATTTTTGTAAAATTTTAAATCACTTTTTCACACACTTATTACAATCAGAAAATTATACAAAAATTCCTAGTTATGCATCTTTGATGCCTATATAAACTCAATCAATTGCATTTAATTCGGTTCAATAGTTTTTGAAAAAATAAAGTTTTTAAAAAATCGAAAAAAGATTTTTATCTCATAAAATATCAATATTTATAAGGTGAAAATGGGCGAAATACATTGTCAGGTAAATTGCCACACATGAGGAAAAATCAAAAAATTTGATTGAAAGGCATGTTTCCAATGCTTATCCGGCTATGCCCTTTAGAAGATATTTTTTACTATTACCTTTAAAAGAATTATGTTATATATTTTCATACCAGAAAAATTTAACAGTAAAGATGGATTGTAATATAGGTTAAAATATTTCCGCAAGGCTGAAGAAGTTAAGGCTGAATTTCAAGTTATTTGGTTGTCATAATTGACAATCGAATTGAAACGTATAAACCCAAGCACGTGAAATTGGGACAACCGGATATCACTAATTTTACTAAATAAGTACAGTTATGGGACAGCAACTTTTGTCCCTTAAATAGAGGTGTCCCTTATTCGGAGTTTCTTACTGAGTGAAAACTCCAAATAAGGGACATCTATGGGACCGCAACTTCCCTCCCTTAAATAGAGGTATCCCTTATTTGGAGGTTTCAATGTAGTTTACTTTTTGAGTCGCAGAGACCCGATAGTTAGGTAAAGGAGCAAATAATAAAATATTTACTGATGCCAGGCGTGCTATAAATGGTTTTTTACAGAAAACAAAGATTCAGACTCATAGAACTCATTTTAAGTGAAGAGCTGAAACAAAGATTTCAGATTTTTTTTAAATACTAGAGGGTCCTGCCCTCTACCAGCTACACTCGCCAAACCCTATTCAAATACCCCAGATTCTAAAAGCATGCTGATTTCATCGGCTTTAAAAAGGTCGAAGTGTGATTTAAAAGAAAGGTGGTCTGTTAACGGGTTTCCGTTCATTATTTTTAATTAGAGATTTTTAAGGCCAAATGAGCCCTTGTTATCGTCTTTTATTTTAAAGAAAAGTATTTTTTTTTTAAATAAGCTAATGTAAAATGTAATAAGTAAACAGAGTTAATCCTTTTCGGAGCGATGTCTCTAAAAAAGGACACCTGCATTTCTGTGGCAGAAATGGCAGAAATATATTACTGGCGCTTTTTATTTAATTAAAGTTTTATTTTTACAACACAGTTGCAAATAAACAGGTTCCTACAGTCTAATAAATTTGTTTATTAATTCTGATGTAAGTTATTTCAAGCAGATTTACTTTTCACTCCCCTTGCAGATGAGTGGCACGTATACGCGCCGCAAAGGAGCTTAAAAATCCTTGTTTTTTACACCAGTAAAGTTTTACTCTAAAATTTGCCTAATTTAATCGGTCATTTTTTTCAATTTAATAAAACAAAAAGTTTTGTTTTTGAAAACAGGTGACAAAACATTAAAAATTTCGAAAAAGGCCCCCGTTGCAAAAAGATTAACCCTTTCCGGCACACTGTGCCCGGTCTGGGATACCTAATTTTAATTCAAAACTTGCAAACGGCACCAATAATATTTTAGTAAATTTTTGTTTTTACAATAAAAGCTTGAATTAGGAGATTCAAGATACCTAAAAAATTCGTTTGTGAATTCCGGTGTCCCGATAATTTCTCACTTTACTAAGAGGTTTCGCCCGTGCCGGAAAGGGTTAAGTAAGGGATTAAACTAATTTTTCCGCATCGTTAAACGGTGTTCGAAGTAGTGTAAAGGTGTAATCTTCTTATCTTTTTTAAACAACATATTGTATGTCCATGTCCACCCTAGATAATCATGGAGAGATAAAATTGGTTATGTTGGGATTTGCATGTTGTGAGGTTTGATTGTTAACTCCTTGGGGACGAGCGACACGTATACGTGCCGGAAAAGGCTTAAAAAATCCTTGTTTATCCTCACCAATAAAATTATACTGTAAAATTTGCCTTATTTAATTGATTCATTTTTACGATGTAAAAAGGCACAAATTTCTGATTTTTAAAAATGTTGACTAAATATTAAAAATTTTGTAAAAGGCTTCCATCGCGAAGGAATTAAGAGACTTTGCAAAGTTCCATTATGAGTATTGAAAATGTAATTTTTACTGTATCATCCAATAAAACAATACAACGAAAAATAATATAGGGCATAGGTGCCAAGTCTCCGGCTTTTTGTACATCAATATTTTTTAACCGAAAATATTGTTATTTTAAATCACTGAAATGTTTCAATTAAATAAGACAACATTTTCTGTATTAAAATTTTGCTATCCAAAAAGCCGGAGACTTGGCAGTTCTAATAGGGTTAATAGTGATCTCACGGCCATCTTCCTGTCTTGAATAAACTTCACGATCCACGCATGGAATACAGTTACTTTTTGATTCAATTATGAAAGCAACTTCCAAAGTTTTTGTTTATTAAATCTTCGCTTACCAGGACATTTATAAGTTATTAAATTTTAATCCGTCGTGGGTGCAAAGTCCTCCAAGTTACCGGCGAATTATACCTCTGGAGGTGCCTTGCCAGGTGAAGGTCTCGTCATCTGATCAAGGCTCGAAATTACGAGACCATCTTGCGAAGCCATTTGCAGTTCAAACAACAGGATGTACCATTAATTAACAGGCGAAACAAAGTATGCTCAACGACAAGCAAGTACTGCAGAAATAATGGCATGCAAAGCAAAGAAATCAGGTTTATTGCCGCTACGCGGCAATTAGGCGGTCGCTCGCCCCGATACCAGGTATCTAACCCGTTAAGCTGAGATAACGCGGCAGGTAGGGGCCTGGTCATCAATTAGAAAGAAAGAAAGTTATTAAATTTTAAACATACCAGCCGCCCTCGATGACCAGTTTGGCCTCCCTTAAATTTATACTACATATTCAATCATATTACTTTTATTCATAATTTATTTTACTTGCTCAATATTTTGCCAAATTAGAAGATTCTGCTAGAGAAACATAGATGTCATATACGCACCACATTGGCGCAATTGCGACAAAATGGCAATTATATACCTCACATAGTAACCCGACTATTGTGGTTTATTAATATTTATTCTCTTTTTTTAAAATGATTTATAGGGATGAGATTTCCGCTTTTTTGCACACCAGTAAAATCTTAGAGAAAATGCTATATTATTTAATCGAAACATTTTTGCGATTTAAGACAACAACATTTTCTCTAAGATTATACTGGTGTCCAATAAAGCGGAAATCTCATCCCTAGATTTAAATTGTTTTTTTCCATACTTATTAACTAAACTTTTTTTTTATTTATTATTACTTCCTTTTCAAAATAATAGAAAGTAGTTTTAAAAAATAGTACCACTTGGTTATACCGTCGACCAAAAAACTATCGCCAAATTATAAGATTAAATGCCAATTATGGGTGATTGTGAATGTCACATTGAACAACATTAAACGCGATACACATGTTTAAAACGTCATCAAGTGGTTTTTAACTCCACTTTTTATTTGTATTTTTATTCATGTTTTGCTAATTTATTTGTTTTTCCCTTATTTAAAATAAAAATTACATCAAAGTGTATAACTTGACTATTAGCTTCGCGATTTTTATAATTTGGCGAAAAATGTCGACGGAATAACCAAGTAGTACCAAAAAAATATATGCAACTGATTTTTAAAAACGAAGTTTTCGCCAAATTGACGTCAGAAAAAAAAAACGCTAATGTGGTGCGTATATGTCATTTCCGCCGAGAAATCAAGAACACGGTATTTTTATGTTACCTTGGCGCAGGCGAGAAATCGTCAAATATTATATCCATGGCATTGTTTCGCAGGATCTCGTACAAATCCTGCTATGTTTCAGAAGTTTAGTTTTTAAAATGTTTTTATATAAATTGAGGACATATTTTTCTTTACAATGTACTCGTAAGGGAAAATGCAAAAAGCTTAGTTTCAAAAATCATGATGATAATATATATATATATATTTTATAATTAATCAATCATTGTTATATATTTTTTATAATTAAGAGAAAATCTGTTGCGAAATAAGTTCATAATACTATTATTTCTTGTGCTTTTAGTAATTTAAAATTAACTAAAAATTGTAGAAATTTATTCCAAACTGTAAATGTACATGAAATAAATTATGAAATTCAATCATTGTTATATATTTTAATTTATTCTTTCGCCAACTATAAATAAAATATACCGTGAATTTGTTTGAATTGCGCAATATCCAATGAATACCATTAATTATTCTTAGAACGTATCATAAATGAATAGTGCAAGTATAAATGATTTAAAATTAGCAGAAAAAAATGACACGAAAGGAAATCTCACAACTTCGTTTCCCTTTTTCGTAGAATTTACTCAGATATTCGGTGAAGTGCATTTATTTATTTATAGCATCCACGGTCACAAATGTACTTTAATGTCATCGGACGAATCTATTTCAGTAAACAAATATATTATATCGTAGTCAGGAAATGTGCAAAATATATATTACTGCCTTATTAAGTTATATTATAAGTTAAGGTTTTACTTGTTGAAATTCATATAGAATACATCTCTAATAGAATTTTGAAAAAATTCTATTGAGAGCCTATACTAGTCACTCAAAATGACCCGGATGATAATGTTAAGTCTATAGGGCATTATTATCAAATACACGCTCAAATGTTAATATTTTTACATAACTTTTTTGTATCACACTTCAGATTCGACATCATTCCAATATCGAGGTAGAAAGAAATCAAAAGTTTCTTATTTAATTGATTACTATAAATTAAGGTCAATATTATATGCAAGGTTCGTATGGATTCCGCTATTTTCCATGTAAAATATTAGAGTTATATACATCTATATCTATCTGTCTTATATACATATAATCTACTTTAAGGACGTGGAAATTCGCTTTATTTAAGGAGAGATTCTCTAAAAGAAAATACTGGTAGCGGAGAATTTCCTATTCTGGAAATTCCATTCCCCGTAGAAACTCTGATATATTTCAGTGGTTTAATTTTAAAAAAGTTTTTATAAAAATTGGCAATATACATTCCTTTAAAATGTACTCGTAAGGGAAAATGCGAAAAGCTTTTTTTCAAAAATCATGATGATAAAAAGTATTTTTTCATAATTAATAGAAAATCTTTTTTGAAATAAAAAGTTCATAATACTGTGATTTTTTTGTATATTCATTGATTTACAATTTGCTAAAAATAGTAGAAATTTATTCCGAAATTGTAAATGTAGATGAAATAAATTATGAAATTCAATCATTGATATATATTTTAATTTATTCTTCCGGCAGCTATAAATAAAAAGTAGAGTAGATTTGTTTGAATTGCGAAATATCCGATATATACCATGAATAAGACATTCATAGAACGCATCATAAATGAATAATACACATATAAAATACTTAAAATCAGCAGAAAAAAATGCCACGAAAAGAAATCTCACAAGTTTGTTTCCCTTTTTCGTAGTATTTGCTCAGATATTCGACGGAGTGCATTTATTTATTTATGGCATTCACGGTCACAAATGTACTTTAATGTTATCGGATGAATCTATTTCAGTAGACATAAATGTATTACATTGGAGTCAGAAAATGCGCATAAATTATATTATTGGCTCAATAAGTTATAAATTAATTGTTTACTTGTTAATATTCATATACAGTGCGTGTAAAAACTATAAGGACAGCAAAAAATATTAACTTTTTTTGATAAATTACAAAACAAATAAAACTTTTTTTCACATAGTACGTATCATCGAGTTCAAAAGCAAATAAAAAAGTCAACAAAATTCATCTGTCAGTATTTTATTATGAAAATAAAGTAATTTTGCTATTTTTGTTTGTGTAAAAACTATAAGGACACCAAAAAGATCCAATATAATAAATTACTCATAGGTTTAACATTGCGTTTTCCTGTTCCCAGTATTCCATGTTTTCATTCCGTTGACTGTACGGCAAACCAATGTTAAACTTACTAGTCAACGACTGGTGGTATTAATTTCTGGCTTATGCATCACTTCACTTCCGGGCTGCGAAATTTTAAAATGGAGGGTCAAATTCACAGTCAAGTAAAATCCAGACACCTCACTGGTCTTGTGGAAAGGGTGAACATCACGAATTTCTTTCTCCATTTGAAAAAGAAGGAGATGTAAAGTAATTTTCAAGCGATTGTTACCGTCTGTTCTTATTTACGATAAACCATCGAAATTAATTCAGTTAAGATATTTTGATGACATTTTATAGAACGAGAGTGAAAAATTTTGATTATAAATGAAAACAGATCAGATTTACTTCAAAATTGCCGCTACGATTTTTTCTCGGAAAAGGGAGTAAGGCGAAATTTTTCCTACCGCTAAGAGATTATTCTCTGAAAAGGACGCGGCTCAATGACCAATAATGCGCTTGGATTTCACCGGATTGTGATTTTGGCCCTCCATTTTAAAATTTCGCTTCCGGGCTGACATGGGTCGTTAGATTTCCCCATTAGTACTCCTCCATAAAATAAATATTTTTTCCTGTAATCGATAACACAGGTTTTTGTGCTATTGGCAGTTGAACTATTATTAAATTTTGTGCAAGAATCGTAATGATCTTGTTCATCTTGATCGACAATGATCTATCTATTTATCATAATACATAGATATTAAGCATTTTTGCTTTGTTTAATGGGGATAGTCCAATGTTGCCAGTGGGCTACTTTTTTAAAATTTAGGTTTCTTGATCGACACCACTTTTATGAAATGGTAAAATTTCCCCTGTTTTTATTTTAATTAATATGTAATTAAATGAGGCAAATTTTACTACTTCAAAAAAGTGGTGTAAATCAACAAATCTGAATATTAAAAAAGTAACCTACTGGCAAAACTGGGATAGTCTTGCAATTATCCCCATTAAGCAGATAAAGAAAACATAATTCTCTCAAATTTCCGGTATAAATTTGAAATTTCGAAAGAAAAATGGAAGCCAATCTGGCAACCCTACTATAGCTTTTTAAAACTACACAAATGTGAAGATGATTCTAAAAGAGAAAAAATATTTCCTCTTATTTTGGGTAATTTAAAGTCGAGCTTATACCCACAGGTAGTTTTTACGTTGTTATATGCGGACAGACGGATGGACAGACGGACTGACTGAACGATCACTATAGGTGCTACGTATTTACATAACAACGAATGCACCTAAAAAACAATGATGACGACATTTTAAAAATAAATTTTAAAATATATAGTAGCATAATGTTCTCAATAAATTAATAAAAATGAAAATTTTGTATGATTATTTAAATCAGAATACATAGGATATATGTGTTTTATCCCGCGACACTACATTTATTTTATCATGAAATTAAATTCAAACTCTTAAAACCATAAAACATTTAATTTACGTAGGATAAAATCAGTTGGGAGTAATCTCTTAAGTTCTTTCCTTTTTTATATTAGAACTTTCAGTAGTTTCGCTGAAAGTTAATTCTTATACCGGTACATACACAGAATTGAAGATACTTTATAAGATAAGCTTTTCAGTAGAGGTAAGTGAGGAATAACATTGTATAGAATTTCAGAATATATTTAAGTCTGATAATTACGTTATTATTCTTGTTTAACACACATAAAATGTAGAATGTTAAAGTATCCTAAAATTGTTTTTTTATTATTATTATAAAAATGATGATAGTAACAATTTTCTACCATTAATTAAATCAGAATATGTAGATGATGTTTAATTTTTCCCGCGACTCTACATTTATTTTATCATGAAACTAAAATGCAAATTCTTAAAACCATAAAAAATTCAATTTACTTTTGATAAAGACTGTTTGGAGATCTTTTGAGTTCTTTCCTCTGTTACATTAGAACTATTAGTAGTTTCCTCAAAAGATAATTCTTAATCCAATGCATTCAGAAAATCGAAGATGCTTTGTAATGTAAGCTATTTCAGTAGAGGAAAGAGAGGAACAAACAATATTGTATAGAATTTCAGAATGTATTTGAGTCTGATAATTACGTTGTTGTTCTTGTTTAAACCTTTCTGGAGCAAGACACTTCTATTCGTAAAATACTGATATGAGTAAATGACACTAGTATTAAAAAAGAAATATATTTCAAAATAAGCAAAAGTTTTTGTTGACATATTTAATAAATAGAAAATTTTCAATATAATATTCTGGTGCCAATGTGGTATTTAGAAATTGAAATTACCTTAATTTCGCGCATATACGCCGCAGCTCGATTAAATCTTTTTCAGACCGCAAATTTTATTGCAAAAAAGGAGTCAAATAAATGTTAAGCAAAAGTAAGTCGCATTTTATTTGAAATAAATTCTGGGAACAAATCGACTTATCTGAGGTGCGGCGGATACGCGCGAAATTACGGTAATGAAAATTAAACAAAACTCGCTATTATAGCATCTCCGTCCGGCAGAATATTTCCAAGTAGAAGTAGAATATGCTTACCATAGCCAAAACTATAAAAATTCGCTCAAAATTTGATTTAAAGCTTTGCATAATTTGGTACATATTTTAATGGTATAATAAGGAAAATGGCATAAAATTTGCTACTACAGCGTCCCCTTCCGACGGAATGTTTTCAAATTCAAGAAGAACCTGCAGGTAAAAACAGACACAGAATATTTGGTTAAATTCTTTGCATAACATGCTGCAGTTTCAGTGGTACGATAGACACACCGACCGACAGACTTTTTATATAAACATTTTTGGGGGGATCTTTGACCAATAAAACGTGTAAATCCGTCGAAAACGAGATGTACAACATGATTTGATTACATTACTTTCTTCTATCTTCAATGGAATACATGTTTTTGCATGTATTATATTGATAAGCGACTGGAATTCGACAAACTGTGGAACAACTCAACAAGGGGTTACATCTATCAGTGTGGGTGTTATTTATTTACGAAATCCAGCTTATCTCTTTTGCATTTTGATCCTTAGTGACTTTGCGTCATTTCTGTACGCTTTTACAGTTGATGCCCTGTTATGTTCTATTGCTTTATATTACATTAAAATTGTGAGAAGCCTCATTTGCTTCTCCTGTGAAATTTACTGTTGTCTAGATGAGTCAGCTTTCTTGCAAGTGAGCGATAGAGTGTAATGTCAACCAGTTGCGAGTGAAGTAATTGAGAAAGTTGTCTCAAGATGGCGACCGATTTTTTGCATCTCATAAATATTTTATGATAACCTCCGAAGCAGCTTTCCACCAATTAGTTTTTAATAGAAAATTTCGCCTGTATTTTATGTCTCCATGGCGCAATTTTTTTCTTACGAATGCTGTAAAAATTTATATTCGTTAAGGTTATTATATTCTCTTTCACTGATACTGATAGGAGGTTGTTTAGGTTGCGACTATATGGCTGTAAATACAGGGCTTGGCTCTGTACAAAGTAAACTTCGTTTTCCAATGGAGTTATGAATAAAGAGAAGGAGACATATAGTGTATTTTCCAGCAATTGCGAGTGAAGTAGCTTAGGAGGTTGAAACAATATGTCTGATTTTTTACAGGAATCCACAATTTCTGGTTATTGCTAGAAAAACTTATACCATGAATTTGGATAGAAATTTTTCCTAAGTTCCTTATACATAGAATATTTCTGACAAATATAGTAAGAAAATTATATTTCTTTATACTGTTGTCAGTTTGCCTAAGTATTACAAGCTTCTCACAGAGAGACTAACAAGAGGTTGTCTTGGTTGTCATAATATAGCGGAATTAGAACTACTGTAATATTGAAATAAATTTCCACCAGTATAAATTAACTTTTTGCCATTTTTTTTGACTGAAATGTTTCCTCAATACAGCGTTTGAATAAAGAAACAACTCCTATTGAAATTATCTGGGGGATGTTTGCTCCTTCCTGAATGATTCCTGCGAAGGCAGTAACTGTTGAAACTTCACTATTTTAAGGATATGCCAGCTCCTCTTTCATATTAGTGTATGGTTTTCCCAGGTGGTAATGAGCCACTGTGAAATCAGTTGCAGTTAATGTTTAACCCTTTGCGGCGCAGTGGTTTCGTAGATAAACCACTTAATTTTAATTCCCAAACGCAACATTCGCACCGGAATTTTGTTTAAAAAAATTACGGTTTATTTGATGCGTGAAATATAGCTTTTTCTTATTTGCAAATAAAGTTGTTTTCGAATTCCGGTGTCAGTCATTAATTTCAATACTTAAGTAATTAATTTGCCCTGCGCCGCAAAGGGTTAAAAAAATTTCAGAATATCTCATCTCATCTTTTTTCATAATTCCTTAATATTTGAAAATACTATAATAGCTTTTGAAATTTTCAAAATTAAATTAACTTTCAAAATATTTTTTTTTTATTTTTTAAAGGAATTTTTTGCTATAAAAATAATTGGTGTAGCTTCAAACGTAACCGGTTACGCAGTGCCTGATTTCACAAAGGCAAACTCCCACCATTAAATTTTAAAAAACGTTTTATTTTTGCAAAATATTTCTCATAACTAACGCAAAATATCTATTCTATTTTACGAGTGGAATTTCGCCGGCGAGGTATTTAAGAACTGCGGCTCCGTTATATTGTGACAATATGAAATTCCCCCTTGTACCGTCAATGAATTTAAGGATCCATGATCAAACTGATGCAACAGAAGCTTACGTGATTACCAACAGGGCAGATTTTCACCAGTAAATTTTAATAGAAAAAATTGACTTATTAATACGCCGTATTTCTTATAAATTTACTCTCATAAATAATGTTAAAATACCTTTTAAGTTACTTTTTTACAGGTGGAAAATTTCTCAGTTGGTAATCAGACCCTGAACTTGCTACAATTAAATTTGAATATAAATTTTTGCCTTATTTAAACGCCTTATTCGTGAGAGGTTTTTTCTCATAATGAGTACAAAAGTTACTATTCATTTCTATAGCTGGAAATTTTACGATTTTACGCACAAGGAAGGTGTACATTCTGGGCATACTCAGAATTTCTTGAAAAAAAAAATTACTAATTAAGGTGCTTATGTATGTAATAAAGGATCAGTCAAATTTAGCGGCGGAATTACAGAAGAAACGCAGTAAAAAAATAAAATACTTTCGAGTATTTGAAACGAAGCGAAAAGACGAAAGCTTCCCTCGATTTGGCGAGCAGCACATTTCCTCGCCAAAAGCAAACGATTTTAATGCACGTGAAAATTGCTTGTCAGTAATTTTTTAGAATACATGTAAATAGTATTTTATGAATTGAATTTTGAACAATGAGATAATTTGATACTTACATACATTTTGTATTACATATTTATGTTGCTTTAGCTTTAGTTATTTAATTTCATCACTTTAAAAATAATTTCATATATAAAAAATGAAAAATATATTTTCATATATTTAAGTGTATGACAAAATGAAGGCTAGATGAAGAATAATGCAGAAATGCATTTCAATACTGGAGAAGTTTTTGTTTCCATAGCAATAAAATTGATTCGACAGTGCTCAAGTGGATTATACTTAATTTTGAGGCTGAAACAATTTTAATTCATTTAAATTTTATTTTAATTCATAAAATTTCATAGTTAAAATTTTCATTATAAATATATTATGACAAAACTATAGTTAAAACAAATTAAAACTGATAAAATTAAACTTATTTAAATAAAATTTCTTTTAACAAGTTGAATGTGAAGAAACAGTTTTACCTTAAAAAGTATTTGAAATAAAAAAAAAAAGTATTTTTTGAAATTTTATTTTGCCTTCAACCGATGATAAATCGCCAAACAAACAACATGTTCATTATCTTTTTACGAATGTTCCATCGGGATTCCGCCGGAATTTTTTTTATAAACATATATAACCACATGAGAAGAACATTCTATATTTTTTTCAAAATTTTCTGGGTATGCCCGTAAGGAGACCTTCCTTGTCAGTTTTTGATCGATCTTTGTATTAGACAAATGTCATCTTGTGAGTACTAACCTAACGCTTTAACTACACTATATATATTTTAAATCTTTATTAATTATATATTAAATACAATATCATTACTTTTTGAAGAACATTAACTTTTAAATTTAAGCAATACCCTTTACTAGTACCTTTAAAATGATATTTGAAAGAAGTTTGTCATATACTTTCATCCCGGAAAAACATAGCAGTAAAGTTCTGATATACTACAATATATGTAAATAGCCTATAAAGTTTCTATTATTGTACAAAAAAATGGCCAAGTTACTTGGCTGACATACAGTAGCGGCTCGTCAGGGAGTGCTGCATCAGATTTTTCACACCACTAAAATTTAAAAGAATCTATCATGTTACTTATTCGACAAATTTTGTTGATTAAATAAAACTGAAATTACCATACAATTTTAGTGGTGTGAATAAATTGATGCAGCACCCCCTGACGAGTCGCTACTGCTGACATAGCTGTCAGACGCGTTTTAAAATGTGCACATTAGATCTCACTTCCATTTCAAATTACTTGTTTTCTTTTCTGCGACACGACGGTTGCCAAAAATTTTAACACCTTGAGGGGCAAGCAATAACGTCACTGTAATACTGAATTCTCACCCAAAATTCGGTAAAATTTATTTAAAATAGAAAAAGATTTTTTTTTTTTTTCCACAGCGACAAAGTTAAAAATATATAATTTCATTAAGATTTTCTGGTGAGAATCTCGTTTAAATTAGGTGGGATAAAATGTATCCCACCGCCCTACAAGGGGTTAACAAATGTATACATAAGTCGATTCTGTATATTTGCACCACCCCATCAATATTTGTCCTGGGCTTAGCCGCTGTGCTTAGCCACCTTCATCCGGTGTACTGTACCTTAAGTTTTGGTACCAGTAGTTTTTAAAAGCTTTTTTCCTCTTCATATTTCTAAGAATAAACAGTACAAAGAAATATTCTATAAAATATTGGTGTCGAAAGTTGCGGAACCATGCATATGATTGAAAATAAACCCGCCTTCGGAAAGCGCAATTTTTGTATCAGCACACAGGCCCATGGAGCTATGAATAAACAGGAACTGATATATCCTCAACTCTTTCGCGACTGAAGCCTTTTACGAAATTTTTAATGTTTTGTTACCAGTTTTGAAAAACAGAAATTTGTTCCTCCTTAAATCCAAAAAATTCTCCAATTGAATAATGCAAATTTCACAGTATAATTTTGCCGGCGGGAATAAACAAGGTTTCTTAAGCCTTTTTGCGGCACGTATATGTGTCGCTCGTCCCCAAGGGGTTAAATAACCAAGTTTCAACTGTAGCCGTTTTTGCAGACATTAATTACTACCAGGTCAAACTTCCACCAATTAATTTAAATAGAAATTCTCTCCTGATTTATATATCTTATTAACACAAAATAGCTGTCAAATTTACTGTCAAAAACTGATATTGAATTTTACTGATAGAAATTCATTTCGGCGGTACTCAGGTCCAGCGTTTCTACTATATTTTGGCAACTTACAAGGAAGGTCTCCATACTGGGCATACTCAGAATTTTTTGAAAAAATACAAATTAAGCTTTTCATGTACGTAATAAAGGATCAGTCAAAATTAGCGGCGGAATTACAGAAGAAAACCTGTAAAAAAATAAAATGCTTTGGAATATTTGGCTTGAAAAGACGAAAGTGTCACGCAATTTGGCGAGCAGCATTTTCCCCGCCAAAACCAAACGATTTTAATTTAACTGAAAACTTTTGGATTCTTAGAATGTGTGTAAGTGTCATTTAATGAATTTAAACATAAACAATTAGAGAGTTTAATATATTATATACATATATATATATTGTATTGCATATATATATTATTTATTGCTGTAGTTATTTTATTTATCTCTGGAAAAATTGTTTTCAGGTATAAAAAAATCTTATTCAGAAAAAAATGTTTTCTTACATTTAAGCGTTTTCAAAAATAAAAGCGAGATGTTTCCATAGTAACAAAATCAAACTGACAATGCTCAACTGGACTTTGAACGTGAAACAATTTTAATTAGTTGAAATTTGAGTTTCGTTTTAAATCTCAAATTTTGATGGTTAAATTTGAATATAAATACACATAAATATCGATATAAAGAAATTATGCTTAAAGCAAACTAAAACTGATAAAACCAAAGATATTTAATTTATCTAAACAAGTTGAGCATGAAACTTTTTTCCTTTAAAATGTAATTGACACAAAAAGCATTTTTTGAAATTGCTTTTCATCGCCAACCGATGATAAATCGCCAAATAAAGAAATTTTCATTATTTTTTTACGGACAGGGAACGGAGGTTCCGCCGAAAATATTTTATAAACGTATTTATCCTCTTGAGAAGAACATTCTGTAATTTTTTCAGATTTTTCGGAGTATGCCCGTATGGAGACCTTCCTTGTTAGACAACCTTCTGCCAGTGTCAGTAAGAATAGGTGTAACTGGGTATTATGCCACCAGTAAAAGAATAAAAAAAAACCATATTTGAGAGACAAATTATTTATGATAAAAGCTGTTAACCCTTTCCGGCATACTGTGCCCGGTGTGGGATACCTAATTTTTATTCCAAACTTGCAAACTGCACCAGTAATATTTTGGTTTTACAGTAAATAAATATGTAAAAAATTCGCTTGTGAATTCCGACGCCAATCGATAATTTCTCATTTTAGTACAGATTTTGCCCGTGCCGGAAAGGGTTAAAACAAGGCAAATGGTTATATTTTAAAACTTACTGATAGAAAATTGCTTCGTTGTTTATTAGAAACTGTTTACCCTATGCCAAACAATCAGTCGCCATACTGCGACAAACTTCTCAGTTACTTCTCCCTGTACTGGTAGACAGTTCATTACACATCTCCACCTCTTTATTCATAATTTCATATTCAGGCTCATTATTTTGGGGGCAGTGACATTTAAATATCTGACAGCATAGCAGCCAACCTCTCGCGTTTTCTCATACCAATATTTTAATGAAAAATTCTCGCTTTAGAGAATCTCAAATATTACATTATTAAATAAAATAATTTGTGTAAGATTTTACTGGTATCGAAACAAATCGGGAGGTTGGTGTCTATGCTAGGCTCATCATATGAAAAGAAAAAAACTAAATAAATGATGTAGTGAAAGCCCACTACATCGCACACTGTCAGTTGCATATGAAATTGGTCGTTAAAACAGAGCTGCTACATGAGATTATTTTTATATTCTGCTCGCACCAGTACTTTTATAATATAAATTTTGAAATAAGTTTCGTTTGCAAATTATTTTAAAGTATATGTTCAAGATTCCTGTTTTACGAAAATGATGCCAGTAAGAATTAAAAAATAGTCCCTGTGGCAGCCCTGATAAAATAGGTAATCGTTTAATAAGGATTAATTAAGCGAAATACAAGAATTTTAACAAAAATTAAAGAGTACATCATTCTTAAAATTTTATTTACAATATCGTCAGTATTTGTTTTTTTACATTTTTATAATTGTGTTTTTACAGTACTTGTTACTAATGTCTTATTTAAATTATAAAATATATTTTGGTTTTTTTTTCACTGACAGCACAGTTATGATTATATAGTTTACAGTTATATTGTTATAGTTTTTCTATTCAACGCATTTAATTGCATCGTTTGCAATCTGTAAAAAGTTAATGTTAACCCCTAAACAGTCAAATGGCACCAGTAATTTTTTATTACAACTTCGTTCTCATAATATGGGGGGGAGGGGGAAAGGCTTTGATTAATTTCTAATAAGTTTGTTCAAAAATTGCAGCTGGAATTAATTATTTGAACATTTTGGGGACAAACGTGCCTGACCCCTAAAAGGGTTAAAGTCTCTTTGATTGAAATTTTAGGAAATTTTGCTTCATCATTATGTTTTTTATCGTTTTCTGTAACAGATTCACCTAATAAAGTGATAAATTAGATTTATATATTAATTTCAAATAAATTTATTCATAAATTGCGGTTGGAATTAATTATTTGAACATTTTGAGGGCAAACATACCTGACCCCTGAAAGGCTTAAAATCTCTTTGCTTGAAATTTAAAGAAATTGTACTTCATCAAGATGCTTTTTATCGTTTTCTGTGATAGATTCATGTAATAAAATAATAAATCAGAATTATGTAAAACTTATCGAAGATTATAGATGATAACATGATCGATAATGATCGAAAATGACTTTTCCATTTTTGTGCCCCTAATTACTTCACACCTAAATAACAATACAATATTTGTTTTTTCCTCTTTATTCATAACTCCATAGTTATCCCGTTTTGCAAAAAAAAAAATGAAGTGGTAAATTGGAATTATGTAAAACTTATCAAAGATTATATATAATAATACGGTGTATCGAAGATATCAGGTAGCCAAGAAAGTTCGTGCGGTTTTTGAGAACAGCTACTTTTGTTGCGTAGGCGTGGTCATACTGATTCTGTTGACGTCATTTCTGTACATTGCCTTTAAATTGCAATCAGTAGAGAGCTGTTTAACGTATCTCACGTTTCGCTACCAGTTTTGTAGGAAATACAATGGTTGATAAAGGATGTCGTTAACAAAGGAGATTTTGAGGCCTATTTTGCTCTACGAGTTCAAATTAGGTAAAAAAGCTGCAGAAGTCACTAGAACAATATATACTCCGTGTTTGGAGAGTCTTCAGTGAGTGAACGGACCGCTCAAAAGTGGTTCAGCAGATTTTCGCCAAGAGACGAGAGTCTCTAAGACAAGCCCCGTGTTGGTCGTCCATCCATCTTATATCAAGTCCAGCTGGAAGAGGAAATCAAAAGAAATCCTGATCTAACATGCCAAGAGCTTGAGCAAAGGTTTGGAGTATTTGACGAAATCATTCGATCGCATCTACATAGTCTTGGGATGTTGTGGAAATTTGATAAGTGGGTTCCTCTTTTCCTGTACGAGGAAAACAAGCTCCAACGATTGAACACCTGCTTGTCATTGCTGTCGCGCCACAACAAAGCCTCTTTCCTGGATCAGATATTGACATGTGACGAGAAATGGGTAATGTATGATAACCGTAAGAGAAAACATCGTTGGTCAACTTCTGGTTCCGTCTCATTGGTTGCTAAACCGGACATCCATCAAAAAAAGATAATTCTGTGTATTTGGTGGACTAGCGCTGGTATGAATTTCTATCCACTATGAATTCTCAGAAAGCGGGAAAACAATCACAGTCGAAGTCTACTCATCGCAGTTGAAAAGGATTTCAGCTGCTTTGCTCGAAAAGCAGCCAGCGCTGGTCAACAGAAGAGGAGTTCTTCTCCTCCACGATAACGCCAGACCTCATACGGCCAAAGCGATCAGGGACGTGATAAAAACATTGGGCTGGGAAGTTTTGCCTCATCTACCTTACTACCCGGGCATCGCCCCATCAGACTATTACTTGTTTTTGGCCATGGATAATCACCTGCGGGAACAGCAGTTCCAGACCCAAGATGATGTCACAAAAACTGTAACCCAGTTTTTGAACTTTAAACCAAGAGATTTTTCCAAAAAGGGTACTTATAAGCTTGTGTCACGTTGGGAACACGTAATTAAAGCCAATGGTGATTTTTTCAAAGAATAAAATAAGTATTTTTGTGGGTCGTTTTTTATGTCTGATGAAAACCGCACGAACTTTCTTGGTTACCTGATAACTTATCCATTTTTGCGTCCTTAGTTACTTTTTACACCTAATCTGCAACAATATAACATTGCAGTATACTTTGTAATTGACAAAGTATACTGATATGCAGTATACTTTGATGTCTCCTGCTTTTTATTTGCAACTCCGTTATTCTCCCCTTTTGCTAACAATAAAGTGATAAATTAAAACTAGGTAAAACTTAGCGAAGGTTATTAGTTATACTATGTTTTATGAAATATTTCCTATCTATTTTTGCATACTCAATTACTTCACAGTTAATATGTAGACAGTTTAATACAGGTTTTCGCTTCTTAATTCATAACTCCATTATTGTTCTCTTATCCAAACAAACAAGCAAAAAAGAAAACAAAAAAGAATAGGATTATTATATTATTTTTGTAAAAAGTTCTTATTAAATATTTTTAAATATCTGTGCATTTTATTACCCTAATTTCCTGCCTATAATCCGCGGATCAAACAATTCTTTTTCGACCCAGAAATTTTATTTCGTAAATGAAGGGAAATATTTACGGCGATCTGAAAAGTTATATTTTATTTAATAAAATTTCTGGGTCGAAAAATGATTGTTTGATCCGCGGATTATACGCAGGAAATTAGGGTACAATATAATTCTCATACTATTCTTCTAAAAAGCCGTAATCACGAGGTCTATTTCACAATTACAAATAACATCAATTTAATGAGATGCATCCTTAAAATTTTATCCTTTATAAAAATAAACAATTCATTGTATTTCGCGAAATGAAATATTGTTCTGTATTTGCATCAAAATAATTCAGTTATAGAATCATAAACTTTTTATCAATTTATATTAAGCTTCAATGTAAATGATATTTCCTACATGCTATAACCGGGATTTTATTATTTTAATTTCCGTTTCCGACATAGTGGTACCCATGAAACTAAAAAAGATAGAGAAGTAAAACGAAGCCTTTTTTCCATTTGAAGCAAGGAGAGAGTCGATGCCACCGGATTTCTGTGAGGCTCATCCATATCCCCGCATTCTGTGAGAAATATCGTGAGCATGGCAATAATTTGACGAGTTTAATCACTTATTTTGCACAACGGTTAATAGCAAAGTGAAGTGACGGGTGCTGCTAGAAAGAGAGGTAAAACAATGCCTAATTACCGTTAAACGCCAATACCAGCCGGCTTGCCGGGATTTTCAGGGTCATACGACCTATTCCAGAATTCTCGGCTTTCTTCGGAGCCTATCCAATGACCGGCATTCTTTCCTTATCTTTCTTAGTTCCATGGTGGTACCACGTCGGGTGCACCTAATTTCAAACACAATTTTACAATCAGCATCAAGAATATCTATAACTTCATTATAAAGAGATAAAGTTTGTTTATTTGTAGGATAGGGATGAGATTTCCGCTTTTTTGCACACCAGTAAAATTTTAGAGAAAATGCTATATTATTTAATCGGCACATTTGTGTCATTTGAAAAAAGAGTATTTTCTCTAAGATTATACTGGTGTCCAAAAAAGCGGAAATCTCATCCCTGGTAGGAGCTAGTCACTGGAACCAACGAACCGATTTTAAAAGTAATGATACGAAAATGATAGTGTATCAAACATAGGCTATACTTTATGTCGATGCCACTTACTCAAAGGGGTGCAGGAACCAAAAAGTTCTAAAAATGCGATTTTTGTGTTCTTAACCTAGAAACATGAAAGTTGTCATGGTAAAGATAATAATATATGTATGTATACTAATATAAAGTTATAAGATGTAATTCATCACTAAGAGCATTTGCTAAAAAAATGAAATTTAAAAGTGGTGAAAATGCAAGAAAAGTGATTTAAAAACTTTCGAAGTAGGGATTTTTAATCAATCTCGTGAAGTAACGAACCGATTTAAAAAATAATGATGTCGAAGTTGTTGTGACAGTATTTGCTACATCTTTGGCTATACTTTATGTCTGTGTAACTACCCTAAAGGTGTGCAGGATCAAAATACATACTAAAATGCATTCTTTGTGATACTAAAGGACCTTGAATACGGTAACATAATATTTTTATTACAACGATGTTCTAAATTACGGTCAAAAGTTGTTAAAAAAACAAGTTTTCACCATAAGCCTCCCGGTTATTCTAAAATACCTACGGAACCCCAGTTATCCGAAAATCCTTTGGTCTCATGCTTTTCGGATAATCGGAGTTTTACTGTATATATAACAAAAATAGTAAAGACAATTTTGCGACTTTGCTACACCAAAATTAGAAAAGTATAATATAATAAAATTTTTCTGGTTCAGATCTTCATTAATCGTGGGTGAGATATAATCCACCGCCCCTCAAGGGTTCAACCATTTCCGGCACAGTGGTAAAACTTTGGGATTACCTAATTTTAATTCCAATGTTAAATTTGTACCAAGAATATTTTAATAAAATTTTACTTTTACAATAAAAGTTAAAAGTAACAAATTCTTATTTCTAAAAAAGTCGTTTCCGCCTGTCGATTATTTCAGGAACAGAATTTGCTACGTCGAAAAGGTATAAGCATTGCGCCCTTTAAGTAAAAGCTACTTTTAAAAAAAATGCCGACACATTTTTTCTTATTTGAAATATTCAGATTTCTAGTAGCAGTTAATAAGATGCGAGGAAAAAGCCAATAACGCTATTTTAAAAAACTGATGATAATCGAACAATCTGAATAAATAAAAATAGCCTACACTGCCCGCGAAATTCACAGGCTCGAGAATTAAATGGTTAAGTAAGATTCAAATGCTCGTTTCAAAATAAGCTTCGATAAGTAAAAAACATCAATGCCTATAGGAATAATATAAAATATGAAAGAAAAGTTATAAGAAAACAGAAATCTATAAGAAAAGCTATAAGAAAGCTATAAGAAAATCGATTTAAACATGCAGTTTTTATCATTAACTGCTTTTCGCACACAGGCTAATTCCATGGGTTCTGTAGTGTAAGTCACATAACTTATTAATTGCTATGCTTGTTAGCCACCGTTATTTTCGAAAAGTCTGCTTGGCCTTATTCAATTAATGGGAATGTGCCAATAAAATTAATCAAAAATTTTTTTGTTCTATAATACTGGTAGCCAAAAATCGTAGCCTGTGACTTACACTACAAGTACTCATGGAAATAGCCACACAATGATTTAACACTCTGAGGGGCAAGCAATTGCGTTCGAGTAATTCTGAATTCCCAAAGGAAATTTGTAAAAAAGTTATATCAAAAAGAGGAAAAGCAATTTCACGACTGTTTTCCGCCAAAGTTAGAAAAGTGAAATTTAATAAAATTTTTCTGGTGCAGAACTTCATCAATCGTAGGTGGTATATAATATATACCACCGCCCCTCAAGGGGTTAACTATTTCAACCTCTTGAGGGATGGTGAGATACATTTTATCCCACCAAATTTAAACGAGATTCTCACCAGAAACTTTTAACGAAGTTTTATATTTTTAACTTTGGCTGCACAATGTTTAATACAGCTGGCCATTACTGATATTATTATTATTATTTTATTAAATAAAATGTTTCGATTTTTCCGGTGAGAATTCAATATTACAGAGACATTATTACTTGCTCCTCAAGGGGTTAACCGTTTCAAGGGCAAAATACTTCAGTTACTAAAATGTTGAAATGATTGAGTAAAACGAGATTTTACGAACAAATTAGTTTCATATCTAGTAAAACACATTATAAATGTAAAATTCTGTAAAAATGACTTTGCCATTGTTGCATTTGGTAAATTTAAATAAAGTGGAACATATATTCCACTGCTCACATTTTAGATGTTATTATTTGGGCTTGTTTAATTCCAGCATATGTATGCCAAAATCGTTATATCAAAACATGAATTAAATCTTTATTCAGATAAAAATGAGATTAACAAAAAAACAATAGAAACAATAAAGAGAAACAATAAAAAAAAAATCCCGCAAAATATCGTTTTTAAATAATTTTTTAAATAATTAGATACTGCTCATCACAATCTTGTGACGTATGTGCCTGTAAAGAATGGTTAAATAAATGAATAATTTTTTATCCTATAAAACTCATGTAACTTGACAAAATTCGTGGAATTAAACATTAATTAGTTCTTTAAATAATCCGTAGACTTAAAAGCCAATTACTTCCACGTGTTTATAATTCATATTATTAAAAAATCACCATTTGTCATGTTAAGTTTTTATATGACATACTTTTTGTATTATAAGCTTAGAAAGTTTAAAAGTTAAATAAAATTCAATTAAACCAGCAACAGTATTAGTTTTTTGTTTTCTTATAAATAAAACTTTATCTAAAAAATTATTCACAACTTAGAACAATTGTCACACTTTTTGAAAATATGTATTTCTTGGATATATATAAAAAATACTCATTTATTTTTGGCTTAGACAAATAAACAATTAGTAATAACTTTTATATGAATTTTCGAAATACCTTACCTATTTTAAAAAAGGATTTACTTCGAAACATATTTTCTAAAGTCTAGCATGTTACTATGAAAAAAACATTTTTATATTATCAGATGAAATGCCAGAAGACATAATAGAATTATCTGGCATTTGGAGAATATATTTACGTCTTCAATATCTTTATTTCCGATTCAGCAAATATTTATATCTATATAAATAGATTCTAAAGCTTTTTCGTTCATCATTTAAATAGTAAATCGATTTTTCAAACGTAAAAGTAATACGTATTTATGGATGTATAATAGTCTTTATATGTAACCAATATGAACCAATACAAATTATCAGTAACGAATATAAAATTATAAATAATAAAGAAATTTATTCAAGTTAAAAATGATGTTTAACTCTGTGCGAGCCAGCCAATTGTGTTTTAGTCATGTTTAATTCGAATTAAAAATTTTGAGAAAAAAATATCAAAATAAGGAAATGCAGTTTTCTCTTTTCACCAAATAAAATTTAAACTAAGTTTCTGTTTCAAAATTTATGTTTTTTTTTCTTTTTTTTCACTAGCCGTCTATTTGCGCTTTAACTAACGTAAATATACCCAGATTTTCCTGCAATCGATAACTGTTATTCACAGACACCAAAGCATGTTTGGTATTGTATATGATGTATGTTTGTAATATAATGATGTATGTAGGATTGTTTAGATCATTTGCAGGGCACTCAAAACAATTGCATTATATTATCATAGTTGTCAACCTCTTTTTGTATCACAGAATTTTATCATTTTCAATCGCCGTAATTAAATAAGCGAAAAATTTCTGTTAGATTTTTTTGTTCAAAAGCAGCATAGTTGGCAGCTATGCATTGTGGTATATGGGAAAAAGTCGTTTGAAGACTATTTTAATGAGATTACGCTATTTCAAATGTATTGAAATTGGCATATCTTGGTGAATTTCACTACGAATATGTTTGAACAGGGCATTTATAGTATTTTTTACTTATTTATAGGAGTACTCAAAAGAATTCCATTACAAATTGGTATATGAGGAAAATTGTTTGAAGTGTATATTCATGAGATTGCACTATTTTAAATATATTGAACATATAAATCACTGAATTTCACCATGATTACATTATAACAGAGAATAACAGGGACCATCAGGCAATAACCTCTATATGTATTTAATTCAATGACATTCAGTGATAGGTAATGATTCTAGATTGTCATAGTGAGTATGCCTCATTTAAGATGGAAGTCGAATTATTTCCATAATACCATGAATTTAATATACATAATCATAATAAATTTTGTATCGAAGCATTTTTTCAAAAGAATAATGGAAGTGGTGCAACAGCTATTGCACCAAGTTCTGAATATTTATAAAACCAGTTACAGTACAAAGGCAATTGTCACGTACTTTTGACTGTCCATGTATATGTATTATGCATCCAATTATCAAAAAAATTGAAATGACTAACGAAAATTTTGCAACGACTATACATATTAAAATTCAAGCCATTCTGTTGGGTAGTTTTTGCGCTATTATGTGCGGACAGATAAATGAACATATCAGATGACGAATATAGGTGCTACATATTTATATAATTACGAAATTTCGTCACAAACTATAATATAATGAAATAGTTTTGAGTGTCTCTGTAAATTAACGATGAACGATACATTATTTTCAATCCCGAACAGAGATTTTATAACTCTCTTTAATATATATCAATTACAGAGCAAATCAACTATTTTAACGCAAGTTAGAGTTTGGAAAGATAGACAGGCAGCTAACTAAATAGAAATAATGAACACTTTCAACTATGTTGGAAAATGTTAAAAACGCTTGTTAGGTCGAAATTTGACAATCAGCAATAAATTGAAATAGACGGAAGCATGTTTTAATTATTTTGTATAGCTCTGTATTACACCTACTATCTTTAAATGTACGTCACCATTTAGTTGAAATCTATTTAAAACTAAAACACGCTTTAAACTAACACTTCTAGAGATTACCATCTAGAGCCGGCTATGTATCCAATTTTTTGCGTGACTCTGTATATCATTTCATTTCTATTCTTTAAACATATCGTAATGTACTTAAAGCTGTTCAGCGTAAAAATGCATAAATCATTTATGAACCACCTTTAAGATATTTTGTTTGATACTCAGTAACGAATGATAATTCTATTGTGTAGCTCTGTATATGATTTGCACTATTTATACACACAACGTAATTTTCAAATATTTAGTAAAACTTAAAAATAATCATATTAAAACTAAAAACTTCCTGGCAATTATCATTAATGTACAACATTTTAGATGCAACATATTATCCGAAATTTTTTGTGTGTCCCTGTAATTGCTTCGCTTTTTCTATTACACAGGAAGTAACTTGTAGTAAACCTAAGCAACTTATAACAATTTTATTATATGTGTAACAAAATTAAAATATGCCGCAAATAATGTTCTTTTCTATACTTTTATATTGTATAATTTTTAGTGACCCTGTAAATGAATAATAACTATCCTCTGCGCAGCATTATTCTACATCATTTGTATTTTAATATCCTTCATAAAAGAATATCAATTCCATTACGTTCGAACGGCTGAAACACCATTAAAAAGCATTTGAAATTATTCTTTCCATCGATCGTAATGTAACGGAATACGACTGACGTTGTATTGGAACAATGCATCCGATTTTTATAAAATTTGAAAAAACTCGATAAAATAACTCATTAATCATGTATTTAAATTTTCAAACGATTCGACTGAGTAATTTTTGCACCGTTATCTGCGCACAGACTGACAGACGGAAGGATCAGACGACGATTATAGGTGATACGTATTTATATAACTACGAGAGTAGCTAAAAAGCAGTTAAATTTAAAAACGCATGCCGAAATTGAAAATGGATTACAGTAATAATTATTTAAAAACAGTATTGTAATCGGCTTACTTTGTGTGACCTTGTAAATGAACGACAAATGCTAAGACTACCTTATTCTATGGTAATCATCTTGCAATACAATTCAGTGATTCATATCAGTTTCAATACTTTTGAAACAGTTTAACTCATTAATGTACTTTGCAAACGATTTCCCCCCATAGATCATGATGTAATGGTATCCTGTGGGTGCACATGTAAATGAATTGTTAATCCCGCATATTTCATATACAATACCGAACATGCCCGGGTCACATAAATAAAGTTTGAAAAATACCCTGATAAATAAATAAGGTACCATGTTTTAAAAAATCTTAATATTCTTGGAATATAGAATAATAATAAGAGTAATAATAATAATAAATAAATAAAGACAGTATTTAGAACGATATTATTTAACGCACTTCGATTTAAGACGAGTCGTTCCCATGCAAATAATATTTTTCTCTATTATTGCGCTCACGCCAATAAAATAAAAATTATTTGCATTTAATTCAAAATCGGGAAATAAAAGTGTATTTTTCAACTTGACACACTCCATACCATAAATCTTCTTAATTGGCATCAGTACTAAGTGACGTCAGTCTCCGCCTCGACAGAGCACTTATCGCTCTCAGAGCCATCTATTGTTTGTAATTCGAAAAAAAATCCAGAATCACAAATGAAAAACTTTTGACTATATACATAACTCTCATGCAAGAATTTTTTAACCTTCCAACCCTGGATGGGTCTAATTGACCCAGTCCTATAATGCGTTTCATTCGATTCGAACCAGAAAATTTTTCAAAGAATAATTAAATAAATAACAAAGAATTAAGTTAAATAAGTATGTTAAATGGATTTAAAGAAAAATTCTGGTAAGAAATATTTTAATCAAGTTTGAGTAAAATTTCAACCGGGTAGAAAGGTTAAATATCTGTAAAAGTTCGCAAGTTATTGAATTTTAAAACCGTTCAGTCCTTTTCAGGACACCCGGTAAGTACTTGTACAATTAATTCTCTCAATACATTTATATTAACGTAATCTTTTTCAACATTATTTGAATGAAAATGTGTAGAATTCATTGATTTTTTTCTAGAACTATATATTTATTGTGTCTTGGAAATAAAATGCAAGATTTTAAGATCATTAAAGATTCAGCTTTTGTTGAATAGTGTCTTTTAGCAGTGTTGCCAGATGGGCTACTTTTTATTAATTAAGATTCCTGATTGGCACCACTTTTTAAAATTATTAAATGCCTCTTATTTAATGATCTATTAATTAAGTCAAAATTAAACGGAATTTTGCCGTTCCAAAAGAGTGGTGCAAATCAAGAAATCTCAATTAAAAAAAAAGTACTCCACTGGCAACACTGTCTTTTAGGAATAACCTCTTGAGACCATTTTCCTGTAAAAAAAAAAAAAAGTTGTAGCTTCCACGAAACCTCATTCTTAATTCAAAGCATTCCTTCATTCGATAAGAATCTTGTTAAAAAAATCTCTCTTGGAGGACCAAACATATATTAGAATGTATAATATAGAGGATTCAGTATATATATTTAACCCTGATAAACTTATCCTTGTTATTTATAGCTATAACATATTATATTAACGTAGTACACAGATAATTTTTAATAAAAAAACAATTTTACCAAGTCAATTCGTCGATATCTACCGATTACTTAAGTCTAAAATTTCTATAAGAATTTGCAGCTATGGTTAAAAACAAATTATAAAATGTGCAGTTGTTCAATTCTCTCAACAGAGATATTAGTGTACACATTTTTAATGTTATTTAAATGAAAATATGTAGAAGTCACTTATTTTGTTCTAGAACTATACATTTAATGTATCATGGAAATGAAATTAAATGCAAGTTTTTAAGATCATTAAAGATTCAGCTTTTGTAGAATAATGTCTTTTAGGAGTAATCTCTTGAGACCATTTCCCGTAACAACATTTTTTGTAGCTTCGACGAAACCTCATTCTTAATGCAAGGATTTCCTGCGTTCGATATAAATCTTGTTAGATAAATCTCATTTAGTAGGCCAACTATATATAAGAATGTATAAAACAGAGGATTAAATATACGTATATATTTAAACCTGATAAACTTTTTCTTATTGATTTTGCTATCTATAGTTAAAAAGTCAAAGTAGTATACAGACCAAAGTAGTATATAGATATTTTTTATTGAAAAAACAATTTTACCAAGTCAAACCGCCGTAGTCTGCTGATTAATGAAGGCAAAAATTTGTATAAAATTTTTCCGGGCCAAAAAACCGGACGAGTTTGAAGCTAAGTAAATTATAAAATATGTACTTTTAAATTTCTAATAGATTTATATTAACATAAAGTTTTTCAACATTATTTGAATGAAAATGTGTAGAAATCACTCATTTTTTTCTATAACTATGTATTCATTGTACCATGGAAATGAAGGGCATTTTTTTAAGATCATTAAAGATTCAGCTTTTGTAGAATAATGTCTTTGAGGAGTAATCTCTTGAGACCATTTCCTTGTAACAAAACTTTTTATAGCTTTGACGAAACCTCATTCTTAATGCAAGGCATTCTTCGTTCGATAAGAATTTTGTTAGATAAATCTTTTTTGGTAGACCAAACGCATATAAGAATGTATAATATAGAGGGCTCAATATATATATTTAAACCTGATAAATTTTTCTTTGTTGTTCTTGCTATGTATAGTTCAAATATATGATATCAAACTAGTGTACAGATATTTTGTACAGATATTTTTTTTTATCGAGAAAACAATTTTACCATGTCTAATAACCGTAATCTGCCGATTAAGTAATAAAAAAATTTCTATAAAATTTTTCCGGGCCTAAAAACTGCTATGGTTGCAGCTATGGTTAAAAATAAATTATAAAATATATACTTTTCAAATTCTTTCAATAGATTTATATAAGCGTAAATTTTTTCAAGATTATTTGAATGAAAATATGTAGAAGTCACTCATTTCTTACCAGAATTATACATTTATTGTATCATGGAAATAAAATGCAAGAATCATTAAAGATTCAGCTTTTGTAGAATAGTGTTTTTCAGGAGTAATCTCTTTAGACTATTTCCCTGTAACAAAACTTCTTGTTGTTTCAACGACACCTCTTTCTTAATGCATGGCATTCCTGCGTTCGATCAGAATCTTGTTAGATAAATTTCTTTTGGTAGACCAAACGTATATAAGAATGGATAATATAGAGGATTCAATATATATATTAAAACCTGATAAACTTTTCTTTGTTGTTCTTCTTATTTACAGCTAAAATATGTTATATCAAAGTAGCATACAGATATTTTTTCATTGAAAAAAACAATTGTTAATTTTCATTTTCCAATTTTAAGATGTAATTTAATCGATGATATAATGTAACAGAAAAAAATAGGAAGAAACGAAAAAATAAATTGATACAAGTAGAAAAATGATGAATGTTTCAAACTCAAATGAGTTTCCTTAGATGTGTAAAATACTTTAGATATGTAAAAAAATTATGATGATAGCAATTTAAATGTTAATTGTACAAAATGTATTTCAGTAATTCTGTCAATCGATATATTAGTGTAGTATAATCAATATCAGTGTAAATTTCTATTACATACTAATTTGAATCAAAATATGTAGAGGGCGCTTATTTTTTTCCTTTGACTATACATTTATTTTACCATGAAAATAAAGCCCAATTTTTCTAAAATCATAAAATTTTCATGTCTTAAAACAACGTTTTTTGCGACACATTGCTTGAAATTATTACCGTATAACATCAGAAATTTCTGTAGCTTCGACAAAACTAGATTTTCAGTGCAAAAACTACATAAAATTGAAAATACTGTCTTACTAGATAAATCTACATCGATAAGCCCAGAGTTCTCGCTGGCTTTTAATTAGCATTAGCCATATGACAAATAAAAAAAAAGTAGACGATTTTTAAAAAATTTAGCAAAAGAGATTTGGTGTGAAACACTCAAAAATCTACCTTTAATTACTTGTTGTATTCTTTCTTTTCAGTAGATTCTAATATATATATATATTATAATTGTTTATGAAATAGAAGATCGATTATTAGCTACTGAAACTGTTAAAACTAAATAGGTACATTTTAACCCCTTCGCGACGGGAGCCTTTTACGAAATTTTTAATGTTTTATCACCAGTCTTAGGAAACAGAAATTTGTTTCTTATTAAATCGAGAAAATGCTCCGATTGAATAAGACGAATTTTACAGTATAATTTTATCGGTGGGAATAAACGAGGATTCTTAAGCCTTTTTGCGGCACGAATACGTGTCGCTCGTCCCCAAGGGGTTAAAAGTCTCATACACGTGTAAATGTTTCGGACATTCTTAAGCTGTCTAAATAAATCTTCAAAACAGCTATCTTTGGTTTGCCATAGTGAAATTATACAATAAAAATATGCTATGAGATTTCGACTCTAAAGGACAGAAAACATTGATCGGCCAATGATATTGTGTATACAACTAACAAATAGTACGGTAAATGACTGATTTCAACACCGCATTCCAGCAAAACTTTTTTCTATTTGGCACTTGATGTGAGCAATTTTTGTTTGCGTTTTTACCAGCGTGGTGCGACAGTAGAGCATAACATAAAAAATAATTAAGCGACAATAGATAAATACCTATCGCATAATCCTTCCTGTATCTTTGGCTGTTGCGAAAGTGAGTTGATGTTCAGTCTGTATCTCTATAAATAGAACAATGTAAATGGTACGGTGCGATTGAACATATTTGCACATACGCACATACGCACACAAAAAAGTGCACAATTTCAGCACTCATAATTTGGCGAATCAGATTATTTATTTACTCGCCCAATGAAGCATTTTTCAGCGATTTGGCGCAATGGCAAGCGGCTGCGACAACCCTGGGTAGACCAAAGTTCGTAATAAGAATGTAGATATAGAAGATTTAGCCTTTAAATATGTCTGATAGTCGTTTCTTTAGTCTTTTTTTAATGTAGATGAAATCATAATATCATCTTCAGACCTGATGCATCATATAGGATACACATCTTTACAGATTTTTTTTCAGTTATCTAAACAATATTTTTTGAAAAAAGAGAGAAATTGGTGTGAAAGGAACCTAACAAATAACATAACTAAACAGAATTGCAATTTGTTTCACATAGCGCTTTTTTAGAAAGCTACGTATTATATGAAAATGTTTTGCAGCAAAAATGTACGAAATGTACAAAAATGAAAACGTAAATATTTTTACAGTACGTTAAGATGCCATTCGTATTTTGCATTAACGACACCAAATTATTGAATATATATTTATTCTTTGTTTTTCAATGTTTTTGCAATGGAATATCTAAACTAATAATCTAATAAACTAAAATTAAAAATTCTAAGAAATTGTCAAAAGATGTACTTTTTTGGGACCCCATGTATCATCAAATTTTATGTAAAAAAAATTTTTGTATTTCAATATTTTTAGTTATTAGTTTATTAATATAAATCCATAACTGAAATTTTAAAAAGTACACAAATAAACCCTAGGGTCTGAAGACGACATCAAAGTATTATACGGACATTTTTCCTTAGAAATAAAATCGCTAATTTTTTCCTTTTATAGTTTAATTTTATCGATAGTGGAACGTACGAGAAAAAAATCAAGAAAGAATGAAAAAAATGGGAAAGACATACAAATGAAAACTTTCTTTGTTTTAGCTACAAAAAGAACTTTTTTAGATTACTAATAAATGATGAAGGCGATAATTTAAAAAAAAGTTTAAAAAGTGTAGCTGCACATTTGTGTCCATCCTATTATACAATAAATAAATAAATAAATCGATACAAGAAAGAAGATGGCGAAAGTTTCAGTTGCAGAAGAGCTACGACTTTAGATGGGTAAAAAAATAAAGATGATGACAATTTAAAAGTATATTATAAAATATATAGCTGTACAGTTTTCTACATAGGTCGAAATTAGTGAAAATATCTTTAATATTATTTGAATAAAAATGTTTTGAGGATCTTTATTTTTTTCTAGAACTGTACATTTATTTTAACATAAAATTAATTTCAAATTTTCTAAAATCATAAACTATTTATTACAGGGTGGTGCGTGGTCAGGGAAAAACACAATCAAAAAAAATTTGCAGGCCAGTATTTTGTTAATGAGAAATTCACGTTCTTTAATCTTTTTTTTATGTTCCTTCAAGTATATTCTATAAGAAATTACTGGTAGTTTCATCTTTTTTTGACTGTGTTTTAAGTTTTAATAAAACAACATCTTTTGCTTAAAATCGCTTGGAACCGTTGCTGTGTTACATTGGAACTTTCTGTAATTTCGGCAAAAAGGATTCTAAAGGCAAGTCTCCTTAAAATTCAAAATAATCTTGCTACATAAATCTATTTCATTCGATCAAAATTCGGAATAAGAATGCAGATATGAAAAAAATGAAGACAAGAAGAAAGATGGTGAATCTTTCAGTTGCAAAAAAAATAAGAATAATAAAATGAAAAAAAAAAATAAAAATAAATAAATAAAATTAAAAAAATAATAAAAAAAATAAAATAAAAACACTATTTTAGATATGTAAAAAATGATGATGATGGCAATTTAAAATTAAATTTCAAAATATGTAGTTGCACAGTAGGGTGGGCCGAAAAAAACTTTTTTTAGATTTTCGATTATGGCGCGTGCGGAAAAGTGGTCACTGGTGGCACTCAGTTCACACAAAAAATTTCAGATTTTTTGAACTTTTCCTTACCCTGCCGCAAATGGCTTGAAAATTTGCAAAAATGCTGTTTTTTTTTATTTTTTTAGCTAAAAAGTTAAAAATGTTAAATTAAATTTATTTTGGCTGTATTTACTTGAAAAGGCATCGTTAACGTACCAAATGCATAAATAAGTTCTGATAATGAATTATTTAATTGCTAAGTGTATTTTAAATAAGTTGATTTTCATAGCTTTTTCACGCATAACAGGCAAAAAATTTATTGGTTTGAATCGTTCGTTAATTTCTCTCTTATTTATGTTCCTTGGTCCTTAAATTTTTTCTATGCGTCAAAGGTCATATATTTGGGCAACGGACGGCAGTATAACACAAAAACAAATCTGAAAGGTGAGAAGGGGGTGAAGCAAGACTCTAAGCGTGCGCAATGCCTCATTGTAATGTAGAGGGAGTGAAGGAGGAAATAAAAGAGAAGAGAAAATTGCGATAAGGGATTGTTATTATTTTACTATGCTCAAAACCTGCGACATATGTTCAGTGTGGACGTGAAACCTTTTCCTAGAGATATTCAGTACTTTTTGGATCATTTGACGTACCATTACAGTGTTTTATGTGTTTTATTACGACGAGCTTATAAATGGCTAGTATGAATGTCCATAGCAATGTAAAAGACACGCGACAGCATGAAAAGTATCCTTTTTGGGGCACCATGTTTATTGAAAGACTTGCAATTGCCAAATTATACTGATATCATGCGCCGCTACTAAAGGTTGCGAAGCGATATGGCAGAAAATCCAATATTAGTCAACAGATAATGTTATTAAAATGGTAGGTGAAAAAGTTACCGAAATCTGAAAAATAGCTCCCATACCAGTGTTTTCCCAATGATCAATTTACAAAAAATTTAAAAACTACTAAAAGGTTTCACCATATCGTACGAATTCTTCGCGGGTTGTCTTTTCTTTCAAGCCCATAGGATTACAGGATTTCCCCAATGATCTACATTTCTTTTAATAGTGATAATTCAGAATAATAGTTTAATGGTAGGTAAAAAAGTTACCGAAATCTGAAAAAAAGCTTCCATACCAGTGGTTTCCCAACGATCAATTTACAAAAAGGTTAAAAACTACTTAAAAAGTTTCACCATTTTGTACGAATTCTTAGCGGGTTGACTTTACTTTCAAGCCCATGATACTATTTTTTAACCGCAAATTTTTCCCTTTCAAGTTCAGTAGAATTATTTCTAATAAAGAAAAATAAAGTTTTACTAGACGCGTAAAAAGATTTATGAAACACAAAGACGTGATGAAAAAATAATCTTTTTCCCATAGTAGTATTACATTTAAATTCAGATAAATTAAATTCACGTGGATTAAAAAGAAAAAAAAATGTTTTCATTACCTTTCCTAGTTTGAAGGAGAAGTATTCTTCCTTAATATACATTCAAATAGAATTAGGATAAATTTTTTGTGTGCTAAACTCTGAAAAACAAAACGTTCCATTTGATCGGCGCGAATGCTAGTCTCGCGGGATGTGAATACAAACAGCACCGGCACGAATGCTAGTCTCGCGGGATGTGAGTACAAACGGCGCCGGCACGTATACCGATCGCTCGTCCCCAAGGGCTTATCAGAACCTATTTAAGAATTTGGTACCTTAAAGATGCCCTTTCAAGTAAATACAACCAAAATAAATTTAATTTCACATTTTTAACTTTTTAGCTTAAAAAGTTCAAAAATCAGCATTTTTGCAAATTTTCAAGCCATTTGCGGCAGGGTAAGGAAAAGTCCAAAAAATCTCAAATTTTTTGTGTAAACTGAGTGCCACCTGTGGCCACTTTTCTGCACCCGCCATCATCGAAAATCGAAAAAAGTTTTTTTCGGCCCACCCTATTACACAGTTCTCTAAATCGATCGACATTAGCATAAATTTCTTTAATACTATTTGAATAAAAATGTTTTAAGGATGTTTATCATTTTCAATAATGACCCTAAAGTCCAAATTTTCTAAAATCATAAGCGACTCATTTCTTCATAAAATAACATATTTTTTAAAAAAATCATTTGAATCCGTTGCCGTGTGACATTGGAGTCCTTTTTATTTTCGTGAAAACAAGATTTTCAATTTAAAGCCTACAAAGAATTCAAAATATTGTTATGAGATAAATATATTTGGGCAAATCAAAATTTGAAATAAGAATGTAGACAGAGAAGATTCAGTATACAGGGTGTATCATTACCAGACCCACAAACTTACAGGAAGTGTAGAGGGCATAGCGACGACTCGGAATCATATAGCAATGCAGGGTACAACATGCCATAGTTGTGAGTTATGGTACAAAGCAATGTTGCCAGAGGATTACTTTTTTAAATTAAGATTTCTTGATTGACGCCACTTTTTGAAAATATTTTTTTTTATTAAATAACATACTAATTAAAGCGATATATCAGAAATTTTAGAATGTAAAAAAATTGGTGTCAGTCATGAAACCTGATTTTTTTTTTCTTTTAAGTAGTCCACTGGCAATAAAGTGGAGAAAGAGAATTGAAATAGGCACACATTAATTGGACAGGAAACATTTTATTGAAAGTTTGTGCAACAGAAGGGGCGTCGCGACGTCCCCTTCTTCTTTCGACGCGTCGTCAGACAGATTTGACAGCGGCACCAAAAAAAAATATTCTTACATTCTGGAAGATTCATGGCGTGACGCGTATCCTCTCGGCTACTACAGATATTTGAGCGACATGCATTAAACTGAAGAAACAGGTGTCGCAGTCTAGCCCGTTTAACAATTTCTGTTCGTAAATTCGACCGCTTTCTGTAGGCTAACTTTTCAAAAAAATGTTTTCTGTCGTATTAATGTTATGCTGTTGCTGTTCTTTTTCTCTACTTCTCCGTGCCAGCATAGCGAACGGATAACTTTTCTTTTAACACTTTGCGGCGACGAGCACTTTCATTGCTTAACTCCTTGAGGAGTGATGGGATATATTTTATCCCAGCTAAGTCAAACGAGACTCTAACCAGAAACTTTTAACGAAATCTTAAATTTTGAACTTTGACAGCAGAATGTTGAAAATTGCCTTTTCTTATTTAGAAATAAAATTTTTCGATTTTTCCGGTGAGATTTCAATATTACAAAGACATTATTGCTTGCTCCTCAAGAGGTTAAGTTTTGAAATTAATGACTGACATTGGAATTTGAAAAAAAAAAAAAACTTTTCTTTGTAAACAGGAAAAAGCTACATTTCTGGTATCTAATAAACAGAATTTTTTTTTACCAAACTTCTGGTGCCAAAGAGGCGTTTGGGAATTAAAATTCAGTGGTTTTATAGACATACCACCACCATTCAAGAACGGTGGTATGTTCTTCAATGGCACAAGTTTTTAAAAATCGTAAAATTCCCCTTATTTTCTTACTTAACCCTTTGCGGCGCAGAGCCAATTCATTGCTTATTTCATTTCAGTTTTGAAATTGATAACTGACACCGTAATTTGAAAACAACTTTATTGGTAATTAAGAAAAAGTTATTTTGCAAGAATTCAATAAACAGAATTTTTTTTTTTACGAAAATTCCGGTGCCAATGTGGCGTTTTGGAATAAAAATTAAGTGTTGAGAAACACCGAAAAAACTGGCGATAAATATATATCAATGACTGTTATTTCCACTCTGTCCGTTGTGACACGTGTTTGGACCAGCTGATGACGAGCGGTAATTTTGCAGCTCGAAACGCGTCCTGTATAATTTTTCTTTTATGGTGATTTAACAAAGTTTTTATTGATATAAAAATTAAGTGGCTTCATAGATATATCACCGTGCCGCAAAGGGTTAACTTAATTAATATGTTATTTAATAAGGGGAATTTTACCAATTCAAAAAGTGGTGACAATCAAGAAGTCTGAACTAAAAAGTGTATTCCACGGACAACATTACTTTGTAGATCCTGCACTGCTATGTGATTCCGAGTCGTCTCTTTGCTCTCTACACCTCCGATAAGTTTGTCGGTCTGGTAGTTAAACAGACTATGTAATTATATGTGATAGTTTTTTTTTAATCTTTTTTATGCAGATAAAATGTATAATATAAGAGTATCACATAAATAATTTATTTTTAATAATAAAATCGTCAATTTTGCATTCTACAGTTTAATTAGGGGGAAAAAAGAGGCAGATCATAAAAATGGAGACTTTCGCTATTTCATCTGCAAAAAATAACAATTTTAGATTAGTTTAGTAAAACATAATAAAGGCGACATTTAAAAACATTTAATCACTTAATGGTCGCATTAAATTACGGTTTAAAAATTCAAATTCATTATTCCCACCACTTTTTTAAAATAGAAATATTCTTCTTATTTAATGAAAAGTAAAATGATACCAGGATAAAACCAATTACACTATGTTATAAAACTGGTGAGAATCAAACAATCTTCTACACTAATAAAATAACAAATCGCTCTCTCTCTCTCTGTATGTGTGTGTCTGCTATAGTTAGCGAAAACTACGGCACGTACGAGGTTCAAATGTTTTGTGAAGATTGTCCAAGGCCTTTCCTAATGTACCTGACTCTCAGACTTTTAAAATCCTAATAATTAGTTGAGAAATTAATTAAATACCCTAAATTAGAAGAAAGGAAAAGTACTCATAGTTCAATAAGAGCAAAGATTTTTATCAAACCACAGAATATTTCTTCGAAAACGCAAAGAAAGGAAAAGGGTTAATCTAAATACAGGGTTGCTATGGAGATGAATGTACTAGACCTTTTTAATAAAGGGCTGTATTTTAAATTCTTCTGGGCCTAAAAACTCAAAAATTAGACAGCTACATGCAGAAAAAATTTCCCTTTCAGAAATTCAAAAAATTATTTTCATACTCCTGCAAATAGCTGAAAAATCCGTAAAAATCCATTTATAAAATCTCATTTTATTTCCATTAAAAAAAAAAAAAAAAAAAAAAAAAAAAAAAAAAAAAAAAAAAACAGAATTTTGAGAAATCTTTTTGAACGTGAGCAGGTTTTTTGCAATACAGACAGCTGGGTGTCAGATAGTAGTGGCATTTTTAGACAACCTGTAAATATTTTCAAATTATAAATTTATAAATTTAATTTTTATCAATTCAGATGAAGAATTTTTCGCTGATTTTAAATATGTAAATTTCTTCGCAGTGGCTCAATTGCAACCTTATATATTATTATCAATTCGTTACTTGGATGACTTGCTCTATTAACAAGTTTTTCGAAACTACAAAGGATTTTTATATTAGGATTCTTTGATACGCTGCCGAATTTTTAAAACTGCACCATTTAGAGACTTTAAAGTTATGCATCGAGCAGTATTTTTAAACGCTGTTCAATAATATCTAAATTAATAAGAATCCAAGATTTTTTTAAATAAAAAAGTCGATTTTTAAGAAAGGAAAAGAAATGATAAATCGCGAATTAATTAAAAAAAACAAAAACTCACAAAATCTTTTGAAGCTTTCAGATAAATTATAACAGATAGTAAATATTTTAAAGAGTATCGAACATCAAATATAGGGCGAGAGGATTTTTTAGAGGGAGCGGTCAAATATTTAAAATGGTACTGTTTTCTACCATTTCAAATGCGGACTTTTCACTAAGCACTGAGATAAGTATTACTTATTAAATATAAAACTTGCAGATAATATACACATAATATACATTTTAAAGAGTAGGGGACGTCAAATTGTGTGCAGGGGGGGGGGGACAATTATTATTTTAGGGAGGGCGTGATCAAATATTTAAAACCGTACCGTTTTAGATGCGAATTTTTCAGAACTCTGGGATAAATAATACTTAGTTAATTATAAAAGTGAAGTTTATGAAATTTTATGAAATTTTAAAAGTGTACTTACTTCTATTTTCGATTAATAATTTCATTAAATATCTTTCTTAAGTTTACAAACAGTTTTACTTAAAAAAGACTTCGCCCCCTGGTTCTGGAATATGAAACTAAAAGATTCCAGAACCCCCCCCCCCCCTTTTTTTTTGCGTGTGTGCGCAGCACTTCTGCAAAACTGTGCCGTAGGCAACCTGAATTCGTTTCAAGATTTTTTTTTTTTTTTTTTTTTTTTTTTTTGAAATTTTGTAGCAGGAATTTCAAGTTTAACAATATTATTACGGGCCCGGGCAACGCCGGGCGGCTCAGCTAGTTCTGAATAAAAGCCGTGAAACTTGCAGACCGTGAATATCTCGGACGCGAAGATTAAGTGGTTAAAAAGAAAGTATAAAAAGATGTAGTAGCACATTTATGTCAATCATTTCATATTAGCATTTATTTAGGTAATATTATTTAAATCGAAAGCAGTAAAGTATGTTTTTTTCTTTCTTCTTTTTTCATCATGATTGTATCTCAGAATTTAGTTAATGATTGAATTAAAATTACAGTTTTTCTAATCCTCTATATAATAAAATTCTAAGTCATGTGACTGTCAACACTTTCGGGCTTACCCACTTCACTCTTTATATGCTAAGCAGCCAATTTCATGTCAGCCAGCGCAGGTGATAAGTCGTCAATCTATATTATCCCAGGTCTCCCCACTTTACATTTTTATATGCGTGATTCCTATTTTAATGCTTTTATGCTAGCCGAGTGCAGGTTTGCCAAATTGTATACCATATGCCAGTTTCGTTTGAAACATAAAACTATAACTAATTTCATTTAAAATACATAACTTTTATTTATAACACAGATAAAAAAAATATGTATATCAGATTCATTCATCTCATTTAAAATACAATACTAAATGTATTTTTCCAGCATAGGTAATTGGCAAAAGAAAGTGAGTGCTTGGTGAGAAAAGAAATTTAACAAAATCTTTTCTCGCAACCTTTTTATTTTTTGATATGCACAATCACATACATAAATAATTAATAGCATTAATAATAACCTAAACCAAAATAATTTATTGTAACATAAAAGCATTGGTTCTAATTTACATTTTTAAAAAAGTATGTATATTTTGAGATAACACCCACTGAATTTAAATTGACATTCATCGTTTAATATCGCATTCCTAAAAAATAAATAAGCCGTAAAAGATTCATTCAATCACGAACGGGAAAAAAAATAATCATGGAGGTTCGTAAAGCAAGTTTTTCAACAATAAATGGCCAATATTCTTTTGACATAATTGTAGATAATGACGTGATAGTTTTGTTATGTTTTAAGACATCATACTAGGTAAAATTGCGGCGTTGTTTACAGTTTGAATTCACGTTTCTTTATTGTCATATTTATGAACTCAGAAACGAAATGAATGAAAAAAAAGCATGCTTTTTCATTATTAAATTGTCAAATAATGAATTATGCAAACAGTTCTTAATTTCTCTGGTCGGAATCTTCCGATTTGGATAATGATTGAAGAAGTGAATTAAATTAAAAGTAAAAATAACATGATGGAATGCGTAGAATACTTTTAATGGAGACCAATCTGGTCGCCATAGGCGACTAGTCATAAAAGATTTAGCTTGTGTAGATTAGAATCTTTTGGGAATAATCTCTCGAGTCCATTCTCTATCACCTTCGATATTTTTTGTAGTTTCCCCGAAACGTGATCCTGATACTTAATGGAAAGTATAAGTAAAATCGAAGATAGTATTCTTTGATTATCCAATTCAACAGACTAAATGGGAGAATATGTATGCATAACATAGAAGTTCAGAATACATTTAAGTTAGATAATTTTTTCGTTGTTCATGTTTTAATACACTTAAGGGGAAGGCTCCTTTGATTCAGCGAAATAAATTACGAATAAAAATATTTTCTTACACCTAGTACATTCTCCTGAAGTTTTGTAAAAAGATCCGAATATTTTAAATAGAGTTTAAAGCGATTTTATTGCTTTCCATTTAAATTTCACACTTTACTTCACTTAAAATTTATTTTTCTCTGTTTTTTTTTTCGATGAATGGGCATGTTTAAAGTGCTCAAACTTTTATGTATATCTTTCAATTGGCTCGATTCTTTTAGGTTCTTCCTTATGGTCTATTTGATAGATCTTTCTAAGTAACAGATTTACAATAAAGTTAAGTCTTTTTTTAACATAAAAATATAAAATATATTCAGTTTTTATAGTAATTTTACATGTATTTGCATATTTTATTTTTTTTCCAAAACTAATTAACTTAAGAATAACCCGATTCTTAAAATTATGTAACGCATTTCTGAAAATAATTAAAAAATAAAGCAGAAAATGTTCAAAACTGTACGAGTAGATATATTTAAAAATTTATTTAATTTTTTTAATTAAATAATTCAAATTTTTCAAAGAATCTGAATAATTTGTTGATAGAATCATTTTCCTTTTATAGATCCTTTATTATTATGTCAAAAATATACCTTAAAGTACTTAAATTTAAAAAAAGTTCAAATAGTAATAAGTTCTATTACCGTATAAACTATCAAAAATTATACAGATATTTTTTCATTAAAAATAAATTTAATATTGTTCAATTTTTAATATGGAACTTATTAAAAAGGTATAACACTACAGAAATCGGCTACAAACCAAATACAGTTTCATCCGGACCTCGAAAAGTCGAAATCTGGGCCGCGAAAATTTTTGGATTTGAATGAGTTATTTATAAATAGTTAAATAATTTATCAAATTTTATGGTTGTTTAGTCCTGAAAAATCTTTACTCCAAATGGAGATAAATGAGGTGCAAAAAGATATTTTCTCGGAACTGTATAAAACTACATTCCTTGACGAATTTTGGTGTAAGCATGCCTCAAAAAATATAAAAATTGCAAAAAAAAAAAAAAAAAAAAAAAAAGATAACCTGTCAGCAACGTTTGGAAAAAATATTTGTAAAAAAAACTTTCTCCAAAATGTATTTTTTGAAGAACGAATATCTTTCGAGATTAACGGCGTTCACCTTGAAGACACTCTCCTTACTAGCTGTTTATCACGTGAACTATAAAAAAAACTGACTCAAAATCGAAAGTGTATTTTTTCGCCTTAATTTTTCAACGAATTCCTGCCTTTTCTGTTTTTGTATGAGCATATAAATATTTTCAAAACGGATGCCTGTGTATGTAATAATTTTTCAATTTTCCATTTTCTATTATATGTATGCGTATGTGTAAAAATAAAAATTTGAAAGCATTTATATTACTTATGTGAGCATTTTTTCTGGACCTCAATCATTTTTTTTTTCAAAATTATTCGGATTCCACATAAAATTCCTTGCCGACCTCTGTATAACATAAAAGAAAAAAAAGTTAGAAAAAAAGGAAAATTTTAGGGAAATTGCCACTGTTTCAGTCATAAATGAACCGTTTCTAAAATGTGAAAAAAAAGACAATGTTTATAAAATGAAATCGGAAATTCGCAGCTATATATCTCGGTAGACTGATACTCGTGCCACTATTTTTTGGTATTTGTTGAATAATGTTAAGTAGAAAAAGTTTTATATTTCAAAGATCTGTACACTGTACAGTCAAGGGTAAAAGAAAATATCTCTTTCTAATTCTGCAACTAATTTTAATTGAAGAAAGTTACTGTCAATAAATGATTAAACATACATTTCTACTCTTATATGATGTATATTAAATTTGCTTTGGCTCTTGTTTTCTGCAAATGAAAACCAGACTAATCTTGTGACTAAACTTAATTTTAAAAATATATTTTAATTTTTCGATTGAAAATATGTTTTGAAATGAAATCTCACATTCAAAATTTACAGCTTCTAATGATAAATTACTTTTTGATGTTTTTATTATTATATTTCGAAATTATACTCCTAATGTAATCTTTTTATGTGGTTTTAATACTAGAAATCCGAAACATAAATGCATTGATTTTGCTATCATAAAAAATTATATTATGAATTATGAAATTAATATTCGGAAAAAAATATGAATTGGAATCTACGATTTTTTATAGATTTATATTTATGAAAATTCTCAATTTCACATTTTTCTTCAAAGAAGTTTTTTATTTAGGATTTAAAATGCTTAAAATTAACCCTTTGACTGGCAAGATTTTTTTTCTATAACGCTGAATTCCCATCGGAAATTTGGGAAAACTTTAATTTTATAAAGGAAAAATCAATTTTTGAACTCTTACTCCTCAAAATTATAAAAGTAAAACTTAAATTATAAATTTCTGGTGATAATCTTAATTAAGCTTATGTGAAATGTAATATGTCGCACTGTCGTACAAGCAATTAAGTGGTTTTCTCCAATTTGCAGAAAAGCATAATTTGAAATATGTATATATATTTTACTCATTTTATTGACCCATTTGGGCTGACAATAATTGAAATATATTAAGTTAATAAATTGGTCATATTGACAAAAATAACACAATAACAGAAATGACATAATCATTCTGTATCATTTGAACAATCGTATACCGTATCTCAATTTCGATATGTCCCCTAAAACAGGCTTATTTTAAAATTATTAATTTGTCGGAAGCGTAGAACCAAGAGAGTAAAAATTGTCCAATTCGGGGCACTTTTCACTCTCTTGGTTCAACGCTTAGATAGCAATGTGTTAATTATCGTATTAAATATTCAAGATTATCAAGCGTAATTTCACTGCTGAAAATTAATTGAAAAATTAATTGAAATTACTTATTTACAGATATGTTTCATATGCATAAATAACGTTAAAAATACATAAATTGGTATTTATGGAACCACACAAAAGCAGAACTAAACAAAAGAGCAATTTATTTTAAAAAACGTTTTTCCTTGCGAGATACTTGTTATATCAAAATGGCTTGCAACACAAATGTATGACGTGTACAAAAACGAAAACGTAAATAATTTTTCTGTGAGTTAAGATACTCTTTGTAGAGTCAATTAGTAATGTGAAATTACTAAATGCATAATTATTTAGTGCTTTTCACTGTTTTTACAATGCAAAAAAATAAGCATAAAACAAAAAGTGATAATAAATGGTCAAAAAAAAAATATATATATTGAGTTTCTATGAATCATGAAATTTAGCGTACAAAAAACGAATTTTATTTTAATATTTTTTTTTCAGACTTTCTCTGTTATCAGTTTTTTAACCACTTAAAGAGGATCAATATTTAAAAAAAAAAAAAAAAAAAAAAAAAAAAAACTTTTGAATTAATGCCTATTTTTTCGTGTCTTTTACAGAATTTTTATTTTTTTTTATCCCTGGTTTTTCGGACCAGAAATTTTTGCGTAGTTAAATCAGAAAAATGTTCAGTTAGCTAAAAAAATGCGCAGATTTGTTTACAGTTGCCTCGACTGACCATATTTTGATACATATTTTAGAGAATTAATTTATAGACACTTATTTGTAATATTTCACAATACTTTTGTACTCATATTTCACACACAACCTTAATCACCTTTGTTCACATATATTCACTAACCATGTTGATTTTGCTGCCCTAGGTTTTTAGTTTGTTTGGCAATAACATTAATCGAACTAAAATGTTTCCCATTAAAGTAATGATACGTCTTACAAACAATGTTTCCCATTAAGGTATATGATAAGACTTACAAACAATGTTACCCTTTATGGTAAATGATAAGACTTACAGACTATACGATATTATAATCTCTGTTCTATATCTAAGAATATTTCGAAATCTCAGAATTATTTATTTCCTAACATCATAGATATGATTACTGTATATCTCCTTTTTATCTTATAGAAGAAAATAGCTTTTATTTTCTTTTAGTATGATGGCAGTAGCAATATTTCTTCAATTTTAAGCTGTAAATCTCTAAAGAATTTAACTACTTGAAAATAAACATAAAATATATCTAAATAAAGTAAAATATAAATTAATGTAATATTTAAGGTTAACCTTCAAAAGTGTTTTATTTTATTTTATTTTATTACCGATATTTTTTTTATTTTTATTGTTATCCACTTTTAATGGCATTTAATTTAAAACTATGAAAATAAGATAAAAGTTTTAGCAGTTGCCCAGAAATAATTTTTTAAAGAGAAAAATAGTCAAAATTATGTCAAAAATTGATATTTCCGCAAAACTTGATGACCCAAAAATAAAAGAATGTATTGTCATTTTGTACATTGCATAATAAACTTTCTCTAGGATTTAGATTGCACACACTATGATCACATTTCTATCTCAGATGATATGGCAGTTAAAGTACTAATGTAATGAAAAATTCAAAAAAAAAAAAAAAAAAAAAAAATCCAGATGTCTCATTTACAACAGTGTAAATACAAAACTATTTAACCCTTTGCGGGGCAAGACAAATTCATTGCTTAAGTATTGAAATTAATGACTGGCACCGGAATTTGAAAACAACTTTATTTGTCAATAAGAAAACGCTATACTTCACGCATTCAATAAACCGTAATTTTCTTTAACAAAATTCCGGTGCGAATGTGGCGTTTGGGAATTAAAATTGAGTGGTATATCTATGAAACCACCGCCCCTCAAGGGGTTAACCCTTTTAGCTCTGGTGTGTAAATTTCTTAAAAATTCGAAATACCACATTGGCACCAGTATTTTGCAAAGAAAAAAACCGCTTAGCAATAAACACGAAAAAATGCATTAAACATTTTTCAAATAAATTTGGACAAATTTTCTGGTGCCATTGTGACATTTCGGAATTGAAATTACGTGGTAGAAAATTCTACCATCAGAGCTGTAGGGGTTAATATATTATTATGAGTGTAGTCTATTTCCTCAAAATACATTTATAAAATAAGTACAAAAGATTTCGTGGCACTTCATACATATTGTTTTGTTTTAGGATGTTTGCGTATAGCAAAAATCTGAAAAACATTTTGAGAGAAAAACTAAAAATAACTTTAAAACACAATTCAAAACCTCTAGTAGATGTAACTTTAATCGGCTGTAACACGGGTTCTTTTTTCGTTACAGACAAAATTTAACCAGATTCCGATCGATAAAAGCCTCAATTTTAATATTGTTGCAAAAATGAAAAATAGATATTTTGATTGAAAATTGCTTTTTAATGGTGTTCGGATACCTCAACTCAGTGCAATCTGTTATCAGCACTGCTGCGATATCATCTTTCCTTGCAAAGTTTGTCTTAAGGGTGTTCTTAAATCAACAAGTTGGAAATTGCACGTGAACGTAGCAAATGAGGTGCGTTCGTACGATAACGAAGTTTTAAAAATATTCAGATCTTGCTGATATAGTAGAGTGTACTCCGGATACAGTATAGTAGTCGAAATCTTTACGTTTCTGTAAATATGCAGGAAGTAATTTTTATTACACCTCAACAACGTATATCTTATCATAAAATGTGAAATAGTTGAATATAATTAAAACACGTACCAAACCATGTTTCCCCGTATAGCATTATGTAGTGGAATACTTTTGTGTGGCCCTGTAATTTAATAATAAAAATTCTTTGCATCACAAATTGTACAGAATGCATATTTTAGTATATATTTCATAGATTCATGCCAATTCTATTATGTTCGAATGAGTGTAACACCATTAAAATGCATTTGAAACTTTTTCCCCATTGACCGTAATGTAACAGTATCCTTTTGATTGTCCATGTAATTGATCTATACATCTGATTTTCATAACATTTGAAATGACTCGACAAAATTACGCAATAATTATATGTTTTAAATTTCAAACGATTAAAATGCATTTAAAACTTTTTTCCCTATTGACCGTAATATAACGGAATCCTTTTGAATGTCCCTGTAATTGATCTATCCATCCGATTTTCATAAAATTTGAAATGACTCGACAAAATTATGTTATAATTATGTATTTTAAATTTCAAACGATTCGGTTGGGTAGTTTTTGCGTTGTTATATGCGGACAGACGGACAGACAGACAGACGGACGGACGGACTGAGCGACAACAATAGGTGCTACGTATTTACATAATTACGAACGCACCTAAAAACGGCAACTTTATGACATAAGTTTTAATTTATTTTTTCAGAAATGCATGAAACTAGCAGGCATTACTGTTCAGTAGGGTGGAGCGAAAAAAATTTTTTTTTGAAAATCAAAAACGGGTAGGTGCCAAAAGTTGCCTTTATACTAGTACATCAACTGCGTGAAATTTTACCGCTGAAAAAAAATGGCTTGAGTCTGCGCTTTTGCTCCAAAAATCGAAATTTTGCGTAAAATTTGTCATTTTTTGACATTTTTTCAAAAAATTTGAAAAAATCCTACAGAGTTGGTTAGTATTAAAAAGTGCTGCTTAGACTTTTATATTTATCTGCTTAACATATTTAAACTATAAAACAATATGTTTATTCCCTATAGCTGGAGCAAAACAGACAACTTTTATTAAGAAAACAGTATTACCACTCTATTGAGTCGTACAACGAATTGTTGTTTTTAATACAGCTCTTGTTTTCAAAACTACCTTGGACATGCGTCGTGGAGGTGGCTATATTTCCTATACCACCCGGCCCAACTATTAAATCATCTTAGTGCAGTGTTTTATTTATACATTGATTTGTGATTTTCTTTATAAAAATTTGGCATGTTTTCGATGCTTCCACCTCGATCATCTGTTCTTTGCATCCACATGCTGCTGTAACTATCTTCATGTATATTTTTACAGTTTATACAAAAAAATGACAAGCAGAGTAATGTACGGGAATATTATTAAAAGGATCTATTAGGCCATCTATTATATTTATCAAACTTATATTCAGTTGATGAATAGTGATTGGAAGTTCTGTTACCACAACATTTTTTGTCAATTGTATTTTTTTTTTTTTTTTTTACTTAATGATTTGCTTCAAAGATGATTTCAGATATTTCAACTATAAGTATGCCATCATTTATTCTACTTTTGCATTTTTTATATGTTGAGAAGCGAGCTGTTTAATGTGATGGTGATCGTCAGAGAGAATCGCAATGAAAATTTGTTCTCCATGTGTAAAGCAACCGCTGTTGTAAATAACCTTTTTTCTTTTGCATTAGTTTTATGCCGTTTTCTAAGTGTTTTCGTATCCAGGTAATTTCTTATTAACTTTTAAATCCCCTTTTTATGAATGGACAACATTTGATGGTGAAATGTCCTGGGCATAAACTTATAATGCATAGTACTTTATGAGGGAATGTACGGATTCTAATCGACTATAAGTGCTCATTTAAAATTAGGAGAATTTTATTTGTCACTGTGAACCATTTTGCATGGGGTAAGCTTAGAATTGTGTATAATATTGAATCATTCGCTACTTCAACTCCAGTGAATTTCCTCTGCGTCAATTATTAGAGAAGTCGATATAAAACGTTCTAAGCTACATGGATTCACTGGATCAATAAGGAAAATCTTTGTCTACGTACTATTCACTTCCTATTGCAATTTTTTTTTTATAAAATAGAGAATAATTTTGAAAAATTATTTTCTCAAATTGAGAAAAAGATACTCAGAACAGACTAGAAATTTCTGTAGGAGATTGCAAAGCTAATTCATAAGGAAAGCTATTTCTCAGAAAGAATGGGGAATAGGAATTTAGAAAACATCTCACACAAAAGACAGTTCATACAGTCAATAAAATTTTTCGCTTTATATAAGCACAGATTGGCAATCAGCGTCTATATGTTCACTCACAAAATGTATAATCCAAGTTTATACCGCGGGATGTTTCATACCAAATGTACAACACACCTGAATAATAGATCTAAAATCTTATTAGAAATTACTAGACTACGGAACAACGCAGGAAACGACATAAAGTATGCTAAAACTTCTTTAGAAATATTGTTGTTTGCAATCCTCTGTGACGATCGTCATAATATTAAACAGCTAGCTTCTCAGCATATATTCAATGTAATAGGTTCAATAAATGATGACATACTAGAAATTGAATTCATACAATCAATTATTAGGCAAATCATTGCATATAAAATGTAATTGATTGAAAGAATGTTGTGATAACAAAACTACCAATCATAATGTACTAATTGCATGAAATTTTAATGAAGATAATAGACTGCTGAATAGGTTCAATTAAGAACATACCCAATACATTACTCAGATTCTCTTCTGTTATACATGGTATGAAAATATACGTGCAGCAGGTTACACCAGCATGACCCAAATCATCCAAAGTCAGTGAATACAAAGAAGAGATAAATTACTTTGATATATAGAAAACTTATACTCGTCTTCGGGAAAAAAAAATAACAATTCAATACATAAATAAAACACTGGGCCTAGATGATTGGGTGGTTGAGACGGGTGGGATAATGCAACCACCTCTATGAGTTATATACACAGTAGTTTTGAAAGCAGCTAGGTAAGAAATGCATTCAAAATAACATTTCGTTGTATGCTCCAATAGAGAGGTTAACGCTGATTTTTCACAAAAGTTGTCAGATTTGATCCAATTATACAGACTACAGATATTGTTTTATAGTTTAAATATGTTAAGCAGATAAATATAAAAGTCTAAGCAACACTTTTAAATACTAACCAGCTCTGTAGGAAGTTTTTAATTTTTTTGAAAAAATGTCAAAAAATGACAAATTTTACCCAAAATTTCGATTTTTGGAGCAAAAGCGCAGACTCAAGCCATTTTTTTTCAGCGGTAAAATTTCACGCAGTTGATGTACTAGTATAAAGGCAACTTTTGGCACCTACCCGTTTTTGATTTTCAAAAAAAATTTTTTTTCGCTCCACCCTACTGTTCAGAAACTATAAAATCGCACTCACTTTTCTGTTTTTTTTTTTTTTTTTTTTTTTTTTTTTTTTTTTTTTACAAACGCAATTAATAGATGTTTCAGAACAGGTAATCAAAATTCACGTTTTGAAATGCATTTTCCGAAGAAAGCTGAAAAACGAGTCAATGAAAGGGAAAAAAAGCGTGATCATGAGATCAAAATAGCTTATAACTCGATAGGTAATTTAATGATTAAAAAATAGAAAACTGAATTAGATTCCAGATCGCTTCCATAGACAAGATTTCCAATTTTATATCATTCCGTTAAAAAATGAATTTGTAAGTGTGTCAAAACGTTTAGTGCTTGTTGAGCAAAGCAGTTGAAAACAGCTTTAAGCACCAGTAATAAAGGAAAATAAAATTTGCCTTAATTAATCAGAGCATTTTTTGTAATTGTGTACCTACAGAAATCTTCTTTTTAAAAAGTGGTGCCTGACGAATAAAATTTCTGTAAGAGACGCCGGAGTTCAAGGGGTTAATAGAAACTTCCACTTTGAAGAAATTAAAAATATATTCAGTTTTTTTCTATTAATGATTTTATTAGCCTCCGATGCTATTTCTTTCAGACAAGGTAAAAAATGTCGTGTCATCAGCCCTGAATTTTCTACTCAACCGATTTTGATAATTATTTTTTTAAATGAAAGCTTTTTATTTGTAGTTGTGCCCATTTGAGCTATTTTTTAATTAATTACCATTTTTATATTTTATTTTTAATTTTAAGTGCTTTTTACGATATTTCTTCAAAATGGTGGCAACAACTCAGTTAAGCTTTTCTTTCGATAATAAAAATGTATTTTCCATTATCACTTTCCACCAGTCAGAAACTATTTCGTCAGTGAACATGTCCTCGCATTTAAAAGAAAAATGTTAATTGTTTTCGTAAAATTTAATCACAATAAAATGATTGCGTATAATTATGCACTAATTGAGGTAAAAAAAATATATTTATAGAAAAATAATATTAATAATGTAAATAAAATAACAGAAAATAATTTATGATATAAAAATTAACGTCTAAAGCAAAAAAAGAAAAATTTCAAATGAGGGAAATGATTCCATTCAGCAATCAGATAAATGGGAATTACAATATTATTACGGATGCCTTTTTCATATTACTAATAACAGTAACTTTTAACACTAGAACCGCCATTAGGGGTCATTTTGACCCCTGAAAAGTTGAAAGTAACCGATTCGAAACAGAAATTCCTTAATAAGATTTGTTAAATATGTGCAGCACAAAAATTGGCTATTTAAATAACCCATTAGTGCCTAGCGTCCCATTTTTGGGACAGTTTTAAAAAATTCAAGTAAGCACTTTTCACACCAGTAAAAAAGAGGATAAATAAATACTTTCTTTCTCGAGACAAATTCCTCGATAAATTAAGATAAAAGTTATTCTTGCTTTAAAAGTGGTGAGAAAAGCCAAAATTTGAATTTTAACGAAAAAAATAATTCAGGCATTAATGGGTTAAGTTAAATAGTTTTAAATAAAAATTCTGGTGTTAAACAATTTTTATAATACTTGCGTAAAATAGCCGGCGGTTCTAGTGTTAAAAAAACATTTGAAGAGAAATTGCTAATCAATTGGGTATTTCACGCCGTTCTGTTTGCTATCATATTGATAAACACAAGAAAAGTGAAGTTAGTTCATTGCATTCTAAACGGGGTCGCCCTACTAAAAGACCTCTATCGAGTTTTTTTTTTTTTTTAAATCGGAGTCGAAACTGAATTTTGCAATGGCAGAATCTACATTCAACTTGTTATTATCTTATTCTTTTAAATTCATTTTATTTATTCTAACATTTCTTTGTTAATAATGTCTTCCTTTTCCAGTATATCTTATTTGTTTTTTATTTTTGGTCTTTAAAATTATTTACCAGATTTCCAAATATCTAATTTAGGAATGTGATAATAACTTCAGACATTCTATTACTAATAACTATTCGTTATCTGCTGATCCAGATAACCGAAAACTAATCATGTACTAACCACATATAAAAGATTACTACAGGCTATTTGTTTTGTTGTTAGATTTTTCTCTAATTTAAACATTTAAATATTCTGGTAGTTTTTATTTGTAAATGCACAGAATGTACTTCGTTCTTGCGAAAATAAAATTTGCATTATTTAATCAGAGCATTTTTGAAATTGTGTACTTAAACGAAACTTCCTTTTAAAAAATGGTCCTGACTGAATAAAATTTGCGTAAGAGACGGCGGAGATCAAAGGGTTAAAATAGACTTTCACTTTGAAGAAAGAAAAAATTTCATTAATTTATTTTTATTAATAATGTTTATTCAGTGTTGCCAGATTGTCGGAATCCGATTTCCCCAAAATTTCTGAAATTTTCCTCAAATCAGGGCTTTTTTCAGAAAAAGTCCCCAACGCAATTTCTACTCAAAAAGACAAGTTCTCAATTTTCAATTTTCCGTTATAATTTTTTTTTTAACAAATTTAAACTCAATTTTTCCCCAAATCAAGCATTTTTTTTTAAAAAATTCCCCATTTATGAAAAAAATAAGTAAATAAACAATTAATCTCAACAGAATTTTATATTTAAAGCTAAAATCAACAAAAACAAGTTATAAAATTGTTTTAATTTTTGTTATATAAATCTATGCTATTAAATGAAATAGATTTCTGTGCTTGTGTTTCTGTCCGCGATGACATGAAAATCTGACTCACTTATCTGAAAATTCATATGGGTGATAGCCCAATGCAGATCATGATGAATCGTAATACACGACCAACGGTAAGCACGACCACGAGAATAATGATTTATGTCTACTATTTCTGTATTTTATTTTCATTTTCCAAATCGAAATTGAATTCGAGACAGGTCCATTATTGGTAATTGTCTGAAAGTAAAAATTAAAACTGTGAAAACTATTCCCCAAGTTTTCCCCAAAAATGTTCACAGTCGCCCAAACATGTCCCCAAGAATTACTTGTCCCCAAAAAATTCCCCTAAAGGTTCAAAATTCCCCAAAATGGGGACAAAATCCCCAATCTGGCAACACTGTGTTTATTATGATCTTATATTTTATTCGTTTTATTTATTCTAGAAAATTTCTTTGTTAATAATGTTTTCCTTTTTTAATATATCCTATTTATTTGTCTTTTTTGATCTTCAAAATTATTTAGCAGATTTCCAAATATCTAATTTAGGAACGTGATAATATCTTCAGACATTATTTACTAAAATCTATTCGTTATCTGCTGATCCAGAAAACTGAAAACTAATCATGTATTAACCGCATATAAATGATTACTACAAACTATTTGCTTTCTTGTTAGATTATTCTCTAATCCAAGCCTGGCCAACCTTTCAGTAACCAGGGGCGTATCTTGGCTCTTGGCACTAAACGAAGGGCGCCAATATTTACGTGACTAAAAACATGTGGCAATATTATCGCATAGTGTTAGTATACGCGGACATCTTCACATAATGCAAATGAATCGTACAGCGGTAAACAAAAGACCCTACAGTTATGGAGTTACGCGTATTAAATTTCAAATTATACATTTTTTTTAATGAAAAGACTATATCAAAGGTATTTGTAGAGTAAGGAGCCAGAAACTTTAATCGCGTCTATAATAATAATAATAATAAATAAATAAAAATGAAAATCAGAGATACCAGAGATATAGGTTTCTTTTAGGCTGTGAAAAAACGATTTGCTTTATTTTGAAAGCGTGGATTAGTTTTATGAAAAGTACAAAAGCAGAAAAGACAAACATGACAGTGACCAAACCATGTGGGTGGTTTAGGAGGGATAATCTGGAAGTACTTTAGTAGATGGAAATCATTCTGAGCTGTTTATTATTTTCCAAGCAAAATTATAGAAAAAAAGAAGAAAAAAAACCCTCTGAAATTTCAAAAGTCAAGAAAGAAAAATCGAGCCTCTATATCCTTCAAATTAAACAGCTCTCAACTTCAGAAAACAGCTTCAGATTTTAAAAATATCGCTGATAAAATATTAATGATTTCAAAGAAAGCATTCTTTATAATGGAGTTTTACTTCTAAAATGTTTAAAAACACGAGATCTTCAAGAGGGCGCCAATAAAATCTTCAAAGGGCGCCGCGTTGGACAGCCATGCTCTAATCTAAAGAATTAAATATCTCTGTAGTTTATTTTTATTTTTTATTTTTATTTATTTATTTTTATTTATTTTTTTTTTATTATTTTTTATTTTTATTTTATTTATTATTTATTTATTTTATTTTATTTTTTTTTTGTAAATGAGCAAAATGTTCTTAGTTCTAGCAAAATCTAAATTATAAAACAACTGATTTCACTAACTGATATTGTCAAATCCTCATTAGTCATAGTTTTATGGATTCAACCATCTCTGTTAATAGCTAATATGCATTTTGGAATTATTGCTTTGCGTTTTTAACCCATTAACGCCCAGCGTCCTCGTTTGAGGACGGTTACAAAAACAGCAAGAAAACGGTTTTCCCACCAGTAAAGAGGAAGATAAATATATACCTTCTTTCACGAGACAGAATCCTCGATAAATTTAGATAAAAGTTAATTTGACTTTAAAAGTGGGGGGAAATACAAAACTTAAATTTTAGCGAAGAAAATAATTCGGGCGTAAATGGGTTAATGTGGTGATGTATATGTTTTCTCTATTGTACGCTTGGAGAAAAACTGGTCAGATTCGCAAAACCACTAAAATAATTCCTAACTAGTTTTACGAAACAGCGAGATGCATTGATACTCGGAGTTTTAATTTCATAAGCAAAATATTAAAATTTTAAAGCAAAAAAAAAAGTTTAATTTTTTTTTTACTGTTTACAGATATTTTGTATATTGAAAAGTAATACATTCTAATTCGATGATATTTTAACTTCAAATTGCCACAGCAAACAAAAATCATAGGCCACATGACTTAAATCCATTTCGGCTGTCACATTGTCATTAAAAACTAATTTTCACCAATAATGGAACTTTTTTCCGACTACCTTGATTACGTTATGTTCGGCAAAACTGTGGAATTTCGCATGAAGCTGAATTGTTATTTAGGGATTCCGAATTCTCATCAGTAAGTTTAAATTTTTATAATATTTATACGAGGTAATAAATGTTCCATAAATATAATAAAAAAATTGCTATTTAAAAGTATCCGGTGTAAATTTCAACATTTGTGAGAAGTCCATCGATTAATGATGACGTCACATCTCAAGTTTCTGGCCTTGAGTATTTCGATGGCAGCGGTTAAATGGCAAAAAGTATTGCCCTAGTAATGGATGTTGAACTTTTACAAATATTGCGAAAAAATTCATTGTTATTTTATTTATAAAGTGATAGACATTTAAAAAAAGTTTCAAATATAATTATCAATATTTTAACGTGTGTAAGTCCATTAAAACTAGAAATCAAAAACACATTAAAAGCTTGCATTTATAAATGGAGAAACCCACATATCCTACAGTAAATTTACAGAAGCCATTTTCAATGTGTTAGGTTTAGTTTATTTAAAATTTTATGTAAATAAAGCACATATATTACTTATTTTTTAAACTTCCTATCATAAATTATTTTCTCTGTTGAAAACAATAGCAAATTAAAGTTTCATATTACATTTTGAAAATTAATATTTAAAGATAATTATAATTTTCAATGAAATCAAATAAATGTAAATATTTTTTAAATGAAGGAACCATTTTTAAAAGAGCTATTAAATAAATTAAACGCAAAATGTTTACTTGAATTAAGATTTTAGAAAAAAAAGTTGTAATCAATAACGTTTTTGAAGTAGAATTAATTGAAGAAATAGTATGTCTAATTAAAATGTATTAAATGAAATAAGATATATTGATGCTATTTAAGTGTGTACAAAGATTGAATAACAACAATTGTTTCAAAGGAAATTTTCTGTAAAAAAGAAAAATGAGATATCTTTTAATTTCAGAACATTTTACATAATTAATATGTTTCTTTATTTGATATTTGATATTGCAGAGTAATTAAAAATTTTATTGTTTATTTAACTTATGTGTTGATATCAAGTGTTCCTGGAAGAAAAAATATTCATTAAAAAATTTGCGTATATTTTTTTCTTTTGAAAGGCAATTACACAGAATTTTAGTTTTATAGAAATATAGATTTTTTTTTTATAACATGAACTTTTGTTGGTGCGTTCGTAATTTTGTAAATGCGTAGCATCTATATATTCAACGTTCAATTCGTCTGTTTGTCCGTCCGTCTGTCCACGTATAACAGATCAAAAACTAACCAACCGAAACGTTTAAAAAAAAAAAAAAAATATGTGTTGCATAAGTTTGCCGAGTCACTTCAAATTTTATGAAAATCGGATGATAATATAGGGGCAATGAAAAGTATTCCGTTACATCCCGGCTAATTGAAAAAATAGTTTTAAGTGCATTTTAATAGTGTTATGCTCTATCGAACATAATAAAATTGATACGCACCTTAGAGATCTGCACGGGCCGATTTCCACAAACGGAGTTCGAACCGGGCAGGGCTCGGGCCTTACTTCTGAAGACTCGAGCCGGTCCAGGCCTAGTTCGAAGCCGAGACTGATTTCATTCTTCCTGGTCTTCACGGACTAAAATCAGTTCCTGATGAATCATTCTTTCTGAAAGTCCTTTTCTCGACGTGGCCAAATCTGTTCATAAATCAGTAAAATTTGGCTTGGTCCAAAAATTTTTGCAAAAAAGGCATGTACTTTTAAGTCTCGTCATTATTCTACAATTAAACAATAGAGTTTTCTCTTTTTAAAAAATCGTAGATTACTAGGCGTTTTAAAATAGAATCAAACACATGAAAAAAAAAAAAAAAAAAAAAAAAAAACATGATTATGACGGAATTTTTTTTTTTAACTAAAAACTGCAATTTTTTTTTTAAACTGTTCATCCATGCAAAATTAATACAGCAATACGCGAGAAAAAAATATTAAACACTTGCATCTGCTAAGAAGGGAACGTATTTTGTTTCTTTCCAATGCAATTTCATCTTAGAAGATTTTACTTTTACCATGTACCATTTTTTAGATTTTTATGTCTCTATTACATGGAATATGGATTAATAATATTAATGATTACTGAAACAATTACATACAACAAACAAAGGTTCATTAAAAGCGTAAATGTCGCAGGCTACGGCACTTCTGCATAAATGGAGATTATAAACATGAAAAAAAAAAAAAGACTACGATAAGTTTTTTTTGGTCTGAACTCTTCCGTAAGAGTAAGGATCAATGTTCTATAGAAATTCACTCTGGCCGGGTCGAGCTCGGGTCGGACCGGCCCGGACAAATATATTTTTCGTTCGGTCCAGGTCGGGCCAATATTTTTTTTCGCCCGGGGCTGGAAATTTCGACCCGTGCAGACCTCTAATCACCCGTGAAGCATATACTTCAATGCACGTTCTGCACAGTATATGGTTCAGAGAATATTTTTTATTGATATACGTTTCTTAAGATTACTATAAGTTACCGTAATTTCGGGTGTATAAGCCGCGGACCAAACAATTCTTTTTGGACCCAGAAATCTTATTTAGTGATTGAATACAAATATTTACGGCGATCTAAGTAGTTACACTTATTTCTTAAAAAATTCTGGGTCGAAAAAGAATTGTTTGACCCTTCGGCTTATACACCCGAAATTACGGTACTTCCTGTTTAACACTAGAACCGCGGAGACGGGTCATTTTGACCCGTATCATGTGCAAATATGTTGATTCGAACCAGAAAATTCTTTATAAATTTAGCTAAATATGAGCTGGGCAAAAATAATTTCAATATATAATTTAAACAGTTTTAAATGGAAATTCTGGTGAGAAATATTTTTATAAAACTTATTTTTATAAAACAATGAATTTTCCCGCGGTTCTAGTGTTAATAGAATGTAGGTACTATTTACAGGGATACACAAAAGATTTTGAATACTCTAATGTATCCGATGTACATCAAGATCTAGATATTTTTAAAACTTCGTTATAGTACGAACTCTCCTCATTTGCTATGTTTGCCATGCAATTTCAAAAATTTTTTTCTCTTTTTTTTTTTTTTTTTTTTTTTTTTTTTTTTTTTGTCTTTTTGATTGAATTATATGATAAATGTTTTCAACAGTTTGTGTAGTACATTATAAGTAGTATAGATTAGTAGTATACATTATAATAATAAAGTGATCTCATTTCAAAATTTTAATCATTCGATATATTCACTGGTTAATGTATTTTTATTTTATACTGCTCGTACAAAAGCATACGGGAAGTTAATTTCGTAAGTCACGGTAATTTTTTTTAAGTTTTCGGAGGTTTGGCACTACCGAAAATCTCATTAGCGTAATTAATATTGAATGTTTTTTTTAATCTTTTTTTAAGTCCTTTCATTATTTTAACCGCTGCCCTGTTTTGCTGTATGTCGTACGGGCAACGAGTTTTCGCTTATCATGATCAATTGAGCGTAACAAGTATGGGCGTCCATACTCTAATCATAAATTATTATTCTCACAAGTAAAATTTTATTGTAAATTTTATATTATTTATTCTGAGCATTTTTCCAATTCAATTAGGCGAAAATTTCTGTTAAAAAAACTGGTCATAAACAATTACAAATTCTATTAAAGACATTAAATACAAGAGGTGATCCAAAAAAAAGTTTAGGGAAAGGAAAAAGTATTTAGTAGACAAAGGACAAAGTATTTATTAAGAATAGAAACAAGATACAAATGGGAATCAAGAGACACATCTGGCCTTTATTTTTCCACATGTTCGCCAAACCTGTTTAGGCATTTGTCAGAACGTTCGACTAACTTATTTATCCCGTCTTGGTAGTAATCAGGGCCCGGTTCATTGAGCCATTTCTCGGCAGCTGTTTTCGCGACGTCTGAGGTGAACCGTGTTCCGGAGAAGTTTCGCTTCAACGCCGGAAAAATGAAATAGTCACTTGGAGCCAAATCGGCGCTGTATGGGGGAGGGGGTGATTCCAGACCTCCCACTTGAACCTTTGCAGCAATTCCTGAGTCTGGCGAGCTGTATAGGGCTGGCATTTTCATGCAGAAGAATGTCGCCTTTGCTATTCGATTTGTCTGCGAATTTCGGATGCGGCCACATTCTTGGCCCATAAGAATCGAATTACGGCTCGCACCTCTATGTGAGACCAATTTTCTAGGCGTCGTACCATTACTGTCACTCTTAAGTGTCTGCGTACTGACGCTACTTACTCGTAGAATCGCTTCAGGACAACTAGCGCCATCTGTCAACCACCCTGGGTGGAAATATTCGCTCCACAATTATTACCTTTCAAATGCTTCTGCTTGTAAACTTTTTTTTGGATCAATCTACGTAAATATACATTATTTGAAAGGGTTTTTTTCAATATTGATCAGTTAAGTGCTTACCGCCTGAAGGGCGGTATGCCTCTTATATGGCGTCACCTAATTTTAATACTTAATTTTCACACTGGTACCCGAATTTCGAAATGAAAATTTCAGTTTTATTAAGTACTTGAAAAATACATTTACTTGTTTACACATAAATTATCTCATAAATACTGATGTCACTCAATTTTGTCAATCTTTTTCAAATATATGTGCTTTGCTCTTGAAAGTGTCAACCAGAGTTGCTAAGTCTTCGGAAATTTTAGATACCAGTATTTTATTAGAGAAAGTGCCCTTTTATTTAATTGGAACATTTTGCCGATTAAAACTAATCGCATTTTCTTTAAGATAATAGGGGTGGGCAAACAGCGGGACACGTAGCATGGTTTGGGTTAACCCATATGTCAATTACCAAATTTTGCCCTTTTCACTAATTACCAGGTGATTTTGGCAATTAAAACTAATCACATTATCTTTAAAATAACAGTGTTGCATAGGTGCCAACCTGACATTGGTTATCCGTAATACGTGCGTTAATTTGACCCTGGTTTAATGAGTTTCGAACCAGAATTTTTTCAAAGAAATGAAATTGAATAAGTTCCACTAACAATCTTGAAATGAATTAAATAAAGATTCATGAAATATATTTTCTGGTTTGAAATGGGGTTAACCTGGATTAAACTAATCCAGGTATTACGGAAGATTAGTTGAAAGTTGGCAGCTATGGTGTTGTACAAAAAGCTAAAGACTTGAGATGTCTAAGTTAACCTATATAGTCTAAGATCCGACAGCACAGACACCTACGTTATCGAGCACAAGAAAAAATACTTTTTTTATGGAAGAGTAATAATAGGGGGATCTAATTATCCACGTCTGCCAGAAGTGAAGAGGTACATAAGCCAAAAATTAATACCACTAGTGGTTCTCTCATAAGTTTACCATTGTGTTTACCTGCTCCCAATTTTCCAAGTTTTCATACCGTTGATTTTTCGGCCAACACAATGTTAAATCTACGAGTCAATCCCGATTCCAGTTCTACATCTTTTTGTATTTTTGATTGTATGACAAAGTGGATTACGGATTGTTGGTCAAAATGTATTAATCTTTCAATTTCAGCTAAAGGATATCCCAAAAAGTATTAAAATATTTAATTCTTTGAATATTTTTGTTTACTATTGCTGAATCTTCAAAGTGTCAAATTACTTATGTGAGATTCATTCTCACACTCTCTCAGTGCATTATTTTCTAAAATGTTTTTTAATTTGTTTTCATTACAATGTGTAGATTTTACTACAGGGGAAAGAAAGTTTATATGAAAATTTTTAAGTAGATCCCTTAATATTTAGATGATTTTTTTTACAAATAAATTTCAGAATCACAAGTATCCAAAAGAATATGTAAGCCACTGTAAAAATACTCAATTCGCAACAAATAAAATAAATATTTTGCATAAAATTTTCCAATATGAAAAAAAAATTAAAACATTTTTGAAATTGGGACTAAACTTGTAAATTTAATGGTTCAAGATAAGATTATGGTCAAAGATATGTTGTTTGTAACAATAAATACTTGAAATGTTTTAAATTCTCTGAATTGCAATTTCTATTACCTTTTTCCAGACATTCGGATTAATGTACCAATCTAATGACCCGATCATTAATCTAACAGATTCATGATCGTTTAGCTCTAATGTTTCTCTGTGTTAATTTCTTACATTGATCAGGTATAAGACAAAGTGAAAACACTTACAATCTTCAATTGAAGGAATTTACTAATTTATATCCTTGCCAAGATATATTTTTCGTACCAACTCAGATCATGAAAAAGATATTTCGATTGAGAACTTTTTTTTTTAAATACGTGACTAATCACACGGAAATTTGGAGCTTCTGGTGAGTTTTCACTTTTTTCTATCTTCTGAAGATAAAAAAAAGTAATGAATTCGTGAAATGTTTTTTGAAATAAGGTTTTCGATGGATTTAACCATTTAAGGGATCAGAAAACCCGAAAAATAGGTTTTTACAAATCTGTGAGTCTGTGAGTCTGTATGTCAGTCTGTGTGTGATAAACATTTTGTGAGCACTCTATCTCAACAACCAATGAACGGAATTGTACAAAAATTTAAACCTTCATGTAAACTAGATGTGATTAGGTTTTAGTGTACATCGCAGAGCAACGGCGCTGCTATGCTGCATTATTCACAATTTGTACAACAGCCATACGTCAAAAACTAGAACATGGACTTTCATAAAACTTTATATTTAGTTAGTACTTGATATGATATGGTGTTTATTAAGTTTTAGTGCGAATCACTCAACAGGTGGCGTTTCCATGCTGCATTGTTCCTGATCATCGCAATCATTCTATCTCAATAATTAATGCACGAAATTTTCTAAAACTTCAAATTCAGTTAGTCCATGATATAGATTGGTGTTGTTCAGTTTTTGATGTAAATCGTCCAAAAGATGGCACTGCTATGCTGCATTTTTCACTATTTTACAATAAATGTATCTCAAGAAGAAATGCATGGATTTTCATCAAACTTCAGATTGAGTTAGTACTTGATAAAATATTGATCCTGATAAGTTTTTGCTGTACATCTCCCAACATGTGGTTCAGTTATGCAGATTTTTTGTCAGATTTCGCAGTAGATCAATCTCAAAAACTAATGCATGGATTTTCATCAAACTTTATATTCAGTATAATGTTGACATAAGTTGTTTCTGACTAAGTTTTGGTTTTAACCATGTAACCGGTGGAGCTGCAATGCTGTTTTTTTTCAGGAAGTATTATTATGTATAAGATAGAAGAAAGTTTTGGGATTGTCACACCTGAGTAGTTTTTTCTTATTTTTGCCTGATTAACTTTTATATTAAAAACACTTTTTTATATTAAAACTATTTTTAAAAAAAATTTCCGTTCAAAATGTAATTTATTAATAAGTGTACAAACATCATACTAAGCTAAAGACTATTTATAAATATCCTGCATGTTTATTTCTTAGCCATCATAAGTAGTATATGGTAACTTTTGTAATCGCTTTAAAAATAGGAAAAAATTGACGAATTTACATGTTTCAAACACTGAAGGTTCCGAAAAACATATTTCTAGAAAAAAAAAATACTACCAATCTGCTCGTGTGTTTGTAAACGCTCTACCTCTCAAATAAATTGTGATAGAGACTCTAAATTTGGTGTCAAATTTGGTGTATGTAATAATGGGAAAAAGCCTATGAAATATCAGTAACCTTGATTCTACCAAACTATTTTTATACGGGCTCTCGAAATATTCGTTCCGATGAAAGGTACATAAAAATTTTCGAAAATGTGTACTTTTAAATGTGAATATTAAAAACATTTAAAAAAAATTGCATAAAGAATGAAGTCGATCGGATAATTAGTTGCCAAGGTATTTGTAAACATACCACACTTTTGGATTTTTTAATGATCCTATATTTTATTCAAATTTTAATTAAAAGATACATTTTAATTAAAAATGAGACGTATTAACCAACGAAGTAAACTGATAGTTAATATGATTATGAATTTTGTAGTCATAAGGATGTTTCTTTTGCACAATTCGTTACTACTTTATTATCCTATCGACCAAAAAAATGTCGCCAAACTATAAGATTAAATGCTAATAATGACATATCATAAATGTCATATGCATTAGACATTAAATACGTTACAGGAGTTTGTATATCATAACTGATTTTTAACTTGGCATTTTATTTGTATTTTTGTTAATCTTTCATTAATCTCCTCTTTTTTTCATTATTTAAAATAAAAATCATACCAACTTGTATAATTTATAAGTAACTAGGCGATTTGTATAAATTTTTGAAATGGGTCAGCGTGATAATTAAGTAGCACCGACAGTTCAGGTATAGACCATTACAATGTATATTAAAAATATTTAAATATTCGTTTAAATTTTATCTTGGAAAGCAATGCATTTTCTCATTTTCTTTACTTATGTTTTATTTTCATATTTTTTACTATGCATACCTATGGCGGGTAAATGTTACAATACATCCCCTCCCTCAACCACTAGTTGTTTATTGTGTCTAGTGTGTCTCTCCTCTAATGTAGAAACGTGTTGGTAGACTGGACGAAAAAAAACAAATTTATTGCTAATTACTCTTTATAGTACGAGATCCGGCTGCAGAATCAGTGTACTCATCGAGTGTTTTCTGAAAACCAAATTTTTACACATATTTATGATTAGGAGAATTTATATCTACCAGGTTGCCTATCAAAATGTGGCCGCTAGTATTTTTAATTAAATTATTAATAATTCATAATCCGTAAGGAATTTCACTGGCTTGTTTTTTCAATAAAATGTCGTCTACTTTACGGCAACATCTATAAAGACTCTGAAAAATCATGGTTGCCGTTGCGCACCTGGCCGCACCTCTTCGCAGCCAGGTATACACAGGTATGATTTTGTTACATTTATACACCCACAACGTACATTCATAATTTATATATCAAATTAAAGCTAATTTTTTTCTGTTTATTATTATATACGGTTGCCTAATTAAATCTGGCCGCAAACAAGGGTTGCTGGCTGTTAAATTATAGTAAATAAATGCGGTGGAGTGACGCTGCAGAATCGTTTGTTTCATACACTGTTAAAAATCTGCTGCATTTTGTTGCAACGCACTCCCTTGCTTGTATAGAAAACGGTTACTTGGCCGTGAAAAGGAGCTTTCTCATTGGTTGGAATAGCGATATTATATACAAGCGATGTATAGAAAACGGTTACTTGGCCGTGAAATGGAGCTTTCTCATTGGTTGGAATAGAGATATTATATACAAGCGATGGAGTGCGTTGCAACAAAGTGCGCAGATTTTTAACAGTGTATGAAACAAACGATTCTGCAGCGTCACTCCACCGCTTTTATTTACTATATTTAACAGCCAGCAACCCTTATTTGCGGCCAGATTTAATTAGGAACCGTATATAATAATAAACAGAAAAAAAATAGCTTTAATTTGATATATAAATTATGAATGTACGTTGTGGGTGTATAAATGTAACAAAATCATACCTGTGTATACCTGGCTGCGAAGAGGTGCGACCAGGTGCGCAACGGCAACCATGATTTTTCAGAGTCTTTATAGATGTTGCCGTAAAGTAGACGACATTTTATTGAAAAAACAAGTCAGTGAAATTTCTTACGGATTATGAATTATTAATAATTTAATTAAAAATACTAGCGGCCACATTTTGATAGGCAACCTGGTAGATATAAATTCTCCTAATCATAAATATGTGTAAAAATTTGGTTTTCAGCAAACACTCGATGAGTACACTGATTCTGCAGCCGGATCTTAGACTATTACAACACAGATTAATTCAAATCAGTTAAAACTCACTTAATCCGAGCTACCGTTATATAGATCTCTAAATGTATCCTGATCAATGGCCAGAAAAAATCAATTAATTAAATAGGAGCAAATTGTATAAATCCGGATGTAAACTATAATATCCTTGATATATGTATTTTAACGAACATTAAAATTTGTACTTCATTAATTAATGCAACGTGTTAAGGTTCCTCTCCATGCCAGCAAAGACACTCGCGAGCTAATGCTATTCCTATGGGGAGGTTGTTTTCTAATGACTTGTTTGCATTTTAATATTTTTAAATACATGTATATACAGTCGAGTCTCTATATAACGAAATCCACCTTTCCAGTAAAAAAATCGTTATATAGAGAAATTCGATGTATAGAGAATGATGTTAAAAATCGTATTTAATGTGTGAAATTTCAACAAATATTATTTTTGATCTTTTGAATTAAGAATTTGAAATGTTTAAAAGTAAATATTAACCTAACATTTTATTTCTTAATTATTTAAGTTGTTTCATTAAAGATAACAGACATTGATTTGAAAGCTTAATGAAAATCAAATAAGGAAGACTTGCATTAATTTCAGACGAAGAAATCTGTAATTTTTTGTTGTTTTGATTTTAAAATTATTATGCTCTCAGAAAATAAAAAAAAATTGCTCAAATTTTAGCAAGGAATGAAAAATTGTAGTTAACATTTCCTCTCATTGATTCCGTGTATCAATCCAATTGACTCTGTTTCGAGAAGGATATGGAAAGGTGTGTGGAAGGTGGGATGAATTAGTTGGATTTAAAGAACAAGATGAGAAGTAATATAAAAAAACTCTGCACTGATGATAAATCAAAAATAAATGATGAAAAATTGATTCCATATGATCTTGAAGCTTTTTAAAACTAAATAAATTAAGACCAATTTATGAAAAAATTCGTTATATGGAAATACATATTTCGCTATATAGAGACTGTTTTTAATGTAATCATGCGAAAAGCGGACCGTTCCTACTAAAAATTCGTTACATAGAGAAATTCGATGCATGGAGTTTCGTTATAGAGAGACTCGACTGTATATATATATACATATATATATATATATATATGTATATATAGTATATTGGATGGATGAAGTCCCTCTCTCCATAGCTCCTTTTTACTCTTTCGATTTTGGAAGCAGATATTTTTTATAAAGTAAGTTTCACTGTCAAACCCGGTTCCGAAAAGGAAATTTTCAGTTATAAAAAATATGTGTAACCAATATCAAAAGAGTAAAAAAGTAGCGATGTGGAGAGGGAGCTCAGCTATCGAATGCAGAAAAAATATTCTAAAAAGTCCAAATACACATGAGTTATTACAAAATAACCTCCCCAAAGGAATAGCATTAGCTCGCGAGTGCCTTCCCTAGTAGGGACAAGAGTCTAAAGTATAATCCATAAAAACATTTTTGTGTAAAAACTCTCTGTATATTTCGACTTCACAAAAACTTTTTTAAAGACCAACGAGAATTTTCCATAGTGCACAATATGTAGTGAAATGACTGGAAACATCCTCATCCACGTTATTCACATGCACATTCATATCAATCATGATATTTTATTACTACTTTTATGTTTATTTCTACACTCATAACCATGGAATAACTAAATCCAGGGTTCGCACTGTTTCTAAAATTTTTGTACTTTCCTACCACAATTTTTAAACGATAATATTTATTGTATAATTCTACTGCGTATCATTTAACGGACCTTCCATAAAGATTTTTGAATTAAAATACGGACAGCAACGTGTGAAAATTTTAGGAACGGTGCAAGCCCTGTAAACCCATAATTTTCTCAAATTAACTGATTCTCTAAAGCAAAGTTGCCAAATCTCCGGTTTTTTCCACACCACTATTATTATTTTTTTAAAATCTGGTTCTTTTAAATCGGCGAAATGTTCCAATTAAATAAAATAACATTTCCTGTATCATAATATTGGCATCCAAAAAGCCGGAGTCTTGGCAGTTCTGTATAAGATTACATACTAAAATTTTCACATGTTAGAATCTCATGGAGTTTTTTTGTTTCATTTGTTATAGTAATTAAAAACCTTTCGAATTGCATTTTACAGGACTTTTTTATTACTGTAATTTCTGGTGCATAATCCGCGGGTAAAACAATCCTTTTTTGATCATAATTTTGATCATTTGACCAAAAATCATATTTAGTGATTGAAGAAAATATGTATGGCAATCTAACAGGTTACATTTCTTGTAAAAAAACATTTTCTAAGTTCAAAAATGATTGTTTCATCAGCGGATTATACCCCCAAATTTAGGAAATGTAAAAATTTAGTTTTCGTAACATACAAATTAAATATTTTGACGTAAAAAATTTAGACAAGAAGAAAAACATTCCAAACATTTTTCAAAATGAACTACACTTCTAAAACTAATGGTCCAAAAATTAGCTAATTATAAAAAATAAGAAAGGCTACATTGTGTCTTTAATAACAATAAATAATTCAAATATCTCGGAATCTTTGAATTTCCTTTTCCATTATCTTTGTCAAGACATTCAGATTAATGACTGTTTAGCTCTAATGTTCCTTTATCTCTACTTCTTATACTGATCAGTAATAAGACAAAGGGAAAATACTTATGATTCATGGCTTGAAGAAAATTATTATTTTTATACTTGTCAAGAGATATATAATTCATATCATTTCAGAACATTTCAGATTAATGAGAGATATGATAAATTCAATTAAGGATATTTTTCAAATACATGACTAATGGCTCGGAAAATTGAAGCTTCTGAAATGGAATTTATTTGCCAAATTTTTATATTTAGAACACTTTATACTAAGACTAATATTAAAAATATTTTCTGTTCAAAATGCCAGTTATGAAAAAGTGCACAAATATCATACTACGCGAAAGTATTACATAAATATTTTGCAGGTTTATTACTTTTTTCTATGTTTACATGAATAAAGTATTGGATTCGAAGAAAGTTTGTCTTCTAACCCATAAATAAGTAGTTTTCGACGGATTTAAACGTTTTAGAAGCTTTTGAACACAATTTGATGGCTTTATAAAATATTTGTGTGTGAAAGTATCTGTCACTTTATCACTCTGTGTGTCTGTATGTGACAAAAAATTTGTGGATGTTCGATCTCAAAGACTAACGCACGGAATTTCAAAAAACTTTAGATTCAGTTAGTCCTTGATATAAAGTAGAGTTTATTAGTTTTTGCTGTACATCGCTCAACAGGTAGGGCTGCAATGCTGCATTATTCTCATTTTTCAATCAATTATCACCAGAAAGTTTGATTAAAAAATAATTTTTACAATTTTATGGGATTGATTAATTAGTTCTAACTAAAACACGAACAAGTCGTTACAAAATTTTGCATAAAATTATTTTAAAGCAAAAAATAAATAAATAAATAAATAAATAAGTTTGGCTGACGCGCTTATTAGTATGTCTGAATGATTCATTTCGAATAGTAAAATGATTCTTTTATATTTATACCATCTTTACGTATGTGTTAAATTATCAATTGTTTTTAAAAGAGCAATCTCATTTTTGAAGATTTTTTGGACTATTTTTTAAATAAGTAAAAGTGAATTTATAGAAGTTTTTAATTTACAATCAAAAATTTGTTCCTTTGCAATAATTACTTGTTTTTCCGCTTTCTGTATTGATCCACATCTCTAATTATTCGATATATTTACCGAATAATTAGAGATTTACTGTATATTAGATTAACTGAGTTAAAATTTCTAAATGTTTTTCACGAATTTCAGAGTGCCGGTCACTAGCTAATGCTTCTTTTTATCTTATTCTTCGACTGATTAGAAGTAAAAAAAGGTAAAACTATTTGTTATCTTGACATGAAAAATAGCCTTAATTTTCATTCATGCCAAGAGTTTCACCTTTTATACTATTTTAAAATTCTTGAAAGAGACAATTTTTCAAAGAGGGATTTTTTAAGGTACTTCATAAATCACGCTGAAATGGGGAGAAAAAAATTGCAATGATTGCTTATTTTAAGTGCGTCAATACTTGTATTTTTGTGTAATGCAATTACAATTTCTTATTAGTATTTCAAAAACATATTAGGCAATTGATTTTTCGAAAAAAAAAAGATTCAGTTTTACATATTTATTTATTATGCTTACATGTCCTCTAAGATAGAAAACATTTAATATATCTGTCAAAAAATATACAAAAATGTACAAACTGGTAAGAAAGATTACACCACCATTAAAGGCCAAAAAAGGAATAAAAGAAAGAAAGGCAAAAGTTAAGGAAAAGAAAAAAAAGAAATAAAAAAGAAAAGAAAAGAAATAAAATGGAATTTGAGTTTTTTGGTTCAAGGTTTACAGATAAAAAATTAATTTTACATGATATGTATTATATTTGTATAATGTTAGAAAAGAAAATACTTAATGGGTTAGTTCGCAAATTTAAAAAAATTACAATATGTTTTACAGGAAAATATTCCAGGATCACACAATTGTAGAACATGCATAAGCTAAACTTAAACAAAGGAGTTATTGCTTAAAATGCGTCCTATGTATTATAAATATTATGCACATTGCATACAATGTACAGTCGAACCTCGTAATAACGAACTCACGGATATAATGAACAAAAATTTTAGCCCTGCCATTTTCCTATTGTATTGAATGCTACATTATCCCTTTATAGCGAACCTCCGAAATCTTAGAATCGGTTATAGCGAACATTTTTTTCTAGTCGATTCATGATTTTTTTATATTTTTTTATATTTTTTTACTGTTTCTCAATTGTAAAAATATGATTTTGACTCGAAATTTACAAGAAAATGCGAAAATGCATGCCGGCTTGTGAAACATGGTGTAAACTAGATTCAAGTCAATTTAATTCATTAATGATCATATTTAATAGATTTTACGTTTTTCTCTTATTACATCATTATTGAATGTATAGGTAGCAGCTAATAATGTGTACATTTTGTGAGCGCTAATATTTTTTTAACTGTACGGATATAGCGAACAGAAATTTCTGTCACTTGAAGTTCGTTATAACGGGGTTTGTCTGTATATTGCTTATCTATTGTATATTGCTTAAAATCTCCTATGAATAAAGGGGACATGTAGGGACATAGGGAATATATGAGGGAAGAGACATTTAAGTTACTGTTTACCAGTTGCGAGTGAAGTAACTGAGCGAGTTGTCACAAGATGGATGCTGCTTTTGCAAATGAGATCTGCAGTGTCTAATTACTAGCCGGCGCAAACTTCCCAGTAGTAAAACTGAATAAAAATTTTCGTCTTATTTAAGCTTTTTATTCATGGAAATATTTTCTAAGAAGGTAAAAATTTCTATTTATTTTAACTTGCAACAGTTTTGCTGCCCAGTCAATCACTTTGTTTGACTGGTTGTCACAAGATGGCAGAAATTCAGCGATTGACTTGTACCAAAGAAATCTTCAACGAGACAAATGATAAGGTCTGTCTCAAAAGTTTAAGCACAAGCATAAAATGTCGATTTTCAAAGAATTATAAAAAGTTAGATTTAATGAAATTTTTTTATTTGCAGATTTCGGAACATTATTTAAATAAATGATGTCAAAAATAGAAAATATAAGCTAAATAATTGTAAAAAATATAATTAAAAAAAGTTTTTAAAAAACTGTCTCAAAAGTTTATGCACAATGTCAAAAACCACCAGGTTTATAATTTTTACAGAACTTTTACTTACAAATTATATTTTCGTGACTTCGGATTAGTTCAAATAAACGGACGTTCATCAAAATCATTAGTTTTTGTAGGTTTCTGGTAGCAAAGAATACTATGCTTTCTCAATGGCCTCTTCGAGTTCTTCAATAGAGTCTTACTGCTTTCCATTGCCGTAAACCTACCAGGTTAAAATAACCCAGACAATATTAATCAAGATTAAATCTGGAACTAAAGCTGGCCAGTCAAGAACTTAACATTTTTCTGAGAAAGCCAGAGTTTTGTAGAATGTGATACGTGGATTGAGGCATTGTCTTATTGAAAAGTCTATTCAGGACCCCCCAAAATGTCACCGAATGGAAGCAAATGTTCGTTAAGCGTCTCTTGATACTTTTTTAATCTTGTCTTTCTTTTAGAAAAGCCAGAGAGGCCTGGCCATTGAATACAAACTCCCCCAAATTATAACAAATTTACATCCTTGCTGCCTGCTGAAAAATGCCCTTAGTTCCTTACATGAATCATGAAAATACGCGTTCCAAACATCAATGTCATCCAAGTTCCACCTTTTCTCATAGCTGAATAAAGCAATAAGCCGTTTGTCCCGTGGGATATGTGTGTTTAAGCCCAGTTTAATTTTGCCTCTTTGTGATGTGTTTTGAGAGACGGTTTGCAAGAATTTTTTTTAGTTTGATGTAATCACATTCTTAAATACATCTATGTACAATGTCTTTGGACACCTGTACACTGAGATTATTTTTAATTTGTCGTGTGACCATATTTTTGTCTAGATACCAATCTCCCTACTCCTCGATCAGTCTGAACAGACGTCATGTGTGGTCGTCCACCTTTTGGTTTCCGCTTAAAATTATCATTTCTACAGAGTACTTGATATATACCTTGCTTTTATCGAATTAAATCTTTTGCAACTTCAGAAACAGTTTTATTTTGCAGTTTCAATTTAAAAACTTTTAAAATTTTACATTTTGTTATTCTTTACCCTTCGGCATTTTTAAAACGAGAGGAAATAATTTGTCTACATTCTATACTTTCATAGAAGTGCAATATGATGTAAAATAACGTCAGTACACGCGGCCAATCCTGTGTTTGTAGAAAAAATTGTATAAAATGCTTAAACTTTTGAGACAGCATTCCTTCAAGAAAAAACAAAAATTAAATAAAAATAAATATATTTTTTTCTTTTAACCACCCAAAATGGCTTATTCCATTTTATTTTGATTAAATGTCGAGTATTTATTGTAAATTAGCATAAAATATTTTCTTCTTCATTTCTTTTAAGCAAGATTTACATAGTGCTTAAAATTTTGAGACGGACTATAATACGTTTCTGACATTATTTAAGGCTAATATCTTGAGTTAACCCATTAACCGCTTAAACTGTAAAGTCGGCATTTTCACCTTTTTAGCTGAACGTTATTCGTCACCCCAACCTCTGAAAGAGTACTTTCCATTTGTATGATCTTAAACTGTTATGCATTTAAGTAAATTCAATATTTAATTGAAAAATAGTGATGGTTATGTAAATAACATAAATGTCTATTTATTATAACTGTTGCGTGAACTCAACTCCAGTGGGTAATGGGATAATAAGGCTTTTAACCTCTTCAGACCTGATACATTTTAAGCCATTGTAAAAAAAAATTGACAGTTTGTTCCATCTTTTTGTTCATACAGAAACATAGTTTTGTAAATAAATAAATAAATAATTATTATTAGTTTATATTTACTAGCAGGTACACATACGTGCACCTTGGGTTCATACTTAAAAAAAAAAAAGAAAAAAAACTTTTTAAAAATTTATTTAAACAAGGAATTTGGTGGACAGTTGTTGCATATATGCTTATTTTATATTATATTTCGAAAAAATTATTTTTTTGATACAGAGGCACATATTGCACTTTTTAAAAATAACTTTTGTTATTGATTCGATCCTGCATACCTACCTTTTGAATTAAAGTTATTTTTTGAACGAGGAAAATGTCCAATCTTGTTGTATCTAATATCGTAAATTAGCTACTGAAAAATCTTGCTTTGTTTTCGCTGCGTTTAATTTTCGAAATCATTTTCAGAATCACTTTCAAATGAATAATTTTTGCGTGTTTTCCCTGGTCATCGTGCTTCACATACTTTGGCCTCATATTTCATCCGTATTTGTGAATCTCTAAACTGTACTGTAAGCGAGATAATCTGTCTTTTTGAGGAACATCACCTGCTTCACAATTTCTGATGTACATTATCCAACAATTGGAAATAACAATTTCTATAAAATATGTCCAAAACTCATGCTGACCACTTTTTCGTATGAATGGCACAGCAGTAGTAAGCTAAAAACGTGTTGCTTAAATCTGTAGCATCCATACACGTATTGCATATGTTCACAACTGCAGGTTGTCTTACATTAACCCATTCGTGCCCAGCATCTTTTGCGTAAATTTTATTTGGTTGGCACCACTATTTTTAGAAGATTTAAGTTTAGTTGATTAATCACGAAAGTGCATCATTTAAATAAAATAATTATTGCTTTTCTTTTTTACCGGTGTCAAAAACAGTGCTTAATGCACCTTTTGAAGCGTCCCTGAAAAGGGACGCTAGGCACTAATGGGTTAATTTTACAATTTTGATCCTTAGATCACCTGATACTGCTCTCAGGGTCCCTACCTATGCTAGTTTAAAATAAAATTACGCATTGTTATCTTTCCATTTTACTACGCACATATCATTCCCTTCCCTTACTCTCTCATCCCATTCTTTTAGTTGCAGATCTCGATCATTCTTAATTTTTTTATCTGCTGCTCCAAGTCTATTGTTCATGATCGTTCTAGTTTTCTAGATATTATTCCTCAATAAGTGTCGGCACATTTTGCACTAATAAAAAAAAACGGTCCATCTAAATCACCCGTATGTTATCTTTTGGTAAAAGTTTAGAAGCAGTTTGTCAATGCCTCCACTTAATCCGAGTTCTTTTAAATAATCAGCTGGTATAGTTAATTTTCCGAGATGTATTTGGGAATCAAGGGCAAGGTTATCCCTGGAAGATAAAACAATTTTTTTAAATCCCAACGGATTAGGTTTTAACGGCACATACTACCCAAATCCACACTGTCCAGTAAATGGAATCACGTGTTCATCTAGCGGCAAATGTTTTGGCAGTGGCAGGGAAAGACATTTATTAATAACTGCATTCAAGATAAGGTTTACTTTCTATAATTTGTAATCTACTGAATGATCAACTGAGTTACTTCAAAATGAAGAAATTTTCTAATCTCCAAATATCGATCACGTGACATAGTATGCGCAGTTGACGTGTCTATGGGTCCTGACAAGTCTTTTTGCCATTAGAGCCTTGCTTGGGGATATTTTAACCCTCTAAGCGTCTGGCCTATTTTTTCTTTATGTTTAACGATTCTTAACATAATAATGAAAATTATTTGTACGGGAATTTGTACATGACTACCTTACACATTTATTTATCTTATGCGCTGCAAAAATAACATTAATATCAGTTTTGTAGTTAATCATCCCTCTTTCAAAGATTTTGTAACGGAAAACCCCGGTTAGGACGCTAAAAGGGTTAAGGTTCCCATGAGTATGTGTACGCCTGCGACTTTCATAATTTCACATTTATATGTATTTACTGAACGATGGTTTCGTATTTGAACGGAATATAAATCGGTTTCATATGAAACTTTTCCCTAAAAATCTTCATTTAAATATTCTATGAGTGATTCTAAAGGATTTAAGATGTTAGAATTTCCCTTCTAGATCATCCTCATCAATCAATAGTTCTCCGAATACCTATCTAAAACATTAAATAGATATTTGCAGAAAGATAAGGCTTTATCCTCAACATTATTGTTCTAGATTGCTGTAACAAAAGTTTTTAAAATGTACTTATTTTTCAGCTTTCTATAACAAAGGTCTTTTATGTTCAATTTTATTGTCACGTGGATCCGGGATAGGAACTGGAATAATATTCTCAGTGGCTATATCCGTGTCATCTAATTTTTTATTGACAGAAGGTTCACCATCATCATTGGCCACATTAGTTTATTTACTCTTACAAAGATATATTAATTATGATTTTTTTAATTAATGTTTAATTTAAAGCATCAACAAAATGAATTCTTATTTATAATTAAGTATAATTTATGAATAATTCAACAACTCTAGCGCTGCACCAATTAGCTATCATTCAATACAAAATTTTAAGTGAGAGGACTTCTCTCCAAAAACACGAAATTGAAACCGGAGGTGCACAAACGTGCACCTTACAAATTACGCCTAACTTAAATAGATATTATGATCTATTTAAAAATTTTGAATGATCTATGCATTACTGAAAAGTTTATAAGAAATCTTAAAAAATATTGAGAATAAATATTAATTTTCTAATTATAAAAATGTACATACTTTTCCGAAGTTTTGTATTTGTCGCCATTAACCTTCCGTCTACCAGACGGGTCCATTGGACCCGACAGCAATATTTCTGGTGTCAATGGTAAAATGAGAAATTGTCGATTGACACCGGAATTTATAAAGGACTTGTCTAGATATTACGAATTCCTTAATTTAAGCTTTCATTGTAAAAGCAAAATTATATTAAAATATTACTGGTGCCGTTTGCAAGTTTGGAATTAAAATTAGGTGTTGCCGTAGATAAATGGGTGTTTAGTCTGGTAGACTGAAGGTTAAGCGTCTATTTTCAGCAAAATCATATGAATTAAGACTGCTAGTACCAACTCGCAAACGCTAACGTACACAAATGTAAACTTCTCCTTGGGTCGGTCGAGGATAGCTAAGAAAATTTGTTTATAAATTTACTGGTAGAACATTTTACTGGTGGTAATCAACTTCTGCGAAAGTGGCTACAGTTGAAACTTCATTGTTTCAGTGATATGTCAGTTCATTTTTATTTCTATTTCCACGGCATTAAATCTTTTAAGGACAAAATACTTCTATTCGTAAAACACTGAAATGATTGTTGACACCAGCATATACAAACAATTTTATTTGAAAACAAGTAAAAGCTTTATTTCACGTATTTGATAAACGGAAAATTTTCAATCCAAAATTCTGATGTCAATGTTCTATTTAGAGATATAAATTAAGCGGTCCAAAAATGACCCACCGCCCTTGAATGGATCAAGAAGCACAATTAACTATAATTTTCCTTAAATAATATTTCACAATAATTTTCTTGATATTCATTTCGATTTCTTAATATAGGATTGAATTGTAGCAGAATCTCTTTAAACTTCGAAAAGTAACATTTCACTAGATCTCGAAAAATAATAATTTAAATGAACTGTAAATATATACACACATGTGTTTTTCTTACGCGTTTTAAGTTCATGTAAAAACAGTGTATATCATCAATCATATTTTTTTTAATGTATTAATCTCCGACGTGAGTCTTTTAATTAATTTTTAATCTTTCACCACCAGTTTTTCAAAACAGAAAATTTTCTTTCTTTTAATCGCGAGAATGCTTCGATTAAGTAAGGTAAACATTACAATAAAAATAACTGGCGTGATTACTGAAGAATTCTGAGCACCTTGAGTGGTGTGTATACCGGTGGATCATCCCCTAGAGCAGTGTTTCCCAACCTTTTTCAGGCCAAGTCCCACCAAATCATATCTAAAACCCTGATAACCCCCTCCCCTCTCTCTGAAAAAGTAACTTTTATTGCATAAAAATTGAGCTGTTATTCCATTTAAAGAAGTAAAAAAAAAAAAGCCACCCAACCCACCACAAATTGCCCCCCTGTGGGGCGTGCGCCCTACTTTGGGAACCACTGCCCTAGAGGTTAATAGACTTCGTAATTTAAAACACACAAGCATGAGATTTCTGCGCTTTTTTGCACACCAATATAATCTTACAGAAAATGCCATTTTATTTAATCGGAATATATTGCATTTTAAGTTAATAAAATTTTTTCTAATATTTTTCTGGTATGGAAAAAAGCGGATAAATCTCATCACTGATTATGGTTTCGAGTGAGAAAGAAACCTAGAATGTTTTTGGGTCCATTCTCATTGAAGATAAAAAATTTTAATTTGGTGATTTTTCATATGATTTATAAATGATGCAATAGGTAAATTAAAGTTCATCACGTGAATTTAATATTAGCATCCGCAAATTTTGATTTTATCTAATGCCACAAACTAAAATACATAAACTATACGCCTTAATAATAGTTTTTAGATTTTGTCAAGTACATAAAGTATGCCGTTTATCGTGATCATTTGATCAAGGAGCTAATATAAAGTGCCAAAAGTGGATGTTGCTATTTGAAAAATTTAAGTCTGTGCAAATTTTAATACGTAGATAATTCTGTTTCAAAAACGGAATTTATATTCTGCAATAATGCATTTTTCCGTCTAATAACATCATTTTTGTGATTTTATCAATAAAAGACCTGTCAATAAATACAAATGTATCTTATTTTTACACTGACTGAAAATTTCATTACAGACTATATATTTTGTAACACTAAATACCTTACAATCTCCAGACCTTTAGATTAATGATCTTTAAGATAATGGTATTATAAAACTTTTTTTCAACCCATTTGAAGCAAGACAAGATAAAACGATTTATTATTTTGCTATGAGAAATAGTTAATTTTCATTCATGACATGTTACTTTTTATACCAGTTTCAGATTTATAGAAAATACGACAATTTAATATTTTTTCAAGCACTTGATGAATGACACTGGAATGTGAAGATGAATGTATGTGTCATACATAGACATGAAAAATTGCAACCAGCATTTAACCCCTTGATGGGCAATGTGATATATTTCATAGTACCTAATTTAAAAGACATTCTTACCAGAAACTTTAAACGAAATATTATGTTTTCCATTTTGACAGTAAGGTGTAGAATCGCTTTTTCTTACTTTAAAATAATTTTTTTCGATTTTTCCTATGAGAATTCAATATTACAAAGAGATTATAGTTTACACCTCAAGGGAATAAGTCCAGTCACCGCAAAAAAATCTGGACATTTGCAATTTCAGATGTTTTTTTAGATATCTAGAAAATTACATGAGGAATGATTTTGAAACTCCTTATGTATAAACAAAATAGAACAGGTCATATATTTTCGAGAAGATTTTTTTCCAAAATCCAATAAGGGACCGTCAATATATTGAAAAAGAACGAATATCTTTTGAATAACCCTGTCAAAACTAATGTAGCAAAAGCGTTCAAACTGCAGATTATGATTAAGTGGCTTATGGCAATAAACTCTCTTCAATTTTATGCGGATAGCATGTATACGCGTAGGAAAATTAAGGTTTTTATAAAAACGCTCCCAAATTTTGCCAAGTTTTTTTGCTTATAATTTGTAGAGTTCTTAATAAAAAAAATGTTCTTTTCAGAAAATATGAAAAACGACATTGTACAAAACAATGTGTAGTCAAAATTAAAAAATACTAATAATTGTATGAAAAATAAGCAAGTTTACGAAATAAATTTTTCACTACGCATGCGTCAACTCCATAAAAATTTCATTTGCATATTGTGTTAGCTAAATGTATACAGCAACTTTTGTTAAAGTTTCAAAATTATAACTTGAAAATTTTGAAAATTATCGTCTAAAGATCAAAATCCGATATTCCCAAAATGAAACAAAAAAATGAATGGCTGTATCCATAATCCATTGAATTGTGCCTACACAGTATTGCACGTACCACGTATATTTGAATACAGCTACTCATTCTATTGCTTCATTTTGGGAATAACGGATTTTCATCTTCTTCTATCGACAAAAACTTTTAGAATTTTCAAGCTATGGTTTTGAAACTTTAACAAAAGTTGCTCTATATATTTGACTAATACAAAATGGAAATGAAATTTTAATAGAGTTGACGCATGCGCAGTGAAAATTTATTTAGTAAACCTGCTCATTTTTTATACAGTTATTAATATTTTTAAATTTTGATTACAAGGTGTTATGTACAATGTCGTTTCTCATATATTCTGAAAAGAACATTGTTTTTTGTTAAGAACTCTGCAAATTATAAGCAGAAAACTTGGCAAAATTTGGGACCGTTTTCATAAAAACCTTAATTTCTCTATGTGTATGCATGCTATCCGCTTAAAAATGAATACTGTTTATAACCATAGGCCACTTAATCATAATCTGCAGTTTGAACATTTTTACTAGATTAGTTTAGACAGGGTTATTCAAAAGATATTCTTTCTTTTTCAATTTGTTAACGGTCCCCTATTGGATTTTGGAAAAAAAAATCTTCTCGAAAATATATGACCTGAACTATTTTGTTTACACATCTGAAGTTTCGGAGTTAATCCTTATGTATATTTTTAGATATTTAACAAAACGTCTAAAATCGCAAGTGTCAAGATTTTTTTTTCTATGACTGTAATTAGTAAAATGTGTATTAAATGTGTATTTATTAGTCCATTTATGCCTAACTTTTTTTCTCAAATATACTCGTAACATCACTTTAAAATTTTTAAAATGAAGTGCAAAAACACTAAAATAAATTAATCTATTTTTTTATTTATTTTAAAAAATGTAAATGCCCTAAATGTGTAAATATTAGCAGTATTTATAATAGTATGGTATAATTACACTCCTTCTCTAGATGTCTTTGGACTGACTTTTAAATAGTATTTTGAAATATATAAGTATTATTTTTTATGAAATTAAGTATATTTTTTTAATTCACACGTACTAATAAGATTATAATTATTATTGATATATACTAAGAATTAAGGTATTTGAAACTTAAAAACAATTTCTTCATAACAATCTTTGAAAGAACTTCAAATAAAAAACCCTCACTTAAATGGCTAATAAAATATTTACCCTTTTCTGTTTTTTTTTTCTTTTTTTTTTTTTTTTTTTTTTTTTTTTTTTTTTTACGTTTGAACGTTACAGTCATGCCGAAAAATAGGTTTTAACTCGTAATTTGACGATTTTTATAAATGTGTTTTCAAAAAAATCTACAAGATTTTAACTCCTCTTTGAATCTTTAACATAAAAAAATACAAATAAACTTTGTTTTTCCCTTTTTCCCATCTTGAACAATGAAAACTCTACAAATGTCGACAAAATGCTTCCTATAAAGTCATGGAACTATTATTAACTCATTAACGCCCGAATTATTTTCTTCGCTAAAATTTAAATTTTGTATTTCCCACCACTTTTAAAAGCAAATTAACTTTTATCTAAATTTATCGATAATTCTGTCTCGTGAAATAAGGTATATATTTATCTTCCTCTCTACTGGTGAGGAAACCGCTTTTTTGCTGTTTTTGTAACCGTCCTCAAAAAAAGGACGCTGGGCGTTAATGGGTTAAATAGGAACTGACATATCCCTGAAATATAAAGCTTCAACTGTAAACACTTTCGCAGGGATTAATAACCACCAGTAAAAACTCACCAGTAAATTTATACAGAAATTTACTCCTTGTTTGTCCCTTATTAGCTTAACATTTCAGTCGTAATAAAGTACAGAAACATATCTTCATTTATACTGGTGGAAGGTCACTTCGACAAAAGTCAGGCCCTATATTTCCACCCTATTGCTATAAACAGTGAATTAAACTGATAATTTTACCATCCAAACTGTCAGCAGTTAAATTTAACAACCTAATCGTAGCGCCCGAGACACTCACGGGCTGCAAGTTTCACGGCTTTTGTTCAATATTGTATGATTCCCACCAGTTTTATAAAATAGTGTAATTGGTTTTATTCTAGTATCATTTTGCTTGTCACTAAATATGATGATTTTTTTTTTCAAAAAAGTGGTGGCAATAATAAATTTGAATTTTTTAATCGTAATTTGATGCGACCATTAACCCTTTCCGGCGCAGTGCAGCTCCGGCAACACCTAATTTTAATTCGAAACATGCAAACGGCACCAATAATATTTTAGTAAAATTTTACTTTTACAATATCAGCTTAAATCAGGGAATTCTTAATTTCTAAAAAAGTCCTTTGTAAATTCCCGTGTCAGTCAACAATTTCTCATTTTATGAACAGAACTTGTCTGCGCCGGAAAAGGTTAAGTGGTTAAAAAAGAGAAATGTTTAAAATTTTTATTAGATAATGAAGCTTCATTGAGACGGAATTTTCTATTTAATTTTACTGGTGGGAAGTTTGCACCGATAGTAATAAGAAACTGTAGATTTCATTTTGAAAAAAAAAAAAAAAAAAAAAAAAAAAAAAAAAACAGCATCTATCTCGTGACCAAATTACCTCAGTTGCCTCAATTACAAATGACAGATGGTCTCCCCCTCTTTATACATAACCACATTATTTAACATTCTAAGGGGCGAGCAAATGCGTTTGCTGATTCTCACCAGAAATATGGAAAATATTTATTTCAAAATAAAGAAGAACAAATTTTCAACTCCTTTTTCCCTAAAGATATAAAAGTAAAACTTGATTAAAATTTTCTCATGCAAATCCTATTTATATTGAAGTGATAAAAAAAATTCTTTAAAACACCATAAAATAAATTAATTGAGCAAGTCCTTTCGAAAGAACGTAGTCTTTTCTTCGTCAGGCGCAAAAAGACGTGCGTCTACTATGAATGTATAGGCACGACTTAGGGGAATGTCGTGCCCTACATTCATAGTAGATGCACGTGTTTTTGCGCCTAACGAAGAAAGACTAAGTTCTTTCGAAAGGTCATGCGCAATTAATTTATTTTATGGTGTTTTAAAGAAGTTTTTTTCACTTCAATTGATTTACACCAGTTTTAACTTAATATATTGATCCTACTTATAGTCCAGGCATTTGATCTAAAATAAATAGAAGTTTTGGTGTAGTTTTGATATTTGATGCTCTTGTGTTTTATGGGTCGCTGAACACGAATCTGAAGTTATCCAGCAAAATTTATCCCGAAATACATTTTTTTTTTTTTTTTTTTTTGAAAAAAAAAACATGTTTTTTTCTAAATAACTTCAAACTGATACATTTTACATAGTAGTCCTCAGTACATAAATTAAAGAAGACGAAATTTCCTACATTTTATATATATGTAAAGTTTTTTCCTTATCAATGGTTTAGCCGTGGCAGTGCCACAAACATGGGTGTGGAAAGCAAAAAATTCTGAAAATCGGTAATTGCGGCACTGTGCGTTGATGAAATGTGAAAACAACCACTAAATACAATATTATTGACTATATTTTATAAATCTGATGTTCTTTGTTTCCTTCATAACTAAAAAATAACTAACAAGAAAGACCCTTTGCGGCGCGGTGGTTTCATAGATATACCACTTAATTTTAAATCGCAAACACCACATTGGCACCGGAATTTTGTTTAAAAAAATTACAGTTTAATGAATGGGTAAAATATAGCGTTTTCCTATTTACAAATAAAGTTGTTTTCAAATTCCGGTGTCAGTCATTTATTTCATCACTTAAGCAATGAATTTGTCCTGCGCTGAAAAGGGTTAAGCATAAATTATGAAGCACTATCTAACACTTCATGAAATATTTAACAAAACTTCGTTATTCAAGGAAATAAGCTTACTGTATATAGTCAAATATGTATTCCAATACTTTTGTACAGCCCTGTATTTGATCCGTCGTTTCATATATATATACTGTTTAATGGGAAAATATAGTTTCGCAAAAAAATGCCTTAGTCTTTTAGAGTTTCTATTTTTCCTTTTCTATTTTCTTCTCAGATATTACTCAAAGAAGCACCTCTTTGATTTTGATCAGCTTTTGTGTGGTATAAGTATATAAATTATAGAATACTATATACACTGCTCAAAACAATTAAAGGATATTGCAGTTTTAGGTAGATTTTGTATCTGGGAAATTTTTTAGCTGATTGATACATGGTCGACAGACATAGTAGATTATATGAGAATAAATTACACATGTTTGGCAGAAAAAAATGCATTTTATTGTGCATTTGTGTACAAAAGGAAAAAAACACAATTTGTGCATATGAGAAAAAAAGAATAAGAAAAGGTGTCTTCTTCAAAGAAAATCATTTTCAGTAGGGGGTATGGTTTCCACGGGCGGCCAGCAACGTTGAACACCTTTGAGGCATGGACTCAATGAGGCTATTAATGACGAGTTGGGGTATTCTCCCCCACTCTTCCAGAAGAGCTCTTTCCAGTTCTTGGAGAGTTTGTGATGGTTGTTGGCGGCCAGAAACTCGTCTTTCTAGAGCATCCCAAACGTGCTCGATTGGATTCATGTCTGGAGAACACGCTGGCCATTACAATCGAACGATTCCTTCCTCGAAAAGGAAATCCTCCACCAGGTTTGCACGATGTGGCCTGCAGTTATCGTCCATTAAAATGAATCGCCGATTGCTGCAGCGTAAGGGACTACAATAGGTCTGAGGATCTCATCCCTATATCGGCGACCAGTCAGAGCTCCATCTCGAATGATGTAGAGGTCAGTGCGCCCGTCAATGGAGATGCCACCATACACCAACACTCCTCCACCGCCAAATCTGACACTTTCGTGCACAAACGCAGGATTATTCCTACTGCCACGGTCCCTCCAGATGAAAATACGCCTATTATCCGGATGCACAGAAAAATGGGACTCGTCAGAAAACAGAATATTGCTCCATTCATTTCTCCTCCAGTTGACATGCTCGGTTGCCCACTCCCTGCAGTCGCGACGATGCCTTGATGTTAATCTAACACATACCATCGGTCGACGAGCATACAGACCTACAGCATTGAGCCGGTTTCGGACAGTCTGAGTTGAAATCGTGGTGCCTGTAGCCGAGCGAAGGTGTTGTTGGAGAAGAGTAGCGTTCATGTTTCGGTGTCTCCGAGCTGTTAACGATAAATACCGATCTTCATCGGGCGTTGTTGCCCGTCTACGACCTTGCCCTGGTCTTCGGCCTGCACATCCACTCTCCAAAAAACGGTTCCAGATCCTGGAAATGACACTTTGTGACACTCCAATGGCTTGCGCTACTTCAGCTCGAGTTTGGCCCCCTTCTAACCTACCAACAATTATCCAAGCTTCTGAATCTGTCAAATGACTTCGCTGAGACATCGTACTCATCGAAACAAAGCAATCACTGAATGCCGATCATCCTTGTCTTCATTCTCTTTTATCCAGTTGAAAGTCAAATTTCATTCGATGCCGCTGAAGCGACGTTTTTAACGTCGAACTGAAAATTTGCATACTCCACAGTTTGAAAACCAGAAAAATTTGCATTTGTGATTCCCTTCTTCTATTTTCGACAAAAAAAATTCGTTTATATCTTTATTTTATATAAAACTTCAAATATCCTTTAATTGTTTTGAGCAGTGTATATATATATATATATATATATATATATATATATTGGCACGGTAGGCGTAACAGAACAGTACTAAAAAGAGATTTATACTTTGTCTAATTATTTTGCACAATTGTCATTTCACGAAAATATTTTTCAAAGTATCTATTAATATACGCTATTGGTCCCATCTTTCTAGCTATTATAGTTTTTCAGAAAAACATTTAAAAAATGACTGCTCGCGTACGAACTTTATCGAATATCTTAAGGCCAGGTCAAGATCAGGGGTCAATGATCTTTCATTTCGTACTCTTTTAGAGTACTGATACTAGTACAAATAATAATTCAGTCATTGACCATGGGGGCCATTTCGCCATTCTTACCTCGCTGTACCCTTTTAGTCATACCAACATAATCTTCAGTATCAATCAGAGGTAGTAGAAGTACTCGTTAAACATAATTGCAAGTGATAAATGTAGAAACTATTGGAGATAAATAATAGACACAAATTCGCATTGCGTGTATGAACAATTGCAAAAAAGCTTCAAAACAAAGTATGATGATTTATTCGTTGGAAATAAAGTAAAAATTAAACAAAAATACTTTCTGTTTTCAGACGTTAATTACGTTCCTGATTAATTAAGATTAAAATGTACTTTTCAATATTTAAATTAGTGTCATCATTAATGTTCCATACGGAACCTCTTTGCTAGTAGCAATCCATGCATGAATTTATTTTGTTAGAACAATTTACTTGAACAGTTATTTTTACTTCTTTAGTTATGGAAATGTTTTAATAAAATAAATAAAAATTGCATTTTTTTGTACTGGCGCAAAAAAAAAAAAAAAAGAAAAAACATTCCGAATATAAATTTTGAAAGTGCAAATATGCACCCATGTTCCGAAAGAATTTAATGCATTTTCGTCAAATTTACGCATATATTTTTCTTTATTATCAAATTGTTATTTTACTTCTTTAGTTATGGAAATATCTTAATTAATTAAGGAAAAATTAACTTTTTTTAACCAGTTCCAAAAACGAATCATGAATGTAACTTTTGAAAATGCAAATATACACATATGGTCCCAAAGAAGCACTTTACTTCAAATTTACATTAAACCTTCATTTAATATATTTAGGTTTACAAACTTAAATTATTTCTGTGTACTTATATGCATATTTTAAACTTTCTACATATAATCCTAATAGAATACTTTTTTCCTTAAAGTGAGATGGACCACCGTGGCGCAGCCAAGGTGGGGGTTTCGAGGCACTGGATATCATTTTTTCTTTTTTTTTATTACAGTTTTGTTTCGTTTTATTAAGTGAAAAAAATTCTGCAAGTAAATTTTATAAAGTTAACCTTAGAAAAATAGTGGTATATAAAGCTTGAAAACCCCTAACTTGGTTGCGCTACTGCTTATAATATCCAATTAACAGATTCCATAATTCTTATTCATCTACATTTTAATAAATCTCTTAGAATGATGTAAAATTTGGCACATTGAAAAGTTATTTGAGTATAAACCAGTGATAGATATACCTTCAGAACAACATTGTGATAAAATAATTGTTTCTTAGCAAGATCAAGAGTACTTTATTGTAATTCACATAACTTTTTTTCAACAACTGAAACAACAAGCAACTCTGGTGCCAAAAAGTTCTCAAACAATTGTTTAGATTTTGTTCACAAAAATTATGTCAATAATTTTTTTAAGTTGAAACGAGTACTTTACATAAATTATTTGTTTTTAAGTGAGCGTCAAAATACAGTCTTAAATCCTATCATACGTAATTAGCTCAATGACTTTCAACATTTGTAAAAATTGTAAGTTGCATGCTGGTTATTCTATTAAATCCTGTCATACCTAATTAACTCAATGACATCCCATTTTAGGCATAAATGGAATGCCATGGTGATTATGTCACATTTAAGATTACTATTATTTCCGTATTAAGGGGACAAGGGACCTTTGAAATAATTTTTTTATATATTTTTAAAATTGCACTTTAAATATTATTTAAGGGTAGATTATTGCATTATATCATACATTTATCACAAAAAATGAAAAAAAGAAATTTTTTTTTTGAAAAATATAGGGAAAGTTTCGTAATATTTTAGATTTAACGAAAAATTTTCAAAATGCTCCATGCGCATTATTTTTTCTCTAAATGCTTTGAAAATTTTTATAGTTATTTATCACAATATATGTCATAAATCTGTGCATTGTTTTTTGAATATAAAAATAATTGCAAAAGTTATAGGCAGTTAATTGTAAAAATAGGTTCAAAAATGCTCAAAATTTCAGAAAAATTGAGAAAATATTTTTTTTTTTTACCTTTATATTCAGATATATAAAATTCAATGCACAGTTTTATTTATATATGTAAATCAAACTTGTAAAATATTATTTGAGATTTTTCTTGATATGGAATGCGCATGGGACATTTTGAATAATTCCCGTTAAATCAAAAATATTACAAAAATTTCCCTATTTTTTTCAAAAAAAATTTTTTTTTAATTTTTTGTGATAAATATATGCTATAGTGCACTTAATATACCCTTTGAATAATATTTAAACGGCAATTTTAAAAATATAAAAAAATGGATTTCAAAGGTCCCTTGTCCCCTTAATGAATTTAATACAAATAATAGTAATAAATTCTGTATTCAAGCATTTTTTTTCATTAGAGTGCAACAGCTATTCCACCAAAATTTGAATATTTATAAAAGTAGTTATGGTACGAACGTTATGGTAAGATATATTATGGTAAAATTACGTTATTAGTTATGGTAAGATTTGACGATTATTCATAAGAATGAAACTACCCGACAAAATTGGTGAGAAACATAATGCTTAAGTACGACAGCTGGATTCATCACAGGTATATAAAATGCAGTTATGCATAAACAGGAAAAGATATAGAGCTTAGAGTTTCCTAATTACGTGCGAAATAACTAAGGAGGTTGTCACAAGATGGCGGCTCTTTATTTACATCGGATCAACAGTTTCTGATTATCATAATAATAAATTTTCACCAGTAAATTTTGAAGAGAATATTTCACCTTATTTTAAAGGGCTTACTTATGCAAAAATTCTCTGACAAATATGATAAAAATATCTATTAGTTTTTACTAGTAGAAGTTAGCCCGGAATTTTAAACTTTTTTACAGACAATGATACGAGATTTTTCAGAATGTGAGAATATGATAGAAATTCATGATGATCTGACTTACCGTAGGAAAAATAGTGCACCAGTAAAAATGGATAAGCTGAAATTTTCTACTGAAAATTAATGGTAGAAGTTTATGATGGTATAATTTATTGGTAGAACGCTAATGATCAACGGCGCAACTGGTTACAATTGAAGCTTCATGTTAGAGATATGTCATTTCCTCTTTATTGAAAGTTCATGGTAGAGACAACAGATACGAATAATGTTAAACATTGTCATACGAAAATTACACTGGTTTCTGAAATACAATATCTTTTATCTATATCTTAACTTTTATCTGATTCTCATAACTTCTCGGATACATACATGCAATAATGTGATCTGATATGGAGTCTAATAAAAGCTAAATGTTGTCATGTTTCAAACGAACTGTACCTTTTAACTCCTTGCGGCGCAGTGGTTTCATGGATATACCACTTAATTTTAATTCCCAAACGCCGTACTGGCACCGGAATTTCGTTTTAAAAAATTACTGTTTATTGAATGCGTGAAATATCGCGTTTTCTTATTTACAAATAAAGTTGTTTTCAATTTCCTGTGTTAGTCATTAATTTCAACACTTAAGCATTGAATTTGCCCTGCGCCGCAAAGGGTACCGCTTCCGTATTTTATCCATACGTCATATGGGCATAGTGTTTTTGCAAATCAAGATTTATTATTCTTACCAGTAAATTTTTACTGTAAATTTTCTATTATTTAATCCGAGCATTTTCTGATTTTATTAGGTAAAAATTTTTGTTTTGAAAAACCGGTGATTAAAGACTGAAAATTCTGTAAAAAATTCAGGCATTATTTAAAAGTTTTTTTTTTTTTTTTTTTTTTCAAAAATATTGATAATATCGATCAGTTATGTGATTAAATTGTGTACTTCAAATCGTAAAAAACAGCAATACACTAGCCAGCATTTTTATGCTTTCAAAAGTAAAGTACAGTAGAACCCCGCAAATTCGGACCCCATTAATCCGTATCTCCGTATAATCCGGATCGGTTTGGTCATTTTTTTTAAGTTTGAGAAGCGATTGGCTAATTTCCGTAACAATAACTTGTTTCATCGTCGTAGTCCGAATTTAAAAAAAAACTTTTTCTGAAATCTTTTCGGAATAATTAAACAAAGTAAAGATTTTTTTTTTTTTTTTTGTCTATAAATATTCAATGAGTTTAACATAAAGATGATTTTCTGTAAGAATGTTTTATTTTATTTCATTTTTTTTTCTAATTCTCTGGATAATCCGGATTGGGTCTGGTCCCAATTAATTCGAATTATCGGGGTTTTACTGTATTTCTTTTTTGAAAATTCTGAAACTCTTGAATGGCGCCAGAAGTTACGAAGAAATTTGTGAGAAAATAAGTAAAAATGTTTTTTCTTTCGTATTTTATAACAGCATATTTTATTGCAAAATCCTAAAATTTTATTTTTTATCATTTATTGTTTATTATCATTCATTGTTTATCGTGTTTTTGACATTTATTGATTTTTATTTTCAAAAACAATTTGTATATTTAACCACATCTATTTGAATAATGTGTATTTTGAACGTTTTCACATTTTTTAATAAACTAAATCGTATTTTCGATTAAATTCTACAACAACGTACTTTCAGAATATTTCGAGACAACTAACATCAAACTTTTAGGCTTGATAATAAAAAATATTAACATTAAATTTACTTTTATCACTTATTTTTACTAATTTTACCTCTTAGCACTTTGAAGCAAATATGTTTCCTTACAAATTGAATTACCAGTAAGAGCAGTCTGCTTACTGCAGAAAGGTCACATTAGATGAGACGGAAATTTGTGGTTTTATAAGAGTATGCGACAAAAATTACGAGATAATGAATAAACTTATGCAATGTTTGCTCCTAGCAATTATGTTCCATGAAATTAAGAAGAATAAGAAAAAAGAAATATATCTTTAATATTTTGTTCTAGAACGAAAAAATTTCTTTTTTCGCATTAACTGAATGAATAAAACTTTTATTGATACATTTTTTATAAAATTTAAAATGACTCAACAAGCCCAGGGTTCGCACAAATGTACCACTTAATTCTTGCAATATTTTCAAAGTATTTTTCTGCAGAAAAACATTGCTAAATTTGAGAATAAATTTTGGTTGTGAGTTTTTTCTTAAAAATAAAATGTAAATATTTTTTTATATCATTTACAGTGGTGCCAGAGCCCTTACAAAATATAAGGAGTGTTCGAACCTTAAAAACGAAAAAATATATATATTAAATAATAAACCATTTAGTTGGGTATTTTTTGCGTTGTTACATGCGGATAGACTACGACTGCAGGTGCTATATATTTAGGTAATTAGGAACGCACCTAAAATGACTACCATGAAAACAATTTCCATGTGACATTAGTTCATAAGAACAGAAGCAAATTTATTATTTTCTTTTAGAAGCACATCGTGATATCTTAATTAAAAAAATCTATAAAATAAAAATCTATAAAATAAAATACAAAAAAATATTTTGCAGTGTTATGTAATCTATGCTACAAAAATATGATTTCTAAGTAATGCATAAATAATTAAAAGAAAAACCTTTATAACAGATTCATTTACAAAACATATAATACGATTACTCGAAGTTTACTCTCTTAAAAAGTCAGCCACAAAATAGCTCAAGTTGAGCTGAAATCCACTCATCTCAATGTTGAAAGGCAGCTTCTCAAAAAAGAGTTGAAAATAACTCAAGTTTTAACCAATTTAAATGAAGTTGAGCTATTTAAATAACCAATTTAGATCAAGAAGATTTAATCGTTTGAAAAACAACTCTTTTATGATCGAAAAAATTATAGCTCTTTCATGAGAAGCCAAATCAGCTCTTTCGTTTTAAGAGTGTAGAGTACGGATTTTTAAAAAATCCATATAAACATCACAACAATCCTAAATAGAATGCAAAAGAGTTTTAAGAAAAGCCAAGACTGGTTGTAATCTCGTAGATAATATGCCAGGTTTAAGATCCATTTTCACGAAAAATCTTGAAAAATTTTAATAAAGTTTGAAATTCATATGGTCAAGATTTATGGCAGACAGTTTTTCTCTGCGCCTAAAACTGTTTATTTTAGAACAAAGCCAAATTCTTAGAATTTTTTTTTTTTTTTTTTTTTTTTTTTTTTTTTTTTTTGCTGAAATTATTTTAAGGTTTCCAAAAGAGTCTGCGATGTATGATCTTCTCTTTATGCTCCACCATTAAAATAATAATAATAATAATAAAAATAAATAAATAAAAAAAAATCAAAATCGCCCGAGTTTTTTACAAGATAACGGAAATTTTGCCAGAAGAGAACGATTTTTCAAGAAAAACATAAAAACATGGACACTTCTAACTTTGTGTGTTCTGGCACAATTTACTAAAACACGTAAATTAAAAAGTATGCATAAACATTTATATAAAATTTACTTTCATAGAAAAAATGAGGTAATGTTTTAACCTCTTCGCGACGGGAGCCTTTTACAAAATGTTTCATGTTTTGTCATCGGTTTTTAAAACCAGAAATTTAAGCCTTATCCAGAAAATGCTCCGATTAAATAAGGCGAATTTCGCAGTAAAAAGTTTCCTGGTGGGGATAAACAAGGATTCTAAGCAGTTTATGTGGTACATATACGGGCCGCTATACGGATTAACTTTTATCAGTCCTGTGTGCGGTCCAAGTAACTTCTAGACCACCATCTCTTAACCCCCGCCTATTGAAGTCTTTAAACGGTTAATTTTACTGTTCCAATTGCGAACTGGCACTAGGAGATTTTTAGTACAATTTCGATCTCATAATTTACGTGAAAAAAAGCTCTCGATTTTTTCAAACAAGTGTGTTCTTACATTGCTGTTTGAATGAATTATTTGAACATCTTTGGAGCAGTAATACCTTGCACCTGAAAGAGTTTAACCAATTTTATTTGGTCAGCACCACCTTTTTTTTATAATAGAGACTTTTATTTCTACTTTGACAACTTGGGAGCACTGCAAAATTTATTTTAAAAATATTATAAAGCGAGAAGAATTTAAAAAACAGAAATGAACTAAGTAAAATTTGTTAGCGTAAAATTAATGCGAGTGGGTGTGGTGTGATAGTCGGTGTATTCCTTTGAATTTTTAAGATTATTTCTAATGTCCAGAAAAAAGGGCACACCAAAGGATCCAGGAAGGTTCAAAAATCTTTTTAAACCAAAAAAGAAAAATCTTTTTTTTTTTTTTTTTTTTTTTTTTCAAAAAATTTCATGCATGTCTTTTTTTAACTCTTTCAGGAGCAAAACATTATTGCTCCAAAATTATTCAAAAAATTAATTCTCATCACAACTTATTAAGAAATATATTTTAAAATAATCAAAAGCCTTAAAAAAAAAAAAAAAAAAAAAAAAAAAAAAAAAACGCATGAGATCGAAATTGTACTAAAAAATTACTGGTGCCGTTTGTTGATTTAGTCATGAAAAGTAAGCGTTTGTAATCGGTGCCCTGAAAGTGTTTAACCAATCTTGCTCTTGCATTTATCTCATGTGCAGTGAACTCATAAGAACGCTACATACAAAAATTAAAAACTAAATCGTAAAAAAATCGACTAAATAGAAATTGTGTCAGCTCTTTCCGGTACAGTGTGGCCGTACTAATTTTAATTCCAATCTTGCAAGCGGCACCAAGAACATTTTAATAAAATTTACTTTCGCAATGTAATTCAAACTAATGAATTTTTTATTTAAATTAAAGTCGTTTCTCAATTCCGGTGTCAGTCAATAATTTCTCATTTTAAGAATAGAATTTGTCTCCGCCAAAAAAGTTTAAAAGACATTTTATTCCAAGATGAATCCTGATCATTTTTTGGCTAAATAACAGATGGTAGCTTCCAAAATTATGAGAGTAATCACTTACCTTGATGTTTTTTCTGAAAGATTTTATATATATATATATATAAAATTAAAAATGTCATATGTTTTATCATATGAAATTTTCTTTCTCATATATATAATTGAGTTAGTAGAAAAAATAATTTCTGAGCGACGAATCTTAGCGAAGGAAGACTTAAGTAAATTTAGTTTTCTGTCTTTACATTATGGAATATTCTTGCACGTCACATAATTCTCAATTTAAGAATTATTCGATGAAACAGAAAGTATTGCACTAAAAGATGTTTTATTCCAAGAACAATCTTCTTCGTTTCTTTTAGCTATATAACAGATGGTAGCTTCCAAAATTATGCGAATAATCACTTTTCTTGATGTTTTCGGTAAAAATTTTATAAAAAGTTTGGAAATGTCGAATAATGTTTCATCCGATGGAATTTTCTTCCTCTTAGATATAAATGAGTTAGTAGTAAAAGTAATTTCTGAGTGACGAATCTTAGAGACGGGATACTTAAGTAAATTTCGTTTTCTGTCCCTACATTGAGGAATATTCACGCACATTCATTACATAATTCTCAATTTAAGAATTATTTGATGAAACAGAAACTATTGCACTAAAAGATATTTTATTCCAAAAACTATCTTCGTTTCTTTTAATTATATAACAGACGGTAGCTTCCAAAATTAGAGAGCAATCATTTATCTTGATGTTTTTACTAAAAGATTTTATAAAAAGTTTAGAAATGTCAAATGTTTCATCATATGGAATTTTTTTTTCTCATAGGTATAATTAAGTTAGTAGAAAAAGTAATTTCCGAGCAAAGAATCTTTGCGAAGGGAGGCTTAAGTATATTTCGTTTTCTGTCTCTTCATTATGGAATATTCTTGTGCATATCATAATTCTGAATTAAAAAATATTTGATGCAACAAAAACTATTGCTTTAAAAGACGTTTTTGTCCAAGAACAATTTCCTTCACTTTTAAACTATATAACAGACGGTAGCTCGCAAAATTATGAGAATAACCATTAATCTTGATGTTTTTGCTAAAAGATTTTATAAAAAGTTTAGAAATGTCAAATGTTTCATCATATGGAATTTTCTTTCTCGTACATATAATTGAGTTATTTGAAAAAGTAATCTCCGAGCGACGAATCTTAGCGAAGAGAGACTTGAGTAAATTTCGTTTTCTGTCTCTATATTATGAAATGTTCTTGCACGTCAATTAATTCTCAATTTAAGAATTATTCGATAAAACAGAAACTATTGCACCAGAAGATGTTTTATTCCAAGAACAATCCTTTTCGTTTCTTTTAGCTGTATAACAGATGGTAGCTTCCAAAATTATGCGAATAATCACTTATCTTAATGATTTTGCTAAAATATTTCATATAAAGTTTAGAAATGTCAAATGTTTCATCATGTGGAATTTTCTTCCTCATAGATGTAATTGAGTTAGTAGATAAAGTAATTTCTGAGTGATGAATCTTAGCCAAGAAAGACTTAAGTAAATTTCGTTTTTTGTCTCTACAAAATGGAATATTCTTGCACATCACATAATTCTCAATTTAAGAATTATTCGATGAAACAGAAACTATTGCACAAGAAGATGTTTTATTCCAAGAACAATCTTCTTCGTTTCTTTTAGTTATATAACAGATGGTAGCTTCCAAAAGTGTGAAAATAATCACTTAGCTTGATGTTTTTGCTAAAAGATTTTATAAAAAGTTTAGAAATGTCGAATATTGTTTCATCCGATGGAATTTTCTTTCTCTTAGATATAAATCATTTAGTAGAAAAAATAATTTCTTAGCGATGAATCTTACCAAAGGGAAACTTAAGTAAATTTCGTTTCCCTTTTCTACATTATGAAATATTCTTGCACATTTTTCGGAATTATTAAACCATTTGGTTAGTTTTATGAAGTATGTTTAATTTTAATGTTTGATATTAAAAATACTGGAATCATACTCAAGTTTTATAAAAATATTTCACACCAGAATTTCATTAAAATTTTTTTAATTTTCATACTTAACTTAAGTTTTGCGTGAGTGATGTTTTATTTATTTTACATAAAATTCCTTGAGAAAATGGAAAAGATTTTGGTTTGTGCAGTTCAAATTTCCTGTTCGCATTATTCAGTGTTAACCCTTTGCGGCTCGTAGCAAATTCATTATTTACGTGTTGAAATTGATGACTGACATCGGAATTGGAAAAAACTTATTTGTAATTAAGAAAAAGCTATGTCGCAAGAATTCACTGAACCGGTTTTTTCCCAGAATTCCTGTACCAATATGGCGATTGGTAATTATAATTTAGAGGTTTCATAGATATACCACCATGCCACATGAGATTAAGGGGACTCGAAGGTCTGCGACAATTAAGAAGTCGGAAATTTAGGCTACTCTTTTAACCCTTTCCGGCACGGGCAAAATCTGTAGTAAAATGGGAAATTATCGACTGACACCGGAATTCAAAAACGATATTTTTAGATATTTTGAATTCCTTAATTTAAGATTTTATTGTAAGAGCAAAATTTTACTAAAATATTACTGGTGCCGTTTGCAAGTTTGGAATTAAAATTAGGTATCCCAGACCGGGCACAGTGTGCCGGAAAGGGTTAACCCTTTCCAGCACAGTAATCTCACTTCTGGCGCATATAACTTTAATTCCAAATTTACAAACGGGCCCAAGAATATTTTAATAAAATTTTGCTTTTACAATGAAGACCTAAAGTCGGGAGTTATTAATTTCTCATACAACCATTTCACATTTTACGAACAGAAATGCGTCAAAAAAAACTACCAAAAATCTTACAGTAATCTTTTGTGATGAAAAAAATACGTTATTTTATATACTGAACTTATTCCAATCGTGTTAAATATTCTAATAAAAACTAACAAAATGATACATTCCACTTATCAGAAATTTCGTTATTTTTGTAATACATATTATAGAGATTAGCAGAATTAACAGGGCTTCCCTAGGCGACTATTTTTATAATCTGTTTGCACTAGAATTTTTCCAATATGAATTTTGAAACATATTTCTCTTGCACATGTTGTCAAAGCGTATGTTAAGAATTTCTATTTTGAGAAAGTGGTGCTAGTTAGAATTAAAATATAGTCGCCTGTGGCAGCCTTCAATCAATGATTTTACAATTACAATGAATCATTTTGGTACGAGTAAAAGCACAACTGCGAATCCTTGTTATTTAAAATTCAGTTTGCACCAGAAATTTAGTGCCGAACAAGGTTTCTTATTTTAATTAGCGTTCAATTGAGAACCAGTGTCTGAAATCGAAAAACACTCTTTAGTCTTGAACATTTCTGATGATAATTGATTAAAAATTTCACAAAGGCTGGTTAACTGTGCATTTGTTTATTTTTATTTTAGACAATTTCGTGGTAACCGTTACAGGTTGTAAACAATATTTCCGCGCATACCCGGATTGTTTACTCGAGTAATAAAATCATTTATTCTGTTTTTCACTAATATATTCCTCTTTTAAAAATATTTTAAGACTTTAATGTATAGTTTCACAACACTTCACCACATTTTTAAGTTACAGAATTGTACTTGTACAAAGTGTACCATTGCATGCAAAAATTATACTTTGAAAAAAGTGTAAAATACATACACTTGTCCCTTTAAATGGGATTCCAATGTCTTTTTTGTAAATTTTTATATTGGTAACAAACAGAGTTAAAGAGTTATAAAGCACATAGGTTATACATATATATATTTGTTATCTGGAGAATCTACTTTATTTTTTAACACTTCATAAGAAAAATCGATGTTATTTGACGAAGGAATTTGACTATCAAGTCCGCCATCGAAATACTTAAAGCCAGAGGATACTAATTGTGACGTTGTCAGTGTGTGTGTGTGTTTTGTGTCAGCCGATTATCTACTCTAGGGATATAGGCCCGCGGAGGAGTGCCCTTCGTGGGGGTCTTTCTAAGGGAACCTAACCCGTATTTACGCAAGGTTCGAAGAAAAGTGACGACGGCAATCGATTGATACCTCAGTGGTGTTAGAAATCGCACCGGAAAATTTTGAATAGCGATTTCCTTTTTTTCATTTGTGGAATTTTTTTCATCTTATAAAATAATAATAAAGATTTAACTTACTATCAGAAGTCGGACTTCCTAAATAAAAATTCAGTCAGATTTGAGGTGTTGCCACACAGTTCAGACAGCGTTGCCACATCTGGCTGATTTTTTATCGGCTGATTCCAAGTTCTCAACATTAAGTTTAAATAGTTATTATTATTTTATAAGATGAAAGATATTCCATAAGTGAAATTAAAAAAAAATTGCTATTCAAAAATTTTCGGTGTGAATTCCAGCACTTGTCAGAAGTCGTTTGTTTAGTGATGACTTCGCAATTTGTGTCCTTTGGCTTTGAGTATTTCGATGGCAGTGTTCATTCTCCTTAATGCAGATGTTCTCAAACTGGACAAAGACATCTCAAAGTTTATCAAACATGACACACGTTACGAATACGTTACAAGAAGTCACATCCCCTATATGTGTCATCAAGGGCCGATGCTGGCACGAACAAGGAGCACTGGATATTAAGTATCTGGATATTAATTAATTAATTAATTAATATTTTGTATCTTTATATTAAGTAGAGAATATTTGTTCGAGCGATTCATTCAATAGTCAAGATTTATATTCCTTACAAAAAAAGTTTTGTTTTCAAATTAGTTATTTTCATGTTAAAAGTAATAATTCTTTTTCTTATGATTAATGTCTTTTATTTTTAATTTCTGTAAAAGATTACCTGTAGATTCTAATATTGTAACATCTATAATGCTATATCTCAAACCATAACGATAGTATTATAGTTCTATTCCTTTTCATATAAAAAAGCAATTTAAAGTGCTAAAAATCCTTAAATCATGTCGAGATCTATATCATTCTCCCACTCATATTTTGCTTAAAATTGATGCTTGAAGAACATAAATCGGTTAGTAAACTGAAATGTTATTTGTTAATAAAGTTATTGCTTTTTTCTATATTTTATTAATAAGCCAAAATAATTTCATTTTAATATCTATTAGACATTTCTACTGGCGTCAACATATTTCGGCACATAACATGGCCGATTCACATGAAATTTTCTTAACCTATCTGATATATTTTTTTTCGTTTGCCATACATATTTCCACGTTCTTCTACAACGTCCGACTGGGTGACGAGTGGTCCGGGAAAAACGTAGTCAAAAAATGTGGAAACTAACAGCATTGTCTTATAGAAAATGCATAAAATAATATAAAGAAATTAAAGAAGGCGAAATTCTCTTTAAAAAAATACTGGTATTTTTACCTTTTTTTCACTGTATTTTTTCCTGATACTCATCAATACCTGATACACAATCTCCTTCCAGGAAGAAATGAGATTGAATTTTTCGCTCCAAACAGAAGGCAGAAAAGCGAAATTTGAGTTCGGACGTGTAATATGGGACTGTCGACATCGAAGTCTGTCGAAAGTCAATTAGCTTTGAGCCTTTGCAGAGCACAGATCGTTCGTGAAACAGAAACGCCTTTTTTGCAGTGCTATGAGGTTTCCAGAATGCAGTGAAAAATCGAGTAGCAAAACACCATCATGTTTTGTGTAAAACTAAACAAATTGGCTCTGGAGACGCTTGTCATATGGACTCTTTGGATTTTTTTGTCCAAGACTTAAGTATTTAAGTGACACAAAGCTTTAAAAGGCGGAGAGAGGACATCGATGACGAACAAAACGCTGGGCATCCATCAAGTTTTCAATCTTTAGAAAATGTGGCTGAAAGTAAAGGGCTTGGGACTTACAAAACCGATTATGAATCAAACTGTCACGGATGAACTTCAAATGCGGATAATTTATGGCAAGCTGGTTTCAACATATTCTTCAAAGTGACTCAATTCCTGACCAAACACAGTCTTGAAACGCTGCTCCAACAGCCGTACAGCCCAGATCCATTTTCATCGGATTTTTTTTATTTCCTCTGTTAAAGTCCAGCTCCAAAGGGCATTGTTTCGACAACCTGAAGAACTTTCATAAAACGTATGGACGTTCTGAACCACTTTCAGTCGAAGGCGGATAAAAATGTGCTGTCGTTAGTAACGGTTTATTACTGCAGAAGGAGAGAATTTTGAAGACTATTAAGCGTCTGTAAAATTTTCTTCAAAGAAACAAATTTTATAGAATCAGTCTCATTACTTTCTGGACAGATTCTGTATGAAGTGATTTTTGAGAATATCTTTAACACTAGAACCGCCATTAGGGGTCATTTTGACCCCCTGTCAAATTGAAAACGGCCGATTCGAACCAGAATTTTTTTCATGAGATTTGTTAAATATGCGAAATACAAAACTAAGCTAATTAAATAAGTTATATAGTTTTCAATAAAAATTCTGGTGTTAAACACATTTTTATAATTTTTTTATAAAATAGCCGGCGGTTCTAGTGTTAACAAAAAGTCTACTTCTGAAGGATCTTCATTTTGCATAAAAATTATGTCTGAAAGGTATTGATGTTGTTTTCTTCATTTTATTTTCGGCTCGTACTTCGAGGAATTAAGTGCTAGAGTTCCAGTAACATGCAGACAGCGATATATGATGTTGTTACACAATAAAATTATTTCATATCTTTCAACACATTTATTTTTTATGGAAGATTGGGATCCTGCCGTCATTAGCCTTTGTTTAAAAGACGTCCTCGAACATTACTTCACAGAAAAAAAGTGTCAATTCCCACTTCCGTAACTGTGATTTTGTTAATCCCCAGGCCTCAATCCTTTCAACTTTTTGCTTTGACAACATTTGATACATCTGATACGTCTTGATAATTCATAAATTTATCCTATCTTAAAATAGCATATCCCGACATGTTTTTATCATATCCCAGAGATAGAATATGTTACGTTACGATTCAAAAGTGTAAATGAAAATGGCCATCACATGGAATATTATTTAATGCAATAATCTTTGTAAACTGTAGAAAATGTATGCTAAATGTGTAACTCCTGTTAAAACTATTTGTAGTGGCGAAATTTTGAAATATGTTTTTCGCTCGCAAAAATTCCCTCCTCTTCATTTGGATCTCTACAAAATTTTCACAATTTTCGGAACAATAATTTCGTCGGTAGACAACTTTGAAATAGGGTTGTTAAATTCTGGATACGTAATATACGACTGATAATATAAAATCTGATTATTGTTTGATAGGCTATAATGTAAGAAGTGTGAATTTCAGCGTACTCGAATTTTGATCTATTCTAACGGCAGACAGGGCCGTAGCTAGAAATGAATAATACAGGGAGCGGGAGGGGGTGTTCATATTTTGTATGTTTCTCTATCTGACGTAGAAAAATAAATAAATGCATATTCACACTGTAGGTACTATGTTTCTTAAAAGTCACTATGTTTTTTTTAATAAGTAACCCGCTAGCAGACGCGTGTCAGTCTTTTTGCCGTCCATATTTATTAACTTCTGTAACTGGTATTATTTTACAAAAACAGTGGAGAACTATCATGCAGCTGACTTTAAGCGTTTCTTTACTATGATAAGGAAGTAGAAAGACATCTCTGTTTTCATCAGGTACATTTTTACAAGCAAAATTGAAAAGGATGGAAAATCTGCGGAAATATCCCTAATATCGATTTATTTTTACTTCTTTCCTTTTATTCAAAATCTCAATAATGAAATGCATAATTTATGTAAGCTTTAAATATATAATATCATGGAAATGTAATTCTGGAATATTAAGTAAAAAATTTTACATATTTTAAATTTTCTACACTCAGTGAGGCGTCAACTGAAAGGCCGAGTGCGACTAATAACATTGCGAAAAAAGAAGCGACTATTCTAAGGTTAAACTGTTGTAATAACTTCATTTTATGCCAAGAAAAGAATTTGATGATGAAAAGTTCGAGTGTATAACAAGTACAATATTAAACATCATGTTAATTTATATGTGCAAATAGAATGAGCGAGTGTTGAAACACTTATTCTAGTTACAATTTAATATTTCAGCAAAACTGTGAAAGAGCCTCAAAATTAAATTAGATTCTCGAACAGAATATCTTTTGGATTTTTGGAACAGAAATGCAATAAATGACCTTGGAATTTTTTCCAGGGGGGGCTCAAAATGCTTTAAGGGGTTTAGGGGTGACTCCCCTTTAACACCCTTTTATGACTCTGACTGCATAATTATTTAACAAAACTACATTAAGAGCACACACTAGTCACGCGGTAAAAGCCGAGCGCTAATATAAAGTCTATGGGGGCGTTCTTTTCGAATATCTCGCTGAAATTTTAATATTTTTACATGATTTTTTTGCACAAGATAGCTGAGGACGGTCCACAACCGGCCTAGTTTTTACTTTTTCAGTTTTCGTTTCAGATTTTCTTTAAACAATTACTTAAACTTTCGGAACCGGTTTAAACCGGTTCTGAAATTGAAACTATCGTAATATAAAAAATATATAAGCAAAATCGAAAAAGTAAAAACTAGGCCGGTTGTGGATCGCCCTCCGCTATCTTGTGCAAAAAAATCATGCAAAAATATTAAAATTTGAGCGAGATATTAGAAAAGAACGCCCCCATAGACTTTATATTAGCGCTCGGCTTTTACCGCGTGACTAGTGTACGCTCTTCAGGCCCCTGTCCTCGCTCGAGGAAACGCTCGCGAGCTAATGCTATTCCTATGGGGGAGCATTTTTCTAATAACTCTTTCGCATTTTGACATTTTTGAATATTTTTTTTTTTTGCATTGGATAGCTGAGGTGCATGCCGACAGCGCACCTTTTTTACCTTTTTGATTTTGGTTGCAGATATTTTTTAAAAAGCACTTTCTGTTTCGAAACCGGTTTTGAAAGTGAACTTAACTTTGTAAAAAATATCTGCAACCAAAATCGAAAAAGTAAAAATGGTGCGCAGTCGGCTTGCTCTTCAGCTAACCAATTCAAAAAAAATTATTCAAAAATGTCAAAATGCGAAAGAGTTATTAGAAAAATGCTTCCCCATAGGAATAGCATTAGCTCGCGAGCGTTTCCTCGGCTAGGGACAGGGGCCTTAACTGGGTTCGTGCACATCAAGGGGTACAAGGAATTTTTAGAGCTTTAATACCAGAAATTTTGTAAAGTACTGATCCCTATATGTGAGGATAGACCCCCCTTTTTTTTCCATTATCTAAGATAGATATTATTTTGTGAAAATTCTGGTGAAACATACTTGAAAGCCTTTGAGGCTTAGGAACGTGAATTAACCCTTTCATGGTTATAAGCGCGTATACGTGCCCAGAATACCACTTAATTTGAATTGCGAAATGCCATACTGACACCGGAATTTTTAAATGAAAACTTCAATTTTTCAAAGAACATAAAAGAAAACATTTATATATTATGAAATAAATTTGTTTTTAAATTCCGGTGTCATTCAATCATTTTAGTATTTTATGAATAGAAGTGCTTTAACCGTGAAAGGGTTAAACGAGGGGAAGGTCGTGTAACCCCGGACACTTGGATAACTTGCAAATAAAAAACAAATGAATGAAATTTCAGTCTTTATTTTATACTTAAAATAAAATTACAAACTTCTTAAATGATTTTAATTAAACATTGCTAATAATATCGAAAATCTTTAACGAAATGTACTGAAAATAGTTTGGCCTTACTTATTTTTATTTTTATTTTATTTATTTATTTATTTATTTATTTGGCGTCACAAAATTCTGCGGGTAGTCCCGGAATATTAACCGCTTAACTGATTTTCTCGTACCTTGTACGGGCAAGAAGTGTTTGCTTAATCCATCACTTAAAATTTTTGACACCACTAATTTTTTAAAGTAAATTTCATGCTATTTAATGGCAAAAACATGTAACTAAATGCTACGAATATTTTAGATTAGTAAATGGTGTGAACTCATATTTTCAATTTATTTTGCGTAAAAAATGAATTAAGTGGTTAATCGATGATGTGCCAATCCAAATTATACAACAATTGTAACAAACATCTTATTGGAAAATTTAAATAAATACAATTTTCTAAAACATTGAGCAATAGACAAGAAAGCAAACTTGCGTATTGCAACAACACTTTGAATTTTTTAGAAAATGAAATGTCCGACGTAACCCGTCATCCTTGACTACCTGACATTTCCCTGTATAGTTATGAGCTCATTTGATTCAAATAATGCAAAGCAATTCTCCTGCAACCCCTTGAGGCGCGATGGTATATCTACGAAACCACTTAATTTTAAATCCCAGCCGACACTTGACAGCGGTATTTTGGTAAAAAAAAAAATTATGTTTATTGAATGTGTGAAATATAGCTTTTTTCATATTTACAAATAAAGTTGTTTTCAAATTTAGGTATCAGTTATTAATTTGAACACCTAAGCAATGAATTTGCTCTGTAAAAATGAAATACCAAAACAGAACAACTCCAAATTGAGCTTGTAACCAATTTAGGTTAAAAAGATAATAAAATAACCAAAATGGGTAAAATCATATCCAAATCAGATCTTTCAGCAAAAATCATTCCAAAATAGGCAAAAAATGTGACCCAAATGTCCCCTGGCAAACGTCAACCTAAATTGGAGCGGCCGATGTTCCATTTTTTTGTATTCAAGAAATGGCAACAAGTGACTGCGCCATCTTGGATCGGATCTTCGTTGAATGGGATGTTGTTTACTTCCGTGCCGCGTGAATAATCTTTTGCTGTTTTTTCTTAAGGTCTTGTTGTTCGTGCTGTAATTAACTGAGAACAACTGGATTTATTTAAGTATGTATTTTTCTGTTTTTTACTTAATGTAATCTTAACCAATTTAAGTAATCACTTTATAAATGTTTTTTCATGCTTACTTTTCGAAGTTGATGTCCAAAATTATGTTTCGCGATCACTAACGAGAAAACGCATTTTAAGTTCGCTGCAATATTCTTGATTGTCTGAACACTTAAACTCTTTTAATTCATTTATTAGTATATGTTTATTAGTATGTATGTAGTATAATGGCATACGAAGCGTAAACATATTTTAAACGATTTCCGACTTCCGATGCTGAAAAATGTATTGTTTTGATAGGTATATATGTAGTTTGATTTTGTAAAATTAGTTATTAATAGTAAATTCTTAATTTATCAATTTTTTCTGCTTTATATCATATAGAAAATTTCTAAATGTGTAATTAAACAACTGCGTGATCACAATATAGCCGTGCAGAACTTTTGCTTTTAACTTTGTGGATGCAGTAGTGTTTGTTGATTTAAATTAGCTTGGTTTTAATCATGATCAACTAGCTTTTTACTGCAGTAGTAAAACGAATGTTCAATTGCCTTTTAGTTTGGTATATCTGAAAATTAGAAGTCAACTGATAAGCTGCTAAACTTATTTTTCTGTACTAGTAGTTTTAACAAAACATAAAATTAACATCTTTCTTGTATGCTCTTATTGTCTTATTTGATATTTGTACATGTTCTAGTATTAGTTACTTGTTTATTTTAGCAAAACTGTGCTTGCTACACTATTTTAAACACTAAATTCTGCAAATTTTTTATTTATTTTTTAATTGGCTGCATAAAATTTGTTAAATTTCTCAATCCGCGTCTTAAAATTTGTGAATTTTCTCTATTGCTTTTTAAATTTTGACTTTTCTCTATTGGCTTTTTAAAATTTGTGACTTTTCTCTATCGGCTTTTTAAAATTTGTGAATTTTCTCTACCAGCTTTTTAAAATTTGTGAATTTTCTCTATTGGCTTTCGAAAATTTGTGAATTTTCTCGATCGATTTTTTTCAAGTTTGTGAATTTTCTCAATCGGCTTTTTCAAATTTGTGGATTTTCTGAACCAGCTTCATAAAATTCAGAAATTTCCTTAGTCAGCTTCATAAAATTTGTGAATTTTCTCAATCGGCTTCATAAAATTCAGGAATTTTTTCTATCGTCTTTTTAAAACTTGTTAATATTTACAGTTGTCTCTAAAAATTGCAGATTTTGTTGATGAGGTTCAGCAAAATTGTGAATTTCATCAATCAGCCTCGAATAATCGCAAATTTTGTCAATTGGTTTCACAAAAATCTCAAACTTGGTCAGTCAAGAATGGAAAAATTTTAAATTTCATTAATTGGGTGCAGAAAAAGCAGAAATTTCATTGATCAGTAATCAGGGCTTGAAATTCAATTTTCCAGAGGAGGGGAGACTCCCTCCCAACATTTATAAATGGAGGGGAGTTTAGCTGTTTGGGAGGAAGAAAAAAAATCTTTAAAACCTACTGTTATTTTATGCGCTATTTAAAGAATTATACAGATACACATGACAAAATACCACTCAAGCAATTTTTATCAACAACTCAAAATAATTATGCAAAATGTGTTTTTTATTTGAAAAAAAAAAAAAAAAATCAAGATTTTATGTAGTCTATTTAGTTTTCAAAGGCATAAATTCCCTTCCTGTACTAATTACTTTTGTTTCAGAGCTAATAAACTCTGTTTTTGGTTCAGTTTGATTTTAGGTTAAATGTAGATTGCTGAAAGTTGGGTTCGGTTTAATCTAATTTTTCAAAAGCTAGTTCAGTATATATTATTTCTGATTAAAAATTATAACTATAGCAATAAACAGATATGTTTGTGTATGTGTTGTTTTCCAGATGGATGAATTTTCTGATGAAATTGACATCTTTTTTATGATTCTGTGATAAAATTTGCATTTTTTAACATCATTTTGACTACATTCGCATTTATTTGCATGCAGTTCTCTGACAAAATTCACAAATTTTTTTTTTTGCGATACTTCAATGAAATTTGCATTTTTTTAGCAGCCTTTTGACTAAATTAGCGTTTATTTACAATCTTTGACGAAATTCTCAATTTTTTTTCCCGCGATGTGTTGTTCAATTTTGCATGCTTTCCACGATTTTGTGACAATCGGTATTTATTAAGCAATCTGTTGACGAATTTTGCATTCATTAAGTGATCCAAATTCGATTCTGTACTGTATTTTCCAAAAATCATAGATTTTCGGTTCTGGGGGGAAAAAAAGTCATAAATTCAGAAATTTAGACAAAAAACAACCCATGAATTTCGACAAATCATCGCCCAAAAAAATACATTTTGCTAATCGTTCGCATAAAAATCGTAAATATCGTAAGAGGTTTGTGGGCAAAGTGGAAACTTTGTTAGATAATTGTGACTCAAATTTATGCAACTCAAATTTCGTGAAAGAAAAACACAAATTTCATCAAAGAATTGGAAAAAAACCCCCCAAGTTTTGGGTACGGATCAAAGAAAAAAGAAAATATCGTCAAAAAACCTGCGAGAAAAAAATAGGTGAAAAAAAAAATCTCAAATTTCATCAAAGGATCGCAAAAAAAAAAAAATAAATTAAAAAAAAAAAAAAAGTCATAAATTTTGTTAAAAATATGATTGCAAAAAACAAACCCACAATTTTCATCAGGTATCAGGGAAAATGCGATTTTTGTCAAAGGTTCACGGAAAAGATGCAATTTCTGTTCAAGGATCACAAAAAAGACGCGATTTCCGTCAAAGGATAGCAAAAAAAGATGCAAATTTCATCAAAAGATCGTATAAAATACTTGGAATTCATCGTAAAATTGCAGATTTTGGCTGAAAACCGTAAAAAAATTTGCAAATTTTGTCTAAAAGCCGTAGAAAAATCACAAATTTAGGCTGAAAATTGTAGTAAATTGCAAGTTCCGGTTTAAAATGGTAGAAAAATCACAAATTTTGTCGAAAGATCAAGGGGGGGGGACTAATTTCGTCATATTGTCAAGGAAAAAACACGAGTTACGTGTGTATGTGCTCACTCAGTGGAGGGGGGGGGGGGTCAAAATATTTTCAGTCTTGGCAAAATTTCAAACTTGCACCCATGATTCCTCCATTTTTTAAAAAGAAATTTGTGTTTTATCAAGATCTTTTAAGAAAAATCAGTTTCCCCCCCCCCCCCTCGATTCTTTGAGAAAATTGGTGGTTTTATTCGTGACAATCTAACAAAATTTTCTGCGAACAATTGATGAAATTGATTGTAAAAATATGCAATTCAGCTCGTTTCAAAAGCTATGAAAAATTGGTAATTAGCCCGGAAATTCGGACATAACTATCCAAATTTTGGGGTTGATAAATGATGTTTCATAACTTTTGGAATTGAATGCGTTATTTTTTTTGAAAAATTTGAAACGGAATTATTCTGTTCTTGTGCCGGTAAATCACACGAAACTTGTCAATTGATCGCGGGAAAAAAAATGCTGAAATTGATGATTATTTGCTGAAAATTTCAAAGATTTTTCACAGCTAAAAACTCTCAAAATATGTCATTCAGTCGCACAAAATTAGCCAAAAAAAAGTGAGAGTTAATTATAGTTTCAAATGCAAAAATTTTGTAAAATTCATGATTTTTTTGGGGGGGCAGGAGTCTCCCACCTACAATACTTTTTAAGGCAAGATTTCAATATTTCGGGTGCGCATCCTGCCCTGAAATTCAAGCCCTGGGTAATGGAAGAATCTTAATCATCTGCTTATTCATTGCTAAAGTTTACATATCTTTCAGCGCCGGCCACTTATGTTTGTTTTTTAGCACTTTTAATAAAGCTAAATTAACTCCTGAATAAAGTGAAGGAATATTATTATTTGAAAATAATCTTTGCTATAATTGTTATTCTTACAAACATAAAAACTGCAGATATATCCTTACCAACTGAATTGGATATTTTGTCTGGGTAAACAATTTTAAATTAAAAGGGCAACTTCCTACTCCCCTCTCAAACCATATTTTTTATCAGATTATATGTCAATAGATCACCTCTTCGAAATCCCTCCACGTTAATGATGTGACTCTCGACTACCTAGATATATTTGTAAGTGGCCCTTGTCTTGAAAAGATTGTGCACCCCTACTCATGGGTGCAAGTTTTTCCGTCCTGAGACAGAATTCCGTCTTTTAAAAATTCCCGAGGACGGAAAAATCTCAGAGGGGGGAAGCAGATCGCGAAAAACACACGCTTTTCGTCAAAAGATCACAGGAAAAAAAACATTATTTTCATCAAAGGATTGCATGAAAAAACATGATTTTCGTAAAATGATTGCGGAAAAAAGTGCTATTTCTATCAAAGGATTGCAAAAAAAGACTCATTTACAGTCAAAAGCTTGCGGTAATAAACACGATTCCTGTCGAAGGATCGCAAAGAACACGCTCTTTCTGTCGAAAGATCGTGAAAAACACTCTAATACCATCAAAGAATTGCGAATAAAGGCGCGATTTTCATTGAAAGCTTGTGAAGAAATGCGGTTTCTGTTAAGATTGTGGAAACGATGTCATCTCAGTCAAAGAATGCGAAATAGATGCAATCTCTGTTGAAGGATCGCAAAAAAGATGAGTTTTCAGTCAAAATGTTGCAGAAAAAAATGCAATTCCTGTCGAAGAATCGTGAAAAAGATGCTATTTCCAGTCAAAGAATACTAAATAGATGCAAGTTTTGTCAAAGGATCACAATAAAGATGTGAATTTAATCAAAGGATCGTGGAAAAAACGTGAATTTAATCAAAGAATCGTGGAAAAAATGTGAATTTAATCAAAGAATCGGGAAAAGACGCGAATTTTGCCAAAGGATCGAGTAAAAGACGCAATTTACGTCAAAAAAATCCACGATTTTCATAAAATGAATGCAGGAAAAACACGATTTTTGTCACAGGATCGCGAAAATTTTGCCAAAGGATCGCGAAAAGACGCGATTTCTGTTCAAGGATTGCGAAAAAGACGCGATTTCTGTTCAAGGATCTCGAAAAAGATGCAATTTCTGTCAAAGGATTGCGAAAAAGACGCTATTTCCGTCGAATAATCATGAAAAAGACGCTATTCACGATAAAAGAATACAAAATATGTACAATTTTTTTCAAAGGATTGCAATAAAGATGTGAATTTAATCGAAGGCTCGTGAAAAAGACGCAAATTTTGCCAAAAGATCGAGAAAAAATCGCGATTTCAGTGAAATGATCGTTAAAAAAACCCACGATTTTCATCAAATGATAGCAGGAAAACACTATTTTTGTCAAAGGATCGCGAAAAAGACACAAATTTCGGCTGAAAACTAGAAAAATCGCAAATTTCGACTAAAAACCGTAGAAAATCGCAAAATTTGTCTATAAACCGTAGAAAAATCGCAACTTTCGGCTAAAAATAGTAGAAAAATCGCAAGTTTCGGTTTAAAATCTCAGACAAATGACAAATTTTGGCAAAATATCGTAATAAAGTTGCAAATTTTGTCAAAAGATCGGAGAAAAAAGTAACTTCGTCATATGGTCTTGGAAAGAACACGAGTTATGTGCATATGTGCTCATGCATTGTTGGGGGGGGGGGGGGGGGGGAGGGTCAAAATATTTTCAGTCTTGGCAAAATTTCAAACTTGCACCCATGAAAAAGGGCAACTTCCTACTCCCCTCTCAAACCATATTTTTTATCAGATTATATGTCAATAGATCACCTCTTCGAAATCCCTCCACGTTAATGATGTGACTCTCGACTACCTAGATATATTTGTAAGTGGCCCTTGTCTTGAAAAGATTGTGCACCCTTACTGTAGAATGTTTATTTCGGATTATTGTTATTATTTTTTAATGGATTGTGATTTCTGAAAGGAAACAATACTGCCAAAATTCAATATGTGATTTCTACTTGTGATTCTTTCAGAAAATGAATGCTAATCTAAGAGGTGTTAAGTGATGCAACTACTTAGAAAAAGGTTGCAATTGTTCATCATGGGAGTATGGAGAGAAGTAATGGAGCTCAGAGCAGCTATTGTATCTGTCCGCACACAAAGCATCAAAAGATAGGTAATTATATGCTTTACATGTTTCAGTTGCATACTTTTATTTACACCAGTATTTACAAACAACAAAATTTTATGACATATTTTTATAACATTTTAAATAAATTTACCAAGAAGATTGTTTTGGAAAAGATAAGTGTTATTTATTTATTTTAGATTTTTTTTTTAGATGAGAGTTCAACCCAACTAATAACGTTAACTTTTTTATACTACAGTAGATTCTCTCAAATTCACAAATCACAATCCTAAAATTTGCACATAATTTACAGATGTAAACAATGAAACTTTCAGTTAAAAAATTAGGGGCAAAATTTGACTTTTTTATTTTTATATCATTTCTATATATATTTCATTGTGTCCTTTTCATTAATATTACTGAAATTATGCTTTTTCATCAAGGAAAAATGAATGTTTTTCTGAAAAAATTCAAGATATTGTTTATACCACCCATAATCATATAATCTTTTTGCCAAATGTATTCATGGTCATTTCCGTTAAAACTTGTTATGTTTGTCACACAGCTAAAAATTGATACTCTTGTTGGCCACCATTGTTTGTTTTCTTTTTTCACTGTTGTTTGTTTTCGTGTTGTTGGTTTTCTTAAGAGTCCCCATTTATCAGTAAAATTTTATGTTTTCCCACGAACAGTCAACGCATTTTGCGATTTTTTTACTAAATTTTGTGATTTTCTTACAACCAAATGATAAATTATGCAATATTTTTGAAATTTTTTTTCTTCATTGTCTGACAACTTTCCTGATTTTTTTCTCCCAGCCAATAAAATTTCACACTTTTTCTGTGTGATTGATTGGGGAATTTTGTGATTTTCCCTTGAACAGAGTTGTATAATATAGATGCACGCCGTGCGCAGAAAATTTTATGAAGTTTGCAGAAAACTTTAAGAAAGAAACAATTTTTTTTTTTTTTTTTAAGTACCAAAAAATAAAAATATGCTCTCAATTTTATGAGCAAATTATTCACTGTTAACATGAATGTCTTCAAAAAACATCAAAAAATTGTGAATTTTAATAAAAAATTGCATAAAAAACATGCATCTCAACTAGAAATTTTGTAAAAAAAAAAAAAAAAAAAACATTTCGACAAAATATTGTGCGAAACACGGGAATTTTGTCCAAAGGCTGAGTAAAAATGCAAATTTTGTCCAAAGACTGCATAAAAATGCAAATTACATGCATGAATCGCATAAAAAATGCGAACTACATCCATGAATCGCTCAAAAAACATGAATTGCGTCCATGAATCGTGTAAAAAACGTGAATTATGTCCACAAAATGCAAATTAAGTCCATGAATTGCATAAAAAGCAAGAATTATGTTCATAAATTGTATAAAAAACACATATGTCTATGAATTGTGCAGTAAAATGTAAATTATGTTAGTAAATCACTCAAAAAACATGAATTTCATCGGCAGAAAGCTGAAGTGCAAATTACATCTGTAAATTGCATAAAAATAGAGAATTGCGTTCATAAATCGCATAATAAATGCAAATTGCATAAAAAACGTGAATTGCGTTCATGAATCGCTCAAAAAACAAAAATTATGTCCAAGAATACAGCAAAAAAAATGCGAATAACATTCATAAATTGCAAAAATATATGAATTACATCCAAGAATCATGTAAAAAAACGAATTACGTTCATAAATCACTTTAAAATGCAAATTATGTCAATAAATTGATCAAAAAACACTAATTTCGTCGGCAGAAAGCACAAAAACGCAAACTACATCGATGAATCACATAAAAATAGCAAATTACGTCTATAAATCACGTAAAACGTGAATTACATCCATAAATCGCTCTAAAAATGCAAATTACATTCATAAATCGCATAAAAAATGCGAATCATGACCATGAATTGTGCAAAAAATGTGAATTACACCCAACATTAAATTAATTTGTAGAAAGTTTTTGACCCAATATTATGTGCGCAGAAAGTTTTTGGTTTTATACAAGTTTGCCCCTGAATGATAAATGATTTTTGTGATTTTACTCAGATCAAATAATGAATTTTGCAATTTTTTCCTGCCATATATTGACAGTAATCTTTTCGATAGATTTATTAATTTCATGCAACTGATCGACAAATTCTTACCATGGGTAATTCAATAATTTCGCTTTTTTTCCCCTTCAGATGATCTATGAATGAAGTTAACTTTTTATTAGTTATGACAAATTTTTCAGTTTCATGATCTTTTTTTTTTTCTACCTATTGGTATATTTTTTTAGCTTGCAATGAGTTGGCAAGGATTTTTTCTCCATGCCTGCTCATCTACTAAAAAAAAAAAAATCTGATATACTTTGACAACCTTTATTTATTTTAACTGCGATTGACTAATGAATTATTTTGCAAAATTTACTTTCTACTTTATTGGAAAATTTTGTGACCTTTTTCTGTTGTCCAATGAAAAAAAAAAAAAAAAAATTCCACAACACAACTGATGTATAGTTTTCACATTTTTCCACCAATGCACTGGCCTTTTTTGCCGAATTTTGTAACATTTTCATTCTGTTGATCCATTGACAAAATTTCACGTTTTTTACTTGCGAATGATTTTTTTTTTTTTTTTTTTTTTTTTTACCTGTCATTTGATATTTCATCAAGAAGCTCTTTGATCACTATTTACAGGAGTGGGAAATTTTTCCAAATTCTTACCAGCCAACGATTTATTTCACCAGCCCGTAAGATGCAACGCACACGCAGTTAAAGATAGTTGTGACAAAATCGCACGCAATTACTGGCAAAATTACTATTTCTACAATGTGACATTTCTTTTTTCTATAATATTAAGAAATATACATAACAGAGGTAAGATTAATATTAGATAGAACTTAGTACCATATTTACACTGTAATAATGTGGAAAGTTAAAGTATCCAGATTAAAAAAGCGTTTCTGATAATGTGCCTATTGCCCACAGTTTTTCAAAAACTAAGAATGCACTCGCCTTGTGAGATAATCCACTCACCATTGGCGAGCAAAATTAATATTATGAGACTTTCATACTATGCTGCTCCAATACCTCCTTCATTTATCCCCCAAGGATCTGGTCATCGATTCATTCAATTCGAGATTTTTTGTTTAAGATTTTGCAGCTATTTTCAGAATTTTTGTATTTATATATGTATATTCTTTTTACAAAAAAAAAAAAAAAAAGTGAATACACATGAACATTAACAATATTGAAAAAATAACCAAAACAAATCTATATTATAAAGGCCAAATGTATCTGTGCGTAACACATACGTCATTTTGCACATGGCAAATGACGTCAAAATGCGTCATGGCAATACGTCATTTTGCACATGACGACAAATATCATTTCTTTAAGAGTTAGACGTACCAATATAAAATGTGTTTTTTACTATAACTAATTTTGTAGGTTTATTATAAGTCAATGAAACAGTTCCTTCTTAACAGCGTGTGATATGGTGACAACGTTAAGGGGCCAGCGTGCCAGCACGGTATGTGAGGTGATGTCCAATAGCCAGTCACACGCTGGCACGAGAAAATCTTTCACCGATTTTTTGTTATAAAAAGTAAATCTGCTTCTGGGAAAAAACCCACTTCTAAAATGCAGCATTATCTAGCATCAAATCTTTACGTAAGCGGCAGAGAACATGTTAAACATTTTCTTTCATCAAAATTTTGGCTAATTCTACCTTGTAATAAATAACTTAGAAAAGGTCACTAGGTACCTCTCTTTACCACTTAACATACAAATTAATACTTTATAGAGATCTAGTGTTTAAAAATACTTAATCACCTATTGCTGTGTTTTTTATTTCAAAAGTGCATAATTTTTTGTATGTACTAAAAGTATATTCTTAATTCTTAAAACGTTTAAGTGATATATTTGCTCTTTTTATTTCTCTATTAGAATTTTTTTTTTTTTTTTTTGGTCTAGTAATTACTACAAAAAAAAATTATTATTATTACAGGATAATAATGCTGTGAATGATGTTCTCACCAGAATATATTCTCTTCAACTACTTGTAATTATTCAGGATGTGAAGAAAGACAATGTGCTATTTCTTTTGAAGACATGCTAGTGTTTTCTCAAAAATGTCTGATTATATAACAATAACTGCTAGCATGTATTGTGATTTTAACAGGACAGAACCCAAGGCCTTGCCTTATTAATCAGTACTTTGGTTCTAAAAAATGAAATGCTATTAGCACCAATTTCAGAATGTAATGTGGTCTATTAAAGAAATAGTTTTGTAAAAAATAAATGTATTTTTTAGTATGTGTGTTTTATTTTTTCTGTCTGAAAAATTTAATGATTAATTCATGTATATTCATGCACCATACTGTGAATTTGGTTCACATCATCACCTTTAACAGTATTTTCTGAAATATTGCCTGCCTCTTACTAAAAAAATGAAAAATGTTCCTTGTTTACATAATTTCTAAAAAAGAACTCAAGTAATTTCAGAGTTTCTTGTAGGTTTAAAAAAAAAAAAAAGCAGGCCACTGTGGATGAGGAAGGGCACTTTTTATTTTCTTTATTCTTAAGGTTTTTTTTTTTTTTTAAAGATTTATTCTTGTGATTTTTAAAGCCTCGAGACAATAATGAGTAAATTTTAATTATGCAAGCAAATTTTTTAATAACTTCCTTTTTTTTTTTTTTTTTTTTTTTTTGCTGAGAGGCAAATATGCTAATTTTTTTTCATGTGGGGCAAGACGGATGCTAATTTGTTGAATGAGGGATAAGAAGATACTATTTCAGGGTTTCCAGCATCATGGTAAGTCATGAAAATTTCAAGATATATAGGAAAAGTCAGGGAATTTACAAATATTTTCTAAAAAGTCATGGAAAAAACTGAAAAATGACGCGAAAGTCTCTGGAAAAGAATCACAAAATTCATCAAACAATCGCAAAGGAAAAAACTAGAAATTTGAGGAATAATTGCAAAGAAAAAAAAAACAGTTATGACAAAGGATTATTAAAATAAGTAGCAAATTTCATTGTATTCCCGTTTGGTTAAAGACATTTTTGAAATTCGGTCATGGAAAATCAGGGAATTTGGCCCGTCATGTTTTGCTGGGAACCCTGTATTTTGTAACAAAGGGCAGGTGGTATGCAGCACCTTCCAAAAACTACCATGGAGGAGCTGCAATTTCTTGTGTTTCTGAACAAAAATGAATTAAAAAGTGTCGAAGTAAGATCTTTTGGATATGATTTCAGTATTAATGTGGTATTATGTAAGTTCTCATGTAATACAATGCAATTTAGCTCATGTTTTGAAAAGTTAATTCACATCTTCAAAATAAATCTGTTTCTATTGCTCTGTTTATTTATTTTCAGTTTATATTTAATTTTATATTTAACTTTATTTTCAATTTATATTTAAATGTTCATATAATAATTAAAATATTTGAAATTAAACAACTAAACAAGTCTTTTTTTTTTTTTTCAAAAATGAGTTTTTCTAATTGTTAATTTTAATGATTTAATAGTTATTTTACTTTAAAATGTGTAATTTTTTTAAATAAAAAAATGTTATAAAATTAAATTTTTGATTTGTTTTTCTAATAAATCTGAAATTTTTGATAATTTAATTGTATGTTATAAATTTTAAAGCTTCGTAAAAATATTTGGCATTTACATTAAAATATATGTACTAAAGGTTTTTCTTACTTAGACATGCAGGAAAAAATATTTTCCTTTAAGATTATAAAAAAATTTGCATTTTTGTATAAAATAATCAGAATTTTTAATATTTTGTGGATTTCTTTTTAAAATAGAGCAAAAAATGACCCAAATTGGTTTGCAAGATATTTGGATGCTGCAATGTTCCAAATCAGAAGAAAAGAAAATAGAACAAAAAGTGACCTAAATTGGGTTGTAAGATTTTTGGGCATAGCATTGACCCAAATTGGGTTGTAAGATTTTTGGGTATAGAAGTGACCCAAATTGGGTTGTAAGATTTTTGGGTATAGCAGTGACCCAAATTGGGTTGTAAGATTTTTGGGTATAGCATTGACCCAAATTGGGTTGTAAGATTTTTGGGTATAGCAATGTTCCAAATTGGGAATGTATCTGTTACCCAAAATGGGTAAAAAAAAGTGTCCATTTTGGGTTTATTGCAATACCCAAATTGGAGCTGTGTTGCCCAAGATGAGTTAAAATTTTACCCATTTTGGGTAAACAGTGAATTCCAATTTAGGTTTTGCAATAGGTCCTAAGTGGACATTTTTTTTACCCATTTTGGGTCACAATCAAACATTTTCAATTTGGAACATTGCTGGACCCAAAAATCTTACAACCCAATTTGGGTCATTTTTTGTTCTATTTTAGAAATTTTTTTTTACAGTGTGCACTGCGCCGCAAAGGGTTAAAACGCAAAATGGTATCGCCATAGTCACTGGAGGAAAAATGTTTTAGTCGTCTGCGAAAAAAAAAAAATAAATAAATAAATAAAGAAAATAAAAGAAAAAAGAAGAAAAAAAAGGAAAGGAAAAATTAAATGACAAACTATAATTAAAACTATAATAATAAATATTCATATTTTTTTTATCAAATTGTAATGAATGATTAAATGGAAAAAAGCGATTTTTTCTTCTGTTTTCTTCTATATATGTATTTATTTTTATGCTGACCATGAAGATGACAATTTAAACTTGTTGAAGGGAAAAAAGGGAAATGTTAAAAAGGCGTCGGAAAATATGTTTTTTAAAATAATAATTCTTGTTTTAGCTTTTACGAATATGTGTATGTATAAAGACACCGTATGTAAAGTATTCTGAATGGTTAAACCGTAATAACCGTATGTTACATCTCTTTTTTTTAAGGCGATTCCACAAGGGATCAAGTAATTGCGATTTTAAAATGCAGAAAAGAACTATGAAAAGCCTTGAAAAACTTCGACTTCCCTGTGTATGTGCAAAAGCGATCGTTGTAACAAGGCGTATTCGTTTCTTGTCGTTTTTAATTATTATCCAACCTAATTATCCAAAAATGGTAAATCTGGATTTCAGGTGCACTTCGGCCTGTTTTTGACTGTCCTTGTGCAAATTTCTAGACCACTGCTTAAGACAGATTTTCCAAGTGATCGCCAAATAATAATAATAATAATAATAATAATAATAATAATAATAATAATAATAGTAAACTGATACACCCAATTAAATACCTATATTATTTATACATATAGATTTTTAAAATGTATGCAAGAAGATAGTATCAAAATATAACGATTATATCTTAACCATTTCTGGCACACTGTGCCCGGTCTGGGATACCTAATTTTAATTCCAAACGTGCAAACGGCACCAATAATATTTTATTAAAATTTTGCTTTTACAATAAAAGCTTAAATTAAGGAATTCAAAGCATCTAAAAAATTTGTTTTTGAATTCCGGTGTCAGTCGATAATTTCTCATTTTACTACAGATTTTGCCCGTGCCGGAAAGGGTTAATCTTACATATATCTGAAATGATTTTGTAATTCGTTTTTGACGAACAACTTCATAAAATATAATATTAGATATATGTAATGCTCTAATATTTGTAGATATGACCAGTCAATAAATGATTTTGAATACAAAATTGTTACATTTTAAAACATTCGAAATTCTTTGAGAGACTTTTTATCACTCTTATTATCTAGATTTATTATATATTTAAAAATGAACCTAAAATAAAGAACTTGCACCGGAAACATTACAAAATACATTTATATATATACAACTAACACCACTATTGACTCTGTTCCAGTGCCGGATTGCTAAGTAAAAAAACATCTGTATAAATTGTCAAGATATATGGCTGTTTGAAACAGCCAGAAATGTGAATTAAAATGCAGTGTGTAAAAGGTTATGGGTGCCTACATTATAATATCTCTACCGCAATGAATTATGGATGGCGTGTCATAGACCGTCAGGTGGCAGCACATACAATCACCTCATCGAGTTCACAGATGAATATCTATAATTAATTAAATGTCGATTCGTATATTAAAACGGAATCGGTGCGCCAATTCCTATCTTGGTGGTAAAACACCTAAAAACCCGATTTTTTCGGTTGACTGGTAGGTTTATCTCTGTGTGTTCCTGCACCCAAAAATATGAAAACATTGAAGATTGGGAGCAGAAAAACATAATCGTTAACCTATGAGTCAACCCTAAAATCGGGCTTTTAGGTGCTTTGCACGAAGATATGATTGACAGACCGATTGCGTTACATTCGAATCGAGTTTTAACTAATCCTAGACTTCCATCCGTAGACTCGATGACGTGATTGTCTGTGCTGCCGCTTCCCGTTCTATCAAAATTTTGTGATCTTTACTGAAAGTTGCATTTGATTTAATTAGTTAACAGTTTTTTAGCAGGTGTCATCGGTGTAAGCTTACGGCACCATGAGCGTTGGTCGCACGAGGCGGGTCATAGAATATAAACATAAACATTGAACTTTCCCAATAAACATGTTTCTTCATGTATTTTCATAGAAAAAAATCCCACAGCCTATTTTTGAAAAGTTTTAAGTGAAAAAATATGAAATCTTTGTTGATGGTTTATCATTTGCATTTAACGATGAAGCAGGAATTATTTTTACGATGTGGTAACCGAACAAATTTCGCCGAAAGGAACTGTTTCATATTTTGTGATAAATAAACGAAATTAGTTATAATAGAAAAAGTATTTTATATTGGTTAGTATAACCCTTAAAACAGATAATATTTTAACCCAAAGTTAGCAAAATACTATTTCTAAAAAACTCAGTTGTCGAAAGTATTGAAAAAATAACCTTTATTCATACATGTAATCAGTTTAATATAAAAAACAATTATTATGATGAAGTTTTGAATTGAAGGTCTTATGCTCGGTATTACAGAATGAAAATAACTGTAAACTTTACTCCACATTGAAAGGATGATAGAATTTTTTTCCCCATGAAATCTAAAAAGAAAATTCTCCATACGGGCACAGTCTGAAAAAATCTGGAAAAATTACAAAATGCTCTTATCATGTGTATATATATGTTTATAAAAAAAAAACAAAAATCGGCGGAATTCCGATAGAAGGTTTTAAAAAAAAGTAATGAACATTACGTTTATTTGGCAATTTATCATCGGTTGGCAACGAAATAAAATTTCAAAAATTAAATATTTCATCAAATATTTTATAAGGTAAAAATGTTCTATGTTGAACTAGTTTTAAAAATATTTATTTAAATAACTTAATTTTTTCGGTTTTAGTTTGTTTATAACTATAGTTTTGTCTTATACATATTTATAAAGCAAATTAGCTATGAAATTTTATGAGTTAGAACGAAAATCAAATAAATTTGTTTCACTCTCAAAATTAAGTCCTATTGAGACTGTCTATTCAATTTCATTGCTATGGACCCAAAACTTTATCCGAAATTGAAATATATTACTGCAGCATTCTTTATCTAGTCTTTATTTTGAATACACCTAAGCATATGAAAATATATTTTTCAATATGAAAATATTTTTATATAAATAATTATTTTCTACAGTATTAAATTTAAATAACTGGTGCAAAAGCAATATGTATGCATAATACAATATAATATATATAATAAACTCTCTCATTGTTTAAGTTTAAATTCATCAAATTCCATTTAGCATTCTAAAAATCTTTTAACAAACAATTTTCAGTTGCATGAAAATCGTTTGCTTTTGGCGAGGAAAAATGCTGCTCGCCAAATCGCATGACGCTTTCGTCTTTTTCCGTCAAATAGCCGAAAGTATTTTATTTTTTTACAAACTTTCTACTGTAATTCCGCCGTTAATTTTGACTGATCCTTTATTACATACATAAGTAGTTTAATTAGTATTTTTTTCAACATAGTCTAAGTATGCCCAGTATGGGGACCTTCCTTGTTAGTCTTGATATGTAACAATGCTACCGCATCTGGTGACATTTTAATTTAGAAACATTGAATATCAATTTATGTTTATTACATTTATGGAATATGCTTAATTTTATAAAACAACAAAACTATTAGGTACAATGTGCTGGGACGAGCGTCGGGCGTCTTTTACAAGGCGGGCGTCGGGACGAGCGTCTTTTACAAGACTTTTAACCTTTTATCACCGATTTTTCAAAACAGATATTTTTGCCTAATAACATCAAGTAAATATTCGGATTAAACAAGGCGAAATTTACAATAAAGATTTACCGATGAGAATAATCAAGGATCCGGAGCGCATTTTTAGGAAGAATCACGTTTTGAGCACCAGCCTTGGCGAGTTGGCGAAAGCGAGAACGTTCAGCTAGCTGCATCGCCAAACACAAAAAAACTAAGTTCAAATGTGTCATAAAACATATGATTAATAGGATTATATTTATTACAAGAGAATATTTACTACTGTTTTTAATTAACTTCTCAATTTCTTCGAACATAGCGAGTTAAGGAAGTAATATTTTTGAAATGAGAAAAAAAAAAACCTACGTTTAGATGATTTGTGAAATTTAAAGCATTTTAATCTCAAAAAGCTCTTTGTTTTTTAAACTATATTTTAATCGTAAACAACGGTGAATAACATTTCCTCATATTATAATCTTTGCTTGATAACATTTACAGAAAAAAAAATGAACTATAAGCGCGATCTATTTGCAGAAGGAAGGGTTGCTATTCGCTAAGCGTTTGACGTCACAAACAAGAAAGGATGCACAGCATTGACTTCATCTCCGCGCTAATCATTGTTCTGGCGATAAGGTGCTCAAAACGTGATTCTTTCTGAAAATGCATCCGGAGCACCTTATGCGACATGAATACTGGTCGTTAGTCCCCAGAGGTTTAATGGAAGAATTCGGAAGGACAAAATAAACAAATAGTTATATACGACTATAATATACGTAAAAAAATCTGCATCCAATTGCTAATAACACTCCAGCTTGAAATCCAAACGCGTGATAATCTTCAATCTGTCTCCTTGCTATTTGATTATTATAGTTTGCTAATTTCCTTGTAACTGCTCATTATGATCTACAAAGTATTTCTTGATTACGTTCTTTAGATTGCTTGTTTGTGGTAAAAATGTGTATGGCATCTTAAAATCATTCAAAAGCAGAATGGCTTTGCGCCGTATCATAAAAGTAGTATAACTTGACAAACGGTAAACCAAACAAGAATCTTTCGAAATCGTTTTTGCCATTCGTCGCTTTGTCATACTGATTTTGTTAAAAAAATATCATACCTCGAAGGTCGCGAATACTGCTTGTCCACGTAAAGCCAAATTATATTTTATAGAATGTTTCTTATATAGCTGGATGTCTTTTGCAGGCTGTAGAAGAAGAATATATCAAAGGATGTAAACAAATAAGTCATTAAAAAGTTTAATGTTACTTGCTTTATCTTCGCACAGGGTGCGTAGTCTGGTAGGACCTTGTAAGGACGTTTTACCAGAATTTTTATATTATAGTATTAGTTTTATTTAACGAAAAAGAAATCCTTTTTTCACATCTAACAACCAGTACTTTAAAGAATTTCTGATACTAAAAGAATTAAAATCCTCTGAGTTTCTTGATGACCACTCACCCTGTTCGCAACATCTTTGTTCCCGGTCAGCTATCAGAAAACAATCGTACGGAATGTTTTTAGTAATTCTGGAAAAGAAATGCAATGAGAAACGGAGGATAGACAAGAGATGTGACACGGCTTGTATGTTTTACCAATACCGACCATGTAAATAATTTAGAATCAGGTTCAATATTTATTCTTATATAATATTAATACTTATTCAATTGCTTTTTAAAGAGATTTTTAAACAATTATACACCACTTTTATCCCTTAACCGCCAAAAATATCAACGCTTTCGGAACGAGAGGATTTTACAGAATTTTTAATCTTTTAACACCGGTTTTTAAAAACAGAAATTTTTACCTAATCGAATCAAGAAAATGCTCGGATTCAATTAGGCAAAATTTACAACAAAATTTATTGCTGAGAATAATCAAGGATTTTCAGCACTTTAATGCTGCTCGTATATCGGTCGTGCGTTCTGAAGGGGTTAAGTAGGAAATTGTAAATTTGTTGTTGAAAGTCGTTTGCCATCACAAATTTATTAACCCCTTCGCGACGGGAGTCTTTTACGAATTTTTTAATGTTTTGTCACCGGTTTAAAAATACAGAAATTCGTTCCTTCTTAAATCGAGAAAATGCTCTTATTCAATAAACCAAATTTTACAATATAATTTTACCGGTGAGAATAAACAAGGATTCTTAAGCCTTTTTGAGGCATGTATACGTGTCGCTCGTCCCCAAGGGGTTAAAGTATATTTTGCTTTATTTAAATAGAAAAATTTATACCAATATATAAGGCAGTATTTTGAATTGTAAAATAGTGGTGGTAAAGTAATATGGTTAAGCAAGAATAATTATTTTGACTGTTGCATGAACGTAATGCCAGCAGATAATAAGCTAAAAAACTCGTTTCTCAAATAAAATGGTTTTTTTTTTTTTTTGAACATTTTTTTTTTTTACTTTAAATTTGAGCCCAAAGTTTGGTACATTTAAACGGGTTTGTCGGACTCGGGCCAAGACCATCTTATGTCTATTTGTGCGTAGTTCCAGATGTTAACCCTGGAATATACATTCTAAATAAGTATGTATAACATCTAATTTAAATAAACGTAAAACAAACATAAAATCTAATTAAACTTGCACATTTTCTGAATTCACTTAATAGTGGTATTTACGTAAACATTATCATTATTAATACAAATAACCCACATAAAAAGAGATAAATAAAAACTGCAAATGCAATTTTTATATTTACTTACCTTACTTACATAAAACCGTGCAATAAATAATAATTAATTCTTGGACCTTTAATCTTCATTTGAATACTTTTCTAATATATAATTATTTCATTTATTAAGTCTTCCATTATTTTCTGATTTTTTTTCAGTTGTGTTAGAAAATGCAATCATGTTGGACATTTTCTCAAGAAAAATTTTGTTATATCTGCTTTTTTCGGGGAGGGGGGGAGGGAGGCAGTAGTATAATAAAGCACATCTCTAATACTTTATCAAAAATTATCTTTTTCGTCTCTTCAAATAAGAATTACAGAACCTTAATTATATTAATAAACTAAGTAATTTTCTTTTTATCTAAATGCAAATATAAAGAAAAAATGAATGAAAATGTAAATAAATACCTAATTAAGCGATCGCTTTAATTTAATGAATAAATATACTAGTAGAAAAGCTTCTTTTGAAAGTTTTTTTTTTAATATTTAGATATTTTAAAAATACAGTTTTTTTTTCTCATTTCACCGCTTGATAGTATTTTCTTTAGAATTATTTTAGGCGTTTTCTTTTTTTTCGCTCATATTATGTTTCCCATTTATTTTATATAATTAGCAAAGTTGAATAAATGGATTTTAAAATTTTATGTTTTCAAATTTATTACCTGAATTTGAGTCTGAAGTTTGGTACGTTTAGATGGGCTTGTTAGACTCGGGATGAAACCGTTTTATGTCTAGTATACACACATGTAGACGTTACCTCTGGCATATACATCCTAAATAAGTATGCATAACATCTAATAAATAAACGCAAAACAAACATAAAATCTAATTAAAATTGCACATTATCTAAATTTAAATAAACGCAAAACAAACATAAAATCTAATTAAAATTGCACATTATCTGAATTCACTTGTTAATGTTATTTACGTAAGCATAATTTCTGAATAATATCATTATTTATATAAATAACACACATAACAAAGAGATTAAAAAAACTGCAAATGCAATTTGTATATTTATTTGCCTTATTTATATAAAACCGTGCAATAAATAATAATTAATTCTTGGTTCTTTAATCTTCATTTGAATACTTTTCTAATACATAATTATTTCTTTCTTTAAGTCTTCCATTATGTTCTGAATTTTTTTAGTTGTGTTAGAAAAGGTAATCATGTTGGACATTTTTGCGAGAAAATTTTTCTTATATCTATTTTTTTCGGAGGGGGGGGGAGAGGGGTAATATAATAAAGCACATCTCTGATACTGTATTAAAAATTATCTTTTTCGTCTCTTCAAATAAGAATTACACAGTCTTAATTTGATTAATAAAGGAAGTAATTTTCTTTTTTGTCTAAACGCAAATATAGAGAAAAATGAATGGTAAATGTAAATAAATATCTAATTAAACGACCGCATTAATTTATTGTAAAAATGGATTAGTTGAAAAGCTTCTTTTGAAATTTTTTGTTAAATTTGGATATTTTAAAACTGCAATTTTTTTTTTTTTCCTGGCTTGATAATATTTTGTTTAGAATTATTTTGGGTGATATCTTTTTTTTCGCTCTTATAATGTTTCCCATTTATTGTATAGATTAGCTAAGTTGTATAAGGGGATTTTAAAAATGTATGTTATTAGTACCTAAATTTGAGTCTGAAGTTTGATGCATTTAAATGGGCTTGTTAGACTCGGGATGACACGGTTTTAAGTCTTGTATACACACATCCAGACGTTACCCCTGGCATATACATCCTAAATAAGTATGCATAACATCTAATTCAAATTAATGTAAAACAAACATGAAATCTAATTAAATTTGCACATTATCTGAATTTCCTTATTAAGGTTATTTAGATAAACATAAACAATGAATAATATCATTATTTATATAAATAATTAATATAAAAAAGGGGATAACTACAAATTGCAAATGCAGTTTATATATTTACTTACTTCATTTACATAAAACCGTGCAATAAATAATAATTAATTCTTGGATCTTTAATCTTCATTTGAATACTTTTCTATTATATAATTATTTCATTCATTATGTCTTCCATTATTTTCTGAAATTTTTTTTTTTGTTGTGTTAGAAAATGCAATCATGTTGGACATTTTCTCGAGAAAATTTTTGTTATATCAGTTTTTTTTCGGGGGGGAGGGGGTGTAAAATAAAACACGTCTCTGATACTTTATTAAAAATTGTCTTTTTCGTCTCTTCAAATAAGAATTACACATGCCTAATTTGATTAATAAACCAAGTAATTTTTTTTTGTCTAAATGCAAATATAAAGAAAATAATAATGGTAAATGCAAATAAATATCTAATTAAGCGGCCGCATTAATTTGTTGTAGAAATGTATTAGTAGAAAAGCTTCTTCTGAAAAAATTTTGTTACATTTGGTAATTTTAAAGCTGCAGTTTTTTTTTTTTTTTTTTTTTTTTTTTTTTTTTTTTTTTTCGTTTCACCGCTTGATAATATTTTCTTTAGAATTATTTTCGGTGATATCTTTTTTTTTCACCGTTATAATGTTTCCCATTTATTATGCAGAATTAGAAAACTTGAATAAATAGATTTTAAAAATTTATATTTACAAAGTTATTAAGTATATTTAAAATATCAAAAAATATAACCAAGGATTTTTTTTCAGTTACACATATTAAGTGATGGAAAATTGGCGCAGAGGTGGAGCCTGTGTATACCTCTATTTTTTTATTGTATTATTCATCATAATAAAAGAAATTCTATGATTAGATAAAAACTAAAAGACCTACTAAAATTTAGTTCTGTCAACAGATTCCACCTATGCAACAATTTTCCAGCATTGATATACCGGGTGATCCAAAAGTCAGGACGAACTTTAAAAATGAATAACTCGAAAACGAATCAAGATACAAAGATACGGTTTGCACCAAATGGATGGAAAAGAAACCGGATTTTGTGTGACAACAAAAAAATATTGTTCTATTGGCGACCAACAGCATCACTAGCAGCATTGAAAGATGCCATCCGCCAAAACGTGTCTGCCATAAAGCAAGAAATGCTACTAAATGCTGTGAACGGTGTAGTGCCTAGTCTCACAGCTGCACTTATGAATGAGGGACAGCACATTGAACATTTTCTGTTGTACTAATTAACTGTAACTAAGCTGACTTGGAAATTGTCAACATTTTTTCATTTGCAAATCATCTTTTAGTGCAAAAAACACTACCGTGTCATTTTTTGGATGTCAACGGCAAACTATTTTTTTCGTTGTCACACAAAATCCGGTTTCTTTTCCATCCATTTGGTGCAAACCGTATCTTTGTATCTTGATTCGTTTTCGAGTTATTCATTTTTAAAGTTCGTCCTGACTTTTGGATCACCCGGTATTTGATGCTGGATTACCGAATTGTCTTCTATTTTTATTTAGAAATTTTTGAGTTCATACCAGAAGTAAAGAACGTAATGTTACAGTTTGTTTAATAGGTGGATTAAATTTAGCGATCACATAAAGTAAAAATTCGCTTTTCAAAATTCATGGTACGAGTTTGAAATTTCAAATTAAACTAAGTGTCTAAATTAGCAAGCCTGATTCTATCTGTGAACTTTTAATATACAGTAGAGCGCCTATTATCCGGACTAAGCGGGACCGAGGCCTATCCGGTTAATGAAAAATCCGGATGATTGGATATCTGTAAAATACGTCTTGGCAATATTTTTTAGGTAATTTCCGTTCATTCTTTTGTCATGCTTAGGATTGACGATTTTGGTAGTGTACATTTTAGCCTATTATAAATGGCGTGTTATTTTTCTTTATTATTATTATTATTATTATTATTATTATTTTACATTTTTTAGATTTTATTTTCTACAAAATTGATACAAAATTATACATAGCAGTACACATACAAATTATTACACGTATACATACATACACTGTAAAGTACATACATTAAAAAATCATTGTAATAGGGAAAATAAATTCTTAATAGTCTTCTGCTTCATAGTGAGCATTTTTTTCTGAAAGGGATTTTCGCGTATTAACCTCTGCAGACCTGAGGTACATAAATGTGTACTTCCATTCTTTTATTCATAAAAACAAAATTGTTGAATTTTTTGCATTTTTACTTTACTTCTATGCAGCTGAATGTATTTTGCTTTAAATCAAAACCAATAAATGTCAGCACTGTTGAATATTACCTCATAAAATAAATATTATTTTCATCCGAGTTTCGAAAATACATTCAAGACATTGTGGCCAAGAAAGTAAGAAATATTCATGATTATTTAACTTAAATGCTTTACAATAAAAAGTTTTGAGAAATTGCTGATCATTTACTTGTTTAAAGACCTTAATTTTGTTATTGGGTAAATTTATATTACTGATAGTTAAATTGATGTTTTAAGGGGATTAGTACTTTTATATCCATATTTGTAAACCTAAATTACCAGTCCGCTAAAGTACTGATTTCATAAAAATGACTCTTTCTGTCATCTCTGGTGTCATTTCGATTATGCAAAAGCAATAAATATATATCTGTAGAGGTATTTTATGCTCAGGTCTGAAGAGGTTAAAGATAAATTTCTTAAGTTCTAGAAACAGTTTATCTTTATGCATTGATAACCTTTGCATTAGCAGGTGATTTTATTACTTTATGATTAGAAAGTGGTTAACGTTAAAAAACAACCAGTCAAATTTATCCTACTGAGCCTCAAGAAATTTCACTTCAAAAATTTTAGAGAAAGTTAGAAAAAACGAAAGGCCCTTGAACGATCCGGTTAATCGGCGACCGGATAATCGGTGATCTATTATATCGAATTTCTAATCAAGTTCTTCCCCCACATTTTGCAGTTTTGCACTGTCAGATGTCCTTAATGTAAAATTGACGCATTCTTCAAGTTCTATAAGATTTTTTGCCAGTGAGGGTTTGCAGAATGGCTTACAGATAGATTAATGTTCCTGCATGATTTATATTAAATCTCTATCGTATGCAGACGTAGTACTAAACCCTAATCCTGTTGCATTTTAATACAATAAAAATTGTTCCGCATTGATTCCAGCTCATAATCCCAAATGAAATTAAAACTTCATCAATAAATAAATTAATAAATAAATACATAAAAAAATAAAACACAAATTTAACAGGTATACTGGGTGTTTCGAAAGTTCGGCGTGAAAGTAAAATACGAATAGAAAAAAGATCGATAGTTCAAAGAGACAAGCGGTTTAGAAATAAATATTAAGCGCAGTACGCAATTTTCTATGACACCAACAAAAGATTTAATTCAAAATCTAGAAAATAGAGGGCTCTACCGCAAACATTTTCATGAAATATAGTAAACATTCTCTAATCCGGCACGTTCGGGACTTTAAGCATACCGAATTAAGATTTTTTTTCGGATCCCAGCATGAATGTCAGGAAAAATGGCTAGAAGTCAGAATTAAACAATAAGTGATTTAATTATTAATCATGTTTAGTACTCTTTAACCCCTTCACGACGAAAGTTTCTTGTGAAATTTTTAAAGTTACGTCACAGGTTTTTAAAAACAGAAATTTTTGCCTTATTATATCGAGAAAATGCTCCGATTAAATAAGGCAAATTTTACAATTAAACTTTACCGCAGATGCCATCTTACAGAAATCCCGAATATAACTTTTTTTATAGCAGTCCTCTTTCTTAAATTTATGGGATTTCATTTCGTATGATGCGGAGTTTAATAATTTCCTTCATCATTGAGCGAACAGTTGCACTCATAAAATTTGATAAGAGCATTTAATGCGTATATTCTTTGATTCAATCTAATGCTGTTCGACTCTTCCATATTATCTTCATCATTCTCAGCTTCTTTGAGGACTGTTGACTTTATGACACTCTGAAAGATGGTATCATCTATGAAATATTTTTTCAAACGACTCACCCAAATTTGCATTAACACATTTTTTTTAACACTCTCCAGCAAAGTTGACAAATGCTTATGATTTATGTTTCTCTGCCCGTATGTCCACCTGGCTGCGCTCTAATTCCACAAATATTTTCAGACTGCCCTGAAATTTTTAGATGTCATTGACGTTTATCCTAGCACGAACCCTATTTCAAATGAAATTTCTAGCATGATTAGTTTATTTACAAGGACAGACATATTTTGCCGTAATATTGTATGGGAACAATTCTTTTCAATTGAATTTTAAAGATGTTACAACCTGTCAAACGTATTAAAATTTATATGCATTTACAAAGTGCACGAAAATAAGCATTCTGTAAAATTTAAGGGATGATAACGTGTGATAATTAAGGGGGGGGGGGTCCAAAATTACCAAAAAAAATGATAACGATATGTTTTATCTTCTTATTAGAGTTTTTATGCAAAAGAAAAAAAAAAAAAAAAAAAAAAAAAAAAAAAAAAAAAACGCAAGAAAACCACATATAGATATATAGTTTATGTTTATATTTTTCTTATACCTACTTTCGACATTTGATTTGTTACTTCATATTTTATTAATTTTACTATTTTATAATTTACTTAATACTCCTCTTTTAGTAATCGTAATAATAAAACTGCAACAGATTTGGAATGGAAAGGGATGCTGTTCAGAAGTAAACAATAAAATAATAAACAGTTGTAAAATAGTAAACAAAGTATATGATGTTCTTAAAGTTTTTGCCAGAACTTCCATTTTTTTACAAAGAAATACATTAAGAAATATAAATAAATCTTGTTTCAAACAATATTAAAACATGACCTAATGCTTAGATTTCGTTTTAAATACTTAAATATTGCTTGAATTTTACATAGATGGAGGTTGTTCACAGGATAATTTTATTCTTCTTCCTGTTTTTGTTATGCTACAAGAAACTATTTATCTAGCAAAGGCTTTCCCTCCCATAAAGTTTTGAAAGATTGTTCTGCCAACATTTGATTTTATAAATATTCTTCGTGAATGCATAAAATGTTGACGCCCGATTCTAACTTGAATAGTTTTTCTTATAAAAATATTCGAAAAAATGGGCTTTTGTGAAGTTTAACACTTAAAAGGCCAGAAATTTTAGTCAAGTTTCATAAAAATATTTCTCACCAGAATTTTGATTTAAACAGTTTATTAACTTTTTAATATTATTTAACGTTTCTCTGCTTTATATCTAGCCTTTTCCGACACAGTGAGCCCACTCCGTATCTTTTTTGCTCTTTCTTTTTTACTTATACGTATTGAATTTAACCCTTTGAGGGGCAAAGCACTTCAGTTCATTAAATGCTGAAATGATCGAATGACACCAGAATTTAAAAGCAAATTTATTTCAAAATAGATAAATGCTTATCTTCGCGTACTTGATAAAATTAAAATTTTCATTTCAAAATTCTGGTGTCAATGTGACATTTTTCAATTAGAATTAAGTGGTATATATTTTATACCACCGCCCTTCAAGGGGTTAAACACTTCTTATGTTTAACCTCTTGAGCTCTTTAACAGCTTCCCTGATTTGCCTGAATGTCATACGGATAAGAATAGTTTTTGCCAATCACGATTTGCCCGTACCAAGTATGGGCATCCATATTACAATCATGATTTCTTATTATCGCTAGTAAGTTTTTTTGTGAATTTTGTATTATTTAGTCCATTTTTCTGATTCAATTAGGCAAAATTTTCTGTTTTAAAAAAACCGATGATAAAAGATTAAAAAATCTATAAAAGACGCAAAACATACATATTATTTGAAAGTTTTATTGATCAGTTAAGTGTTTACGTACGTAGCATACGCCATTCTATTTTTGTGATCTCCAGCAGTGACGTACGCAGCGTATGTCTGAATATCTGGCCGATTTTTTAATTAGACACGTCGAATTTTTATCATTAACCCCTTAACTGGTTCTTTCTTTTTCGTTCAATAAATTGAAAATAACGGATTCACACCACAATTTTTTAAGTAAAATATTCATAACATTTAGTCTAAACATTCCCGCTTTTAAACAATATGAAATTCATTAAAAAAAAAATAGTGGTATCGAAGAGCTTTAAGTGATGAATTAAGTAAGTTCGTCTTACCCGAACGGAGTATGGGCAAATCAGTTTAGGGGTTAAGCTTTGGCTTTTACTCTTGCTTTGCAAGGTTAATGTTCTTCTAAAAACTTGAAGAAAACCACCTATAAACTTTTCTGTGAATTCAAAGAAAAAGAACGCCGGAGTTTGCAACTTTGGTGTTTAGTAACATATAACTCCTAATAATTCTAGAGTGCAAGGGATTAATGTTCTGGGCAAGGCTAACTTATCATAATATAAAGGCTTGTCATTCACCAAGTTTCCTTTGACCGCAGTACAGGGGGCGCTGAACTACACTATTTTCACGTTGGTAGCGCCATCTAATGTTAGAAACTGAAATGTTTTCCATTATTTCCTATGGGATTATTAGCAGTAGTATGCACCAGGTGGCGTTACATACGAGACAAAGTCATATAATAAGTTGGCAATTATAGGGACAATTTCAACAATAGATTTTCTCCTGAATGCGAGGCCTTGATAGTATGATAAGGGGGCCTTGGTTCTGGGAAGCAGTGTTTGAAAGACGAACCTATGATATTTTTCAAAATTGCTCCATACACTTTTTTATATGCGCTACTAGTCCAAGAGCCGACCGCACAAAATCCCTCAAGAAAAAATTCTTTATATTATGGAAGAGTAGAAATAGGGTTTCTAATGATCCATGTCTACCGGAAGTGTAGTGATGCACAAGCCAAAAATTAATACTACTAGTGGCATCACACGTAGGTCTATCATTGTGTTTGCCGTACAATCAAAAGTATGAAAACACGGAAAACTGGGTGCAGGAAAACATAATGCTAAACCTACGAGTCAACCACTAATGGTATTAATTTTTGGCTTATGAACCACTTCACTTCCAGCAGACATGGGTCATTAGATTCCCCTGTGACTACTCTTCCATAATATAAAGGATTTTTACTTGTGATCGATGACTTAGGATTTTGTGTGATCGGATCTTGGACTATACATTTTCAAATTATCTTTTTGTGCAGAGCTCGTAGTGCTCCTTAAATTTTCAACTTTCCTATCACTATTTTAAAATAATATTTTAAATGTCGATTTTAATTGAAGGTCTTAAAGGAATCAATCCCAAAAATAATGATTTAAAACAGTGGTACACTATCAGGAAACATTTTGGAACACTTCGCACCCTAATTTATGATTGATTTTCAATAAAGTTTTTTAAAAAAATATAACGATTTTTTTATTTAAAAAAAAAAAAGAAAAAAAACGTAAATATATATATATATATTTAGTTAACAAAAAATTGTAATTTAACGCTTAATATTTTTTTATACATATAAATTTGAGACGAACTATTCATAAAATATGTTCTTTTTGCAATGTGATTTTTTTTTGTCACTTTTTTGTCAGTTCAAGTTATTTTGTCACTTTACCCAAAAAATATTTATCTTTCAAAACCTTTGCTTTCCAACCAGTTTTGATAGATTTCTCTGTCAATGTCTGACTTCGTAAACATTTTCCTTGACTGAATAAAATGCTGACAAAGTTCTTTTTTTTTTTTTTTTTTTTTTCTTACTATTTTTGAAAACATACAAGAGAAATATGTTTGTATGCTTTTCTGATGTTCAAAGAATATGCAATTTATTTTATTCGAACACGAAAAATCCTAGAATGCTCTTGACATTCCTAGAATGCTTAATTTTCTTACACCATTTTTTTTTTCAATTTAAGCTACTTCTAAGCTTCTCGATATAGTAAAGTCATTTATTTTTAAATGAGTAAGAAAGAAAATGCTTTTGTAATTATAGATCTGTTGTAGATTAGGATTATAAAATATTCCTAATTAATTATGCACTATAACTTTCATTTGTTGTATTAAGAGGAGGGGGGGGGTGTAATGAATGTACGTACAGGTTGGCACAAGATAACGCGGAATTTTGAAATTACTCTAACAAAAACAAAATAATAAGGATGAGAAAAAAATAAAATAAAATTTTTGAAAACAAAATTTAAATTATACTTCATTAAAGATATTCATGCACAAAAAATCTTATTACTGTCAGGGCTCCCAAATGGTCCGCGAACTGAACACCAGTAATTTTTAACCGAAAATTTTATAGTAGGTTTCTACAGTATTTGTGTTAAAACTAACCTTCGAAGGCGGTTTCTGTGCAATTTGCTAGAAAAATATAAAACGGAAGTCTTTGTAAGAAAATACTGGTGTTCAGTTGGCGGGCCATTTGGGAGCCCTGTACTGTAAATAACTAAAAGTAGATCATTTTAAATTTGCTTATCTGATAATCATCTATATCAAATTTTATAGAAATTCATACATATGTACGCGGTAAATATGGAAAGCAAATATGGAGATCCTAGAAGGCAAGGCGTATAAATGACAAAATAATAAAAAAATGAAGTGCACTGACGACCAGCAAATATGATTTTTTTTCTTTTCAGGTGATGAAGTGCATGGGATTTTCGAATTATGTACTACGTCCCAGAGATCAAACGCTTTTGGCGAATAATAAATAATATTCATTAATTATAAATTTAACAAAAAAATTAAATTCTACTTTTTTGAAAGTTATTTAAACAAGAGTTCAATAAACAGAATGAAACAAACGACAGTTTCGTATTTCAATTCGCCCAATTATTATTGATGTTCAAATTAAACGTCAATTATCTTAGACTTAAATTTACTCCAAATCAAATTTTTGTCACTTGTTCCCCTTGGCTTCAGAAGTCCTCATATTACTTTCATTATACTGTATTATTTTTTATGGTTATCTTTGAAGTTTTCACCAACTTAAGTTTAATGTTCATATAAAGATATTGCATTTCGGATACCAGAAACTTAATCTTATTAGTGACAAATTTCTTAGTATGAAAAATTTAATTTTGAAGAATTCTTAGGAATAGTTTTATTGCATTGTTTTTAAAAGTTTAGTTTCAGTACTTATTAAGAACTTTAAACATGGCTGTTTTCAATTATCCGCCCACCTTCGCTTATTCTCGGAAAAATTTCAATTTAAAAGAATTTAATAAATGCTAAGGTAAAATTAGTAAGTATCTAAAATATATGCGTAGAAGTACATTTATTTTTAACTTTGAAGGCGTGTTTAATTTCGAAATTCACAATTTTGAAAAGTGGCAATTTAAATTTATTGAAAGTATTTTCTGGGAAAGTATCTTAATTATTGTGTAGAATTGAATACTTTTTTTTTTGTTAATAAGATTATCAGAGTCTTTAAATATCAAGACTATAAAATTCTTCGGTACCAGTTTTTTTCTTAAAGAAATTCTATTCTCAAATAAGATGAAATTCTATGCATTTAACCCTTTCAGACAACAATTTGCAACCAGTAAACGATTTATTTAATGTCTAAACTTCCAAATGGCAACTATATTTTTTAGCACTTTCCAACAAAGTTCAAAAGTGCTTATGCATTTGGTTTGTCTGTCCGTCTGTCCGTATGGCCGTATGGCTGTCTGGCCGTCTGTCCGCGCTCTAACTCTCGTAAATATACTCGGAATGCCATGAAATTTCTGGACGTTATTTAGGTTTACCCCAGCACGAACCTATTGAAAATGAAAGGGTATAGCGAGATAAGAATGGCGAAATGGCCCCCATGGTCAATGACTGAATTATTATTTGTACTAGTATCAGCACTCTAAAAGAGTACGAAATGCAAGGTCATTGACCCCCCCATCTTGACCTGTCTTTAAGATATTCGATAAAGTTCGTGCGCGCGCCGTTATTTTTTAAATGTATTTTTCTGAAAAACTATAAAAGCTAGAGAGATGGGACCAATTGCGTATATTGAGAGATACTTTGAAAAATATTTCATATTTTTTTCAGAGTTTTCGTGAAATGACAACTGTGCAGAATATTGAAACAAAGTATAAATCTTTTATTTTACTACTGTTCTGTTACGTCTACCGCGCCGAAAAAAATACATAATATTCTTTAATTTATATACTTATAGCACACAAAAAATTATCAAAATCAAAGAGGCGCTTTTTGAGTAATATCTAATAAGAAAAAATAGAAAAGGTTAAAATAAAAATTCTAAATAGAAAAGGAAGAAAAAGAGAAAAATTGATACCGGACAAATTTAAAAGAAAAAGTAACACTGATATACGGCTAGCGTGTGTCAGAAACACGGCTAGTGGGACATTGGAATAGAGCTAGTGAGTGGGTGGAGCGATGAAACTAGCGATCGCCCCGACCCCATGTATGCTTGTCCTATTGAAATTCTGCGTAAAAAATTTTTAAGCGATGGAGTCAATGTTGTAATTAATGAAAGTAGAGATGATGATAATTATAGTTAGACCTATCATTATCATGTCTACCGCGCCAAATATATATATATATGTATATAATGTTCTTTCATTTATATATTTATAGCACGCAAAACCTGATCAAAATCAAAGAGGTGCTTCTTTGAGTAATTATGATTTTAATAAGTGAGATCACGGATGGTAGGAACTAGCTAAAGAGGTCTTTTTTAGAATTATTTATTATAATTACATCATAAATAAGATTTCAAACATCATTATTTTCATTTATTACAATTTTGACTTCATCATTTAAAAAATCCCTGTCGGCTTGGCCTATAGGCGGAGGTAGATTTCGAAGAGTGCTCATTTCAACAACAAAAAAGAAAATTTGATTACAGATAAACCCAGTTTAACAACTTTATTTGTCCTCTTTTGAAAATTTTTTAATTTCATTTTTCTGTAAGGACTGGTTTTATCTGAATCATCTTAAGCTAAATTCGGATCAAATGCTCATTTTGACAACATATTTTGAAATAATTCTGACTTTATTAAAAAATCGACTAATACGGTATATTATATAGTTCTTAATAACAAAAGACTGCCAATTGAATGCGTTTGAGAACAAAATTGAATTTAAAAATGAGTTATAAAATAACCAATTTTGAATACAACCTTAATTCTTAATCATGATAGCTTCGGGAAATTTTGCGCGAGTGCCCCCTATGTCACCAACAGAAACTGTTTTTTATTCGAGTCACTATATAATCTAGCATCCTCTTCAGTAGCGATAACTTTCTTTCTTCCCCGAACTTTATGCACAAAAATGTCACAAACTTTACATTGCACGAACATTATTGTCACCGTAGAACTTTCGGCGGCCGTAAACAATTATTCTCACCTAATTATGACAAACCAGTCAATTGTTTATGTATTGTTGTCTTGACACAGCAAGACTAATAAAAGATACGTAAAATCGTATTATTAGGATGAGCGAAGCGAATCCTCTACAAGGCCACTCAAATGACATTTTGTCGTACGCCTTACAAAAAAACTATACAGTATTTTGACTTGAAATTAAACACAAATATAAATTATGATCTGTAGATTTGCAGAATATTATTTTTTTTACAGAAATACTTTTCAAAAAATTATTATTTTAATTAATTTATTTTACATGTTTTTCCATTACAAACGCATTTTTTCAAATAAAAAGTAAAACACGTACGTTTTCAGAAGAAAAACTTAAATCATGGGGTCAGTAATTATAGCTAGAATCATCATTAAATGAATAAAATATATTTTCATTATTCTGACAAAATATCTCGAAAACTGCTTTCAGATTTTCAAACTATGCTCATTCCTTTTAATTATGTATAGTTTCGTGATTTATTTTATAAAATTTATAAAATACTTTTTTTTTTAGAAAAATTATAGCATATTTTTAATGAATTAAAATTTGTGAAAATTTTCCTATTAACATTCAATTATAAAAGTATTTTTCTGTGTTAGGAATTCAAATACACAATTTATTCTTATTTTGTGAAATCATTTAAGCAGACGATATTTAAGAATTTTAAAAGAATTGCATTATATTTTTGTGAAGTGGCAATAAAAGAATTGTAAACAAATAAAATTAATATTTTGTATAATTCTACTTCGAAAATATTATTATTTATACCAGTCTTATATCATTAATAAACAATCTGAGGAAATTTTTAGTTATTTGGTAAAAGTAAATTTTTAAATTAAAATGTGCCGAAACATAAAATTATATTTTTGCTTAATAAGGATGCAAAAGTAATTTAAAAAATATATTATTACTTTCAAATATTTATCGTATAGCATAATACTTCGCGAATCCAAACAAAGCATGGCTTTTGCTAGTATATATAAAACCCTTCCGGGGTCAACCTATCCACGAGAAAAAGAAACTCATTCACCAATGAAAATGTTTCATAGTCGTAATGGAGCGTTCTCATTGGTCAGATTTACATTGGGAGCTGTAAATGATATCACTACATTTTACTTCGCTTTAAAATCTTTCCACGATTTCAAAAAATATATTTAATTAAAACTTTTTATTAAAGGAAAGCAAAGGTGCGTTTTAAATGCAATATTGTTAAAATTTTTATATTCGGGTTGCTTTAATTTTTTTTTCTTTACAGCCGTGAATGACTCTTGAGAATTTCAAATGTATAAAAAACATTGTGAAAAGTTATCTCCGATTTAAAAGGCAATCTATTTTCTGACCAATTAAATCGTTCCATAGTCGTAATGGAGTGTTCTCATTGGTCAGATTCACAGTGGGAGCTGTAAATGATGTCTCTACATTTTCTTTGCTTTGATATCTTTTCACGATTTCAAAAACAATATTTAATTAAAACTTTTTATTTAAGCAAACCGCGGGTGCGTTTTAAATTTCATTATAATCCCCACCCCCATCTACCAGGTAGTTTTGCTATAGTTTTAAATGCAGATTTCTGTTGAAATTTTCTTTCTTTCTTTTTTCTTTTTCTTTTTTTTTTTTTTTTTTGTTAGATTTTTTTCTCTCCAAGTTTAATCGCTGTTTTATCAAAATTGTTTCAGTCTAAAATGGCTATGATTGACCACAGTTGTTATAATTTTTTATAATCCTTTAAAAATGCAAACACATCATTTTGACGGGCTATCTTCTAGTTTTATAATAACTATCCACTGACTGATGGATTAAAACAGCAAAATCTCCCTACGAATATCATAATGGGTATTTACGTCGGGGCGACTGCTAATTTCACTACCTTACTCACTCAATAACTGTATGTCTGTGCCTCACTAACCGTATATCAGTATTACTTTTTCTTTTAAATTTGTCCGGTATCAATTTTTCTTTTTTTCTTCCTTTTCTATTTAGAATTTTTATTTTAACCTTTTCTATTCTTAGATATTACTCAAAAAGCGCCTCTTTGATTTTGATCATTTTTTGTGTGCTATAAGTATATAAATTAAAGAATATTATGTATTTTTTTTGGCGCGGTAAACATAACAGAACACTACTAAAATAAAAGATTTATACTTTGTTTCATTATTTTGCACAGATGTCATTTCACGAAAACTCTGAAAAAAATATGAAAATTTTTTCAAAGTATCTCTCAATATACGCAATTGGTCCCATCTTTCTAGCTTTTATAGTTTTTTAGAAAAATACATTTAAAAAATAACGGCGCGCGTACGAACTTTCTCGAATATCTTAAAGACAGGTCAAGATGGGGGGTCAATGACCTTGCATTTTGTATTCTTTTAGAGTGCTGATACTAGTACAAATAATAATTCAGTCATTGACCATGGGGGCCATTTCGCCATTCTTACCTCGCTATACCCTTTCTACCATGATTAGTTTATTTACAGAGGCAGTCAAAAGTTTTCCATTACATTACGGCTTACGGGGAAAAATTGTTTCAAATGAATTTTAACGTTGTTAACACGTTCCAAAAGTATAAAATTTTTAAAAAATCATTCTGCTTATACATTCTGATTATGCATTTGATTTGTCTGTCCGTCTTTCCGCCTGGCCGCGCTCTAACTCCTGTAATTACACTCGAATCTACCTGACATTTTTGTATGTTATTGACGTTTACCCTAGCACGAATCCTATTGAAAATTAACTTTCTTTTCCATTACATTACGGCCTATGGGGAAAAGCCATTTCAAAAGCATTTTAAAGATGTTACACCCTGTCAAACATATTAAAATTTACATGCATTTAAGAGGTGCTCTAAACTATGCATTCTATAAAATATGCGGTGAAAATATTGCTATTATTCATTTACGGGGACACACAAAAGAATTCCGGGGGAATAGTATGCAACATGTTTTAAATATATTAAACTGTTTCATGTATAATAAAAATGATATATGTCACTGAGGCTAAATATAAATTATATGATACTTTCTTGCATAATATAATGTACATTGCATTTACAGAGACACACAAAAGATTTCAAATTAGCATATTCTTTCTGATGTACTGTATATGTTTCCGATGATGGCTGATAGATGGATGTAATGCTTTTTAATTATGATATGCGCGTTCAGGTTTCGCTAAATCTTTGTACATTATACGGTGTGTATAAATGTTATAGTTGATATACATGGCTACCTAAAAGAGCTCGCCAACGTTATGAACGTATCAGTATGGGGGTAAATTACTTAAAGGTGGTTCTTAAACAAGATATGCATTTTTATGCTGAATTGCATTCATTTACCAGGAAATACTTGCAGAATATAGATAAAATGATATACAAGGCCACGCAAAGAATTGGATACATGGATGCCTATGAATTATAATTTAGAATGATGTGATTTCAGAAGTTTTTGAGTTAAAAATAAATTTTAGCTTCTTACTGACGTGTAATAAAAGTACAAGGTAAACTGCAGGGCTGAACAAAAGTTTTCAAGTATGTTTCCATTTATTAGTACAAATTACTGAAAAAGAAGTTTTAAGCTTTTTTCTTGCTAAACTAAACTTTTTATGTTACATAGTATGTATATAAACTGACAGATCAAATACAGGGTTGTTCAAAAGCATTGGAATACATATTTGGCTATATACCCTTATTTCCCTAATTAACGGAGTTTTGTTAAAGATTTCCTGGAGTGTTGAAAAGTGCTTTATAATCTATGCTTATTGCATGATTTTTCTTACTTGTTTAGTATAATTTCGATCTGATAACATATGTGCACGATTATTTATTTATTTATTTCGATTACGTCCAAATAAATTGTCCGTAAATTGCGGTGTCACTTAATTACATGTCCATTTTTGGAGCATAAATGCCTTTCCCCTGAGAGAGGGGTCAGTAACATTTATTTTTCTATTAGAAAATAATAATGTTTGCCCTAAAAAATGCCTTGAAGTACGTAGAACGATTTGTCCTAATTTGAAGTTTTTTCGCTGCTGTTTAGAACTTTATCAAAAGAGGTTCGTATGCTTAGACTGATTTTACATACATTTTCGTAAGGTTAAAAAAACATTTAACATAAAATATCTTTTTTCAAGTTACGTAGCGGAAAAAATTAATCATCATATTAAAAGCAAAAATAAAAGTTAAAGCTATCTGGTGAGAATTCAGTAAGTCTGATTAAAAAATCAGCTAGAAATTATGGCATCCACTGCGTACATCATTGTTGACGTATCAAAATTTGACGTTGAAATTACCAAAATATCAAGACAAATGCTTCTTACGTCACAGACCACAAAAAGTAAAATATAATATAAATTATTGGAGCTTGAATTACTTTGAGGTTTATTTATTTATTTACTTATTTTAATGAAAAATAAATATTTTTAAAAACACGCCAAAGTGCGAAAAAAGACTTTTAGTCAAGTAGCTGTTAGTTTCTTGATTTATTCAACTTTTTGTTCTCAAAGTTTTTGAAGATAAAGACAATAGAATCTACTCTCCTAACTCTTAAAAAATTGACTGCAAATGACTCTGGCGGTTAATTGGACTCATTTAAGTGACTTATTTTTTGAGGATTTATTTTCATTTGAAATTCAAATTTTTAGCAATTCGAGAGATGCTTTTTACATATTTTAGAAAATAAGATTATTTTAAATTGTTGCCAACTATTAAAACAGCCCAAAGAATAAAATTCCTTCAAATTAAAAATGTATTGACACGTCACTAGAAAATACTTTAAAATTAAAATTAAATGAAAATTACGTATTAAAAACAGGAAAATATTGAAAATTATGCCATAAAAACTAGATTTTCCGCTGGATTATAAAAGAGAAAGATAATTGGGGTAAAATAATAAATTCATTTAATGTGGCTCAAAAGACGTAAATAGATAAAAATTACCTCACATTTAAAAAACAAAATAAGACAGTGCAAATAATATTTCCTTTTTAACGAGAAAAATATTTTCGCGTGAATATTACAAAAAGAAAAAAAAACGTTTTCTGGAAATAACGTCAGATTTAAAACGTTACATTTAAGAACCACTTATTTAAACCCATTACCTTAAAGCATTATTAAAAATACTGGAAGCTAAGACCCTGTTGACTAAATTAATTTTATATTAGCTGTTTCTGAAATGTTTAAATAATCTTATTTAATCAAACATGAAAACAGCCATTAACAGCAGCTTATTCGGCCTGAAACACCCTCCGTGAAACGGAAAAGAATAAATACCCGATCATAATAATAGAGTTATGAATAAAAAAGAGGAGACATATAGTCTATTGTCTATCAGTTGCGAGTGAAGTAACTGAGTTGGTTGTCACAAGATGGCAGCTGTTTCATTTTAATCGAAATAACAATTTCTGATTATGGCCTGCGAAATCTTCTACCAGTAAACTTAACAAGAAACTTTCGTCGTACCTTGTTGATTGGAAATTTCTTTAAAAAATGTGATAAAAAATTCTATTTATTTTACTGGTGTCAGTTTGACGAGAAGGTAAAATCTTTTTGCTGACAATAACATTGGGTTGACTTGGTTGTCACAATGTGGCGGAACTAATACTGCAGAAGTAAACTCTTACCAGTAAAAGTGGATATCAATTCCTGCCATCATTTTTTATTTAAGATTTTGATTAATGAGTCATTTAAATTAAGAGAATTTTTCCGCATAATTTTATCGGTGGAAATTCGCCTCATTAGTAATGAATCCGTGTAAAAGCGGTTACAGTTGAAGCTTCACTATTTTCAGGATATGTCAGTTCCTCTTTCTTAATAGTTCCATGATCATAATAGCGATCGCCATTTTTTTTTTTTTTTTTTTTTTTTTTTTTTTTTTTTTTACAACCGATTAAATTAACTGACATTTTAATTATATTATTTTTTTAACCCATTAACGCGCAGCGTCCTCGTTTGAAGATGGTTACAAAAACAGCAAGAAAGCGGTTTTCCCACCAGTAAAGAGGAAGAAAAATGTATATCTTATTTCACGAGACAGAATCCTTGATAAATTTAGATAAAAGTTAATTTGCTTTAAAAAGTGGTGGGAAATACAAAATTTAAATTTTAGCGAAGAAAATAATTCGGGCGTTAATGGGTTAATAAGGAAATTTTACTCTAAACCTCCAGCAAGTTTGTCGGTCTTGGTAGTGAAACATCCAGTGCACGTTAGTTCCATGATTACTTGTAGTACAAGTTACATGCTACAATTTTTGGCAACCAGTATTTTAGTATGGAAAAATGAGACATATTTTATCGGAGATATCTCACTAATTGAATAAGGGACATAAATTTTTCGGAAATAACGGTGGCCAACAAACATAGCAATTTTCAGCTGTTTGACGTTACACTAGAAAAACACATGGAACTAGCCTGTAAAATTACATGTGCAAGTACAGCAGTTTCTTTGTAATTTTGTTGTTGAAGTAAACATTATATTTAAGTAACCTCAAATCATAAATTTAAGGATTTTCACTGTTAAAAGATCATATTATTTAAATCCTTGAAGGGTGATGAGATATATTTTATCTCACCTGATTTAACTCTTTCTGGCGCGAAGTAAATCTCTTTCGAAAAATTAACTCACACCAGAATTATTAACGAATTTATTACAAAATTGCTTAATATCAGGTATGTTATAAAAAGAAAAAAAGTATTAAATATTCTTGGTGCCAGTAAAATTGAAAATAGGTGTCCCTTTTTAGGAACACTGCGCTGGAAAGGGTTTAAACAAAATTCGGTTTTATTTGGTATCCTGTCGACCTAAAAACTATAGCCAAACTACAGGATTAAATGCCAATAATGGATTATCGTGAATGCCACATTCAGTAACATTAAACACGAAATACTTGTTTAAAACATCATCAAGTGATTTTAATTTCAACTTTTTATTTGTATTTATATTAATATTTCACTAATTTATTTGATTTTTTTGTTGTTGTTGTTATTTAAAATAAAAAATATGTCAATATGCATAATTTGGCTGTTAGTGTGGCGATTTGTATGATTTGGCGAAATTGGGCGAAATTGACCGACAAACTTGCTGGAGGTTTAGAGTAAAATTTCCTTATTAACCCATTAACGCCCGAATTATTTTCTTTGCTAAAATTATTTCCCACCACTTTTTAAAGCAAATTAACTTTTATCTAAATTTATCAAGGATTCTGTCTCGTGAAATAAGGTATACATTTTTCTTCCTCTTTACTGGTGGGAAAACCGCTTTCTTGCTGTTTTTGTAACCAAGTAGTACTCAAAATTCTTACCACTAACTTTTAACGAAATTTTATGATTTTAACTTAGGAAGCAAATTGTTAAAAAATTGCTTTTCCTTATTATCAAATAAAGCTTTCGGTTATTCCGGTTAGATTGTTATATTACATACACATTGTTGCATGCCCACAAGGGGTTAAAATAGCATATTTTCTTTTCATGGCGCGTGGAGTGGCCCCTTAACGTTGGCGCCATGTCACGCGCTGGTGCGAGAGCGACAGTGAATGTATTAAGAATCCTTGTTTATCAACCGAGGATTTAATTGATTGATTTTATTTAATTGATTGATTTTTGATTAACCAGCAAAATTTTATAGTAAAATTTGCCTTATTTAATCGGAGCATTTCCTCGATATAGTAAACCACAAATTTCTGTTTTTTAAAACCGGTCACAAAACATTAAAAATTTCGTAAAAGAATCCCGGGACGAAGAGGTTAAACTAGATTTTAACCACAAACTTTTAACTAAACTTTTGACTTTTGACTTCGTAAGCAAATTGTTGATAAATTACCTGTTCTTATTTTCAAATAAAATTTAGGTTATTCTGATGAGAATTCTATATTACACACATATTGTTGCATTCCCCTCAAGGGGTTAAAATAGCATATTTTCTTTTCATGGCTGTCTTTTAAAATATTTTATCGAACAAAATGTATTCCCATAAAGAGATTGTACTTGGAATATACATAAATTTTGATTTAGTTCCAAATTGTTTCATACCGGAAATTTAATTTTGAAGAATTTTTGAGAAATTTATTTTATTGCATTACTTGCACAATTTAATTTAAATAAATGCGTTTGAACAGGTAGTTTTAATGCTTGCCAACAACTTTAAAAGAGCCATATGAAAAATGACATTTTCAATAATCTGCAAAATTCTGTAACTTTTTTATGAAATTATACATTTGGAGATTGGAAATCTTTTGAATGGAATATTATTAAGTAAATTTAATCAAAAAACCATGCAATAAATAAAGTTATTTTATGGTTTTCAAAGGTTATTTTATATTTTCGTTAAAAAGTTACGCAAACAAATTGTTGCCGTTTTTAATTTAATAAAAAGTTTTCGTTATCATAAAAATTTTTGCAAATATAGTGCATTTTATTTTGCATACATTTTATTTTGTTTTTGAGGATATGAATATTCAGTTTTAAATCAGTTTAACATATTTTATTCAAAACCGATTCTTTTTTGCAGGTCTTTCTTGTGGATATTGTATTCTGGGTATCTCGAAATTTAATGTTATTAGTTTCAAATAGGTTTACATGAAAATATTAATTTTTAAGAAGTCTCCATAATTTTATTTTATTGTTTTACTTTCACAAGTTTATTTTTAACATTTATCAACTTTTAATAATTGCAAGTGACATATGGTTAACAAAAATTTGCAGAATTCTGTTATTTTGAGAAAAACAGTTATTTCAAGAAAATTAAAAAATTTTGAATAGCAAATTAGGAAGTATTGATTAATCTTAAACTTATGTTTTGAACAATTATTTTTAACTTTTGAAAGAATACATTTATTTTTAGTTTCATGAATTTACCAATTTATGCTTAGTGTCCCATTTTTGGGACATTTCGAATTTTAAGAAATTTGTACAATTTTCCGTTTCTTTATTACATGAGAATTGTGTGAAATAATTATCAGTAACTGAGAGATGACAACATAAGATGGATATTTATTATTAGTGTTACGATATCTTTAAAATTAAAAAAAAATTTAAATCATTGTACACATATTTTGTTGAAAATAAAACTATTCCGTTAAATTTTAAGGAAAATTAGTATATATTGGCGGATATTTTGGGTTCTGTAACTTAATATGTAAAACCTGTGTAAAAAGTAAGTAAAATCACTCCTGCGTATGTCTATCTTAGCCATTTTACTCCTAAACTATGGATCGTGGAAACTTCAAGTTAGAAGAAATAATGAAGGCTACAGATTCATATATTTACAGATTATTAAACATTCACTAATATATTTTTAAAAAGTAGTGTGGCTGATTAAGTTACATGAAAAAAAGTAATCTTTTCTTTGTCTCGCGTGTCAGGTATCGCGTGAAAGTTTTCTTAACACTGAACTCAAAAATACATTTTTTTTTTTTTTAAATTTTAGGTAGTATATTTTCAGAGATACCGTCAAAAAAGCAGTACAAAAATACATTTTCTCTACTCTATTTCCGAATCTACTAAAAAAAGAATTATGAAAAAATTAGAGGAAGTAGACGCTAATTTATAACTTACAGCAAAACTGTATAATGATCACCTTAGATAACACAGTTTTTTGAGAAAAGTTTATTTTCCCTTTACACACAAATTTCGATTTGCAGTCATTCATCAAAGGTGTTGAGGAGCGCTGGAGGTACCTATTATAGAGAAGTATAAAATGATTGTTGATAATGATTTTCGAAAAAGAACTATTGGTAATTAACCGAGATATTAACTCTTAAAGGCACGGACGTTTTGGACACAATATGACAGAGGCAACATACTGTCTGTACCATCGGCTGTTAGCCCCTTTGGGACGAGTGACACGTGTACGTGCCGCAAAAAGGCTTAAGAATCCATGTTTATTCCCACCAGTAATATTTTACCGTACAATTTGCCTTATTTAATCGGAGCATTTTCTCGATTTAATAAGGTACAAAATTCTGTTTTTAAAAACCAGTGACAAATCATTAAAAATTTCATAAAAGGTTCCCGTCGCGAAGGGTTAAAGCCTAGATAACGACTTTTAACCTCTTCAGACCTGGGGTACACAAATGTGTACCTCCATTCTTTTCCTCGTAAAAATTAAACTGTTCGATTTTTTTTGCATTTTTACTTTACTTCACTATACATCTGAATGTTTTTTTACTATAAAACAAAACCAATAAATGTCAGCACTGATGAATATTATCTCACAAAATAAATTTTATTTTTATCCGAGTTTCGAAAATACTTTCAAGACATTATGTGCCAAGAAAATGAGAAATATTCATGATTATTTAACTTAAATGCTTTACAATAAAAAATTTTGAGGATTAGCTGATCATTTACTGGTTTAAAGTCCTTAATTTTTTTATTGCGTAAATTTATATCACTGATAGTTAAACTGGTGTTTTAAGGGAATTGGTACTTTTATATCCATATTTATAAACCCAAATTACCAGTCCTTTAAAGTACTGGTTTCATAAAAATGACTGCCATCTATAATGTCATTTCGATTATGTAAAAGCAATAAATATATTAGAGAGTTATTTTATGTTCAGGTCTGAAGAGGTTATTAATATGTTGTGTTCAGTGTTGCCAGATGGGCTACTTTTTTTTAATTCAGATTCTTGATTGGCACCCCTTTTTACAAATGATAAAATGTGCCTCATTCAATACCATGATAATTAAGGCGAAAATAAAAGGTAATTCACCGTTTCAAAAAAGTGGTGCCAATCAGCAAATCCGAATTTTAAAAAAGTAGACCACTGGCAACACTGGTTGTGTTATACAATATCTAGCCGCAGTATAAAAGCAATAAATGTCAAATTGTATATACAGGCTAATTTAATTAGAAATAATCTCATAAATACTACGATAGATTGTATTGAATGGATCTTTCAGGACGTCTCCCATGTCCTTAGAATTTTATTAAAAGACTATCTGGAAAAACGAAGCACGATTCAATTCAACGTAACAGATTTTTCGACCTCTTTTCGGAGCGCGCTTAGCACAGTGCCAAGTTTAAAATTTAAACAAAGTTTTTGTATTAGATTTACTGTTGAGAGGATTATTACTATGTTAAATTTAGTTTTATGAAAGGCCAAATGAAGTTTAAATATACCAGGATTCGTACGGGTCCTGCAATTTCATAAAAAGGAAATTCTTCGGTATTTTTAATAGAAAATGTCTGATGAAATAAGACAAAAATTCGCGCTTTTGACTAATACTTATTTTCTATAAAGAAACGTGCGTATATAACAGTACTTGTACCAGCAAATAACAGTACCTGTACGATCCTTTTATTGTCAATACCGAATTTAATTCGTCATAAATAGATTAGAATAAATAAAAAAATAGTTGTACAAAATATCAATATTTGATACTATTATTTAGGCTTCATATTTCTTTTATCATTTATGGTATACCCACTTATATTCTTGTAATAAATACATCTATACCCATTAAAATAGCAAATAAAGCCTTTGTGCAAAAATGTTTAAAGATAAAAAACCAACGATTATAAATACACAAATAAAGTAAGAAAAGGTAGCAAACAGCCGTTTCGAATCTACTATGGAGATTCTTCATCAGTGCAAAACTCAGCGAGCTAGAAAAAGCAAAACTGAGCACAACTGTTTTAACAGTTTTAACAACAACAACAGTTTTAACATTGAGCAGCTCAGTTTTGCTTTTTCTAGCTCGCTGAGTTTTGCACTGATGAAGAATCTCCATAGTAGATTCGAAACGGCTGTTTGCTACCTTTTCTTACTTTATTTGTGCATTTATAATCGTTGGTTTTTTATCTTTAAACATCTATACCCAATCCTACGTTGTATATTCTTTTTTGCGAAATCTTATTATTTAGCAACATTTTCCTCCCTTTTTTACTTACCCATCTACGTAGTATAGGGTAAATCTTGCAATCGTTTTGAAAATCGAAAAAAAAATTTTTGACGGATTTACACGTTTTAGATAGTGTTGATTCCGAAAAACATATTTTTAGAAAAAAAATTGCCGTCCGTCCGTCCGTCTGTCTGTCTGTCTGTAACCGCTCTATCTCCCGAACAAATTGAGATAGAGACTTGGAATTTTGTATGTGCTTAGTATGTAAGAATGGGACGAAGCTTTAATTCAATCGTTAAGTCGTGGTGAGTAGTCAGGGAAAAGTGCAATCAAAAAGGTACTAATTACCAATATCTTATAATCTTATAGAGAAATTCCACTTTGTAAGTCCCTTTGTATTATTCAAAAAATTTCTGTAAAAATATATTGGTACTTTCCTCTTTTTTGATTGTGTTTTTCCCTGTCCATTAGCCATCCTGTATATATATAAATATATATTATATTATACATATATATATATATATATATATATACAGTCGACGCCTATTATAACGTATTGTCAGGGGACCAGCAAATATAGTACGCTATAAGTGCGCTATAAGTAATAACTAATAAAATGCAGTGCATAACGTGAAAGAAAAAGGTACATAATAGAACAATTAGAAAGAGAATATTTAAATAGAAATTTTATCATTATTTTAAATTAAAAAGGAAAAAAAGAAAAAAAGAACATTTTAGTACTATATATTTATTTAGGAAAATAATCTGTTATTTTTCGTTAATTTGTTTTGTTAGATGACATAGTAAAAACTATATTTTCAATATTTGTACGGCAACTTTGCAAAGTCTCTTAATACTCAGTATAAAATTCAACAAACAGAGATAAAGTTTATATAACACTCAATGCTTCGGATACTTTTAAGTAATTTAGATACATTTACATTAAAATACTTCTCCTCCACCTTGTTCCTCCCAAGTACAGGAAATATCAGACGATAATGGATGATATTCAGTACTCAAAGATCATATAAATGTATCTCTTACATGAAAAAGGTTTTGGGTCCCTTTTTGGTCCAAAAGAGTTTACCGATTACCAAACGTAAATAAAACATTGGCATAGAAATTCAGTTTTTCATTCTATTCTAAAAAGTACGCTATAACTAGATTAACCCCTTGGAGACGAGCGACACGTATACATGCCGCAAAAAGATTTAACACTAAAACCGCCGGCTATTTTATTCAATTATATATATCTCTTATTTCACATTTTTAAAAAAATATAGTATATTTAATAGTTTTTGAGATACAGATTTTTCTTTTTTTAAATTAACAAAAAATCGCAATATTTCAAAATGCTCCATGCGAAATTCTTTATGCCCAATTTTTCTGATTTTTTGTTTAAAATGCTCTCTATGTATGTGTTAACAAATGTTACTAAGCATTTTTAGCATATTACTTGCAAAACATTTTAAAAAATGATTTTAACTTAATTCTTTTGTATTTTTCATTAAAAAATCATTAAAAATTTCATATAACTGAAATTTAAAAAAATTACATGCGTCTAAAAAAATTATTTCTAGTAACATTTGTTAACACATACATAAAGAGCATTTTAAACAAAAAATCAGAAAAATTGGGCATTAAGAATTTCGCATGGAACATTTTGAAACCATGAAATCGACGAAAATATTCATTCTGAAAAACAGGTTTTAGTAACTACAGTGGTTATAATTGCTTAATATTTTCCTACTGACACACTTTCAGCTATTAAGGGATATAACATCATTTCTAGCTTATATGTAAGTGTTTTATATTTTTATGGTAAATTCACATAAAACATGTGGCTTCGACAGTAATTCATGCAAAGGACGTGAAGTATCTGAATTTTAAAAAAATCTTCTCAAAAGTAACATTTTGTATTCTCTAATGAATTTTTTTCAAATTTTGCTAGATATATTCATGGTATAAATACCTCTTATTGTACAATTTTTTGTTAAATATATTAAATATTTTTAATATTTTAAATATATTAATATTTTTTAATTTACGCTAAAAAGTTTGGGGACAAAAAGCAATTCCTCTAAATACATTGTAAACAAACGCTTAAAGAAACAGTTAAAGTACTGTTTTGCGAAATCACAAAATTAATAATTTCAGTGCAAAATAATAACACTTTGTATGGTAAAACTAAAAACTAGGCTAAATTTTACGGATGTGAATCGGCAAAAAAGTAAACAAAGGGGCGTGGCACAATCAGCTGATTGGACAAAAATGCTTCTAACTCCAGTAAAAATAGTCGAAATTGAAAATTTCTTTTTGTGTTCAATAGCAGGGAGTTCATATGATTTTATTATGCTAAAAATAAAAATTCGACAATCTGATGATTTTTTTGCGATTTTGAAAGTCCACTGTAGCCTTAAGGCTTTTGCACAATCCGTTATAGCAGAAGTTGTAATCTTTATATTATGTAGATTTCATATGGGACCAATCATCTGAGTGCATTTTAAGCGAAAATACGTTATATCCCAAGTACATTATAACCGGTGTCGATTGTGCATTACATTGAATTGATATCCATCAAAAGAAAATATAAAAAATGTTAATGATGATAATATTAAAGATATGATAATATTAAAGTATTATTATTATAATATTATTATAATATTAAATTATTATTATTATTTATAGTTTACATTGTTAGTGGAAAAACGCATTTAATAATATTGTTAGATTTACATATATTGTCCTGAGGAGAATATTTTTTAATCTCTTTCAAATTCCTATACACTTTTATCATTATGTTAAGTAACAGATAGTTTGATAATAAAATGCTGTCAAACTTGCAGGCAAGGCAGAGAAATGTAAATTTCCTCTTACATTTTCAAAGAAATAATATTTAACGGTAATTTAAAAGTACCCAAAACATTCGAAATTCAATGTTATTTTGTTTTAAAACTAGTTATATGTAGTTCTTTTATGTTTTATATGCAAATTATCTTGTTTACATTTAAATCGAAATGCTATGAATTTTTAGAGAAAAGTTTATATGTTTGGTAGAAATGTTGAGAAGAGAAATTCCATTGAAATTTTAAAGGTAAAAATAGTGAAATATTTAAATATAGTCATGATTTCTAAGGAATATCGGATTTTTCTTACTCTTGTATGATGTAACGTTTTATTAGATTTGAAAAACTCATAACCTCGTTTGCAATAAATAAATATTGTATTAGTAATGTATATATTCTTAGAAATATATATTTATGTATATACAGTAGAACCCCGCAAATCCGGACCCCGTAAATCCGGATCTCCGGATAATCCGGATCGGTTTGGTCAAGCGATGGAGAAACGATTTGGTTAATTTCCATTGCATAAACTTGTTTTATCATCGTATTCTGAATAAAAAAAAAAACTTTTTTCTGATATCTTTTCAGAAGAATACCTTAAGCTTTCTGATTTACATTACACCCAATGAACTACTTATGCTCAAGCAGATGTGTGATCGTACGGCTCACAAAAGGTATAGAAAACTGGCACAGCAAATCATTACTAACTTTTTTATTACAAAGTAAACATTTTTACTGTCTGTAAATAATCAATAAGTTAAACATAAAGGTGATTTTCTGTATGTATGTTTTATTTTATTTCATTTTTTTCTTATTCTCCGGATAATCCGGATTTTCGATAATCCGGATTGGGTCTGGTCCCAATTAATCCGAATTATCGGGGTTCTACTGTATATTTATTAAGATTTATACAGAGTTCGATTTAAAATTTGGATATGATAATAATCAAAGCTTTTGTATATGATCATAATAAAAAAATGGTGCCCAAAAAGTGCTGATATTTTCACAATATTGATGCTATATTAAAAGTATATTCAGTGTAATAAAACTACTTTTCAAGAAATTGTTTGTCCATGGAAATGAATTCAATGTAAAGACAATAATTACGTCTTTGAGTAATATTTTGACATTTGACATTCACCAAAATGGGGATTGTTTTGAAGCCTGTACAAACTGTAAATAATTTTTGTAAAAACACAGAAGAAAATCGAGACTCTCTGTAAATTTACACAAGTTCTCGGTTAAAATGACTTAAAATTCTTTGCAATTTTGTCAGACATATTAAAGAAGAACATTTTAAATTTAGAATAATTTAGAAAGGGAAAAATCATCTCTTCGGAGTTAGTGGAGATTTTTATCGACAATCATATGTATCAAAAGAATTTTCCCCTCTGAATAATAAAGGATGCACTTTGTACTCAATAACAACAGTTTTTATAGCTCAGTTGTAAGAGGTCTACTGTAAACAAGTCTCGAGTTCAAACCCCATGATGACTAGGAACGAATTGTGTAAAAAAAAAAAAAAAAACAGCTGTCCAAATTTATTCGAAAAAAAATTTCACTGAAGATTGAAGGATTCACTAATTTTGAAGATTAAATTAAATTATTATCGTTAAAAACAGATTTACAGAGTCTTGTGTATGTTTATGGATGTTTATTTGCAGAGTCTATTATAAATTTACTGTGTAACATCTCGGTTTTTCCAATCTCTGTAATTTTACAGACTTAATAATCCAAGAGCGGACTGCACAAAAATCTAAGGTATTCAGCAAAGAAAAATAGCCTTTTTTTATGGAAGAGAATTAATTTGGGGAATCTAATGACCCATGTCTGTCGGAAATGCAGTTGTGCATAAGCCAAAATTAATTCCACTAATGGTTTATTTATAGGTTTAGCATTGTGTTTGTCGTACAATCATTTCATTCATTTGATTGTATTGCAAACACAATGTCACAAGTCAACCACTAGTGATATTAATTTTTGTCCTATGCACCACTTCACTTCCTGCAGACATGAATCTTTTGATCCCCTATAACTACTCTTGCATGAAATGAATTTCTTTTCTTGTGCTCGATACCTTATGTTTTTGTGCTGTCGGCTCTTGAACTAAAAGATAATGGATTGCTCGTACCTTCTCTTTAATTTCACAGTATATTTGTCGCCACGTATGACTCTCATTTTATACATAGAGACAGTAACAAAAGATAGAATAATTTTATTTCTACCTTTATGCATCTACCGGGTGTCCCAAAAATGACTGATGGATTTTAAAATTCAATAACTTGCAAACGGTGACAGCTATTTAAAAATTTTTTGCAGCAGGTTTACGTATAATCTCAGTTTTTTTTTACCGTAATTTTTTATTTTAGTTCGAATTTGAAACAATAGATGGCGCTGACAGCGATTGAAGGCCAGGTGATCAGTGCTGAGTGAGGTCAGTTGGCGTCGACTGGGCTTCAATTGCCGTCAGCGCCATCTTTTGTTTGAAATTCGAACTAAAATAAAAAAATTATGGTAAAAAAACTCCTGATATTATACATAACCCTCCTGCAAATTTTTTTTAAATAGCTGTCACCGTTTGCAAGTTATGAATTTTAAAATCCATCAATCATTTTTGGGACACCCGGTATATAACTTTATAGAACACATACTGTTACAGCAATGTGATGTATGAACCCGAAAAGGCCCCTCAGCATCACAGCGATCACCTCTACTGATCACGCCATCTGATGATCGGTGCAATAGTGAAATGTATATAATAGGAGGTCAATATTTTGATCCAGACAATGTTGCCAACTTTCCATGTTTTCCTGTGTCAATCATAATTTTAACAAGAAATTTTTTTCGATGAAATGTGCTTTCCTTCCATTTATCGTTATTTTATACTTATTCTTTTTCATTTATTAAGTAAAATTTCTAGTTCAAAAATTGCTATTTAACTTCTCCGTTTAAATGAACTAATTAAGTGACCCATTTTTTCATGTCTTGTCACTTTTCTTCTTCAATGCACGGTTTGTGTGCATCAAATGATGCATGGGATTTTATGTGTTTTAGTCCCAGAAATTTCGTAAAGCACTGTTCATTATATCTGAAAATTATTATTTTTTTTCGTTATATACGCCAAATATTAATTTACTAAAATTCTGGTGATAAATGCTTGAAAGTCCTTCAATCTTACGAACCTTTCTTATTAGAGGAAGGTTCGTAAGAAAAGTCGGTTTATAAAAGATTCCAAAAATAAACTTTTTTCTTATTTTAAATTTTTAGTCAAATTTCTAATATTTAATTACTCTATTACTGATATGTCTATTACTATTATCTAATAAATCTATTATTTATGATTATTATATCATGTTTGAACTATACAGACAAGAGAAAAAAGAGAAATTGTCTTTAAAAATTCTTGGGGAAAAAATAAAAATTTAAAAAACTTATTCCATTTCACTATGAAAAATGATCATTCATTTTTTTCAAAGAATTATTAAAAATCGTATCCAATTTCTTTCAGTTATCCGAAGAAAATTTACTTGTTTTTACATATAAAACGAAATGCAAATCTCTAACTGCTTAAAAAAGAAAATGATTCTTATTTAAATTTTTAAGAACCGATGGATAGTTGCTCAAAATTTAGATGTTATTTTATGCATTCGATATCCCTGTAGAATATAAAGTATATTGTATTTGAATAATACAACACCTTCGTATTAAAATTGTTAGGTTTTTTTTTATATATATAAAGCGAGTGACTTTATATTCATGAAATTATAACGAATAAATTTATATTTTTTAACAACTATTGCATGTATAATAAATATTGGAGTAATCTTGAAAAATTTAAGCTATAAAAGTATATATGATGTTTTATAATCAACCAAACTAAGCTAAAGTTTGTTAAAATACAACAATTTTGAAAACACATATGAAAAATATAACACTTTCGTATAAAAATTTGCTAGGTTTGTTTTTTTTCTAGAACCCGAGTTAGTGTGACTTTATATTCGTGAAATTGTAATGAATAAATTTATGTTTTTAACGAATATTACATTAGTAATAAATAACGGAATAATCTTGAAAAAATTAACTTATAAAGTTATGTATCATTATCCCTTATAATCAACCAAATAAAATTAAAGATTAATACTAAGTATAACATTTTTGAAAACACATTTGGCAAATATAATACTTTCGTTTAAAAAATTGTTAGATTTCTTTCTGATATAAAGCGAGTTAGTGTGACTTTATATTTATGAAATTATAACGATTAAATTTCTATATTTTTACAAATATTACATTAGCAATGAATAACAGAGTAATCTTCAAAAAATTAAGTTATAAAAGTACGTATGATAATCTCTTATTATCAATCAAAGCTAAAGAGTGCTAAAAGTGATTAAAAAATACACTTAATAAAGCATAATACCTATTTTTAGATCGACATATGTTGATTAAGGCAGACGTATTTTGACGGCCATAAATATGAATTTATGTAAACAGAAAAATATTATTATTTTAATTTTATCAGAGTTCGCAACGTTATTTTAAGGTGAAATATCAGTATTTTTTTTAAATAAAAATTTAATTTAGGCGTGCAGAATAACACCTTTTCTTAAATAGTGATTTGAGGAAAAAATAAAAATTGGATGACAAAGAAATTTAAAACATCCATTCCATTACCCTATGAAAAATGATCATTCATTTTTTCAAAGAATTATTAAAAATCGTATCCAATTTCTTTCAGTTCTCTGATGAAAATTTACTTGTTTTTACATATAAAACGAAATGCAAATCCTTAACTGCTAGAAAAAGAAGATGATTCTTATTTAAATTTTTAAGAACCGATGGATAGTTGTTCAAAATTTAGACGTTATTTTATGCATTCGATATCTCCATGGAATATACGATTTTAAATTTCTAAAAAAATCTATATAATATATTTAATTTGAAAAATATAACACTTTCGTTTTAAAATTGTTAGGTTCCTTTTTAATATAAAGCGAGTTAGTATGACTTTATATTCATGAAATTATAACGAATAAATTTATATTTTTTAACAACTATTGCATGTATAATGAATAACGGAGTAATCCCCAAAAATTTAAGTTATAAAGGATGTATAATAGACTCTTATAATCAACCAAACTTAGCAAAAGATTGTTAAAATACAACACTATGGAATACACACATGAAAAGTATACATGAATGTACGTTAAAAATATACATGAAAAATATAACACTTTCGTATAAAAATTTGCTAAGTTTGTGTTTTATAGAAAACAAGTTAGTGTGACTTTATATCCATGAAATTGCAATGAATAAATTTATGTTTTTTAACGAATATTACATTAGTAATGAATAACGGAATAATCTTGAAAATTTTAAGTTATAAAAGTGTGTATCACAATCCCTTATAATCAACCAAACCAAGCTAAAAAATTCTAAAATATAACACTTTTGAAAACATATTTGAAAAAAAAAAAAAAAAAACTTTCGTATAAAAAATTGTTAGATTTCTTCTTTATATAAAGCGAGTTAGCATTATATATTTATGAAATTGTATAGTTATATTTATGAAATTATAACGAATAAATTTGTACTTTTTAACAAATATTACATTAGCAATAAATAACGGAGTAATCTTCAGAAATTTAAGTTATAAAAATAAGTCATGACAATCTGTTATAATCAATGAAACTCAGCTAAAGATAGCTAAAAGTGATTAAAAAATACACTTACTAAAAGCATAATATCAGTGTTTAGATCTACTCTACATATGCTGATTTACTGCAGACGTATTTTGACGGTCGTAAATAGGAAACTATGTAAACAGATAATTATTATTATTTTTAATTATATCAGAGTTGGTACGTGCACCGTTATTTTCCAGGTGAAATATCAGTATTTTTTGTTTTTATTAAAATAAAAATCTATTTTAAGCGTGCAGAAGAACACCTTTTTTAAGTAGTGATTTGGGGAAAATAAAAATTGGATGACAAAGAAATTTAAAACAATCATTCCATTCCCCTATGAAAAATGATCATTCATTTTTTGAAAAAAATATGGAAAGTCGTATCCAATTTCTTTTAGTACTTCGAAAAGAAATTACTTGTTTTTACATATAAAACGAAATGCAAATCACTGACTGAAAAAAGAAGAAAATTATTCTTATTTTTATTTTTAAGAATCGATGGATAGTTGTACTAAATTTATACGTTATTTTATGCGTTCGATATCCCTGTGGAATATATAATATATTTCATTTCAGAAATATAACACTTTCGTATAAACATTTGTTAGGATTATTTTTAATATAAAATGAGTTAGTGTTACTTTGTTCATGAAATTGTAACGAATAAATTTATATTTTTAACAAATATTTCATTAGCAATGAGTAATGGAGTAATTTTGAAAAAATTAGTTTATAAAAATATGTTTGATAATCCATTATAATCAACCAAATTAAGCTAAAGATTGCTAAAAGTGATTTTAAAAAATACACTTAAGAAGCTTAAAACCTGTTTTGAGATCCACTCATCTTTCAAACGTCGAATGTTTTCAAGAACTTTCTTAATAATATATGTTTTTCGCAAAAATTAAAAAAAAAGATGTTTACCAATTTCTTGTTTTTAAAACTTTTTTCGAAAATTTTGTATCAACAAGACCTTTGAAAATGTCACTGTTTATCCAATGAAACATTGCCAATTTAAATAAACTAACAATGCATTTTAACCCTTTGCTGAGTTTTATGTATGGGTATAATATATTAAATAATAACACATACTCAAAATAACTTGAGGTGCACAATTTTAAGAACGACACACAACGACACACACGAACTCTTACTACACACGACATGCAAACATTACCAACATGAAAACATACTCTGGAACTCAAATATTTTTTTTTCCTTTAATTATTCCATGGAATTAGTCCAGAGGTGCCATCTACCGTTTTACCTGAAAACTAAAAGTGTAAAATACCACAGCTTGCCCCCACTTAATATTGAAGTCGTTCAGGAGCTCTTCTATTTCTACTGGATCGTCTTAGTACCTGCGTAGAAGAAGAATTATTTTTAACATGTTCAGGAGCATCAACTGTAGAACTGGTAGGAACCGACGGTTTTGGGAGAATGGTATCAGAGTTAGTTGATTTAGAACTCAAAGAATCAGGATCATGAAAGTCAGTTGGCGTAGGATTTGAAGCAATTGGAACGTGAGAGTCAACTGGTTGCGGATCTGTGAAACTAGACTGTAAGGGTGGGAAATCACTTTGCTTCACATTTGCATTTCCACTTCTGAAATTTTCTGTATCATTTTCTTCCAAATTTGGATCATAAATTAAAGAAATATCTTCCCCTACATTAGTTATTTGATCCACATGCCTTTTTCAAATATTCGAACCAACTTGTTTTAAAAATAAAGATGCAGGACTTTCCCCCGTTGTAACATGTGGCATCTTTCTGTACTGCAAAAGAAAGTTATTCAATTTCATTTGTAAAGTCCCTGGTTCAGAAGCTAAGGCTTTTAATCCACGTTTGACCGTTTGCACATGCCTCTCAGCCTGTCCATTTGTAGACGAGTAGTACGGTGCACTAAACTTATGTTTTTCACCATGACTTTTCAAAAATATCTCAAATTCTTCAGATGTAAATTGCTTAGCATTATCTGATACTAAAGAAATAGTGCAAATCGTATCGTGCAAAAAGAGAAGAAAGACAAATAATTGTATTTTCTGAAATTGTACTGAAAACTCTTTATAATCAGGAAAAATTCTGCGAAATCTTTTTAAAGTAACAGCAGATATTCCCGAACCTGTGTCCAATTCCATATCAGCTCTTGCTTTATTTTCAATTAAAACAGACAATTTAATAGGATTTGCACCTGTATTTTTTACAGTTAATACATTTACTGTATCTAAAGAATTTACATGTTTTTGGAAAGTTTTACATCTACATATTATTCCAATATGCCCCCCCCCTTTTTTTTTTTTTTTTTTTTGCAAATTTTACAAGTGACATTAATAAATCTACATGAATTGGCTAGATGAGAAGTGTTTCCACATCTATAACATTTCATTTTATTTGTCTCAGGATTTGTATTATTTACATGATTGTTGATATTCTGTTTCTGAAAATCGTTTGACAATTTCTTCGTCTGTACGTTTTTTGATCTAGAAATTTTATTCATATTGAAATTTTTATTTTTAATTTCAGATATTTCAATATCCACATTGTATAACGATAAAGCTTTTTCAACTGCCTTCTCAAAAGTTAACTCGTCTACTTGAGTAATCAATTTATTTTGAATATTTTCGTTTTCCAAACCGTGCAAAAATTGCTCCAATAAATTTTCTTTCAATGAATCACCAGTAAAACAACAAAAAGTTGTACAATTTTTTAATCTAGGAGCAAAATCTTGAACCGATTCCGTCTCATTTTGATAACATTTTTGTAATTTAGTACGTTCTATAAATTTGTTGGGGGCGGGGCTTAAATGTTTAAGCAAAATATCAACAGTCTCAGAATATGTTAAAGATTCACAATCTTTTGGAAATGATAAATTACTCAATAAATTATACAGTTTTGGATCCATGCAGGATAAGAGGGCAGCAATTTTTTTTTCATATTTTATCTCGTGTAAAACAAAATTTTGTTCTTATCTTTTGACATACGCTTGGAATGATTCGACCTTATTGTCGAATTCTTTAAACGTGAACATTTTACTTCAATGTAATAACCATAAAAGAGAAAAAAGTAAGGTAAAAGTCAATATCTGCACTTACCACTGCCTTTTTAGCAGCTGGTGATACTGTTGTAGGCCGCCTTTACATATCATAACTAGCAGAATCGAAAAGAGAATTGAGCCATTTTCCTTCGGCTCGAACGTATTCTTTGAACTTTTTCTCGTTACCCATATTTCTCATTTTCCATCGTCGCCAGTTCTTTTATATATGGGTATAATATATTAAATAATAACACATAATCAAAATAACTTGAGGTGGACAAAATTTTAAGAACGACACCTATTTAGTGACACGAACTCTTACTACACACGACATGCAAACATTAACAACATGAAAGCATACTCTGGAACTCAATCATTTTTTTTCCTTTAATTATTCCATGGAATTAGTCCAGAATCGAGATCTACCGTTTTACCTGAAAACTAAAAGTGTAAAATACCACACTGAGCAAATCACTTCCATCGCGAAATTGTTGAAATTAATGAGTGGAACCGGAATTTACGGACAGATTTATTTGTAAAAAAAGTAAAAAATAGTTTTACCTTATATAGATATACGGAAAATATTTATACCAGAATTTCCTCATCATTGTGGCATTTTTAAATCAAGTTGGCTTTTCCATATAATGGAATACCGAAATACAAAGGATTAAGCGTGTTTTTTGCCATTTTTAACAAAGTTCAGTTGAATTTCAGTTTTAAAGAAACCCTGTTTCCTTTTTAACCCCTTGTGGCTCGGTGGTATACCTATGAAACCACTTAATTTTAATTCCCAAACGCGACATTTGCAGTGGAATTTTTGTAAAAAAAACTTCAGATTATTGAATTCCTGCAAAATAGCGCTTTTTTAAATTAAAAATAAAGTTGCTTTCAAATTCCGGAGTCAGTCATCAATTTCTACACTTAAGCAATGAATTTGCTCTGCGCCGCAAAAGGATATGCATAATCGAACTTCAACTGTTCCTTAAACATTGGCAGAAACTATGCAGAAAAACAGTCTGGTGTATGTAAACAGTCTGATGTATGCTCTTTCATGTAAAAATAAAATTGACTCGAAGAAAAAGTTTTTTTAGTCTCTTTTTCAAAACGGTACATACTTTTTAAATACGCTACATATTTAACATGAACAACTCCTAAAAGAGCTTGTGCCAAGGTTTGATGGAGAATATGACAATTTTACACCAGTAAAAAGGAATGGAAAATATTGTCCAATTCATAGCAGTAAGATTACATTAATATTGTCCTAGTGTAAGGGGAAAAATTACAATAGCATTTAATAGTAATAGTTTTACTCCTCAGGTCCCGATCATGTTGAACTTTTCGGGATATCTGATTTTTCAGATTGTACAAAAGAGAGAATAATGAAATAGATCTGTTTAAATGTTCTTATATGTTAAGAATGCTGCGAAAAAATTTTGGCGTTTTGATTAATTTTTAACAATTAAAATTGGGATACACTTACTGAAATAGTATAAATTGACAACATATTCAATCTGATAAGCATAAGGATCGCATTATTCTTATCTAATATCCTATAGATAGTCCTCTGATAAGTAAAAAAAAATGAAGTTTTTGAGAAGTCCTTTAAAACAAAATTATATTGTAAACTTTGCATTATGTAATAATCGAATCTCTGCGATTCAAGAAGTCGACTATTTCTTTCAAAAAATTATCCATACATGGCATGCTATAGTTGGCCAACCTTAGACTACGCAGATAAGATGCTCTGACACTGTCAATATCCTGTACACAGTTTTTGCCGTGACGTAGACATCTGCCGTATAGCTAAAGTTTCACATATTAAATATTTGTAACAAAAACTAGATTACTTTACCTTAAATTTAATGTATAATTTGATATAAATAGCCTAAACTAACCTGTTATAATATCCCATTGAAACTGGTTCATTCTTTTATGAACACATCATATTGTGTCATTTCAAATTACAGTCGGTTCTCGTTAATTCGAACTCGTCGGAACCATAAAAAATGTTCGAATTATCCAAAGTTCGAATTGTGGAAAGTAAGAGAGGAAAACGTGTTTAAAGAGATACTATTACAAATAAATTAATATTAAAGCTATTTTTAATCAGATTTCGGCTGTTATCATTAGAATATGACTTAATATTAAATTAAAATATATATAAACAAATTAAGGGATTAGTAGCAAGCACAAACGAAAATGGGGTGGAGGTGCCATTGATGGACAGACGGGGCACTAAGAAAGCAGATAGTTATCTCGTTAGCTCGAATTAAACGAAGTCACGAGAAAATGAGTTCGAAAAAAATCAAAAATTTTAACGTTATTCTGCTATTGAAAATCTCGGGGCTTATGGAAATTTCGGACATATTTAGTTCGAATTAAACGAAGATATGAATTATCCGATTTCGAATTAACGACAGCCGACTGTATTGTATTTTTCCTGACCACACTAAAGGTAACGTATACTCGATGCTCATCACAAACGGTTAAAAAAATCCATTGGTAAATACGAGTCGAGAACGACTGAGTTATCACATATAACATCGTAATGAATATCTACGATTATTGTACTTCTGTTATTTGTACTTCTGTTTGCTCAAATTAAACGCGAAAATGAGTTCGAAAAAAATGAAAAATTTTAACGTTATTCTGCTATTGAAAATTTCGGGACTTATGGAAACTTCGAACATGTTTAGTTCGAATTAAACGAAGATACGAATTATTCGATTTCGAATTAACGACAGCCGACTGTATTGTATTTTTCCTGACCACACTAAAGGTAACGTATACTCGATGCTCATCACAAACGGTTAAAAAAAATCCATTAATAAATACGTGTCGAGAACGACTGAGTTATCACATATAACGTCGTAATGAATATCTACGATTATTGTACTTCTGTTTACATAATTTTCTTCATTTTGCGTTAAAATTTCGCATGCACTTTATTACGGCGCATAAAAACTAGTTAGGAGTAGTAATTCCAAAACTTTCTTCCATCTTATACATGTTGATACTTTGTGAAAAATGCAGCATAGCAGTGCCACCAGTTAGGCTGTTTATACCAAAATCTAGTCAGCAAAAACGCATGTCAATTTCTAACTGAATCTGAAGTTTGATAAAAATCCTTGCATTAGATTCTGAGATGGAGCTGTTGCAAAATCTTTTAAAATTTCTACATAATGGTGCTACCTGTTGGGAGATATCCGCCAAAGACTAATCAGAATCATTTTTTATCAGGAACTAACTGAATCTGAAGTTTGATGAAAAACCATACATTAGGTCTTGAGCTACAGTTATTGCAAAATCGTGAAAAATACAGTATTGCAGCATCACCTGTAGGGAGATTTATACAAAAAAATAAACGTCAATAATCTATAGCACGGACTGCACAAATCTGATAAAATTTCGTGCATTTGTGCTTGAGATGTAACTGTTTAGAAATAATGAATGAATAATCCAACATGGCAGCGCCACCTTTCGAGCAGTTTTCACAAAAAATAGTAAACATCAAATTATGTCAAAGACTAACTGAATCTAAAATTTTCTGAAAATTTGTGCATTATTTCCTGAGATAAAGCTATTGTAGAAATTGTGAACAAGGCAGCATAGCAGCACCATCTATTGAGCGATATGCACCAAAAAGTAATCAGCTCTAGCTTTTGTCAAAGTCTAACTGAATCTAAAGTTTTGTGATATTAAGCGCATTAGTTTTTGTGATAGAATGTCCACAAAATGTTTGTCACATAGAGACTCACAGCGGGACAGAGTGACAGACAGTTTCAAAGATAGACATTTTCTAAAATCCCTCAAATATTCTTTAGGATCTTCTAACAAGTATATATCCAAATCATGTTTTCCAAATCATGTAAAGATCATAAAAACAATTTAATTTGCATTTCATACTTTAACTAGTTTTAAAATATTCTGAATAAATTAAATCCATACAAAATTAGAGATAACAAAACGTTACTTTCATTTTATTAAAGAAAATTTAAAATTCATTTTTGTTTTAAATCTGGATGAATTCATTATAATTATTTTCCAAAAATAGCCATATGTTTCCGTTCTTTCCGTAAAAATTTTATGTAAATTTCCTTTTTCACATTATCACAAAGTAGAAAATAATTCTGTAGAAAAAGAAAAGAGAGATTTTTTTGCTTAAAATTTCAAAGCTCGATGTATAATTGTATGAATATATTCATGAACTTTAAGGAATTTCATCTTTCTGATAAAAAATGTCCACCTTTTACATATTTCGTCTTTTTTATAAAATATGAGCGCAAGAAATATAAATTATTGTGGATACAATAAATAATTATTATTTGCTAGAATAAATATACATGATGTAAAATTAACCCTCAAATGCTCAGGATAGAACGCGTTCCAAAAAATGCGCAATTCAAAGAATCAGAATTTATACCTGAAAATCTAAATAGTAAATTTTTCTTTATTTAATTACGAATGGTCTGTCATTAAGTAAAGTGAAAATTGCTCTTTTAAATTTCTGGGAGAATACGGAATATGTGAATAAAAACCCCAATAAATCGGGAACACTTATGGTATCGAAAATGATACAATATGCATTTAAGAGTTAAGTCCAGATACACTCAAATAACTGGTAAACTTTTAGACCAGGAGGCGGCAGCACTGATAATTACCTCATCAATTTCACGGATGAAAATTACGCATTGTTAAATCTCGATTCGCATATTAAAACGCAATCATGCCTGTTCATATCTTGGTGAAAAACACTTAAAAACCCGATTTTAGCGTCTAACTGATAGGTTTACCGTTGTATTTTCCAGCTTCCAATCCTCCAGGCTTTCATACTTTTGGAAGCAGGAAAGTACAATGGTAAACCAATGAGTCTGTGAGGGAGTGACCTTTGCATAAAGGCACTCTAGTATTTCTGAGATCGCGACGTCAATAATTTAACATGTGTAAGCGCGTGAAAGTGACATCTATCCTCTCTTTTACTTTAACTTTCTAGAGTGTGTGTGTCTCTTTCGGATTCTGCAGTTAGGCTCGCGGTTAGTAGTAATATGTAAATTTGAAGTATCTCAGTTTGCAGCATGTAAAAGCTTGGAATTTGAGTGTCTGTGGAGAGTCTCTGGAGATAGCCAGAGGAGTGTCTCTGGCTGCATTAGTCAGCTAGCAGTAAGTGTGTCTCTGGCGATAGCCAGCAGAGCATGTGTCTAGTGATATTACCCAGCGAAGTGTCTCTCTAGCGGCTATTGCCCGCTGGTGTCTAGCAGATTGCGTCTAGCTGCGTTGGTTGATCCAGAGAGAGTAGTATCACGTAGCATCGAGCCTCCAGGGAATTGATAAGGAGTTTAAGAATTCTACTAGAGAAGTTGGCCGGTGGTAAGAAATTTAATAGTAATTGCATTTAATTATCTCAAAGTGAATAAAGGATATCTACAGCCACGGGCTGTCTAATTAGATTTTATCTAGCAGCTTAGCCTACAGATAGCTGAGGAGTAATAGAAGGTGCCCCGGTTGAGCTAGCTCCGGAGCTGTGAGTATGAATTTAATCTTTTAGTAGTGTTCTCAGTTGTGAAAATTAGACTTGCTCCACTTCCCTTGAGCCCTTATCGTTTTTGATAAACTGTGTTTTTACCTTAATTCCTGAGTATGTCTGCATTTAACTACCAGCACAAGCACCCAACCGTTACAAGTCAACCGCTAAAATCGGGTTTTTAAGTGTTTTCCACCAAGATATGAACTAGCAGACCGATTGCGTTTTAATATGCGAATCGAGATTTAACAAATCCTAGATTTTCATCCGTGAATTCGATGAGGTGACTGTCTATGCTGAAGCCTCGATAAAGCTAGAGTTGTGCAGCAAGTATCTAGCCATTGTAAAATAATTATTCTCTATGACATGTTAATAACTGAAGCGTCTCTGGTAGCGAAACTTATTGTTATAAATTATTATTAAATTATCAATCTTGTGTCTTAAATTATGAGAGATAATGAAACAATCAATCACACTCTAAGTAAGTTTATAGAAAAACTGCACCGTTTAAAAATTAAAATATTACGTCTCATTTCACCATATGGATATGTATAATACATTTCAAAACCGAATTCGGAAATTCTCAAGACGTGGGAACATTAAAAGTTAACTATTAGTGATTTTTCAAATTTTCAAATTTAAGGCCAATTTTTTTTTTTTTTTACAATACAGTACATAAGTCTATAAACTTACATACAAATATTAAAAGACAGCAATTATTCTGGAAAATTAATTATTAAAGCATTTAATTAATCAATCTACACGTGAAAGTTGAGCGTGCTTCTAAGTAAAATTATATTATTACAGGTATTAAATACGCTTTATTTACACAAAGCACAAAATTATTTATGATAAAACATTATAATAAATATCTATTATACGTTTCAGGACATCAAATCATCCCTAAAAATAAATTTATGGGGAAAAAAAATCCGCGTTTAGATCGTTACGCAATTCAGACATTCCAGTTTCTTATTAATATATATCTTATCATACGTTTCAGGACATCAAATCATCTCTAAAAATAAATTTATGAGGGAAAAAAATCCGCGTTTAGATCCTTACGCAATTCAGACATTCCAGTTTTTTATTTAATAAAAGTGCATTTATTTTTTAAAACAATGATACAAAAACACATACAGATACTTTTAAATTAAACAGAAAGGATTTTAAAGATAGATAAAAGAGGTTAAAGTAGTTACTTAATGTGTTTTGCGTGAAAATAGCAGCTTTGTTCAGATCGTTACATTTGGACATTTGAAAATGCAGAAAAATTCTTTCTAGAAAAGTCCTTCTAACTTCAAAAAGCAATAAATTAATACTGCCATCTGTTAAGAAAATTATTAAACGATCATTCATTTCCTTTATGCATTCGTTGTTCATCATTAGAATCTCCTGGAAACAATTTAAAACTCTTTTTTCTTAGTACACTGGAACAGTTATCGTTATGAATGTCCGAAATTGGCCACTTTAACCCAAAATAATAAAATTTTAAGATATTTATACAAAACTTTTACAATGAACTATATCAATTTTTGAGAAACACCAAAAATACTGGCGATAAATATATATCAATAAATATAAAAACTTTGTTAAATCACCATAAAAAGAAAAATTATACAGGTACTGTATAATTTTTCTTTTTATGGTGATTTAACAAAGTTTTTATATTTATTGATATATATCAATTTTTGTCTCTGGAGAATAGGAAAAATTCAGAGAAAAGAAAATAATGTCAATGATGATTAAATTTGTTTATTGAAACGCTTAAAGTTATGATGTGTATAATGTGCCACCTTTTCAAAACTGCCCAATTTCAGCTGTTCCCATCAACAACCGGAAAATTGCCAAATTTTCTAGTAGCCATGAAAATAATATAGAGATTTGTATCTATTAACAATTTGCATTCCAAATTTTAGCTCATTTAAGAGGCATATAAAATTCAGAAAATTCCCTTTCATCAATTTTCTCTAAAAAAGAGAACGGTATGCGACTACTTTTGTCCAGCTCTGTATATGAGGTATAGGATTCATATATAACGAGCAATGTGCAAAAAAATCAAATTAAATTCAAAAGCGTATACCGATTTTTAAAATGTACTCTCCAGCGAATATTATGCAAAGATAGTACAGTAACTGATTTCTTTTGTGTGTCCTGCAAATTAATAAAATATGCTTAAAATGCTCTATATTAAAGTGATCGAGTGAAATTCAGCGATTTATTTTAGTTTCAATAAATTTGAAATAGAGTAGTCATTTAAATACTCTACAAACGATTTTTCTCCATACATCATAATGTAATCGAATGCTTTTGAGTGTCCCGGTAAATGAATTATTAACCGTACATATTTCATATGTATTACCAAACATTCTTTGATGACCCTAAATAAGCTTTATCAATTACATAATAATCCGAGTATACTGACGAGTATTTTTCAACTTTGTTGGAAAGTGCTAAAAAAATTGTTTAGTCATTTTTAGTACTCTGGCAAAGTGTGTTTCATGTGATTCACAAATATTAAATTATGGTATTTACTCGCGTACTTTTGGCACATTTATTGCTGCATTATATATCTGCAAATAACAATATTAACCAAACTTTTCATTGGAGATGCCATGTAATAATATTACACAATTATATTTTTACCAAAACATACAATTATGCTTTGCAATAAAGCTTTTTGATAAATAGTACCCACTAAGAAATCTTAAAATATTGATATTCTAAACATTTTAATATATGGATGGTGCAAAACAAAATTGAAATAAAATAGAATAAATCACACACACACACACACACGCACGCACACAGGTTGGTCTACCCTGTAAAGTGAGGAACCGTGTTTACACAATACGTTCTGAGTAACCTTAGAAATTGTGGTCAAAACCCTAAAAATGCAATTTACTGATACGTATTCACATTAATAAAAGCTATAACTATATTAAAAATTATATTTTTCTTGTAACATTATTTTTTATTAAATAAAACAGCAGGAGATGTTTTGCATGTATATCGAGTAACTGGTTCAGCTTACACACATGGCGTTGTGAGTAACATAGCCTCGAACTAAGATAATAAAAATTGTTACTCAGAAGAACGGTAATTTTTACCTGCTGTGTTTAGTGTTGATTGCTATAATGGACTAATAATAATGGATAATTCTCTTCCTCGTCACTATAAAATTTAAGACAAAAAAAAAAAAAAAAAAAAAATATATGAATCTAGGAAAAAAAGTTATCGGAAAAAAGTGACATAAACTACGAAAGCGGAAAAAAAGTGACACGGAAAAAAGTTACCGGAAAAAAGTGACAAGGAATTGATTTTGGAGATTTATTATTGATTTTGGGGATTCATTGGTTAAGTATGAAAGGGGGATCGGGGGCAGATTCATAATTTAGGTAAATGGGTTTTTCATGCTGAATTAACCGTTTTGGTTCAATTTTTGGAAGGAAGTTCATATTGAAAAGACGCTTGCCTGATTTGTTTTGGGAAAAGATGATTACCTTCCTCCTACCCGCCCTAATTTGATAGATGGGTTTTTATGAAGAATTATCCATCGTGTGTCAAATTTTGGATATAGGTTCTTTCTGAAAAAGGCTTATGTATAGTAATATAGTATAATGCCTGAAGAGGTTTGGAAGTTTAATGATTAAGCATAGAGGGGTAACGGGGAAATAAACTCTCTTAAATTAAATTAATAGATTTTTACGTAGAATTATCCGATTTGTTTGTAATTTTGGACATAAGTTCATTATGATAAGACGTATCTCTGATTAGCTATGGGATTCTTTTGCTTATTAATAAAAGAAGGGGAGGGAAATTATCTCACCTCAAACTAGATAAATCGTTTTTTATGCATAATTATCGGATGTATTTCAAATTTTAATTGAAATTCCTTTCGGATAAGGTGAATCCCTGAATAGTTTTAAGGGTTTAACAGCTAAGTATAGAAGGGGAATAGAATATAGCCCCCGTCCTTAAATTGAATAAATTGCTTTTTACGCAGAATTATTGAATTTGCTTCATATTTTGGATTATAGGTTCATTATGATAAGGCGTATCCCTGATTAGATATGGGGTTCTTTGCTAATTAGAAAAGGGGTCGGGTGATTATTACCCCCCCCCCCTTAAATTAGATAAATTGTTTTTTATGCGCACTTATCCGATGTATTTCATATTTATAAACAAGTCCTTTCTCATAAAGTGAATCGCGGAATAGTTTTAAAGGTTTAATTGCTAAGTATAGAGGGGGGAGGGGAACGCGGGATAACCCCCTTCAATTATATAAATGGCTTTTTACACAGAATTATCCGATTTGCTTCAATTTTGGATGTGGGTTCATTCTGATAAAGCGTATCTCTGATTAGTTATGAGGTTACTTAGCTAATTAAAAAGAGGGACGGGCGATTATTCCCCCTCCTAAATGAGATAAATTGTTCTTATGATGCATTTAAAATTTTGGGTACAGGTTCTTTCTGATAAAGTGAATCCCTGAATAATTTTAAGGGTTTATGGCTAAGTATAGAGGGGGGGTGGAACGAAGGATATCCCCCTTAAATTAATTAAATGGCTTTTTTATGCAGAATTATCCGATTTTCTTTAAATTTTGGATATAGGTTCATTATGATAAGGTGAATCCCTGATTAATTGTGGGTTATCGACCGCCCCCCCCCTCTATACTTAGCCATTGTACCCTTAAAACAATTTAGGAATTCACTTTATCAGAAAGAACCTATATCCAAAAGTTGAAATAAATCGGATAGTTGTGCAAAAAATTTTGCGCAATTTATATTATTTAATGAGCGGGGACAATCCCTCGCTATCCCTTTTTAATTAGCAAAGAACAACATAACTAATCAGGGATATGCCTTATTATAATGAATCTACATCCAAAATTTGGAGCAAATAGGATAATTTTGCATAAAAAACGATTTATCTGGTTTGAGGCGAGATAATTGCCCCCCCCCCCTTATTAATAAGCAAAAGAACCCCATAACTAGTGAGAGATAGGTCTTATCATAATGAATTTATGTCCAAAATTTCAAGTAAATCGGATAATTGTGCGTGAAAAACTATTAATTTAATTTAAGAGAGGTTATTCCCACGTTCCCCTCTATGCTTAACTATTAAACTCTCAAATCTCTTCAGGTATTACATACAATATATATAAGCCTTATCAGAAAGAACCTATGTTCAAAATTTGACACACGTTGGATAATTCTAAATAAAAATCCATTTATCTAATTTAGGGTGAATTGGGTGGGGGGAGGGGGTAATCATCCCTTCCCAAAACTAATCAGGCAAGCGTGTTTTCAGTATGAACGTATATCTAAAAATTGAACCAAAACAGTTAATTCAGCATGAAAAACCCATTTACCCAAATTATGAGCCTCCCCCCGATCCCCCTTTCATACTTAACCAATGAATTCTCAAAATCAATAATACAAATCCCTAAAATCATTTCCTTGTCACTATTTTTCCTATAACTTTTTTTCCTTGTCACTTTTTTTCCGTGTCACTTTTCTCCCGCTTTTGTGGTTTATGTCACTTTTTTCTGATAACTTTTTTCCGGTCACTTTTTTTCCGTTTACCCGTTTGCCTATATATATATATTCGCACAAAATTGCAATATCCGTCTTTGTTTGCATTCAGCGAGAGTTGAGGAAATGTTCATTTTCTGTTGTTCTAGACCTTTGCTCAACAATGCGATTCATATATAATAAAAAATATTTTAAAAACAATATAATACTATGTTTTTATAATAAAATTTTAATTAACTCATTATTCTAATGATATAGCTTGTCTTTTGCATAGGTAGATGGGAGATACTGGAAACAGAGAATGGATAGGGGACCATATTCTTTTCCTAAATGTTTAAAAATATCGCAATTTTGGTCACTATTAACTAATTTTAATCATTTATACCTTTTAAAGAGAATTCTGATTACACTCATTAGAAGGTAAACAGCAGGCACCTCGCAGCTCTGCCTCGCATGCTCCTGCATCAGTCGGGCATTGCTGAAGATAGCTCACGAGGATACAAAAATTTAGAACTCAAAATAACGATAGTCTCAAAATAATTATTTCTCTTCTGAGCTTTAGAAATGGATTGAAGGGAATAATAATTTTAAAGCACCAAGACACTGGAATTTTACTGGTTGATCCAATAACAGTAGGAACTTTGCTCATATCATTATATGTCTTCTTTCCGTAGAATGTGGATTATAAAAGTAAAAATTGATAATATTAATTGCTAAAAATTGTTTCATAAAGGACTTTTTTTGGCTTATTGAGCAAAAGGTTGGTTGTATTTACTAATTATGACGATCAATTTTCAACTCGAGGAAGAGGGGGAGCGCCCTCCTGAGAGAACTTAACCCCTATTTACGCATGGAAATTCAAAGTTTGAAAAAAACCACGAAAATCTCCGAACGACTACGCCGACGGGCGCGACTGGGTTCGAAACCAGCACCTTCCGTCTTTACCATTTTCGAAGGCTGAACCACTGGAATGAGCTAAAGGTTATAACAAAATATGCACTAAATTCATTAAATGCAAATGATATTTAGTTGCAAAGAAAAAGAAAAGAAAAACTTCTTTTTGAAAAAAAAAAAAAATCAAACAATCTGGATCTCGTAAAACAATTACTCTCAAAGAAACTAGCATAGCAATGCAAGAAATTACTATCGATTAAAAGCATGTTATTTTTTTCGATTAATAAAATTTATTTGTCATAAGAGTACATGTTCTTTTCGTGACAGATTTTTCTTTCTTTTTTCTTTTCTTTTCTTTTTTTTTTATTATAACAAAATTACGATTTCTAAAAGTGAATTATGTAAATGAATGTTAGTATAATGAAATGATTTTTAATACCATTTATTCATTTCTAAAAATTTTATTAAAATATCATTAAAAAATCCATTAAATTTTACGATTTAATTGAATCTCATGAATATTTATCATTACCATTTCTAATTCTTAAACTTTATTAAAATTAATTATATTTTATAGTATTTTTTATGCTTTTCATATGTTTTATAATTCAAAATATTAAACATTTTGTGACAACTCTATTGAAATGGAAAATTGCTGGTAGCAAATTTAAATTTCATTATAAACGTCCACTATTATAGTATGATTTAAAAGAATCCAAATATTTTAAGTATTCAAAAAAAAAAAAAAAAAAAAAAAAAAAAAAAGTTTGAAGTTTATATCAGAATAGACTATATATATATTTTTTTAATAAAATCTATTTTACTGTAATAATAAAAAAAATATTAATATCAAAATAAAGTTTGAATTAAAAAATATTTATTTGTATGAAAAAAAAAAATTCTGTAAAAAGTATAGAATACCAATTAAATTAAAAAGAAATTAAACGAAAGTTAGTTTTAAAGTTTTTATTAGTAAAGTAAGATTAACAAAGCTATTATTATGTAAGCAAATACATAATTTAAGGTAAAATTATAATAAATTTTATCAAAAATAACTGAAGGATGCTAGTATATTGTTTGTTTTGAAATACAAAGTTTAAATTTCAAATCATTTAAAATTTGTTTTGCGTAATTATAGTTCAGTTGAATTACTTGTATAATATTAAAACAGCTGACATGTTTTAATATGACAAATTAAAGAAAATTTTGCAGAATTCCTGACTGAAGTAAGGAGGTTTCATTGTACGTAACATTTAAATATATATTTTAAAAATAAATATGATAGAATTTATAAACAATGCATAAGGGATCATTAATTTAAATTATTATGTAAATTTAAAATTTACATATAAACTGAAACATAATCTTTTGATTTAAAAAGTATTTAAGCTAATGGAATTTTTACTGGCGCTATTTCATCATCCTACTAAAAAAAAAGTTACTTAGATTGCTTATTGTGATCTACACAGATATATATTGCATGCGTGTGTGGAAATCGTTCTTTTCCATATGTTTCAAAACAGAAACGAGCCGAAATCAGCTTTACAAATACAAGTTTCTCACCCATGTTTTGACATCAAAAAGCATTTGCGACACAAAAGCTTTCTACTGCACTGCCCAACCTACTGGACAAAGGGGTAAAGATTACACGTCACTAAAAAAAGGGGTGAGAAATATCTTCCCTGGGGTTTTTAGTGAACAAGCTCTTATTGAAAGGAATTTCTCTGTTCCGAACTTTCTTGAGGGAGAAAACTGAATTTAGTTTTTCCGCAAAATGCTTTTCCACCTTCAACAGCTCGAATTTTTCTGATACAATTTCAGACACATTTTTCAAAGTAGAAACATGAAACTTGCTGAGAGTATTTTTGAAGAGACGTATGAGGTGCCATGTGATGTCATTTTGTGCTCAATTCATTAGAATTTGATTTATAGACAATTATCTTCTCAGTATGACTCATTTTTTCGCCCACAGATCTTCCGCTTAGGAAAAAACCATTCAAAATGCCGTTTTTGATTGCTTTTTTGCAATGTTTTTTGCATTTATCCAAGAATCGACAATTACGGCACCTTGAGTACTTTCTGAATAAGACAATTTGCCAGTTTGATACATATGAGAGCAAAAATGAATTTAAAAATAAATCGAAAAATAAGCAGATTGAATCGAAATACACCCTTAAAGGGTTAAAGTCTGAAATAAAATACTATAGTATTTTATACTAAACTAGATGAATCACAGAAAAAATCTCCCCGGAAAAAATCACCCTGGTAAAAATCTCCCCCGGTAAAAATCTTCCCCGGAAAAAATCTCCCCACAAAGAAAGGTAACCGAAAAATAAGGCTTTTTTAAATTAAGATTGAAAAAGCCCACACATATGAATAACAAAGATTTGATGACTTTGATTATGGCAATTATAATTTCAAGTAAATCACGTGCTAATCACGTGTATTTGTACTGGAAACAATTATGGCATTATATGCATATTGTTAGAATTTATGCATATTGAATTAATAGTAAAACCTCCATATAAATTAAGGTCCTACTTCCATGATTATCGCAAGGGCAAACGAGGAAGCTGCCCCAGCTACCCAAACTCAAATTTTGGATTTTTTTAAAAATTATTATTATTATTATTAATGCAAATTGTAGCTACAAAGACAGTTTGGATGCCCTCATTTGAGTCTTCACTTCAGATATTGAATATTGTTATTCAGTCTTTAATAACTCATTACTTATTAGGATACAAACTTACATTTCATTTCGTATCATTTTTAAATTCGATTTTTATTTGTGTAATATGTAATAGAAATGAACAAGGGAAAAACTCTTAAACAGTGAAACTTTTTTTTAAAATCAGGTCGCACAAAATAAGAGGATAGGGAAGAAACAGAGATATGAATGTTAAGACGGTTTTTAGATACAAAAGAACGGTAAACGGAAAAAAAGTGACAGGAAAAAAAGTTATCGGAAAAAAAGTGACCTAAACTACAAAAACGGGAAAAAAGTGACACGGAAAAAAGTGACAAGGGAAAAAAGTGACACGGAAAAAAGTGACAAGGATTGGTTTTGGGGATTTATTATTGATTTTGGGGATTCATTGGTTAAGTATGAAAAGGGGATCGGGGGGGGGGGTCATAATTTAGATAAATGGGTTTTTCATGCTGAATTAACTATTTTGGTTCAATTTTTCGATATACGTTCATACTGAAAAGACGCTTGCCTGATTAGTTTTGGGAAGGGACGATTACTCCCCCCCCCATCCGTCCTCAATTAGATGAATGGGTTTTTATGCAGAATTATCCAACTTGTGTCAAATTTGCATATAGGTTCTTTTCGATAAGGCTTATATATAGTATAAAGTGCCTGAAGAGTTTTAGGAGTTTAATGGTTAAGTATAGAAGGGGAACGGGGGATAACCTTTCTTAAATTAATGGCTTTTTACGGATAATTATCCGATTTGCTTCGAATTTTGGACATGGGTTAATTATGATGAGACGTATTTCTGATTATTTATGGGGTTCTTTTGCTAATTAAAAAGGGGGCGGGTGATTACTACCCCCGGCCTTAAATTAGATTTAAAAAAATTATGCACACTTATCCGATTTATTTCAAATTTTGGATGTAGGATCTTTCTCATAAAGTAAATTCCTGAATAGTTTTAAGGGTTTAATGGCTATGTATAAAGGGAGAACGGGGGATAAACCCCCTTAAGGGTGTATTAAAAAAAACGCTTTTCCACCTTCAACAGCTCGAAATTTTCCGATACAATTTCAGACACATTTTCAAAAGTAGAAACATGAAACATGCTGAGGATATTTTTGAAGAGATGTACAAGGTGCCATGTGCTGTATTTTTACGCTCAATTCGAATTTGATTTATAAACAATTATCTTCTCAGTATGACCCTTTTTTTTCGTTCACAGGTCTCCCGCCAAGGGAAAATCTGTTCAAAATGCCGTTTTTGATTGCTTTTTTCGCAATATTTTCTGCATTTATCAAAGAATTGACAATTACGGCACCTTGTGTACTTTCTAAATAAGACAATTTGCCAGTTTGATGCATATGAGAGTAAAAATGAAATTAAAAATAAATCGGAAAATAGGCAGTTTGAATCGAAATACACCCTTAAATTAAATAAATGGCTTTTTGCGCAGAATTATCCGATTTGCTTCAAATTTTCGATGTATATTCATTATAAGAAGGCGTATCTCTGATTAATTATGGGGTTCTTTTGCTAATTAAATAAGGGAAAGCGGGCGATTAATCCCCCACTCTTTAAATAAGATTTTTTTTTCACAATTATCCAACGTATTTCAACTTTTGGATATAGGTTTTACCTGATAAAGTGAATCCCTGAATAGTTTTAAAGGTTTAATGGCTAAGTATAGAGGGATGAACGGGGGATAACCCACAAATAATCAGGAGTTCGCCTTATCATAATGAACGCACATTCAAAGTTTGAATCAAATAAGATAATTCTGCGTAAAAAGCCATTTATTAATTTAAGGGGGGTTATCCTCCGTTCCCCCACTGTATATGTCGGACGTTCCTCTCAGCCCGCACAACTTTGAAGAAAGTCCGTGGTAGTTATAGCTGCCACCACCGATATTACTAGGTGATATCGGTCACCCACTGTGAGGATTGTGTAAATGAACACTGACGCTGTCAATTAACTGAATTAACAGTTTATTTAGAATATATATACACACTAAATACGCTATTTACCATTATATACAATTACAACTCGGATATAGGTGATCCGGTTCAACATTAAATTAAATACAGTAAAGGTTGGCTGTGTACTATTCGGATTACACCTTCCACCTCACACTCAATGCACGTTAGATTAACTTTATCGGAGATCACTTTCGAATCTCCCAACGCATGGATAGTCGACCTGCACTTCTCGGCGCAGAGCACTAAACACCAGGACGTCTGTGTCCCTTGCTCTCCAGATACCCACTGCCTCCGCTCTACAACGCAGAGCACACCCTATCAGGACCTCTGTCCTACACTACTCTCTAGGTATGAACCCAGATACGAACTGAACTAATCTAAGATAAGACTTGCTCTTCTCAAATCACGGTGTTTCCCCAATGTCAACCCCCTTTGGGGCTTATCCATCGGACACATTCAACATTCCTTTCTTGATTAGTGACATGTTGGTTGTCAGCTCTTCATCCACATACCTCACTGACGAATGAACACGCCTCTCCGCAATCTCCTCTTTCTCACTCACCACCTGTAGAGGATTACCTGTCAATTCTCCCTTCAACAAAGAAAGAATGTCACCTTGAAAATTCTAGTACACAGCCGGTATAATATAAAAGAGATTAAGATAGAGAAATAACGGAAATTCCAATCTTTAGCAGAGGTGGTCTCAGAACCTGACAGTATACTTAGCCATTAAACCCTTAGAATTATTCTGGGACTAACTTTATGAGAAAAAATATATATCCAAAATATGAAATATATCGGATAAGTGAACATAAAAAACAATTTATATAATTTAAGGGGATCAGAAAATCACCCGCCTTAATTTTTAATTAGAAAAATAACCCCATATGTAATCAGGGATACGCCTTATCATAATGAATCTATAATCCAAAATTTGTAGCAAATCCTATAATTCTGCGTAAAAAGTAATTTAATTTAAGGTAGGTTATATTCTATTCCCCTTCAATACTTAGATATCAAATCCTTAAAACTATTCAGGGATCCACCTTATCAGTAAGAACCTATATTTAAAATTTGAAATACATGGGGTAATTCTACATAAAAACCTATTTATCTAGTTTAAGGGGGAGATAATTGCTCGCCCCCCCTTTACAATAAGCAAAAGAACCCCATAACTAATCAGAGATACGTCTTATCATAATGAATCTATGTCCAAAATTCTAAGCAAATCGGATAATTATGCGTAAAAAGTTATTAATTTAATTTAAGAAAGGTTATCCCCCCTTCTCTCTCTATATATAACCATTAAAACTCTTCATGCATTATATACTATATATAAGCCTTATCGAAAAAACCTATATTCACAGGGCCCGACTTAGACAGTGGGGGGCCCTGGGGCAAACATTATTAGAGTGGCCCCCTTCTATCTTAAAAATGTTTGTGAATTATACTCAAGTGACTAAAATTAAAATTCAAACCTATTGTATGTATGCATAAATTTTGTACCAAGTACTGATTTCAGTATTTATATTTCACATCTTTATACATAATAACAGATGATAAATAATTTTAACTATTAATTTTCTTATGATGTAACTATTACTTTAAGGGAACGTGGGGCAGGGAAGCAAAGGGGGTAGGAGAAAAAAGACCCCTTAAAATTGAAAAAAAAGAATTTTGGTAATATTTTGCTATTTTATATCATTTGGCCTTCTTTTAACAATAAACTTTTCTCTCCTTGGGGCCTTCCTCAAACCGGGGGCCCGGGGCAATTGCCCCGCATGCCCCTGCCTTAGTCAGGCCCTGTATATTCAAATTTGACACACGTTGGATAATTCTCCATAAAAACCCATTCATCTAACTGAGGACGGATGGGGGGGGGCGGTAATCGTCCCTTCCAATAAACTAATCAGGCAAGCGTCTTTTCAGTATGAACGTATATCCAAAAATTGAACCAAAACAGTTAATTCAGCATGAAAAACCCATTTACCTAAATTATGAGCCCCCCCCCATCCCCCTTTCATACTTAACCAATGAATCCCCAAAATCAATAATAATTTCCCAAAATCAATCCTTGTCACTTTTTTTCCGTGTCCCTTTTTTTCCGTGTCACTTTTTTTCCTTGTCACTTTTTTCCGTGTCACTTTTTTTCCGCTTTCGTAATTTAGGTTACTTTTTTCCGATAACTTTTTTTCCGGTCACTTTTTTTCCTAGATTCACAAAAGGAATCTAGGAAAAAAAGTGACCGGAAAAAAAGTTATCGGAAAAAAAGTGACAAATCTATGACATAAGTTTTAATTTGTTTTTGTTCGGAAATTCATGAAACTAGCAGGTATTGATGTTCAGAAACTAAATCTAATTACTAACTCGTGTTTTTTTTTTTGTTTTTTTTTTAACCCGATAGATTTTTTAGAAAATAATATCAAAAGGGGCGTTTTGAATTAAATTTCCTCGCGAAAGATGAATAACCACACAAACAGCTGTAAAAACGTGTTTGTCACGTGACCAAAATCTCTTATATCTCAATCGTTTTCGTTATCTATCTTTTGAGGTGAGGGAGGGGTTGATTTTAGGGGAGGTAGCAAAAAAATATGTGATAAAATCTAGAGATGTTTGGGAAAGTCGGATTTTCTGTGTGTGAAAGGAGGGGGGGGGGAGGGCTAATTTAAAAGAAAATGTAATGTAATTTATTGATTTTTTCACCTCTCTTCATCAACAGCTTACATATATAAGTAAAGTTGCTTCTGTCTTCATATATATTTTTTAAATTAATAATAATTAAATTTAAATTTTTAATTTTTTTTTTAATTTTTAATTTACACAAATTTTATGCGCGCAAAATAAAACAATAATAAATGCGTTCATCTGGGGGAAAAAATCGAATTCGTAAAGGCTGTGACGTTTCTTCGATAAAATACGGTATGTAACCATCGATGGATAACATATAGTATATCAACGTAACAATTTGGTGGAAGAATCTGAAATTTTATTAAGAAATGAGATTATGAAATTTTTATGAATTTTTTTTATTATTTTATTATGAAATTTTATTATTTATTATTTTGTGATTTATTTTTTAATTCATTACTTTCTTCTATCGTCAATAGAAGAAATTATTGTAATTGATTTTTTTTTTTTTTTTTTTGAGTTCCAGTTTTTGACGGATTTACATGTTTTAGGGGTCAGAGATTCCAAAAAACATGTTTTTACAAAATGTCTGCCTGTGTGTGTGTCCGTATGTCGCCATTCAATCATCAAAAAGTGTATGAAGATATGCATAGAATTGAATTTTTTGTGAATGTTTTTGGCTGTGGCAAGAAAGTCGTCCTTCAGTTTTGAAATATTCCGCCGGAAGGGGGCGCTGCAATCGCGATTTATGTGCCATTTTCAATGTTGTACCGACCAAAAGTGTATGAAGTTATGCATCGAATTGAACCAAATTTTTTGTGTATGTGTATGACTATGGCTAGTTGGTCCTCCCTGAATTTGAAAAAAATCCGCCGGAAGGGGTCGCTGCAATCGCGATGTTTGTGCCATTTTCAATATTGTACCGACGAAAAGTATATGAAGTTATGCATCGAATTAAACCAAATTTATTGTGTAAGTGCATGGCTATGGCTAGTTGGTCCTCCCTGAATTTGAAAAAAATCCGCCAGAAGGGGGCGCTGCAATAGCGAATTTTATGCCATTTACAATACTGCACCACCTAAAAGCGTATGAAATTAGGTCTAGAACTGAACTAAATTTTTTGTACATGATTACTTTTTGGTAAGGCAAGTAGGTCCTCCCTGAATTAAAAAAAAAAAATCTGCCTATCATTCTGTTGTCCATCGGCTCGTGCAGAGACGGAAATTCGTTTTTATTCCGATTAATTGACTGAAGAAGAAATTTAAGATAAAAATCAAAATTCGTATGGTATTGAATTAAAATTATTAAAGCAATGAAAAAAGTAATTAAAAAAAATATTAAAATGTACGTATGAGATAGAACAAAGTTTTGGGATTGGCACATCCAACTAGTTTTTGCTTTCGAAAGCGTCAAACTGGCAAATTCTCTTATTTAGACACTGCACAACGTGCCGTGCTTGACGATTCTTTGATAAATGCAGAAAACTTTGCAAAAAGATGCTTTCAAACTGAACATTTTGAACGGAATGTTTCGAAGCATGAGATCTGGGAACAAAAAAAAAAATAGAGTCATACTGAGAAAATAATTGTTTAAAAATCAAATAAAAAAAAAAAAAAAACACGGCATTTTTTATATTTTTTTCAAAAATCCCCTCAGCAAGTTTAATGTTTTTACTTTTAAAAATCAGCCTGAAAATGAATCCAAATATTTTGAACGGTTGAGGGTGGAAAAATGATCAATAAACGTAATGTGTACAAAAAAACCTCCATAATAAACACTTTCAAATACTAAAAATAACAAGAGAGATTTTTAAGTGTGGTCTTTTTTATGACTCAGACTTTGTGTAAAAGCTACTGTAATGCTTAGAATTAAAATGTTTTTTTTTTTTTTTTTTTTTTTTTTTTTGTGTGTGTGTGTTTAATTCTATCACTGTAATCCAATTTTAGTTAATAATGTTTTAATTCTTTCATAAAAAATAAAAGGCTAATTAATGCTTCTTTCGGATACGAAGTGATACAGAAATTATTTATAATATATATTCTTTAAAAGCAAAGAGACGTTCATATCAATGTTCATAGCATTCTAATTAATTACAGTAAAATGTTATATAATACGATAAATTTTAATCAAATAAACACTAATTATCAGGAGAATTTACATGTGTCCAACTGAGAATATTTTAAATAACTTTAAAACACATCACTTTGAATCACATACTATTGAAGAACATATAAAATATCAATCAATATTAAAAAATGCTCCAGTTCATGATAAACAAAAAGAAAAAGAAAAAAAGAAACGAAGAAGAAGTGAAAAAAGATTTAGCTGGAAAAAAAAAAATATCTAAAAATATTAACTATGTATAACACGCATTGAAAATAATGATTATCCACAATTATTCAAATAAATCACAAAGTCATCTAGATAAGACAGTTATTAGGTTATAATGTATTAAGTAAATTGAAACAATGTAATCACCTCAGTAGATTATTAAAAACTAATAGCCGAGATAGTATGATAGTATGATGTATACTCTCTGTAATACAGAGACAATACAGACCTGTCTCTATGATACAGAACCATGAAATTTCACGCTGTGCCTCTCTTGTTGCAGAGTCAGGTTTATTTGATTTTTTAAAGATAGCTGTAATAACAAGCGGAAACCCACCAAATTAACTTAACAATATGCTGTTTACAAAATCATCTGCAATTACTCTAATTCAAATATTATAATACACATTAATTTAGCTATAAATTATAAGTAAATTTAATTCTTTATTTAAATCACAACAAGTATTTATAAAACTAATAAATCTATTTTATGATTCCCAAAATCAATATAAAAATCATGAATTTATATCAAGAAATTTCAAAGTCATTAAAGACTAATAAATTATCAATTAGATTCCAAAAAACTTATAAATAAATCTCTATTAAATGATATTCAAAAAATTAGATCTTTTGTCCTGATAAATCAATTAATCTTATAATATATGTTTCATAATATGAACAATAAAAAGACTTTTTTCACGCAGTAAGTTATTACTAGAATTAGTTTATAAATAGTAAAATGTTTGCATACACATATTGAATTTTAATAAAAATAGAAAAATATTGAATATGAATTTAAAACTTTTCATTTAAAAGGTAACGTATGCGCAGAAATAAATATTTTTCTAAATTTGATATTCTTTTTTCAGTTATTCATTTTCTTTTAACAGTCAAAATTATTATTGATTTTTAAATTAATTTTGAATTAAAACTCTCATTAAAGCAAAATTTATTCCCCGCTACTCGAACGTTATAATGTTCCCTGAAAAATACAAATAAAAAATTCTTTAGCTGAAGCTTTTGTGACAAATCGCGAGGTTTTGGGGTATTTCAACATTTATTTGCATTCCTAGGTGCATTTAGTTTCATTGATACACATTACAAAGTCATTTTCTCTCTTCAATTACAAAAAGATAGAAACGAAGCACATATTTTTATTCTAATGATCATTCTATTTATGTGATATAGCTTGTCAAAATAACAATACAACTTTACACAGGGACGTTCTGACCCAGTGTGCAAAGTGTGCGGCACACACAGGCGCCGAAGCAGTAAAGGCGCCAAAACATTTCAGTTGAGAAGCAAACATTAAAAAATATATATATCCTTAATTTATTCATACTAAAATGTATTATTATTATATTTTCTTGGCAGCTGGATTATCTTTTGTAGATTTACCTTATACGAATTATTTATAAATATTTATTTCTTTCTTTAAAATTTTATTTTATTCCAATTATGAATCCTCTAATAAATCATTTAGACAAGACCTGCAAAACCTTTATGAACAGAGGCGCACCTCATATAGTTATAAATAATAAAAGGCGCCGTAATTCACATAGCAGAAAATATGCAACACTATTACCTCACTGCGGTGGAAAAGCATAATATACAGTTTTAATACCACAGGAGATAAATTTAACTTGTTTTATTATTATTATGTATAAGAAACAATTGTCCCTTTACTTCAGAATTTATCATAAATAAGAAGAAAATTACTATTCGGAAATACTGGTAAAAGTTAACGTCTTATATGAAGCGCGTATATCTCACGCTGATAGCTATAAGTCCCCTATGATTCAGAAACTATTTTAAAATAATTTGCAGCAATAATTTAATTCAGAATACATTTAAAATTAGATTTTCAGAGGGCAATCTATCTTCAAAAGTTAGCGTTTGCTCTTGCGATAGTCATGGAACTAGGACCTTATTTCATATGGAGGTTTTACTATTAAACAATATGCATATAATGCCGTAATTTTTTCCAGTACAAATACACGTGATTAGCACATGATTTACTTGAAATTATAATTGCCATAATCAAAGTGATCAAATCTTTGTTATTTATATGTGTGGGCTTTTTCAATCTTAATTAAAAAAAGCCTTATTTTTCGGTTACCTTTCTTTGTGGGGAGATTTTTTTCTGGGGAGATTTTTTTCTGGGAGATTTTTACCGGGGTGATTTTTTCCGGGGCGATTTTTTCCGTGATTCATTTAGAAATGAAAATGAAAAGACATCATTTATATTTCGCCTATTTTAGAAAGCAAATTTAGATAAATATACAGCATATCTGACTTTCTTTATACTTCATTTTTACTATTTCACTAATAAATTTAAAAACAAATTCGGATTGACTTTTTTTTTGTCATTGAAAAAGTAAAAATGAATAATAAAGAGTTCAATAATTTTCAGTAGATGTACATACTGTGTCTGCCTCCCCCCTTTTTTTTCACGTTCCAAATTTATTTGTGTATTCTTCATATATTATAAAAATTGTGTTTAATTTTTCATTAGATTTAATTTGTGTTTTACCAACGTACTTTACATTACAAGTATATTCAAAACTTTAAAACTGGTAATTTAATAACAACTCTGATTTATTTAAGAATTTTAAACTTATTAAACTGATATGATCATTTTCTAATTATTATAATAATGTATGTGAATATGTATTGATATGCGATAATAAAGTAAAGTTGGAAAATAAACGGAAGAAAATAATTTTTTCCATAAAATGATTAAATGAAAGGAAAATGAATTAAATTTTATAAACATGAATATTTTGAAAAAAAAAATAAAAATAAAAATACATATCAATGCAGAAATATACAAAAACTAATTATTTCACATTATGCTATTATTTTCCTCTTTCTAATTAATTAAATAACTAATCAGTATTTTCAATTGAATATTCCTTGCTTAGTTTGCATTCTCATGAACTTTCTGTATAATGACTTAATGTATCCTGTATTTTCCATTAACAAAAACCAAATGAAAAAGAAACAATTTTTGAAATACACAGATATAGCAAAGAGAATTTAGTTGTAAAATTCCAGCAATTTGCCTTCTTATTGTGTTGTCCGGAAATGTTAACCCCATCCATCAAAGAACCACACCTCCTGTCTCCGAACCCCAACTTACGGGTGAACGGAAATCTTTCCAGCTAGACGGGACGAGCTATTACGGGACTCGGGGCATTGGGAGGTTTCGGCTATTATGGGGTTCAAAGAGTTAATACTTGTAAATATCGTACATTTTCAATTTTTATACGATCGTATAGAGAAAAAATTTACTTTTAAATGCAATTGGTTTGAAAGCTGTAACTCAATTTATTTTGAGAAATTGATTTTTTTGTAGTATTTAGCACCAATTTTGTAATTGTGGCAACAATAGTATTCCATTTCTTTTAAAAGTAAAAGCAATGGAGTAATTAGAAAACAACAAAAAACACAAACTGATGATATTAAAATTAATATTTTAATTAAAATAATAATCTTTTTCAAAATTCTATGATTTGCTGTGTGACAACAGGTATTCAGCTATAAGTACACAAAATTTGAACTCTCTAGCATATGTAGTTTTCGTGTACCGACTGTGTGACGGACAGACAGACAGACAACGGACAGAGACGAATAGGGTTTCGTCAGATGAACGAAACCCTAAAAATGAAGCAAAAGTATATGATGATTTGTTGAAATGACGGACATTTTGTCAAAAATCCCTTTTTAAACTAAATTTAATTTAAGCGATAAATAATTTTATGCCCTTTCATAATTTGGTGAACGAGGAGAATAATCGCCTCCAGACTGGAATTTTACGACAAATAACTACAGGTACTCACTGTCGTTCAAGACATGTTATTCATTTTTTATGCAGAAAAAAATAAGCCTATAATTGAAAATAAGTAAAAATAATATAAAAATACGCACGTGATATCTCTTTTCTTTTGTCATTAAAAAGTAATAAAAGTCACGTGAGAATTAGACAGTTCCCTTAAGAGCCCTTCACGCACATTCATTTATGAAAATCCTTAGAAAAAAATTCTTCTTAATATCTCGTTTGCAATTCCTTATTTTTAAATGATTTATTTATTTATTTATTTGTATTTGATGGCAAAGATTAATCTCCAAAGAAGCTGTCTTTTTTTAAATATTCGACAATTTTTCAGAATTTTTTTCTGTCAGTATACCGTAATTTTCGAAACCGGCTCCGAAAGTGTTAGTATCAAAAGAGAAAAAAAAATCTATAAGCAAAATAGGAAAAATAAAAAATTGCTTATCTATTGAAGAACCCCAGCCATAAATGCCAAAAATGAAAAAAAAAAAAAATAGAATAATAATATTGAAACGCAAACAAAATATTAAAAAAATCTTCATGAAGATTAGCTGTTTCAAGTGCGTGTTTTCGCATGAATTAAGTACATGAGAGTAAGTTAGGAGAACAGATACTGGTAATATGGAAATTTTTATGGAAAGCAGTAACAATAAGCATGCAAAGGACCTCCGTAGGAATGTTGAAAAACTGCTGAGACTGAGAGTAGGAAAAAGTGTAACTATAATTGCTGGAATATATAGAAATGCTTGTAGCAAAGAAATAATGCAACAAATTTTTCCAAGTAAAGTGTTTATCGTTTTTGTCTACATTGTTGCCGAAAATTAATCAGCGAACAGACTTTGAAATGGCAACATTGGTATTAAAAAATTATCTGGAATGATGCAAATATGCAATTTTTCAGAAATATTATTTTCTTCTCTACTTCAACACTAAAAGAAACGTGTATGGTAAAAATTACTTGATAACAGAGTTAAAAAAAATGCACTTCACTCAATTGAAAACACCAGATCCATAACATTAAACCAATAGGCAGGTTGTTTTCAGATTTCTCGTTTAAATTTGAATATTTTCAAAGAAATTTTTGTGTTTAGTAGCTGCCACCATAAAAAAAAAAAAAATAAATAAAATCCACTTTTTTTTTTTTTTTTTTTTAAATAGAAAGATACTTAAAGAAAATTAAGTTAGAATTATTTGTTTAAAAAATTGTCATTGGGAGACCTAACTTTTTTTTCCTTGGAAGGGGAGGGGGCTAAGCTTTAAATGGTGTACTGATATTAAGAAATATATATCCTTACATAATTTAAAGTTAAAATTTTGAAAAAAAAAACCCATTTGGATTTTTTCAGAAAAAAGGCCACTTGAGTTTTTCGGGATGGGAAAAATCGCAAAAATTCTGCCTTAAGTTAAACATGCTAATTTTATATACATCAATCAAAAAATCAGACACAGTTTTTTTTATGTAAAGTTAGATTGTTATAGAAATCAGTGTCAGTGGCATTTGTAAATTTTGATCACAAATCGAAATACACTTTTACTAGCTTTGTAGCTTAATAAACCCCTAAATGATTACGTAATTTGCTTCAAACCCGATCAAATTTAGAAAAGTATTGTTTAATTGAAGCAGAAATAGTTTGTGCTGAATGTGAAAAACGGAAAAAACTGACAAAATCCACTAGGAAACTTATCTTTTACAATTTTTTTTTTCTTTTTTTTTTTTTTATAATCTGTCATTGTGTGGAAAATTACTGCATAACACTTTTATTGAACATACATTGAAGCAGGATAACAAATAGAACGATTAATCTTAAAAGCTATAATAATGCAAGCAAATAGAGTGGGGTTCAAGTTTCAAGGGCTACCTTCAAGTATATACATTAAGATTTAAAGCACTAGGATGCATTTTAAAGTACAGTAATGAAAATCTTTCTTCTTTACAACCTCATTTCTGTTTTTTATATATAAATGCTATGAAATTCCTTTAAATCTGATTCTTTTGAAATATATTTAAATTGGTATTTATCTTTGCATTCTCATACCTTAGATTAAATAATGATACAGTTGTGAAAAACCTAAAAATTTGAAAAAACCCAAAAATGGGTTTTTATTGGTTTTTTTCAAGTGGGCCCACTTGGGAGAACCCTGGGCTTATCAGGTAATATACACATTAACATAATGTGTTTAAACATAACAGAACTTCAAGGTATTCATAATTAGTAAGGCAATATACAGGGTGTCCCTAAACAAATGGTATATACGCTAGGGGGTGATAGAACACATCAAGACGAGTAATAGTAAATAGGAAACCAAGGGTCCCAAACGTTTCCCAAAGGAGATAGCCGCCATTAAATTTTGGGATCCAAAATTTCAAATACACATAAAAAACGGAAAAATCGGTCGATTGATTTGCGGTTTTCACTAAAATTATTCTTTATGTTGGTATTTTCTTGAAAAAAAATTATAAAGATAAATTTCTAAAAATGCCGATAGAGGGAGCTTTAGATTTTGAAGTAATGAAAAACTTTTTTTTTTGCCGTGATTTTTGGATCTTATTAAATGGTTTCGTAAGTTTAGACTTAAACTTAAATTTTGAGCACAAAATTTAAGTAGTTGGAAGCGGCTAAGTAGCACAAACTTAACTGTGTTCGAAGGGTTTAAATTTCGAATGATTATAAAAAAAGGAAAAATTGGTCGATTGATTTGCGGTTTTCACTAAAACTATTCTTTATGTCGGTATTTTATTGAAAATGAATTATAAAGATAAATTTCAAAAAATGCCGATAGAGGGCGCTTTAGACTTTGGATTAACGAAATAATCCATCCTAATACTATTTTCTACCGTTATTTTTTGCATCTCATTAAATGGTTTCGTAGGATTAGATTTAAACTTAAATTTTGAGCTCAAAATCTGAATAGTTGGAAGTGGTTACGTAGCACAAACTAAACTGTGTTCAGAGGGCTTAAATTTCAAACGAAACTGAAAACTATTAAAAAAACGGAAAAATTAGCACCCTTTGGCTTCCAAGCAGTTTTCATTACTAAGGTAAATACTAAGGTATGCCAAAGGGTACAAGTGCCTAATTAATACAAGAAATTAAAAAAAAAATGAAATAAAAAGATAAATTTATAAAAAATGAAGAGCAATGTTGATATAAATAAATGAATGGACAAAATTTTGTTTTAATAAAAGTTCTAAAAAGAAAAATTATGAAATTAAAAAAATGAAAATACGAAAAATTTAAGATCAATGTTGATACACATGAATGAAACAACAAACTTTTATTCTAACATAAGATTTAAAATTTTATTATAAGTTTTGGAAAAATTGAAATTTTCTAGCAGTGTCTGTCAAAGGGAAATTGAATATACTTTCAGTTTGTCCTTCTGTCTGTCTGCCCATCCGGCTGATAGTCCGCGGTCTAACTCTCGTAAATATACTCGAATTGCGCTGAATTTTTTGGAAATTATTTACTCTTATTCTTGCACGAACCCTATTTCAAATAAAATTTCTAGCATGATTAATTTATTTACAGGGACAGTCAAAAGTTTTTCTTTTCATTACGTACTATGAGGAAAAAAATCGTTTCAAATAAATTTTAAATGTGTTACACCCTGTCAAATATATTAAGATTTATATTCATCTACGAAGTTCATTAAAATATGTATTCTGTAACATCTGTAGTGAAAAGAAAAGCTAATATTCATTTACAGTGCCACACAAAAGAGTTCAATTACATAATGGCAAAGTGGAAATTGTTTGCAACATATTTAAATTATATTAAACTTTTCATGTATAATAAAATTAATAGAGATTTAATATAAGTTATATCGCGCATAACATGAAGTTCACAGCATTTACAGGGACACACAAAAGATTTGAAATAGTATATTCTATCCAAAATACTGTACATTATCTATATGGTTGATGGATGGATGAAATGCCTTCTTAACACGTTCGCTGCCGCTCACGCGAAAACGCATGATACGGCGCCAACGTTAAGGGGCGCCGTATCACGCGCCAGTGCGTGATGTCCAGTCATGGCCAGTGATAGCCAGTCATGGGCTGGCGCCGGAAAATCTTTCACTGATTCTTTGTTATAAAAAGTAAATCGGCTTCTAAGAAAAATCCAAATGCGGCAGTGTCTACAGTGCGGCATTAACTAATAACTATCATCACATCTATATGTAAGCGGCAGCGAACGTGTTAATTATGATATGCGCTTTTAAGTTTCACTAAATTTATACATATTGCATGGTATGTATGAATGCTATATTTCATATACAGAGCTACACAAAAGATCTGTAAAGGTTACTGAATATGAGTATAATTTACTTAAAGATTGTTTTTAAATACGTTATGTATTTTTATGATGAATTTCATTCAGTTTACTCAGAAATGTTTGTAGAATACAGATAAAATTATATACAGGGCAAAACACAGAATTGGATACATGGTCATCTATGGATGATAATTTCTTGAAATATTATTTAAGTAGTCTTAAGAATATTTTACTTGGAACTAAATTTTAGCTAAATACTGGCGTATAATACAAGTTCTAGGTAAACTCCAGGGATGACCAAAAGTATACAAGTATGTTTCCATCTACTAGTGCAAAATGCTGAAAGAGAAATTTCAAACTGTTACGCATTTTCTTCCTAAATTAGTTTTTTCCATTATACAGTATATATATATAACCGACAGATCAAAACAGGGCTTTTCAAAAGTATTAAAATACTTTTTTTCTATGGGCAATAACACTTTATTACCTTAAATTGCGAATTTTTTTAAAGATTTCAAGAAATCTTGAAAAGTGTTTCAGAATCTATGTTTAATGCTTTATTTTTCTTACTTGTTAACAGTTTGCAATTATTTAAGGTAATATTTAATGCATTAAAAAGCAAATTCTAAACAGAAAAAAAAAACTGACGAAAAACATTTTGAAAAACGACATGCAACTCCAGTTCATAAGGTTTAAAACGTCACACGGTGTAAATAATTTTAAACTGTGATTGGTACAAATTGGCATATGATCGTATCGTGTTTTTGTACCAATCGATGTTTAAAAATTATCAAATTCCTGGGACACTTTTAGAGTCATAAACTAGCCTTACATGTCGTTGGTCGCGCTTCAGCTATATAGACGTTAATGAATACACCTGCACTTATACCCCTTGGCCTCCACGCGTTTCACGGTTTCGGGAAAGAGGTTAAGTAACTGACCCCTAAAACTCAGTGCATAATTAAAAAATCACTCATAACTCTTTACCTACAAATAAACAGACTTATTTCCAGATAGCCTGTGCACTTAACTCATTTTTTTCAATTTTGTCACTTATACCCCTTGGCTTCTGGGCTCCTCATTTATATATATATATATCACTTTTTTATGGGCTCGATAACTTCTATAATTCTGCTCAGATATAAAGTTTATATTAGCGAAAAAGTTTATGCATGACAGACATATGATGAATTTTAAAATGGGCGAAATAAAGGGTGTTTTTAGAAGAAAAAAATTCATAACTTCAAATCAATTCTCAAGATATCTAATCCAAATAATTTTCTTTATAAATATACGTAATATTATCTAAAACTTTTGTACTGCTATATTTTTGATGCCAACTCTCAACTCTTACTGATAAGGAAAAAAAATAAACAGATAAAATAAATAAATAAACATAAAAATAAAAGTAAAAACGAAAGAAAAAAGTGGGGTGGGAAAAATATCCATTACTTCCTCAATTTTTAAGCTATTAACTCAGATTATATTTATTTTACATTTTCTTAATAATATCTACAGCTTTTACAACGACAAGTTTTTTATAGGACCAATCATTATAATTAAAATAAATTTAGCAAAAATATTAGTTGAAGAAAAAACCTCAAATCAATTACGCTTATATAATGACTCATTTTAAAATTTATTTTTGATTAAACGCATCCTAATGACAAGTATTCTAATTTGGGAGCTATATAATATGATGACACTTTTACTTTTTGCCTGAAAGAAACGCAAATCGAGAGCTAATAACCATTGAAATGAGTTTAAGTTAAATGATAATAAAAATGGATAGCCTTATTATTATTTAATGAAATTATCTTAATTTTCGCAAAATTGTATTATTATTTAATCTATTTGTTAAATTGTATTATTATGAAAATTATCAGTGGTTAGCTTTTTTTTCCATTAATCTGAATTCATTAATTTAATAATTTTTTTAATTAAAAATAGTGAAATATAAACGCTATATAACAAAAATAACCTGAATATAGTTAACATGACAGACACACATTATTTGTTAAGGACTAGATAAAGCTTTTGAACGTTATTATTATTATTATTATTATTATTATTATATTATTATTATTATTATTATTATTATTATTATTATTATTTTGCTAATTTAAACACAGCAGTGATGTGAATACCGTCCACTGGTCAGCAGTTATTTAGACATCTGTGGGTGCTCTGCTTGAAGAAAAGGAAAAACATTAATTTAAATAGTTCCATGCTTAATAAATTAATTTAAATGGTTCAGAAATAGTTCCAGTCTCATTTTGCAATATGAAAATAAAAGCAAACGTGGCTGTCTTCTAGAGTGAAATTGGTTACAGGATCACTTCACAAAAAGTGCATTTGGACATGGCAAAATTGCCTGTAATAAATATGAAAAAAAGACAAATGTGGTGGTGGAAATTCTGGATTCAAAGTTAAAAATAAAATATGTAACTAGAACGATTGCATCGACCATAAACATGATTATTATGCTTGGTTTTTTCAAATAAAACCAGTGTCATTTCACGCAGCAACCTTATTTTTTCCCGTTAAAAACAATTCAAGAAACATAATATAGAAAAAAGATTGTCAAATGTAAAAAAAAAAAAAACTTTCGTAAGGGTGAACTTAAAAATACATTTCTTTTAATTTTAGGTACTATATTTTCAGAGATATAGACGAAAATTAAGTGCGGAAATATGTCCCCCCCCCCCCTTCTTTTTCTAAATCTGTTGAAACTAAAATAATGAAAAAATTAGAGATTCTAGACTCTAATTTATGTGCTCCAGGAAAACTATAGCGATTACCATAGAATACATAGATTTTGAGAAAAGCGCATTTTTTCGTTATACACAAATTTCGATTTGCGGTCATTCAGCAAAGATTTTCAGGAGCGCTGGTATAATCTGGTATAAAATTGAAAGTGTGTGATGTTTAGAAATTTAAAAATTTGAAATAGCAAAAACTGCAAAACCGAAATTTCATTTAAAATTTCAAAGTGTTGTAATTTATAAAATGATGCATGCGTTACGCACATAAACGTTTGGCCTTTATAATATAGATTGTAAGAGTTCCCCTCGAAATTTATAAATTTACAAACACAAAACGCTAAAGCATGTTATTTACAGATATGATATTTAAATTGCCTTAAATTTTAGTAACGTTTCAGTCATTCTTATACATTGAATTACATGCTGAATTATAAACGCTTGTTGTCTGATGAAAATTTATAGCATTATAACATCTGAAAATTCAGTTTAGAGCACTTTATAGAAATTTAGTTCAAATTCTAAATGCTTTTAAACAGCATTTTGCGAAAGATTGCTTTTAATGAAAATTGGAAATATCCTTTGATTTCATACTTTCTAAATATCAGTATATGTCATTCTCATGTAATAGCCATACAAGTACAAACAAATATGAATTCTGGAGAGTAACCAGTTTGGATTTGAAGACAATCTTAAGGCTGCTCTCAAATTTAAAGAAGCTTTTTTCTAACACATTTCTGAATTCAATTTTGCTCGAAAACACATTAAATCAGAAGTTGTTATAATTCAGAATTCAATAGAATGTTGTTTAATTTCATGGTAAACGCATATAAAAAAATTTTATTTTTATAAAGTTATAGAAATTATTATTATTATTATTTATTCATTTATTTACCACATTTAAGCACTAGTAAAACTTTCTCTGTGTCCTAATATGTAAAACAATAAAAGTTTCACTTTTGTACAATTAAAACTTACCGAGTTATGAAACGATTTTTATCTATAAGTTACAAAAAAAAAAAAAAATAATAATAATAATAATAATAATAATAATAATAATAATAATAATAATAATAATAATTAATTAATTTATGGAATACCTTGAAAGAGTTAACAAAATTTGGGGCACCGGTTCCATTTAAAATGGAAATCCTCTGCAAAAATTGCAATCCACTACTTGAGAAATTATGATTAATTTTATACTCAATTCTTGTAAGTGATCCCCCCCCCCCCTCCTTTCAGTTTTTACCATAATAACTCTGTGTTTTTATTATTAGATAAAAAATTGTATGATCTAGTAACTTAGCTTGTAGTGTCTACAGATGGACAGAAGAACGCATTATCGAGTAATTAAGATAGTTGAGTGTAAAAATTGGTAATATACCATACCAATGAGTAACGTAAATGTGTACGAATGGACAGAAAATGGCATTATCGAGTAACTGAGATAATTGTGTGTAGGAACTGGTGAAATAAATTATCATTGAGTAACTGTATTGTTGTGCATATAGGCAGAAGATTGCATTATCGAGTAACTGATATAACTGTGTTCTAGGAACTGGTGAAATACATTACCATTGAGTAATCTATATTGCTGTACATTCAGGCTGTTGATTGCATTATCGAGTAACTTAGAAAACTGTGTAAAGAGTAAAAAAAAATACAGCGAGTCTTCGAGTAACTCTACTCAGTAATCAAAGAAAGAAAACATTTTTATTTGATATTTATGTGTAGATGATCAAAGTGATATTTTTTAGAGTCAAGTATGTCATGCATTATTTTTTATGCTTTCATTTCACAGTAAAGGTGTTATGAAATGGTAATTTGAGTTTATTTCAAAATTGATCTAAAAGGCGATTCTTTTAACATATTAAATGAAGGCTTTTTTTAATTGGAAATATTTTGAGACCGAATTTTTACCCATACGGAATGTAATATAATATAGCGAGATATTGTATATTTTGTAAATACGCCCGGTGCAATTACCCATGTAAATTAAAAGCTTTTATTGGCTTTTTTCCATGGTAATACTTTCGTCACTTTACTGTTTTTGAAAATGCTAATTTTATTTATTTTTATTTATTTATTTATTTTTGTGTTTGAGATAGAGATTTAAACACTTCTAATAAATCTGCGCATGGGATAAGCCCTCGAGCTATTTATTAAGTATATAAAGATGAGTTAGATTTCATAGTTTTTCTATTTATAATTTAGTAAAAAAATTTATTAGAAATGTGATATTATATGAATCTAAAAACCGACGAGCAGTCTCGTGTAATACATATTTTAAAAGCTCATAGGGAAAAAAAGACAAAATATTAGTGTTTAAAAATGTAGTAGGAATTTTTTAAAAATGCCATTTTTAAAAAGATTTTCACAATTTTAATTAATAATGTAGTTTGTTGGTTTATTTTATTAATTCACTGTTAAGTGAACATTAAAAGTAGGTCAGTTCACCGTTTAATCTATATTTTCAAAAATAAACAAAATTATTGAAAAGATACACGGTCCGCTGAAGAGATATTAATCTTATCGCTATTTTTTTTATTTTCTTAATTACACTACCAACCAAATATTAATATATATTTCACATTATCTACAGCTTTTAAATTTTCATAAAATTATTCATCATAAAAAGTAACAGACAATCCAACAATTTGATAAAATGCATGTCGAAATTCTTGTAAATAAACCAACCTTCCCGACATCTTTTTACGGTAATACCTTTGTATTTTTATAACTAGGTCAATTATTGTATTATCGAGTAATTAAACTTCTTGTGTGTGCTGAACATAGCTTTATCGAGTAACGGAGATATTTGTGTGTAGGAATTGACAAAATACCGCATCATCGAGTAACTTATATTTCCTTATACATACAGGTAGAATATTGCACAATTGAGTAACCAATAATGCTGTGTACCAATATGGGCTAAAATTCGCACGATCGAGTAACTTATATTGTTGTGTACATATGGTAGAAGATTGCACGATCGAGTAACTGAAGTGGCTGTGTAGAATATGACAAAATACCGCATCTTCGAGTAACCTTAGCTTACTTGGTAGAAAGCCACTACATCTATAAAAGTTTTGGGGTTCGAGGCTATCAAAATACACTCCATAAGATGGCGCTGAAACTAGTGGCAAATAAAATGTTACACACGGTGTGTATTCATGACGGCAATAAATCGCTTTTCCGAGTAACCTCAAAAAACGGCAGATTTAGCATCCTGGTTATTGAAAACGCGTAATTCAGGTCTAATACACTCCGAGTAACCTCCAAAAGTTACTCGAAGCGTCTGAGGTTACTCACTCTGTTGGTGTTTAAACCGACGAAGTTACTCATTTTACAGGGTAGACCAACGCACACACACACACACACACACATATATATATATATATATATATATATATATATATATATATATATATATATATATATTATAATAAAAAATTAGAACGAAGGAAAATATAGATGACGAACGAAACAAAACGTAATATTTAATCGTCGGTTAGCTATAATACAACGTGTTGCTTAAAGATGCAATATTTCTTTCAATAAGCAATTAAATAAGGAAAATATAAATATGTTATATTAACTATCATTATACTACATTTGGATTATATATGTATATAAAAATATTTGAATTATGCAGACAAGCAAACGGAAAGTAGAAATGTTTTACAGACTTTTTATGAAAAAATAAAAATAGAAATTGAACAAAAAGACATTAAAAGTTCTTTGCAATTTTTGTTGAAAAATGATCATCCATTGTTTGGAAAAAACACTTTAGAATTTATCTGATTTCCTTTACTTATGTGAAGAAAAATGTACTTGTTTTAACATATAAAACGAAATGGAAATCAATGTTTGATAGAAAAAGAAAACCATTCTTATTTACATTTTCAAGAACCGATCAATAGGTGTTTCAATACGTTCAAAACCCTATGGAATACATAATGTATTTCGTCTGATAAATGTTACAATTCCGTATGAACTTTTTTTTCTTTTTACTTGAGAATTGATGCAACTTTATATTCATTGATTTCTAATGAATAAAATTTTACATTTTAGCAAACATTATATTAGCAACAAATAACAGAATACTCCTAAAAGATTTAAATGAATTAGATTTAAATAAAATATATTATTTTATATCTTTCATTTACCGTAATTTCGAGCGTAAACGTCGCGGCTCAGATAAGTCTTTTTCAAACCGGAAATTTTATTGTGAAAAAGGAATGAAATAAAAGCTATGCTAAAGAAGAGACTAATTTATTTATTTATTTATTATTATTATTATTATTATTATTATTATTATTATTATTAAAAATAAATCGTGGTCGGCTCATTCTTAAAAGCTAAACATTAGGTTGACCCAAAAGTTTTTTCCTTCTTTTTTTAAAAATAAACCATGGAAATTTTGATAAAATTTATATTTTATTAAGAGCATTTTTGCCAAATTGTTAAACAAGTTTTTTTTTCGGTTTTCTTTTTTTTTGTGTGAACGATGTTTTTGAGACAAATAGTAGTCGGACGGATAAATGTCCGGAAAGTAAGGAGAATGGGTAAGAATGTCTTAATCGAATGCAAAGAGTTTAAGTTTGACTATCAAAGATACATATGGAAGGGAATCATCATAATGGAAGATACCTTTTTTGCTTGCTATTTCGGGGTGTTTCATGTCTATTTCTACCTTCAGTTCGTCTAGTTGGCAGTAGTAATTTTCAAAATTGATGGCCTTATTAGGTGGATTTCGCGTGTTGAAATCCAATTTCGCCAAATAGAGATCAAGACTTTCTTCTGTAAGAGTCAGCTTTAGCGACAGGACTGAAACCTTTATCTCAACTGGATCAGGGTTCTATGCGTTCCTGGTTTTTAAAAAGTATGTAACTTTCGTCCACGGGGACCAATCTTTTCAAAAAAAGGATCTTTTTGATGTTGAAAATGCGATTTACAAAGATTATCACCAACAGCTCATGGGCAGGTCAAACACAAGAAATTATTTTTATATTCTATACATACAAATATTTTTAAAAACACGTTTAGTAGTATTTTTCTTTTGCAAAAGTTGTCCATGATCGAGTAAAAAGTTTTTAATTTCAAAAAGTTGTAACATTTGAATTACAAAATAACACATGAGTTGCCAACAGAAGATTTTGGGAAGATCTTTGAGTGAGAAAAATAAATTCCTTGCGTTCGAATGAGATGATCTAACGCACCCTCCCTTAGCCTTCCGACATTGCTCTATTCGATTAATGTTTGCTTTTTCCTGCCTCTCTAAAAATTCTCTTCACAATAAATAAATAAATAAATAAATTAAATAAAATAACTGTTTGAGTGGCATAAAAATCATTTTGATAAGTATTTTAGAACTTTTTTTTTTTTGAAGAAGAAGAAGAAGGTATTATAAGACTCTTGGAAATGCAGGAAAGCAGAACGGCAGAATAGAACAACACAGATATTCTTCAATAAAATCTCGCTGTTTTCGAAATTTGCTTGTGTTATTTTTAGTCAATAAACAAAGATTGCTTGAAAGCTAGGTTTTAAAAATGATAAATAAATAAATAAATAAATAATATTTCATGGCCCACTTAAGATAGATACGTGATTTTAACTTCATTTTAAACTGAAAAAAAAATTAATGCAATAAACATTCTTTAGAAAATTTTAAGATTTTTGTGTTCCGGACCCCCTTAAATCAGAGTGGAAAGTAGTCAGAGAAAAATACAATTAAAAAAAGGAGAAACAACCAGCATTTTCTCATAAAAAATACTTATAATGTAAATGGATTAAAATAGGGCGAATTTATGTTTAACAAAATACTGATATTTAATGCCTTTTTTGACTGTGATTTCTCTAACTACTCGCCACCCTGATAAATATAAATTCTTTTAAAATATCAAGCATTTAAAGCACGATTTTTTTCTCCTGACAAATTTCTTTACAATAAAGTATAAAAATAAATCTCTTGTCTCATTATTTCTGATAATAAAATATCTTAATTCCCTATAAAACATAAGAGAAATTTCGAATTCTGCATACTAATGATTTTTATGAAAATCAATAAATTAAAGCGATACCTGCATCGATAACATCTAGCATATAAAAAGAAGAAGCAATTATTTTAAAATGTTCATTGTCCTGAGTTATTTAATGGAATTTCAAGACTAATTGAAACTCTTTTATTAAAATGTCTTGAATAGATAAATGTACCTAATATGAACAAGAGTTAATTGTAAATGGAATTCTGGAGTACTCTCTTAAAACGAAAGAGTGGATTTGGCTGCTCAAGAAAGAGTTCTAATTTATTGGATCGTGAATGAGTTGATTTTTAACCGATTCAATCATCTTGGTTTGATTTTTTCTCTTTCTAATCCACTCATACAGCTTTAAAACTAAACAACTCAACTCAATAATGAAACAGCTCTTTTCTCGCGCTGATTTTCGCCGCTGACTCGTCACGTGACCTTGCAAGATAAGATGGAGACTTCCGGCGTTCACTAAACAATTTGCTGAAAATGCCTTTTTTACGAAGTAAGTAAGTTTTATATAAGTATTTTATTTTAATTATGCTTTCTTTTAATAACTTTCCCTTCTCTTTTTAACAGACTAAAATTCATAACAGTATCATACCTTGAAATTAAAATGTCGTGTCACACGGTAATATTGAGGATGTGTTTAATGCATTTCTATATTAATAATTGGTGTTACAGTGCTGCTACAAAACTTTCGTGCTTTAATAAAATAAATTAGTATATTTAATCAGAGTAAAAATTGTTAATGCAATGTAAATATCTCGTTATTTAATTGCCTTGTATTAAAGTTTTGTAATTATTATATCTTTATTCATAGAAATTTATCAAAACATTGTATTTACGTCTTGTTTGCAGTGTCTTAGTAAAAACGTGCTCCGGATTACATTATACACATTTCTGAGATTTTTTTTTTTTTTCATTCTTAATGTTGAACTTGTGTTACTGTTTTGTTTGGCAATGTTTCATACTGTTATTGGGCAAAATTATTGCATGCATGGTCTGTATTATAATAATCTGCTTAATATTTATAAATTGTTACATAATGCATGCAGAAATAATAGTTTTCTTGTGCCTCCTTCCCAGGTAGCTTTAAATCTAAATGAGAATTTATAAATAAAACGAAAACAGTGGACAAAAGTTTGTCTTTCTATACTGGTAAATGCAAGTATTATTTCCTAAATATTATGCAACGATATCAAAAAGCAAATCCTCTTTCTCTTTAGAAAATACCTTGTAATATCATCCCTTTCCCTTAACATTTTTTATGCATAGCCCAGTGGTAGAATTGATTTTAAAAAAAGTTACTGGTCCCAAAGACCAGTACGCATGAGAGTTTACTGGTCAGAGATAGTCATCAGTAACCCGCTACATAAAATTCTATAAAATACTTTTAACCGTCCCCCCCCCCCTCTTCACACACACACACACTCCTACTAGAATGTAAAATAAACCAAACTTCCTTTGCAGTTATACAAAATTTTTGGCATAATAAAATGGAAAATTACTATTTTATAAAAAAGTATGTAGTATGTAAACTAAAACTATAAAATTGTGTATTTTATTTCCGATCATTTATTTAACAGATAGTAAGGATTAATGCAATATTTTCTTATAATTATTTTTTCAAGTATTATTTTATGGTTTGTGTTTGGTACGGTTTTCTCAGGCAGGAAAATTTATTTACTTGTCAGAGATGAAGTGGGTGTGCAGTGGTGTAGCTAGGATGGGTGACATCCCGGGACAGATGTAAAAGGTGTCAAGTCCCCCCCCCCCCCCCCCTCCTCCTTTCCAATCTGTCATATTTTTTCAATTTCAATTCTACATTCTTATAAAAAATAACATTACCATTCCTTATTTACCTTTTGTCCTTCTGCATAAAAAAAGCCGCAGAAGTGAATCATCACTCGACCCATAGTCTGCACAAGTCAATGCCGTGCCTATACGTAGAAGAAAATTCTTTCTTTTAAAGTTTGCTTTTGTTACCCACTCATTGAATAGGTTGGTTTTTGTTCCCTGGTGCATATCTTATTTAGACACACCGTTCTGTATAAAACTTCACTTTAGCAAAGAAAAGAAAACTAGCTGTATTGCATCATGAGCTAAAAATCTCATTTTATTTCCTAATTAGTCTCCAAAATTTTATAAAATTGTATTTTTTTTTTTTTTTTTTTTTTTTTTGCAAATAAAGATTTGGTGTCACCCTTTAGAGGATGACACCAGGGTAATTTCCCTAATCAAGAAGAATTTCTTTTACAGCTTGACTAAAATCTTAAAGATCAAGTTGCATGCAGTTCTGTGGCTCCATATTCAAAATCATCATGTATGTTATGACAGATTGTTTTAAAAAATAGGCATTTTTCTAAAATTAAAATATTTTATACTAAATAATTGATTATTAAAAACCTATTTTATCTTTGAAAAATTCCCAAGTTTTAAAAATTTCCTTTAAAACATTAGATATGTTCACTAACACTACTAATTTCCATCCTATGAATATAAGCATGACCTGGACCCACTATATTTAATGCTTATTACTGAAATAAAGTGTTAAAAGTAGAAAACATTCATATCCAATAATTTCAAACTCTTAAATTATGTAGAAAAAAGAAAAAATGTCATTAGATTTCTTTAAAAAAACCAATTGGTTTTTTTGAGAAAAAAACCATTTGGTTTAAACCATGGTTTAAACCATGGTTAAAACCAATTGGTTTAAACCGTGCCAACCCTGCGTACCAATCAAAGAAATTTGCTATTCTTATGTGATGAAATTTTACATTTTCCCGCAGTAAATTGACGATTTTTTCCTACGACATAAGCACAAAAATTTCAATTTTTTTCCAGTTGTAAATTGATGAAACTCGCGGGCCACAGGTTGTGCATCCTTATTTTAGTTTATTACTTATTTTAATATTTTATTATATTGTAAGCCTTTACAATAGTTTAGATTTCCTTGTTAGTTACATTCAAATTACTGTTTAAAAAATGTAAAGAAAATAATGACCAGAAATCCGCAAAATTCTAAAATCTGCAAAACCTCTGGTCCCAAGCTGTGCGGATTTGAGGAAGTCTACTGTAACAGCAGTATTACTAGCAAAGTGCCAAATTTTGACCTACTTGTGATATCCTTAAATTTGGCAGCAAAAATAATTTGCCATATATAAAAACAATTTAGTGAAATTTTCTATCTTTTAATGCATTTTTTAAAAAAGTACAGTATTGTGCATGTTATATTAATAAAACATGCCTTATTTTTTTTTTCATTTATATTTAATAATAATAATCTGGTTTATGTAAGTCTGCAATGTTTCAAACGATTTTTAACCGGCTTCCTGGTATTTTAGAATCATAAAAGTTGTACATAATGTTTTTGATGACAATATATCATTAATACAGTTGCAATTATTAAATTTAATTCATTTTCATTCAGTTAACTCAATGTCAATATTAGGTGTCACCCCCACAATTCATTGTGGTGTGTCATCGCTTTATTCTTGTGGCCTATAATCTGATAAAATATATGATTTAGAGGACCCTTGGGGGGAGGAGATTAACCCTTTAAATTTACTTACCCAGTCAAAATATCAAATTCAGTTGGTAAAGATATATCAGCAATTTTTACATTTGTATATATAACATATAAAGCTAGGATTATTTTCAAAATGTAATAATATGTCTTGATTTTATTCACGAGAATAAATTTTGTTTTATTAGCAATGCCAAAAACAAGCTTCTTTGAAGGTTTAAAGGGGGGGGGGGGGTTGAGATCTCTAGCAACCAGGCTGTAATTCAATTTATCCACAAAAGGTCGCCATGACTAGAACTCACAACCAACTACATCCTGTCGATACTCTACTGAAAGCAAATAGTAGCTGAACAAAATCCATCAGATGTACAGAACTTACGACTAAAATGAACAAAGGAACAAAAAACTGACCAACTGAAAAACTAACCAACCATCAATTTGATCTTCTGCTTATAGGCTGGATCAAGTCTTCCGGAGAGGTCTAATCAGTCAGGATGTCGGACTCAGTCAGGGGTGCCCAGAGAGGGGTTTGATGACGCAAGATGCGTCCTTTTACTTAGTTTGGGGGGGGGGGGTAATTTCAGAAAAAGTACATTTTGGGGGGGAGGGGATTTTAAATTCTTAATATTTCTTGTTTTTACTGTTAAAAAAATATCTTTATTTTTAATATCATTTTTAATTTTTTTCAACATTTAATTTCCAGAAAAGTCCCTGTATTTTCTTTCTTTAAATTCTAGATAAGGGCAATAAGAACTCATTCTGCTATACTCAACTCGCTATCTTTGTAAATCTTGATTCTTAAATTTCACTTTTAAATTTTTCAACATTGAATTTCCAGAAATGTTTCTGTATTTTTTTTTCTTTAAATTCTAGATAAGGGCAATAAGAACTCATTTCATTATGCTTAACTCACTATCTTTTGATGGTGCAGTAGGTTATAAATAAAATATATTTTGCAATTGATATTCTGTTTAGGGGGGGGGGGTCAATGTTAAAGTATGAAGATTTTTTTTGGGGGGGGGGTCACCACTGGAGTCAGTAAACCTCTTAGTGAGATCATCAGCTTGTTCATTTAAGGGGATCCCCCGGTGTCCCAGAACATAGCACAAAGGAATTTTAGGGGAGAGACCCGCAATGCCCCGATCTTATGCAACCAAATTTAAAAAAAATTCTTCCGATTGTGGAGATTACTGCACCTTTTAGTTCACTAAACTGGAAGGTTCATTGTGGGGTTAGATCTAGCTGTGCTGAACTTAGCCTTCGAGTTTTGGACCAGAGTGAGGAAAGAGTTAAAGTTTATCTCCATCAATGAGTGCAGCTTGTTGTTATATCACGGCAGATCAACGGCCAATTATAAAGGGGACGACAAGGAGGAGAGGGGTGGGATTAATAGTGACAGAAATGTCAGTCGGGAAGTGACCGTTGTCAAATAAATCTTCATCCACACGCAGCGTGGATCTTTATAACTAATCTTTTAATTACTAATAATAAACATTTGAAAGTAGTCTGATAAATAAAATATTCTTCTCCATAGCTATCCAAATAATAAATTTCAAATACTTCTTGAGATTTTGTTTCTTGAATGACAATTTGAAGTCAACATTTTTGGTCATAGATTCAGCAGATAACTAACAGGGGGGGGGGGGGAATCACTTATTAAAATGCTCTAAGTAGCATCCAATCTTTGAAAACTCTCTTATTCGACTTCATATTTTGATTTTAATGCTTAAGATAACCTCCCCAATTAAGATTGGGGATTTCTTTTACAGCTTGAAATCTTATGGATTGTGTTATGTTATTGCGTTAAATAATCTGCAGTTTTCAAAAAATTAAGATATTTTCTATTAAATATTGAATATTTTTAATCTATTTTATATTAGATCAATTCACATGTTTGAAGCTTTTTCTAAAGAGAAATAAATATATTCACCAATGCAGACTGATTTTAATCCTATACCCAAAAAGTGATCTAAACCTGCTACATCCAATGCTTATTGCTGATATAAAGTGTTAAAAATAGAAGTTATTTATATTCAATAATCTGACATACATAAATTATTAAGAAAAAGAGAAAATGTCATTAGATTTCTTCTGAAATTTTTTTTTTTTTTTTTTTTTTTTTTTTTTTTTTTATATATATATAGAAAAATACCAGTTGGTTTAAACTAAACCGTTGTTTAAACCAAAAGGAGTAAACAGTTGTTTAAACCATAGTTAAAACCAATTGGTTTAAACCGTGCCAACCCTGGTCTAATTGTTGTAGGTTCTATCTTGTATTATATAAATATGCAAATATATAGAAAAACAACTAAAAATCCACAAAAACCTGTATTGGTTGGGTATTTGCCAGCGCTGATACATTTTGAAAGTAGCAACAAAGGTGAATTTTCAACAATATTTTATAATGTTGCTTTAAGAACTTTCATTTTAAATTTGTTTTTAAAATGGTGATTTATTGTATCAGATGTAACACCATGATTTCAACAAGCAGATAAGTGTAATCGCGCAGGATTTATTTATTCTATTTCCATTTTATTCATGATTGGCTGAATTTTCAGTAGTGTAATATTTATAAAGCTAAAATTTTTAGTGTATGGTTCATTTTATGTTTAGACTATGGATGGGAAATTTTATAAAACATTTAATCTGAAAGCTGCAAAATATTTTAATATGTTCATAATCATTCCTTAACATTATATTTATTGCTATTTAACTTAATTTCAATATTTTCTTTTAACACAGGAAGATGGTGATTTCATGGAGGAGTAAAATTCTACTGTGAGTGAGGAGTCAAATTCAACAATCTTATTTAATCTCAAGGATTTTCAAGAAAGTGTCTATTTTGCCTAAGATTTTAAAAGTTGGACAAACCAGTGGACAGATTACAATATGCTCTTTATGTATTTAATGTTTAATGCAAATGGACTGTTATATTTATAAAGGTCCTGTTAAAGATGTTATTGAAACTTGTTTATCTGATGTTGGAAAGAATTGTTATCAATTAATGTTAGGTTTATTTTGTCCTTGCTAAATAAAATGTTTTTGTTGTTAAATAAAATTAGTTTTTTTTTCTTTCTTGCAACATTCTAAATTGCACATTTGGCTCTACTTTTGACATAAACTGCTGCAGTCTTATACTTTTATATTTATTTAAAAGTTAGTTGATTTAAGAAACATTGAATAAAATCAAAAATTCTTTATGAAGAAGAAGTAAGTTATTCTTGAATATAAATTCAAGTTTTAACAAATGTTTTAAATGATATAAAGAATAATTGCACATGGTCAATAAATCCATTTCTCAGTTATTTCTGCATTTAACTTCATACAATAAAATAATTGTCCATAATCAAAATTTTAGCTATACAAGTTTTTTAATGGCATTCCTCCACATTTCCCAATTGCAATGTGCTTATATAAATGCTATGGGTAACAATTATTTTATCTAAGATTTCAAAGCCATTTCAGATTTCAAACTAAACAATTAAAATATTTTTTTTTAATTTAGTCAGTTTAAGAAATATGATTTTGATTGAGATTTAAATCGAGGAATAATTACAACAAGGTATCATGGGTTGATGTTTATCCATTTAAAATATTTTCAATTTCAATTATTTAAACACTGCACTGGCCATGTGTGGGGGGGGAAATACTTTTTTAAATTTAGGTTTTATGTTTTTTAATACTTTCTTTTTCAAAACTGGGTCTGAAACTCCTATTAATATTAAAAAAATAATAATAATTAACCAAAATTGCAAAAGTAAAAACTAACCCACTTACAGATCATCCTCAAATATTCTATGCCCTCCCCCCCCCCCCCAAAAAAAAAGGTAAACATTTTAAAATCCAAACAAGATATTTGAAAATAACTTCTGCATAGGATTATCTAAACTCTTAAGGAGAACAATCAGCTTCTGACATTGTGGTGCTGAAGTTGAGTCGTTGGGCTGATATCAAGTTTATTTTTTCAATATTTTTTTAGTAAGATGCCTAAGATTGGTTTATTTGATTGAAATCGTAAATTTTTAATAAAAAAATAATTGTTATTTACAATTAAATCAGAAGCTAATGAAAAAATTAAAATTGTATATAAGCATATCTGAAGCTATAAGTATAATTGGAAAATATGTAAACTTGAAATTGCCCAAGAAAAGAAAGGAAAAATCCCATAAGCACCACAGCATCAGAAGCTGATATTCTGTTTAATGTTGTTCGGGTGCTGTTGTACAGTTATGCAAATTTAGGCAGTTTGCATGAATAAGTGTTTTCAAATTTGCAATTTTGAGATCACCAGTATTTTTAATTTAATGAATATATGTACTTTTAAATTTAACAAAAGAAAATTCTGATGTTAAAAATTTCTGATTTGACAGAATAATAAAAAATTCATGTAAGCTCTATTTAATTTTGTATAACGATTCAATTGCCTTTTCCCCTAAATTGACATAGGAAACAGTTTCATTGAATTAGAAAGAAAAAAATGTTTTTATGATTCATTAGAGAACTTTCAGTCATGTAAATTAGAATGTTTTAAGTCTTGTTAATTAAAGACTTGGAAGAAATATTGGAGAATCCATGTTACAGTTTTCCAATCTCTCTCTCTCTCTCTCTCTCTCTCTCTCTCTCTATATATATATATATATATATATATATATATATATATATATATACCCTTGTAATGTCAATAAACAGAAATTTAAATCCGAAATGAGAATTTAAATGCAATACTTGAAAATGTGGCAATAATTCCATGTTATATTGAATTTCATTGATAAAAATTAATCGAGGATTACTGAATTTAGTTTTAAATGATGTGATTTTATTTAGACGATTTAGAAATCACTTGAAGATTTTTGTAATTTTAAGCAATTTTGCTTTTTTTAAGAGTGAATTTATTCAATTCTACAAATTGAAGGAGTTTTGGATTAACTCTTAAATGAGTTGATTTTATTCATGTATGAATTGGTTACAAATCGCCTAAGCGCTACTGGATTAAATCAAAAATGACAACATTTCACTCCAACTTGAATTGATAACAAATCGCTCAAGTGCTACTGGATTTGCCTTAAATTATTTCACTTCACTCAAATACGAGTTGGCTGCAGCTAACTCAAGTGCTACTCGATTTAATCCTAAAGACTTCATTTCACTCAAGTATGATTTGGTTACAAATCGCTCAAGTGCTCCGAGATTCAGTCTTAAATGACTTCATTTCACTCAAGTATGACTTTATTACAAATCACTCAAGTACTACTGGATTTAACCTTTATTGATTTGATTTCACTCAAGTATGAGTAAAAGAGAGATCACTCAATCATGAGTTGATTAAAAACAACTCATTCACTTGAGTTGTTTCAGCTCTTCTTGAGAAGGTTCCTTTCAACATGGGAAAAGAGTGGATTTCAGCTCAACTTGAGTTATTTCAGCTTTTTCGTTTTAAGAGAGTAGATTTCAAAAGAATCAATCGTTTACAATTTGTAAGTAATTTCTGTTTCATTTGTACAATTTTGTCTTTCATTATGTTTTTTCCTCCGCATTTATTATTATTATTTTTATGATCTGATATATTGTAAAACTTGAGATAAAATGCTTGAAAAATCACTCTTTTCCAACAATCAAATCCACAACCTCCTCCGTCCTGAGACAAATTTTACATGATACTACAAAATTGAGTTTAAAATCATTATAGAAAATTTGCAAAGATGCATCAATCAACATCGATACTGCTAATATGCAGACATTTATTTAAAAAGTCTAGATGTAATTTTATAAATTTTAGAAGCATTTAAATTAATTTAAATGGTGTGTTTTAGTTTCGCCCCTAGGCGGCATCAGGACTGAGGAGAATAAGTTGATTGCAGTTTATGTCAAGTAAAAAATTTCAAAAATAATTCATGAGTCTCGCCAAAGACTCGTTATTAGCATGGATAGAGTAAGATTTAATTACGGATAAGCCTACCACATCCAAAATAAATCCCTTGTCTCATTATTTCTCATTGCAAAACGTTTCAATTATTTTAAAAGAAACATCGAATCCTGTATACTAATCATTTGGAAGAAAATCAATGAATTAAAATTATATCTGCATCGTGTACAACTAGCATATAAAAAGTAGAAGCAATTATTTCAAAATGTCCATTGTCCTTAGCTATTTAATGCAGTTTCAAGACTAATTGAAAGTGTTTTATTAAAATGTCTTGAACAGATAGATGTACCTAATATGAACAAGAGTTATTTGTAAAAGGAATTCTCGAGTAGATTTCAAAACAATCAATCGTTTATAATTTGATGGGTAATTTCTGTTTCATTTGTACAATTTTGTCTTTCACTATGCTTTTTCCTCTGCATTCCAACAAAAATTTAAATTGCTTATACATTTGAATTGTCTGTCCGTCATTCCACGCTCTAACTCCCATAAATATGCACAGATTTTCATTTATTTTTTAAAGCTTATTTAAGGTCACCAAAGCATGTTTGGTACTGCATATGAACTATGTAGGATTAATTGTTTATTTACAAGGATGCTCAAAAGAATTCGATTACATTATGCTATGGGATAAAATCGTTTGAAGAATATTTTAATGACATTACGCTATTTTAAATGTATTGAAACTGATATAAATCATTGAGTTTCACCACGATCGCGGTAAAACAGAGCATTCATAGTTTTGTTATTAATTTACAGGGACATACAAAATAAATTGGTTACAGTATTGTCTTTGCGTAATTATCGTCGGAGATTACGTTTTAAAATTCGTCCTGCGTTTTTGAATGTAGTTAGTTTTTTGAATCTTACTATTTATATATAAACTCTATACCTCATATACATGGCTGCACAACGTATTTGCATACCATTCTTCTTATTAGAGGAAATTGCTGATGTGGAATTTTTTGAAATATATGTATTGCTTCAATGAAGTAAATTTTGGAATGCATGTTGTTGATAGATCAAATCTCTACATCATATACAGGGCTGCTAAAAGATTCGGATAATTTTTCGATTATAGATTCGAACAGATGAAATTCGGTTTGAAATGCGTTACACATTTCCATATGATGAAATGGGACTTAATATTTTAATTTTTGAAACGATGCAATTTTGTTACATTATTCTGAATGAGTTGGAAAGAGCGTAGATAAATATAATTATAATTTTTATAAAATATCAAGCATTTAAAGCAGGATCCTAATGTCTTTCTTCTGAAAAATTTCTTTACAATTAATTATAAAAAATTCTTGTCTCAATATTTCTAATAACAAAATGTTTTAGTTCGCTATAAATCATAAGAGAGACATTGAATTCTGCATACTAATCAATTGTAAGAAAATCAATAAATTGAAACGATATCTGCATCGTTAACAAGCAGCATATAAAAAGAAGAAGCAATTATTTCAAAATGTTCATTGTTCAGAGTTATTTAATAGAATTCCAAGACAAATTATAACTTCGTAACTTCTTTGACTAAAATGCCTTGAACAGATGGCTATATCTACTTGAAATATGAATAAGTATTGGTGAAAGGAATTCTCGAGTATATTTCAAAAGAATCAATCGTTTATAACTTCGAGTGTTACTTCTGTTTCATTTATACAGATCTGCACCTTTTACTTTTTTAACACTTTCCAGCAAAGTTGAAATTTCCTTATCTATTCAGTTTGTCTGTCCGTCTGTCCACACTCTAACTCTCGGAAATATACTCAGATTTTCATGCAATTGATAAAGCTTATTTAGAGTCACCAAAGCATGTTTGGTATTGCATATGAAGTATCTAGAATTAAAGGTTAAGTTACAGGGATATTAAAAATAATTCGATTAACATAGTGGTAAAAGTAAATTATCTTCCTTAAAGTGGAAAGTTACGCTCTAAATATAATTGAGGGTATTACAAATTTAACTAGTCTGATGTGGCAATCTTAAATTTTCTTCTATCTCTTACATATTAATACTTCAAAATTCGCTATAACAGTGCCAAAAGTAAACGTCTGTCTATGCCCATCATGGGGATTCTAATGATATGAAATTCCGTGCATTATTTCTTGAAATATCATTATGATTAAAATACTGTAAATCCTGCAACTTGCAGCTTAGTAGCGACATTTTTGGTGTAGTTTAGACATAAACCTAATTTGCAACAACTTATGTCAACAGTTTTAAGTGAAAGTTTGATGAGAATCCAAGCATTAGTTCTTGAGATAGAACTATCGCGGATATCGTGAAAAATACAACATAGCAACGCCATCTATTGAGTGATTTGCACCAAAATGTAAACAAAATCAATTCATGTCAAGGCCTAACTGAGTCAGAAGTCTCATGGAAATCTAAACATTAGTTCTGGAAATTTAGCTATTGCGGTAATCGAGAAAAATGCTTCATAAAAACTCCATCTGGTGAGCGATTTGCACTAAAATGTGGAATACGTCAATTCATCTGAATGACTAACCGAATCTGAAGTTTGATGCAAATCCGTAAGTTCCTTTTTGAGATAGAGCCATTGAGGAAATCCTGAAAACTGCTATGTAACAGCGCCACCTGTTGAGCGATTCACACCAAAAGCTAATCAGCACCACATTATATCAGGGTCTAATTGAATACAAATTTTATCATCTTCTGTTCATTAGATGTAGAGCGTCCACAAAATGTGTGTCATATACAGAAAGTGAGAGTCATAGACTCACAGGCAGGTATTTTCTAAAAACATGTTTTTTTGGTATGTCTGACCCCTAAAACCAGTAAATCCGACGAAAACCAAAAATTTCACGAATCCAATACTTTCTAATTGTAAAAGTAGAAAAAAAAATAAAAAGATGATAATCTAAGAGTAAATTTTTATGTATTATTCTAAAGGTATTTTTTTAATTATAAAGATCTGTCTGAGTATTTTAAATTCACATTAAATGACAAAGAAGAAAACTAAACAATATTTCAATTTGGCTGAGAAAATTTAAACATCATTTTATTTTTAAAAAATCATCGAATTAATCATAATTCTTTTCTGGAAAATATCATATAATAAGTTTGAAGTGCTTTGAAAAATGTCTGTATTTTCTTTTTTTTTAACATTATGAAAATGTAAGAAATAGTTTCCCAATAAAAAGGGAAATTATTTGCTTAATACTTCAACGCGCGATCTATAATTCTATGGATATATTTTTGATCTGTAAAAAATTTCTCTTTTTGAGAAAATTTTTTTATATATTTTTACATCTTCGTCCTTTTTTTTTTAAATATGTGCATTAGAAATGAAGATATTATAGAAATACGCTAGATGTAAAGTTAAATCCGTATGAATTATAATCGATTGCGAACGGATAAAGCTAGAGTGGTTTAGCAGGTATTTATAGTCTGCCACAAAACTTTAAGCACGCTGCAAACCTCGTTTAAAATAATTGAAGAAGAAAATATTTTATGCTAATTTATAATAAATACTCGACATTTAATCAAAATAAAAAATAAGCCATTTTGGGGGCGTTAAAATAAAAAAAAATATTTATTTTTATTTAATTTATCTTTTTTCTTGAAGAAACGCTGCGTCAAAAGTTTAAGCAACTTTATGCATTTTATTTTAATAAACACGGGATTAGCCATGATGGATAATGACGTTTTATGACATCGAAAGTTTCTAAATTGAAATCGCAAAGTAAAACTGGTTCTGAAATTCCGAAAGTTTTAAATCTATCAAAGCGAGGTATCAAGTACTCTCTAGAAATGATAATTTTAAGAAGAAACCAAGGTGTGGACAACCACCTAAGACGACTGTTCAGACTGATAGGAGAATACGGAGATTGGTATTTAGACAAAATATGTCCTTACGCAAAGTAAAAATAATCTCAGTGTGCAGGTGTCAAAAGACACTGTACATAGAGAGTATTATTAAAGAGTGTAATTACATCATGCAACGAAAGTTTCTCGCAAACTATCTCTCAAATTACATCACAAACAGGCAAGAATGATCTGAGATAAAAGAAAAAACGCATGAAATGGCAACAAATGGCTCACTGTTTTAGCCAGCGATGAGAAAAAGTAAACTTATATGGCCCTGGTGGTTGGAAAGCGTATTGACATGATTTACGAAACGATCCAGGAGCATTTCTCAGCAGGCAGCAAGGATTTAAATAGCGCTGTGTCATTAAAATGTTTAACAATTGATTCCTCTCCATTTACTACAATGAAAGGAAATTCTTTTGGATGCTTTTGAAAATGAACCATAAACCTCACATTCTTCATATACAATACCAAACATTCTAGGTGACTCTAAATAAGGTTTATAAATAGCATGAAAATCCGAGTATACTTACGGGAGTTAGAGCGTAGACAGTCGTATAAATAAACCAAATGAAAAAGCATTTTTCATCTTTCTCAGAAAATGTTAAAAAAACGTCTTTTATGAAAGCTACCGATCGTAGAAAAAAAAACAATGTTGTAGCAGTAATTGTATTTTAGATTGAAATTTTGGGTCTTAGAGCTATGCCATCCATCCCTTTCGTTGAAAAAACTGTTATTTCATTATTTTTATCGTATGTATTGAATGCTTAGTTTTTAAACAATAGTTAATAACCACTAGCATAGATTTAAAACCGAAATAAATAAAATCAGTTTGCAAAAGTGTACCCTTATATTCATTTGAAACTTATATTAATTGTGAAGTCCAATTATTGCTAGTAACCATCATTTATACCCGTATTGTCTTCTAATTTATTTATCAAAATTGAATGGAATCCTGAGAATAATGCCGCACGTTTCAGATTTAAAACGATGTATAGCAAACGAAAGTAATCAATAAAAGAAAAGTAAACGCAAATGAATCAATTTAAGCAATCGTAATTATCAATGAATTAAATTCATTGAATTCTAAGAGGGAGTATAATATTTTTCAGATGTGTCATTTGGGTTTTAAAGATTTAATATAAACACTGCTTAATAAAGTTTTCAACCATAAAGTTTCGGATTCTGTTCATTCTTCGAACAACTGATTATGAGAGCATCTCATCAATTAAAAATAATTTTAGCAGTTATTGCGCTCTGTAGAATTATAGAAGATTTTTTTTTGTCACTATTTCTTCCGTATCGCGAGAAAAAAAATGCATTGTTAGATATGAAGTATAGAATTTATATACAACCAGTAAAATGAAAAAAATAATAGTAATAGTAATAATAATTATTATTATAGTACTATATGCCACAATAGAACACACAATACCAGGAATTATTACTCAACGACAACACTGTAGCTGTAGCCTATTTCTTTTGTGTCTCTGTAAAGGAACGAAAAATGCTATGAATACACTATTCTATAGCAGTCATCTTTAAATAAAATTCAGAGATTTATATCAGTTTCAATAACATTTTAAATAACGCAGTGTCATTAAAGTACTCAACAAACGATTTTTCCTCATATACCATAATGTAATGGATTTCTTTGGCTGTCCTTGTAAATGAACTATGATTCTCATATGCATCATATGCAGTGTCAAATATGCATAGGTGATCCTCAATAAAGTTTATCAGTTGCATGAAAACCCGAGTATATTTTCGGAAATTAGAGCATGGACAGACGTACAGACAAACCGAATTCATAAGCACCTTTTATCTTTGTTGGAACATTTGTATAAACCTTTTTTTTATAAAAGCGACGATCGTCAAAAGAACCGTTGTTGAAGCAGTTATTAACTGTAGATTACAATTTTGGAAGATAGATCATCCAAACTTTCGTTTAAAAAATGGTGTTTTATAATTTTTTATACGCATTGAATGTTTAGTTTTTAAGCAATAGTTAATAATAACCACTAGCATAGATTTAAAAGAGAAATAAATAAGATCAATTTACAAAACTGTACCCTTATATTTATTTGAAACATAATACTAATTGTGAAGTTCAATTACCGCTGATAACCATCGCTTATTCCCGCATTGTCTTCTAATTTATTTATCATCCTGAGAATAATGCCACATGCTTCAGATTTAAAACGAAATATGGCAGACGAAAGTAATCAATAAAAGTAAAGTAAACAAAAATGAATCAAATTAAGCAATCGTTATTATCAATCGATTAAATTCATTGCATTCTAAAAGGGAGTTTAGACATTTTTCAGATGTGTCATTTGGGTATTAAAGATTTAATATAAACACTGTTTAATAAAATTTTCAACCATAAGGTTTCGGATTCTATTCATTCTTCAAAAAACCGATTACGATAAATTTAAAATAGTTATAATAGTTGTGCTGTGTATAAGATTTATAGAAGATTTCTTCTAAATCACTATTTCTTTCATTTAGCAAAAAAAAAAAAAAAAAAAAAAAAAAAAAAATGCAGTGAAGTAACAAAATGAAGTATAGAATTTATGTACAACAAGTAAAATGCAAAATAATAATAATAATAATAATAGTGCATGCCGCAATTGGAAACTCACTTCCAGAATTATTACTCAACGACAGTACTCTGCCTGTAGCCGATTTCTGTTGTGTCTCTGTAAATGAACGACAAATGTTATGAATACACTATTCTACCTCACTCTTCTTTCAATAAAATTCAGAGATTTATATCAGTTTCAATAACATTTTAAATAGCGCAGTGTCATTAAAGCATTTAACAAACTATTTTTCTTCATATATCATAATGTAATGGATTTCTTTGGCTGTCCTTGTAAATTAACTATGATTCTCACATATTTCATATGCAGTGTCAAACATGCCTAGGTGACCCTAAATAAAATTTATCAGTTGCATGAAAATTCGAATATATTTACGGGAGTTAGAGCGTGGACAGACGTACAGACAAACCGAATGCATAAGCATCTTTCATCTTTGTTGGAACGTTTGTAAAAACATTTTATTTTTTTGAAAGCGATTGACCGTCAAAAAAAATCATTGCTATAGCAGTTATTGTATTGTAGAATACAATTTTGGAAGATATATCATCCAAACATTCATTTAAAAAAATATGTTTTACAATTTTTTATCCGTATCGAATGCTTAGTTTTTAAACAATAGTTAAAAATAGCCACTTGCATGCATTTAAAAGATAAATAAATCAGGTCAGTTTTCAAATGTGTACCCTTATTTTCATTTGAAACGTAATACTTATTGTGAAGTTCATTTATCGCTGATAACTATCATTTATTCCCGCTTTGTCTTCTAATTGATTTATCAAAATTGAATGGAGTCCTGAGAATAATGCCACGTGTTTCAGATTTAAAACGAAATATTGCAGGCGACAGCTATCAATAAAATAAAAATGAACGAAAATGAATCAATTTAAACAATCGTAATTATTAGTGAATTAAATTCATTGAATTCTAAGAGGGAGTTTAGATGTTTTATAAATGTGTCATTTTGTATGAAGTATTTAATGTAAACATTTATTAATACAATGAAACCCCGATCTATCGTTCCCGCATCCATCGTTTTCCCGCATTGATTGTTTTATTTATAAGGTACCCTGGGGTAATAACGCCACGTTAAGGTTCTACCAATTTTCACGGCTCAGTTTTAGCTTGTATTTTTCAAACAAATATATGATTTGATACAGCAACTCATTGACTATATATATAAAAAAAATAATTTAACAAATATGAATACATAAAATGTAATGGCGTGATTTCTTGACCAATGCTATTTGGCGTTATTACCCACCTATATGGGTAATAACGCCATGCAAACAAAACTATGAAATAATCTGGAATAATTGAATGTAGATTGCCCAGTTCTAAAAATACAAACTCTCAGCTCTAGAAATTGACAAATTGCATCCTAAGCTATTGAAAATGTTCAATTTTTTGTGAAAGTGTAAGAAAAATAAAGTTGTGTGTGTGTGTGGGGGGGGGGGGATGAGGCAAAAGAATATCAGACCGTGAGCTTCTTTTTGCTTAAAAAGGACCGCTTAAATAGAATTATTAGAAATATTGCACAGTTTTAACTGTGTTTATTTGAATCAGTATTTAGGATGTAGCTCGGCCACTGTAGGGAATCAACCGGGGTAAAAATTGCAAGGATTGGCGTTATTACCCAGTTTTAGTTATTGCGCTGTACATTTTAAATTACAAATTATCTCGAGAAGATATCCAAAATCTTCAACAACATTTTGAAAGTCCATGAAATGCACTACAAATTTATGTAATTAACAAAGTATTTCCGGATAAAAAAAATAGTCTTCACATGACAAAACGTATCTCGCAAATTTTAGATCAAGCGTTATTTTTAGCTGCTTGTAAAAACAATAACACCTAAAAATGAAACAAATTAACTTGAAGTTTTTTTTGCGATTTATATGACTCAAAACCCTTCTGCGCAGAGCACATGGGTGTTATTTACCAGATTATTTCATAATTATGCAAAATATTAGCACTTGGCGTTATTACCCCGCCTGGCGTTATTACCCCAGGGTACCTTATGTTTACTGCACAAAATATATCCAAATAATGTAATCGAAACCCGCATCCATCGTTCTCCAGAAAATCATTTTCCCGCATTCATCGTTATAAAATTTTTCTCCTCACCGAAATGAAATTGAAAGTCATGCGAATCCATATAACACACAAATTGGAATTACTTCTTTTATCCTAAAATACAGGCGACTCTCGTTAATTCGAAATCGGATAATTCGAATCTCCGCTTAATTCGAACTAAACATGAAGTCCCGAAATTTTCAATGGCAGAATAACGTTAAACTTTTTCATTAATTTGAACTCATTTTCTCTTGACATAATTTAATTCGAACTAACCCGAATTCCGAATTTTCATTTTTCCTTCCTTTCTCACAGATTTCAGATCATTTGAATAATTTTCTTTGATTTTTATGAAAATTGTTCCGAACGAGTATACATATAATCCTATGCATGTGATATCCGCTTTCTAAGTGCCTCGTCTGTCGATGAGTGACGCTTGAAAGTTTTCTTCCATTGTGCTTGTTTCTAATCTTTCAATTAATTTATGTATTTATACATTCTAACATAATATTAAGTCATATTCTGATGATAACAAACATAATAAATTAAAAAAACACTATAACATTAATTCCTTTGTAATAGTACCATATTAAGCATGTTCTCGTTTCATACTTTCATAATTCGAACTTCGGTTAATTCGAACATTTCTTGTGGTCCCGACGAGTTCGAATTAACCAGAGCCGACTGTAACTCATTTGTGCTGTCTGTGTTTAAGATGGCGACAATAATTCAGATAAAGAGTGTATATAGCAGAGGAAGGTATTATGTTTCCATTGATCAAGATGCTACGACATGTGCTGTCAAGGAGAAAAGTATGATAATGCAAAAATTGAAAACAATGGCGAAGAAGCAGAGGATAATATCCTTGCCGATGAAGCTGAGCCACCAGTGCCAAGTCTGTGTAATGCAATTTCAATATTTTAAACTGTATGAACTTTTATATATGCATATGAAATTACAGAAAATGACCAGAAAAATACTGTACACCTTGAAAATTTATTTTTTTTTTGATTTTGTAAAAATGAACAAATAACCAAACAAAGTTATTGTTCTTTTCAAATAAATATAAATTTTGTATAACGTCGATTTATTTCTTTTACAGATTAGTGAGCAACAAATTAGTAATTATTATTATACTGTATACATTGCACGCATTAGTAATGCATAAAGTTTGTGTTTTTTCTTGATTTGAAGTTAATATGCATTCATCGTTTTCCCGCTTTCATCTTTTTTTTTCCCCACCTTGAAAAACGATGGATCGAGATTTTATTGTATCTTTTTCTAAGAGAAGGATTGTGATTTTTTAGGTGCGTTCGTAATTATATAATACGTAGCACCTATAGTTGTCGTTCAGTCCGTCCGTCTGTCCGTCCGTCCGTCTGTCCGCATATAACAACGCAAAAACTACCCAACCGAATCGTTTGAAATTTAAAATACATAAATATTAGATATTTTTGTCGAGTCATTTCAAATTTTATGAGAATCGGATGGATAGATCAATTACAGGGACGATCAAAAGTATTCCATTACATTACGGTCAATGGGGAAAAAAGTTTCAAATGCATTTTAATCGTTTGAAATTTAAAATACGCAATTATTACATAATTCTGTCGTGTTATTTCAAATTTTTTGATAATCGTGTGCATAGATCAATTACAGGGGCAATCAAAAGTATTCAATTACATTATGGTCAATGGGGAAAAAGTTTCAAATATATTCTATACGTTTGAAATTTAAAATACATAATTATTGCATAATATTTTCGAGTTATTACAAATTTTATGAAAATCGGATGCATAGATCAATTACAGGGACAATCAAAAGTATTCCATTACATTACGGTCAATGGGGAAAAATGTTTCAAATGCATTTTAATCGTGTTACACTCATGCGAACTTAATAAAATTTATATGCAACTATAAAGTACATATTATAATATACATCTTACATAATTTGTGGTGCAAAGAACATTTGTTATTGATTTACAAGGCCACACAAAAGTATTCCATTACATAATGGTATAGGGAGAACATTGTTTGATGAGCGTTTTAATTGTAGTTCACTATTTACAATGTTATGAGATTGATATATGAACGTAATATTTTTAAAACTTCGTTATCGTTCGAACGCACCTAATTTGCTACGCTTCACGTGCAATTTCCAACTTGTTTATTTATTCGAAAAACAGATAATGAAAGCGCCTGATCAATAAAAAATATTTATTGCAGTTATTGTGTTGATTATTAGGATTATGGAAGATTTTTTTTCAGTCACCATTTTTTTTCAATTTTGTGAAAAATTACACACAGAGCGGTTTTGTAAGTAAGCAAGGAATAATTATTAGACAATAATTAACCAGCTGATTCGAAACGGTTGTTTGCTATCTTTTTATGCATTATTTGCGCATTTCTAATCATTGGTTTTTTATCTTTAAACATTTTTGCACATACGCTTTATTTGCTATTTTAGCGTTACAAGTAATTATTCGATTAATTAACGGCTCAATTATAACATATCAGGCATAACTGCGAACTTTTTCGGAATTTTCGCACCAATTTAAACAGAAATATTCGTCTTGTTTCATCGTTGGAAATTAATCGTCGTCTGAGTTAAATTCATTGCCTAAAATGACACAAAATGGTTTAAATACTTAAAAGTTACAGGAATAAAAAGCAAATCTAAACATAATTTAGAAACTTGATGGATAATGTGCTCTCCAAAATCATTTTTCTGATTGAATATTGTTCCATGAAAAAATGGTCGTTTAGGAAATGGGTCGTTTAACCACTTAATCGTCGCGGCTGAAACATTCACGGGCTGCAAGCTTCACGGCTTTTATTCAGAATTGTTTGATTACCACCAGTTTTGTAAAAATAGTGTAATTGGTTTTATTCTGGTATTCTTTTTACTGGTCATTAAATAAGATGAATATTTGGGGGAAAAAAAAGTGGTGGGAATAATGAATTTGAATTTTTAAATAGTAATTTAATGCGGACATTAAGAGATGGTCGCGCTGAAAGGTTTCATTGTAAATAGCCAAAATATGGATTTTTTTTGGTTTTAGCATGAAGAATATAAAGACATTTATATTTCATTAATTTTTTAAAAGTGTAGTTTATATAGTTTGAAAGTTACAGTGTGGCAAATGCCGAATTTGAGAAAACGTGTTTTAAAGGTTCAGTATCTGTTGACCTTCTATTATAGATACTCATTCAATGGTTTTAAACAAACTGGGGCTAACGAAATAAACAGGCCACAGCTGTGCATTCTACGTAACCTCTTTTATATATATATATACACTGCTCAAAACAATTAAAGGATATTGCAGTTTTAGGTGGATTTTGTATCTGGGAAACTTTTTAGCTGATTAATACATGGTCGACTGAAATAGTAGATTATATGAGAATAAATTACACATGCTTGGCAGAAAAAAATGCATTTTATTGCGCATTTGTGTACAAAAGGAAAAAAACACAATTTGTGCATATGAGAAAAAAAGAATAAGGAAAGGTGTTTTCTTCAAAGAAAATCATTTACAGTAGGGGGTATGGTTTCCACAGGCGGCCAGCAACATTGAACACTTTTGAGGCATGGACTCAATGAAGCTATTAATGACGAGTTGGGGGTATTCTGCCCCCACTCTTCCAAAAGAGCTCTTTCCAGTTCTTGGAGAGTTTGTGGGGGTTGTTGGCGGCCAGAAACTCGTCTTTCTAGAGCGTCCCAAACGTGCTCGATTGGATTCATGTCTGGAGAACACGCTGGCCATTCCATTCGAACGATTCCTTCCTCGAAAAGGACATCATCCACCAGGTTTGCACGATGTGGCCTGCAGTTATCGTCCATTAAAATGAAGTTATTTCCGATTGCTGCAGCGTAAGGGACTACAATAGGTGTGAGGATCTCATCCCTATATCGGCGACCAGTCAGAGCTCCATCTCGAATGATGTAGAGGTCAGTGCGCCCGTCAATGGAGATGCCACCATACACCAACACTCCTCGACCGCCACATCTGACAGTTACGCGCACGAACGCAGGATTATTCCTACTGCCACGGTCCCTCCAGATGAAAATACGCCTATTATCCGGATGCACAGAAAAACGGGACTCGTCAGAAAACAGAATATTGCTCCATTCATTTCTCCTCCAGTTCACATGCTCGGTTGCCCACTCCCTGCGGTCGCGACGATGCCTTGATGTTAATCTAACACATACCATCGGTCGGCGAGCATACAGACCTACAGCATGGAGCCGGTTTCGGACAGTCTGAGTTGAAATCGTGGTGCCTGTGGCCGAGCGAAGGTGTTGTTGGAGAAGAGTAGCGTTCATGTTTCGGTGTCTCCGAGCTGTTAACGCTAAATACCGATCTTCATTGGGCGTTGTTGCCCGTCTACGACCTTGCCCTGGTCTTCGGCCTGCACATCCACTCTCCAAAAAACGGTTCCAGATCCTGGAAATGACACTTTGTGACACTCCAATGGCTTGCTCTATTTCAGCTTGAGTTTGGCCCCCTTCTAACCTACCAACAATTCTCCAAGCTTCTGAATCTGTCAAATGACTTCGCTGAGACATCGTACTCATCGAAACAAAGCAATCACTGAATGCCGATCATCCTTGTCTTCATTCTATTTTATCCAGTTGAAAGTCAAATTTCATTCGCTGCCGCTGAAGCGACGTTTTTGACGCCGAACTCAAAATTTGCATACTCCACAGTTTGAAAACCAGACAAATTTGGATTTGTGATTCTCTTCTTCTATTTTCGGCAAAAAAAATTTCGTTTATATCTTTATTTTATATAAAACCTCAAATATCCTTTAATTGTTTTGAGCAGTGTATATACAGGGTGATTCAAAAAAGATGGGCAAAATTTTAAGAGGTGATAGTACACATCAAGACAAACAATATTTAAATAGGAAACCAAGGGTCCCAAAGTCTTCCGAAGGAGATAGGCGCCATTAAAGTTTAGGGTCCAAAAATTCAAATGATTATGAAAAACAGAAAAATTGGTCGATTCGTTTGCGGTTTTCACTAAAATTATTCTTTATGTCAGTATTGTCTTGAAAATAAATTATAAAGATAAATTTCAAAAAAATGCCGATAGAGGGCGCTTTAGACTTTGGAGCAACGAACAACTATTTTTTACCGTTATTTTTTGCGTCTCACTAATTTTTTTTAGAAGCTTTGACATAAACTTAAATTTTGATCTCAAAATCTGTGGTTAAGTAGCGCAAACTGAACTGTGTTCAATGGGAGTCGGTAGGTTCAAATTTCAAATGATTATAAAAAAACAGAAAAAATTGGTCAATTCGTTTGCGGTTTTCTCTAAAACCATTCTTGCTCCAAAGTCTAAAGCGCCCTCTATCGGCATTTTTCGAAATTCATCTTTATAATTTATTTTCAAGACAATACTGACATAAAGAATAGTTTTCGTGAAAACTGCAAACGAATCGACCGATTTTTCCGTTTTTTATAATCATTTCAAATTTTGGACCCTAAACTTTGATGGCGCCTATCTCCTTCGGAAGACGTTTGGGACCCTTAGTTTCCCATTTAATATTATTTGTCTTGATGTGTACTATCACCTCTTAAAATTTTGCCCATCTTTTTTGAATCACCCTGTATATATATATATATATATATAAATATATATATATATATATATAGACTACTAGAATGAGGTGATACTCTTTTCGTACATCTCTATTGGTGCATTCGAGAATCACGTGACCCCAGCAGTCCGTAAAAAAAAAAAAAAATAAGTGGCATGCACCACGGTAGCCTGTCTTTTTCGTTAGCCTCCGCAAACAAACAATATGACATCAGACATGACAGAAAAAAAGAGCTTTCTGAAATTGATAGTTTAGCTGACAAGCAATTTAGGTTCACAAATATCAATCTAAAATTACAAATCCGCTTAACCGCTTCTCTGATTTACCCGTACATCATACGGGCAACATGTTTCTGCCAACCATGATTTGCCAATACCACATACGGGCCTCCATATCCCATTCCTGATTTATTATTCTCACCAGTAAATTTTTATTTTAAATTTTCATTATTTAATACGGAAATTTTTCTGATTCAATTAGGAAAAAAATTCTATTTTGAAAAACCGGTGATAATAAAATTAAAATTTCTGTAAAAGATATGAAAAAATAGACATTATATGGATTTTTTTTCAAAAATATTTATTAGTTAAGTAATTAAGGCTGTTCTAAACTGCTCAGCTTAACAAGCGCAATACGTTTTGACACATTTAAGAATTAATTTTCTAACGGAAAGATACAAATTTGGAAGGCCTGACTATGGAAGCGATTTCGAATCGAACGGTGTTTTCCATTTTATGATAATTAAATTACTCATCTAGTTATTACCGATTTTGATCACGTCAAAATTGCTTTATTCTGCCTTTGATAACTGGTTTATCTGCTTTCGTCGGGAAAAGCGGTTCAAAACGTCAATTTTGACGGCTTGTTCTGCAAGATCTATTACAAAAAAATAGAAAAATAAGTGGGATTAGATAGTTCCTGAACAACATCTGCTAGTTTCATGCATTTCCGAAAAAAATTAAATTAACCCTTTTTGGCTAAACAACTTCGATTTGAAAATACTGACTCAGATGTTAGGATACATGATTTTAAGCATGTAAAATGTAATTAAAAAATTTAGAATGGAAAACGAAAATATTTATTGACTAAAAGATACTTTTTTTCAACTTAACAATAAACGGAAATCGAAATATAAATACTGTTCACTTTAAAATACAAAACTTTAAAATATAAAAAATTACCTTTAAAAAAATCTACTTTCGAAGTTTTCAAGCTGTTTAGGTGCGTTCGTAATTATGTAAATACGTAGCACCTATAGTTGTCGTTCAGTCCGTCCGTCTGTCTGTCTGTCCGTCTGTCCGCATATAACAACGCAAAAACTACCCAACCGAATATTTTGAATCTTTCCGAATCTTTTGAAATTTAAAATATATAATTATTACATAATTTTGTCGAGTTCAAATTTTATGAGAATCGGATGGATAGATGAATTACAGGGACGATCAAAAGTATTCCGTTACATTACGGTCAGTGGGGGAAAATGTTGCAAATGCATTTTAATCGTTTGAAATTTAAATTACATACTTATTACATAATTTTGCCAACTCAGTTTAATTTTTTTGAAAATAGGATGCATAGATCAAATACAGGGACAATCAAAAGTACTTCGTTACATTACAGTCAATGAAAAAAAAAGGTTTCAAATGCATTTTAGTAATATTACACTCATTCGAACATAATAATGTTGATATGCATCATAATGTACATATTATAATATTGATTTTGCATAATCTGTTGTGCAAAGAACTTTTGTTATTGATTTACAAGGCCACACAAAAGTATTCTATTGCATAATGAGTATAGAGAGAACATTGTTTGTTGCGCACTTTAATTGTAATTTACTATTTAGAATTTTATGAGATTTATATACGAGAGTGGTATTTTTAAAACTTCATTATCGTACGAACGCACCTCATTTGCTACGCTTCACGTGCAATTTCCAACTTGTTGAATTTAGCAAAATTCATAAAATCAATTTTTGAAATATCAACCTGAATCTTTTCAAATGGCAAACAAAACTTTGATGTGAGAAATTAACTCAATATGATCGTCTGTCGAGAATACCAATGATCAGTTTGTAATAAATGGTGTGTTGGGATATAGGAACAACAAACGAAATTTAAAACTTCTTGTGCAAGTACTGAATACTTTTGGGTTTGTTGCAGATCTACAACAAAGTGAGACAAAAGGTTAAATTGAAATAATACACTTTGTTGAATTCACCATTTAACACTAGAACCGCGGGAAATTTTACCCAAGTTTTATAAAAATAATTCACATCAGAATTATTATTTAAGTCTGTTTAACTTATTTATTTTAAATATTTTTTGCGCAGCTAATATGTAAATTATTTTAGAAGACTTATCTGGTACGAATCGATATCTTTTCACTAAGTACGGGTCAAAATGACCCATCTCCGCGGTTCTAGTGTTAAAAAACAATGCGTTTCAAGCTAAAACAATATAGCTCGTAATTAGCTGGAGCAGACGCGTGTCTGTAAGGGCACATGATTAAAAATGAATTGTTAATTTTTGACCTTGTGCCCTTACAGACACTTGTCTTCTTCACCTGATGACGAGCTGTATTGTTTTAGCTCGAAACGCGTCCTGCATTGTTTTTTTAATTTTGAATTTAACAAAGCGTATTATTTTAATTGTTATTTAACTCCAGTTTATTGTGTTTTTTCGCTGCATAAAGGTTTAAAATTTATGCCCCAAAGTTTCCCTTTTTGATTTAACAACAAACTTAAAACATCAATTTGATTATTACTAACCTAAATTCACACAATCGCAAATTTAAGACCTTTAAACTAGTGAATGATATCAAATCTTCAAAAACATTTTATTACAACGGATTTGAGTTAAATAAGTATGGAAATTTTTCAATTTATTGACTACACTGTCTTGAACGCATTTTGTAAAATTAGACAAAAATACCGTATTTACTCGTGTATACCGCGCACCCCGTATTTTACAAGAAAAAGTGGCGATGTTTTAAAATATCATATATAACGCGCACCATAAATTTGATATGCAAATGACTGAATGACCAAATGAATTTTAGTAAAGAAAGTCGAAACAAATAGTACATCAGGACAGAAAAGAAGACGAAAATACATTTTTAGACTTCGGGTAGGAGTGAATGACGGGGGGGGGGGGGGGGCAGTGAGTGACAACAATAAGGCTAAGTTGCGTTTAAACAATGTTATTAGCTCTGTTGTATAAAAAAAGTGCAAGGAGTGATATAAAGATGCAGAAATAGTTCAACTTCAATTAATTAGATTTTCCGAGTGTTTAAGTCTTCTTTGAATACATTTCTTGATTCGTATTTATATCGTGTGATTACATTCAGCAGTTAAAAATTATTCCGTGCATAACGCGCACCTAGGAGTTTAGCCCTAATTTTTTGAAAAAAACTGCGCGTTATAGGCGAGTAAATACCGTAACGTTTATTTTATGAGGATATTAGCATAGATGTTATCATTTATTGGTTCGTTTTTAACCCTTTGCGGGGCAAGACAAATTCACTGCTTAAGTATTGAAATTAATGACTGACACCGGAATTCAAAAACAATTTTATTTTTAAATAAGAAAACGCTATACTTCATGCATTCAATAAACCGCAATTTTCTTTAACAAAATTCCGGTACGAATGTGGCGTTTGGGAATTAAAATTAAGTGGTATATATATATGAAACCACCGCCTCGCAAGGGGTTAACCGCTCAACTGACCAATTAAAAAAAAAAAAAACTTTGAAATAATGCTTATTTTTGCCATGTCTTTTATAAAAATTTTAATCTCCTTTCACTGGTTTTTCAAGACAGAAATTTTTGCCTAATTGAATTGGGAAAATTCTCTGATTAAACAATGCAAAATTTATAAAAAAAAAATTACTGGTGAGAATAGAAAATCATGATTAGATTTGGATGCCTGTACGTAGGACGAGCAAATCAAAATTGGCAAAAACACATCGCCTGTATGACATACGGGCAAATCAGGGAAGAGCTTAAAGAAATAAATATTCAGTTATTAAAAAATAAAAAAAAAATTAAAAAAAAAAATCGAACAATTTATCTTTTTATGGGGAAATAAAGCCCCCGTGCAGTGTTGCCAGATGGGCTACTTTTTTTTTAATTCAGATTCTTGATTGGCACCACTTTTTACAAATGATAAAATGTGCCTCATTCAATAACATGATAATTAAGGCGAAAACAAAAGGTAATTCACCGTTTCAAAAAAGTGGTGCCAATCAGCAAATCCGAATTTTAAAAAAGTAGCCCACTGGCAACACTGCTCCCGTGGCCAAGTGGTTAAGACGCCACACTACTGACTGAAAAAGACCCGGATGATGATGTAAAGTCTATGGGGGCGTTCTTTTCCCATATCTCGCTCAAATTTTAACATTTAACGTGATTTTGTTTGCATAGGATAGCTGACGACGATCCACAACCGGCCTAGTTTTTAATTTTTCAATTTTGGTGTAAGATTAAAAAAAAATACTTTAACTTTCAGAACCGGTTTAAAAATGTTATGAAACTGAAATTTTCCTATTATAGAAAGAATATAGCCAAAATAAAAAAAAAGGAAAAATTAGGCCGGTTCTGGATCGTCGTCAGCTATTCTATGCTAAAAAATTCACGTCAAAATATTAAAATTTGAGCGAGATATGTGAAAAGAACGTTCCCGTAGACTTTACATTATCATCCGGGTCTTTTTCAATCAGCCACTAGTCGATTGAAAGCGTAGCAGGTTGGGGTTCGATTTCCGCTAGCTCCATTGCACACATTCTTTGTGTGGAGCTTCCGGTTGCATTTCTCTCGTGTTGTAAAATTTTCTTGTGCTATTGCGTCTCTGTAAATTGACGATGACTTATAAGCAGGCTTCATGTCAAGTATACAAGTCAGATGTACTTAGTTCAATAAATAAATGAAAAAATAAATACTGGTCCACTTATGTGGAACTAGATAGCGAAGAGGATGAACGATTATAACTGAATAAATATTGCATATTTTTGAATGGTCTTTGTTTTGGTAAAAATCGTCTGCTTTCATTTATGTGAAAAAGCTCCAGTAAGAAATTGTATTATTCGTTACCATGGTAATTTCTTCTTATTATTTTATGTTTTTGGCAGCATTCTATGTTTTTTTGTTTTAAGTTTGTGTTTATTCGAATGTAAAAAGATGATGGAATGTTGATAGTCGTGCAATGGCTCGCATACTTCAGTGTTGAATAAATCGCATCTACAGTCCATATTTGTTGTGTTTAAGAACCAGCGTGTGTTGTTTTTTTTTTATTAGTTTAAAAACCGCTAAGACCATTTTTGGTACTAAGAACAGTCTTTTTGCATAGTGCTCAGAAAACTTGAAATATTCAGAATGTGTTTCCTTAACCCTTTGCGGCGCGGGGCAATTTCATTGCTTAAGTGTTGAATTTGATGACTGACACCGAAATTTGAAAACAACTTTATTTGTTATGACGAAAAAAAGCTACAGTTCACGCATTCCATAAACCTTAAATTTTTTTACGAAATTTCGGTGCCAATGTGGTGTTTGGGAATTAAAATTAAGTGGTTTCATTGCTATACCATCATGCCGTAAGGGATTAAGGGGGCTCAGGGGTTGATCGACACGGAAAAACATGTAAACAGAGCTCTCGCTTCGAGTCCATATAAAAACAGAAATATTCAATGTAATTAATTTAAACTTCCTGATATTTTAAAGGTATGTTTGCAGTCTTATAAAATTATAAAATGAAGTACTTCACTGTAATATAATGAGAAATATAGCACAATTTATGTAACACAATTTTCGAAAAAAAAAAACTATGTGTTATATCACCAACACCAAGATATGTCTTAACGCTGAATTGACATAAGAACCTAATTTTTGCTATAAAATGATCCGGAAACTTTAATCTATAGAATGAATTAAGGATATAACTATCACTCAAAAACAACATTATTAAAAAAACTCTCAAATTTGAAAATTGGAAAAACTTCTAAAAAATACAACTTTAATTTTTCATTAAAAATACTCAAAATATTAAACTATCTAAACTATATTAATTCATTCTATAGATAATGATGTTATAAGCATGCAAAAAAAAATTAAGCCATTCCATCAAATAGTTTTTTTTTTTTTTTTTTATCTTGGTGTTAGTCGTCAAAAATCAAGTTTTGAGAAAACGCGACTTAAAGTTGAAATTATATGGGTGCGGCTATGAAAATGTTGATACATAAATGCTTATAACTCCGTTAAAAATGCAAAAATTTTTATGCGGTTTTTTGCATTGAGTTAAGAATTAAATGAATAATCAAACTAGATCATAAAAAAATCGATTTTTTGAAAAGTTTTCAACCCCTGAGCCCCCTTAACGCGTGACTGAAGTTGCTCATTAACCTTCATATATGAAATTTGATCAACATATGAAATTAGAAAGCCCACAGATTAAGACAGGTATAGTTAATTACAGATAAAAAGAAAAGGAAAAAAAGGAATTAGAAAATATGCCTCCTTTATTATGATGAATGCGCTTACGTGATACTAACATCAAGGTTGTCACAGGAAACTATTTTTAGATTCAAATTCCACAATTATTGAAAAAAATATCTATATATATATAGTATCCGTTTCTTCCAAATGCTCTCGAACAGTAAGTCAATAATTTTTGTTTTGACAAAATGGTTGATGTATAAATTAAGAAATAATCACCTGTGGAAGCCCTGAAATACATTAGAAAATTAGGTGAAGTAGCTTTGCGCATATTTATTGCACCTCTATTACGTCTGCTGCGACTGAAAGATCATCAGCACTTAACTGAATTCCCACAGAAAAGAAAAAAAAGTGAATTCGCTGAAATCTACACTAAAGGAAACACTATTTTCTGTGTAATTAAAATACAATGTAGCTATATTAGGTCAGCGTGGGCATTCAATATAACGTTTGTTATCCGAATCTATATTCAAACCCGAATCAAAAAAGCGCGAAATAAAAATCCATTACACTTACAAAACAAAACGTTGTAACCATGAAAAATTGCAAATATCAATCACTTATTTAATCCCCGCTGAGTGGCAAACAATAATGTCTTTGTGAAATTGAATTTTCACCGGAAAAATAAAAAAAAATGTGTTTTAAAATTTAAAAAAAAGACAATTCTTTAACATTTTGCTGCCAAAGTTAAAAATACAGTCGACTCTCGTTAATTCAAACTCGTCGGGACCACAAGAAAGCTTCGAATTATCCGAAGTTCGAATTATGGAAATATGATATGAAAACATGCTTAATATGGTACTATTACAAAGGAATTAATGTTACAGTATCTTTTAAATCTATTTCGTCTGTTATCATTAGAATATGACTTAATATTAAATTAAAATGAATAAATAAATAAATAAATCAATCAAAAGATTAGAAACAAGCACAATGGAAGAAAAATTTAAAGCTTCACTGATGAACAGACCGGGCACTAAGAAATTGGATATCAAATGCATTGGATTATATGTATACTCGTTCGAAACAATTTTCACAAAAATCAAAAAAAGTTAGTCAAATAATCTGAAATCAGTGAGAAAGAAAAGAAAAATGAAAAATCGGAATTCTCGTTAGTTCGAATTAAACGAAGTCAAGAGAAAATGAGTTCAAACTCATGACAATTTTTAACGTTATTCTGCCATTGAAAATTTCGGGACTTCATGTTTAGTTCAAATTAAGCGAAGATTCGAGTTATTCGATTTCGAATTAACGAGAGTCGACTGTATATAATTTCGTTTAAAGTTTCTGGTGAGTGCCTTGTTTAAATTAGGTGGGTAAAATATATTCCACCACCCTTCAAGAAGTGAACTAGACAATTAACGAGTAAATCGTATCTCATTTAATATAATGTTTAATTAATAAACTCATAAACATTATAATATATCATTTCTTTTAAAAGTCAGCTGGATTCTGCAAAATAAAACAGCATATCATATATATTTAAACATATTTCTATCAAAAAGAATTCCCTATCATCGCAGTCTAAAGATTTAAAGTTATAGTGCTGCCATCTATTGCATAAATAATTAAAAACATTTCTCTTATTTATTTTTGAACATCGCTTTCTTTGGAGGGTTATTTCATTTTGAGATAAAACAAACTGGATATTTCTATTACATAGAAGCTTTCAGTATAAATTTAATTTCTCTATAATTATATCATAATCAGCTTTTACCATCAAAAATGGGGAAAAATACCTTCAACGAAAATTTATATACCTAGTAAATAATATAATGTTTTAACTTTCGTACTCTGAATGTGTCTAATCGACCCATAACTATAATTCGTTGTATGCGTTTTGAACCAGAACTTTTTTTATAAAGAAAATTAAATAACCGATCCAAAAAGAAAAAATTAAGTCAATTAAATATGTTAAAATATTTTAAATAACAATTCTGGTGTGAAATGTTTTTATCAAGATTGTGTAAAATTTGAACAGGGTAGTAATGTTAAATAAGTAATTTAAAAACGAAAAAACTAATAAACAATTATTTTTAGTTTTCTTCATAATATAAACAATTTTTACTTATACAAATACTATGCAGATTCAAGCAGACTTTAAAACAATTATGTAATGTTTTTCAGTTAATTAAAAGGCTTGCTGTCACAGAAAGATACTTTTCTTGGAACGAGAAAATGGTTGACTGACACCAATATTTAAAAACGACTTTTTTAGATATCAAAAGCTTGTTACTTTAAACTTTCATATAAATGTAAGTTTGAAATTAAAGTTACGTGGTTCCGACATGAGACCACTGCGCCGAAAAGAGATAATAAAACAAGATTAACGATGAACATTAAATAATTATTTTAAAGACTGCTTGAATCTGTGCTGATATTTGTATAAAAAAATAAATAAATAAACTAAAAGAAAAAGAAAAATTTACTTATATGCATAGGCTTAAAATTTAAAGGGATAGTGCTTCCATCTATTGCATAAATAAATAAATACATCTCTATCTGATTTATTTTCAAAGCATGCGTCAACTTTTAAACAGTAAACTGCTTAAATTTTAGATGAAGTAAATATTTAATTAATACGACGTAGATATTTAATTAATACGACAGGTTTAACTAGACATTCATTTAGTTAATAAACAATATAATATATTATAACTTGTATAAATAAGTTAGCTTTTCATGGAACGTTATTTAATTTTGAGATAAAACAAGTTGGAGATTTTTTTTAAAAGAATCTTTCAGCACAAATTTACTAGCTCTATAATAATTATTATCTAACATAAACAGCTTTTACCATCAAAAATGGGAAAAAATAGCTTTAAGGAAAATTCATGTACTTAAGTAATATAATTTTTAAAATAAATCATTTAAAAACGATAAAACAAATGCATACTTATTTTCAATTTTCTTCCTAATGTAAACAATTTTTACTTATAAAAATATGACGCAGATTCAAGCAGACTTTTAAATTAATATATTATGTTTTTCATTTGATTTAAATGCTTACAGTCCCAGAAAGATACTTTTCATGAAACGAGAAAATGGCTGACTGACATCAATATTTACAAACAACTCTTTTAGATATCAAAAGCTTGTTACTTAAGACTTTCATTATGAAAGCAAACTTTTATTAAAATATTCTTGATCCCGTTTGTAAGTTTGAAATTAATGTTAGGTGGTTTCGAAATCAGACCGCTGCGTCGAAAAGATATAATAAAATAAGATTAAGGATGAACATTAAATAATTATTTTAAAGACTGCTTGAATCTGTGGTGATATTTGTATAAAAAAAAATAAAAAAGGAAAAGGAAAAAATACTTGTATGCATAGGCTTAAAATTTAAAGGGATAGTGCTTCCATCTATTGCATAAATAAATAAATACATCTTTATCTGATTTATTTTCAAAGCATTACGTCAACTTTTAAAGAGTAAGCTACTTGCATTTTAGATAAAATAAATTAGATATTTATTTAATAGGACAGGTTTAACTAGATATTCATTAAGTTGATAAACAATAGCACCAAACTTAAACAGTTTTTACCAGTAACAAAGTCAAAAATTGCACGTCAAGCGTAGAAAATGATGTGCGTTCGTACTATAATAAAGTTTCAAAAATATTCAGATCTTGGTGCAATAATAGACAGTTTTTCGGATACAGTATAGTAGCAGAAATCTTTTGTATATCCCTGTAAATTATATCTGTTTTCTATTATACAGGAAGTAATTTGTAGTAATTCTCAGTAAAGTATATCAATTTCATAAAATGTTAAATAGTTTAATGCAATTAAAACGTAATCCAAGCGATGTTCCCCTATGCCATTATGTAATGGAATACTTTCGTGTGGCTCTGTAAATAATTAACAAATATTCTTTGCACCACATATTGTATAGAATGCATATTTTAGTATATACTTCATAGATTAAAATTTATCATCAGTTGCCTTCACAATGTTTCATATAAGTGCAAGGTGGACAAAAACTCCGTAAAAATTTTAAATAATTAACAAAGCCAGAAAAATAACTTAAATAAAAAAAATTGTTTGCAAGGTTAGCATCTATAGGTTACAGGATTTTTTTAAGACAGTAATAAAAAGTAACTCAAAAAACCTCCAGCAGATGACGCCGGAAACATTCGACTTCTGTTCAAAAATGTAAATAAGACATTAAAAGAACTTGTATGGATTTGTCTGTATAATACACAGTCAGTTCATTAAGAGAAGTAGTACAGTTAAATATTTGTATTCAGCGATTTCTCTGAATAAACGTAAATTTGAGAAATTTTGTTAAATTTGAAAATAATTGTTTTAGAGGTCAGAGAAACCGAAAAACATGTTTTTTACAAAATGTCTGTCTGTGATTTTGTGAGTCTGTCTGCATGTTTAGCTGCCAACTTTTATGCATATTTGCTACCACTAAAATTGTACAGAGATTTTCTATTTATTTAATCATAAGATATGGGAGATTAAATAAGACAACATTTATCATAAATTTTTTGTGGTAGGAAAAATGCGTAAATGTTGGCAGCTATGCTGTATGTAACACAAATTTCATGGGGGCTCTATCTCAAGAAATAATGTACGGAATTAATTAAAAATTTGCATTTAGGTAGTCTCTGATATAAATTGCTGGTGATTAGGTTTTGGTGTAAATCGCTCAACAGGTGACGTTGCTATGATGCATTTTTTCCGATTTACGCACCAGATGTATCTCAAGAGCTAACTCAAGGATTAAAATCAATCTTCAGAATATGTTAGTACTTGGCATGAATTGATGTTCTTTACATTTTGGTGTAAATCGCTCAACAGTTGGCGCTGCTATGCTGCATTTTTCGCGATTTCCACAAAATGTCTATCATTTGTAGGAGTAATGCACGGATTTTCCTCTAGCTTTATATTTAGCTAATTCTTGATATTAACTGGTTCTGTTTAAGTTTTGGTGTCAATAGCTCAACATGTGGCGCTGATATCATCATTTACCCCTAATATCACTAAAGTTCTATCTCTAGAACTAATGCACGAATTTTTTCTCAAACTTTAGATTCAGGTATACCTTTATAAATGTTATTCCTGATTATGTTTTGATGTAAATCACCCAACAGGTGGCACTTTTACGTAGCATTTGTTTCCGATATCCTCAATAGTCGAATTTCAAAAACTAATGAGTGGAATTTAATGCCTTTAAAATTCTTACGATGAGCATAGTTTGTCATGTAACTTTGGCACTTTGGCAGCGAATTTTGAAGCGTTAACATGTATGAGATAGAAGAAATTTTTCAGATTGCCACATCCGACAACTTCATTGTGTCCTTGTAAATGAATGACGCATTTTATTTTTACAATATTCTACGGTAAGTGTGACGGCGTTTCTGTCACATATTATCTTGTCTTCTCCCCTTTTTAGAAATTTAACAATTAAAATCGAAACTTCAAAATTTTAACTGGAAATTAACCCCCTTAAATAAATACTTAAAGTTAATATTCTTGCATTTAAGGTTATAATACAGTACTTTGTTATTTTCCCTTTTATAACTTTGGATGTGAAATTAATTCCTTTACAAACCCTCTTTCATATGATAAAAAACACCATTTCATTCCCACTCTTTGTTTTGGATTTTTATCACTTTGAAAAAGATCTGTTAATTCTTTTCTCGTCACAATAAAAGTTAACCGAATGTCAGTCTTCCTTAGATCTGCACATTTCTGCATTCTTTCCCATGTTAAATAGATCCAACTGTGGTTTATAATAAGTTTATCCGTTAACATTCTCATGCACTCAGCTAATCTTTAAAATCTTCCAGATGTCATGAATCATTCGGCATGTAATTCTTTCAGTATCTGGAAGCACACGTGCGTATGCAATCGACACTCCTTAAAAACCACAGGACTGCAATATTATACCAACCCTAGCATTCTCTGTTACTAAGCATTAACGGATGCTCATAACCTTGACGCTAAAAAAAAGTGTAGCGCTGTACATCTTCCCTGCCTCAGTAGCTCACTTCTGCTCAGACCATTAGCCATGTAACACCACGCAAAAAGGGGCGCTGTGCCCCTCTCCGGCTAATGCCGTGCCTGTGGGCAAATGATGTGATTTCCCGTATTGCTAGCGACTTAGCATTGTAAACCTTCCATTGTTCATCTTCTAAATAAACACCTTATTCTGTCTGCAATTATGTTGGAGTTTACTTCTCTGCGCTCTCGATATCTCTCCCTGGGTTTGCCTGTACGATCATCTGCACAGTAAGGGCCGTGTAGTTCGCATCATTATATATACGCATTTCAGTATGTTCAAAAAACTATATTGTTATAATACACCGCTAATGTGTGTTTTTTTTTTCAATAGAACGTAATTTAACAAATTCTTTTGATTGTCTCTATAAATGAACCTCAAATGACATACACTTCAATCGCAATATCAAACATGCCATAGTGATACCCAATAGTATGTATCAATTTCATGGCAATCGGATTACATTTACATCAGATAGAGCACTGACTGACAGACAGACAAACGGAATTCATAAACACTTTTTAAAAACTTTTCAATTTTGTTGGAAAGTGTTAAAAATTATCTTCAGTGCTCTTTAGATCGTTAAATATATACATCATTTACATACATTTATATTACTATTAGAAGCTTGAAATTATCGATTACTTAAATAAAACAAATGTATAGCAGTTAGAAAAATTGATCTCATCTAACATTTTGTTTCATTAATTGCATCAAAAATTTAAAATTTTCATATAAGGTCTTTATGCCTAAATAAGACGCGATTTACCATAGTTATGTCGCATTTAAGATATTTTTGCCTTTTTATTAAATAAATACATATTTGATCAGGCAGCAAATTACTGAATACTGTATCTTTTGTTCAAAACTAATTTGTTTTGTATAAATTTTATAATTGTGATGCACTATATAAAGCCACAATAATCAATTGACGCATTTACGGCAGTTAAACCCTAAATGAGACGTTCATATTCCTAAATACGTTAATGCATTTTATACGTGACAACTCTTCTAAAAAAGTTAATTTAACTTAACCGTTTTAACGCCAATGTTCCCAAATGGAAACATAGCATTATTTGTAATATAAAACGTATTTTCCAACATAATAACGATGTCCTTATTTTTCCTAAAAATTTAAGGTTGATTTAAACTTTTGAAAAAAAAAATAATTTAGTTTAAGCATTTATCTCAGGTATAAGGAAAATGTAAATTCATTAATTTGCATAAAAATACATTATTTGCTTTTATCGTTCTCTTTATATTACTTATATTTGACCGCTAGGAATCTAAATGCTTTTGGAATTCGAGAAAATACTCAAGATCAATATACATCTGCACATAGCGGAAAATAATTTGTTATATTTGCACATTCTGTCAATAATCATGTTTCAAAATGCGAACACTAAAAGGCAAACAGCCGAAAAAACTGCAGAAATATTTTTTTTTCTGTTAAATTTTTAAACTGTATGCATAAATTAAAATATTTGAAGCTGTAATATAGGAAAAAGAAAATTATTATTACATTGCGATATTAATTCCGCGTGTAAATGGTTAAAAATGCTATGTCAGAAATTTACAACATAAAGAGTGTGAGCGATCTGCGAAACCATTCGATTGAAAAAAGAATAAATGGCGCGATTAACTCATAAAATACCGCTTTAGCACTAAACTGTTTGTACTTTACTTTTTCCAATAAACTTTCCCTTTTTCAAACATTTTAAAAAAATAGTGCTAGGACTCCATTTGAAACAAAATGTTACTGTATCAGCAGTTAAATTGGAAATTATAAATTAAGCTGAGAAAATTTTAAGAAAAGCAGCACTAACAGCAGTTAAGGTTTAGTTGCAATTATTTTTTATTTAAAATTACGCTATGTGTAAATCAACTAAAAGATAACAAAAAGATGTTTTAAAAAGATTTTTAAATTCCCTTAATTTTTAGTATTTTAAACCATAAATGCAGTTTTTGTCAGAGCATACAAAACTAATTTAAAATCTTAAAAATATATTTTTTGTCATCTTTCAAGCAGTTTGCAAATGGTGTAATCTTAAGTTAACCTTTTAAAGATGAATTTATCTTTCTATTAATTTATTTTCTAATACTTTTTAATTGCTTAACCGTTAAAAGTAATTTTTTCAGATAATCTCTGCTGATTTCCTAGAATGATGGTAAAATTTATTTATCTAAACAGATTAAAATAACTTTAATTTAGGTGTTTTTAATCTAGCAAGATATTTTAGAATTTTTATCACATAAGATTATTGCAAGTTCTTTAATATGTGTCTATATTACATTACTTGAATATATTCCGCGTTTCTTACATCATTTTTTTTAATTAAAAATTTTAAAACAGCATATTTTTCTATTTTAATCAATTTAAACACAGATTTAAGCATTTGAGTAAGAAGAAACATTGATGGAGGATTATGCTGTGTCAACACAATTTAATTAAACATGATTTTTGCTATAAGCATCATTTTAATACAATAAATGAAAAATTCTACATAGAATTACCTCGTTAAGACCTATACACGAGACTAACGAGAAAGACAGGCTACCGCGGTCTATTCCACATACCTTTTTTTACAAACCGCTGGAGTCACGTGGTGCTCGAATACACCAATGCGGGCGCAAGAATAGAGCCTAACGTCAATCTAGCGGTCTGAAAAAAAAGATACTTGGGATGCACCGCGGTAGCCTGTCTTTTTCTTTAGCCTCGCCTATGCAGATATGACGTCATCAATTTTTTTGTAATTTTTTGGACCCGTTCCCCACCCCTCTTTTCTGATATCATATGTTATCATCCCTAGAACCCCCCCCCCCTCCCCCATTGATAATGATATCGTTATCAAAGTGTAAAAAATTTTCGATCTTCAAAATTCTTTTTTTTTTTTTTTTTTTTTTATAGACATACAAAACTTGTTACATTTTCACGCGCTTTATTGATTGCGCCTCCCTCTTCTGATATCATATGTTATCCATATCGTTGTATCACATGTCCCTAGAACCCCCCCCCCCCCCGGTAACCATATCGTTATCAAAATGTAAAAGAAATATTAATCTTCAGAATTCATTTCTTTTGTGTGGACTGACATACAAAACTGGTTACATTTATTTTTTAAGCGCTTCATTGATTCAAATGAAGAGAAGTCAAATAATATTTAAAGGAAATAGTTACTATTTAAAAATATTTTATAATAGCTTTTTGTTACATAATGCATTCAACAGTAATAAAGTCTTGCTGCAATTGCCCCGAACGGATGAGAGATGGGATACAGATAAAAATTTTTATCATCAAAACAAGTGAAAAATATCCTTTCTTTTTCTGTTTTATTTAAGTATACAAACGCTCCATTTCAAATATATTTCACACATGGTTTCTCGATCCGTGATTATACATGTATACATACACATATGAAGAAGAATAGGAATGTCATACACTGGGATATTTTACGTTTCAGAATAAAATAATTTATAATAATTCAGTGATTTTAACAATAACTTTGTATTTTCATAAAAATAGATAATAGACTAAAAAAAAAGCATAGCATACTATTTTGAAGCAAAGATCACATTACAAATAAAAAGAGAAAATTTTGATTGGATAAAAAATGATATCGAAAGACAAATTCCCCTCTCCCCCTAGAGATACCCAACGATACCAGAACTTACTCTTTACCCTAAAATAACGTTATACAGTAGACTCCCTTAAATCAGCACAGCTTGGGACCAGAGGTTTTGCGGATTTTAGAATTTTGCGGATTTCTGGTCGTTGCTTTGTTTAAATTTTTTAAAAAATAATTTGAATGTAATTAATAATGAAATTAAAAGTATAATGAATGCATACAATATACTAGAATATTAAAATAAGTAATAAACTAAAAAATTATATATTTTTATATTTTTTAAAATGATTAAACTACTAAAAGGAAAGGTCAAGTTAGTAATCAATAATGTACAATTAAATATTCAGTATAAAAGTGGAAATGTGTTTTTCTTAAATTATTCAATGAAACTTGCCTCATAAGGGTATATTACTAATTCACATCAGGATCATAAAATAATGAAACTTTATTTCAGGTTTAGCCAGACTTAATAACTAAAAAAAGCTTGATTAATACATAAATATATTTGGTAAGATTGTGATTACCAATGATATTGGCAATATCTTTATTTTTTCAGAAATAAATTATTCTTTCTTCATGAAAAAACATGAATTCAATAACCTTAACAAAAATTATAAATTAAAAAATGAATTGATATAAAACTGAAAAAATCAATTTTTGCACCTACATCTGAACTGAATGTTTCATTGTTTACATCCGTAAAATATGTGCGGATACTAGAGAGTTGCGGATTTTAGGAGTGCGGATTTGAGGGAGTCTACTGTATATGCACATCCCTTTAATTCCCATCGTCTCGACTACGTATTTACCTCAATGTTTGTATCGCATTTAAGCACATGTTGAAAATAAAGCCTCGCAAATGGTAGTCGAAATTCTAATCCGAAAACTGGTTGTCTTTTCTTAAGCTTAACTGGTCAGATAAATGAAACAGAAAATGTCTGGAATTTAGATATATTTTTCGCTGTTTAGCAAAACGGGACAACCCAATCGAACGTTTGCAAGTATGTGCTGTTTACAAAATGCAGGATTCTGAATGGTCAACGTCGTTTCGCTAAACAGGGCCAACGTAGTTTTTAACCCTTTCCGGCACACTGTGCCCGATCTGGGATACTTAATTTTAATTCCAAACTTGCAATTGACACCAATAATTTTCTAATAAAATTTAGCTTTTACAATAAAATCTTAAATTAAGGAATTCAAAATATCTGAAAAATTTATTTATGAATTCCGGTGTGAGACGATAATGTCTCATTTTACGACAGATTTTGCCCGTGCCACAAAGGGTTAACGTTCAAAAGGTTATGTGATCTTCACTGTTATAAACGAAAAACTGTGATCACTTTTGGAAAATTTTATCGCATTTATAAAACATGGGGGCGATGTAAAATGACCGATATGTATTTGATTGGAAATTTCTTTTAAAGAAAAGGTTTTAAATGCAGAAATATATTTCGTATTTTGTTCTTTAAGATCGGATGTCTCTTTATAGTGCATATACGTATGATTTTTGCATTAACATTTTAATTAAAATAACACACTACATTTAGATGTTATCGCATTTAGGCACAATTACTTATATAGTATTTAGCTTCACAAGGAAAAAGTATTGAATTCGCGAAAGATTTTGAATTCCGGATTTTTACAAATTTACAAATTTCAGAATTCAAAGATTCCAAAACATATGTTTTACAAAATGTCTGCTTCTGAGTCTGTGAGTCTGTCTGCTGTATCTGACATAAATTTTTTGGGCACTCTATCTCTAGAATTAATACTTAAATAAAAATATATATTCAGGTAGTCCAGAGAGTGATCTGAGAGTGATTCTGATAAGTTTATGGTGCAAATCACTCAACAAGTGATACTGCTACGCTGCCTTTGTAAAGATTTACGCAACAACTGTATCTCAGGAACTAATCCAAGGATTTCTGTCAAACTTCAGATTCAGTTAGACCTTAACGTGAATTGATGTTATTTACATTTTGGTGTAGATCTCTCAAAAGGTGGCATGATATGCTACATTTTTCACGATTTCATCCATAACTCTACCTCAAGAGTATGAGTCTTCATCAAACTTCAGATTTAGTAAATATGTGATATAAACTACTTCTGTTTATGTTTCAATGACAACCGCCTAATTGGTGGCACTGCTATGCTGAATTTTTTCTGATTTCTGCAATCTCAATAACTAATTCATAAATTTTCATCAAATTTAAGATTCAGGTATAACTTAATCAGTACAAAAAACCCTGAACGGGTTAAAAGCTTGTGACGCAGCACTTTATCTTACATATCTAAGAATTTTAAATTTGGGACTTAAAACTAATGATATCAAAATTTATGTGACGCTATGCTATTAATTAATATATACATATATTAAAATTTATTCATTAAGGTTTTATCAATTACATCTTTCATAAATTCAAAATATGAATCTTAAAAGATATGATATCAAAATTTAAGTGACTCCTTGACGAGGCTTTAAACAATGCTTTAAAATTCCTATTATTTATTTATTGTCTCAATACATTTTCATATCTAAACAATACTTTTCATTTTCCAATACACTGTTAAATACATCACTTTCACTGAATATATATAATGCACTGAAATGTATTTATTTGAATAAATGGATTTATCTTTTGGGCTACGCTATCCAAAATCAAAAATAACATTTAAATAAATATTTTTTGCGTCATTGTATCCAAAGTAAGTTAAATAGATGCAAATAGATACAATGACGCAAAAACTATTTATTTAAATGTTATTTTTGATTTTGGATAGCGTAGCCCAAAAGATAAATCCATTTATTCAAATAAATACATTTCAGTGCATTATATATATTCAGTGAAAGTGATGTATTTAACAGTGTATTGGAAAATGAAAAGTATTGTTTAGATATGAAAATGTATTGAGACAATAAATAAATAATAGGAATTTTAAAGCATTGTTTAAAGCCTCGTCAAGGAGTCACTTAAATTTTGATATCATATCTTTTAAGATTCATATTTTGAATTTATGAAAGATGTAATTGATAAAACCTTAATGAATAAATTTTAATATATGTATATATTAATTAATAGCATAGCGTCACATAAATTTTGATATCATTAGTTTTAAGTCCCAAATTTAAAATTCTTAGATATGTAAGATAAAGTGCTGCGTCACAAGCTTTTAACCCGTTCAGGGTTTTTTGTACTGATATCAGTGCTTTTTTTTAGGTTAATAATAAAAAGATAAAAACAAAAAATTAAAGACTAATGCAAAGAATTCATATTCATGATTTCTGATCACCTTTAATTACCCCTCCCCCACCCACTTAAAAAAAGATATTTCATATTTTATTATTAATATATGCTGTGCTACTTGATTCGTTGAAAACAACTCTGTAGTAAAATACGTTAGTATAAGATAAGAAAGTAATGTACATTCAACACCATATTTCTAAGAAAGGATTTCATAATCTATGCTGTATGTATCATTTCTCATTCTAGTTAACTATGTTTATAACTAAGTTTAGTACTAATTGGAACTTCCAGATTTCTGATCACGCGTATCTATGGAAATTAAGTTTTCTTTCCCGAATCGAGATATGGTTGGATATTTTTTTTTTTTGGGGGGGGGGGGAGGGGGGTTGAATCTGGTTTCTGTTTGACTTCAAATGTAATTTTCAGGTTCTGGTTCAGTTGCATTTCAATGTATTTTATTTTGCAGCAGATAGATTGAGTTACTCTTGGAGGGATTTTTTTCTTTCTGGTTTTGGATTGTATAGGATAGATTTCAATAGGAATTTTTCGATTCTGGTCAATGTATGTCAATGGAAATTATTTTGTCTTTCTTGGACAAATTTATTTTTCCATTAAATTTTTGTTGGTTTAGAATGGGTTTCAGGATAACTTGTAGGTTCTTGTTGGCAGACTTGTATAAAACCAAAAACTTTCTGGAAATTAATTTAATGTTGGGTGTAATTCGCATTTTTTGTGCAATTCATGGTCATCATTCGTGTTTTTTATGCGATTTATGAATGTAATTTGCATTTTTGAGCAATTTATGGACATAATTTGCAATTTTTATGCGATTAATCAATGTAATTTACATTTTACATGATTTATGGACGTAATTTGCTATTTTTATGCAATTCATAGACATCATTTGCGTTTTTTCAGCTTTCTGTCGACGAAATTTGTGTTTTTTGATCAATTTATTGACATTATTTGTGTTTTTATAGGATTTATGAATGTAATTCGCTTTTTTTACACAACTCTTGGACATAATTTGCATTTTTTGCAATTTATGAATGTTATTCGTGTTTCTTTGCACGATTCATGGAAGTGATTCGCATTTTTTGAGTGATTTATGAACATAATTCACATTTTTATGCAATTCATGGATGTAATTTGCATTTTTTGAGTGATTCATGAATGTAATTCATGTTTTTTATGCAAATCATGAATGCAAAACGCTATTCCCTATTTTTATGCGATTTATAGACGTAATTTGCATTTTAGCTTTCTGCTGCCAAAATTCGTATTTTTTGAGCGATTTATGAACATAATTCCCGTTTTAGTACACAATTCATAGACGTAATTTGCATTTTTCATACAATTTATTAACGTAATTCTCACTTTTTTACACAATTCATGGACGTAATTCACGTTTTGAGCGATTTGTTGACCCAATTCGCGTTTTTTATGCAATTCGCTTTTTTGAGCGATTCATGGACATAATTTGCAATTTTTATGCGATTAATGAATGTAATTTTCATTTTACATGATTTATGGACGTAATTTTCTGTATTTATGCGATTCGTAGACATAATTTGCATTTTTTGAGCTTTCTGTCGACGAAATTTGCGTTTTTTGATCGATTTATTGACGTTGTGTTTTTATAGGATTTATGAATGTAATTTGCTTTTTTTACCAATTCTTCGATGTAATTCGCATTTTTTGTAATTTATGAACATTATTAGTGTTTTTTTGCACGATTCATGGAAGTGATTCGCATTTTTGAGTGATTTTTTAACGTAATTCATGTTTTTATGCAATTCATGGATGTAATTTGTGTTTTTTGAGCGATTCATGAATGTAATTCGTGTTTTTTATGCGCTTTATGAATGCAAAACACTATTCGCTATTTTTATGTGATTTATAGACGTTATTTGCGTTTCAGCTTTCTGCTGCCAAAATTAGTGTTTTTTAAGCGATTTATGAACATAATTCCCATTTTACTACACGATTCATAGACATAACTTGTGTTTTTCATACAATTTCTGAATGTAATTCTCACTTTTTTAAACAATTCATGGACATAATTCAAGTTTTGAGCGATTTGTTGATGTAATTCCTATTTTTTATGCAATTCGCTTTTTTTGAGCGATTCATGGACATAATTTGCGATTTTTATGCGATTAATGAATGTAATTTACATTTTACATGATTTATGGACATAATTTGCTATTAAAAAATTAATAAAACATCCCCAAAAGTAAGTATGAAATCTAAATATCGAGGTAGTATCTGATGTAATTATTCCCGACCCTGAGTTTTTTTTATTTACGACAATTTTTTAGCTGTTTAGATTATAAATACATGCTTCCTGACGTATGTCTATGGAGTGCAAAACAAATTAAACAATTTACTATTTTATTTTGAGTTTTCTTAAAGGTATGACAAAATTAAAATTGTTGGGGGGTAGGGGGATCACCCCCCCCCCCCCCCAAACTAGTGTTGAATTCAGACTTTTTTCCGAAAGGAATTTCTGCAGCTTCGTCGGAGACATTCTATTGTTCCAGAAAAATCGCAAATTTCATTAAAATGTCGCTAAAAAGTGCTAATTTTGTCAAAGTGTCGCAGAAAAAGAGCGAATTTCTACAAAAGATCGCGGAAAAAGCACGAATTTTGTGAAAGGTCGCGCAAAGAAAAGGATTTCGACAAAGGATCGTTAAAACACGCGAATTTTGACACAAGATCGCTGAAAGCGAGAGTTTTGTCAAAGTGTCGTGGAAAAAGCTCGAATTTCGTGAAAAGGTCGAGGAAAAAGCACGAATTTTGTCAAATGTTTGCAAAAAAACATTAATTTTATCAAAGTATAGCAAAAAAATAGCAAATTTCGTCAAAAGGTCGTGGAAAAAGCGCTAATTTTGTCAAAGGGAAGGCAAAGTATCACGGAAAAAGTACTAATTTCAACATAGGATTGTTAAAAAAGCGCGAATCTTGTCAAATGATCGCAGAAAAAGCGCGAATTTCATCATAGGGTCACGGAAAAAATGTGAATTTCGACAGAGGTTCGCGTAAAAAACATGAACTTCAACATAGTATCGCTGAAAAAACGCGGCTTTTGTCAAAGTGCTGCGTAAAAAGTTTGAATTTTGTCAAGAGTTCGAAGAAAGAGCGCTACTTTTTTCAAAGGGTTGCAAAAAACTGCTAATTTTGTCAAAGTACAGCGAAAAAGTGCAAATTTCGTCAAAGGGTCGCAAAAAAAATGCGAATTTTATCAGAGGATCGCATAAAAAAACGCGAATTTCGACATTGGATCGCTGAAAAGGCAAGATTTTTGTCAAAGTGTCATATAAAAAACTCTAATTTCGTCAAAAGTTCACGGAAAGAGCGCTAATTTTTTCAAAAGGTTGCGAAAAGGGAAGGCAAAGGAACTCTGAAAAAATGCGAATTTCAACATAGGATCGCTGAAAAACCGTGAACTTCGACATAGGATTGCTGAAAAAGTGCTAATTTTATCAAAGTATCGCAAAAAAGCGTGAATTACGTCAAAGGGTTAGAAAAAAGAAAACTAATTTTGACAGAGGATCACGAAAAAAAAACCCCCCGCAAACTTTGACCTAGGATCGCTGAAAAGCACATATTTCAACATAAGACCGCTGAAAAAGCACATCTTTTTGTCAAAGTGTCACGCAAAAAGCTCGAATTTCGTCTAAAGTTAGCTACTTTTTTCAAAGGGTTACAAAAAAATGCTAATTTTGTCAAAGTATAGCAGAAAAGAGCGAAATTCGTCAAAAGGTTGTGAAAAAAGTGCTAATTTTGTCAAAGGGTTTGAAGAAAGGTATGCAAAGAATCGCAGAAAGTGTGAATTTCGACATAGGATCGCTGAAAAAGTGCCAACTTCGACATAAGATTGCTGAAAAAGCACTAATTTTATCAAAGCACTGCGAAAAAGTGTGAATTTCATCAAAAGGTCGCAGAAAAAGCGCTTATTTCGAAATAGGATTGCTGGGAAAGCACGAGTTTTGTCAGTGTTGTGGAAAAAACTTCAATTTCGTCAAAAGGTCACAGAAAAATGAGCTACTTTTCTCAAAGGGTTGCAAAACATTGCTAATTTTGTCAAAGTGCCGCAGAAAAGAGCCAATTTTGTCAAAGGATCACAATAAAAACCTGAATTTTGACAGCGTATCGTGGGTAAAAAAACGCGAGATTCGTCAAAAATGTGAATTCCGTCAAAGAGTTGCAATTTAGTCAAAAGATCGCAGAAAAAAAAGCCTATTTCATGAGAAGATCGCAGAAAAGCATTTCATTTGATCATTCATTTAATAATAACTGTACAAGGAGGTATTTTATGAACAGAAATTATGACTAGATTGATTCTATGTTTCTTGGTATCGCCCCCCCCCCAAAATGATCCTCTGGATCTGCCCCTGTAAACAAGTATATCATTTTATAAACATATCCAAATTTCCACAATGTCATAACTTTTTATTTAACTTGTGCTGTCTTTAATAATGTAAATTTTTGTTTAATTTCTTTAAGAGATAAACAAAATTGCATTGCTAATTGGTCTCTATTACACAAATGTACTTGAATGGAAAAGGATTATAATCAAGTATTACTGTAAATAAAAACAAGATTGATTGAAAATTTGGTGGACAAAATTTTAAATTTCAAACCTTTATCACTTTAATTAAAAACATTCTTAACGTTATTTATATGTGTAACGAAAGAATAAGAGTTGAATATAAGGGCGGAAAAAAGTATAAGTTACATTAGAAATTCCCGAAAATTTTAAAAAGTAAAATTTTGATAAAAATTTAAATACTGAGATGCTTAATTTTTTTTTAATCTGAAGAGAATGTAAAATTAAAAGTAAGCTATAGGTATGCATATTTCAAAAAAGATGTTATTTTGAGGCAATTTTCGTGAACTTAAATACAAACGATTCACAAATTATTTTACACACGGGATTGGGAACAATTTTCATTTTGTCATACCTTAAATTTAACCTGAATTTTCCTTAAAAACGAAAAATTTTGCTTATTTATTTATTTATTTATTTTTTAAGAAAACTCAAAATAAAATAGTAAATTGTTTAATTTCTAATGCGCTTCATAGACACGTCAGGAAGCATGTATTTATAATGTAAACAGATAAAAAAATGTCGTAAATAAAAACAACTCTGGGTCGGGAATAATTACATCAGATACTACCTCGATATTTAAGATTTCATACTTACTTTTGGGGATGCTTTATGTATTTTTTAATATTTCTAATCCAATGTTTACAGTTGATTTTCGACGACGCGCGTAGCTTTTGGAAGCTTCAGCCGCCAGAGAATTCGATTACGATTCAAAACAAAACTATCTAAACGCGTATGAATACATTGAAAATCTTATTAAAATTATTAAAAATAATTTTTGTTTGTAAACTTAAAAAAAAATCATAAGTCGAAAGTATATTGAATATGTATAATTAAAAAATATTTTCCTATTTTAAAAAAGGATTCAAAATATTTTTCCCACAAAATGCAAAAATATCCAATGTAAGAAACGTAATATTTTCTTCTTACGAAAAATAAAGGCAAAATAAATAGAAATTTGATTTAGTATATATTTATTGAATGTTTTAAAGCACATGATAAGATGTTTTTGTAGTTTAAAAAACATTTATTGCTTCGATTCGGGTGATTTAACTGTGACCATAAGTACATAAGGTTATTCACTCAGTCTCCGTCTGCTAACCCATAGAATAACATGTAATCCGCGAGCTAATATAGTCCGATTTTCCAAGACCAATATATAACAAACAAGAGTTTTCCTAGAAACAAGGAAAGTCTTATTACCTCTATCTTAAAGAGATTCATATTATATATAAGTTTTAATAAAATCTCCCAGCCCGTTTTGTAGATCTCATTATCAGGAACAAACACCATCGATTACAGTTTTAAAATGGTTATCGAGATCTAAAAATATACGGCACGTAGAAATGTAAAAATTATAGGATAGGATTAGACTGGGAATATAAGACTATATTAAAAAAATTGGACCATTCTGACCAATATTTGCTGAGTTATTAGAAGGCGGCTTTTCCGATTTCCTTTGAAGTTGAGTTAGCTGTATATATGAAGTTCCGCATCTACCCTTATGACGATGGTAGGTTTTGACGATAGTAGGTTTAAAGCTGCGTCACTTGAAGGCTGCCGCCTTCTATGATAAATATTATTGCTGCTTATGTTTTGGCATAAATCCCACGATAGGTGGGTTATTTATGTTGCAGTTTTCCCGATATCTGCGATAATCTTATTTCAATAACTAATGCACTGAATTTCAAGATTTTAGAATACTCACGATGAGCATAAATTGTTATTTAACTTCTGGCACTGTGGTAGTGAATTTTGAAACTATAACATCCATCAGATAGAAGAAAGTTTTGGGATTGCCACAATTTATTAGTACCTGTACGTAAGTCATTTGAATTCTAAATATAGAGCGGTTGAAATTCCCTTTTATACTAGTCTTTTTCAAATTTATCAGCATGGTAATTTCTATTAAGACCATGTAACAAAATAAGCAATATTTTTTGCTTTATTTATTTGCAGCGGGGACGAAATAAAAAGTGGAATAATACTTGAGAAAATACGATAAAACAGAGCTGACCAGTATACAGGATGATAATGAAACACAGTTTAAAATGAATGAGAATATTTTTATTCTCTTCTATCTTCAAAATTGTAATCGAAATTTTTTTCGACTTCCGAATTTTGACGGAATTACAAGATTCGAAAATTACAAATTTACAATTTACAAAATTACAAAATTACAATCTTTGAATTACAAGAATTCAAAGATTCGAAAACACATGTTTTTACGAAATGTCTCTCTGTCAGTTCGTGTGCTAGTGTATGCGTGTGTCGCCAATGTGCCATCAAAACGTGCATGAAGATATGCTTGTAACTGAACCAAATTTCTTGTGTATGTTTTTGGCTGTATCCAGCAAGTTTTCGTTCAATTTTGAAATATTCCGTTGAAAAAGGACGCTGTAAAAGCAATATTTGTGCCATTCTCAATATTCTACCATCAAAAAGTGTATGAAGTTATGCATAAAATTGAAGGGGATTGTTTATGCATGTTTTTGGCTGTAGCCAGTAATTTTATCTTAAATTTGAAAATATTCCGCCGGCAGGCATCGCTGTAATAACAATTTTTGCGTCATTTTCTTTATAATACCATCAAAAAGTGTATGAAGTTATGCATAGAAATGAACCAAATTTTTTGTGTAAGTTTTTGTCTACGACTAGTAAGTCCTCTCTGAATTTGAAAAAAAAAATCCGATTGAAGGGGGTGCTGTAATAGCGATTTTTATGCCATTTTCAATACTGTACCATCAAAAAGTGTATGAAGCTATACATGGCATTGAATCAATATTTTTTGTGTAAGTATATGGGATGGCTTCCCAAAATTAGAAAATAAATCGCCGGAGGGGGACATTGTAATAGCAATGTATGTGTCGTTTTCACTATTTTACCACCGAAAAACGTATGAAGTTACGCATAGAATTCAATCAAAATTTTACGTGTATGTTATGTTTTTGCCTTTGTAAAATAAGTTCTTCCTGAATTTGAAAAAGATTCCTCAGACGGGGGCGCTGTAAAAGCGATTTTTGTGCTATTTTCATTATTGTGCCATCGGAAAATGTATAAAGTTATGCACAGAATTGGACCAAATTTTTTATGTGTCTTTGGTTATGAACAGCAAGTCCTCCTTGAATTTGGAAATATTACGAAAGAGAAGGGGAAACGCTATAATATGGATAGCTCAAGAAGTACTGCATGGATTTTCATAAAGCTTTAGATCTAATTAGTACTTGATCTAACATGGTGCTGATTACGTTTTGTTGCAAATCGCCCAACAGATGGTTTTAATGGTCAGAGAGCTTGAAAAATATTTTTTTACCAAATGTCTGTCTGTGAGTCTGACTGTTTGTATGTGACAAAAATATTGTGGCCGTTCTATCTCAAGAACTAATGAACGGAATTTTATAAAACTTTAGATTCTGTTAGATCTAGATATAAACTAGATCTGATTAAGTTTTGGTATATATCACTCAACAGGTGGCACTGCTATACTGCAAAATTCACAATTTCCTCAATAGCTACATATCAAGAAATACATTATGTTTTTTTCATAAAAATTTATATTTAGTTAGTACTTGATATAACCAGATTACGTTTTGGTGCAAATCATTCAATAGGCGGAGCTGCCATGGTGCAGTATTCATGATTATTGCAATATTATCTCAAGAACTAATGCACGAAATTTTCTAAAATAATAGATTCAATTAGTCCCTGATATAGCTTAATGTTGTTTAATTTGTGGTCTAAATCACCCTATAAATAGCGCTATTATGTTGCATTTTCTCGATCTCGCGATAAAGGTATCTGAAGAACTAATGTTAAATTTTCATCAAATTTCAGATTCAGTTAGTACCTGATAAAAAATTGATCCTGATCAGTTTTTTATGTACATCAACCAGCATCTGTTGTTGGCATGGAAAATTTTATTTAAAGATTTTGCAGTAGTTCTATCTTAAAAACTGATGCAAAGATTTTCGTAAAACTTCAGATTCAGTTTTAAGTTCACATAAGTTATTGCTGAGTAGATTTTGGTTTAAACAACCTAACCATGGCGCTGCTATGCTGCATTTTTCAGAAAGAATCACCATGCATAGGATAGGATAGAAGAAAGTTTTGGAATTCCCACATCTGACTAGTTTGTGTAGGTTTTCTCCTTTGGAAAATAGGTTCTCCCTGAATTTGAAACAAAATTCTCCGGAAGGGGGTGCTGTCAAAGCGATTTTCGTTCTATTTTCATTATTGTTCCATCGGAAAATGTATAAAGTTACGCACAGAATTGGATCAAACTTTTTATGCATGTTTTTGGCTGTGAATAGCGGGTCGGTCCTTCTTGAATTTAGAAATCTTCTGAATAAGGGAGGCGCTGTAATAACGATGTCTGTACCATTGTTCTTATTGTACGATCGAAGAGTATATAATGTTACGCATAGAATTGAACGAAATTTTATGAACAAGAGCAAGCGGTGGTAAATATGCGCCTAGATTAAAATTAACCAAAAACCAACAAAAAAGTTATCTATTTCAGCATGATGAAGTAAATTCTTTTTTCAAATTTATTTTGATCTTCCCACTGCCGCGAACTGATATATCCGTTCACTAGGCTGCAGGTTTCACTACAATCAAATCTTTGTTTAAAATATTATAATTCTACAAATATATTCCAGTTTTAAGAAATTAAGTTACGATTGAAACTTTCAAGACTGATAAGCATATACGTAACAAAAAATTATTACATGTTAGAAAATCCGTATTTTATTAACAATTAAAATAAATTACAGAGAAAACAACATTACAATTTTGCCCTTTTGTTTTGCGGTCAGTGGGTTAAACTGATGATAAGTAAATCATATGTGAGAGTCATTCCAATAGCAGATAATATAAATTGTCGTGTGATTGAGAACATTCTACATCCTGTTATATACACAGTATCTTCCTTTTCAATTCTTTTCAGGTAAAAAATGACACTCCGGCGAATGTGCGAATTTTTATCATCACTCCATTGTATTATGCAATATTTGGCAGTTTTTCTTATTTCTGCTAATTTTTCTGGAATCATCGAGCTGCTTAGAGAGTAAATCACTACCACAAAAAAACCACATACGCCGCTAAAGATCACTTCGATAATAAATTCTATTTTAAATAAACCATACCTAGATACAAGTACATGATATAACATTATAAATATCAATTCTAAGCTATACAATATTATAATAAAAGAAGGATATGCAACAGCTTGATCAAGATTTTGAATAATCTTCACAATGTAAAAAAATTCTTTTAAAAAATCGATTTTAGCATTAATTTTTCCCTGTTTAAAATAGAAGTCAAGTAACTTGTTGTATTTGTCTAACACTTCTCCCCACCTGTAGAATATGATGCTCAATGAAAATGAAACTAAAATGATAAATATATTCCAAGAATAGTACATAAATGTTACGTAAGACAACAGCATGTAAGCAAGATTTTCATCCTGCATTTTATATCCGTATGACCATATACGGGAAATTTTCCCACCTGAAACCGCAACTATCAGACATATTACGCCAGGTATTAAAATCATAACAATTAGAAACAGTTCCACATAATATGTTCGATTATTATTTCTTATATAGCGATTTCTGTAACTATACAATTTCTTCCTAATATCGCAAATTTCGCCTCTCTGCCCATTCAAAAAATACCTGATAAGAATAAATTTAAAAGGCATTAATAAATATACAAATTTTCCTATAATGACACCATGTGTTGATGTATAAAACAAAGCTGAGGAAATCCAGTGCACCATAGAAACAGATCCTAGAGTTATAACAAAATAAGATATATATTTTTCACACGGCTTCAGCTTATATCCTGATATCCTGACACCAAGAATAGTTAGGATCTTCCACAAAAATTTATCTTGTAGCATCGTTAGTTTCAATATTCTTACATACTGAAATTGAAAGATAATACATTGAATTTGATATAAACATCATATAGAGAGATATTTTATCCGAGAAAATTAAAACTATAACATATGTCAATACATTTTCTTCTATTCGAAAAATACAGATGTATCTTTCAGTATTAATGAACAGTTTGGTAAACCTTATCAGTGATTGTACCTGTCCTGAAATGCCAAGACCAGGAAATATTTTGGTACCAACATTTTGTTATAGAAAATCTTTTGTTAAATATTTTTATTTACCGAAATTAAAAGATAATACAAAGACTTTGATATAAATACCGTATAGAGAGATACTTTGTAAGAGAAAATTAAAACTACAACTTATTTTTATACACTTTCTTCTACTTTAAAAATACAGAAGGTTATTTTAGTACTAATGAATATTTCAGTAAACCTTATTAGGGGTTGTATCTGTCCTGAATCTTCAAGACCAGGAAATATTTTGGCTCCAACATTTTTTTATAGGAAAGCTGTTGTTAACCCTTTCTGGTCTGTTGTACCATTAATAGTACATGTCTTTTCATCAAGTATCGTTTTGTCATAACAATTATTTAGTTGTTTTCTACATATAGAATTTATAGTATAACTCTATGTCTCTGTTAATGACTTCTTTTATGTTTCGACTTTTAGTAATAATATTAATAACAGATATTTACATAATTCTCTCTTTGCATTGATAGCAATTTCTTTAATTTTTGCATATCTTATACTCTTTAAATATAAAATATAGATTACTTTTCTGAACAAATCATTTGCGATAAAACGCAAAAAAAAAAAAAAAACATTAGAAAGTAGCAAAATCGTCTCAAATCCTGTTGTAATAAGTAATTTTCCAAACGTCTTGAAAAACTCTTCCTATGCCTATTATCATACAAATCTGAATTTAATAGTACACAAAATAAAGACATTCGTTAGATTTCAGGCAATGAGATAATCTTTAAACATCGCTAAGTCGATTTGGATAGCTACGATTAACGTTACTAAAGTAGAAAAAAAATTCCTCAAAATGAAATAAAAACGGACTCAAAAAGGGATAAATAAAGCGAAATTTTGTGCGTTTAACCTAGGTTTTTGTATTTTAAAAAATACTGGTATATAACCTTAAACATTACCTCAATCGTAAGATCCCTGCCTTTATGAAAAAAGGTCCACATTTATAGACCATGGTGGCGAAGAGGTCATATTTCTAATAAAACAATAAAACATTAAATATAGACTTTTTTTCGTAACTATTTGACAATACTTTCTCTGTAATCATTCGAGTTGCAGAAAGATAGACATGATGACCCGAAATAAGCGAAGGTTTCGATCTTGCATTCATAATATTTAACACAATATGTGAGTTAACTTAATTTTTTTACAATCATTTGATTTTTCAATAAACTACACGAATTTTATGCAAAAGTAATATTTTTAAGAAACACGCAATAAATAGATTTAACACCAATTAAATAAATTGGAAATATCAAAAATACTTCATATTTTTATGCATGTTTTATAAAACAAATAATTAAACATGATTTTTTGAGAGTAATGAATTATTATCCTTCAAACAATTTTTCATAGTATTGTGCGATACTTCAATTTCTATTTAATATTAGAAAAGAAACCGATTGATACAGCATAAAGTTTGAATGTATGAGAAAAAAATGCACGTAGAAAGACATTATTTTTTTCAACTGAATAATTTTTTAATGAAATGCAACTTAGAAAAATTAAATATTGATGATACACATACATCACAATATACATACATAAATTTAAAAGTTTAGTCACGCTCCTAACGTTCTGTAATGTCAGGAAATCAAAATAATTGTTATTGTGCTGTTCTTGTAAAGAAGGTATAGCAGCGACACCGTCACGATGCTTATGCAATAATAATTACATTTACAACAGTGAAAGAAAAAAAGACGTAACATTCACTCTACCGCAAATCATTCTATACAAAAGTTTCTTTTACCAACAAACAGGGTGCCACAAAATCCCTGACATAATTCAAAATTTAATACAAAATCAAGTAATTGTGGTGCAGGAGTGCGGTTTGGACTAAAATGTTTCTCAGATTCATAAGATTTCTTCAAGCGAATGAAAAAAAATATTTCGAACTCTGATCATAGATGACACTACTTCTTCGTCTGTTTGGTTTTAAACAAATGTTTTTCTAACTTTTAGATTAGTTTTGACGCTGTGGCACAGAACTGACGACATCCATTTGTATTTCCTTTCTCAGTCATTATTTCTGTTTCAAAACTAATCTAAAAATCAGAAGAAAAGTGCATGTTTCAAACCAAACACACGGAGAAGTGGACATCATCTATGATCAGAGTTCGGAGCTAATTATTTTCATTCGCTTGAAGAAAAATTATCAATCTGAGAAACATTTTTATTTCAAACCGAGCTCCTTCCTGTACGAAAATTAACTTTCAAATTGTCTCATTGACTTTTGGGTACTAACTTTTTCAAAATAATTCTAAACTTGCATTTTTGTAGGAGGTAATCTACATAGATCTCTGTCTAGAGTGTGATAGGTGTCTCTATATAGAGACATTGTATAAAATATAAACATTTGCAATTTTTTGACATTATGTTTTGATTGTGTGTCAAATTTCCCTTGATATATCATCTGGGATGTTATTCAGTTAAGTAATATGGATATCATGCACTCTTAACCACTTAACCATCTGCCCGAGATAAGTCGGGGGTAAAAGCACTGTTTCCCCATACCCGTCGCCGGTTAAGTGGTTAATGCATGGAATTCTATAATTTCATATAATTCGTGTTTATTTGTTTAATTGTCTTTTATAAAGGAAAAACGCATTACAATGCGAGCACTTTTTAAAGCATAATTCTAAAACTACTAACTGAAATAAGATGATATTTGAATTAGCATACCTGAAATTTCAAGAAAACAATTTTCGCCACAGAACTGATAAATCACAATTCTTATTTTCTTTTAAATTTGTTGCAAAATAGATAGATGTCTTTCAAATTTAATTTAAAAAAATGAACTATGAATGTTTAACAGAAATTAATTTCTACGAGCTTCAAAATTGTTAATAGAAAACTTCAACTTATCCTGACTACTTATTTTAAGGGGGGAAGGGGGGGGGGGAAGACACACCTTAAGTTTTTTTTTTTTTTAATCCGAAATATTTTTCTGTCTATTAAAGTACAGTAACATGTTGCCTAACTGAAAACAATATTATAACGATAATCCAATTAAAACCGGTTTATGATAAAATGTGTGGAACGATACATATCTAAATCAAGGTAAATTTGAACTTTTAAACTCCTTTTCTCAAATTACATATTTTTAACAGTTCGTACATCTTATTTCCAAAATTAATCAACACCAAAACTTAAATTTTTTCTTATATTGTTTTTTTTGTTTTTGTTTTTTTTTTTTTTTTTTTTTTTTTTATAACTCCTATCTATTCTAAAACAAGTACCTGTAATATATATATTTAATTAAGTTATATTTTATTAAACTTTTAACACAAATTTTGCATTTTGTGGTTCAATTGCTTGAAAAAAAATATTTTCATATGTAAATTTAATTATTTGAAGTTTACTATAAGTTACTTCCTGTAGAGTAGTAATCAGATAGTATTTACAGGGGCACACAAAAGATTTCGGCTATTCTTCTGTATAGCTATTACATCAAGATCTGAATATTTTTAAAACTTCGTTATAGTAAGAACGCACCTCATTTGCTACGCTTGATGTGTAATTTCCAGCTTGTTGTAATTTGAATTAGAAGTTCTGCAATATCAGTTGCTTTTATTTAAGACATATTTTATTAAAATTTTAACATAAATTTTGCATTTTATGGTTCAATTGCTTGAAAAAAAAATTGCATCTGTAAATTTGATTATTTGAAGTTTACTATAAGTTACTTCCTGTATAATGGAAATCAGATAGTATTTACAGGGGCACACAGAAGATTTCGGCTATTCTACTGATCAAGATCTGAATATTTTTAAAACTTTGTTATAGTAAGACCGCACCTCATTTGGTATGCTTGACGTGTAATTTCCAGCTTGTTATAATTTCGATTAGAAGTTCCGCAAACTCAGTTGCTTTGACCTTGTGATTGTTGTTGCATTGCGGTTAAATTTTAATAGTATATTTTCCAAGCACTTTCGATGTTGGGGGTTGTGTGTTTCTGGTGTAATAATCCCTTATTTCACATGAAATTCATTTGTGTTAAATAAAAATTACATGAATTTTTTTTTAACCCTTTCGGGTATGATGTACTATGAGTACTATAGTTCATGTATTTTAATCAAGTACTATTTTGTTTTAAGAAATGCTTTTGCTACTATTTACATGCACTAATGTTAGTATATGCCTATGCATTTACTACATGATTTCATTTATGTTTATGCATTGAGTAATATTAATAATAATTATTATTTGCTTCTTTCTCTTTGCGCTGTTTGCAATTCTTTTATTTTAAGCATATATTCACTCTTTAAATTTAAAATAGAAATTTTCCTGAAAGAATCATGTCTAATAAAGCGCAAAAAGTATTAAAAAGTTGTAATATATGTTAAATTTTAATGTAATTCAATATTTTCTGAACATCTCCAAAAGTTCTTCCTTAGCTTAATGTTATGTGTATCTTAATTGAATAGTACGCAAAACAACAACATCCGTTATCTTTCAGACTATGAAATATTCGTTAAACACCAATTAAACTATTTAGACAGCTAGTGTTAATGTTATTAACGTAAAAGTTATTCTTTTCTAAAAACTAAAAAAAAAAAAGACCCGAATGAATTAATGGAAATAATACTATCTGTAAGAATATAAACCTTTTATACTAATATGCTCTCAGTATAGCTTCCAGTAATATGGTCTTCATATTCTAAGGTTAGTATTGTACGATTTCATCAAAAAGTATTACCCAATTAAAACGTATTTGTTAATAACCGACCCTCTCACACGCACAGTGTGTTAAATTCCTTTCATGGCATTTAATTTTATGCACGTCAATTGATGATATAGTTATCAGAATAGTTTACGATTTACTAAAAAACTTTTTAAGTATTGCACGCGAGAAAAAAATTATCATCTGGTAAATTTTGAGCAGATTATGCCACAAACATATAAAGAGAATGGTTTAAAAATCGATTAAACTTTTATAATAAAAAATATATTTTCTTTTCATACTGCATAATTAAAATAATTTCTATAAAGATTTATAATAGCTTTGTTGACTTTAACGTGACAGTGAATAATTTAAAAATCAATTACAGTGGTTATTATTATTATTTTTTAATAATCCTTTTTTAATCCACAATAATTGCAGTATTTTTAAAATTTTATTTTAATATTCTCGGTTTTTTTTTCTTTTTCAAACTCACGTAATAATATAGTTTATTTGTATTGAGATTTTAAATAGTTATGATTAGTTTATTAATATTTTTTATATTGATTATTGAAGATATTTTGCCGTCAAATTTACATTTTCAATATGCACTTTAAAATTATGGTTCAGACACTAATATCAATATACTTTGCATACACAAGCAATTTAATCTCGAACGGTTCGGTTGAAAGTTAATGTTGATAACTTATTCGATTACGATTTCGCGAAATTCATTTTAAAAAGAGATATTTCCATTGACATAAATATTTTATGGTGTAACTGCGAGCATAGTAATTTATTTATTGAAACACGCAATGTACTTCTGTGAAAAACTTTTATCTATAAATTTTGAGCTGATAATAAAAAGGCAAATTAAAGAATGACCAATAAAATTTTGCGATGTATATTTAATTTCATTTTCTGGGATTAATATAATTTACATTATCCATTTAATTGATTTGCACATTCGACGTACTGGCAAGAAGAGTTGATTCATCACTTAAAACTTTAGATACCACTAATTTTTTAAATTATAATTTCATACTATTTAATGACTGGAAATTTTTAGACGAAATATTATGACTATTTTAACTTAAAAAAATAGTTGTGTATAACTCATTATTTCAAATTATTGTATTTAAAAATAGATATATAAGTAAATAAATAAATGTTAAGAAAAGAAAAAAGAATCCGTTAAGGGGACAAAAGTACCTTTAAACCCATCACTTCTATTTTAAAAAATACTGTAATATGTGTGGTGCCATAACACTCAGTACTAAAAATTAAATAAAATTTATAAAAAAAAAATCTTGTAGAACCCCTTGTGGAACTTGTAGGCCCATTTTGTTATTTTTATTTTTTATTTAACTTTTGTAAAATCTCTACTACTTTTATAAATACGAATAATTTTTCTTAGTCCCCCCCCCCCCAGATCCATTAAAATATAGTATATAAAGCTGTGCATGGATTTTTAGATGTAGGGGATTTTACATTTAATATGATATTTTTTCTTTCGTGTATTCTAAAAAATGAAGGAAATTCAACAAATTCTCAGTTTAAATATTTTTTTAAAAATAACTTGAATGTTAAATCCATGCTAAAAATGTTAAATATACTATAGAAAACATTTAAAAAATAATAATAATAAACGTTTATTTGAAATAGCAAAAAAGGCTTAGTATTTATCAAGCAAATACATTATGAAAAAAAATGAACGTGGATAAAAATTAGTTTAAAGTTTTCATTTGTACGGGGAATTGCGCTGGATCTATTAACATAATTTACACTATCTCGCGATATAATTGTTGTATATGTAACTAGCAATTGGGGGCCATTGTAATACTTACCCATCGTGGACATGCATAATATAATATATGAAAATAAAATATGAGTAAACTATTTATAAAATTCATTGCAATTCCAAAAAAAAGGAATACGTATAAGGTACCCTGAGGTAATAACGCCACGTTAAGGTTCTACCAATTTTCACGGCTCAGTTTTAGATTGTATTTTTCAAACAAATATACGATTTGATACAGCAACTCATTGACTATCTATATAAAAAAAAATAATTTAACAGATATGTATTCATAAAATGTAATGGCGTGATTTCTTGACCAATGCTATTTGGCGTTATTACCCACCTATATGGGTAATAACACCATGCAAACAAAACTATGAAATAAGATGGAATAATTGCATGTAGATTGCCCAATTTTAAAAATACAAACTCTACAAACTTAGAAATTGACAAATTGCATTCTAAGCTATTGAAAATGTTCACTTTTTTGTGAAAGTGTAAGAAAAATAAAGGTGTGGTGTGTGTGGGGGGGGGGGGAGGGGGGGAGGCAAAAGAATATCAGACCGTGAGCTTCTTTTTACTTAAAAAGGACCGCTTAAATAGAATTATTAGAAACATTGCACAGTTTTAACTGTGTTTATTTGAATCAGTATTTAGGATGTAGCTCGGCCACTGTAGGGAATCAACCGGGGTATTAATGCCAAAGATTGGCGTTATTGCACCGTTATAGTTATTGCGCTGTACATTTTAAATTACAAATAATCTCGAGAAGATATCCAAAATCTTCAACAACATTTTGAAAGTCCATGAAATGTACTACAAATTTATGTAATTAACAAAGTATTTCCGGATAAAAAAAATAGTCTACACATCACAAAACGTATTTCGCAAATTTTAGATCAAGCGTTAATTTTAGTTGCTTGTAAAAACAATAAGACCTTAAAATGAAACAAATTAACTTGAAGCTGTTTTTTGCGATTTATATGACTCAAAACCCTTCTGCGCAGAGCACATGGGTGTCATTTACCAGATTATTTCGTAATTATGCATAATATTAGCACTTGGCGTTATTACACCAGACCACCTTACTTAAATATTTTTAATATACCTAGTAATGCTCTATTAATCAATTTTGACAAATTATATAAAATGCCAAACAATACAAGTAGTACCAAATTGCGTAAAAGAAATAACTTCCTAACTCCAAAAATAATAATCATATTAACTAACAGTTTATTGCGTCGGATTAAGCACCTTAGTTTCAATTAACCCGGGAGAACGCGCGCTCACCCAGGGTATGAATGGTTTTAACTTCACCAACAATAAAATCAAATTAGAACAGTCACTTTATTAATACGGAGACAATTGTTACAAATTTTGGGATAAAATAAGTTGAAGATTACTTTTAAATATTAGTGGTTACAATTGTAAAAACCATACGAGCTCCGGGTCTTTTAGGCCCTGCGCGCGTCCTCCCGGGTTAAAATATATCTTTGAATTGAAATTTTAATGAAATACAGGGTCATGAAAAATCGAAGAATGTGGAAAACAGGATTACAAATATCTCGGCAACTAATAATCCGATCGACTTCGTTCTTTATGCGAAATTCGCATTATTTTATTGCCTTTTTTTGCCCACTTTTTAAAATAAAAAATTTTATATACCTTTCATCAGAACGAATTTTCCGAAAAAAAAATGGTATCGTATAATCGAGGTTACTGATATTAAATAGGCTTCGTCTCATTCTTACATACTATATACATATACAAATTTCAAGTCTCTATCTCATTTTTTTCGGGAGATAGAGCATTTACAAACAGACGGACGGAAATTTTTTTTTATAAAAATCTGTTTTTCGGAATCTTCAGTGTATGAAACGGTTAAATCCACCAAAAAAAATTTCGATTTTCAAAAGAATTGCAAGATTTACCCTATACTAAGTATGATGGGTAAGTAAAAATGAGGTATCAAAATATTCACAAATAAAGAAGCTTTCAGTTATCCACTTAACTAATCAATATACGAGGGCAATTCGGAAAGTAACCTCCGTTTATGAATTAAAAAAAATCTAATGAAAGGGAACATGTTTTATTACTCACGTATGAAAGACACGTTCTTCAGCTACTTCTCAACATAATTGCCATATTAATTACAACAATTATCATTAAGGTAAATCAGCTTTGAAATTCCATCGTCACAATCTCCTGCCACCGGCCTATTCAACTGCGATTATTTTTAAATTCATTTTGCACCACTCTTTCAATCCAAAGAATTTTAACATATTCTTTTATTCATACTGACAAATTCCGAATTCCTCTCGTAATATTTTACGTGACCCACTATTTTTTTTAAATATTTTTGATAGTGCATTTATCAAAGAATTATATAGAAAAATATGTTAAAATTCTTTGGATTGAAAGAGTGGTGCGAATTGAATTTTACAATAATCGCAGTTGAATAGGCCGGCGGCAGAAGTCTGTGACGATGGAATTTCAAAGCTGATTTACCGTTATGATAATTGTTTTAACTAATACGGCAATTATGTTGAGAAGTAGCTGAAGAATGTGTCTTTCATATGTAAGTAATAAAACATGTTTTTTTTTCATTAGCTTTTTTTTATTCATAAACGGAGGTTACCTTCCGAATTACCCTCATATTATTTAAAAACTTTCAAATAATGTCTATTTTTTATATCTTTCACAGAATTTTTAATCTTTTATCACCGGTTTTTCAAAACAGAAATCTTTGTTTAATCAATTCAGAAAAATGCTCGGATTAAATAAGGCAAAACTTAAAGTAAAAATTTACTGGTGTTGTGGTTACTCTTGACCACTGCCATATTTTTATTTAATTTAATTTATCGTCTATTTTTGTTTTAATCTTTATTCATTTATTATAAAAATTCGCATTCTAAAAATTATCTTAATTCTCGCATTTTTAATTTCTCCTGTAAATTTCATTTTCTTACCTAACTTTTTGTTGATTTCAAAGTGTTAAAATCAGTTCGAATTTGTTCCTTCCGGTTGTGGATTTTTCCTGAATTTTCTCGAATGTTCGATGGGGTGTGTACTTCCGTTTTATTGCCCCTCCTATTGTCCAATCAGATTCTAGTCTTCTGATGCGTAATTTAAAAATAGGTGAGTCCTTATATACATTTTTGGATCCGCATCTTTTTGGAGATATAAAAGTTTATTCTTAAAAATGCAATTTCCCTATTAGTGGTGAAGCTCTTGGCCTCTTTATTTTATCGCCACTTCCTTAGCCCTGCCAATTGGCGTATTTTTGAATTTATGGCAACCCCTCCCTTCTTCCCTTGGCTGCAGCTTTCGTTTCTTCGCAGAAGTCAGCAGAAGTCGGTAGAGAACGGTACAGAACTTCTGTGGTGATGGTGTGTGTGGAATGCCAGCTAAATTGTTCGTTCCTTTTTGTGATTAAGGATCAATATTCTTATATAAAAAAGATGTAATTTTTTAAAATCAAGGAAAACGAATTATTTCTTCGTGGAGACGTCTTAAGATTTATTCATCCATGAAAAATACTACTTATGACACCAAAGAAATATTTACAAATAGTAATATATTCGAATTGAAAGAATTTTTTGTTTCTTGAAATAATGATTTTTCGAATTATTGGAACGTCAATTCTTCTAGAGTTTCCGTTCGTGGTGCGTTGTTGCTCTATACTGAATGAGCACACCTTTTTTTATTGTGTTTCAACATTTTACCCCTAACTCTCCAATGGAAAGAAAAATGGCATATTATTTGGAAATGAGTATTCTGTTATTATAAATTTGTACAAGTCCAGTGAGCCTTTTATGGCCGGGCTCTAAAAATAAGAGAGCTATGGTCAGTTACAGTTCTTATATTCTCAAGAATGAAAATTTATTTATTTTCATTAAAAAAAATAAAGAATTCCCTTTTCCAAGAAAGTTCTCCGTGCCTTTTTCTTTATATATGTTCTCATGATAACTCAAGTCTCAGCAGGTAAGCTTTATTTTATTATTCAATTTTTTTTCCTGCACATGTCTAAAAAAATTGTTGAACTTTGTCGGTCAATGTCGAGAGGTCTTTTGCGGCCAAATTAATGCAATGTACTTAAACGATCACTTATTCCTTTTTCGGAACGGCTTTAGAAACGAAACGTTCCAACTAAACACAACAGTTAAAAAATTCCTTTAATTGGTGCCATGATCTTGTCGAAACCATTCGACATGACAGTTTTTAACATATATTTTCTTTATTATATAGAAGTGATTAAAAAAATATATATAATATATAAGTAAAATGTTCTCAATTTAATAATAGAGAAGTGAATGTGTTCTCATCATGCAATACTTACATTTTAATTCATTTATCATGTTTTTTTGTTGAAACTTACTTAAATAAGTGGTTAATTTCATATGATTTGCTATGTTTATTTTGATAAATGTGAGAACAGATGTTACATAATTCTTATGGATGGAGGTGTATTAAAAGAACTCATTACTTTAATGTGAATTGTTTATCTTGTTTTGACAAGTTTGAGAACAGGTGTCACAATGTTTTCATAAACATCCGAAATCTAATATTTTTTCTTCCAAACTTCGGAGATCAGAAGCTAAAAAGAAATATTAGGGTCTGATATTCTTGATCTGATGCTCAGAAAAATATGCTGGCATCATCTTCTTCCTTTTTCTTGCTATATTTTTTGTTAACATATAAAAATGATGTATGACATAAATGAAGTTCGTCATTATTTTAGAATATATATCAAATTAATTTTATATTTTTTATGTAACTAATTTATAACATATTATTGTCACATTTAGTGAGAATTTATTTCCATTTCTCATCATGCCTCCGAAATCTAAGCTAAATATTGCGATTCAGCCTTTTGATGGGAATCTACAAATTGTAGAATTTTTTTTTTCGATCAATTATCTGATTTACAGGAATTAAATAATTTTTCTGATAAAGAGCTTTTTGTTCTCTTTAAATCAAAACTAGAGGGCAGTGCTTTACACTTCTTTCTTGAAACACAGTCTCAATTCAAGAATGCTAACTTTCAAGCAATTCGAAAGGTGTTTATAGACTATTTTATGCCCCAAAAAAAAAGCTAACTCTCTCCAATCCCTGCAAAATTTAAAATTAGATTCGAATGAATCTGTTAAAAAATTTTCATTTCGTCTGGATAAACAACTTCGGCTTGCGTATCCCAAATTGGATCCAGCTGCTCTAGATTCACTAAAATTCACTCATTTTCTTCAGGCTTTGCCTTAACAAATCAGAAGAAAAATTCTAGAAGAAAATATTTCCACATTTGATTTAGCTCTTGAACGAGCACATTTTCTACAAGAAATTTATGACTCTCCACCTTCTCGAAATTCTCATAAAAATTTTGATCAAATTTATTGTATGGATAGTGACAATGCTGATGAACACTCAACTTTTCCTGTGAATATGATCCAACAAACTCCTGTAAGACGTACAAGGGATAGAATTTTTGAAAATTCACATAATGCGTTCTCACCACCTGAAACACAAAATGGAAAATCTTACACTTTTAATAATGTTAAGAGAAAACTTAGAACTCATTCACCTTCACCTATCAGACAAAATGTTACGGATAAATATAAAACAAACTTTCGTCAACAAAAATCTCGTCAAAATTTTGACAGATTTTCTCACAAGAAAAATTCTACAGATTCCTATCACAAACAAAATGTCATTCAATGTGCATTTTGCGGACGATTCAATTACTGTATGGACACATGTTACAAATTTAAAAAGGTTCTCAATGCACCTAGACAAAATTATACGTCGAACTTTTCGTCCGATTCTCACAGACGGAAAAACTGTGCTTCTTTTTCAAAAAATAAAAATGATAAAATCTATCATTTAAACAAATAGGCGGAGATTGGTCCTACTGACCGCCCTCTCTCCCATACTTGTTCTTCAGGGTCAGTACATTGTTGTGACGAGAAAAACAAGCGTCACATTGACAAAAGTTCTTCAACCACTTTATTGTCAACCTTTGCTGTACAAACATCCCCAGTGCAACCAAAATTTAATAAAGCTTGCTGTTCTCATAATTCTTTGGCCTCGAAACATCCTTCTGAAATTGATGAATGTGTACAAGAACAACACATCATTTATAGTTCCTTTGATAACTCTTATTCCCTGCCAAGTATAATTATGAATGTACAACATAATGAAATATCAACTCTTATTGATACAGGCTCAACTTTATCTCTTTTGGATGAAGAATGCTTTAATAGCATTAAATCCAAAATTCATTACAAAGTTTTGTCTAGAAATGTTTCAATATCTACTATAAATTCTAAAGTTTTCTTTAAAGGATGTATTGAAATTTCATTTAAAATTGACAAGTACTTTTTCCATCATGTCTTTTATCTTACTGATATAAAGAATGTTAATTTTCAAGCCATACTTGGGTTTGAATTTATAAATAAACATTGCATAACCATTTCTCTATCTTTTAAGTCTATATTAATCAAAAATAAACACATCCCTTTTCACAGTCATAATGAATCTTCTACTTGTTCTTATTCGAATTCTGAGTGTACTTATGACAATATAAATGTGCCATATTCTTTTGATGCACACAAAATGCCTTGTTATGAAAATTCTATATCAAGTAATCTAAGTAATGGTACTTATGTTGATAATGTGTATAGAAATTCTGGTGACAACAATTTACAATTAATCAATAATTTTGCAACCTATCCTTACAATTATAATTTTCATAATAGTGATTTATTTATAAATAATTTTGCTAATACTGCTATGAATTATCATAATCCCTATATGGATGGTAATTTTACTTATTTTCCTAATTATTTTCCAACTGATTATGGTAATGTTGTAAACTATTTATCTACTAATAATAATATGGCTGATAAAAATTTCACATCTGAAAGTGCTAATGATATTAGTTATATTGGTGAAAAGCATACTAATTTGAATGATGGTAATAAAATTTTGGTGAATTCCAACATGGTACAAACAGTTAATAGAGAATTAATCCCTCCCAATTCTTTTGTTTATTTACATGTCAAATACTTGAACTCTCCATCTGAATATTTTATTTTTAAGCCTGCTTTAAAAAATAAAAGTCTTGTTTTGCATGAATCACTGCATTCTAACTCTTCAATTCAAAATAATTTATTTCTAGTTGTATGTCAGAATATATCCAAAGTGGACATTCATTTAAATAAAAATTCAATTATTGGGGAATGCATTAATGTAGATGAGAACGATATTGAAGAATACTCTTTTGATTTAGATTTTGAAAATGAATATTGTAATTTAATTTTACCATCTGAGGAAATTAAAAGAAAATGTGTACAAGAACTTTCACCAAATGATTTTGACCTAAAACACTTACCCCCCCCCCCCCCATGAATGTGACTCTTTAACAAAATTATTGTGCAGTAAAGCTCTCGCTTTTTCTAAATCTTTGGACACTTTAGGTCATACAGACTTAGTGAATCCTCAGTTTTCAATGTTGAATTCTCATCCTGTGAAGACCCTACCTTTTCCTGTGCCTCAGGCACTCGAGCAAGAAGCTCTTGACCAAATTAATCAAATGCTAAATGCTGATATTATAGAAAGGTCAAATTCATCCTGAGCTTGCCCTATGCTTCTAGTTAAAAAGAAAAGAACTGACATGTCGAAACCTCAGAAATATCGTTTGGCCTTAGATTTAAGATTGTTAAACTCCATTATCATCCCATCATCATATCCTCTTCCTAGAATTCAAAATCTATTGGTACAATTATCAAAATTTAAATACTACAGTACTCTTGACTTGCCGTCTGCATACTGGCAGATTGCAGTACCTAAAGAAATGCAAGATAAACTCAGTTTTACTACTCCATCGGGAATTTTTACCTACCTTCGTCTCGTTTTTGGCTTGAAGACAGCTGCGAGCACTTTTCAACAATTAATTGATTCAGTTATTCAATTGTCTGAAATTGACTCTTGTTATGCATATCAAGATGACATCGTGGTTGGCGCTAATTCCTTTGAAGAAATGGTTACGAAACTCACAAAACTCTTAGACACTCTCATTGCTAATAACATCACTATTTCTCCTGAAAAGTGTTCATTCATGAAAACTAGTATTAACTTTTTAGGCTTCCAATTCACAGATCATAAAATTCTTCCTATTACAAGTAATATTGTAAAAATCACTTCTTTCCCAAAACCTAAAACCAGGTGGCAGACAAAAAGTTTCATTGGATGTTCATTTTATAGGTCAATTATACCTAATTTTGCTAAATTGATTACTCCTCTTATTGAAGTTACTAAACCTAAAAATAAGTTTTGTTGGAAATCTGAACAAGAAAATGCATTTAATAAATTGCAAGAAATTTTCTTTCAAAAACCTATGCTAAATCTCCCAAATTGGAATGAGACTTTCTATGTTAATACTGATGCATCAAAGACAGCAATCTCAGCTGTTCTTATGCAGAAATTTGAAGGTGAACTTCGACCTATTTCCTATTATTCCAAAACTTTATCTCAGTCTGAAAAACAGTATCCAGCTATCAAACTGGAACTTTATGTCATTTATAAAGGTGTAACAGCTTTTAAATATTACATTTTTGGTCGACCCTTCTTTCTCTTATCTGATGCAAAACCCCTCAATAATTACAAAAAAGCAACATCACCTGCTGACATCAATACTCGTTGGATGTTGGAACTATCTGAATATTCGTACATATTCCAGCATGTATCAGGCAAAGAGAATGTGTTAGCAGATTTTCTAAGCAGAACACCTCACATTCCTACTGAAGATCTCCATACTAATCCAGATCTTATTTCTAGGCAAGAACCGCTACCAATTGTTGATGATCAAAATGATTTACATAATGAAATTGCTCACTTTCCATGTGGTTTAATTGGCAAAACACACCACACTTGTCATCTTCAAAGTGACTCTCCACCTCCAAATAATGATTATAATGAAGACCCATTGTTAGAAATTTTTGATCAAACCATCTTTTCTGAACAACAACAAGTAAGAAAAATCATGCGTTAAGCATAGATTATGAAGCACTTTCCAACACTTAATGAAATCTTTAACAAAACTTTGTTATTTAAGGAAATAATAGTGTATAGCCAAATATACCCAAATATGTATTCCAGTGCATTAGAACAGCCTTGTATTTCATATGTCAGTTCATATAATGGGAAAATTTAGCTTAGCAAGAAAATACCCAGTAGCTTGAAATTTCTTTTTCAGGAATTCATACTATTAGATGGAAACATACTTGAATACTTTTATTCAACCCTGTAGTTTATATTGTACCTTTATTACACGTCAGCATTAGGCTAAAAGTTATTTTAAACTAAAACACTTTTAAAACAACTGAAATCACATTCTCATAAATCATCATTCATAGGCGTCCATGTACCGAATTCTTTGCGTGGCCCTGTATATCCATTTATCTATATTCTGCAAACATTTCTCAGTAAATTGAATGCAGCTCAGCGTAAAAATGCATAGCTTATTTAAGAACCACGTTTAAATAATTCACGCTCATATTCAGTAACGTTGGTGAGCTCTTTTGGGTAGCCCTGTATATCAACTATAACATTTATACACACCATATAATGTGCATATATTTAGCGAAATATAAACGCGAATATCATAATTAAAATGCATTTCATCCCTCCATCAGCCATCATCGGACACATATACGGTACTTCGGAAAGAATATACTATTTAAAATATTTTGTATGGCCTTGTAAATGCTATGTACTTCATATTATGCAAGGCAGTAGCGTATAATTTATATTAAGCTTCAGTGACATATATCAATTTTATTATACATGAAAAACCTTAATATATTTAAAATATGTGACTCACAATTCCCCCTTTTACCATTATCTAATGGAATTCTTTTGTGTGGCTCTGTAAATGAATAATAGCTACATTTTCACCTTATATTTTATAGAATGCATATTTTAATATGTTTGACAGGGTATAACATCTTTAAAATTCCTTTGAAACGATTTTTCCCCATAGGCCGTAATGTAATAGGACACTTTTGATCCGCCCTGTAGATAAACTAATCATGGTAGATACTTCATTTTCAGTAGGGTTCGTACTAGGGTGAACCTCAATAACGTCCTAAAATTTCATGGCAATCCGAGTATATTAACGATTTTTCCCCATAGGCCGTAATGTAATGGGAAACTTTTGATTCACCCTGTAGATAAACTAATCATGTTAGCAACTTCATTTTCAATAGGACTTGTGCTAGGGTAAACGTCAATAACGTCCTAAAATTTCATGGCAATCCGTGTATATTAACGATTTTTCCCCATAGGCCGTAATGTAATGAGAAACTTTTGATTCTCTCTGTAGATAAACTAATCATGGTAGATACTTCATTTTCAATAGGGTTCGTGCTAGGGTAAACCTCAATAACGTATAAAAATTTCATAGCAATCCGAGTATATTTACGGGAGTTAGAGCGCGGACAGACGGACAGACGGCCAGACAAACCGAATGCATAAGCACTTTTCAACTTTGTTGGAAAGTGCTAAAAAGACCCTAAAATTAAGAAAGTTTATGAAGATCTTAAAGCTAACAAAAAATCTAAAAGTTTAAATGGTTATTATATTAATCCAAATAATGATTTGCTTTGTTACAATGGACATTTTTCTTCAGAAGATATTGAGCTACATAAAGCTGTTTTACCTTCGTCACTTAGAGCAAAAGCTTTAAGAATTGCTCACATTACTCATACTGGAATTCATAAAACTATTGTTAATTTAAAGAAAAGATTCACCTGGAAAACCCTTGTCTCTGATACAATTAATTATGTCAACTCTTGTGAAATTTGTTTAGTAAACAAAAATCATAAAAAACACCGCTCCATATTTACCAGCACCACTGCCTACAACTCCGAATCAAAAAGTTTCGATGGATTTACTTGGCCCATTGAGAAATCGCCAATATGTGATGACAGTAATTGATCATTTTTCTCGTCATCTAGAATTATATGCCTTGAATAACATTAATGCTGAATCTGTTACTAAAGCTCTATTGCATTACATTTCTACTCATGGAAAGCCCGATTTAACACTTACTGATCATGGCTCTCAGTTCACCAGTGATATGTTTTCTTATTTCAATAAAAAGCTTGGCATGAAATTGGAACACAGTTCTGTAGCCCATCCACAGGCTAACGGATTAAGTGAGCGATGTAATACTCAAATAAAGTTATCTGTGAATACAATGGCTTCCCAAGGATTTGATGTGCCAACTGCTTTAAAAATCCACCAGCCCATATACAACGCTACGCCTCATCCAGCTACAAAATTCACTCCAAATCTTCTTCATTTTGGAAGAGAAGTAAATGATATTTATGCCAATTATAAAACCCAATCTTCCTGGAAAATTATTAACACAGCTTATGAAATTCACAAATTAATGGATGTTATTGAAAAAATATACTATCAAGCTTACAAAAATAACGAGTCTTTGAGACAAAAGGTATACCAAAAATCAAGGGAAAAGTTAAAATTTGCTAATATCAAAGTTAATGATATTGTCTATGTAAAATTTCCCAGAGTGTTTAACAAAAAAGTACAAGGCCCTTACATGGTAAAGAAAATAATTTCACCTGTACTTATTCAAATCCAAGATTGCAATAATAATCAAGCATCACCAATGTTGATCCATACTAACAGAATCTTGAAACTTCAAAAAAGAGATGAAGCATTGCAGTATCCTTCGGATTCTTCTCAAGGTGCAACACATGATCAACCAGCTGTTGATAGTGCATCTTCTTCTCCTGTGCAACAACATGTTCCTGTTCAAATTTCTAATTGTGATTCTGCTTGTAATACATCTCCTCAAATTCCTACTTCTTCTAAGTGCCAACAAACATCTTCGCATTCATATAATTCAGTGCATTCACAGGCATCTGGTGATAAAACTCTCACTGCTGCTCTAAACAAATCCACTCAATACAAAGATCATTATGATCTTCGCCCTCGCACCCATAAACAATATAGAATATAAACTAATCTTCATTTCTTTTTTAGGATGACTTTAGCGTTGTTACAGAATCTGATCCATGATAGCTTCATTAGATTGTCAGATATGAAGTTTGACTCTTTTTTTTGCTTTCTTCTACCAAAGCTGCAGGCAGCATTTGTGTAATTTTTTTTTATTAAAAGTCACCTTCTCCTTGATGCAATGAAATTGTCATCCTCTAAAAGTATGTACTTTTTAAATTTGTTTCTGTTCACTCTGTTTTTCATTGAAATATTTTCTTCACAACCATACTTATTTTTTTGTTTATGCTTCATCTGGTATGTGAAATGTATTGGTACTTATAAGTTTTCAAAACCTATAAATTCAATAGTTGGTCTAAATAATGAGAAATATTTTGTTTTTAATATAATAATTGAAAATATTATGTCATTTATTGAATTAGTTTGATAATTGTTTATTCTAAAAAAAAACAAAAAACAAAAAACAAAAAAAAAAAAAAAAAAAATTGTTATTGATGTAAGGTAAAACATGAGTACTTACGTCATCAAATTTCCCTATTGTGACTATTATAATAACTCAAATGTTATTTTTCCATTATTTACAGTTTATGCATGCTCTAACATCTAACCTCTTTTAACATTTCAAAGAAATAATGATAAAATTGTGCATGCTAATGCTTCTACTTGAATTTTTGATATATTGTAAAAAAAAATGATTTAGAATAGGTATCTCGGTGTCTCTAAGTGTTTAAAAGTTCAAAGAAAAAGGTTTATATATATATAACAAGTATATACTTTGGATCCAAAGATATTTTTTAAGTCATTACTTGTATATAGAAAAGCAAATATTTGTTATTTACAGATAAAACATGATCACATGTTATTTACAAAGGTTTGAATATTTGAATTAAACATGTTCAATAAGTATTCAAGATATTATAAATATATAATGTAATAATGTTTGTAAACTGACATTTTTCAAGTTATGTAGTGGATTAATATATTTATTTAAATGCTTTTATGAGAGTTTAAATATTCTCTCTTTGCCTTTTTGTAATTTTGAAAGTATTATTATTGGAGAATAGCATTTTCTTCCTTTTTTTCTGAGAGTTTAAATATTCTCTCTTTGGTATTTACCTTTATTTACTTTGAAAATGTTCTTGTTGACTTGCATCTTTTATTTACTTTGAAGGTGTTGTTGAATTGCATGGCATTAAACCTATCATGTCAAGATAAGTTGATATATTGGAAAGTATTGTATGCATATGGATATATATTTTTTTTCTTGAGAATCTAAATATTCTCTTGACCATTTGTATACATTTTCCAATTTCTGTCTTAGGAAAATTCTGAAGAATTGAATTTCTCAAAAATTGAATTTATTGAATTTAACATGATTATCGGTTTGAGTCTTTTAATATCATTTGCTTATATGTACAGTATTACAAATCCTTTTCTTTTCAATATATGCTGACTATATATGTATGTTTTTATTATACGCAACAATTTTTATATATGCTGGTGTTAATTTATATTATTGTACTTGCAATTGCACGACTTAGTCAAGAGACTGTCAACTAAAGACTGTAACTATTTTCTACAAGTACATATACTGTTATAAACTTTATTTTCAAACAAGATATTTTCCTTTTTGTGAACAAACAGTTATTTTAGATGTCTTACTTTTCTATATTTGCCAATTTATTGTGCATTATCATTTGAACTATAACTATGATAGTAATTTTTTTTATTATTATTGAATGTCATGTAAAACAATTATTGATATTCATGTGATTCTCATTAGTTTATTTATATTAAGACTGATTTATAAGTTCATTGTGCATAATTTAGAAAATATTGTCTCGATGTAAAAATTATTGAATTTGTACATCTCACCAATATTTTCTCTTGAGGAGGCCGGGGTAATATGTTGTGGTTACTCTTAACCACTGCCATATTTTTATTTAATTTAATTTATCGTCTATTTTTGTTTTAATCTTTATTCATTTATTATAAAAATTCGCATTCTAAAAATTATCTTAATTCTCGCATTTTTAATCTCCCCTGTAAAGTTCATTTTCTTACCTAACTTTTTGTTGATTTCAAAGTGTTAAAATCAGTTCGAATTTGTTCCTTCCGGTTGTGGATTTTTCCTGAATTTTCTCGAATGTTCGATGGGGTGTGTACTTCCGTTTTATTGCCTCTCCTATTGTCCAATCAGATTCTAGTCTTCTGATGCGTAATTTAAAAATAGGTGAGTCCTTATATACATTTTTGGCTCCGCATCTTTTTGGTGATATAAATGTTTATTCTTAAAAATGCAATTTCCCTATTAGTGGTGAAGCTCTTGGCCTCTTTATTTTATCGCCACTTCCTTAGCCCTGCCAATTGGCGTATTTTTGAATTTATGGCAACCCCTCCCTTCTTCCCTTGGCTGCAGCTTTCGTTTCTTCGCAGAAGTCAGCAGAAGTCGGTAGAGAACGGTACAGAACTTCTGCGGTGATGGTGTGTGTGGAATGCCAGCTAAATTGTTCGTTCCTTTTTGTGATTGAGGATCAATATTCTTATATAAAAAAGATGTAATTTTTTAACCCTTTCCGGCGCGGAGTAAGTTTAATTGAAATAATTATCTGCCACCAGAATTTATAAACGAATTTATTAGAGAATACGAACTTGCTTATTTTCAGGCATTTTATCAAAGGAAAATTTTAATTAAATATTCTTGGTGCCAGTAAAATTAAAATTAGGTGTCCTTTTTAAGGGACACCGCGCCGGAAAGGGTTAAAATCAAGGAAAACGAATTATTTCTTCATGGAGACGTCTAAAGATTTATTCATCCATGAAAAATACTACTTATGACACCAAAGAAATATTTACGAATAGTAATATATTCGAATTGAAAGAATTTTTTGTTTCTTGAAATAATGATTTTTCGAATTATTGGAACGTCAATTTTCCTAGAGTTTCCGTTCGTGATGCGTTGTTGCTCTATACTGAATGAGCACACTTTTTTTTATTGTGTTTCAACATTTTACCCCTAACTCTCCAATGGAAAGAAAAATGGCATATTATTTGGAAATGAGTATTCTGTTATTATAAATTTGTACAAGTCCAGTGAGCCTTTTATGGCCGGGCTCTAAAAATAAGAGAGCTATGGTCCGTTACATTTCTTATATTCTCAAGAATGAAAATTTATTTATTTTCATTAAAAAAATAAAGAATTTCCTTTTGCAAGAAAGTTCTCCGTGCCTTTTTCTTTATATATGTTCTCATGATAACTCAAGTCTCAGTAGGTAACCTTTATTTTATTATTCAATTATTTTTCCTGCACATGTCTAAAAAAATTGTTGAACTTTGTCGGTCAATGTCGAGAGGTCTTTTGCGGCCAAATTAATGCAATGTATTTAAACGATCACTTATTCCTTTTTCGGAACGGCTTTAGAAACGAAACGTTCCAACTAAACACAACAACTGGTGAAAATAATAAATTATGATTGACGAAAACACATTACCCATATGATGCAAATCAGGGAAATGGTTAATATTAAATAAAGAAAACCTATTTTGACCACTTCCAAGGTACTGTGACCCCTTAAATGTTTAAGACTGTATTACAATTGTGACATGCGGGTACACGTCCTGGGTGTCATTTGTAACGTGAGGATGAAATGAAGACATAATTCGAGATATAAGTTAAAACCACAGTTTATTTAAACTGCTAGGACTCGGGGAATGTGGAGCGTCAGTTCGATAATTTCAACAACTAGTCACAATACTAAAAGATTATACTCACAGCTCCGGCACTAGACTCAGTCGGGGCACTTCAAATCAACTTCTCGCTCAGACTTCAGCTAGAGGCTAGATCAAATCTTTATAAGACAGCCCGTGGCTGTAAACACTCTTTATTGTTTAAAATACTCAACGTAATTAAACTATCTCTTATTACCGGCAATCTCCCTGGATAGCTCTGCACTGAATAAACTCACTTGGCAAATGCTGCTCGCTGGTTCACTCTTGAAACATCATCTAATTCACTGGCTAATAATCTAACTCGCTATAGCGCAATCCATTACACCTGGCTGGCTTCCGCCACCTGTTCCTCACACCACCGCACACTTCTCACTACCACTACACACTTCTCCTCACTACCGCACACTGCACACACTCCAACTCAAAGCTTTTATACGTTGCAAACTGAAGACGGCTTTACGAATTTGCATATTACTCCTAACCGCGAACTAACTGTAGAACCTAGGGCGACACACACGCTCTAGAAAGTTAAAGTTGAATAAAGGATAGATGTCGCTTTCATGCTACACATGTTAAAATATTGACGTCACTATCTCACTAAAATGCTGGAGTGCTTTTATTACAAAGGACACTCCCTCACAAAATTTATTAAAAATTGTTTTGCAGTAAACAGTAAAAGAAATTGTTCTTCCAGGAACCGGAAATAAGTAAAAGTATATAATACTCTTGTTATTAAACTCGAAACAAGCACAATATGTAAATAATAATAATAAAGAAAGCAAAACTGTAATTTATCAATTTACAACGACTATTTGGAAAATGATATTTTCGAAGACTCAAATTTTAAAGACTTATAAATAAATTGGTACTACTCTGTTATCCCGCCGACTGATTTCGCCAAATTATACAAATAGCCAAACTAATAGCCAACTTATACATATTGACGTAATTTTTATTTTAAATCCTTCTATAGTAAAAAAAGACTAGCCTTAAAAGAAATGACTCCTATAATGATGCTGATGTGTAAGATTTCCGGAAATAACGAGTCCGGGCGGACCACTCCTTCCTTGAGTCGAATAGACCAATCACGAAAGGGCTCCGTCTATGCATCGCCGTATGTTTTACCATAAAGAGGGAAATGTTACCATCGCCAACAATCGCCATGTTTATCGCCAAATTTGGCGACCAAAATTAATCGTCAAAAGGGACGCCAACTTGCCGATAAGTGTAATATTTCCCCAAATTTTTAATTTCTTTACAACACCAGTCGTGTGACACATCATTTGAGAGGTCTGCAACTGCTTATTCATATTATGGATGTCTTGTGTGTCACCCCCCACTCTGCCCTCCCAGGGGGACACATTTTTAATTTCTTTATAACACCAGTCGTGTGACACATGATTTGAAAGGTCTGCAATTGCTTATTCATATTATGGATGTCCTCTGTGTCACCCCCGCACTCTTCTCCCCCAAGGGAGGGCACATTTTTAATTTCTTTACAACACCAGTTGTGTGACACATCATTTGAAAGGTCTGCAACTGCTTATTCATATTATGGATGTCTTGTGTATCACCCCCATCCTGCCCCCCAGGGGGCACATTTTTTATTTTTTTACAAAACCAGTCGTGTGGCACGTCATTTGAAAGATCTGTAACTGCTTATTCATATTATGGATGTCTTGTGTGTCATCCCCCCTCTGCCCCCTAGGGGGAGCACATTTTTAATTTTTTTTACAACACCAATCGTGTGACACATCATTTGAACGGTCTGCAACTGCTTATTCATACCATAGGGTATTGGCGAGCGCAGCAAGCAGGGGTAGCCTGCAACTTGGAATCGCGAAGCAATTACGCGGGGGGTTGGCAAGCGTAGCGAGCAGGGGGGCGGACCCCCCCTAGTAATAAAAAAAACAAATAATTAGTAGAATATTAATAAAAATACAAATAAAAAGTCGAAATAAAAATGACGTTTTATACACGTGCATCGTATTTAATGTCATTGAATTGACATTCACGATCATCCATTATGGGGATTTAATCTTTTAATTTGGCGATAGTATTTTGGTCGACGGGATAACAGAGTAGTACCAATGAATTTTACATTTAAATTAATATTAATAATAAACATCATTTTTATGATGATCATAACGGGTTATATACAACCAGTCGTACGCCATGCGTTAAACATTAATATTCCTAGACCAATGATTAAAAAAAATAGTAATTTACAGATATAATCATTTAACTGTTTAAAATGTGCATTTTTATTGGATGGAGTTAATCAAACTGATATCTGAACGCTTCCTATTGCGTACGATATGGATTAAACATTAATATTAGTGGACTTATCATAGTCAAATTTTAAATGAAATTTCAGTTTTACAATTTTCGGACTTGCAAATTTTTAAACTTCTGAATATTGCACATTTTAAATTTTTATGTTGTTGAGTAGAGAAAAAAAATGCACTTTTAAATGAAATTTGTTTGAAATCCCAATTATTTTCAAATTATTAATTTTTTTAAAGTTTTTATTACTTTTTTTGTCATCGTGGCAAGAGAAGTATTTCATTTTGAACAATAAACATGGACCAATCCGAAAACGATTAAAATAAAGTAAGTTTCGGAATTCAACCAATGAAAAGAATCAGATATACTTCAGATTTCCCAGTTTTTTAACGAGGACAACAATTTTTTTTCAAATAGTTAAAAATTGTATTCTTTAGTATGAAGGATGACTGAAAAATATAGTACAAACTTGGAGAGTAACTATGTACTGAAACAAAAATTTTCATTTTAGAATGCACGGTTAAAAATGAAACCTAAAAATCTATTTTTGTTTTAAATATTAAATGAAAGCCTGTTTAATCGTGAATATCTTGGCACATCATATTTATCTATTCAATACGATAGCTATATCGATAGATATTGTAAATTCTGTTAATACACCCAGCGCAATTACCCGCACAAATGAAAACTTTAATTGTTTTTTTCCTTTTTAGGTGCGTTTGTAATTATGTAAATACGTAACACCTATAGTTGTCGTTCAGTTTGTCCGTCCGTCCGTCAGCTTATAACAACGCAAAAACTACCCAACTGAATCATTTTAAATTTAAAATATATAATCATCACATAATTTTGTCGAGTCATTTCAAATTTTATGGGAATCGGATACATATATCAATTACTGGGACAATCAAAGGTATTTCGTTACATTACGATCAATGGCGAAAAAAGTTTCAAATGCATTATTATCGTTTGAAATTTAAAATATATGATTATTAAATAATTTTGTCAAGTCATTTCAAATTTTATGAAAATTGGATGCATAGATCAGTTATAGGGACAATCAAAAGTATTCCTTTACATTACGGGCAATGGGGGAAAATATTTCAAATGCATTTTAATAGTGTTACACTCATTCGAATACAGTTGAAACATGAACCTATGACGTATATATATATATTAAAACATACATTCTGTACAATCTGTGATGCAAAGAATATTTATTTTTAAATTACAGGGCCACATGAAGTATTCCACTACATAACGCTATACGGGAAAACATTGTTTGGGTCGTGTGTTAATTATATTAAATTATTTCAATTATATATTTCAATTATTTTATGAATATGATATAAATTGCTGCGATGTAATAAAAGTTTCTTCCTGTATATTTACAGGCACACAAACAAGTTTTCGACCACTAATACCATATCTGAAGTACTCTCTATTATAACAGCAAGATCTGAATATTTTTTAAACTTCGTTATCGTACGAGCGCACCTCATTTGCTACGCTGCACGTGAAATTTCTAACTTGTTGTCCTATTTTCTTTATTTTCCAGTTTAAAAATGCTCACACCTTTTTTACTGTATTGGAAATAGAGATTTAAACTTTTTTGTACACGTTTTTTTTATTATATATGTGATAAATCTACACATAAAATTATCCTCCAGGATTTTATCATTAAAAAATATATAATGATGTATTAGATATCCCCGTTTTACACTATACAGGGTGATTCATAATTATCGAAACAATAAGCTAACTTCTTAAATACCGTAAAATGGGGTGAATAGGAATAGCGGGGTGAAAAGGAACGGAACTTCCCGGTATAACAAATAAATTCATTATAAATATAAGTGATGCTATTTTTAGTTGCCAATTTTTTTATAAGAAGGTAATAACATTAAGAGTTGGGGAATTCAGTTTTGACATGTTTGCACCACTACTGGGGCATATAAAAAAACTTCAAGAGGATCCCCAAAAACCTCATTTTTTCAATGTCTTCAAAACTTTGTATGTAACTACAGTATTTTTCGTATTCTAAACCTAAGAGAGGGGATTTTTAATTAATGATAGACCTGTAAACGATATGCTGTATTAAATTCTACTTATTTCTAAACTACATAATGAAAAAATGAAAAATGGCTTGTTACATCAGAGGTTTAAGATTTACGGGGTGAATCGGAACACGTTTTCTCCCATGGTTTATTTTTCTATACAGTAATAGTTTCATGTAATATATGAAAACATATGTATTTTAACAATATTTTGTTTCTTCTAATTACTTGAAGAGTTTAAAGGTGCCAATAAATTAGTTTGTTGAACAAAAAAGTCAACGCCTAATCCAACAGACATGCAACACACAACAAAAAATTTAAAAATAGCAAATTAGTTAGAAAAACTTCACAGAACTATTCTCTGGCATCCACAACATTACACAAAAATCTCAAAATGATAAACCAATTAAAAAAGAGAGGGATGCAAACATTACTAAGGGCTGGGGATGAGGGCGTATTAGTAGATCGTATTAATACATGCAGCGATTGGGGCTACTCAATAGATTCATTTACCCAATGACTACTAGTAAAGGATAACACAGAACACGGCTGTATTTGTATTAAATTCTACTTCTGCAATTCGATTATAATTTCTTAAAATAAATTTTAATATTTCTTGATTTCAAACGTGTTTTCTAATTTTTAAAAAGGGATATCTTTACTTATATATAAAATAAAATCTTGGTTTCACAGTAACTACGTGTTCCTATATCTCCTTTATCATTATTATCAGTTTTTATTAACCCTATTAAAGTTTGAAGCGGAATAAATAAAGATTATAACATTTGTTCCGATTCACCCCTATCTGCGGGGTGAATCGGAACACCATCAAAAAAATAAATAATATACATATAAATAGTAAAAATGTTTCGTTTTTGCTTAAAAAGTAAAGAACAAAACAAGACCGAAGTTTCTAGCAGAAAAATAAAAAAATAAAAAATCAGTTATTGCTTTTTTTTTAACGTTAAAGTTGAAAAGTGTTCCGATTCACCCCATTTTACGGTATTGCGAATAGGCACATAATTCCAAACGCAAGATTCATAGAAAAATGAATCATAAGATTCATAGAAAAATGAATTATGGGGCATAATTTGATGGGATATGTTGCGAATCCTTGGGGTTCTATGTGAGACAATATAAAAATTAAATTTTTATTCGACCCAAACTTTGAGATATAATAACTCATTCTATTTTATTAGTACAGAAATCAAACTTTTTGTGCTATATCTGTTATGATATAAGTATACTTTTATTAACCCTTTGCGGCGCAGGACAATTTCATCGCTTAAGTGTTGAAATTAATGACTGACACCGGAATTTGAAAACAACTTTATTTGTAAATACGAAAACGCTATATTTCACCCATTCAATAAACCGTAATTTTCTTAAACAAAATTCCAGTGCGAATGTGGCGTTTGGGAATTAAAATTAAGTGGTTCCACTATGAAACCACCGCGCGGCAAGGGGTTAAACGTAACTATAGGCAAGGCTGTCCAACGATGCGCCCTCTTGGAGGTTTCGTATTAAACCTTTCAGAAGTAAAATTTTATCATAAAGAATTCTGTCTTTGAAATCTTTAAATTTTCTCTTTAACCCCTTGGGGACGAGCGACACGTATACGTGCCGCAAAAAAGGCTTGACAATCCTTGTTTATCCCCACTAGTAAAAATTTACTGTAAAATTTGCCTTATTTAATCGAAGCATTTTCTCGATTTATTAAGGCATAAATTTCTGCTTTTAAAAATCGGTGACAAAACATTGAAAATTTCGTAAAAGACTCCCGTGGCGAAGGGATTACTTACTATTTGTATTAGAGATAATTCAAAACTTGTGAATGCGTATTAAAAACCACAAACATACTTTGAAAATTTAATGATCCATACTTTTAGGATTTGCAGTTATTGTTTATAAACTGTAAATATGATGTTTAAATATGGTAATAATTGGAAAGAGATCTTTTTAATGCTAAATATTTAACAGAAAAATAAGTATTTTACAAGTTCTCCCGCCCCTTTGAGGAGATATCGGCGTGAAAGTTAAGTTTTTTCTTTTTGCTGATATCAGATGTCGCACTTTGCCCCACTGGTTCTTTTGCACGATGCATAAAGGGGTTAAAATTCTCCAATCTAATTTTTAAAATTTAAAACTTTTTTTTCTTTTTTTAAAGAAAAATCAATAAAATAGAGCAGAATGATTTCTATCTATTTCGAGCCAATTCCAGACTCTCTCTATGGAACCACCCATATGGATTGGCTATTATCCTTCCTGTTTTTATTTTTGTATTTTTTTTAAAATAAAACTAAGTTTCTTGGCCTTCAAAATAAGTCAAATTGTATTTTCACATCCTAAAAGAAGTTTAGCAAAATCTCTGATTTACATGTTTATTTATTTTTTGTTATGTTGTTATTGAAGGCCCGATTACAGTTTCTGGCATCTTTCCTTTACACATATTTGTAGGCCTCTTATAGAAAAATGCATAATTCGAAATTTAATATACACAGCTCCCGAACCGTAGGGAACTTTTATCGACGCCTTTAAGGTTCATTTGCAATATGTTAAGACGTGCATGTATATTATTATTATGCGATAATAATGCCGCATGTGAAGAATGGCATCCTTCATTGAGTGCCAAAAGCTGAGATGAACCCCTGCAGCCCAACCTTTCAGTAAGAAAGGTTGGACAGGCTTGACTATAGGTATTAGGGACCGTATAAAAAGTTAGCTTTCGTAATTTTTATGCAATTGATTTTTTACTTTAAATAATGTCACAACATAAATGTTTACCGCATTTGAAAATATTTTTTTAAAGTGGAACTACACTAAATAGCCAAAGGTGGCCGGCCACTTTCGATTTTAGACATTTTGTTAAATGTATAGAAACATTACATGAGGAATTAGCCCGAAATTTTAAGGGTGTAAACATAATACTACAGGTCATACATTTCCATGAAAAATTTTCCCGAAACTCCATAGGGGACCGTCAAGAAATTGTAAAAGAACGAACATATTTTTAATAACCCTGTTAAAACTAATATAGCAAAAGCGTTCAAACTGTTGATTATGATTATTGTGGCTTATTGTAATAAACTATGTTCATTTTTATGAGGATAGCATGTATACTCGTAGAAAAATTAAGGTTTTTATAAAAACAGTCCCAAATTTTTCTACGTTTTTTGCTTATAATTTGAGACGTTGTCTATATAAAATAATGTTCTTTTCTGAAAATATGACAAATAACATTGTAGGTAATGCTCTGTGATCAGAGATAAAAAAAATAATAAAAATTGTATGAAAAATGAGCAGGTTCACTAAATAATTTTTCATTGTGCACGCATGAGCGCTGTCAAAAGTTCATGTACATATTGTATTAGATAAATGTATAGAGCAACTTTTGCAAAAGTCACAAAAATATAGCGTAAAAATTCTGAAAGTGATCGTCGATAGAATAAGCTCAAAATCCGTTGTTCTCAAAATGAAGGGATCTATCCAAATACAGAAGTACGTGTCATAATGTGCATTCTATATTGACACTATTCAAAAGATAAATAGATACAGACCCTCATCTTTTTGCTTCATGTGAGGAATAACGGATTTTGAGTTTATTTTATCGACGATCATTTTCAGAATTTTCAAGCTATGTTTTTGAAACTTTCAAAAATGTTGCTTTATGCATTTTGCTGACACAATATATAAATGAAATTTTGATAGCGTTCACGCATGGGAAATGAAAAATTAATTAGAAACGTGCTCATTGTCATATAATAATTATTATTATTTTATTCTGACTACAGTGTATGGTGTACATAATGGTTTGTCATATTTCCTGAAAAGAACATCTTTTTATATTAAGAGCTCTGTAAATTATAAGAAAAATTCTGACAAAATTAGGGACTTTTTTTTTATATAAAACCTTAATTTCTCTTCGAGTATATATGCTATCTACTCAAAAATGGACACAATTTATTAAAATAAGCCACTTAATCAAATCTTTAGTTGGAATCTTTTGCTACATTAGTTTTGACAGGGTAAATATTCGTTAAAATAAATTCGTTCTTCTACAATTTGTTGACGGTCCCCTATGGAGTCTCAGAAAAAAAATCTTCACGGAAATGTTTGACGTGTACTACTATGTTTATACACTCAGAGTTTCAGGATAATTCCTCATGTATTTTTCTAGATATTTAACAAAATGTCTAAAATCGCAGATGGCCACTCACCTTTTCTCATATAGTGTATATGTCCTCGACCTAAAGAAATTATAGGTCGGTGATAGATAACATATTTCACCCTGTATATTTAAAATTACTTTATATTATTTTAAAACGAAAATAACAACTAATAATGAACAATTTAAATAATAATTTTAGAACGAAGCAGTTTATATGGGACATTTTCAAATTTCGCTCACATATGCTGTCCCAGAGTAAAAAGAAGAAAATTCAAACATAAATTAATATTCAACGTTTAATTTGAGATATGTATTAGCTAAAGAAGATTATATTGAACATTTCTAAAATTAAAAATTAAAAAAAAATCAATAAAAATTTTTGAGATATAAATCTTTAAATTTTTGATTCTAAGCAAAAATGCCTGTCCCTTTCCAAGTTTTATGTTCTTAACTGTTTTTTTTTAATTTGAGCAAACATTTTAAAATATAAATGTTTAATTATTTTAAATATTAACTGTTAGTGTTCTATTCTAATAAAAAAAAATTATTAAAAAAGATATTTTCTTTAAGAAATTACCAGAAATCTTTTGTCCCTCACTTTTTGTCAAGTCCGTTACCTTGTGATTACTTTAGTCAAAATAGGTTTCGAATGCTGCCTAAAATTAGCAGCAAATATTCGGCGATATAGTTCAACTATTCATGCGACTACTACTTGCCATTTTTTACTTTTCAATTGAGAAGCAATTTAATAGTGGCAAGAATAAACTTTTTATCAAGGTTGGTATTTTTTTCACTGCCAAGTCTGTTACCCTAAATTTTAATACTAAAATAATGATTTTTGCATTTTTGTAATCAAATATTGTTTACTAAATAGTTTCAGAAGGTATGTGTATTATTATCTAAGTTAGAAATTATACAAACTAGTTTATTTCTAATAGTTTTATTTGAAATGTCAAGTCCGTTACCATGAAATGTAAGCGATGAAATGTAAGCTGCTAACTAAGTTTACTAAATAGTTTTAGAAGGTATGTAAATTTTTATCTAAGTTAGAAACTATACAAATTAGTTTATTTTAATAGTTTTTTTAAGTCTTTTTTTAAGTTTTTTTTTTTTTTTTTTTGAATTGTCAAATCCGTTACTTGTCAAGTCCGTTACCATGAAATGAAAGCGAATGGTGAAAATGGCCCATATAATTTCAAAAATAAAATAAAAGTAAATAAAAAAATTATTAATAAATAAACAACAAAGAAGGGTTATCCTATCAGGTAATATAACATCATTGTCACATCAGTTATATACTTTGGTGAGTATTTGACTGATGCTTATTTGAAATCCATTGAATGCTATCAATGCTCGTTTTTTTCTCCATTTTGTGTACTACTTTATTTTGAAATATTAGGATAATCAAAAAAATAAAATTTTGTCACATAAAGTGCATGTAAATTAAAAAATAAGTCATGGAGTAGAACAAATAAATTATAGTGCGTTCACAAATGTATTTAAAAAACTGAAAATTACACAATAAAAACAAATAACCATATTTTTCAAATGATTTATTTAATTTGAATGACTTGTGTTACACATATAATACAATACATAATAATATTATTAATTTTATTATTTAGTTAAACTTGCGTGCAATGAATGCAAAATAAAATGTGTAACTGGGGGGCTTTAACCACTTAATCGTCGAGGCCGAGGCATTCACGGGCTGCAAGTTTCACGGTTATTAATCAAAATTGTTTGATTCAAACCAGTTATATAAAATAGTATAATTGGTTTTATTCTGATATGAATTTATTTGTTATTAAATAGATGAATATTTTTTACAAAAAAGTGGTGGCAACAATGAATTTGAATTTTTAAACCGCAATTTAATGCGACCATTAAGAGGTTAAAACACAAATTCGATTTTCTCAGGGACCATCAAACATACAAAGATGAATAAAAAAAATCTAAATTGCGTTTTACCACCACGATGAAAATAAAACAAAAACGACGTTAATCCACTCACTGGATCATTACCTACATTTTGTTCATCTTTGCGCCTTCATTTTTTTTTTGAAGTAAACTAAAGTAAGCTACAATAATTTTTATTCGATTTGTTAGATTTATCTTTTAAAAAAATCACTGTAGTATGTAAACTGGTTTGCTAGAAACTAGAGAAAGACGTTTGCATTTTCCGTTTCATATACATTTTATATTAAACGCTATCGCGTTTGCTATGATTTCTTAACATGCACTGTAAAAAAGAAGAACAAAAAAATTCTACATGGTTAACAAAAATTTTCTAAAAAACTGAGATACGTTAAACATTCCATGTATCTGTCGCAAAAGAAATTCATGGAACACATGCGACCCGATTCCCCCCCCCCCCCCCTGCCAATTCTTTTTTTTCTCTATTTTGTCTATTACTGAAATTACAAATTTTAGGATATTAAAAAAAATCCTTGCTTTGTCACATAAAATGCATGTTATTTGAAAATTAAACCTTGCAGTTGAAGAAAAAAAAATTCAGTACATTCACAACTTTATTAAAAAATTGGAAACTACACAATAAAAACAAATAACAATGTTTTTCATGAACATCATTTCCTTGAACTCTTTATGCAACCATGACAACAACAAAAAATCCTGTAACCACCCCATGTTACAATATTTAAGTTAACATACAAATTTCTCTAGCGTTACAAAATTAGTTTTGTAGATTTACATGCCCTTCTCTATATAGTGGTCAGATAAAACATTATAAATTACAGGTTTCTGAAACTTTTATAAAAACTTAAGTATTACTTGATTATCCCGTAGACTAATTTCGTCATATTTTATAAATTGTCAAACTTACCCTTAATTTTACAAATTGACATATTTTTTTAAAACAACAACAGCAACAAAAAGGATAAATAGTAAAATGTTACTCAAAATATAAATAAAATGTTGAATTAAAAATCACTTGAAAACGTAAGAAACATCTGTAACGTGTTTAATTCTAAGGGAATGCGACATTTAATTTCAGCCATTATTGGCATTTCATCACATAATTTGGCGATGAATTTTTGGTAGACGGGATAATAAAGTAGTACCAAAACTTGTTTTGTAGATCTGCTCTTTTGTTTTTACAGTCTGAGAAATAAATCTTGGATCTCATTGATTAGTTTGTTTAGCTTTTCTAATAATTGTTCGCAGAAAAAGTTGTTTATGCTGTGCCGAAATGGTACAGTTCCTTTTGAGTTCTGAAATTTTCAAATCCAGCTTTGGTTAATATCGTTGAACTTATCTGATTGCTTAGACATAATGGAAAATACATCAAAGCAGAACAGTCAACACACGTCACAAAAGTAAAAGAATTTCAGAGTGTTAGAATAATTACCAATGTTTCGGAAAAAAAAATCTTTCGATAGAAGGTTTGACAAAACGTGAAAGTATTTTTTGATTATCAATTTTACAAGCACAAGAAGAATCTTACGGTGATCAACAAACAGTCAAGTCATCGAACTCCAATAAAATGTGATGCTAATGATTAGTGGCATGCACTGAAAAAAAGAAGTATTCAAAAATGGGTACATCCATGTACTCATATTGAATTGAGTATATTTGGATCAGAAATGATCACATTGCTTTCTCAATTTCGAAACATCACATGCTATCAAATCCAAAAAAACGATAATTTTGAATCCTGTAATAGTTTATTTCATTCATAGTGGCATAAAAATACTTATTAATGCAAACATTAAAATATACACAGTATTTTGAAATAATTTAAAAGTACTACTTGCAAATAGTTCTCTTGCCATAAAAATATTCGATTTAGATATTTTGCTAATAATTTTTGCTATTTTTCTTAATAAACAACCAATTAAACTTTTATTGTTAATAATTTTGAGCAAGAAATAAATTCTGGCACATTTTTACTTTAATTTATAAGTTAATGCGGCAATTCATAGCGATTTACACTTGAACGCAACCATGGAATGAAAAATCAGTACATGTGTTTCTTAATTTCAAGTACATTTGGATCGGAACTATTTTGAATATTTGAACTTTTTACTCAATTTTGAGAAACCATTGTTTTCAGTGTGTGATTTAACAAAATGTTTATAGTCGATTTGTGCTTTAATTCATATGAACATTTAATTCCAAACTATGATATACTTAATTCATCAGTCTCTATCATAAAACGACAAAAGTTGTCGTCAGACATGTTTTACAGTGATATCTTTTTTTACTAAAAAATCACCGCTGGATTTTATTGGTAAATGCGTCAAAGTAAAACGTTCAATTTACCTCAACATCTTGAATCAAATATCTCGATTGAACTATCTTTAACTGCATTTTGCTGCTCTAGATTTTACAGAAATTGTAGCAGTTCCAGCAAATCTACATGAAAATTCTCCTTTTGCGGACACATTTTGTGAAAAGCATAGGAATGATGTACGTCACAACTGCCAGATTGCTTACGAAGTAAATATTGCTCTGTAGGTCTACAAAATATAAATTAATTTTCATGATCACCTACAAAGTTTACAGTCCCTTACAAATGTTTCAGAAGCAAGAGAAAAATTTTAAGTTATGAATTGGAATGTTGATATATGTTTCTAAGTATTTTATACTTTTTTGCTTCTATACAATATTAAACTTGTTGGATATGCCAATGCAAAATCTGTGTTCTACATATTTTATTCATCTTAATATAATTCATCTTATTTCAAAAAAGTAGTTATAGATGTTAATTCTTATTAGTTCAATATTATAACTTTGATTTTGAGTTATTTCCTTTATTTTTCATTGTATGGTGATTGTACAAAGTGATTTACTGTATTTATTAATTATCGTCAGTGTTTATGGTGTTTTTTCACTGGTTTACCATTGTGTTTTCTGGCTCCCACACCTCTATGTTTCCGTACCTTTGGGGTCAGAAAAACGTAATGATAAACCAACCAGTCAACCGCCAAAATCGGGCCTGATGGTGATATCCACCAAGCTATGACTTGGCAGACCAGATGCATTTTAATATAATAATCGAAATTTAACTAATCCTAGAATGGCGTACGTGAACTCTATGAAATAATAGTCTGTGCAGCCACCTTCCGGTCTATTATTTAAGGCTCCTGGTCACTCACTTTCCAAATTTTTTCTCCGTAAATCAATGTCTATGAGCGTTTAATGTATCCTTATATTAAAAAATATTTCCTCTGGAAATTGATATTTTTAACCTATTCTTTTGGCGTTCTCTTCTTAACCACTTAGTCGTCGCTCCTGAGACATTCACGGGCTGCAAGCTTCACGGTTTTTATTCAGAATTGTTTGATTTCCACCATTTTTATAAAATAGTGTACAGTAGAACCCCGATAATTCGGATTAATTGGGACCAGGCCTAATTCGGATTGTCGAAAATCCGGATTATCCGGAGAATCTGAACAAATGAAATAAAATAAAACATGTTCGCAGAAAATCACCTTTATACTGAACATATTCAATATTTACAGACAGTGTAAATATTTACGTTGTGATTGTAAAATTTTTCATATTCTGTTGTGCCAGTTTTGCGGGCCGCTTGGTCACACATTTCCTTCAGTATAAGTAGTTTTGTTGGATGTAGTCTCCACAGGACGTTCAAAATGAATCATTAATTGTTCAAAATGGGAATTTGCTTCATTATAGTTTATAACTTCTGGTTGATCATCATTGATAATGGTTTTCTTCTGCATCATCTTCATTTTCCTCAGTTGTGCACAAAGCGATTATTAAATCATCTGTAAGCGAGGCATACCTTTCATTATTTTCTTCTTCCAGTCAATTGCTAATGTCGTGATATCAATATCTGTGCAACCATCATTTTTTTAAAAATAAGCTGACCAAATCTTCCGATGTAATTTCTCTTTCACATTCTCGTTTAATCCTCCTTCAATTACGATTTTCTGCAAGTGAATTGTAGAAGGACACGAAGACAAGGAAACAGTCCCAAGAGACCTATGGACTGGCTGACAAAGATCGGAATGGAATCCATTATCAGTCAGTGTGTCTATAAAGACTATTTTACTTTGCTTTCTTGCAATGCTCTGAGTAAAAGTATATTAAGCAGTGAGCTTTTAATAACATTTCTAAATGGATTAAATAGAAAACTGTAAAAATTGAATTGCCAAAGCTTAAATGATGCATAGTTATTCTTTTCATAGATAACATTAAAGAGTTCAATTAAGGAAGCTTCAGTTATTCTTCCGAAAACATTTCAGAAAATACTTTTTTATTCAGAATATGTGCCTAAATATTTTTTTTATGAAAATTTGCCGATCACTTCTCAAACTTGAGAAAAAAAATCGATCCGGATTATCCGGAGATCCGGATTTACGGGGTCCGAATTTGCGGGGTTCTACTGTAATTAGTTTTATTCTGCTATCACTTTTATTGTCTTTAAATAAGATGAATATTTTTTCATCAAAAAAGTGATGGCAATAACGAATTTGAATTTTTAAACCGTAATTTAATACGACCATTAAGTGGTTAAAGAATGTTACTTTTATTTTTATTTTTCAAAATATTTCTAAAGTCTATACTTAATTTAACATTAAGAGTTAAAATTGTACTTCCAGTTCGCAATTTATTAACATATAAAATATGAAATTCAGCATCGATTTTAGAAATACAGTTGAGTCTCTCTTTAACGAAACTTCATACATCGAATGTCTCTATATAACGAAATTTTAGTAGGAACGGTCCCATTTTCCTATGATTACATTATAAACAGTCTCTATACATCGAAATATCTATCTCCATAAAACGAATATTTTCATAAAATGCTCTTTATTTATTCAGTTTTAAAAAAGCTTCGAAATTACATCGAATCAATTTTCCATCACTTATTTCTGATTTATCGTTCATTTCTGAGTTTTTTATATTACTTCTATCTTTGAATCTACTTGCTCTTTAAGTCCAACGAATTAATCCTCCCCCCTCCCACACACCTTTCAACATCCTTCTCAAAATAGTGTCAATAAGATTTTTACACATATAAGAGCAGAATGAATGAGGGGTAATTTTTAAATTGATTGGTAAATTTGTAATTTTTTGGAAATAATTTCTAAAATTTGAACTTTTTTTCGAGACTGTAACAATTTTGAAGACAAAACAACAAAAAGTTACAGGTTTCTTCGCCTAAAATTAATGCATGTCTTCCTCATTTGATTTTCATTAAACTTTCAAATAAGTGTCTGTTTTCTTTTTTGAAACTGTTTAAATATTAAAAAATAGAATATTAAGATAATATTTATAGCTAAACATTTCAAATTGTTAATTAAACACATCAAAAATAACATTTGTTCAAAATTTACACATTAAATAAGAATTTAAACTTCATTCTCTATTCAACGAATTTCTCTATATAACGAATTTTTACTGGAACAATGGATTTCGTTATATAGAGACTCGACTGTATTTTGAAAACTAAATAATAAAGCTATATCCTTTAAGAGTAGATCACCGAAGAAGTAGTTAAAAATATGAATTTCCCGAAGAGATGTTTTAAATATAAGAATGCACCAAACGTTTATAGACTTATCATTTCGGAAGGGAATTGGGAAAGTGAGTCACCAGTAGCCTTCATGCAAATCTGATCAAACAGAAATTTCAATTTTAGATTAAATTTTCCATTTTCTTCGTTTTGTGAATAAATTTGAATTCTTTTTTCGACGCGACAATATTTCTCCAATGAGACACAAATTGAAATAAAATGGCCGATTATTAGAAACAGGAACACAGGAGCAACGTCTGTGAGAGTCAATGGTCTTTTACTGGTATATTCCTCTGAATACTCTAATCGAAGTGGCAAACCGGTAAGAAAAAGTCCAAGTTTGTAGATTTCACTCCGTAGGCCGGAAGCCATCATTCTATGCACAAATTCATCTAGCAAATTTTTGCAACAGAAATCTTTTCGGACCAACAGGGCAAACAAAGCTCCAAGGAAACGGTCTTCTGAGATGTAATAGTCTCCAGTGAAGATATCTGTCGTTGTCTCACTAACAAATACTGCAAGATTTTCCTCTTTGTTGTGCCTAAGGAACCATGCATGTGGATCCATTATAAATGAATAGTTGCTATATTTCAGCATATTTGCTCCAACAATTCTGATATCCTTATTTTCTGACGATAAATACCCGGTTACTCCATTTCCACCCACGCACTGATATTCTCCTGCTTCTACAAACTTGGCCAAATCTGATAGGTGTTTTATTTTTTGGAGAGGAGGAAATGCAAGAAAAGATAAAAATACCGAGTCATAAGCTAAACAAAGAAACATCGTTACAATAATCCAGGAATACGTAAGTATTTTTTCTGCTAATGATGACGGTGTTATAATAGAAGCCTGCCTCACCAATACTGAAAATACATGGGGTACAACATAGTTGAATGAATATCTTGATTTTGATGTGATATAATGCAATATTATCATCATAATGAAAATCAATAAAATAGCTAACCAAACCCATAGTGAGAGTGTTTGAAAAATTGCGAAAATTTGAGGCTTGTACCGTGCTTTTGTAACAACAAATGTCTCAGAACCAATAGAAAACGGGTAACTAAAATCGGCTGCTTCTATTACCTCTTTATAAAGAGCTTTAGGTATTACCCCAATGTCAACAGCTGTTTTATTTATTGAATGTAATACCCCTGAAATGGGAATACTATTGTTAATTATGTCTCTTTCAAAACTCATAAGATATAGTGCTTGATCAAACTTTCTTTTGTGTAGTATAAAATATTCAGCAAGCAGGTACATCATTTTTGAATTAGCATTAGCCTTATCTGAAAATAAATTGTAAAATACTTCAGCGCCATAAGGAGAGTTCACATAGTCTTTAAAAATTGGTGGAACTTCAATTCGCAATCTTAATATTCTTTTGTTTTCCATATCAATTTTTGTTTGATGGCATCTATATTTTTATTTTTTATTTTATTTTTTTTTGTACATATATACTTTAATATAGTTCAATGAAATTGATTTGGCATTTCTTTTTGGTATATATAGAGATAAGAATATATATGTATAAGTAGATATATAGAGAAATATATAGCTATAGCAATTGTTATTTATTAAAAAGAGTTATGACAAAATTTTATTAAATATTTCACAATAAAAATGCGTTTGATAAAGTCAGTAGGAAGAGAAATTATTCCAGTGTGATTTTAACAATATTATACTATGAATAAGAAAGTTCTTACAGTATTAAAGAAACCATAACTTCAAATTTCACCATGCAGATTTACTTGAACATAAGGAACATTTAGTCATATTATCTCAAGATAAAAGTTGGAATTGTGATTAGAGAGCAACGATAACTTATCCTTCCGCATTCACAATTACAAAATCTAATTTTTTTAACAATATATTCTCCGGCTCTCAAATTCTCCAGTCTTCGCGTAAAATTTTATGTTAGTAATACATTTCTTCGTGTTACAAATCTGTGTAAATCTGTCCATTTTACTTTTAATCGTTCATTATTTATATCCTAAATCATTTTTTTCAACGGAGTTAAATGTAATGTCAGCTTAACAAAAAACAATAAGCATGTGCACTTGAAGAATTCAGCATAAAAAAAGTTTATTGTTAGAAGCAGCGTACTCCGTTCAATACAAATGAAATAAATAGATATAAAACTTACCCGTTTGATTGTGATATACTATTAATACACTGTTCAAACAAAAGAATAGATTTGGCTTCTCAAGAAAGAGGTGGAATTTATTAGATCGTAAAAGAGTTGTTTTGTAAACATTTCACTCATCTTGATATAAAATCCTTAAAAACAACTTGTTTAACCAAGTTTTTTCAACTCTTTGTGAGAAACTGACTTTTAAATCGTAAGATGAGTAAATTCCAGCTCAATTTGAGTTATTTTTTGGCTGAGATCTTAAGGGAGTAGTATATAGTTTTGCATTGAGTATTGCTTTATCTTAGCAATTACTTCTTTTACTATCTAAATGATAGCATATGCCTATGCATTTCTTATTATGATTTCATGTATGTTTTGGTATTTAATAATAATAATAATAACAGTAAATGTTTGTTAATTCTCTTTGCATCATTGGCAATTTCTTTATTTTAAACATATATTCTACTCTTTAATTTGAAAATATATGTTACTTTTCTGAACAAATCATGTGTGATAGAACTAAAAAATCATTAGGAAGTTGCAATAGAGTATAAATCATGTTTTAATATGATATTTTCCAAACATTAATCAAACTTTTTCTTATCCTATTTTCATATAAATATGATTTGAATACAGTACGCAAGAAAACTACTTTCGTTTGGTTTCAAAGAATGACATAGTCACTAAACTTTTGCAAATGTGTTAGAATAGTTATCATTAACATTATTAACGCAGTATTTTTCTTCACAAAATTGAAAAAAAAAATTACACCCGAAAGGATTATACAGTGCTCATTGTAAAAGCTAACATTACCTTCTTCGGAAATTTAAAAACTTGGTAATGATGATTAAAGCAAAACAGAATTTTTATGCTTTTTATAAACAGGTACTATTGAAATAATTAGAAGTATCTCTCAAAGAATAATTCAGTTATGTTTAAAACTTATATTGAAGAATTTTTTACTCTATGTTTATATGGGATTCTATTGTTATTAAGTAATTAATAATTCATAAATATTGATTTCTAAAATTTTTAATATTTTACGATCATGTCAGTTGAAGTTCATTGCATAATATATTCAAAAATTTCCCTCCTGCATAGCTAATCAATTAGCATGCAAATTATGAGTATACATTTCACATTATTTATAAAATAAGAAAATTTTCGGTTACTTTCTTTTTATTGTTAGTTTCATATTATCGACGATATTTCATGTTCTAAGTATCAGTTTATGAAAGTGTGTAGTCGATTATTTGATTTTTGCAACAGAAATAAAAAAATAAGCTGCAATATCTGTTAAATCCTTTTTCAATCGGATAATTTTCAAAAGTCTGCCAAAACTCTTCCTCATCCTATTTTCATATGAATATGATTTGAATAGTACGCAAAATATCTACTTTAGTTTGATTTCAGCCAATAACTTATTCATTAAACTTTAGAAAACATATTAGAATAGCTATTGTTAACTTTATTAACGCAGTATTTTTCTTCTCAAACGTGATAAGACAATGATTTATTCGTTAAACTTCAGAAAATATATTAGAATAGCTATTGTTAACATAATTAACGCAGTATTTGTCTTCTCAATCGTGAAAAAAATCGGACTCTAAACAACTATACAGTGCTATTTATAAAAGATAATATTAGCTGTTTCAGAAAATTAAAAACTTGGTTCTCATGATTAAAGTAAAAGAGATTTGTTTATGCTTTTAATACGCTGGTGATCACAGAATAATCAGAAAAATCTCTCATAGACTGATTCAGTTATGGTTAACGATTCTTTACTCTAGGTTATATAGGATTCTGATTTCATAAATATTTAATAATTCGTAAATAATAATTTCTAAATTTTTTTATTATGTCAATTAAAATTCATTTCTGCGTAATATATTCAATATTATGGGATATTTAGATTGTTTATATGGGATATTGTTGGTATTAAATAATTAATAATTCATATATAATGATTCCTAAAATTTTAATATTTTACGATCGTGTCAGTTGAAGTTCATTGCATAACACATTTAATATTATTCCCCTACAAAGCTAACCAATTTGTATGCGAATTGCGAATATAGATTTCACAGTTAATATATTGATTAAATAATAAAAATAAGAACTGCATTTTTAATTTTAATTTTTATTTTATCGTCGATATTTCATGTTCTAACTATCGGTTTAGAAAAGTGTATAATCGATTACTTGATTTTTGAAACAGAAATAAAAATAGTATTATGGATAGTGTTTTTCATAAAAACAGAAATAGAAAAATAAAAATTTATTAAAAATAAAATAAAATTTTCGAAGTGGTATTGGTGTTAACTTTGAGTTTTTGATTTGTAAGTTCATACAAACCGACGTAAATCAAAGAATATATGTTATAAACAATTTACTAAAATGTATGTAATGCTAAAAATCTTTCGCCTTAATCCTAAGTTAATTACTTTCTAATTCTTTTAAATTTAAACTTTTTGCTTTCTTTTTAGGTGTGTTCGTAATTATGTAAATACGTAGCATCTATAGTTGTCATTCATTTCGTGCGTCTGTCCGTCTTTCCGTCCGTTCGTCCGTCCGTCTGCATATAACAACGCAAAAAGTACCCAATCGAATCGTTTAAAATTTAAAATATATAATTGTTACATAATTTTGTCGAGTCATTTCAAATTTTTTGAAAATCGGATGTATAGATCAATTACAAGAACAATCAAAAGTGTTCCATAGCATTGCGATCAATGGGGAAAAAAGTTTCAAATGCATTTTAATCTTTCGAAATTTAAAATACATAATTATTACATAATTTTGTCGAGTCATTTTAAATTTTATCAAAATCGGATGCATAGTTCAGTTAGAGAGACAATCAAAAATAATTCGTTACATTACGGTAAAGCACATATTATAATATACATTTTGCATAATCTGTGGTGCAAAGAACATTTGTTATTGATTTACAAGGCCACACAAAAGTATTCCATTACATAATGGTATAGGGAAAACATTGTTTGGTGCGCATTTTAATTGTAATTAAATATTTATAATTTTTTGAGATTGATATATGAGAGTGATATTTTTAAAACTTCATTATCGTACGAATGCACTTCATTTGTGACACTTCACATGCAATTTCCAACTTGTTATTATATCTTAACATATTGTTTTTAATACCATACCTTTAATCAGCCCTTTCTTATTTTATTTTACTCTAAAAACATTAATCCTTCAAAACAATTCTTATTAAAATTCCATTACTCGAGTCATTTTTGTACCTGTTGCGTAATATCTCTTTATTTTCTTCTCTCAAATGTTCGATCACCAGAGCAGGAGGCCATTCTATTAATTTTACTTAAATGCAGGACTCCAGTTGACTATACGCGACCGTAAAAATTGTGTTTGTGCAAGCGGGCTAAATTTAATTGGTTAAAAGTAAATTCTTAAAATTTAATTGGTAAATAAGGAGTTTGTACGAAGTCTCTTTTTTCCCGCGCTGATAACTTATATCACAGATTAAGTATTTACACACAGATACGACAGAGAAGCGAAAAACCGTACCGGTGCGATTCTAGCGCCACTACTGGGAACAGGTGGGAACTTCAACATAAACAGCAAGTTAAACTGTCACTGTCTCTATCGTGCTATCGTATTGTCTAACATGTTTACCGTCGCGTTTATCTGTTAGAAATTTTTTAATTGTATTTGATTTTTTTTACACATTTTATGTTTAATATGTTATGTTATTATATTAACTTATTATACTTTATTTTAAATTATGTTATGTTAAAGCACATTTTATGTTTTAAACAAAAACAAACGTAAACAAATACACCCGTTAGTGACACATAAAAAAGATAGATACTATACAAAGAGGACAAGTAACAACATCCTGTTGCGATGTTCCGAAACGTTTGAACCTGTTGTCATTAGGGGCTCTGAAGTTAGGATTCGGTTACCATTGAGCTTATGAAACTGTCCTATATGTGTGTAAATACTTAATCTGTGACTTATATAAAAGTTTACGTTGACTTCGGAATCAGTTCAGTTTAGTTTAGTTTGTGTGTTTCTTCATATTTTGTGTCACCTGACGTAATGGGCGGATTTCTACGACAATAACATATATATATATATATATATATATATATATATATATATATGTGTGACGATTTAAGGAGAACTCGAATTATTTCCACTGGTTAAAAAGAAACACGCAGTCATGGCAAGCGAGGGAAAAAACAAAATAAAATAATAAATGTAGAAGATCCAATAATTAGTCATGGGCTGCTGTAAATTCATTTATTAAATTCGTAATAATGAGGAAGGAAAAGCTCCTTTTGCAAAAATTCCATGATTATTTCAGCGAGCTGTCCTCATCGAAGAAGCAACCCAAGAAATCTTCTCTCTCATCTCGAGACTTCCACCTTCTAAACTAAAAAAGAAAGTCCTGGAACATTCGGTAACCTCCAAACCATCATTCTTTTATGTAAACAGAATTCTTGTCCAGCTACGAGGCTATTTTTAAACAGACGATAAATTTATTAAAAAAAAATATTATTTAACCAATTTATAATTGACTCAGAATTTTAAATATCTTACGCAGACGATTTTTATAAATGATTAATTTTAAGAGAAAAAGAAAAGAAATGAATTTATTAATATGCACACATCAAAAGTTGACGTAGGAAAAATAAATAAATAGATAAAATAAAATAATGATATTTTTTGAAAGGTATGGTTTTGGAATAAATTTAATAAGACTTTCTTAAAAAGGGTTGATAAAAACATAGAAGAAATTAGTTTTATTTGGAATATTAAGAAATGAAGTTTTAATTAAGAATATTTTTAATTTAGAGCCATCTTTTTAAATTTACGCATACTGGAATAATGTTTTTTAAGGCAAATTAAGAATTTATATCGTCTGCATAAGGATTAACAGATTAGATTTAGAAACAAGATTTTAATTTAATAATTTGAAGTAAGTACGGAATATTATTATAAGAAAATTAAGATAGTATAAAGGTTAGTTTTGGCGAAAAAATTTTAAATTTGTAATATTATCCCCCCTCCCCAAGACTTTGTATGAAATTGATAGTTAAATAAAACTACAAGTTCAGACAACAGAAATATAATAATTTAGAAAAGTTAAATTTTGGAATAAAACTGTCAAACTCAGGAAGCCAAGAGATGGAAGAAAAGAAAATTAACGCAATATTTAAAAAATATTAGCAATTAAAATAAAATAGTTAAGAGAAAATAATTCTGAATTAAATTTAGGTAGGAGCATTTCCCTGAAAGAAATACAATAATGTTACAACATCACTTACCATTTGTAAGTGCAGAGGAGATAATACATATAATAACAGTAAATAAGTTATGAATATTAATAAGCAAGAGATAAAAATATAATAAAAACAATAAAAATTCGTTCTCATGGAAGTTTAAATAATTACAATGACTTAATGCATAGTTTATTTTAAATAAGTCCTTTAAATGAAACAAGTCTTTCAATATATATAAAAGAGTCTTTTCCAATGTTCACTGAATACAGTCTCTTTAATAAAAATCTTCAAACCTAGTTTAATCTTTGGTTTTAATGTTATATTGGATCCAACATCTTTCAGTAATATATCAATTTTTCAATAATAAATAGCATCACTCTCAATATCAATAATAAATAATATAGAAAAATTTAAATAATGACAATAACAACAATAATAAGTAATAATATAATGACTCCATATCCTAATATTTTTCAATAAGAGTATAATTAATACTAAACTTCATTATAGAAATCATAATAATAATAATAATAGTAAAACAAGAGTATAATCAAAAGAAAATATCACTATTTGTTTATTATTGATAGGGAAAAAACTGGTTGAGGATAAAAATAATTACATAGCAACTAAATAATTTTCTTATCTTCTAATAGCATAAGAAAGTATTTTTTGCTAGCCGAAAGTATAAATAAAAAAAATCATAATAATTCCAAAATCCAAATAAAATTAAATATAACTATTTAGAAAATGGACTCTCAACCAGTATTTCCTTACAATAATTCCTCTCTGATACTCTTTTACAAAATTGTCAAATTTGGTTATAAGTTTTCAAATGCCAAATGTAGAATAATGTTTTATCTACACATGGTTTATAAACTTTAATAATAAAATACAATAGGAATAAAAGGTGTCATTCTTAATTGAGAAATGGAAATAAAAATACTTTGCTTTTTTGAAAAACTTTTAATAGCTGTAGTTTTCACAATCACTGAAAATCACATATTATGTTATAGGTTTGAGTAGAATCATTAGATTTTATGACTGTTATAACATAAATATCTGCTGAATAAATAGAATAATACTAAGGTCAAATACATGAGTAAATATAGTTAGACTTAAACACCCTTAAATTTAATTTATCAACATCAATTTGAAAGCTTTTACAATCAAAGTGTTCACCTTATGCCTGCATAAGGAGCCCAATTTAACCCCAAAAACTCCCAAAAACAAGTAATATTCTTGTAGGCCTCCAAGAACATACCTGCTAATGTTGAAAATTATGGTGATAAAATATTTAAAACTAAGAATTAAAATTTAATCTATTGTCTTGACTTTAGTTTGATCTAGTGATTGTGATTGTATCTGAGGTTTTGTTTGTTTTTTGGGTTGCTCATGAAACAGTTTAAAATCTTCGGGTGAAAAATAGGGTCTTAATTTAGAAACATGCACAATAACGGAATTCTGTCCTGTCTCATAATTAAATTTATCTATTTCATAAGTTACATCAGAAAGTTTATTTATAATTTTATATGGTCCAGAGAAAGTAGGTTCTAATTTTCGAGTGTTAGGGTATTTAAATTCTTCATAAATTACAGAGTCTTGTATTTTTAATGGGCATTCAACAAAATTTCGATCATAGAGCCTTTTACTTTTAAGGTGAAATTCATGAGTTCGCGCTTTCGCAATTTTGAGAGCTTTGTCTACTGGAGTTGTATACATTTTAACTGCCTCACACAAAACCATTACCCTCCATTTTAAAAATCTGAATCAAAATTATCGTGAAAATTATAACTATATTTAGCTGCTAACTTTAACCAGAAATTTTATCTAATAAAACAGAAATTGTAAATATCATAGATATACCTTAAATTGGGATCAACTTTTAATTCTATTAATTTATAGATCATAAACAGATTCAAAAATTTTAATTATAGGTAATTTCTTACTTAAAATCACAAAATTTACTGAAAAAATTAATCATATTTATCAGTCAAAATTCTAGCAACAGCCTTGCACAGTTCCATCTTTCTTACTGAATTTAAATAAATTATAAGAATCCGGGAACCAAAGCTCACTGTAACCAGAAATTCTAACAAATAAAAGGGAAAACATAAATGTTAACTTAATTTTCAGCTCAAATGTCTAGTTGTGGGAACATTATCATGAAAATACTGCATTCTGAGACTATTTCTTGATAACAAACAAATATCAATAAATTAGAAAATGTACTTTTTTGAAATAAACTTGAGCTTCTAAATTCTTTTATACTTCATTATTATTACAAACTTGCCTTTAATCGTGCATAAAAATATCATAATAGTCTTAATAAGTAACAGTAAATATCTTAAAAACATCATACTCCTCAATTAAATCCTTAAGAATAAAAATGTTTCAATCTCCAACAAATAATAATGATAATAATAATACGCATAAATAGGTAAGTAAATAAAATTCACAGACAAATAATCAAATAAATAAACCTGGCAAACAGAGAATAATTAATTTAAATAAATACATAAAAAGTATACAAATAATAATAATTAAAATACTACGAAAAAAAAAAAATCTCACCGAAATCCTATTGTGCTCAACTATCTCGAAAAATATTTGTCAAATTTACAAGAAATGGTCTTGTAATTATTATTATTTTTTCTTCTTTTTCATCATAGATTTGAAAATCTTAATCAAGAAAATCTCCTTTTCTGCAGTCATTCAAGAAATCATGGCTTCAGGAAAATCAAGCCGACTCAAAGCACTTTACAAGAACAATTCCTCTGTTTTTGTCACTCCAGAAATCTTGAGACTATGGCAGTTTTTGTTCAAGAACACATCCAATAATGACGGGCAAATTATTCAGCGATCCACAGTTTTTATTATCACTTCGTTCCATAGCAATTTTCTTTAAATATCATTCATTAAAAAGGCAGCACAGATAAATAATCCTGTCGGACTTTTCGATTAGTTGTGACGATTTAAGGAGAACTCGAATTATTTCCACTGGTTAAAAAGAAACACGCAGTCATGGCAAGCGAGGGAAAAAACAAAATAAAATAATAAATGTAGAAGATCCAATAATTAGTCATGGGCTGCTGTAAATTCATTTATTAAATTCGTAATAATGAGGAAGGAAAAGCTCCTTTTGCAAAAATTCCATCATTATTTCAGCGAGCTGTCCTCATCGAAGAAGCAACCCAAGAAATCTTCTCTCTCATCTCGAGACTTCCACCTTCTAAACTAAAAAAGAAAGTCCTGGAACATTCGGTAACCTCCAAACCATCATTCTTTTATGTAAACAGAATTCTTGTCCAGCTACGAGGCTATTTTTAAACAGACGATAAATTTATTTTAAAAAAATATTATTTAACCAATTTATAATTGACTCAGAATTTTAAATATCTTACGCAGACGATTTTTATAAATGATTAATTTTAAGAGAAAAAGAAAAGAAATGAATTTATTAATATGCACACATCAAAGGTTGACGTAGGAAAAATAAATAAATAGATAAAATAAAATAATGATATTTTTTGAAAGGTATGGTTTTGGAATAAATTTAATAAGACTTTCTTAAAAAGGGTTGATAAAAACATAGAAGAAATTAGTTTTATTTGGAATATTAAGAAATAAAGTTTTAATTAAGAATATTTTTAATTTAGAGCCATCTTTTTAAATTTACGCATACTGGAATAATGTTTTTTAAGGCAAATTAAGAATTTATATCGTCTGCATAAGGATTAACAGATTAGATTTAGAAACAAGATTTTAATTTAATAATTTGAAGTAAGTACGGAATATTATTATAAGAAAATTAAGATAGTATAAAGGTTAGTTTTGGCGAAAAAATTTTAAATTTGTAATATATATATTAAAATATTTGGAAAAATTAATTGTTGTTCTCGGTAGATAATTGGGAAATCTAAAGTATATCTGAATCTTTTTATTGGTTGAATTCCGCAATAAAGTTGGTTTATTTTATTCGTTTACTATTGGTCTAAGTTTAATGTCCAAAAATGGAGTACTTCTGTTGCCTTGATGACAAAAAGAATAATTAAAACTTTTTAAAAAATTAATAATTTAACAACAAATTGTGATAGAGATTTCAAAGAAAGTTCATTAAAAAGTGCCTTTTTTTCTACACAACGGTGTAAAAATTTAAAATGTGCAAAATTTTGACGTTGAAAAATTTGCCGTTTCGAAAATTGTAAAACTGAAGTAAAATTTGTTTGTGATGGGTCCAGGAATATTAATGTTTAATCCAAGTCGTACGTAATATGAGGCGTTTAAAAGTCAGTCTGATTAACTCCATTCAATAAAAATGCACATTTAATACAGTTAAAGTTGTCTATCTTTAATCTACTGTTTTTTTTTTTTTTTTTTTTTTTATCGTTGGTCTAAGAATGTTAATGTTTAATGCACGGCGTACGTAATATATGACTTGTTATAATCATCCTAAAAATGATGTTTATTCTTATTATTAACTTAAATATATAATTCTATTTATAAGTCTTTAAAATTTGAGTCTTTGAAAATAGCATTTTCCAAATAGTCATTGTAATTTGTTAAATTACTTTTTTTTGTGTCGGTATTTTACAGTAGTGTCAATTTTTAAACCAGCATTAATATAACTGTTTTCTGTCATATGAAACTCGAATGAAAGTGCTTAAAAAATGTACGGCGCTTCTGTCTAATTTAAGTAGAAAATATTCCAAAGGAATTACCTTGTTTCTTTACCACCTTATGCCACACGATTGCTAAATCTTCGATGGAGCATTCTTGCTAAATGATAGGGGTTGTGTATATATAAAGTTATCAGCTTTTTGGTAATTTTGGACCCCCTCCCCCTCATCCGATATCATACGTTATCTTTCCTCGAATCCCCCCCCCCCGAGAATGTTATCGTTATCAATGTCTACTTTCGTTATCTTTAGAATTGTTTCTCTTTTATTTGGAGTGATATACAAAATTGGTTACATACTTTATTGATTCAAATGAAGAGAAGTCTATAAAATATCCCTCTGTATCATAACATTTAAAAGACATTTTAATTATTTAAAAGAAATTTTTATTATTCAAAAGTATTTTATAATAGGTTTTTTTAGATAATGATTTCAACAGTAATAATGCCTTGTTGCACTCCCCCCCCCCCTATAAATGAGGGAGCAGTGGAGAGAGAGAATTTTTTTTTCACTATTTTTTTCACTATATTTTTCACACTCTTTCACTATTATTCATTAGTATACGCAAGCTTCATTTCAAATATACTTCACATAGGGTTTCTCGAACAGTAATTGTATATGCATATTACAAATTTATTTATTTTTTCGCCAAAATTAACCTTATTTAATATACAGGGTGATTATAAAAAAACTATCCCAACATTTGGGCTTCTAATTATCATACCAATGACAGAAACTAAATTAAACTTTGGTAAAAGGTATTTTGAGGTATGTGCTTAAGAATGATATGGAAAACATCAGTGTTACTCAAACAGTTACGGCTACAGTGAGAAAATTTCGAAAAAATAAAATGGCAACACCAAGTTTTTTGTATTGGAATGTGATCGCCATTGTAAAAAACCCTATATAGCGTTGGAAGGCAATTGTAGCATGAAAATCACCGGCGGTAGATAGGTTGAAAGTGAGGACCACCAATAAGGACAGAGAAGCAGCATAAAATGAAGCATTTTACTGTCTTTCACAAATTTCCCACATGACCTCCTTCAGACACGATGAGACTTTGCATGCGTCAGATGGTGGGAAGCACTACAACACATACAATGGCAATAGCAATCTCTTGAATCGCAGTTCTGTTGGCACCTTTCAAATGAGACGCATTTAAGGACAAAACTGATACATTTTGGATTTCAGGTATTCCCGCAGGCAGAAATCCATTGGTGTCAGATCAGGAGACCTTGGTGGTCACGGAAACTGGAAATGACGGGAGATAACTCTGTTACCAAACTGTTGACTTCAGAGACGTTTGTCTGAAGATCCAACATGTGGAAGAGCGTCATCTTGTATTCACACAACTTCAGATATAGCATTTTGCCGTTCAATGAAGGAATAGTGTGATGAGTTAACATGTCCAGATAGCGAGCACTTGTTACTGTACACGTTTGCGAACCACTGGCAGTAACCTCTTCAAAAAAGTAAGGGCCGAAGATGAACGTACTCGTTATATCACACCACACAGTCACTTTTTCCTCGTGCAATGGACGTGCAAGCACATCATGTGGATTATTCTCTGCCCAGTGCACACAATTTTTCGATTTCACATTGCCAGTTAACGAGAAATGCGTCTCATCTGTCCACAGAATGCGTAAAGGCCAACTGCGATCTTCATCGTACCGAATAAGGAATTGATTTGCAAAATTCCGCCGTAATTGTTAGTCTCCCGCTTCCAACATCTTGATATGCTGGAATCGATACGGAAACATGTTTAGAAAGGGCGCAGAATCTTCTGTACAATTGATTTCCGCAGATTCAGAACACGTAAAACACTGCGTGCAGTTTTGGAACGAACTACGCTTATCGTTTGATGGACTTCTGGAAGAGCTTCCACTGGAACGGAAAGTCGTCCAGACCGAGGTCAATCGCATGTGCAACTAGTTTCTTCAAATTTGTAAATCAAGTCTCGTGCACCTTTGGCAGTGCATGGGCCTCGCTGTGATCTATGGTTGCGGCCGTAAACACGCGATGTCTCTGCGGCATTTTGTCCATTCAGGTAATAAATTTTTACGATTTCTCAACGTTTTTTCCCTGAAAGCGGTTTTGTTTGGAATGGTAGAAAACAATATACGCGGCTCGAATTTCGCAGAGACTTTTCTTTCATGTAGCGTGATGATGTCAGTCATGACTGTTTCTTGCGTAGAACCCAAAAATTTGCGTTTCTTGGTTTCTTCTTCTTGTTTCTGGAGAACTAATCTGGATGGGATATCAGCGGAAGAAACGGCGTGATGTGTGAAGTAAATGAAATGAACAGTAATGCTTTGGTACACGGCAAAGTCTTTTTTACTTTTCCCTTTCCTAGTTCCGGTGAATTTCATGCTACAGTTGCCGTTCCAACGCTATTTAGGGTTTTTCCCAATGAAGATCACATCCCAATACAAAAAAAACTGGGTGTTGCCATTTTATTTTTTTCAAAATTTTCTCATTGTAACCGTAATTGTTTGAGCGACACTGTTGTTTTAAATATCCTTCTTGAGCGCATACTTCAAAATGCCTTTTGGCAAAATTTGATTCAGTTTCTGCGAATTGTATAATAGTCAGGGGTTCAAATGTCGGGATAGTTTTTTTATAACCACCCTGTATTAATTACCTTTTAACAATATTCCGTACTTATTTAAACTTATTAAATTAAAACCCTGTTACTAGATGTAATCTATTAATCTTTATAGAAACAATATAAATTCTTAATTCGCCTTTAAAAACATTCATTCCAATATGCGTAAATTAAAAAAAATGGCTCTAAATTGAAAATATTCTTAATTAAACATTATCTTAAATATATATAGGACAGTTACACCATGAAATTTAACTAATAATAACACATTGCTCATTAACCGTCGCGGTGAGCGACCAATTTTCGTTGACGACCTCTACCTACGACCCAAACAGATCTAGTCTCTTGCGCGACAGCGCTGTCGCCGGCAGGCGACCACGGATGGCACCAAAACACTTCACTTACGGCCCGAATAGCCCTGCACTCGAATAGCCCTGCTTAATAGAAAAGGGGAAAAAATACCACAAATTGAAACCGGACAAATTTAACAGGAAAATTAGACAAATTAAAGTTACTGAAAAACGATTAGGGGCGGGTGGGACATTGAAACTATCGATTTTCCCCGCCCTCATCCCGAACACATTTGTCTCTGACGGTGGTTGGGGATGGGTGGGTGGGTGAATCGTCGCGGTGAGCGACCAATTTTCGTTGACCTACCTTTCGTTGTACCTACGACACAAACAGACCTAGTCTCTTGCGCGACAGTGGAAATATTATATATAGTAAAAATATTATCTCTCGATCAAGATGCAAACGTAGTCCTTCCATTATCATATTTTCCTGAAGACGCCCACAGAAGACGGCGCGAAACATTGAAAGTTTTATTTTATTTTAATATGTACAAACGTATATTAAAATTCCTGGGTCAATCCATTTCAAGTGGTCCAGAAAATATTTTTTTGGTCGCTCGACCATTTTTAAAAAATCTGAAATTTTTTGTACAACAACCCTAACATGACGGAAGTTCAAAATGACCGTTCTTTTAATTTTACTATTTTTTGTTTGTGCATGGCGGCCATCTTTGTTTCATCGTGTGCAGCGATTTTCTCAGATACTAGGATACACAAAATTGTAAATATCTCGTCTTCTATTTTCCCAATTGAAATGGGGTTTGCAGCATTTTGTTCAGAATAAAATAGGCTAAATATACAGTGATCGAAAAATTTTGAAAAATAAATTTTTACAGGGGAAATTTTAGCACAAAATGTACGATTTTTTCCAAAATCTATCCGTTTGCAAGAGGAAAATTTTCATGCAAGAGCAACTGTCAACCTTACACAATTTTTTCTACAAATAGGTCAGGAGAACGTGTACTCATACACCAAGTCCCAGTTCTGGGAGTTAATTTCTCTTTGCGAAAAAAATTCCGAAATTCGTCAAAAATTTCAAAAATCGCACATTTTAGGCTTTGATATCTCTGGTGGGGCACGAGATAAAAATCTGAAATTTTGGCCTGTGATAGTATTGTGTAGTAGCGTTATGTTCAAAATACTTCAAGAAGGAGATTTGACTACAAGCTGAGATATGACAGGGAAAATATGTGAAAACAATACTGTCAATCTATTGTAAACCTACTATGCAATTGTTCAACAAGACTGTCAACCTTGCACAATTTTTTCTACAAATAGATCAGAAGTGTGTGTACTCATACACCAAGTCCCATATCTGGGAAATGATTTCTCTTTCCGAAAAAAATTCCGAAATTCGTCGAAAATTTCAAAAATCGCACTTTTTAGGCTTTGATATCTCTGGTGGAGCACGAGATAAAAATCTGAAATTCTGGCCTTTGATAGTATTATGTAGTAGTGTTATGTACAAAAAATTTCAAGAAGGAGATTTGACTACAAGCTGAGATACGGTGATTAAAGAAATGTTAAGAAATGCTATTACGAGTACATTAGGAGAAATGAAATTAGTCTCTTTTATTACAATATTTACCCAGAAAATATCGTTTGTTGAAAACAGTTAAATAATAAGCATTTAATTTACAAAATACTACATATGCTCAACAAAGAGCTTAACAATATTTACGAGAGATGTTATGAGTTCGACCAGTTACTGTTCTCAGTCCATCAGGCTGTTCTTTCTAAAAAATTTATTTGAAGCTCCCCAAGTCTTGTCATCCTTGTTAACTTGAATGAAATTCTCTAGGTTTAATAACTGAAGCCATGTCAACTCGATCAGTTGCAATTCATTGTCTGTAATTTACTTTTCCTGAAATGTGTTCCGAGTAAAATTGTTGCAATAGCATTTCTAGTAGATTTGTTCATCTGGACAAATAGTGTATTGGCTTAGCATACATTCTGAATTGTTTAAATCACACAGAAGCATTTGAAAAAGATATTTGTAACTAAAATTTAACTTTGTACCATAAATAATTAATTTAAAATTTTGGAGGTATGAACAATTACATAGTATGTTACGATAGTTTGGCAGTATTGTTTTCACATATTGTGCATGTCATATCTCAGCTTGTAGTCAAATCTCCTTCTTGAAATTTTTTGTACATAACACTACTAAACAATACTAAGATAGGCCAGAATTTCAGATTTTTTTCTCGTGCTCCACCAGAGATATCAAAGCCTAAAAAGTGCGATTTTTGAAATTTTCGACGAATTTCGGAATTTTTTTTCGCAAAGAGAAATCATTTCCCAGATCTGGGACTTGGTGTATGAGTACACGGACTTTTGACCTATTTGTAGAAAAGATTGTGCAAGGTTGACAGTCTTGTTGAACAATTACATAGTACGTTTACAATAGTTTGGTAGTATTGTTTTCACATATTTTCCATGTCATATCTCAGCTTGTAGTCAAATCTCCCTCTTGAAATTTTTTGTACATAACGCTACCACACGATACTATCATAGGCCAAAATTTCAGATTTTTATCTCGTGCCCCACCAGAGATATCAAAGCCTAAAAAGTGCGATTTTTGAAATTTTTGACGAATTTCGGAATTTTTTTCCGCAAAGAGAAATTGATTCCCATATCTGGGACTTGGAGTATGCGTACACGCACTTTTGACTTATTTGTAGAAAAAATTGTGTAAGGTTGACAGTTTCCCTTGCATGAAAATTTTCCTCGTGCAAACGGATAGATTTTGGAAAAAATCGTACATTTTGTGCTTAAATTTCACCTGTAAAAATTTATTTTTCAAAATTTTTCTTACACTGTATATTTAGCCTATTTTATTCTGAACAAAATGCTGCAAACCCCATTTCAATTGGGAAAATAGAATACGAGATATTTACAATTTTGTGTATCCTAGTATCTGAGAAAATCGCTGCACACGATGAAACAAAGATGGCCACCATGCACAAACAAAAAATAGTAGAATTAAAATAGCGGTCATTTTGAACTTCCATCATGTTAGGGTTGTTGTACAAAAAATTTCAGATTTTTTAAAAATAGTCGAGCGACCAGTGCTGGACCACTTGAAATGGATTGACCCTCCTGTTTTGTGCACCACTGAGCAATGTGTTATTTTTAGTTAAACATTATCTCTTAAAATTCCCAATAAAGCTCATTTTTTCCCTGATTTAGTTTTAAATTAATCGTCTGTAATTGAATATCGTCTGCAGAATATTCGGATTTTGATTTCGATTATAAATAATAATCTTTTAAAATAAAAATTATCGTCTGAAAAATTCGAGAATGCTATGTAAATCTCGACGCTAGACATAAAATTCTGTTTACATAAGAAAATCATGGTTAAAGATTATAGAGTGTTCTAGAAGCTTTTAGTTTTTGATTTAGGCGAGGAAGTCGAGAGATGATGGTATATTCTTTCTTTTTTCTTTCGATGATTCGGTTTTAGGCGATTTGCGGAAATAATGCTTTTATGATGGAATGTTACTGCAAAGAGAGAATTTCCCGCTCTATCTGAATGACTTTAATAAAATATTTTGGAACATAAACTGTATAATTTGGTGAAGCTTCTGTATTATTATTTTACTTAATTTTTATCTCGTCACGACTCATGTGACGTAATATGGGGAAACTTGCAAAGGTATTACTGGCTCCTATCTCAAAATGCCACATGCATATATATACATATGAAGAAGAATAAGAATGTCAACTATTGGGCTATTTTATATTTTAGAATTAAATGTTTTTTAATAACTGAGTAATTTTAATAAAAACTTCTTATTTTCATAAAACTGGATAACATATACTAAAAACCGATAAGAAACAATTTTGAATCAAATACTAGGTTAAAATTTAAAAAAGAAAATTCTGGTTTAATAAAAATAATATGATATAAAAAAAACAAGCCCCACCCCCTAGCGATATCTTACAATATCTTTTGCCAGACCTCACCTCCTCCCTCTAGAAATGATAACATTATATTTGAACAGCCCTATATGGTTTCGAGCAGAATTTTACATACATATATTTCAGTTTATGTCTTTCTTTTTAGTAATTTTTCAGAGTAGAGATCTGCACCGGCCGATTTCCATTAACGGCAAACGGGCCGGGCTGGGCTCGGGCCTTAATTCTTTCCTGACCTAACGTTTTTTTTTTTCTTTTTTTCCGTACGAAGCCGAGGCTTATTTTATTCTTCCTAATCTTCACGGGCCAAAATAATCATTTCCTGTTGAATCATCATGTGTGAAAATCCTTTTCTCGACGTGGCCAAGTCTGTTCTTAAATCAGTAAAATTTGGCTTGGTCCAAAAATTTTTGCAAAAATGGCATATACTTTTAAGTCTTCATTATTCTACAATTAAATATTAGAACTTATTCTTTTTAAAGAATCGTAGATTACTAGGAATTTTAAAATAGAATTAAACACATAAAAATAATATAATCCTCACGGAATTTTCTTTTAAACTGAAAACTACAAAATTTCTTTTAAACTGTTCACTGTGCAAAATTAATACAGCAATATACGAGAAAAAATTTATTAAACATTTACATCTGCTAAGAAGGAAACGTATTTTTTTCTTTCCAATGCATCTTTCAATCCGTCTTTGAAGATTTTACTTTTATCATATACCATTATATATATATATATATATTACTTCATTACATGGTATATGGATTAACACTAGAACCGCCGGGTATTTTACTCAAATTTCATAAGAAGGGTTTCTCACCAGAATTTTAATTTTAAACTATTTAACTTATTTAATTAGTAAACTTTTCTGCTGCACACATTTAACATATCTTATTGCGAAAATTCTGGTTCGAATCGATTATTATCAATGTGGCAGGGGTCATTTTGACCCCTAATGGCGGTTCTAGTGTTAATAAGACTAATGATAACTGAAATATTTATATACAACAAACAAAGGTTCATTAAAAGCATAAATATCGCAGCCTACGGCACTTCAGCATAAATGGAGATTATAACCATGGAAAAAAAAGATTAAGATAAGTGTTTTTGGTCTGAACTCTTCCGTAAGAATAAAGAAAAATGTTCTTTGGAAATTCGCTCGAGCCGGGCGGGTTCAGGCCGAATTTTTAACTTTTATCCAGGCCGGGGCGAGCTTGGGCCGAAATTTTATCTTTCGGGCTGGGCCGGACCGGACGGGCCAGTACTTCTTTCGTTCGGGCCAGGACGGGCTCGGACGAAGATATAACTTTCAGGCCGGGCTCGGGCCTGGAAATTTCGGCCCGTACAGATCGCTATTTCAGAGTTCATCTTCGAGAACATGCCTCCCTATGATGTGGGGAAAAAAATGTTTTTAAGGGGTTCTAGACACCAAAATCTCGAAATTTTCTAAAGAACTTTTATGGCATTATAAATCTTTCTATTTTTCTGCTTAAAATGTCATATGAATCATGTTTCTTCTTTAATTAGAACAGGAAATATTAACTTTTTAATTTGTTTTTAAAATCTAACTTTTAAGCAATAGTTGTAAAGCAAACGACTGCTTGTAAAAATGTGTTTTTCTTCAGGATGAGTATTTCACAAATTCTCGAATTTAAATTTTTATAAATAAAGAGCTTTTAAAGATAAATGCTTCAAACTTGGAACATGTCTTTTTTGTGTGGTTTTACTTTAATTTTGATTCAGCAAATTTGTAAAAAAATATTTACTTTTGAAAATATGATTTTTATAAAAACTTTATATATATATAAATTTTAGTTTAAATATTATTATTACTATTTAATCTTAATGAAAATGCTGAGTTATAAATAAAAATTAGATTTTTCTGTTTAATTCGACAGAAAAATATCGAAATTCTCCAAATAATTTTTTGAGTTGAAACAATTTTACCACATTTGATTTTTTAAATTAACAAATAATATGGTTAACAGTATCAAAAAAATTCAAAATTTTAGATGAATAAATAAAAATTATTTCAAAATGTGTCCCAAATCTCCTTAATTCCACTCATGTGTAGTTTAAAAATAATTTTAAAAAACTTAAAACTTTTAAAAACTTTTAAATTTTTTGTCGCAATTGCTTAAAAAAAATATTATTTTCTCTTATTTTTAATTACATCTGTTTCGGGATTAAAATCTATGAAATAGAAGATGATTTTTATTGAAAAATGTGACGAAAATGTTAGTTTTTTGATTTTATCTTCTTAAATTCTGCATCAAATCTCGTAAGCATACATATTTTTAATCCTTTTATCAGTAACCTAAAAAAAGTAATGATTATATATTAGGAAAACCCTTAACGGTTTAAAATTTTTTGACGCAGCTGTTTAACTTATGGCTCTAAGAATTTAAAATATGGATTTTAAAAGTAATGATATAAAATTTCGGGTGAAAAACGCAATTTTGTATTATTTATTTCATCATTTTATTTTTATTCTATTTATAATAGCATGTGCAAAAGTTACCTTCAACATGAAATTATGTATAAAATTTTATTCACTGACGCTTTTTCACACACGATTTATAAATTCAAAATATGAGTTTTATAAGTTAAGATATAAAATTTAAGTGACGCCTTTATGTGGCTTTCAAAAGTTTGTTTTAAAATTCAAGATATTATTATTATTATTGATTTAGTAAAATATCTTTTGTGTCACGTTATTCAAAATTGTAAGTAATATTTATTTAAAAGATTTCTTTGTGGCAAATTATCCAAACTAAATGAAACGCATAGAAATGGAAAATTCCATGCAAAGAAACCATTTACATACATATTACTTGCAATTTTGAATAATATGATATAAAAGATAAATCAATTTATTGAATTAAATACTTTTCAATGCACAGTACAGATTCAATGAAAATCATATATTTAACAACGAATTGGAAAATTAAAAGAGTTTGTTAGATGTATAAATCTATTTTACTATATTCATAATAATAATATCATAAATTAAAAAAAAATTAAAGCCGCATAAAGGAGTTACTTAAATTTTTTATTATAACTTTTAAAAATATTTTGAATTTATAAAAGATATGTGTAAAAAAAGTCAGTGAATAAAGTTTTATATATAATTTCATATAGAAAGTAACTTTTGCAAATGCTATTATAAATAGAATAAAAATAAATGATGAAATAAATAATACAAAATTGCATTTTTCAGTTAATTCCATGACATCACTCAAAATTTGATATCATTATTTTAAAAATCCGTGTTTACAGGAACACACGAGAGATTTCGACCACTACACTGTATCCGAAATACTTTGCACTATACACCAAGAACTGAATATTATAAAAACATCGTTTTAGTACAAACACACCTCATTTGCTACGCTTCACGTTCAATTTTCAACTTGTTGTTTTAGTTAACGTTTAGTACTTGTTTTTCATTACAGATGTGGTCTCGTAATTTTATTTACCATCCATTAACCAGGAATAATTAGAGATCCTTTTAAGAAGTGAGAAAATTTCCAATGGACTAACCTCTCTTGAATTATTTACAATTTGGAAAGAGAAAAAATTAATCTGCAGGATAAAAAAACAATATTTGAAGTTCATTCACGTTCAAAAATATCTGTTTTTATTTTATTTTATGTTTGCACTTGTTTTTAATGAAACATGGAGTCTTGTGATTTTATTTTAAAATTTCTTGTTTTTTTTTTTTTTTTTTTTTTTTTTTTTTTTAATTGTGAAAATCTGCGTGTTAACAAAAATCTTTAAAGTGTCGTCGTTTAAGCGATGATGATGAAACATGCTTCAATGGTGCAAAGAGAATTAAGTAAGGTTTTATTATTATTAATACTACTAAATGTTGAAACATAAATGAAGTCGTAATAAGAAAGACATAGCCATATACTGTCATTTATATATGTAGAAAGTAGCTAAGTAATTGTTATGACAAAATAATACTCGTTTAAAAGACGAGTGCTATTAACTGTACAACAAAACCCGAAAGGGTTAAATATGCTACCGCCCCGCCAGTGGCCGAGAGGTCGAGAGGTTCTGAGTTTTCAACTGCTAGACGGCAGGTGCTAGGTTCGAGCCCAATCGCGGCCGTCGGCCTAACCGTTCGGAGTATTCCCTGGTTTTCTTTAAACCTTGGATTTCCTTGAGTAAATATGGGTTAGGTTCCATTAGTTTGTTTGTTCGTATTTATGTTGGCCAATTATCTACACTGTGGGATATAGGTCCTTAGAGGTGGGGTGCTTTCCGTGGGGGTCTTTCTGAGGGAACCTAACCCGTATTTACGCAAAGAAATCCAAGGTTCGAAGAAAACCACGGAAAACTTCGAACGGTTAGGCCGACGGTCAAGATTGGGTTCAAACCCAGCACCTACCGTCTACCAGTTTGGAGGTCAGAACGTCTCGGCCACTGGTGGGGCAAGGTTCCCTTAACCCTTTCCGGCACGGGCAAAATCTGTTGTAAAATGAGAAATTATTCACTGACACCGGAATTCACAAACGAATTTTTTAGATATTTTGAATTCCTTAATTTCAGCCCTTTTTTTTTTTATAAAAGCAAAATTTTAATAAAATACTACTGGTGCCGTTTGCAAGTTTGGAATTAAAATTAGGTATCCCAGACCGGGCACAGTGTGCCGGAAAGAGTTAAAAAGACTCCCACGGAGAGCACCCCACCACTTTCGGGCCTATATCCCAAGAGTTGATAATCGGCCGTCATAAAATAAACGAAACCACACTAAATATGTTACCGTTTTTCAGATTGTTTACTTATTTGCTTTCTTTTTATTAAATTGTGAAATGTTTTTATAGCGTTTTGAATGCACTTTTCATCAGCATCTCTGCTTCACGCATGATTTTTGTTTCTTGTTTACATTCATTTAGAAATAACGAAGATTTAACTTCAGAACTTCTAATTATACACAAATTTCGCAGAACTGATATTCTTTATAAATAGCAGAAATAATGAGAAAATATGAGAAAAAAGTTTATGTTTTGGAAAACTTTCTTTTCTTGTATTATTTTTTACTTTCTTCAATTTTTACAAAACGAAAGTATTGGATTAATGAAAATTTTTGAAATCCCGTTTTAGGTGTTTGAGAACTGGAAAAAAAATGTTTTTACAAAATGTCTCTATGTGAGTCTGTCAGTCTGTCTGTCCGTATGTGACAAAAATTTTGTGGGCGCTCTGTCTCAAGAACTAAAATTCATAAAATTTTTGATTTAGTCAGTACTTCATATAACATGGTGCTGTGAATATTGCTATAGCTCTATCTCAAGAACTAATGCACGGAATTTCACAAAACTTTAGATTCTGGCAGAGCTTGATATAAACTAGATCTGACTAGTTTTGGTATACATCGCACAACAGGTAATGCTGCTATATTGCATTATTTGCAATTTCCACAATAGTCATACTTCAAGAAATAGAGCATGGATTTTTATAAAACCTTTTGTTTTGCTAGTACTTGATATAACATGGTGCTAATTACGTTTTAGTGCAAATCGCTGAACAAGTTAAGTGAATTATTCGTGATTATCGCATTAATTCTATCTCAAGAATTATTGCGCGAAATTTTCTAAATCTTTATATTCATTTAGTCTCTGATTCAGATTAGTGTTTTTTAGGTTTTGGTGCAAATTGCCTTACAGATGGCGCTGCTATGTTGTATTTTTCATTATTTCGCAGTAAATATATCTCAAGAACTAATGCATGGATTTTCATCAAACCTCAGGTTCAGTTAGTACCCCATAAAAAACTGATCCTGATTAATTTTTGGTATACAGGATGAGTCATACATATCAAAACAATAGGCGATCTCCTTAAATATTGCCCTTAGACCCATACTTCCAACTGCAAAAATTCATAAAAAAATAAATGAAATTTTTCATAAGATAAATCACGAATCCATGAGGGGGGGGGGGGGGTCTAGTTGAAAAAATACGAAAATTAAATTTTTATACGGCCCCCGTGGGATTAAAATTCCAATTAGAAAAACTTTCCTTATTCAGTCCTGAATAAGACATAAAAAGTTTTATCTTCATATCTTCAAAACTCGCAAAGTTATAGCCGTTTAAAAAATTCATCAGGTTTTAAAGGATTAGACACAAATTGAAATGTGCGCAATTCAAAAAACAATGTTACTTTAACAATTTTAGGAAACGCGCAATAAATCTATATTTTGAGTTAGAATTTTGATTTTTTTTCTTTTTTTTTGTGATGGTTAGCCTTATAATTTGCTAAGAAAATCACATCCTAAAATTTCTCATAGAATTTATAAAAGTTTCATGTGGTTAGTATTGGTTTAATTAAAAATGGGATAATTAAAAATCGTAATAACTCGTAACATTATTTATCTGATTTCAGTTTCTTCAATTTAATTAAAGATGAAAATCTGATTTTAGTTTTTTCCCAGGATTTTTGTTTTTAATATTAATATTAAAAATATTAAAAATATTTATTGAGAAAGTAATATAACTTTAAAAAAAATCATATTTTCAAAAGTGAATATTTTTTCAAATTTGCCAAAACAAAACTAATGTAAAAAAAATCAGAAATGACATGTTTCAATTTCTTTTTTTCTTTAAAAATTTTTACCATTTAATAATTTAAAGACAAGAAATAGTGGGGAAAAAATTCATTATGCAGAAAAACGAAGTGTACTGTTTAAATGTTTGTCATTTATTTAAAAGAATGCTTTTTTCTAAGCTGCAGATTAAGTCTTTTTTTAATATAGCTCTGACAACTTCAGGATTTTTATCGTCCTGTAGAGGCTGTTAAAATATCTGTATTCTGGGCCCAGGCCGGGTTAAGACCGAGAGGTTATTTTTTTCTGAAAACTCGCCAGGCTGGGCCTAACGTACTTTTCATATTGGAGGGGACTGCTTTCTTCTTCCTAAGTGTACACTGGACGAAATTTTCAATCCCGGTCTCCACAAAACCCGTATTAAAATCACTGTCTCTGAATGGCTTAATACGTGCATAAAATAAATAAAATTCGGCTCAATCGCAATTTTTACAAAAAACACATAGATTTTAAAATCTTTATTTAAAAATAAATAAATAAAAAAAATAAAGTAAAATTCATTTTTTCAAAGAATAGTATATTCAATGGCTAAACAATAAAACTAGGGGGAAAAAGTCTGCCTATGACGGAATTCTGTCTTAAACGGAAAATATGTTGATCCATGCAAAATAAATACAATTATACCTGAGGAAAAAATTAAACTCCAATTACACATCCTAGGGAGGGCATACTTCTATAATGTATTTTTTCTTTCCTATGTGATTCCGTCTTAAAGATTTTTCAGATCTTACAGTGATTAATGATATTAAAATATAAGTGAAACATTTATGTATAAATAGAGATTCATTGATAAAATATAAATATTACAGCCTTTTGCGCTTCTTTAATATTAAAATGTATGAATTTAAAAAACGAAAAGATATAAAAGGAATTTTCGATCAGAACTCTTCCATACAAAACAATTTTTTCCCACACCGAAGTAAAAAACAATGTAGAAATTTGCGGCTGAACCGAGCTATGATTTAAACTATTTTCCAGACCGGTCTGGGTTATGATTTTAACATTTTTTCGGGCCGGGCGGAACTTTTTCCCCTATGAGTCGGTTTGGGACCGGATCTAGATATTTTGATCCATGCAGACCTCCAGTGCATCCTACCAACATATCTTGAAAACAAGTTCAGATTTAATTCAATACGCTGCTTTGTTATGTTTAAATGAGAGGCACTGTCTTAAATCGACAATCAATAATGGGCAACTTATGGATGATCCCTCACTTGCTTTGAAAATGATCGAAAAACATTTCGTTTACAGGCATGGTAAAGTGGTGTAAGGCACGAATCTCGGAGAATTCGGGATTTTAATATCTCTGTCAGATTTTTAGATATTTAGATGACATTTTTTTTTGTTCATTTTAGCAATGGATAAAGAATAATTTCCTAACTGGGAATTTTGTCCTACGGGGGCCATATAAAAATTTAATTTTCGTATTTTTTTTTTTAAATAGACCCCCATGAAGTTGAAACTTATCAGAAATTTTACCTTTTTTTTATGAATTTTTGCAACTGGAAGTATGGGTCTAGGGGCAATATTTAAGAAGATAGCCTATATTTTCGATATTTATGACTCACCCTGTATATAACCCAACATGTGGCGCTGTTAAGCAGATTTTTTTTAAAGATTTGCAATAGCGCTATCTCAAAAACTAATACACGGATTTTTATCAAACTTCAGATTCATTTATAAATTGTCATATGTTAATGCTGACTAGATTTTGGTTTAAACCACGTAAACGGTGGCTGCGGTAACTACGCTGCATTTTTCAGGAATTATTAATATGTATGAGATCGAAGAAAGTTTTGTTATTGCCACACCTGGCTAATTTACTTTTCTTTTTCAATTTTACTCCGTTACAGCACGAAAAAATAAAATTATTTTTGTATCCTCCATTCTTTATCGAATTTCACACGCTTCAAAATACTGCACTAAATATCAGTTTCCCTATTACAATGAGATTTCAGATAGAAATACAATAAGTATTATTTCTATGTTATAAGTGTCAGTATGTTATCGTTTATTATCATAAAAAAAGCACTGATAGAAAATAAAATAAATAAAAATCGATTGGTAGTTTTTCGATTTAGGACAAATACGCCATCTTATGTACATAACATTGGTACATTTTACTAATAGTATTAAAAACATGCAATAATTTGACTTTTGTGAGGACTTTCATAAAGCTTTTGCTGTTATTCATAAAGTTTAATCCACGATATAAAAGATGCAGCGTTTACAAAGGTTTTTAAAACGTATTTCTATGGGAAAATATGTCGAATTTCATAATGCATTTGAAAATATCGTTTATTGAGTAAACAACATTAATACGATTAAGATCCTAAAAAGTATTATAATATTTAGATATTCAATCTAATAATGTTTTTGAATTATTTTTTAAATTATCATATTCTTAAAAAAGCATGACTGTTTTTTTATTATGGCAATCATTTACACAAATGAGCATTTCCAATATTTCCATTAAAAATATATTTTTTTTTGTTGCTATAGTGATCTGAACGTTAAAACCTTTAGCGATACACTAGAAAAATTTCAAATAAATGATTGAGTCTCAGGTGGCAAATTGCTTGAAATCAGTTCTTTAAACTAAACTATGTAATTAACAGCCTCTCGATGCATTTTTTCAAAAGGTCAGTTAAAATGAATACAATAAAATCTCTGAGAATCGAAAATCCTACATGGTTACATAAATATGCCTGGTTATTTAAAATTTTTGGTATAGACATTTGTAATACATGTAATATTCAACATAAAAAACTTTCTATACTTATTCCTCGTATTTTTATGAAGTTGGCATGGTGTATTATATTTTATTTTTCACTGACAAGAATATATGCATCACTATTTAAATCACTGAAAGACCCGAAATTAGCATTATTATTTTTGCCCATGATGATCTGTGCATTTCTGATATGGTATTACATTTTCCAGTCACAGTTAAAACTAAATGATTCAGTCAAAAAATTACAAAAAATAGCAGACGATCTGAAACTGCATACTTCTAGGCAGTTTGAAAGTCTCTGTCTCATGTTTTTTGCGTTTACGTATATGCTTAGAATTTTTACACAATTATACTCAATTAAAACGAAAAATTCTATACATTTTCTTAGAGAATTAACCTTTGATGCGTTAGATATCCATAGTATTAACTGTCGTGTAGCAATAGTTATACGTTATTGTTTTAAATTTATTAAGTTTCATATTGTTCATACAATTCCAGATTTTGTTTCAGTGTTCTTCATTATTATTGCGTATAAAATGTTTCGTATACTAAACAAATATGTTATAAAAAGCAAGAATATTACTAAGAAAGGATGCGTAACATATAAAGAATATGATTGCTGGTCTGTAAATTATAACGTTATTTTATCGACCTTTAACTCTGTGAATGAAATTTGGTCTACTCCTATTTTTTTATTATGCACTTATTATACAACTAGTATATTTTATGGTAGCTGGTTGTTAATGAAAAGTGAGTTCGATCCAAAATTGGTCATATTTACCATATCGAATTTTATCTGGTTTACTGCATTCAATATGGCTGCTTCTACCATTAATGAAATGGACAAAATAGCTAAACAGATTAATATTGAAATTCTATACTTATTAGATCCTGAAGAAAGAAGCCGTTCTAGCATTGGTCTTCAGGTATTATTACTATCATGTCATGAACCTGCCTTTAGTTTTTCTGGATGTGGATTTTTTCAGTTTACAAGAAGTTTTTACCTTGCAGCAGTTGGATGTCTTATTACATACAGTTTGCTAATAATAAATATAGGAGAATCATAAACGAGCATGGTGGAAGAAATCTCAAAAGTACAATATTGTATAACTTTAAAAACATTAAAAAGTATAACTTTTATGAATTTATAATATCTTATTTATATGGTTTACTGCATTCAATATGGTTGCTTCTACCATTAATGAAATGGATAAAATAGCTAAACAGATTAATATTGAAATTCTGTACTTATTAGATACCGAAGAAAAAACCGTTCTAGCATTGATCTTCAGGTATTATCACTAACATGTCATGGACCTGCTTTTGCTTTTTCTGCATGTGGATTTTTCAGTTTACAAGAAGTTTCTATCTTACAGCAATTGGATGCCTTATTACATACAGTTTGCTAATAATAAATATAGGAGAATTATCATCGAGCATGGTGGAGGATTGCTTAAAAATATAACATTGTTGAAATAACTTTTATAAATTTACAATTTCGATTTTTATCTCGTTTACTGCATGCAATATGGTTGCTTCTACCGTTAATGAAATGGCCAAAATAGCTAAACAGATTAATATTGAAATTCTGTACTTATTAGATCCTGAAGAAGAAACAGTCGTTCTATCATTGGTTTTCAGGTATTATCACTAATGTGTCATGGACCCGCCTTCGTTTTTTCTGGATGTGGATTCTTTCAGTTTACAAAAAGTTTTTATTTTACATGAGTTGGATGCTTTATTACATACAATTTGCTAATAATAAATATAGGAGAACCATCAACGATCGTGGTGGAAGGAATCTCAAACATATCACATTGTTGACGTGACTTTTATAAAAACTAGTTGGATGTGCCAATCCCAAAACTTTCTTCTATCTCATACGTATATTTTAATATTTAAAAAAAAATAGTTGCTCATTTTAATGCTTTAATAATTTTAATTCAATACCATACCAACTTTGATTTTCATCTTAAATTTCTGCTTCAATCAATAAATCGGAGTAAAAACGAATTTCCGTCTCTGCACGAGCCGATGGACAATAGAATGATAGGCAGATTTTTTTCTCAAATTCAAGGAGGACCTACTTGCCTTACCAAAAAATAATCATATACAAAAATTTAGTTCAGTTCTAGAACTAACTTCATACACTTTTATGTGGTGCAATATTGAAAATGGCATAAAATTCGCTATTGCAGCGCCCCCTTCCGCCGGATTTTTTTTCAGATTCAGGACTATCCAACTAGCCATAGCCATATACTTACACAAAAAATTTCGTTCAATTCGATGCATAACTTCATATACTTTTGATCGGTACAATATTGAAAATGGCACAAAAACCGCGATTGCAGTGCCCCCTTCCAGCGAAATATTTCAAAACTGAAGGAAGACCTGCTTGCCACAGCCAAAAACATTTAAAAAAAATTGGTTCGATTTTATATATAACTTCATACACTTTTTGATGGTAAAATGGCGACATACACACAGACACACGGACAGACAGACATTTTGTAAAAACATGTTTTTTGGAATCTCTGACCCCTAAAACATGTAAATCCGTCAAAAACCGGAAGTCGAAAAAAATTTCGATTACAATACTTTCTTCTATTGAAGATAGAAGAAAGTAAAAAACTAGTGTTTACAACTTACTATGTAACTAGTATATTTTATGGAAGCTGGCTGTTAATACATCTTAAACTATAATTCTTCCTCAAAACAATTATCTCAAAAATTCTCAACAAATACCTCAAAAATTCATCTTCAATTAATAAACTTCCTCAAAACAATTTTTTTAATTCTTGTGACCCTAAAAATCAGCTTAAATAAAAAATAATACCGTTGTCTGAAAGATACGATACTTTTAATGCTGTTTTTATATAAAAAATTATTATGACTCGCACACGACGTAAGGCTAAAAATTTGCAAACCTTAAGCTAATACTGGTTGGATAAAAACAAAAGAAAACATTCATTTCTCGTTAGATCTCTAAAAAAATAGTAATAAATAACGTTCCAATTAAACATAATCTTAATGGTGCCATATAAAATCAGCATTCGCATCACCGTCTGTGCGATACATGAATAATCAAATACCACAAACCTTCTTTTAAAATAATCTTCTAATTCTGCAAAAAATAAAAAAAGCACTATTTTTCTATATTTTTAAAAAAATCAAAATAGAATAAAAATGACTTGAACTGGAATGTGTAATTTTTAAGAAAATAAGTCTATACGAGAATAATGAAATCGTCAATTCCAAAAAGAATGAGTCCGAGCCCGTCCGAACCCGAAGAGTAGCATAAGAATTGAGCCCGAGCCCGTTTCATCCCTAGTATTTTTTAAATACAAAATATGTTTATAATTTTTATTTGCCATTTCCAGAAAGCCTAACTGATGAATATGGTAAGTTTGGTGAGGTATCCCTTCTTTATGTAATGGATCTAATTCACTTTCTTGTTTTCTATGTTTGTGATTACATAAAAAACATCTTACAGAATTAACTATAGTGTTATCAATTTTACTCGGCATATTAGGAATAAAAAAAATCTTCATTAAAGAGATCCTCGGAACTTATGCGAAAAATATTACTTTAGGCATGAACATGTTTTATGAATTTTGGTTACCCTGAGAAAAAAATACAGACATTTCTTCACCCCTTGGGGACAAGCGACACATACACGTGCCGCAAAAAGGCTTAAAAATCATTGTTCATTCCCAACAGCAAAGTTTCACTGTAAAATTCGCTTTATTTAATCGGAGCATTTTCTTGATTTAATAAGGCACAAATGTCTGTTTTTAAAAAGCGGTAATAAAACATTAAAACGTTCGTACGAACGTAAAAGGCTCCCGTCGCGAAGGGGTTAATCTGCAAAAATTCGCTGTAATTACAAAAAAAAAAAAAAAAGATTTTTTCAAGTTTTTTAATATTTCGGAAAACGTGCCTTTATCTTTAGAAACCTCAGAAAACTATTACTTTCTAAAGGTTTTTGATTAAGGTTATAAAGTGTAGAGAGTTTGCAGTAGATACATACTTTGTTTTACTTTGCTTTTTTCACTACCTTATCCACTAATGAGATAGCATCGATCGAAGAATTAATGACTTCTTTAGTCGTGAATTCTGTTTAATTTATAATATCTGTTAATTTATAAATCTGATGTAATATCATTTTTATTTATTTTTTTATATATTCCTATATTTTTCTGAGAATATCAACATTTTTTTTTTTCACACGTATACTTTTTGAAATCATTTGTGTTATGATCTACCATAAACTCAATAAAGGGTTTTTTTTACTGCACAGTATTAAAATATTTTTTTATTCCTTATTATAAGTTAGATAAGTGTCAGTTTTATAATAATTTTGTTATTATATTTCGGATATGAGGAGCCCAGAAGCCAAGGGGTATAAGTGACAAAATTGAAAAAATTGAGTTAAGTGCACAAGCTATCTGGAAATAAGTCTATTTATTTGTAGGTAAAGAGTTAAGAGTGATTTTTTAATTATGTACTGAGTTTTCGGGGTCAGTTACATAACCTCTTTCCCGAAAGTGTGAAACGCGTGGAGGCCAAGGGGTATAAGTGCAGTTGTATTCGTTGACATCTATATAGCTGAAGGGCGACCAAAGACATACAACGCAGTTCATGACTTTAAAAAAGCTCCAGAAATTTGATCATTTTTAAACGGCGATTGGTACAAGAAAACAATTGCATGGCAATTTGTACCAATCACAGTTTAAAGATTATTTACCCCGTGTGGCGTTTTAAATGTTATGAAATGGAGTTGTATTCGTTTTTCAAAATGTTTTTCGTGTGTTTTTTTCTTTTTAGAATTTGTTTTTTAATGCATTTAATATTACATTAAATAAATGCAAACTGTTAACAAGTAAGAAAACTCAAACATTAAGCATAGATTTTGAAACACTTTCCAACACTTCCTGAAATCTTTAGCAAAATTTTGCTATTTAGGATAATAAATTGTTACTGTCCATAGCCAAATATGTATTTTAATACTTTTGAACATCCCTGTGTTTGATCTGTCGGTTGATATATGTACTGTATAATGAAAAAAAATAATTTAGGAAGAAAACGCGTAATAGTTTGAAATTTCTCTTTCAGCAGTTTATACTAATAGATGGAAACATATTTGTATACTTTTGTTCATCGCTGGAGTTTACCTGGAACCTTTATTATACGCCAGTATTTAGCTAAAATTTAGTTCAATCTAAAACACTCTTAAGACTAGTGAAATCGCATTTCAAGAAATTATCATCCATAGATGACTATGTATCCAATTCTGTGCGTTGCCCTGTATACCATTTTATCTATATTCTACAAACATTTTTGAGTATACTGAATGAAATTCAGCATAAAAATACATAACTCATTTAAAAACAATTTTTAAGTAAATTACACTCATATTCAGTATCCTTTACCAGATCTTTTGTGTAGCTGTGTATATCAACTATAGCATTAATACATACCATGTAATATGCATAAATTTAGTGAAACTTAAAAAGCGCATATCATAATAAAGAAGGCATCTCATCCATCCGTCAACCATATCGATAATATACAGTATTTTGGATAGAATATACTATTTGAAATATTTTGTGTGTCCCTGTAAATGCTGTGCACTTCATATTATGCGCAAAATAACTTATATTAAATCTCATCGATGTATATAAATTTTATTATACATGAAAATTTTAATATAATTAAAATAGGTCGAAAGCAATTTGCACTTTACCATTATGTAATTGAATTCTTTTGTGTGGCCCTGTAAATGAATATTAGCATTTCTTTTCACCACATATTTTACAGAATGCATATTTTAATGAGCTTCGTAGATGCATATAAATTTTAAAATGTTTGACAGGGTGTAACACCTTTAAAATTCACCTGAAATGATTTTTCCCCCATAGTCCGTAATGAAACGAAAAACTTTTGACTGTCTCTGTAAATAAACTAATCATGCTTGAAACTTTATTGGAAATAGGGTTCGTGCTAGAATAAGCTTAAATAATCTCCTAAAATTTCATGCGTCAGGACAATCCGAGTATATATACGAGAGTTAGAGAAAGACAGATGGTCAAATGGCCAGACAGACAGATGGACAGACAAACTGAAATTATATTTACTTTTCACCTTTGTTGGACAATGCTAGAAAATTTCAATGTTACAAAACTTATAATAAAATTTTAAGTCTTATGATAGAATAAAAGTTTGTTCTTTCATTCATTCGTATCAACATTGATCTTGAATTTTTTGTATATTCATTTTTTTTATTTCATAATTTTTCCTTTTTAGAACTTTTATTAAAACAAAATTTTGTCTTTTTATTTACTTATATCAACATTGCTCTTAATTTTTTTTCATAAATTTATGTTTTTATTTCATATTTTTCTGTTTCTTGTATTCATTCGGCACTTGTACCCTTTGGCTTCTAAGTAGTTTTCATTTCTGCTTGGAAGCCAAGTGGTACAAGTGCCCCTTGATAATGATGATAAACATTGCTTAGTTAAAAATATAAAACAAATTTTACTCCACTTTTTTTCTAAACAGTTTTCGAAATAAGAGTTCAAAGATCATTAAAAAATAAGCAAAAGATTCAAATCTCGATTCATTCAATTACAATTGATGTTTAACTTTGAACTCAATTTACTCGAAATCTAAATTTTGTCACTTACCCCTTGGCTTCTGGGGTCCTCATATGTTTTAAGTTTTATGTGCGAATCTCTTAATGTGAATGCACTACTAACATGTGAAACATGGTTTTATGGTCTTCTTGTATCAAAAATTACTTCAGTCGTTTTTTTAAGTAAAATTATTCTGACCCACAAAGACACAAAAATGACCCACTAGTCAAACTTCTTCCAATATATGATTTAAGGTCTTCTCGTATTCCAAAATGGTAGAATAATAAATTTAAAATCATTGGAACCGTTTTATAGAGTAGAAACCAAAAATGGCTCAGTAACTAAAATTTCTCAGACATATGATCTAGCCCTAAAGTCTTCTCGTGCCTGAAAATGATTAGAAACAAAATTTAGTTGAAATCTATTGGGTCTTTTTTTAAGAAACAATTAGATTTTTTCTGGCTTGTTATGACCCTAAAGGACCCAGTAACCAATTTTTTTTGAAGGTTTGACATAGTCCAATGATCTTATCATGCCCGAAAGTGGTAGGGTGGAAAATTTAGACAAAATTGTTAGAGCCATTTTTAAGATAAAATTTACATACACAGACGCAAGATGATTTGCTTCTATTATTATATTGTGGGGCTCTAGATTCCATGTTTAAGATTATAACTCTTTTTAATGACGAACATTACATTTATTGAAGACAAATAAACGAATACAAACAAAAATATAAATAATTTCTCGTTCCATAATAAACGGTTAAATTAAACATAGCAATCTTCAGCTTTATATACAATAAGTATAAATAATTCACAGTTTTTTGATCCTGTCAATTCTTCTATTTCATTCCGTCGAAAGAAAATCTGTGCTGGCAACACCAGCCGTTGCATTCTTAACATTCTATTTACTTTTTCTCCATTTTCTATTCACGACGTTTTATTACCTTCTAATCTCGAAAACAAAAGTTTTTCTACTATTCGATGAGTAGTACGCTCTTTAAGCGATGCCTTTAACATTATACGCAAATGGGGTTTGACAGAGAAAAAGAAATTGTACTCATTAACCGCAGATGCGTCTTAAGCACAGATGATTAACATGAGTACAACGTACAATATAATTTTCATTTGAAACATTTTACACAATTTTTCATGATAGTAATACTGTAGTTTTTTCTTTTTTATCACGATGCACATATACATAGTTTTTTTATCATGATACTGCTTCTTTTAACCATAACTCGCAAAAGAGGCATTTTGAACGATACATTCCCATAGGATTCCGAGTCGTCTTTGCAACCTTAACACTTCCTGGAAGTATGTTGGTTTGGTAGTAAAACACCTAGGAGTACACTCTTAAAACGAAAGAGTGGATTTGGCTTCTCAGGAAAGAGCTGTAATTTATTGAATAGTGAATGAGTTGTTTTTTAAAATGCTTTACTCATCTTGATTTAGATTGTTTTTTTAAGTAACTCATCTTGATTTAAATTATTTAAAAACAACTCACTCACCTGAGTTGTTTCAACTCTTTATGAGAAGTTGCCTTGTAAAACGTGAGATGAGTGAATTTCAGCTCAACTCGAGTTATTTTTTGGCTGACATTTTCAGAGAGTAATGCTATTGAAATGTCGGAAATGTGTCGGAAGCGCTCTCTATTAAAAAGTGAGGACACCAAAGCTGTACGTCATTTTAAATAAAATAATTACCAAGGAAAATGACCTACACGCAAACCGCAACAAAATTGATTAGTTTGTCCAATGTTTATGAGCGTTTAAAATATCCCCCTCAGTTCACAGTTAATTTTCACTCGTTGCCCGATCCCATTGTTTCTGATTTTCGGCGTAAAATTTAATTTAAAAAATAACGTTAGTTAAGTCTAAACTTTAGAATAATTTCAACTCCATGCACAAAATAACGGTAAAAAATAGTTGTTCGTTAGTCTAAAGTCTAAAGCGCCCTCTATCGACATTTTTTGAACGTAACCTTTAAATAAAAAAAAATAGTAATATAAAGAATGCTTTTAGCGAAAACCGTAAACGAATCTACAATTTTTTCCGTTTTTTTTATATCATCGTTAGAAATTTTGGAACTTAAAGTTTAATGGCTCCTAGCTCCTACAGAAAACGTTTGCGCCCCATAGTTTCCAATTTAATAATGTTTGTCTTCATGTCTACTATCCCTCTCGAAGTTTGTCGGTCTGGTAGTGAAACACCCCGTATTGAATATTGGTTTATTCAAATGTAAAACTATATTAATGCTATAGGAAAATATTTTGAGAAACAATAATGCGTATGTTATCGATAAGAAATTATTTATTGTATTACTTTCTAGAAACTTAAGTACTACTCCTCGCTTACACTTAAAAACCAAAACATTATTACCAACTCCACATTTTGAGATGAACTCACCCGGATGACGTGGAAACTCATAATTCGGTGAAAATGGTATTTAAACATTGCTAGACTCAGAAACCATTTTTTGTGCTTGCGTCTACTTGTGAGGGTAAAGGCTGCTGATCTAAGCTACTTTAATAGACGGCAGAATTCTGTCGCCTAACGACTCAAAACGAGTGACTTTGAAACTGCCGGCCTTGTGTGTTGTTTGGGACATATCGTTATAAGTGCCTGTATAAAGTGGATAAATTACTTAGAAATCATCAGTAGAAGACATCGCGTTGGACGACTAATCGTTATATAAAAAAAAGGACGTCCAAGACTCCCCTCGTTTGTAAAACAAAATCGGTTTTAGAGACTGGCTTAATTTACGTCGCAAGACAATACAGGTCTAAGTGGAATTTTTCGAAGCATACATTTCAGCTGTTACTATTGAGTGTGAATTATAAAGTTCCACTCATGTGTCCCTGTTGATCCAGCATCGTCGACGAGTACTCTTACAGTATGGGCAGGAACATCATGACTGGACTGTACAAAACATACGAAGAGAGTTACCTAGTTGTCTGTTGAAACACGATTCTCCTTCAACACGCCGATGATCGTATTTCGGTGCTTCGTCTTCTACGCGAACTGTTACTTCCCCTTATACAACAGGTCCTACACAGAACAATTGTGGCAATATTAAATTTAGCGAACGTTCTCATGAGCGTCTCTGGGACCTGTGGTTGTTACAGAACAGACCATAAAAGACACGGACTATCTGAACATCATCACAAATTATTTGCACCATTATATCGTGTCTTTCTTCTAAAATGGAAATAGAGTCTTCGTAGAGGAGAACACTTTATCTCACATGACTTGAATTGTGTTGGCCAGGTTCCAGGTACATAATATTGAGTTCCACTTGATACTCTGGTCGCCTAACTCGAGAGATCTTAATCTGACAAAGCACATTTCTGGTGTCATTCAACGGTTGTTCAGATCTCAAGAACAAACAAATTTGGAACATGCCGGATATGCACGAGAAATGCTTGAGCAATTTATAAAGTTTATCTCAGGATATCTACCAAGAACTTCTGTCATACATTCCAAGATGGTTTTCATCTGCTTTGCGTTTCGAAGGTGGGCCAACACGTTATTAGGTAGGTGGTCATAATGTTTTAGCTCTTGAGGGTACGTGGATCTTGTAATGAATTAAGAATTTAATTTATTCTTTTTAATTATTTGCCTTAATATCTATCATGATGTGCACAATTTAATTTATTGAGTGATTTTTGGCTCATAAAGTTTTGGTTCTTGAGGGTATGTGCATCTTATAATAATTAAGAAGTTAATTTATTCTTTAATTTTTTACCTTAATATTTATCATGATGTGCACAATTTAATTTATTGATTGATTTTAATTATTTTTTACTCACATGACTTTACTTTTTTACTTAATGAAAGTAAGTTTCAAAAGTAATTATTATTTTTCTCGTCGTAATTTGAAAGAGTAAATGTAATGTAAATGTAATTAATGTGGCATTTTAACCCCTTCGCGACGGGGGCCTTTTACGAATTTTTTAATGTTTTGTCACCGGTTTTAAAAAACAGAAATTTGTTACTTCTTAAATCGAGAAAATGCTCCGATTGTATAAGTCAAATTTTACAGTATAATTTTACCGGTGGGAATAAACAAGGATTCTTAAGCCTTTTTTGCGGCACGCATGCGTGTCGCTTGTCCTCAAGGGGTTAAGATTGCACATGGAGCATAGGAAGATAAATATCAACTAGACATAAATCTCACGCTCATTTAAAACAAACTAACCAGTCAACTCGCGGGCAAACGGTTCCATATAATGCATACACGGTGTTTCAGTTAAACGTTTCAGAACTCCTGAGAGGGATACAGTGCATCCTATCGACTCGAAATCATATAGCATTGCGGGGTCAGAAATGCTTTCCCGACGCGCTAGATGGCGTTGTGCAAAAGTTCCGAGCTTTCATGCAGGGAATCGTCACCCGACCTATCATGCCTTGATTTTTATTTCTGAGGTCATATGAAAACACTGGTTTGTGACACCCCTGTTGACAATGCTGAGGAGCTGGTTTCAAAAATCGCAGTAGTTGCCGGAGAAATTCGAGATATGCCTGGAGTATTCGTGAATGTTCAGATTTACATGCGCCGGAGATGTGAGGTGTGCATTGCAGTCGGTGGCAGAAATTTTAAACACTTACTTTGACCCATATACCTTTTGCTTTTTTTTACATCTATTAATAAAACCATTTTTCAGTTACAGTGTCTTTTCTTTATGGTGCTTCTGTGTACACCACCGTTTCAGGAAAGAATTTCCGACCCCACATTGCTATATGATTTTAAGTCGTCAGGATGCACCCTACATCTCTTAGGAGATCTGAAACGTTTAACTGAAACACCCTGTATATTAATTAGTAACTGTGAATTGCATTATAAATATATTATTAAAAGTTGTTATTTAGACTTTAAATGCCGTCAGCGCATACAATAAAACGCCCGTATATTTCAGCTTTCTTAATTCAGCATTACGAAAACATTGTCATTTAGACCAGGAGGCACCAGCACGGGCAATCACCTCATCACATTCAAGGATGAAATTCAAGGATTAGTTAAAACTCTATTCGCATATTAAAACTCAAACGGTCTGCCAAGTCATATCTTGGTCGAAAACAAATGAAAAGCCAAATTTAGCGGTTGACTCGCAGTTTTACCATTGTGTTTTCTTACTCCCAGTCCTCCATGATTTCATATTTTCGGGTGCAGGAAATCACAATGATAAACCTACGAGTCAATCGCTAAAATCGGATTTTTCAAGTATTTTCTACCAAGATATCATTTGGCAGACCGATTGAGTTTTAATATGTGAATCAAGTGTTCTGGAATTACAGCCATGAAGTCGATAAGATGATTTTCTGTGATGCCGCTTCTCTGTCTAACATCTACGCGATATACAAAGAAATGTTTTTTTAAGTAACATAATTAATGTCTGTACACTATTTATAAATGTATTTGTGAAAGTTTAAAAATCTGTAAATATGTGGGTGAATAATCTTTATTACTGCAGACAATTTAAACTGTCCTCGTTCCACAGATTCCGAGTAAAGTAGCTGTGACAGACGGACACAAAAATTATTAGGTAGCTTTCATTACAAAAAGTAAAAAGCTACCTATTGCAGCCGTCCGGAGGAAAGCACTTCCGGAAAATTTTGGTATATTTTCACCGATCATGACCCCCAGACCCCAAAACCACCCTCCGTTCAAATGTTGATATATATATATATATATATATATATATCTGATTTTTGTCATGCGATAACTAACGTATTTATGAACCGATTTGAATGAAACTTGGTATGTACATAGTACATACAAATGTCTCGACCGAGTTCGTTGGTCAGCATCATCCACCATTTTGTTTCAAAATGGTGGCCATTTTAAATTTTTAAAAAATTTTTAAATTTAAAATTAAATGCAAAAAAATCAAAATTTGAAAAATATTTTTCTTTTACGTGTTAGAACTTGAAACAACAATTCCAGAACACGTTTTATTTTGTCTATATCTTACAAAATGATTGAGTTATAGCACTTTGAATTTTTTTTATGTCTGACATTTTGAAACGATCTGATTTTTGTCACGTGATAACACGCGTATTTATGAACCGATTTCAATGAAACTTGGGATGTACATAGTATATACAAATGTCTCGTCCGAGTTCGTTGGCCAGCATCATCCACCATTTTGTTTCAAAATGGTGGCCATTTTAAATTTTTTAAAAAATTTAAAATTTAAAATTAAATGCGAAAAATTTAAAAATTGAAAAATATTTTTCTTTTACGTGTTATAACTTAAAACAACAATTCCAGAACACTTTTTATTTTGTCTATATCTTAAAAAATGACTGAGTTATAGCACTTTGAATTTTGCTTATGGCTGACATTTTGAAACGGTCTGATCTGAACGATCCACAATGTTGCTTTAAAATGGCATACACTTTATGATATCGTGGAATTTGGTGACTCTCTAAATCGCTTAAAATAAAACCAGGTTGAATAAAAGATGACTAATTTCTAAAAATTCCTATTAATATTCAGTCTTGACAAAAACTAGTTTCAATCTTATAAAATCACTAATTTTATAAGATTATTTCCACTAATTTGAGCTTAGTATTTTTGAACAATGTAACTTACCTTAAAATAAATAAATATATATATAAGTATATGAAAGCTACCTCTTCCTCCCGGCATTGCCGGAAGGACTTTCTTATCTTGATTTTATTTATATTTTTGGTACTACTTTGTTATCCCGTCGACCGATTTCGCCAAATTATACAAATACCAATACTAATAGCCAAATTATACATATTGACGTAATTTTTATTTTAAATAATAAAAAAAAACCAAATAATTAGTTGAATATTAATAAAAATATAAATAAAAAGTCGAAATAAAAATCAGTTAATGACATTTTAAACACGTGTATCGTATTTAATGTCATTGAATTGACATTCACGATCATCCATTATTGGCATTTATTCTTATAGTTTGGCGATAGTATTTTGATCGACGGGATAACAGAGTAGTACTACAATTTTTAATCACGGAACCTTAAAAAATGCACCCCAGTTGCCTAAAAATTAATTGATTTCAACAAAATCTATGAACTATATAATTTAAAAAAAATACTTGTTACATTCTATAATTTCATATATGTAGTTTCATTTAACAGAACAGAAAATAATTGAGTAGAAAATAATTGAACACTTAAATAATAAACATAAATAAATTATATTTCTGTGAAATATTCATTTATTTAAATAAAGATATATATAGTCTTTTAATTTATGGCCAATAGAATAATTTACCGAATAGAACTTATGCGAAACATCAAAAGAGAATTATATATGTTGGCATAGACAAAGTTTGAAATAAACTTAAATTAGATTACTATACTTTGTAATTAAACATAAACATTGTTGTCTGAATAACTTCGGTAAAAACAAAGAAATTTTGAAGTTCAGTTAATTCAAAATAAAGTTGAATTAACTGTATCTATATCAAAGGGCGACTAATTACTTTGGTTAATCCGTATCCCAGAAAGTAATTAGATGAGACACACAGATTTAAGAAGTAAAACCAATATATTATGGGATTATCAAGTAACACAAATAAGAGGAAAGACTTAGATACAAGTAATAAACCGAGAGTCGGCAACGACGACAATCATCTCATTGAGTTCACTGGTGAAAATCTAGATTTAGTTAAATGAAACTTCACATGTTAAAACGCAATTGGTCTGCCAAGTCATATCTTGCCGGAAAACACCTAAAAACCCAATTTTAGAGGTTGACTCATAGGTTTATCATTATGTTTTCCCGCTCCCAGTACTCCATGGTTTCATACTTTGCGATGCAGGAAAGAACAATAATAAACCAACAAGAAAAACGCCTAAATCGGGTTTTTAGATTTTTTTTCTTTACACCAAGATATGACTTGGCAGACTGATTTGTTTTAATATGCGACTCGAAATTTAACTAAACCTGTCTTTTCATCTGTGAATTCGATGAGGTGTTAGTCTGTATTGTTGCCTTCTTGTCTATAAGTGTAAGAATGTTTTTAAATAGCTAAATAATAGTTAATTAATATAGTTAAATTTGTATGACGCATGCAATAACAATGAATTATTCTGCAAGTAGAAAATCATGCACATGATTAGCATTGTTGCTTCATTAGGCGATGACGATATGACATTTAAAACAGAAAAACCTGACAAATTTAGCAGTCCATTTCGACGTATATTTATGAGAAGGGATACTTGCATGTATAGAATGAAAATATATAAGGTACCCTGGGGTAATAACGCCACGTTAAGGTTCTACCAATTTTCACGGCTCAGTTTTAGATTGTATTTTTCAAACAAATATATGATTTGATACAACAACTCATTGACTATCTATATAAAAAAAGAAATTAACAGATATGTATTCATAAAATGTAATGGCGTGATTTCTTGACCAATGCTATTTGGCGTTATTACCCACCTATATGGGTAATAACGCCATGCAAACAAAACTATGAAATAAGATGGAACAATTGCATGTAAATTGCCCAATTCTAAAAATACAAACTCTACAAACTTAGAAATTGACAAATTGCATTCTAAGCTATTGAAAATGTTCAATTTTTTGTGAAAGTGTAAGAAAAATAAAGGTGTGGTGTGTGTGTGTGGAGGGGGAGAATGAGGCAAAAGAATATCCGACCGTGAGCTTCTTTTTGCTTAAAAAGGACCGCTTAAATAGAATTATTAGAAACATTGCACAGTTTTAACTGTGTTTATTTGAATCAGTATTTAGGATGTAGCTCGACCACTGTAGGGAATCAACCGGGATACTAATGCCAAGGATTGGCGTTTTTACCCCGTTATAGTTATTGCGCTGTACATTTTAAACTACAAATTATCTTGAGAAGATATCCAAAATCTTCAGCAACATTTTGAAAGTCCATGAAATGCACTACAAATTTATGTAATTAACAAAGTATTTCCGGATAAAAAAAATAGTTTACACATCACAAAACATATCTCGCAAATTTTAGATCAAGCGTTAATTTTAGTTGCTTGTAAAAACAATAAGACCTAAAAATGAAACAAATTAATTTGAAGCTGTTTTTTGCGATTTATATGACTCAAAACCCTTCTGTGCAGAGCACATGGGTGTCATTTACCAGATTATTTCATAATTATTCAAAATATTAGCACTTGGCGTTATTACCCCGCCTGGCGTTATTACACCAGACCACCTTATTTCAAAATGTCCATTCTCCTGAGTTATTTAATAGAATTTCAAGACAAATTGTAACTTCGCAACTTCTTTGACTAAAATGCCTTGAACAGATGGCTATATTTACTTGAAATATCAATAAGAAGTATTTGTGAAAGCTATTCCCGAGTAGATTTCAAAAGAATCAATCGTTTATAACTTCGAGTGTTACTTCTGTTTCATTTGTACAGATTTGTATTTCACTATATTTTTCCTCTGCACCTTTTACTTTTTTAACACTTTCCAGCAAAGTTGAAATTTCCTTATTTATTCAATTTCTCTGTCCGTCTGTCCACACTCTAACTCCCGTAAATATACTCAGATTTTCATGCAAAGCTTATTTAGGGTCACCAAAGCATGTTTGGTATTGCATATGAAGTATCTAGAATTAAAGGTTAAGTTTCAGGTATATTAAAAAAATTCGATTAACACAGTGGTAAAAGTGAATTCTCTTCCCTAAAGTGGAATGTTACGCTCTGAATATAATTGAGGGTATTACAAATTTAACTAGTCTGATGTGGCAATTTTAAAATTTCTTCTATCTCTTACATATTAATACTTCAAAATTCGCTATAACAGTGCCAAAAGTAAACGTCAGTCTATGCCCATCATGGGGATATTCTAATGATATGAAATTCCGTGCATTATTTCTTGAGGTATCATTATGGTTAAAATACTGTAAATCCTGCAACTTGCAGCGTAGTAGCGACATTTTTTGGGTAGTTTACACATAAACCTAATTTGCAACAACTTATGTCAACAGTTTTAAGTGAAAGTTTGATGAGAATCCAAGCATTAGTTCTTGAGATAGAACTATCGCGTAAATCGTGAAAAATGCAACATAGCAACGCCATCTGTTGGGTAATTTACACCAAAATGTAAACAAAATCAATTCATGTCAAGGCCTAACTGAATCCGAAGTCTCATGGAAATCTAAACATTAGTTCTGGAAATTTAGCTATTGCGGTAATCGAGAAAAATGCTGCATAAAAATTCAATCTGGTGAGCGATTTGCACTAAAATGTAGAATACGTCAATTCATCTGAATGACTAACCGAATCTTATGTTTGATGCAAATCCGTGAGTTCATTTTTGAGATAGAGCCATTGAGGAAATCCTGAAAACTGCTATGTAACAGCGCCACCTGTTGAGCGATTCACACCAAAAGCTACTCAGCACCACATTACATCAGGGTCTAACTGAATACAAATTTTTATCAAATTCCATTCATTAGATTTTGAGATAGAGCGTCCACAAAATGTGTGCCTTATACAGAAAGTCAGAGTCATAGACTCAAAGGCAGGCATTTTCTAAAAACATGTATTTTGGTATGCCTGACCCCTAAAACCAGTAAATCCCTCGAAAACTGGAATTTTCACGAATCCCATACTTTTTCCTTGTAAAAGCAAAAAAAAAAAAAAAAAAAAAAAAAGATGATAATCTAAGAATAAATTTTTATACATTATTAGAAAGGTATATTTTTAATTATAAAGACCTATCTGAGTATTTTAAATTCACATTAAATGACAAAGAAGAAAACTAAACAATACTTCAATTTGGCTGAGAAAATTTAAACATCATTTTATTTAAAAAAAAATCATCGAATTAATCATCATTCTTTTCTGGAAAATATCATATAATAAGTTTGAAATGCTTTGAAAAATTTCTGTTTTTTTTTTTTTTTTTTTTTTTTTTTTTTTTTTTTTTTTTTTTTCACTTTATGAAGATGTAAGAAATAGTTTCCCAATAAAAAGGGAAATTATTTGCTTAATACTTCAACGCGCGATCTATAATTCTATGGATATATTCATGATCTTTAAAAAAATTCTCTTTTTCAGAAAAAAAATTTATACTTTTTTACATGTTCGTCCTTTTTTTTTATAAATATGTGCATTAGAAATGAAGATATTATAGAAATATGCTAGATGTAAAGTTAAATCCGTATGAATTATAATCGATTGCGAACGGATAAAATTAGAGTGGTGGAGCAGGTATTTATAGTCTGCCTCAAAATTTTAAGCACGCTGCAAACCTCGTTTAAAATAATTGAAGAAGAAAATATTTTATGCTAATTTATAATAAATACTCGACATTTAATCAAAATAAAAAATAAGCCATTTTTGGGGCTTTAAAAAAAAATTATTTTTATTTAATTTATCTTTTTTCTTGAAGAAACGCTGTGTCAAAAGTTTAAGCAACTTTATGCATTTTTTTTTTAGAAACACGGGATTAGCCATGTGTAATGACGTTTTATGACATCGAAAGTTTCTAAATTGAAATCGCAAAATAAAACTGTTTATGAAATTCCGAAAGTTTTAAATCTATCAAAGAGAGGTATCAAGTACTCTCTAGAAATGATAATTTTAAGAAGAAACCAAGATGTTGACAACCACCTAAGACGACTGTTCAGACTGATAGGAGAATACGGAGATTGGTATTTAGACAAAATATGTCCTTACGCCAAAGTAAAAATAATCTCAGTGTGAAGGTGTCCAAAGACACTGTACATTGTACATAGACTTATTAAAGAGTGTAATTACATTATGCAACGAAAGTGGCTCTCAAACTATCTCTCAAATTACACCACAAACAGGCAAGAATGATCTAAGATAAAAGAAAAAACGCATGTACTACGGAAACACATGGCTCACTGTTTTAGTCAGCGTTGAGAAAAAGTAAACTTAGATGGCCCTGGTGGTTGGAAAGCGTAATGGCATGATTTACAAAAGGATCCAGGAGCATTTCTCAGCAGACAGCAAGGATTTAAATAGCGCTATGTCATTAAAATATTTAACAATTGATTTTTCTCCGTTTACTACAATGTAAGGAAATCCTTTTGGATGCCCTTGAAAATGAACCATAAACCTCACATTCTTCATATACAATACCAAACATTCTAGGTGACTCTTAATAAGGTTTATAAATAGCATGAAAATCCGAGTATACTTACGGGAGTTAGAGCGTCGACAGTCGTATAAATAAACCAAATGAAAAAGCATCTTTCGTCTTTGTCAGAAAATGTAAAAAAAACGTCTTTTATGAAAGCTACCGATCGTAGAAAAAAAAACAATGTTGTAGCAGTAATTGTATTTTAGATTGAAATTTTGGGTCTTAGAGCTATGCCATCCATCCTTTTCGTTGAAAAAAATGTTATTTCATTATTTTTATTGTATGTATTGAATGCTTAGTTTTTAAACAATAGTTAATAACCACTAGCATAGATTTAAAACCGAAATAAATAAAATCAGTTTGCAAAAGTGTACCTTTATATTCATTTGAAACTTATATTAATTGTGAAGTCCAATTATTGCTAATAACTATCATTTATACCCGCATTGTCTTCTAATTTATTTATCAAAATTGAATGGAAGCCTGAGAATAATGTCGCATGTTTCAGACATAAAACGATGTATAGCAAACGAAAGTAATCAATAAAAGAAAAGTAAACGCAAATGAATCAATTTAAGCAATCGTAATTATCAATGAATTAAATTCATTGAATTCTAAGAGGGAGTATAATATTTTTTAGATGTGTCATTTGGGTTTTAAAGATTTAATATAAACACTGATTAATAAAGTTTTCAACCATAAAGTTTCGGATTCTGTTCATTCTTCGAACAACTGATTATGAGAGCATCTCATCAATTAAAAATAATTTTAGCAGTTATTGCGCTCTGTAGAATTATAGAAGATTTTTTTTTTTGTCACTTTTTCTTCCATTTCGCGAGAAAAAAATGCATTGAAGTTAGATATGAAGTATAGAATCTATATACAGCAAGTAAAATGAAAAATAATAATAGTAATAGTAATAATAATTATTATTATAGTACTATATGCCACAATAGAAAACACAATACCAAGAATTATTACTCAACGACAACACTGTAGCTGTAGCCTATTTCTTTTGTGTCTCTGTAAAGGAACGACAAATGCTATGAATAAACAATACCAAGAATTATTACTCAACGACAACACTGCAACTGTAGCCTATTTCTTTTGTGTCTCTGTAAAGGAACGACAAATGCTATGAATACACTATTCTATAGCAGTCATCGTTAAATAAAATTCAGAGATTTATATCAGTTTCAATAACATTTTAAATAGCGCAGTGTCATTAAAGTACTCAACAAACGATTTTTCCTCATATACCATAATGTAATGAATTTCTTTGGCTGTCCTTGTAAATGAACTATGATTCTCACATGCATCATATGCAGTGTCAAATATGCTTAGGTGATCCTCAATAAAGTTTATCAGTTGCATGAAAATCCGAGTATATTTTCGGAAATTAGAGCATGGACAGACGTACAGACAAACCGAATTCATAAGCACCTTTTATCTTTGTTGGAACATTTGTATAAACATTTTTTATGAAAGCGACGGTCGTCAAAAGAACCGTTGTTGTAGCAGCAGGCCTCCCAAATGGTCCGCGAACTGAACATCAGTATTTTTTAACAGAAAATTTCATGATACGTTTGAGCTAGAATCAACATCCAAGCGTGGTTTCTTGACAATTTGCAAGAAAAATCTAAAAAGAAAATTTCTCAAAGAAAATTCTGATGTTCAGTTCGCGGACCATTTGGGAGCCCTGTAGCAGTTATTAACTGTAGATTACAATTTTGGAAGATAGATCATCCAAACTTTCGTTTAAAAAATGGTGTTTTTTAATTTTTTTATACGCATTGAATGTTTAGTTTTTAAGCAATAGTTAATAATAACCACTAGCATAGATTTAAAGGAGAAATAAATAAGATCAATTTACAAAAGTGTACCCTTATATTAATTTGAAACATAATACTAATTGTGAAGTTCAATTATCGCTGATAACCATCGCTTATTCCCGCACTGTCTTCTAATTTATTTATCATCCTGAGAATAATGCCACATGCTTCAGATTTAAAACGAAATATGGCAGACGAAAGTAATCAATAAAAGTAAAGTAAACAAAAATGAACCAATTTAAGCAATCGTTATTATCAATCAATTAAATTCATTGCATTCTAAAAGGGAGTTTAGACATTTTTCAGATGTGTCATTTGGGTATTAAAGATTTAATATAAACACTGTTTAATAAAATTTTCAACCATAAGGTTTCGGATTCTATTCATTCTTCAAAAAACCGATTACGATAAATTTAAAATAGTTATAATAGTTGTGCTGTGTATAAGAATTATAGAAGGTTTCTTCTAAATTACTATTTCTTTCATTTAGCAAAAAAAAAAAAAAAAAAAAAAAAAAAAAAAAAAAATTGCAGTGAAGTAACAAAATGAAGTATAGAATTTATGTACACCAAGTAAAATGCAAAATAATAATAATAATAATAGTGCATGCCGCAATTGGAAACTCACTTCCAGCAATTATTACTCAACGACAGTACTCTGCCTGTAGCCGATTTCTGTTGTGTCTCTGTAAATGAATCGCAAATGTTATGAATACACTATTCTACCGCACTCTTCTTTCAATAACATTCAGAGATTTATATCAGTTTCAATAACATTTTAAATAGCGCAGTGTCATTAAAGTACTTAACAAACTATTTTTCTTCATGTATCATAATGTAATGGATTTCTTTGGCTGTCCTTGTAAATTAACTATGATTCTCACATATTTCATATGCAGTGTCAAACATGCCTAGGTGACCCTAAATAAAATTTATCAGTTGCATGAAAATTGGAATATATTTACGGGAGTTAGAGTGTGGACAGACATACAGACAAACCGAATGCATAAGGATCTTTCATCTTTGTTGGAATGTTTGAAAAAAAAATTTTTTTTTTTGAAAGCGACTTACCGTCAAAAAAAATCATTGCTGTAGCAAGTTGTTGTATTGTAGAACACAATTTTGGAAGATATATCATCCAAACATTCATATAAAAAAAATGTTTTACAATTTTTTATCCGTATCGAATGCTTAGTTTTTAAACAATAGTTAAAAAATAGCCACTTGCATGCATTTAAAAGATAAATAAATCAGGTCAGTTTTCAAAAGTGTACCCTTATTTTCATTTGAAACGTAATACTTATTGTGAAGTTCATTTATCGCTGATAATTATCATTTATTCCCGCATTGTCTTCTAATTGATTTATCAAAATTGAATGGAGTCCTGAGAATAATGCCACATGTTTCAGATTTAAAACGAAATGTTGCAGGCGACAGCTATCAATAAAATAAAAATGAACGAAAATGAATCAATTTAAACAATCATAATTATTAATGAATTAAATTCATTGAATTCTAAGAGGGAGTTTAGATGTTTTATAAATGTGTTATTTTGTATGAAGTATTTAATGTAAACATTTATTAATACAATGAACATTTATTAATACAAACATTTATTAATACAATCAATAAAAAATATTTATTGCAGTTATTGTAATGATTATTAGGATTATAGAAGATTATTTCTCAGTCACCATTTTTTTTTTCAATTTTGTGAAAAAAGTACACACAGAGCGGTTTTGCAAGTAAGTAAGGAATAATTATTAGACAATAATTAACCAGCTGATTCGAAACGGTTGTTTGCTACCTTTTTATGCATTATTTGCGCATTTCTAATCATTGGTTTTTTATCTTTAAACATTTTTGCACATACGCTTTATTTGCTATTTAAGCGTTACAAGTAATTATTCGATTAATTAACGGCTCAATTATAACATATCAGGCATAACTGCCAACTTGTCCGAATTTTTCGCATCACTGTAATTAAACAGAAATATTGGTCTTCTTTCATCGTTGGAAATTAATCGTCGTAGGAGTTAAATTCATTGCCTAAAATGAAACAAAGGGGTTTAAATACTTCAAAGTTACAGGAATAAAAAAACAAATCTAAACTTAGTTTAGAAATTTGATGGATAATGTGCTCTCCGAAATTATATTTCTGATTGAATTTCGTTCCATGAAAAAAAAATGGTCGTTTGGGGAGGGAGGTCCCTTAATGGAGATAGTCGCACTGAAAAATTTCATTGTAAATAGCCAAAATATGAAACTTTTTTGATTTTAGCATGAAGAATATAAAGACTTTTATATTTGATTATTTTTTTAAAGTGTAGTTTGTATAATTAGAAAGTTAATGTACAGGGTGGTTATAAAAAAACTTTGCTGATATATGGAGCTATAGCGTCCAGTCCGTTCAACCGATCGAGGTGAAATTTCAGATATAACTATTCAGAGGTATAAGCTCGAGATTCTATGAACGGCAACAAAATGGCGCTCACGGTTACGGTTATAGTTACAGAAACTCAAAATTTTCCAATGGCAACTACCATTTTTTTCATCGCAAAATGCGCAGCGCATGCGAAAACCCTAAAGAGCGTTGGAACCGTACGTGTATAGCAAGAAACGGACACGTTATGCACGCACAAAAAACTGTTCTGCGAATACCCCCCCCCCCCCATTAAAAAAACACGATAGGGGCGCATGGAGGAAATTTGCATATGACACAGAGTTAGTACACTAATCTCTGATTACAATGCAGATCGGAGAAAAGAAAATTTTTTTTTATTACACATTTTCCACATGGGTGCCATCACAGGCAATTACACATTGCATGGTGGCGACTGTAGACAATACAACCGAACGTCACATCGCTTGAGGGATATTTGCAATCTCATGTTTGATAGAATCGTTCAAATCCGTCAAAGTTTGCGGGTTGAACATGTACATTCTCGATTTTAGATATCCCCAGAACCTGAAATCCATAGGAGTGAGGTCGGGGGATAGCGGAGGCCATTGACGTTACCAGTTAAGGTGAAATTTGCCTCGTCCGTTCATAATATGCGAAGAGGCCGATCGTTATCTCCATCATATTGGATAAGAAATTCATTAACAAAGTCTATATGTTGTTGATGGTCTCTCACTCCCAACATCTGGGCGCGCTGGTACCGGTAAGGAAACATGCGGATTACGGAGCGCAGTAACTTTAAGACCATTGATTTCGGTATATCAAAAACACGAGATGCACCTTTTGCAGTTTGCATGCGTCCTCTGGTCACTATGTGATGCACTTCCATAACAATATCCTCAGGAACAGTTGGTCGTCCTGATCGCGGATTATCACAATCACGAAGAGCTTGTGAAATGCATAGCCACGCATTTGGCGGTGGTAAACGAGCCAGGTTTTCTCAGCATTCATCTCATTTTGATAATAATTTTACCAACTCACCACGAACGAAGTCATTTTGTTGGCATCTGCGAGCTCCGACTGAAGAACTAACATTCCCACCTCACTGTTTATTCGTTTTCTACGCTGATTATCTGGCAAACGACGTTCCGTGATTGGTATTTTGCCTCTGTCATATTCAAATTTTCTTCGCGCGCCTTGGTCGTGTTTTTATGGGGCTGTTCGAAGAGCTGATTTTGTGCGAGCATAACGCGTCCTTTTATTGCAATAACTATACCGTTCCAACGCTCTTTAGGGTTTTCGCCTGTGCTGAGCATTTTGCGATGAAAAAAAAATAGGTGTTGCCATTGGAAAATTTCGAGTTTCTGTAACTATAACCGTAACGGAGAGCGCCATTTTGTTCCCGTTCACAGAATCTCGAGCTCATATCTCTGAATAGCTATATCTGAAATTTCACCTCGATCGGTTGAACGTACTGGCCACTAGAGCTCTATATATCGGCAAAGTTTTTTTTATGACCACCCTGTATAACGTGGCGAATGCCAAATTTGATAAAACTTGTTTTAAAGTTTCAATATCTGTTGACCTTCTATTCAATTCTCCGTATTTAACCTCTTGTTTACTGTCGCTAAAAACTATTACATATATTCATTCATTGGGTTTAAAGAAACCGAGGCTAACGAAATAGACAGGATACAGCGGTGCATTCTACCTAACCTTTATATATATATGTATATATATAGAGAGAGAGAGGGAGAGAGAGAGAGAGAGAGACTACTAGAATGAGGTGATTCTCTTTTCGTTCATCTTTATTGGTGCATTCGAGGATCACGTGGCACCAGCAGTCTGTAAGAAAAAATAAGTGGAATGCACCACGGTAGCCTGTTTTTTTCGTGAGCCTCTTAACCCTTTTCGGCACGGGCAAAATCTGTCAATAAAATGAGAAATTATCGACTGACACCGGAATTCACGAACAAATTTTTTAGATATTTTAAATTACGTAATTTAAGCTTTTATTGTAAGAGCAAAATTTTACGAAAATATTATTGGTGCCGTTTGCAAGTTTGGAATTAAAATTAGGTATCCCAGACCGGGCACAGTGGGCCGGAAAGGGTTAAACAAACAAAATGACATCAGACATAACAGAAAAAAAAGCTTTCAGCACTTAATACTTTAGTTGACTGGCAATTAAAGTTCACAAATATCGATCTAAAATTACAAATCCCCTTAACTGCATCTCTGATTTGTCCGTACATCATAGAGGCAACAGGTTTCTGACAATCTTGATTTGCCCGTACCATGTACGGACATTCATATTCCAATTCTGATTTATTATTCTCAACAGTAAATTTTTATTGTAATTTTTCATTATTTGATACGCGAATTTTTCTGATTCAATTAGGAAAAAAAATCTAATTTGAAAAACCGGTGGTAATAAAATTAAAATTTCTGTAAAAGATATGAAAAAAATAGAAATTATATGGAATTTTTTTCAAAAATATTTATTAGTTAAGTAATTAAGGCTGTTCTCACCTGCTCAGCTTAAGAAGCGCAATACTTTTTGACACATTTAAGAATTAATTTTTTAACGGAAAGATACAAATTTGGAAGGCCTGACTATGGAAGCGATTTCGAATCGAACAGTGTTTTCCATTTTATGATAATTAAGTTACTCATCTAGTTATTACCGATTTTGATCACGTCAAAATTGCTTTATTCTGCCTTTGATAACTGGTTTATCTGCTTTCGTCGGGAAAAGCGGTTCAAAACGTCAATTTTGACGGCTTGTTCTGAAAGATCTATAAAAAAAATAGAAAAATAAGTGCGATTAAATAGTTCCTGAACAACATCTGCTAGTTTCATGCATTTCCGAAAAAATTTAAATTAACCCTTTTTGGCTCAACAACTTCGATTTGAAAAATACCGACTCAGATGTTAGCAGTGTTCTCGCTGTCGCTCGCCATTGCGCCAAATTGCGACTGAAATCTTCATTTGGCAAGTAAACAAGCGATTAGATTCGCCAAATTGCTAGTGCTCAATTTTTGATTTTTCTTTCTTTTCGTTGTCGTTTTTCATTTTTTTCTTTTTTTCTGTATGTGTGTGTGTGTTGCTTATCATGTTCAGTTGCACCTTACTGTCAGAATGGAAACTATTTTGGATGGAAACTATTTAAAAGTTTCTTAAGCTCGCGTTGCAGAACAATGAATTTAGCAGATACCATCGTCTTCGTCTATAAAAACAATCTGCAACAACTTGATTTTTCAGAAGTATTATGTGTAATACGATAAAATTCTGAATTAACTTAGGGAGTTTTGTTTCATAACATTTTAATGAGTTAAATCGGTTTTAGAGTTTTTTTCTTGATTACGTAAGATGTTTAGAATATGTATATTTTTAATATATTTGTAACGGATAGTTGGATTTAGATTAACAACAATCGTTGTCGCAATTATAAAAACTTATTTTAGAACATATTGAAAAAAACATTAAAGGATTAAAGATAACTTTTTTAGTGATACACGGCGAATCTATTTGGCTAATACTTTTTTCATTTGGCGAATGTTTTTTATTTTTAATTAGCCAAATTACTAACGTTGGTCAAATGTCAGCGAGAACACTGGATGTTAGGACACAGGATTTTAAGCATGTAAAAAATAATTAAAAAATTTAGAATGGAAAACGAAAATATTTATTGACTAAAAGATACTTTTTTTCAACTCAACAATAAACTGAAATCGAAATATAAATATTGTTCAGTTTAAAATACAAAACTTTAAAGTATAAAAATTTACCTTTAAAAAAATCTACTTTCGAAGTTTTCAAGCTTTTTAGGTGCGTTCGTAATTCGGTAAATACGTAGCTCCTATAGTTGTCGTTCAGTCCGTCCGTCTGTCCGTCTGTCTGTCTATCCGGCTATCCGCATATAACAACGCAAAAACTACCAAACCGAATCTTTTGAATCTTTCCGAATCTTTTGAAATTTAAAATATATAATTATTACATAATTTTGTCGAGTCATTTCAAATTTTATGAGAATCGGATCGATAGATGAATTACAGGGACGATCAAAAGTACTCCGTTACATTACAGTCAATGGAAAAAAAAGGTTCCCAATGCATTTTAATAATATTACACTCATTCAAACATAATAATGTTGATATGCATCGTAAAGTACATATTATAATATAGATTTTGCATAATCTGTTGTGCAAAGAACTTTTGTTATTGATTTACAAGGCCACACAAAGGTATTCTGTTACATAATGAGTATAGAAAGAACATTGTTTGTTGCGCATTTTAATTGTAATTAACTATTTACAATTTTATGAGATTGATATACGAGAGTGATATTTTTAAAACTTCATTATCGTACGAGCGCACCTCATTTGCTACGCTTCACGTGCAATTTCCAATTTGTTTAATTTAGCAAAATTCATAAAATCAATTTTTGCAATATCGACCTGAATCTTTTCAAATAGCAAACAAAACTTTGATGAGAGAAATTAACTCAATATCACCGTCTGTCGAGGATACCAATGATCAGTTTGTAATAACTGGTGTGTTGATATATAGAAATAACAATCGAAATCGTGTTTTAAAACTTCCTGTGCAAGTACTGAATACTTTTGGGTTTGTTGCAGATCTACAACAAGATGAGGCAAAAGGTTAAATTGAAATAATACCAGCGTTCTCGCTGTCGCTCGCCATTGCGCCAAATTGCGACTAAATTCTTCACTTGGCGAGTAAACAAGCGAATAGATTCGCCAAATCGCTAGTGATTAATTTTTGATTTTTCTTTCTTTTCTTTTTTCATACATATGCATACATACATATTTTTAATATAGTTGTAGCGGATAGTTGAAATTAGATTAATAACAATCGTTGTCGCAATTATAAAAACTTTGGTTATTTTAGAACGTATTGAAAAAAAAGTATACATTAAGGGATTAAAGATAATTTTCTTTGTGCTATACGGAGAATCTATTTTGCTAATACTTTTTTTCATTTGGCGAATGTTCTTTTTTTTTTTTTTTTTTTTTTTTTTTTTTTTAATTAGCCAAATTACTAATGTTGGTCAAATCACAGCGAGAACACTGAATAATACATTTTGTTAAATTCACCATTAAAAAAACAATGTAGGATGCGTTTCAGGCTAAAACAATATAGCTCGTAATTGGCTGGAGCAGACGCGTGTCTGTAAGGGCACATGATCAAAAATGAATTGTTAATTTTTGACCTTGTGCCCTTACAGGCACTTGTCTTCTTCACCTGATGACGAGCTGTATTGTTTTAGCTCGAAACGCGTCCTGCATTTTTTTAATGGTGAATTTAACAAAGTGTATCATTTTAATTTTTATTTATCTCCAGTTTATTGTGTTTATTCGCTGCATAAAGGGTTAAAATTTATGCCCCAAAGTTTCCCTTTTTGATTTAAGAACAAACTTAAAACATCAATTTATTTATTACTAACCTAAATTCACACAATTGCAAATTTAAGACTTTTAAACTAGTGAATGATATCATATCTTCAAAACATTTTATTGTAACGGATTTGAGTTAAATAAATATGGAAATGTTTCATTTTATTGACTACACTGTCTTGAAAGCATTTTGTGAAATTAGACAAAAATACCGTATTTACTCGTGTATACCGCGCACCCCGTACTTTACAAGAAAAACTGGCGATTTTTTAAAATCTCATGTATAACGCGCACTATAAAATTGAATACGAAAATACATTTTTAGACTTCGGGTAGGAGTGAATGACGGGGGGGGGGGGGCAGTGAGTGACAACAATAAGGATAATTTGCGTTTAAATATGTTACTAGCTCTGTTGTATAAAAAAAGTGCAAGGAGTTAAATAAAGTTGCAGAAATAGTTCAACTTCAATTAATTAGATTTTCCGAGTGTTTAAGTCTTCTTTGAATACATTTCTTGATTCGTATTTCACACTTAATCGTGTGATTACATCCAGCAGTTAAAAATTATTCCGTGTATAACGCGCACGTAGGAATTTAGCCTTAATTTTTTGAAAAAAAGGACGCGTTATACACGAGTAAATACGGTAACGTTTATTTTATGAGGATATCAGCATAGATGTTATCATTTATTTGTTCGTTTTTAACTACTTAACTGATCAATATTAAAAAAAAAAAAAAAAAAAAAAAAAAAAAAAAAAAACACTTTGAAATAATGTTTTTTTTTTTTTTTTGGCCATGTCTTTTATAAAATTTTTAATCTCTTTTCACTGGTTTTTCAAGACAGAAATTTTTGCCTATCTGAATTGGGAAAATTCTCTGATTAAACAATGTAAAATTTATAATAAAAATTTATTGGTGAGAATAGAAAATCATGATTGGATTTGGATGCCTGTACGTAGGACGAGCAAATCAAAATTGGCAAAAACACGTCGCCTGTATGACATACGGGCAAATCAGGGAAGAGCTTAAAGAAATAAATATTCAGCTTAGAGGTCTGCACGGGCCGGGCCGCGGCCCGAAGCCCGATCCCGGGCCTTACTTTTGAAGACTCGGGCCGGGCCGGGCTCGGTCCTTAATTTTTTTGCTGGACGGGCCGGGCCTAACTTTTTTTTTCGTACGAAGCCGAGACTGATTCCATTCTTCCTAGTTTTCATGGACCAAAATAATCAGTTCCTATTGAATCTTCATATATGAAAATCCTTTTCTCGACTTTTTATAAATCAGTAATATTTGGCTTTGTCCAAAAATGTTTGCAAAAAAGGCATATGCTTTTATGCCGTCGTTATTCTACAATTAAACATTAGAATTTATTCCTTTTAAAAAATCGTAGATTACTAGGCGTTTTAAAATAGAATTAAACACACACACACACACACACACAAAAAAAAAAAATATTATGACGGAATTTTTTTTTAAACTGAAAACTGAGTTTCTTTTAAAATGTTTATCCATGCAAAATGAATACAACAATACGAGAGAAAAAAATATATTAAACATTTACATCTGTTAAGAAGGGAACGTATTTTTTTTTCGTTCCAAAGCGATTTCGTCTTTGGAAATTTCACCATATACCGCTTTTTCGACTTTTTGTCTCCATTACAGGGAATATGGATTAATAATACTAGTGATAACTGAAACATTTACATACAACAAACAAAAATTCATTTAAAAGCGTAAATATCGCAGCCTACGGCACTTCTGCATAAATGGAGATTATAAACATGAAAATAAAAAGACTAATATAATTTTTTTTTGGTCAGAACTCTTCCATAAAATTAAAGATCAATGTTCTGTAGAAATTCACTTGGTTCGGGCCGAATTTTAAAATCTTTTCTGCACCGGGCCGAGCTCGGGCCGAAATTTTAACTTTCGGGCCGGGCCGTGTCGGGCCAAAATTTTTTTCGCTCGGGCCGGGCCGGGCTCGGGCCGAAATTTTAACTTTCGGGCCGGGCCGGGTCGGGCCAATATTTCTTTCGCTCGGGCCGGGCCGCGCCCGAGCCGAAATTTTAACTTTCGGGCCGGGCTCGGGCCTGGAAATTTCGGCCCGTGCAGACCTCTAATTCAGCTATTAAAGAATGAAGTAAAAATGTAAAAAGAGAAAAAAAATCGAACAATTCATATTTTTATGGGGAAATAAAGCCTCCGTGGCCAAGTGGTTAAGACGCCACACTACTGACTGAAAAAGACCCGGATGATGATGATGTAAAGTCTATGGGAGCGTTCTTTTCACATATCTTGCTCAAATTTTTATATTTTGACGTGATTTTGTTTGCATAGGATAGCTGACGACGATCCACAAACGGCCTAGTTTTTACTTTTTAGATTTTGGTGTCAGATTTTATTTATTATTATTTTTTTTTATTAAATACTTTAACTGTCAGAACCGGTTTAAACCGGTTATGAAACTGAAACTATCCTATTATAGAGAGAATATAGCCAAAATAAAAAAAGTAAAAACTAGGCCGGTTCTGGATCGTCGCCAGCTATTCTATGCTTGTGTGGAGCTTCCGGTTGCACTTCTCTCGTCTTGTAAAATTTCCTTGTGCTATTGCGTCTCTGTAAATTGACGATGACTTATAAGCAGGCTTCATGTCAAGTATACAAGTCAGATGTACATTGTTCAATAAATAAATGAAAAAATAAATAGTGGTCCACTTATGTGGAACTAGATAGCGAAGAGGATGAACGATTATTACTGAATAAATATTGCATATTTTTGAATGGTCTTTTTGCATAGTGATCAGAAAACTTGAAATATTCAGAATGTGCTTCCTTAACCCTTTGAGGCGCAGGGCAATTTCATTGCTTAAGTGTTGAATTTGATGATTGACACCGGAATTTGAATCTGTATTTACTTTATTTGTACTTTATTGAAAATTTATTTGTAATGAAAAGTAATGTAAGAAGAAAGTTACAGTTCCGACATTCCATAAACCTTAAATTTGTTTACGAAATTTCGGTGCCAATGTGGTGTTTGGGAATTAAAATTAAGTGGTTTCATTGCTATATCACCGCGCCGCAAGGGGTTAACGCGTGACTGAAGTTGCTCATTAACCTTCATATATGAAATTCGAAAGCACACAAATTAAGACAGGTATAGTTAATTACAGATAAAAAGAAAAGGAAAAAAAAGGAATTAGAAAATATGCCCCCTTTATTATGGTGAATGCGCTTACATGATACTAACACCAAGGTTGTCACAGGAAACTATTTTTAGATTCAAATTCCACAATTATTGAAAAAAATATCTATATCTATATATATAATATCCGTTTCTTGCAAATGCTCTCGAACAGTAAGTCAATAATTTTTGTTTTGAGAAAACTAGACGAAAATGGATTTTTAGACTTCGGGTTGCAACAGAATGACGGGAAACAGGAATGGGTGACGGTAAAGAGAATTGCTAATAAGCGTTTAGATAATGTCATTAGCTCTGTTGTATAAAAACTTCAAGGAATGAAATAAATATGCAGTAATACTTCAGTTAAGTAACATTTTCCGAGTTTTAACATCTTCTTCGAATAATTTCTTGTTTCATATGCATATCGTTCGACTTCATCCAGCAGTAAAATATATTCCGTGTATAAGGCGCACCTAGGAGTTTTGCCCTAATTTTTTAGAAAAAAAGTGCGCCTGATACACGAGAAAATACGGTAAGAAAAGACAATTCTTTAACATTTTGCTGCCAAAGTTAAAAATACAGTCGGCTCTCGTTAATTCAAACTCGTCGGGACCACAAGAAATATTCGAATTATCCGAAGTTCGAATTATGGAAAATATGAAATGAAAACACGCTTAATATAGTACTATTACAAAGGAATTAATGTTATAGTATCGTTTAAATTTATTTCGTCTGTTATCATTAGAATATGACTTAATATTAAGTTAGAATGAATAAATAAATTAATTAATTAAAATCTTTTAATTAATTAATTAATTAATTAATTAGAAACAAGCACAATCGAAGAAAAATTTAAAGCGTCACTGATGAACAGACGGGGCACTAAGAAATTGGATATCAAATGCATTGGATTATATGTATACTCGTTCGAAACAATTTTCACAAAAATTAAAAAAAGTTAGTCAAATAATCTGAAATCTATGAGAAAGAAAAGAAAAAAGAAAAATCGGAATTCTCGTTAGTTCGAATTAAACGAAGTCAAGAGAAAATGAGTTCGAATTAATGACAATTTTTAACGTTATTCTGCCATTGAAAATTTCGGGACTTCATGTTTAGTTCAAATTAAGCGAAGATTCGAGATATTCGATTCCGAATTAACGAGAGTCGGCTGTATATAATTTCGTTTAAAGTTTCTGGTGAGTGCCTTGTTTAAATTAGGTGGGTAAAATATATCCCACCATCCTTCAAGAAGTGAACTAGACAATTAACGAGTAAATCGTATCTCATTTAATATAATGTTTAATTAATAAACTCATAAACATTATAATACATCATTTCTTTTAAAAGTCAGCTGGATTCTGCAATATAAAACAGCATATCATATATATTTAAACATATTTCTATCAAAAAGAATTCCCTATCACCGCAGTGTAAAGATTTAGAGTTATAGTGCTGCCATCTATTGCATAAATAATTAAAAACATTTCTCTTATTTATTTTTGAACATTGCTTTCTTTGGAGCGTTATTTCATTTTGAGATAAAATAAACTGGATATTTCTATTACATAGAAGCTTTCAGTATAAATTTAATTTCTCTATAATTATCATAATCAGCTTTTACCATCAAAAAAGGGGAAAAATACCTTCAACGAAAATTTATATACCTAGTAAATAATATAATATTTTAACCTTCGCACCCTGAATGGGTATAATCGACCCATAACTATAATTTGTTTTATGTGTTTTGAACCAGAACTTTTTTCATAAAGAAAATTAAATAACAGATCCGAAGTAATAAGTCAATTAAATATATTAAACTATTTTAAAAAACAATTCTGGTGTGAAATGTTTTTATCAAGAGTGTGTAAAAGTTGAACAGGGTAGGAATGTTAAATAAGTCATTTAAAAATGAAAAAACTAATAAACAATTACTGTCAGTTTCCTTCATAATATAAACAGTTTTTACTTATACAAATACGATGCAGATTCAAGCAGACTTTAAAACAATTATGTAATGTTTTTCAGTTAATTAAAAGGCTTGCTGTCACAGACAGATACTTTTCTTGACACTAGAAAATGGTTGACTGACACCGATATTTACAAACGATTTTCTTAGATATCAAAAGCTTGTTACTTTAAACTTTCATTATAAATGTAAATTTGAAATTAAAGTTACGTGGTTCCGACATGAGACCACTGCGCCGAAAAGAGATAATAAAACAAGATTAACGATGAACATTAAATAATTATTTTAAAGACTGCTTGAATCTGTGGTGATATTTGTATAAAAAAATAAATATAAATAAATAAATTAATTAAAAGAAAAAGAAAAATTTACTTATATGCATAGGCTTAAAATTTAAAGGGATAGTGCTTCCATCTATTGCATAAATAAATAAATACATCTTTATCTGATTTATTACTTACCCATCATACGTAGTATAGGGTAAGTCTTGCAACCGTTTTGAAAATAAAATAAAAATTTTTTTTTTGACGGATTTACACGTTTTAGACAACGGAGATTTCGAAAAACATATTTTTAGAAAAAAAAAAATTGCCGTCCGTCCGTCTGTGTGTCTGTCTGTCTGTCTGTCTGTAACCGCTCTATCTCCCGAACAAATTGAGATAGAGACTTGAAATTTTGTATGTACTTAGTATGTAATAATCGGATAATAGGACGAAGCCTATTTAATATCAGTAACCTCGATTATCCGGAACTATTTTTTTCCGACTCCCGAAAAATTCGTTCTGATGAAAGATATATAAAAATTTTCGATTTTTTTATTTTAAGGAATGAACGTAAAAGGCAATAAAATAACACACATTTTGCATCCAGAACGATGTCGATCGGATTATTAGTTGCGGAGATATGTGTAATCCTGTTTTCCACATTCTTCGATTTTTCATGACCCTGTATTTCTTTCAAATTTCAATTCACAGATATTTTTTTATTGGAAATGAGACGCTTAATCCGACGCAGTAAATTTTTAGTTAATATGATTATTATTTTTTGAGTTATAAGGATGTTTCTTTTATGCAATCCGGTGCTACTTGAGTATTTTTGCGTTTTATATAATTTATTGAAATTGGCTCATCAGCGATTCATTAATAGAGCATTACTATGCACAGTAAAAATATTTAAATACACGTTTAAATTTTGTTTTGGGATTGCAATCCATTTTATAAATAGTTTACAAATGTTTTATTTTCATATATTATATATGCATATATATGATGGGTAAGTATTACGGTGGCCCTAAACGACTAGTTTTCAAAGCATGCGTCAACTTTTAAACAGTAAGCTGCTTAAATTTTAGATGAAGTAAATTAGATATTTAATTAATACAACATGTTTAACTAGACATTCATTAAGTTAATAAACAATATAATATATTATAACTTGTATAAATAAGTTAGCTTTTCATGGAATGTTTTTTAATTTTGAGATAAAACAAGTTGGACATTTTTTTTAAAGAATCTTTCAGCTTTCTTTTACTAGCTCTATAATAATTATTATCCAACATAAACAGCTTTTACCATCAAAAATGGGAAAAAATAGCTTTAAGGAAAATTCATGTACTTAAGTAATATAATTTTTAAAATAAATCATTTAAAAACGATAAAACAAATGCATACTTATTTTCAATTTTCTTCCTAATGTAAACAATTTTTACTTATAAAAATATGACGCAGATTCAAGCAGACTTTTAAATTATTATATTATGTTTTTCATTTAATTTAAATGCTTACAGTCCCAGAAAGATACTTTTCATGAAAACGAGAAAATGGTTGACTGACATCAATATTTACAAACAACTCTTTTGGATATCAAAAGCTTGTTACTTAAGACTTTCATTATCAAAGCAAACTTTTATTAAAATATTCTTGATCCCGTTTGTAAGTTTGAAATTAAAGATAGGTGGTTCCGAAATGAGACTGCTGCGTTGAAAAGATATAATAAAATAAGATTAACGATGAACATTAAATAATTATTTCAAAGACTGCTTGAATCTGTGGTGATATTTGTATATAAAAAAATAAATAAAAATAAAAAAGGAAAAGAAAAAATTACTTGTATGCATAGGCTTAAAATTTAAAGGGATAGTGCTTCCATCTATTGCATAAATAAATAAATACACCGTTATCTTATTTTTTTTCAAAACATACGTCAACTTTTAAAGAGTAAGCTACTTGCATTTTAGATAAAATAAATTAGATATTTATTTAATAGGACAGGTTTAACTAGATATTCAATAAGTTGATAAACAATAGCACCAAACTTAAACAGTTTTTACCAGTAAACAAGTCAAAAATTGCACGTCAAGCGTAGAAAATGAGGTGCGTTCGTACTATAATGAAGTTTAAAAATATTCAGATCTTGGTGCAATAATAGACAGTTTTTCGGATACAGTATAGTAGCGGAAATCTTTTGTATATCCCTGTATAAGCTATCTGCTTTCTATTACACAGGAAGTAATTTGTAGTAATTCTCAGTAAAGTATATCAATTTCATAAAATGTTAAATAGTTTAATACAATTAAAACGCAACCCAAGCGATGTTCCCGTATGCCATTACGTAATGGAATACTTTCGTGTGATTCTGTAAATAATTAACAAATATTCTTTGCACCGCATATTGTACAGAATGCATATTTTAGTATATACTTCATAGATTAAAATTTATCTTCAGTTGCCTTCTCAATGTTTCATATAAGTACAGGGTGGACAAAAACTCCGTAAAAATTTTCAAATTAACAAAGGCAGAAAAATAACTGAAATAAAAAAATGGTTTGCAAGGTTAGCATCTATAGGTTACAGGATTTTTTTAAAGACAGTAATAAAAAGTAACTCAAATAACCTCCAGCAGATGGCGCCGGAAACATTCGACTTCAGTTCAAAAATATAAATAAGACGATTAAAAGAACTTGTATGGATTTGTCTGTATAATACACAGTCAGTAAAAGTCTGTTCATTAAGAGGAGTAGTACAGTTAAAAATTTGTATTCAGCGATTTCTCTGAATAAACGTAGATTTGAGAAATTTTGTTAAATTTGAAAATAATTGTTTTAGAGGTCAGAGAAACCGAAAAACATGTTTTTAACAAAATGTCTGTCTGTGAATCTGTGAGTCTGTCTGCATGCATAGCTGCCAACTTTTACGCATTTTTGCTACCACTAAAATTGTACAGAGGTTTTCTATTTATTTAATCATAAGATATCGACGATTAAATAAGACAACATTTATCATAAATTTTTTGTGGTAGGAAAAATGCGTAAATGTTGGCAGCTATGCTGTATGTAACACAAATTTCATGGGGGCTCTATCTCAAGAAATAATGCACGGAATTAATTAAAAATTTACATTTAGGTAGTCCTTGATATAAATTGATGGTTATTAGGTTTTGGTGCAAATCGCTCAACAGGTGACGCTGCTATGATGCATTTTTCCCGATTTACGCACCAGATGTATCTCAAGAGCTAACTCAAGGATTAAAATCAATCTTCAGAATATGTTAGTACTTGGCATGAATTGATGTTCTTTACATTTTGGTGTAAATCGCTCAACAGTTGGTGCTGTTATGCTGCATTTTTTGCGATTTCCACAAAATGTCTATCATCTTTAGGAATAATGCACGGATTTTCATCTAGCTTTATATTTAGCTAATTCTTGATATTAACTGGTTCTGTTTAAGTTTTGGTGTCAATAGCTCAACATGTGGCGCTGATATCATCATTTCCCCCTAATATCACTAAAGTTCTATTTCTAGAACTGATGCACGAATTTTTTCTCAAACTTTAGATTCAGGTATACCTTTATAAATATTATTCCTGATTATGTTTTGATGTAAATCACCCAACAGGTGGCACTTTTATGTTGCATTTGTTTCCGATATCCTCAATAGTCGAATTTCAAAAACTATTGAGTGGAATTTAATGCCTTTAAAATTCTTACGATGAGCATAGTTTGTCATGTAATTTTGGCACTTTAGCAGCGAATTTTGAAGCATTAACATGTATGAGATAGAAGAAATTTTTCAGATTGCCACATCCGACAACTTTATTGTGTCCTTGTAAATGAATGATGCATTTTATGTTTACAATATTCTACGGTAAGGGCCGTGTAATTCGCATCATTATATATATACATTTCAGTATGTTTAAAATACTATATTGTTATAATACACCGTTAATGTGTTTTTTTTTTCAATAGAACGTAAGTTAACAAATTCTTTTGATTGTCTCTATAAATGAACCTCTAATGACATACACTTCATTCGCAATATCAAACATGCCATAGTGATACCCAATAGTATGTATCAATTTCATGGAAATCGGATTACATTTACATCAATTAGAGCACTGACTGACAGACAGACAAACGGAATTCATAAACACTTTTTAAAAACTTTTCAATTTTGTAGGAAAATATTAAAAATTATCTTCAGTGCCCTTTAGATCGTTAAATATATACATAATTTACATACATTCGTATTACTATTAGAAGCTTGAAATTATCGATTACTTAAATAAAACAAACGTATAGCAGTTAGAAAAATTTATCTCGTTTAACATTTTGTTTAATTAATTACATCAAAAATTTTAAATTTTCATGTAAGGTCTTTGTGCCTAAATAAGACGCGATTTACCATAGTTATGTCGCATTTAAGATATTTTTGCCTTTTTATTAAATAAATTCATTTTTAATCAGGCATCAAATTACTGAATACTGTATCTTTTGTTCAAAACTAATTTGTTTTGTATAAATTTTATAATTGTGATGCACTATATAAAGCCACAATAATCGATTGACGCATTTACGACAGTTAAACCCTAAATGAGACGTTCATATTCCTAAATATGATAATGCATTTTATATGTGACAATTCTTCTAAAAAAGTTAATTTAACTTAACCGTTTTAACGCCAATGTTCCCAAATGGGAACATAGCATTATTTGTAATATAAAACGTATTTTCCAGCATAATAACGATGTCCTTATTTTTCCTAAAAATATAAGGTTGATTTAAACTTTTGAAAAAAAAAAATATTTTTGTTTAAGCATTTATCTCCGGTATAAGGAAAATGTAAATTCATTAATTTGCATAAAAATACATTATTTGCTTTTATCGTTCTCTTTATATTACTTACATTTGACCACTAGGAATCTAAATGCTTTTGGAATTCGAGAAAATACTCAAGATCAATATACATCTGCTTATAGCGGAAAATAATTTGTTACATTTGCACATTCTGTCAATAATCATGTTTCAAAATGCGAACACTAAAAGGCAAACAGCCAAAAAAACCGCAGAAATATATATATATGTGACGATTTAAGGAGAACTCGAATTATTTCCACTGGTTAAAAAGAAACACGCAGTCATGGCAAGCGAGGGAAAAAACAAAATAAATAAATAAATGTAGAAGATCCAATAATTAGTCATGGGCTGCTGTAAATTCATTTATTAAATTCGTAATAATGAGGAAGGAAAAGCTCCTTTTGCAAAAATTCCATCATTATTTCAGCGAGCTGTCCTCATCGAAGAAGCAACCCAAGAAATCTTCTCTCTCATCTCGAGACTTCCACCTTCTAAACTAAAAAGAAAGTCCTGGAACATTCTGTAACCTCCAAACCATCATTCTTTTATGTAAACAGAATTCTTGTCCAGCTACGAGGCTATTTTTAAACAGACGATAAATTTATTAAAAAAATATATTATTTAACCAATTTATAATTGACTCAGAATTTTAAATATCTTACGCAGACGATTTTTATAAATGATTAATTTTAAGAGAAAAAGAAAAGAAATGAATTTATTAATATGCACACATCAAAGGTTGACGTAGGAAAAATAAATAAATAGATAAAATAAAATAATGATATTTTTTGAAAGGTATGGTTTTGGAATAAATTTAATAAGACTTTCTTAAAAAGGGTTGATAAAAACATAGAAGAAATTAGTTTTATTTGGAATATTAAGAAATAAAGTTTTAATTAAGAATATTTTTAATTTAGAGCCATCTTTTTAAATTTACGCATACTGGAATAATGTTTTTTAAGGCAAATTAAGAATTTATATCGTCTGCATAAGGATTAACAGATTAGATTTAGAAACAAGATTTTAATTTAATAATTTGAAGTAAGTACGGAATATTATTATAAGAAAATTAAGATAGTATAAAGGTTAGTTTTGGCGAAAAAATTTTAAATTTGTAATATTATCCCCCCTCCCCAAGACTTTGTATGAAATTGATAGTTAAATAAAACTACAAGTTCAGACAACAGAAATATAATAATTTAGAAAAGTTAAATTTTGGAATAAAACTGTCAAACTCAGGAAGCCAAGAGATGGAAGAAAAGAAAATTAACGCAATATAAAAAATATTAGCAATTAAAATAAAATAGTTAAGAGAAAATAATTCTGAATTAAATTTAGGTAGGAGCATTTCCCTGAAAGAAATACAATAATGTTACAACATCACTTACCATTTGTAAGTGCAGAGGAGATAATACATATAATAACAGTAAATAAGTTATGAATATTAATAAGCAAGAGATAAAAATATAATAAAAACAATAAAAATTCGTTCTCATGGAAGTTTAAATAATTACAATGACTTAATGCATAGTTTATTTTAAATAAGTCCTTTAAATGAAACAAGTCTTTCAATAGTATGTATAAAAGAGTCTTTTCCAATGTTCTCTGAATACAGTCTCTTTAATAAAAATTTTCAAACCTAGTTTAATCTTTGGTTTTAATGTTATATTGGATCCAACATCTTTCAGTAATATATCAATTTTTCAATAATAAATAGCATCACTCTCAATATCAATAATAAATAATATAGAAAAATTTAAATAATGACAATAACAACAATAATAAGTAATAATATAATAAGACTCCATATCCTAATATTTTTCAATAAGAGTATAATTAATACTAAACTTCATTATAGAAATCATAATAATAATAATAATAGTAAAACAAGAGTATAATCAAAAGAAAATATCACTATTTGTTTATTATTGATAGGGAAAAAACTGGTTGAGGATAAAAATAATTACATAGCAACTAAATAATTTTCTTATCTTCTAATAGCATAAGAAAGTATTTTTTGCTAGCCGAAAGTATAAATAAAAAAAAAATCATAATAATGCCAAAATCCAAATAAATTAAATCTAACTATTTAGAAAATGGACTCTCAACCAGTATTTCCTTACAATAATTCCTCTCTGATACTCTTTTACAAAATTGTCAAATTTGGTTATAAGTTTTCAAATGCCAAATGTAGAATAAAGTTTTATCTACACATGGTTTATAAACTTTAATAATAAAATATAGGAATAAAAGGTGTCATTCTTAATTGAGAAATGGAAATAAAAATAGTGTGCTTTTTTGAAAAACTTTTAATATCTGTAATTTTCACAATCACTGAAAATCACATATTATGTTATAGGTTTGAGTAGAATCATTAGATTTTATAACTGTTATAACATAAATATCTGCTGAATAAATAGAATAATACTAAGGTCAAATACATGAGTAAATATAGTTAGACTTAAACACCCTTAAAATTAATTTATCAACATCAATTTGAAAGCTTTTACAATCAAAGTGTTCACCTTATGCCTGCATAAGGAGCCCAATTTAACCCCAAAAACTCCCAAAAACAAGTAATATTCTTGTAGGCCTCCAAGAACATACCTGGTAATGTTGAAAATTATGGTGATAAAATATTTAAAGACTAAGAATTAAAACTTAATCTACTGTCTTGACTTTAGTTTGATCTAGTGATTGTGATTGTATCTGAGGTTTTGTTTGTTTTTTGGGTTGCTCATGAAACAGTTTAAAATCTTCTGGTGAAAAATAGGGTCTTAATTTAGAAACATGCACAATAACGGAATTCTGTCCTGTCTCATAATTAAATTTATCTATTTCATAAGTTACATCAGAAAGTTTATTTATAATTTTGTATGGTCCAGAGAAAGTAGGTTCTAATTTTCGAGTGTTAGGGTATTTAAATTCTTCATAAATTACAGAGTCTTGTATTTTTAATGGGCATTCGACAAAATTTCGATCATAGAGCCTTTTACTTTTAAGGTGAAATTCATGAGTTCGCGCTTTCGCAATTTTGAGGGCTTTGTCTACTGGAGGTGTATGCATTTTAACTGCCTCACACAAAACCATTACCCTCCATTTTAAAAATCTGAATCAAAATTATCGTGAAAATTATAACTATATTTAGCTGCTAACTTTAACCAGAAATTTTATCTATTAAAAATAGAAATTGTAAATATCATAGTTATACCTTATTATTACAAACTTGCCTTTAATCGTGCATAGAAATATCATAATAGTCTTAATAAGTAACAGTAAATATCTTAAGAACATCATACTCCTCAATTAAATCCTTAAGAATAAAAATATTTCAATCTCCAACACATAATAATGATAATAATAATACTCATAAATAGGTAAGTAAGTAAGATTCACAGATAAATAATCAAATAAATAAACCTGACAAACAGAGAACTATCTACAGCGAATGGTAATTTATAATTATTTGTATATCCATACACAATTAATAGTCAAATATTATGAGAATTATTTTGTGAGATACTTGGAAGAGTATCAGAGGATGGCAACTCACTCCTAAAAATACATTCTCTTTCCCAATGAAAAGCATTACTGACACCCCTATTTGTGCATATCCTACAAGGTCTTGAAGGGTATGAATTTTGAATATAATTATTTTGACAAACTCTAGGTCTTTGAAACTGAGATTGCCTTTGGGGAATCCAATTCCTAGGTGTATTATTGGGCCTAACTGGCTGAATCCAGGGCCTAGTTGGTTGAAAAGATTGAACATTTTGTCTAGCTGATGGTTGATTTATTACTTGGTTTGAAACTAGTGGGGTGGAAACTTCCACGAATTGTTTGACAACCCGGTACCATTCTGTGGTACTACTAGGAGGATTTATAATAATATTGTTTTTGAATTCTGGTTTTAAACCATCAGTTAAACCTTGTAATAGTATATTTTCACTAAGATGTAATTTCCTACCAATTTCCACTTTTTTACGAAAATAAGTTTCTAAATTGTCTAAATTATCTAATTTCAGATTTGAAAAATCAGAAAAACTCGGGATGTCTAATTGAATGAATCTTTCTATCAAAATTTTCTTAATTTGTTCATAATCCGTACAATTTAAACAGTCATTGATATAAATTTTTTGCGCTTCCCCTTTCAGATATTGCGCAATAGAATTAAATTTCCATTCTAGATTTTTCTTCTCCTTTTCACATGTTGTATCAAAATAAGTTAACCACGACAAAATGTTCATTCCAGAACTCGGGTCAAACGGTACGAACTTAGGATCTTCCATAATTTTTTGATTCTTACTAATTAGAATAAATGAAGCACTTCTATTTTCTTTATTAAATCCTGATCGTAAAATCATTCGCAATAAATTTCAAAGTTAATAATTTCTATCAATTACATATTTTTTCAAAATTACTATATCAGATCCATAACATACAATAAATAATAAAATAATAAATAAATTAGTAAATTAATAAATTAACTTCAAATTACTCTCATCAATAAAATAATAAATAAATAAATAAATAAATAATAAATACTTTCCATCAATCATAAATAGAATAGAAATAATAATCAAAACATTTAATAAAATAAACTTACAGTTCACGAAAAATCTTCAATAAAATCCATTCTTCATTAAATTCCTCATCAAATACCTTTCGCATACTCAGCACTTTGAAGTAATTAATTTTCAAAAATTTTCCTATGACCATGAATACTCAATCAAAATTTGTGCGCACAGATCAACATCAAGCGTCAGGAAATCCACATCAGACTCAAAGCAAGTACTAATTCTTTCCAAGCATAGCTGTGAAGTTCTTTAGAAAGAGCATTTCTTTTACTTTAATTAAGTAAGAAATTACGGCGATTTAGGCACAAAAACATTCACGAGAAGTCGATTATCGGCGGTTCACAAAGCTATCATCATTTCGTTCCACAGCAGATTTCATTAGCAAGCCGAAAATACCATATAGAATGTTCTTCAATCGAACTTCGGCGATAACATGCTTTTCTTCGTTCCATCGCAATTTTCTTTAAATATCCAAAAACGGCAGCACAGATAAATAATCCTGTCGGACTTTTCGATTAGTTGTGACGATTTAAGGAGAACTCGAATTATTTCCACTGGTTAAAAAGAAACACGCAGTCATGGCAAGCGAGGGAAAAAACAAAATAAATAAATAAATGTAGAAGATCCAATAATTAGTCATGGGCTGCTGTAAATTCATTTATTAAATTCGTAATAATGAGGAAGGAAAAGCTCCTTTTGCAAAAATTCCATCATTATTTCAGCGAGCTGTCCTCATCGAAGAAGCAACCCAAGAAATCTTCTCTCTCATCTCGAGACTTCCACCTTCTAAACTAAAAAGAAAGTCCTGGAACATTCTGTAACCTCCAAACCATCATTCTTTTATGTAAACAGAATTCTTGTCCAGCTACGAGGCTATTATTAAACAGACGATAAATTTATTTAAAAAAAATATTATTTAACCAATTTATAATTGACTCAGAATTTTAAATATCTTACGCAGACGATTTTTATAAATGATTAATTTTAAGAGAAAAAGAAAAGAAATGAATTTATTAATATGCACACATCAAAGGTTGACGTAGGAAAAATAAATAAATAGATAAAATAAAATAATGATATTTTTTGAAAGGTATGGTTTTGGAATAAATTTAATAAGACTTTCTTAAAAAGGGTTGATAAAAACATAGAAGAAATTAGTTTTATTTGGAATATTAAGAAATAAAGTTTTAATTAAGAATATTTTTAATTTAGAGCCATCTTTTTAAATTTACGCATACTGGAATAATGTTTTTTAAGGCAAATTAAGAATTTATATCGTCTGCATAAGTATTAACAGATTAGATTTAGAAACAAGATTTTAATTTAATAATTTGAAGTAAGTACGGAATATTATTATAAGAAAATTAAGATAGTATAAAGGTTAGTTTTGGCGAAAAAATTTTAAATTTGTAATATATATATATTTTTTTGTTAAATTTTTAAACTGCATGCATAAATTAAAATATTTGAAGCTTTAATACAGGAAAAAGAAAATTATTATTATTACATTGCGATATTAATTCGGCATGTAAATGGTTAAAAATGCTATGTCAGAAATTTACAAGATAAATAGTGTGAGCGATCTGCGAAACCATTCGATTGAAAAAAGAATAAATGACGCGACTAACCCATAAAATACCGTTTTAGCACTAAACTGTTTGTACTGTATTTTTTCTAATAAACTTTCCCTTTTTCAAACATTTTAAAAAATAGTGCTAGGACTCCATTTGAAACAAAATGTTACTGTATCAGCAGTTAAATTGAAAATTATAAATTAAGCTGAGAAAATTTTAAGAAAAGCAGCACTAACAGCAGTTAAGGATTAGTTGCAATTATTTTTTCTATTTAAAATTACACTATGTGTAAATTAATTAAAAGATAACAAAAAGATGTTTTAAAAAGATTTTTAAATTTCCTTAATTTTTAGTATTTTAAACCATGAATGCAGTTTTCGTCAGAGCATACAAAACTATTTTAACATCTTAAAAAATATATATATTGTCATCTTTCAAGCAGTTTGCAAATAGTGTAATCTTAAGTTAACCTTTTAAAGATGAAATTCGCTTTCTATTTATTTATTTTCTAATATTTTTTAATTGCTTAACCGTTAACTGTAATTTTTTCAGATAATCTCTGCTCATTTCCTAGAATGATGGTAAAATTTATTTATCTAAACAGATTAAAATAACTTTAATTTAGGTGTTTTTAATCTAGCAAGATATTTTAGCATTTTTATTATATAAGATTATTGCAAGTTCTTTAATATGTGTCTATATTACATTACTTGAATATATTCCGCGTTTCTTACATCTTTTTTTTTATTAAAAATTTTAAAACACCATATTTTTCTATTTTAATCAATTTAGACACAGATTTAAGCATTCGAGTAAGAAGAAACATTGATGGAGGATTATGCTGTGTCAACACAATTTAATTAAACATGATTTTTGCTATAAACATCATTTTAATACAATAAATGAAAAATTCTACATAGAATTACCTCGTTAAGACCTATACACGAGACTAACGCGAAAGACAGGATACTGCGGTCTATCTCAACCTTTATTTACAAACCGCTGAGGTCACGTGATGCTCGAATACACCAATGCGGGCGCACGAATAGAGCCTAACATCATTCTAGCGGTCTGAAAAAAAAAGATACTTGGGATGCACCGCGGTAGCCTGTCTTTTTCGTTAGCCTCGCCTGTGCAAATATGACGTCATCATTTTTTTGTAATTTTTTGGACCCCTTCCCCGCCTCTCTCTTTTGATATCATATGTTATCATCCCTAGAACCCCCCCCCCCCCTTGATAATGATATCGTTATCAAAGTGTAAAAAATTTTTAATCTTCAAAATTCTTTTTTTTTTTTTTTTTTTTTTTTTTTTTTAATAGAGACATACAAAACTCCTTACATTTTCACGCGCTTTATTGATTGCGCCTCCCTCTTCTGATATCATATGCTAATCCATATCGTTGTATCACATGTCCCTAGAACCACTCCCCCCCCCCCCGGTAACCATATCGTTATCAAAATGTAAAAGAAATTTTAATCTTCAGAATTCATTTCTTTTGTGTTGACTGACACACAAAACTGGTTACATTTATTTTTTAAGCGCTTCATTGGTTCAAATGAAGAGAAAACAAAAAATACTTAAAGAAAATAGTTACTATTTAAAAATATTTTACAATAGCTTTTTGTTACATAATGCATTCAACAGTTATAAAGTCTTGCTGCAATTGCCCCGAACGGATGAAAGGTGGGATACAGACAAAAATTCTTATCATCAAAACAAGTGAACAATATTCTTTCTCTTTCTGTTTTATTTAAGTATACAAAAGCTCCATTTCAAATATATTTCACACATGGTTTCTCGATCCGTGATTATAGATGTATACATACACATATGAAGAAGAATAGGAATGTCATACACTGGGATATTTTGCGCTTCAGAATAAAATAATTTATAATAATTCAGTGATTTTAACAATAACTTTGTCTTTTCATAAATATAGATGATAGACTAAAAAAAAGCATAGCATACTATTTTGAAGCAAAGATCACTTTACAAATAAAAAGAGAAAATTTTGGTTGGATAAAAAAATGATATCGAAAGACAAATCCCCCTCTCCCCCTAGAGATACCCAACGATACCAGAACTTACTCTTTCCCCTAAAAAGATAACGTTATCACAAACATTGCGATCTCGATGTCATAAATTCTACCCGAAAATATAAACATCGTCGTTTTACTTTAAACGTGTGAAAAATAATTTAAATGTCTTACAAAAAAACGAAGCTTCAAAACATTTCAGATAAAAACTTAACACACACTTTATTCCAGAATAATTCTACTACTATTTTTTCATTACAACAACAACAACAACATACATCTGACTTGTGTGCTCGACATGAAACCTGCTTATAAGCCATCATCAATATACAGGGACGAGATAGCACACAAGGAAATATTACAACACACGAGAAGTACAACCAGGATCTCCACACAAAGCGTGTGTGCAATGGAGCCAGTGGGATTCGAACCCACAACCTCACGATTAGCGGCGTGATGTCTTAACCACTCAGCCACGGAGGCCCTATTTTTTCATTTCTCGTGATCGTCTGCGAAAAATAAAACTATGACCATAGAGTCACTATGAGAGTGTGGACACCAAAGTAATTACAAACATTAATCGAATTCGCGACAAACGTTATATATGCACATCCCTTTAATTCCCATCGTCTCGACTACGTATTTACCTCAATGTTTGTATCGCATTTAAGCACATGTTGAAAATAAAGCCTCGCAAATGCGTAGTCGAAATTTTAATCCGAAAACTGGTTGTCTTTTCTTTCGTTTAATTGGTCAGATAAATGGGGCAAACAGAAAATGTCTGTAATTTAGATTTATTTTTCGCTGTTTTAACAAAACGGGACAACTCAATCGAAAGTTTGCAAGTCTTTGCTGTTTACAAAATGCAGGATTCTGAATGGTCAACGTTGTTTCGCTAAACAGGGCCAACGTAGTTTTTAACGTTCAAAAGGTTATGTGATCTTCACGGTTAAAAACGAAAAACTTTGATCACTTTTGGAAATTTTTATCGCATTTTTAAAACATGGGGGCGATGTAAAGAACTAATACTTAAATAAAAATATATATTCAGGTAGTCCAGAGAGTTATCTGAGAGTGATTCTGATAAGTTTATAGTGTAAATCACTCAACAGGTGATACTGCTACGCTACCTTTGTAAAGATTTACGCAACAACTGTATCTCAGGAACTAATCCAAGGATTTGTATCAAACTTCAGATTCAGTTAGACCTTAACGTGAATTGATGTTATTTACATTTTGGTGTAGATCTCTCAAAAGGTGGCATGATATGCTACATTTTTCACGATTTCATCCATAAATCTACTTCAAGAATATGAGTCTTCATCAAACTTCAGATTCACTAAATATGTGATATGAACTACTTCTGTTTATGTTTCAATGACAACCGCTTAATTGGTGGCACTGCTATGCAGAATTTTTTCCGATTTCTGCAATCTCAATAACTAATTCATAAATTTTCATCAAATTTAAGATTCAGGCATAACTTAATAAATATTATTGCTGCTTATGTTTTGACATAAATCCCACGATAGGTGGGTTATTTATGTTGCATTTTCCCCGATATCTGCGATAGTCTTATTTCATGAACTAATGCACTGAATTTCAAGATTTTAGAATACTCACGATGAGCATAGACTGTCATTTAAATTCTGGCTATGTGATAATGAATTTTGAAACTACTATAACATCCATCAGATAGAAGAACGTTTTGGGATTGCTACAATTTATAAGTACCTATACGTAAGTCATTTGAATTCTAAATATAGAGGGTTGAAATTCCCTTTTATACTAGTCTTTTTCAAATTTATCTGCATGGTAATTTCTATTAAGAACATGTAACAAAAGAAGCAATATTTTTTGCTTTTATTATTTATTTGCAGCGGTGACGAAATAAAAAATTGAATAATACTTGAGAAAATACGATAAAACAGAGCTGATCAGTATACAGGACGATGATGAAACACAGTTTAAAAAGAATGTGAATATTTTTATTCTCTTCTATCTTCAATATTGTAATCGAAATTTTTTTCGACTTCCGAATTTTGACGGAATTACGTTTTAGGAGTCAAAGATTCGAAAACAGATGTTTATACAAAATATCTCTCTGTCAGTTCGTGTGCCAGTGTATGCGTGTGTCGCCAATGTGCCAGCAAAACGTGCATGAAGATATGCTTGTAACTGAACCAAATTTCTTGTGTATGTTTTTGGCTGTATCCAGTAAGTTTTCGTTCAATTTTGAATTATTCCGTTGAAAAAGGACGCTGTTAAAGCAATATTTGTGCCATTCTCAATATTCTACCATCAAAAAGTGTATGAAGTTATGCATAAAATTGAACGGGATTGTTTATGCATGTTTTTGGCTGTAGCCAGTAATTTTATCTTAAATTTGAAAATATTCTGCCGGCAGGCATCGCTGTAATAACAATTTTTGTGTCATTTTCTTTATTATACCATCAAAAAGTGTATGAAGTTATGCATAGAAATGAACCAAATTTTTTGTGTAAGTTTTTGTCTACGACTGGTAAGTCCTCTCTGAATTTGAAAAAAAAAATCCGATTGAAGGGTGTGCTGCAATAGCGATTTTTGTGCCATTTTCAATACTGTACCATCAAAAAGTGTATGAAGCTATACATGACATTGAACCAATATTTTTTGTATAAGTATTTGGGCTGGCTTCCCAAAATTAGAAAATAAATCGCTGTAGGGGGACATTGTAATAGCAATGTATGTGTCATTTTCATAATTTTACCACCGAAAAACGTATAAAGTTATGCATAGAATTCAATCAAAATTTTACGTGTATGTTATGTTTTTGCCTTTGTAAAATAAGTTCTTCCTGAATTTGAAAAAGATTCGTCAGACGGAGGCTCTGTAAAAGCGATTTTCGTGTATATTTTCATTATTGTGCCATCGGAAAGTGTATAAAGTTATGCACAGAATTGGACCAAATTTTTTGTGTCTGTCTTTGGCTATGAACAGCAAGTCCTCCTTAAATTTGGAAATATTACGTAAGTGAGGGGGGGAGGTGCTATAATATGATATCTCAAGAAGTAGTGCATGGATTTTCATAAAGCTGTAGATCTAATTAGTACTTGATCTAACATGGTGCTGATTACGTTTTATTGCAAATCGAACACCAGATGGTGCTGTCATGGTGCATTATTCGTCATTATTACAATAGCTTTATCTCAAAAACTAATGCACGGAATTTCACAAAACTTTAGATTCTGTGAGACCTTGATATAAACTAGATGTGATTAGTTTTGGGTTATATCGGTCAAATGGTGACGCTGTTATGTTGCATTATTTACAATTTCCACAATAGCCATATTTCAAGAAAAATAACATGGATTTTTATAAAACTTTAGTGTGTACTTCGTATAACATGTTACTGGTTGCATTTTGGTACAAATCACTAAAGATGTGGCGCTACTATGGTGCATTATTTGTGATTATGAAATCGCTTTATCATATACTTTCTTCTATCTTTACAAGAAAAAAGCAGTAGATTCATGAAAATTTTTGAAATCCGATTTTCTTCGGATTTATACATTTTAGTGGTCAGAGAGCTTGAAAAATATTTTTTTACCAAATGTCGGTCTGTGAGTCTGACTGTTTGTACGTGACAAAAACATTGTGGCAGTTCTTTCTCAAGAACTAATGAACGGAATTTTATAAAACTTTAGATTCTGTTAGATCTAGATATAAACTAGATCTGATTAAGTTTTGGTATATATCACTCAAAAGGTGGCACTGCTATACTGCAAAATTCACAATTTCCTCAATAGCTACATATCAAGAAATACATCATGTTTTTTCATAAAAATTTATATTTAGTTAGTATTTGATATAACCAGATTACGTTTTGGTGCAAATCATTCAATAGGCGGAGCTGCCATGGTGCAGTATTCATGATTATTGCAATATTATCTCAAGAACTAATGCACGAAATTTTCTAAAATTACAGATTCAATTAGTCCCTGATATAGATTAATGTTGTTTAATTTGTAGTCTAAATCACCCTATAAATAGCGCTATTATGTTGCATTTTCACGATTTCGCGATAAAGGTATCTGAAGAACTAATGTTGAATTTTCATCAGATTTCAGATTCAGTTAGTACCTGATAAAAAATTGATCCTGATCAGTTTTTTGTGTACATCAACCAGCATCTGGAGCTGTTATGGAAAATTTTATTTAAAGATTTTGCAGTAGTTCTATCTAAAAAACAAATGCAAAGATTTTCGTAAAACTTCAGATTCAGTTTTAAGTTTACATAAGTTATTGCTGAATAGATTTTGGTTTAAACAACCTAACCATGGCGCTGCTATGCTGCATTTTTCAGGAAGAATCACCATGCATAGGATAAGATAGAAGAAAGTTTTGGAATTCCCACATCTGACTAGTTTGTGCAGGTTTTTTTTCTTTGGAGAATAGGTCCTCCCTGAATTTGAAACAAAATCCTCCGGAAGGGGGTGCTGTCAAAGCGATTTTCGTTCTATTTTCATTATTGTTCCATCGGAAAATGTATAAAGTTACGCACAGAATTGGATCAAACTTTTTATGCATGTTTTTGGCTGTGAATAGCGGGTCGGTCCTTCTTGAATTTAGAAATATTCTGAATAAGGGAGTCGCTGTAATAACGATGTCTGTACCATTGTTTTTATTGTACGATCGAAGAGTATATAATGTTACGCATAGAATTGAACGAAATTTTATGAACAAGAGCAAGCGGTGGTAAATATGCGCCTAGATTAAAATTAACCAAAAACCAACAAAAAAGTTATCTATTTCAGCATGATGAAGTAAATTCTTTTTTCAAATTTATTTTGATCTTCCCACTGCCGCGAACTGATATATCCGTTCACTAGGCTGCAGGTTTCACTACAATCAAATCTTTGTTTAAAATATTATAATTCTACAAATATATTCCAGTTTTAAGAAATTAAGTTACGATTGAAACTTTCAAGACTTATAAGCATATACGTAACAAAAAATTATTACATGTTAGAAAATCCGTATTTTATTAACTTTTAAAATAAATTACAGAGAAAACAACATTACAATTTTGCTCTTTTGTTTTGAGGTCAGTGGGTTAAACTGATGATAAGTAAATCATATGTGAGAGTCATTCCAATAGCAGATAATATAAATTGTCGTGTGATTGAGAACATTCTACATCCTGTTATATACACAGTATCTTCCTTTTCAATTCTTTTCAGGTAAAAAATGACACTCCGGCGAATGTGCGAATTTTTATCATCACTCCATTGTATTATGCAATATTTGGCAGTTTTTCTTATTTCTGCTAATTTTTCTGGAATCATCGAGCTGCTTAGAGAGTAAATCACTACCACAAAAAACCATATACGCCGCTAAAGATCACTTCGATAATAAATTCTATTTTAAATAAACCATACCTAGATACAAGTACATGATATAACATTATAAATATCAATTCTAAGCTATACAATATTATAATAAAAGAAGGATATGCAACAGCTTGATCAAGATTTTGAATAATCTTCACAATGTAAAAAAATTCTTTTAAAAAATCGATTTTAGCATTAATTTTTCCCTGTTTAAAATAGAAGTCAAGTAACTTGTTGTATTTTTCTAACACTTCTCCCCACCTGTAGAATATGATGCTCAATGAAAATGAAACTAAAATGATAAATATATTCCATGAATAGTACATAAATGTTACGTAAGACAACAGCATATAAGCAAGATTTTCATCCTGCATTTTATATCCGTATGACCATATACGGGAAATTTTCCCACCTGAAACCGCAACTATCAGACATATTACGCCAGGTATTAAAATCATAACCATTAGAAACAGTTCCACATAATATGTTCGATTATTATTTCTTATATAGCGATTTCTGTAACTATACAATTTCTTCCTAATATCGCAAATTTCGCCTCTCTGCCCATTCAAAAAATACCTCATAAGAATAAATTTAAAAGGCATTAATAAATATACAAATTTTCCTATAATGACACCATGTGTTGATGTATAAAACAAAGCTGAGGAAATCCAGTGCACCATAGAAACAGATCCTAGAGTTATAACAAAATAAGATATATATTTTTCACACGGCTTCAGCTTATATCCTGATATCCTGACACCAAGAATAGTTAGAATCTTCCACAAAAATTTTATCTTGTAGCATCGTTAGTTTCAATATTCTTACATACTGAAATTGAAAGATAATACATTGAATTTGATATAAACACCATATAGAGAGATATTTTATCCGAGAAAATTAAAACTATAACATATGTCTATACATTTTCTTCTATTCGAAAAATACAGATGTATCTTTCAGTATTAATGAACAGTTTGGTAAACCTTATCAGTGATTGTACCTGTCCTGAAATGCCAAGACCAGGAAATATTCTGGTACCAACATTTTGTTATAGAAAATCTTTTGTTAAATATTTTTATTTACCGAAATTAAAAGATAATACAAAGACTTTGATATAAATACCGTATAGAGAGATACTTTGTAAGAGAAAATTAAAACTACAACTTATTTTTATACACTTTCTTCTACTTTAAAAATACAGAAGGTTATTTTAGTACTAATGAATATTTCGGTAAACCTTATTAGGGGTTGTATCTGACCTGAATCTTCAAGACCAGGAAATATTTTGGCTCCAACATTTTTTTATAGGAAAGCTGTTGTTAACCGTTTCTGGTCTGTTGTACCATTAATAGTACATGTCTTTTCATCAAGTATCGTTTTGTCATAACAATTATTTAGTTGTTTTCTACATATAGAATTTATAGTATAACTCTATGTCTTTTTTAATGACTTCATTTATGTTTTGACATTTAGTAATAATATTAAAAACAGATATTTACTAAATTCTCTCTTTGCATCGATAGCAACTTCTTTAATTTTTGCATATTTTATACTCTTTAAATTTAAAATATAGATTACTTTTCTGAACAAATCATTTGCGATAAAGCGCAAAAAACATTAGAAAGTAGCAAAATCGTCTCAAATCCTGTTGTAATAAGTAATTTTCCAAACGATTTGGATAGCTACGATTAACTTTATTAAAGTAGAAAAAAAAATCCTCAAAATGAAATAAAAACGGACTCAAAAAGGGTTAAACAAAGCGAAATTTTGTGCGTTTAACCTAGGTTTTTTTATTTAAAAAAATTCTGGTATATAACCTTAAACATTACCTCAATCGTAAGATCCCTGCCTTTATGAAAAAAGGGTCCACATTTATGGACCATGGTGACGAAGAGGTCATATTTCTAATAAAACAATAAAATATTAAATATAGACCTTTTTTTCGTAACTATTTGACAATACCTTCTCTATAATCATTCAAGTTGCAGAAAAATAGACATAATGATCCGAATTAAGAGAAGGTTTCGATCTTGCATTCATAATGTTTAACATAATAGTGTGAGTTAATTTGATTTTTACAATGCATTTAATTTTTCAATAAACTACACAAATTTTATGCAAAAGTAATATTTTAAAGAAACACGCAATAAATAGATTTAATACCATTAAAATAAATTAGAAATATCAAAAATACTCCATATATATATTTTTTTCTTTGCATGTTTTATAAAATAAATAATTAAACTTGACTTTTTGAGAGTAATGAAATATTATCCTTCAAGCAATTTTTCATAGTGTTGTGTGATATTTCTTTTTAAATCTAATATTAGAAAAGAAACCAATTGATACAGCAAAAATTTTAAATGTATGAAAAACTATTTTCACATAGAAAATTATTATTATTTTTTTTTCAACTGAATAATGTTTGGAAGAAAGTAATTTAAGAGAATTAAATGTGGATGATGAATCGCAGTATTTATACATAAATTTAAAATTTTATTCACGCTCGTAACGTTCTGCAATATCAGGAAATCAATATAATCGTTACTGTGATGTTGTTGTAAGGAAGGCATAGCAGTGACGCCATCACGATGTTTATGCAATAATAATTAAATTTACATTAGTGAAAGGGAAAAAAGGGGTAACGTTATCTAACTCTACCGCAAATCATTCTACACAAAAGTTTCTTTTACAGACATAAAGGGTGCATCAAAAGTCCCTGATACATTTCAAAATTCGTCATAAAATTAAGTACTCTTAGTACAGGTATGCAGCTTGGACTTCAAGTTAATAAAAAAATTAGTTCCGAACTCTGATGATAGATGAGGCCCTTTCTCCGAATATTTGGCTTCAGACGTGTGTTTTTTTCCCCCTAGTTTTTAGATGAGTTTTGACGCTGTGACAAAAATGACAATTTTCCTTCTTATTTCTATTCTCAGGCGACATTTTTGTGCCACAGAGTCAAAATTAATCTGAAAATCACACAGTACATGTTTCGAACCAAACAGACGGAGAAGTGACATCATCTATGATCAGAGTTCGGAACTAATTATTTTCATTCGCTTGAAGAAAAATGTCTCAGGGATTTTGTGTACTAACATTTTCAAAATAATTCTAAACTTACATTGTCGTAGGAGGTTACATTTCTATGTAGAGAAATTGTATAAAATGTAAACATTCGCAATTTTTGGACATTATGTTTTGATTGTGTGTAAAATTTCCCTTGGTGTATCATCTGGAATGCTATTCGGTTAATTAATATAGGAATCATGCACTCTTAATGCATGAAATTCTATAATTCCGTGTAATTCATCTTTCTTTGAGTAATTCGTCTTTAACAATTGCAAAACGCATTACAGTGCGAGTACCTTTTAAAGCTTAATTCTAAACCTAACTAACCAAAATAAGGTGATATTTTGAATTAGCATACTTGAAACTTAAAAAAAAAAAAAAAAAAAAAAAAACAGTGTTCGCCACAGAATTGATAAATCACTATTTTTATTTTCTTTAAATTTATTTCAAAATTAGTATATGTCTTTCAAATTTAATTAAAAAATTAAAAATATGAATGTTTAACAGAAAATAATTTCTAGGAACTTCAAAAATGCTAATCGAAAACTTCAACTTATCCTGACTACTTTTTGTAAGGTGGGGGGGACACCTTAAGTTTATTTTTTTAAGCCCTAAATATTTTGCTGCCTATTATGGAACAATAACATGTTGACGAACTGAAAATAATATTATGACGATACTTCAATTAAAATAGGTTTATAATAACATATATGGAGCGATAACTATTTAAATCAAGGTAAATTTGAACTTCTAAAGTCTTTTTCTCAAATTACATATTTTATTAGCATTCCGTATTTCTTATTTCCAAAACAAAGCAACGCCAAAACTTCTTATATTGTTTTTTCTATATTTTCACAACTTCTACCTATTCCAAAATAAGTACCTGTAATATATATATATATTTATTTATTTAAGTTATAATTAAAATTTTAACACAAATTTTGCATTTTATGGTTTAATTGCTTGAAAAAAAAATCATCTGTAAATTTAATTATTTGATGTTTACTATAAGTTACTTCCTGTAGTATAGAAATCAGGTAGTATTTACAGGGACACACAAAAGATTTCGGCCATTCTACTGTATAACTATTACATCAAAATATAAATATTTTAAAAAAATCGTTATAATAAGAACGCACCTCATTTGCTATGCTTGACGTGCAATTTCCAACTTGTTATAGTTTGGATTAGAAGTTCCGCAAAATCAGTTGCTTTGATCATGTGACTGTTGCTGCAGTATGGTTAAATTTGTAATAATATATTTCTCAAGCATTTCTTGATGATGCGGGTTTTGTGTTTCTGGCGTAATAAACTCTTTTCTCACATGAAATTCATTTGCGTTAAATAAAAATAATGTAATTTTTTTTAACCCTTTGGGGTCTGGTGTACTATGAGTACTACAATGCATGTCTGTTAATGGAGTAGTATGTAATATCTACATTTAATGAATTATATTTATTTATATATAATCCATGTATACATTTAATAATAGACATGCATTTATTTATAGACGATTAAGAAATACTTTTTCTACTATTTATATGTAGTAATGTTAGTATATCTCTATGCATTTACTATATGACTTCATTTACGTTTAAGCATTTAATAAAGATAATTATTATTATTTGCTTTTTTCTGTTTGCGATTCTTTTATTTTAAACATATATTTCGCTCTTTAAACTTAAAATAGATACTTTCCTGAAAGAATCATGTGTAATAAAGCCCAAAAAGTACTAAAAAGTTGTAATATATGTTAAATCTTAATGTAATTCAATATTTTCTGAACATCTCCTAAAGTTCTTCCTTAGCCTAATGTTATATGTATCTTATTTGAATAGTATGCAAAACAACAACATTCGTTATCATACAGACTATCAAATATTCGTTAAACACTAATTAATCTATTTAGATAACTAATGTTAATTAACGTGAAAGTTATTTTTTCTAAAATTTGAAAAAAAAAATCAGACCCGAAAAAAATTTATGAAAATAATACTGTCTGTAACAATATAAACCTTTAATATTAATATACTCTCAGTATAGCTTCTAGTAATATGGTCTTCATATTCTAAGATTAGTACTGAACGATTTCATCAAAAAGTATTACCCAATTAAATCGCATTTGTTAATCCCCGACCCTCTCACACGCACACTGTGTTAAATTCTTTTCATGGCCTTTAATTTTATGCACATCAATTGATGATATAGTTATCAGAATAGTTTAAAATTTCTGAATTTTTTTTTTTAATATTGCACGCTAGAGAAAAAAAATCATTTATAAATTTCGAACAGTTTGTATCACAAATAAATTTTAAGAGAATGATTTATAAATCGATTAAAGTTTTTGTAATTTAAAAAATACTTTCTTTTCATGCTGTATAATTAAAACATTTGAAAAAAATGACACAATATTTATTAAAAGTAATCCTAAAAAGAAACTGTTTCAAACTCTTGCAAAATAAAGCATGTGTTAAAATACAATTATTTTGAACAATCTGAATCTTAATAAAGTTATTTCATGTGTATCTGCGCTTTTAAAAAAAAGTTGAACAAACATTACGAATTTAATTGTACTAATACTGAAAGAACTTGGCATTTGATCCCTCAAATCATAGTCGAACTTACTTGTTTTCAATGCAGGAATATGGTATAATAGGGTTCACACACTCCTTATATTTTTAAGGACTCTGACACCACTGTTAATTATAAGAAATTTTAAATTTAGTTTTAAAGAAACAGAATTCCAAGCCACCACATTTACTCTCAAATTTCGCGTTGTTTTTCTTCAGTAAAATACTTTGAATATACTGTTAAATTTTAGTGGTAACATTGTGCAAACCCTGTAGAAGTCATGTATTTTTAAAATTTCCAAACTCGGTCGATTTTAGTGTTATACGAAAAAGACAAATTTGTCTTCTTTATTAGCTTAATAGGCAAAATTTACTAAACATAACTTTTAGGACAGGGGGACCTTATAATGATTTAAATTTCTTAATTTAAAAAAATGATTTTATTGGCACAAATCGCTTTATAATTATTTCTTTACCTTATTTGAAACATTTTTGTGATTGGAACGATACATCTCTGACTAAAGATTTAGGAATTAGCCATTGACCACCATTGAGAGTGGACACCCTGTATTTTTCAAGTACTTATTTATGTTGTGGGTTATGTGTTTCTGGCCAAATACACCATTTTCACACATGAAATTCTTTTGCGTAAAATAAAAATTACTTGAGTTTTTTTAATGAAAATAATCCTTTCTGGAAGAATATAAGTCTTTAACGTTAATATGCATTTAGTATGATTCTGTTATTATGGTCTGGGTAGTCTGCGATTAGCACTGAACGACATCGTCAAAAATTATTGCCCAATTAAATTGTATTTGTTATTCCTCAACTCTCTCACACGCATACTGTGTTAAATTCCTTTCATGGCATTTAATTTTATGCACATTGATGGCATTTAATTTTATACACATGGCATTTAATTTTAAGGCAATTGATGATATATTTATCAGAATAGTTTACGTTTCATTGAAAAACTTTTTAAATATTGCACGCGAGAGAAAAATTATCATCTGTAAATTTTGAGCAGATTATATTACAAACATATTAAGAGAATGATTTAAAAATCGATTAAACTTTTTGTAAAAAAAAAAAAATTCCTTTTTTGCGGTATAATTAAAATAATTTCTCTAAAGATTTATAATCGCTGTGTTGGCTTTAACATGGCAGTGAATAATTTAAAAATCAGTTACAATGGTTTTTATTTTCTTTTTTTTAATAATACATTTTTAATCCAAAATAATTGCAGAATTTTTTATAATTTATTTTAATATTTTAGTTTTTTTTTCTTTTTCAAACTCACGTAATAATATAGTTTATTCTGTTATTGAGATATTTAATAGTTATGGTTTGTTTATTAATATTTATTTAATATTTATTATTAAAGGTATTTTGCCGTCAAATTTATTTTAAATATGCAATTTAAAATTATGGTTCAAACACTAATATCAATATACTTTGCATACACAAGCAGTTTGATATCGAACGGTTCGGTTGAAAGTTAATGTTGATAACTTATTCGATTACGATTTCGCGAAATTCATTTTAAAAAGAGATATTTCCACTGACACTGACATAAATATTTGATGGTATAACTGCAAGCATAGTAATTTATTTATTCAGACACGCAATATACTTCTGTCGTAAACTTTTATCTATAAATTTTGAGCTGATAATAAAAGGGCTAATTAAAGAATGAACAATAAAATTTTGCGATGAATATTTAATTTCATTTTCTGGGATTAATATAATTTATATTAATCACTAAACTGATTTTCCCATACGACGCGATGTACTGGCAAGAAGAGTTTGCTTGATCCATCACTTAAAACATTTTGAATACACCAATTTTTTAAATAAAAATTTTATACTATTTAATGACTGAAATTTTTAAGACAAAATATTATGATTATTTTAACTTAAAACAAAAGTTGAGTATAACCCATTATTTCAATTTATTGTATGTAAAAAAAAAAATGAATCAAGTTAGGGGACAAAAGTACCTTTAAAACCATTTCTTCTATTTAAAAAAATACTGTAATATGTATGGTGGCACAATACTTAGTACTAAAAATGAAACAAGATTTATAAAACAATTTTGCAGAACCCCTTGTGGAACTTTTAGGCCCATTTTACTATTTTTCTTTTTTATTTAACTTTTGTAAAATCTCTACTACTTTTATAAATATGAATATTTTTGCTTCCTTTTTCACCTCAAATTCATTAGAATATAGTACTTAATACTTAATACTTATAGTACTTAGTATTAGAATATAGTACTTAATAGTACTTTATAGTACTTAATATATTACTTACTTAGTTACTCTAATATAGTACTATTAGAATATAGTAATATAGTACTTAGTAGAATATAGTACTGTGTAGTCCAAGCTATGCATGGATTTTTAGATGTAGGGGATTTTACATATAATATGATACTTTTCACTCTTGTATATTAAAACATGAAGGAAATTCAAAAAATTTTCAATTTAAATATTTCTTTAAAAAAATAACTATAAATTTGAATGTTAAATCCATGTACAAAAATATTAAACATACCATAGAGAACAAGTAAAATGAATCAAACCTCAATTTAAATTAGTAAAATTGTCTTTTTATTTGGCATTTACAATTTAGCAATAATATTGGATATAATAAATATAAAGGATGTAAATTTTAAATCCAAATGCCTTAAATCAACGTATGTATTTAATAAACTACTAGTTTGTAGTACTACTACTATTTACTATCATTTAATTAAAGAATATTTTTGAAAAAAAATCAAATAATGTCTATTTTTTTCATTGTTTTACAGAATTTTTAATCTTTTATCGCCTGTTTTTCAAAATATAAATTTTTGTTTAATTGAATCAGAAAATTGCTTGGATTAAATAATGCAAAATTTACAATAGAAATTTACTGGTGGAAATAATAAATCATGATTGGAATGTGGATGCCAGTATGTGGTACAGGCAAATCATGATTCGCAAAAACACTTTACCCTTATAATGCACGGGCAAATCAGGGAATCGGTTAAAAAAAAAAATAAATAAATAAATAAATAAAAAAAAAATAAATAAAGCCGATGTTTGACCAATTTCAAGGTACTGTGCCTCCATGGTTAAGTCTGTATTGTAATTTGTAAAGATTGTTTTGTAGTAAACAGTAAAAAAAAAAAAAAAAATCTTTCCGGCACCGGAAATAAATAAAAATATATAACACGCTTGGTTACTGAACTCGAGAAGGGCACAAAATGTAAAAACTGAATTCTTTAGTATAAAGGATGACTGAAAAAAATAGTACAGTAAAACCTCTAAATTACGGGTGTTTGAACACAGAAATTGTCTGCTCTTCCGAGATACAAAAATTGGTAATAAACTTTTCTACCAAAAATTGAACCGACTTCAAAAACTACTGCAAAGGGAAAAATAATTTTTTTACATAATAGTAATAAGAAATTAAATTAAGAGCGTAGTATTTACCATGCGTATTATTATATTTATGTACATTAATTTGATTTTTTGGAGTCGGTGCCAGCCAAGCTTTTATTCTTTTAGGAATTGAATTGGATATTTAATTTTAATTTTGAAATTGGCTTGGTTGGCACCGACTCCAAAAAATCAAATTAATGTACATAAATATAATAATACGCGTGGTAAATACTATGCTCTTAATTTAATTTCTTATTACTATTATGTAAAAAAAATTATTTTTCACTTTGCAGTTGTTTTTGAAATCGGTTCAATTTTTGGTAGAAAAGTTTATTTTTCTCTTTTTAGTTAAAAGTTAAAGATTTTTTGAAGTCAGTTAATAAAAATTATAATACGTAAAAAAATATTGTAAAGTATACATGGATGTAAATTTTGTCAGAAATAGGGTTCGAACGAACGCTCTCTTTCCAGCATCAGAGCTTAAATCTGGCTCCTTAAACCGCTGGGTCATCCTGACTGCCCTCCAATCGGCGAGTTTATTCAAAGTCCATGTTATTTTTATTTGCGAAAAATCACCAATTTTATCGAATTTTGCCTAATTAGTAAAAAAGTACTGAACCAATTTCCATAAAATGCAAGTGGTACCAATTCGAGAATAGCCTCTTTTATTTAACACAAAACAAAATTAATCGGTTGGATAGTTTCGGAGTAAACGGTGAACATACATAGAAAAAAATACATACGTTTCGAATTGATAACTTCCTCTTCCTTTTCTGAAGTCAGTTAATAATAAATATTATAATACGGAAAAAATATTATAAATTATACATGGATGAAAGTTATGTCAGAAGTGGGGTTTGAACCCTTGCTTTCTTCCGAGAACAAGTGCTTAAGTCTGGCGCCTTAGACCGCTCGGCCACCCTGATAACGCTACAGCCGGCGAGCTTATTCAAAGTCCATGTTACTTTTAATTTGCGAGAAATCACAAATTTTGTTAAATTTTGCCTAATTACTAAAAAAGTACTGAACCAATTTCAATGAAATGGAAGTGGTACAAATTGGAGAGTAGCCTCTTTTATTAAATACAAAAACCAAATTAATCGGTTGGATAGTTTCAGAGTAATTGGTGAACATACATAGAAAAAAAATACATACGCGTCGAATTGATAACTTCCTCTTCCTTTTCTGAAGCCGGTTAAAAATAAAAATTGTAATACGAGGAAAAAAATTGTAAATTTTACATAGATGTAAATAATGTCATGAGCGGGGTTCGAACCCACACTCTCTTTCGCATCAGAGCTTCAATCTAGCTCCTTAGACCGCTCGGACATGCTGTCTACAGTCCATTCAGCGAACGTGTTCAACACTTTTAATTAGCGAAAAATCACTAATTTTATTAGTTTTTGCCTAATTACTAAAAAAGTACTGAACCAATTTCGATGAAACTGAAGTGGTACCAATTCGAGAGCATCGTCTTTCATTTAACACCAAAACCAAGTTAATCGGTTGCATGGTTTCGGAGTAATCTGTGATCATACATAAAAAAAATACATTCTCGTCGAATTGATAACCTCCTCTCCTTTTTGGAAGTCGATTAAAAAGTACTTAATATTTAATTAATTGAGATTTATATATCTTAAACCTCTATTAATGATTAATGAGAAATTAAAATTAATTTTAAGCTATAAAAATTTAAACAAAATTGAGCACACCTTTAACTGTTTATTACATTCTTATAAAAAAGAAACAAAAATCTGTTAGAAAAATTTAATTTTGCTTGCAATTATATGTAATTTGTTTTTCAATGTGACGTTATTTGTCATTACAGAGTTCCGGGCGAGGATGAGGATTGCACTTTTTGTTCACAAAATTCTCTCCCAGACAATTTCCCGAATTCAACACTGAACGTGAAGAAGAAATTTCGTCAGTCCACCTTCTACATTTTTCTGTGATCACAAAATTTGTGACAATAGTTCTCAGCAAAGTATATCAGTTTGATTATATATGAAATCGTTTATCATAATTAAAATTTGTTGCAAACAATCCCCCAACCCGCTTGATTATTATGTATTAGAATTCTTTTGTGCGGCCCTGTAAGTAAATAATAACGATTATTTTCACTGCCTACTTTACAAAATTCATATTTTAATGTACTTTGTATGCATATAAATTTAAAGATGTTTGACAGGGTGTAACATCTCTAAATATCAATTAAAACGATTTTTCCTCATAGGCCGCAATGCAATGGAAAACTTTTGACTGTCCCTGTAAATAAAATAATCATGGTAGAAACTTCATTTTCAATAAGGTTCGTGCTTGGGTAAACGTAATTAACGCTCTAAAATTTCATGACAATCCGAGTATAATTAAGAGAGCTAGAGCTCGGTCAGACGGACAGACGGACAGACAAACCGAATGCATAAACACTTTTCAACTCTGTTGGAAAATGCTAAAAATACTAACACTTTTTTCTGTATTGGAAATAGAGATTTAAACTTATTTGTACATTTTCTTAATTAAATATGACATTAAATCTACACATCATTAAATATATGTATGTATAATGATGTATTGGATTTCGCTGTTTTACAACAACAAGAGTGATTCAAAATTGTCGAAACAAAACGCTAATCTTTAAATATTGCGAATAGACGCATACTTCCAAATGCAAAATATCATAAAAAATAGGTGCAAAATTTGATGAGATATGTTGCGAATCCATGGAAGTAAGTCTATTTGAGAAAATATAAAAATTAAATTTTTACAAAAACATTTTCAAACTTTGAAATATAATAACTCTGTCAATTTTATTAGTACAGAAATCAAACTTTTTGTGTTATATCTGTTATGATATAGGTAAACTTTTATTAAATATAACTGTAGGTATTAGAGACCTTATAAAATGTTAGATTTCGTAATTTTTTTGAAACAGATTTTTTACTTTAAATAATGTCACAACATAAATGTTTACTTCATTGAAACTTTCTTTTAAGTGGAACTACACTAAATAGCCAAAGGTGGCCGGCCACTTGCGGTTTTAGGCATTTTGTTAAATGTCTAGAAACACACATGAGGAATTATCCTGAAATTCTAAGTGTGTAAACATAATATTACAAGTCATACATTTCCGTGAATATTTTTTTTTCGAAACTCTATAGTAGACCGTCAACAAATTATAAAAGATCGAATATATTTTTGATAATCCTGTCAAAACTAATGTAGCAAAAGCGTAGATTGACCCTGAAACTCTAAGTGTATAAACATAGTAGTACAGGTTATACATTTCCATGGAATTTTTTTTCTCGAAACTCCATGGGAGAACATCAACAAATTGTAGAAGAACGAATATCTTTTGGATAACCCTGTCAAAACTAATGTAGCAAAAGATTCAAATTGTAGATTATGATTAAGTGGTTTATTTTAATAAACTGTGTTCATTTTTGAGCGGATAGCATGTATACTCGTAGAGAAATTAAGTTTTTTATATAAAAAAGTCCCTAATTTTGTCAAGTTTTTTTTTCTTATAATTTTCTTATAATTTTTTTCTTAATACGAAAAAATGTTCTTTTCAGAAAAAATCACAATGTACTCAATACATTATAGTTAGAATGAAATAATTGGGGCTTATTGTAATAAACTGTCTTCATTTTTCTGCGGATAGCATGTATACTCATAGAGAAATTAAGGTTTTTATAAAAAAAAGTCCCAAATTTTCCACGTTTTTTGCTTATAATTTGCAGAGTTCTCAATGTAATATAATGTTCTTTTCCGAAAATATGACAATCAACATTGTAAGCAAAGCCCTGTAATCAGAAATAAAAAATATTAATAATTGTATGAAAAATGACCAGATTCACTAAATATTTTTTCAATGTGCATGCATGAACGCTGTCAAAATTTCTTTTTCATATTGTATTAGCTAAATGTATAGAGCAACTTTTGTAAAAGTCTCAAATACATAGCGTGAAAATTTTGAAAGTGATTGCTAATTGAATAAGCTCAAAATCTGCTGCTCCCAAAAGAAGCAAAAAAATGACGGGTTGTATCTAAATATAGAAGTATGTGCCATATTGTATATTCTATATTGAAACTAATCACTGGATAAATGGATACAAGCCCACATCTTTTTGCTTCATTTTGGAAATAGCGGATTTTGAGCTTTTTGTTTTATCGACGATCACTTTCAGAATTTTCCCGCAATGTTTTTGAGAATTTCACAAAAGTTGCTCTATACATTTAGCTGACACAATATGCGAATGAAATTTCGATAGCGTTAAAGCAAGCGAAATGAAAAATTATTTTGAAAACCTGCTCATTTTTATACAATTATTATTATTATTTCATTCTAACTATAATGTATTGAGTACATTGTGATTTGTGATATTTCCTGAAAAGAACATTTTTTCGTATTAAGAAAAAAATTATAAGAAAATTATAAGAAAAAAAAACTTGACAAAATTAGGGACTTTTTTTATATAAAAAACTTAATTTCTCTACGAGTATACATGCTATCCGCTCAAAAATGAACACAATTTATTAAAATAAACCACTTAATCATAATCTACAGTTTGAATCTTTTGCTACATTAGTTTTGACAGGGTTATCCAAAAGATATTCGTTCTTCTACAATTTGTTGATGTTCTCCCATGGAGTTTCGAGAAAAAAAATTCCATGGAAATGTATAACCTGTACTACTATGTTTATACACTTAGAGTTTCAGGGTAATTCCTCATGTATTTTTCTAGATATTTAACAAAATATCTAAAATAACAATTGGCTCTCACCTTTGGCCATATAGTGTATATGTCCTCAACCTACGATTGAGAAATTATAAGTTGGCGATAGATAACACATTTCACCCTGTATATTTAAAATTACTTTATATTATTTTAAAACGAAAATAACAACAAATAATGAACAATTTAAATAATAACTACAGAACGAAGCAGTTTATATAAGGTACCCTGGGGTAATAACGCCACGTTAAGGTTCTACCAATTTTCACGGCTTACTTTTAGATTGTATTTTTCAAACAAATATAGCATCTAACACAGCAACTCATTGACTATCTATATAAAATAAAATAATTTAACAGATATGTATTCATAAAATGTAATGGCGTTTTTTCTTGACCAATGCTATTTGGCTTTGATACCCACCTATAATGGTAATAACGCCATGCAAACAAAACTATAAAATAAGATGGAATAATGGCATGTACATTGCCCAATTCTAAAAATACAAACTCTACAGCTCTAGAAATTGACAAATTGCAATCTAAGCTATTGAAAATGTACAATTTTTTTGTGACTCTGAAAGAAAAAGAAAGCTGTGGTGGTGGCGGGGGGAGGAGGCAAAAGAATATCAGATTCTAAGCTACGTTTTGCTTAAAAATGACCATTTAAATAGAATTATTAGAAACATTGCACGGATTATTTGAATCAGTATTTACATTCCCATGCATGCAATCTATGCGATAGAAAATATTGATTTTTTGTGAAAGTGAAAAAAAAAGGAGTGAGAGGGAGCTTCAACAGAATATAACACCCTGTGTCTCTCTTTGCTTAAAAAGTCCCGCTTAAATATGATTATAAGAAACATTGCATGGTTTTAACCATTCATAATGTAATATTTTAATCATGTGAAGTTATATAATAACTAGAGTTATATGTAATAAATATTTTTGTTAAACCTTAACTGCTGTTAGCGTCTCACATACCGCTGAGTTTTTCAAGTTTCAGAGTTTAACTTGCAATTTTTAGTTTAACTATAGATACCGGGAAAATTTTGTTTCATTTGGAGTCCTATTACTATCTGTAGAAACTTTTGAATAGCTGAATTTTATTTATAATAGTCCTGTATATAAAGTTCAATACAAAAATAATATTCTAAAAGTTAATTTAAAATTTTATTCATCGTTAGATTAAGCGGTCAGACAGGCCGCTCACAGTAAGTTATGCGACAATTTTTGTCACAGCAGTTAAGGGTTAATACTATTATAGTAATCTAGTAAATAATTTTTAACCCATAACTCCACACTAAGGCGGATTCTCCAAACCTACAGTTAAATTGTCGACGTTTTAAAGAGCATGCTTTAATACATTTTTCATAAATTGAATAAAATTTTTGATTAAAAAATATTATCCCAAATAAATCTCTTATTCAATTTTATACATAATTCATATGGTTATATATCATTATCTCTATATTAGCAACAAAATTAACCTTTAACTGCTGTTAGCAATCTGACTGAACACTGTATCCCCTCCCCCCCCCAAAAAAAAGCGTTTAACTTGTATTTTCCAGTTTAACTATAGTTACAACTGAAATTCTCTTTCGTTTGGAGTTCTCGTAATATTGTTAGAAATATTTGAATAGATTAAATTTAATTAGAATTAATTCTGTACAAAAAGTTTAGCGCAGGAACAGTATTCTATGATTTTTAATCATGGATCGCATTTTAACCTTTAACTAATGTTACCGGTCTCGTAGACCACTATTTTTCTTTTAATTTTTTAGTTTAACTTGTAATTTTCAGTTTAACTGCAAACACTACCGAAATTTTGTTTCATTTGGAATTTTAGTACTATCACCAGAGACTAAATAGGTGAATATTAAGCATAATACTCTTGTATAAAAAGTTTAGTACAAAAACACAATCCTATGAGTTATTCCCGCCTTTTATTCATCTTTCACTTTTGTGGTCTCACAAACTGCATCACATTCATACGTTACAATTTCTGTAACATCAGTTAAAGGTTAAATTTATAAAGTTTTGAAAAACCGAACGCTGAGAAAGCGGACAGTTAAAATTTCGAACTCAATTGAACAATTCAGCGGAAATTTAATAGAAACCTGATTTTGAAGATGTTCGAATTTGAATCTCGAAAACATTTTGATATAGTTTTATTTACAAGAGTTAAAAATTATTTTTTACATTAGTAAAAAAAAAAAAATAATAATAATATAATAAAAAATAAAATAGAGAGATTATTTTTAAGTATTGGGCACCCCCACCCCTTAATCTTACCATTTCAACAATGATGATAATGCTGTCCCATATTAATATATAAACCTTCTTCGGATATAGTTCGGCCACTGTTGGGAACCAACCGGGGTAATAACGCCAATCCCTGGCGTTATTACCCCGGGATACTTATTGCGCAGTAAATCCTAAACTACAAATTATCTCGAGAAGATATCTAAAATCTTCTACAACAATTCGAAAGTACATGAAATGCACTACAAATTTATGTAATAAACAAAGTATTTCCGGATAAAAAATATAGTCTTCAGATCAAAAACCTTATCTTACAAATTTTAGATCGAGCGTTAATTTTAGTTGCTTGTTAAAACAATAAGACCTAAAAATGAAAGAAATTAACTTGAAGCTGTTTTTTTTGCGATTTATATGACTCAAAACCCTTCTGCGCAAAGCACATGGGTGTCATTTACCCGATTATTTCATAATTATGCAAAATATAAGCACTTGGCGTTATTACCCCGCCTGGCGTTATTACCCCAGGATACCTTATTTTAAAAAATAAAATAAATGTAAATAAAAGAACTATTAATAAATAAATAACATAGCCCGGTTAACCTATCAAGTAATATAACGTCATTGTCGCGCCAGTTAAATACCTTAGTGAGTATTTATGACTGATGCTTATTTCAAATCCATTGACTGCTATCAACTCGTTTTTTCTCCATTTTGAGTACTACTTTAATTCGAAATATTAGGATATTCAAGAAAATAAAATTTTGTCACATAAAATGCATGTTAATTAAAAAATAAATTATGGAGTCGAACAAATAACTTACAGTGCATTCACAAATGTATTAAAAAAAAACTGGAAGTGACACAATAAAAACAAATAACCATGTTTTTCAAGTAATTTATTTAATTTGATTGACTTGTGTTACACATATAATGCAATACATAATAATATTAATTTTATTATTTAGTTAAAATTGCGTGCAATGAATACAAAAGAAAAAGTTTAACTGTGGGTTTTAAAACATAAATTTGTTTTTCGTAGTGACCATCAAACATACAAAAATGAAAAAAAAAATCTAAATTACGTTTTACCAAGAAAATGAAAGTAAAACAAAGACAAAGTTAATCCACTTACTGCACTGTAAAAAAAATCTGCAAAGGTACTAAACCTTTTATAGGAAACTGGGATTCCAAGAACTTTTCCTGTAACGGTAACAGCAAAAATTCAAGTTTCAGAATCGATTGCATGAATTTTTCCTGTTATCGTTACATGAAAAGTTCTTGGAATCCCAGTTTCCTAGAAAATGTTTAGTAACTTCACAGATTTTTTTTTACAGTGTGGATCATTAATTACACTTTGTTCAAATTTTCACCTTTATTTTTCACTCTAAAGTAAAATAAAAAAAAACTAAAGTAAGCTAAAGTAATTTTTAGAATGATATTAGTTTATACGATTCGTTAAATTCTATCTTTCAAAGAAAAAAATCGCTGTCGTATGTTAACTTGTTCGCTAGAAACTAGAGAAAGATATTTGCTTTTTCCGTTATTTAAACATATTATATCAAACGCTATCGCGTTTGCAATGATTATCTTTGCGTGCACTGTTAAAAAAAATCTACACTGTAAAAAAAAATCTGTAAAGGTACTACACTTTATCTAGGAAACTGGGATTCCAAGAACTTTTCCTGTAACGGTAACAACAAAAACTCAAGTTTTAGAATTGGTTACATGGATTTTACCTGTTATCGTTGCATGAAAAGTTCTTGGAATCCCAGTTTCCAAGAAAATGTTTAGTACCTTTACAGATTTTTTTTACAGTGTACATGGTTAATAAGAATTTTTTTATGAAACTCAGATGCGTAAAACATTTCATGTATCTGTCACAGAAAAAAAAAAATCATGGAACACATAATTCAATTTTTCCCCCTGCCAACTCATTTTTTATTCCATTTTGTCTATTACTGAAATTCAAAATGTTAAGATAATCAAGAAAATATTTTCTTCGTTGCATAAAATACATGTTATTTGAAAATTAAACCATGCAATTGAAGAAAAAAAATTACAGTGCATTCACAACTTTATTAAAAAAAACTGATAACGACGCAATAAAAACAAATAACCGTGTTTTTCACGTCATTTATTTAATTTAAATGACTTATGTAGCATACACTGTAAAAAAAATTCTGTAAAGTTACTAAACTTTTTCTAGGAAACTGGGATTCCTAGAACTTTTCCTGTAATGGTAACAGCAAAATTTTAAGTTTCAGAGTTGGTTACATGACATTTTCATGTTACCGTAACATGAAAAGTTCTTGGAATCCCAGTTTCCTAGAAAAAGTTTAATAACTTTACAGAATTTTTTTAACAATGTATGTAACACATAATAATAATATTTGTTTTATTATTTATGTAAACTTGTATGTAACAAATACAAAAAAAAAGTTGAGCTGGAGTTTAAAAAAAAATAGATTTTTTCAAAGACCCTTAAATATGAAAAAAAATCTAAATTAAGGTATACCAAGAAGTTGAAAATAAAACAAGAATTAAGTTAATCCACTCTCTGGATCAATAGCTATATTTTGTTGAACTTTGAGCCTTCTTTTTTCCCGCTAAATTTAAATAAAAAAACTACAGTAAGCTACAGTAATTTTTTAAGTAGTATTATTTTATTCGTATCTTTGAAACGAATATCTTAATCTATAATTATATCTATCGACATCTTAAAAAGATAAATAAATAAGAATATAAAAAAATACTATTGTATGTTAACCAGTTTGCTAGAAACTTGAGAAAGACGTTTGCATTTTCCGTTTCTTAAGCATATTGTGCGAAACAATATCGCATTTTGCTATGATTTTCTTTACGAGCATTATATATATAAAAAAAAATCTATGAGCTTATTAAGTACTTTCTAGGATACTAAAGTACCTATAACAATTTATGTATCTGTCACAAAAGAAATTCTTGAACAGTTACACGTTGGCACCGTAAAACAACAGTCTGTAATATTAAAAAGTTTTTAGTAAACTGGGATTTTTAGGACTTTTTATGCAGCCACAATAACAATAAAAAATCCTGCAACCACCCCAAGTTACAATATTTAAGTTAACATACAGTTTTTTCTAGCTTTACAAAGTTAGTTTTGTATATTTACATCTTTAATATTTTATATAGTGGACAGATAAAACATTATAAACATACAGATTTCTAAAGCTTTTATAAAAACTTGAGTACTACTTGATTATCCCATCGACTAATTTCGCCATATTTTATAAGTTGTCAAACTTACCCTTAATTTTACAAATTGAAATATTTTTTTAAAACAACAACAACAAAAAAAAAAGGATAAATGAAAATGTTGCTCAAAATATAAATAAAATGTCGAATTAAAAATTACCTGAAAACGTAAGAAACATCTGTAACGTGTTTAATGCCAAATGAATAAAACATTTAATTTCAGCCATTATTGGCATTTCATCACATAATTTGCCAGTGGATTTTTGGTGGACGGGATAATCAAGTAGTACCAAAATTTTTTTGTAGATCTGTTCCTTTTGTTTTTGCAGTCTGATAAAAAAAAAAAAGCTTGGATCTCATTGATTAATTTGTTTAGCTTTTCCAATAATTGTTCGTAGAAAAAGTTGTTTATGCTGTGCCGAAATGGTACTGTTTCTTTTAGGTGCTAAAATTTTCAAATTCAGCTTTGGCTAATATCGTTGAACTTATCTGATTGTTTAGAGATAATGGAAAATACGCCAAAGCAGAACAGTCAACATTTCTCGAAAAAGCAAAGGAATTTCAGAGTGTTAGAATAATTAATTAAAAATGTTTCGAAAAAAAAAATCTTTCGATAGAAGGTTTGACAGAACATGTAAAGAAGTCTTGGTTATCGATTTTAAAGGCAGAAGAAGAATCTTACGATGATCAACAAATAGCCAAATCTTCGAACTCCAATAGAATGGGATGATTTAACGAAATGTTTATAGTCGAATTTTGCTATAATTCATATCAACATTTAATTCCAAATTATAACACACTTAATTCATCAGTCTCTATCATAAAATGATAAAAGTTCTCGTCAGACATGTTTTATAATGATATTTTTTTCAAATAACAAATCACCGTTGGATTTTATTGGTAAATGCGTCAAAATAAACCATTCGTCTTGCCTCAACATCTTGAATTAAGTATCTTGATTAAGAAATCTTTACCTGCATTTCGTTTCTCTAGCTTTTACAGAAATTGTAGCAATTCCAGCAAATCTATATGAAAATTCTCCTATAGCGAACACATTTTGCGAAAAGCATAGGAATGGTGTAAGTCACAACTGCCAGATTGCTTACAAAGTAAATATTGCCCTGTAGATCTACAAAATATAAGTTAATTTTCATGATCACCTACAAAGTTTACAGTCAATTGTGAAACAATTTTTAATATTATTAATATATTTAATAATTTTTAATATTTGCAATTATTTGAAATGTTGATGTATGTTTCTAAAGTATTTTTATACTTTTTTACTTCTACTCAATATTAAACTTGTTATATATGCCAATGCAAAAAATTTCTTCTACATATTTTATTCATCTTAATATTTCAAAAAAGTAATTACAGATGTTAATACTTATTAGTTCAATATTATAACTTTGATTTTGAGTTATAGCTAGAAAAAGTTTGTAAAAAAAGTGTAAAAAAAAAGTGCACAAAAAGTGAGCGTATTTGGCACCTCTGCTTATACACAAAAAGTACAAACCGAATTGTTGACAAAAAGTGTATACGTAAATTGTTCACTTTTTATACACAATCAGAGGTGCCAAATACGCTCACTTTTTGTTCACTTATTTTTTTATACTTTTTTTGTATACCTAAATTTTTCACTTTTTATGCACAATCAGAGGCGCCAAGTACGCTCACTTTTTGTGCACTTATTTTTTTATATTTTTTTTGTATACCTAAATTGTACACTTTTTATGCACAGAGGTGCCAAATACGCTCAGATTTTGTGCGCATTTTTTTGTACACTTCTTTGGATACTGAATAGCCCTAAATTGTATACATTATGTGAATAATCGGAAATGCCAAATACACTGATTTTGTGCACTTTTCCTTTTACATACCAAATAGTCTTACACTGTACACATTTTATACATAATCAGAGGTGCAAAGAAAAAATATACACAGGTTTTTTTTCTGCTAATTAATTAAAATCTGCAGAAATTAAACTTATAATCTATAAAAATGCATATAAATTTTAGATTGTGAACAAAAGCATACATTAAGTAAATAAACCTGCAATGAAAATTGAAATATCATAAAAAATGCTCAGTCAAATAATTATTTCAAATCTACAGGGGAAAAAAATCGTTTGGCAGAAAATTTTGAAAAGGACGTGACAATAGATTTTACTTTAGTTATCGAATAATAATTCTGTGTGTGCTTGTTAAAATGCAAAACATAGCAAAAAAAAAAAAAAAAAAAAAAGAAAGAAAAAAAATGCAAGTAAAAAATTTGTAAAGGATGATTCTATTTGTTTAACATTAGATCTTAAAAGTTGTCACATAACTAGTTGTAAGTTCATCAGGATAGTTCCAAAAAATCCCCGCCAGAATCGTCTAACAGCTGCAGGTAGATCTAGATTTCGAAGATACTAACTACTAATTTTATCAACAAAAACTAAATCAAGATTAGGCATAATCCTAGTTTAACAATTTTATCTGGTCATTTTCCTTTTTTTTTTTTTTTTTTTTTTTTTTTTTTTTTTTTTACAATAAAAGTTGGTTTTATTGAAATCATGTTAGTTCCCCCCCCCCCCCCAAACTCTATTATTACTGTAAAATCCTGATTGTAATCCCTTAACACTTTGAAGCAGTGTTCTCGCTGTTGCTCGCCAATATGTCGAATTGCGATTAAATTCTTAATTTGGCGAGTAAACAAGCGATTAGGTTCACCAAATTGCTAGTGCTCAATTTTTGCTTTTTCTTTTTCGTTTTTCATACATATGCATATACAGTAGACTCCCTCAAATCCGCACAGCTTGGGACCAGGGGTTGTGCGAATTTTAGAATTTTGCAGATTTCTGGTCATTGCTTTGTTTACATTTTTTAAACAGTAATTTGAATGTAATTAATAGTGCATTCGCAACTATAATGAATGCTTACAATATAATAAAATATTAATATAAGTAATGAACTAAAAATAATAAAAGTTTAGATAGTTTTTTAAATGATTAAAGTTCTAATAGCAAAGGTCAAGTTAATAATCAATAGTGTATGATTAAATATTCATTATAAAGATTAATATTCTTCCAAAATTATTCAAGACAACTTGCCTCATAAAAGTACATTACTAATTCACATAAAAATCATAAAATAAGGATTTTTTTTTTTCAAGTTTAGCCAAGCTTAATAACCAAAATATCTTGATAATGCATAATATACTTGGTAAGAACATTGTAATTACCAGTAATATCAGCAATATCTTAAATTTTTTCAAAAAAATAAAAAAATTATTTATGAAAAAAACATGAAAATAGAGTATTAAGAAAATTACAAATTAAAAAATATATGAAATTGGTACAAAACTAAGAAAAAATCAAATTTCGTCCCAATATCTAAACTGAAATTTTTATTGTTTACATCCATAAAATATGTGCGAATTTTAGTGAGTTGCAGATTTCTGGTTTGTGGATTTCAGGAAGTCTACTGTATATATATATATATATTTAATATATACATATTTTTTATATTTGTAGCGCATAGTTGAAATTAGATTAATAACAATCGCTGTCACAGTTTGAGCTACACGGCGAATCCATTTTGCTAATACTTTTTTCATTTGGCGAATGTATTTTATTTTTAATTCGCCAAATTACTAATGTTGGTCAAATGTCAGTGAGAACACTGCTTTCAAGCCATTTTTATTTTCCACACTCACATATAAGCCCCCCTCCTACCACACACACACCTCTTTTGTGGTAAAAAAATATTTAAAAATCTAAGTGTTAAACTGTGTGTTTAACACTTAGTATAACACTTTCATAACAAGTACTCACTGGAAACTTTTTAAAATTATTTATTGCTACCAGATAGTAATATCATATTTGCTCATAGGCCATAATAAAAACCGTTGAATATAAACATACAATTATTTCATTTATTTTACCTATTACATGTATATTCATAGAAATTTATCAAAATATTTAATCTACATTCAGTGACTTAGTGAGAACTTGAGCTAGTTCATACATAGGATAAAAGTGCTTATTTTTTAGTACTCCTATTTCTGAATTTTGCTTATACTGTTAAAGGAATGAAAACCCTAGGTATATACTGATTACAGCACTGAAGTGTAATAAATATTATTTTTAATCAGGGTTCGTGATTTTTTTGATTTTTTAATAAAAATCAAAACAATCGGATTTTTTTTATTTAAATCGAATTTTTTTGATTTAAATCAGATTTTTTTGATTTTTTTAAAAATTGTCACATTATTATTATTATTTGACTTTTTGTTTAATTTAAATAATATAAAGTTACATACATAGATATGCATATTATAAGTATTATCTATTACTAATATTACACAATTTACATAAATGATTCATATTATTTCAAGGTAAAATTTTAGGCTATGAAAAAATCTTGATTACACAAAATGCATGAAAAACTACAAATCAGATGTCAAAAATTGATTCAACCTTCAATATTTTAATTAAAATAAAAAACATCTGCAACACATAAAAAATTTAAACAAAATTTGAAGTTTTTAACTTTTAAGTGTTGACTGAGAAAAATGAGTTCAATTGCTGCCATCAAAGTACTTAAGGCCAGAGGACACAAATTGAGATGTCATCACTAATCGACTGAATTTTCAGTAGTGCTGGAATTTACACAAGAAAATTTTGAATAGCAATTTTATTTTACTTGTGGAATATTTATCATCTTATAAAACAATAACTATTTAAACTCACTAATAAGAACTTGGAATCCCTAAAATAAAATTCAGCCAGAGAAGGAATGCTACACTATTGCCGCATCTGGATATTTTTTTATTCGGGGATTCCAAATTCTCATGTGCATGTTTAAGTTTAAGAAGTAATTAATCATAAGTTAATCAGTATGTTCAGTGTTTTATACAATGATTGATATTCCACAAATAAAATAAAAGTAAATTGTTATTCAAAATTTTCTAGTGTGAATTCCAACATAATTGAGAAGTAAGTCAATTAGTGAATACCTCACAATTTGTGTCCTCTGGCCTTGAGCATTTCGATGGCAGCGGTTTAACAGTTTTATCTGTTGATTTCTAATTTCTGAAAGTATCAAACCAAAGGCAAAAAACATTTGTTCGATTGAAGCAGATAAATCTATTGCAGTAAAAAGCTAGTTGATCATTAATTCTCTTTTTAGTATGAGCTTTTTTGATAACTGTAACAAAAATACTTTCCACCATTCTAAAGGGCTGAGATCAATTATATTAAATTAAATAAATAAATAAATTGCTGATTCAGATTTTGCTCAAATCCTTATATAGCAGGCTTCACCAAAGTACAGCACATAAAGTCATACAATTTTATTTTACCTCAACTTGCAAAAGTTTTTCTAAATACTAATGAGTAAATATTCAAATATTTAGTATTTTTCTGTTTAGATTTCTTTACCGTTGCAAGATTATTTTATAATTTGATTCAAATGAAATTTGAAAGCATTTTTTTTCTAAACTTTACATTTATTTTACTTTTTTACTAAGCTTAAGCTTTATCTTTCTGAAAGTTGTTTGATTATATATGGTATATAAAACTAAATTATATTAAAGCACATTATTGTGTTTGTTTCATCTGAAATTTATTAAAAAATAACATAAAAGAAAAACTGATTTAAATCAATGATTTTTTTAAAAAAATCAGTTGATTTAAATCATGATTAAAATCAAGCCGATTTAAATCAACGAACCCTGTTTTTAATGCATGTTGCTGATATTCAATTTCTGTTCTTGGAGATGCATACAATCCTCTCAAATATTAATTTTCTTTTAATGAAAAAAAAATCCCCAAAGGGACCTTTTTTTAAGAATGATCCATATGCATATATATTTACAGTAGTACTCCGGTGATCCAAAAATTGACTTAACCAAAAGATCTTAAAATTCCAAGTCCTTTTTAAATGTAAAAAATTTTACTGTTAACACTATTTTTACCGATGTCAATTGACACCTTTCAACATATTTTGATTTATGATTACTGTTTTATTTATAAGTTTTACACCAAAACAATTCCAAATCATTTTTAATACATTGAAATTTGTTTTAATTAGCTTTAAAAATTAGAAGCAAAAATCAGAACTTTGAAAGGTACTTTTGGACACTAGTAGAAGTAGTGTTAAAAAAAAAAAAAACATGTTTTTTATTAAAAAAATAGAGTTAACTTACTTATTTGGTCTATTGCATAATTTTGAGCTCTTTATTATATATATATGTAAAATACTTCATTATTTTACATAATATGTTGCGATTTTCTTTTGATTTTCAACTTTGCATGGTATCAATGCTGATTTATCACGCCATCTTTTAAATAACAACACATTTGTTGTTGCATCTTCTTGTACTTCAATATCTCAGTGACACATTTTTTATCTCAGTAGCTTCAGTGTGTGTAATCCTGTTCCACATCTACCACATAATCTGTAACACGTTACAACATTTTTATTACAGCACCGTACTAACTATCAAGCTTTTCACCATAAGCTTCTCAGTTATTAAAAAAATCCTATGGAACCCCGGTTAATCGAAAATGCTTTGGTCCCATACTTTTAAGATAAGAACCATGGGTGCAAGTTTGAAATTTTGTCAAGACTGAAAATATTTTGAATTCCCCTTCTACTAACTGGGTCTGAGTGAACATCTACACACACACGTAGCTTGCATTTTTACCCACGACCCTATGATGAAGTCCCCCCCCCCCCCGATCTTTAGCCAAAATTTGGCATTTTTGTGCGATCTTTTGCCAAAATTTGCTACTTTTGACAAAAATCAGACTTTGTACAGCCTCAGGAAAAAAAAAGCTGAACTTTCAAGGACATTTGACAAAATTAGAACTTTTCTGTAATTTTTTAACAAAATTAGCCTTTTTTGCGAACTTCTTACAAAAATCGCACTTTTTTCCACTGTTTTTTCAATGACATTTGCATTTATCAATGATCCTTTAGAGATATTCGTAGTTTTTCTCACCCTTTTTTGACAAAATTCAGATATTTTCCACAATCTTTTGAGAAAATTTGCATATTTACTGCGATCCTTCGTCAAAACTCGTGTATTTTCCATGATCTTTCGTCAAAATTTTCATATTTTCTGCTACCTTTTGTCAAAATACACTTTTTTCAGTGATCTTTTGAAAAAACTCTCATATTTTCTACGATCCTTCTAGAAAATTCTCATTTTCTGTGACCTTTCAACAAAATTCTGATTTTTCTTCGATCTTTCGATAAAATTCGCGATTTTCCTCCGATCTTTCGTCAAAATTAGAGATTTTCTGCTACCTTTCTACAAAATACTTCTATTTACCTCAATCTTACAACAAATTACTCATATTTTTCGGCAAAATTTACATATTTTCTGTGATCTTTCGGAAAAATTCGGGTATTGTTTGTGATCTTGAGGAAAAATTTGGATATTTTCTGCAATCATTTGGAAAAATTCACATATTTTCTGCAAAATTCGCGTATTTCTCTTGATCTTTCGACAAATTCTACATATTTTCCTCAATTTTTTGACAAAATTAGAACACTTCTTCGATCTTTCAAGAAAATTAGAGTATTTTCCAGGATCTTTCCACAAAAAGTAGAGTATTTATCACGATTTTCGACAAAAAATAGAGTATTGTGGCGGCCATCGTGCGTGGTCAATAAAACGAGTTTCTCGCAGGAAGCGACTGAGGTACCCTTTTGCTCGGCGGATAAGACGCTCACTTACTGACCTTGGGATCTCCGGTTCGAACCCTGCCCGGGCACCGTCACCTGCATTGGTGACCTCGGACAAACGAACACACTTCACCACCTGCGCTCTAGTCCAACAGATGGCAGCACTGAAAACACCCCCAGCATCCAAAGCCTGCGAAACGCTCGCAGCACGAAAGCCTGTGTAACGCTCAGAGCACACGACCAAAGCCTGTGTAACGCTCACAGCAGCAAAGCCTGCCACGCCGCGCATCATCGATGGGTCACACGTGCAATCGGCGGCAGCACGACAACGACAACGCATCTGGCACGCGCCAGCGCAACATGAGTGCATATCGCTCGTCCAACGTCAACGCGACGTTCTTCTCACTGGGGGTGGAGTACTGTGGCGGCCATCGTGCGCGGTCAATAAAACGAGTTTCTCGCAGGAAGCGACTGAGGTACCCTTTTGCTCGGCGGATAAGACGCTCACTTACTGACCTTGGGATCTCCGGTTCGAACCCTGCCCGGGCACCGTCACCTGCAGTATTTTTAACGATTATCTTAGAAAATTAGAATATTTTCGTAATCCTTTAAGAAAAGCCGCAACTTTTTACATAATCCTTTGACTGAAGTCGCGCTTTTTCCGAAATCCTATGATGGAAAGAGTTACTTCCCACATTTTTTTGGAGAAAATAGTTTTTTTCCAGGATCATTTGAAAAATTTATAGGTTTTTTGCACAGTTGCATTGGTTTAGAGTAGGGATGGGACGAATAGTGATTTGGCCGAATAGCCGAATACCGAATATTCGGCCAAATTTTAGGCCGAATACCGAATATTCGGCGGCCGAATATCAACTTTTTTTTTCCAATAAAGAAAATAAATTTTGATTATATATAATTTAAAAATAGGAGCTCATTAATAATTATTACTCTTAAATGTGCTTTTAAATGTATTTTTAAATTTGAAACATTTATTTTAACACAAAAAAAATTATGAAATTGCATTATTTTCTTTTATTTTAATATACATCAAATTGATTTTCAGTAAGTCAGGAAGTTAAGATATTTTCATTAAAATATGAAGAATGTACTTCACTTTTACTATCAAATGATACTTTTACCCTTTCTTGCATCCAAAATTAATAATATTCTTAATCTCTCTCTCTCCGAACTCAAGAGTAGATATTTTCTGAAATAACCTTTAATGAAGTAAACTTGATCATTTTAGAGTTTGTGTCCCTAATGATAAGCGAATTCGTAAGAATGAGCCTGCTCTGAAATCAGTTGCCAAGCTTTAAATTACAAATTACGTTAAAGCAAAAGGTTATGCTTAAAATAGAATGCATATGGTAACAAAATTTTTGACATTTGAATTGGCGCATACAATATTCAATTTCAATATTCCACTTATTCAACAAGCATTAAAAGGATAAACAGAAATTGATAACAACATGAATGAAGGAATATGTAAATTAAAAATATATACATAATAATGTTACATATTTAAGTCAGTAATTATCCAAATAATTATTTAAAATTGAAAACTATAGAATAAAAAAAAAAATATTTTGTTCAGTATTTAGAATTTATGTTTAAATACTTATAAAACGATCTTCATAAAGCTAGTTGTGTCATCTAATGCGTATCTAGTTTGCCACCAGTTCTGTTTTCAGATGTACCGTTGTAGTATTTGGAATAGTGATATTTGATATCTAATTTTGAAAATGAATCATTGTTAATACACCTAGTGAATGAATTTTTTCATTTTTTACTTTACGGAAATAAGTTACAAATTTCATAAGAGCCTTTATATGTGCATGGAATTTGCAGACATTAATAAATATTCAAGTGTTTTAGAATAAGGCAGTGTTTTTTTTCTTTCTTTTTTTTCATAAGTGTTGTTATATTTTGAAGTGTAATACATCATTCTCTAATGAAAACATTTCCCATATAATTAAATCTCCAACTTGGGCAGCATTTTCTAAAATATCACTCACTTTTATAGGAAATACAGAAAGGCTGTGTATTTTTTAGCAATCGAATAAATGTATATTTTGTAAGTAAGAATGAGAATGACTTCATGAATGAAGTAGCCAATTTGGATTAGAGAAAAAAAAATTGTAAGAAATGAAACTCTTTAAATCCTAAATTTATTTGGCAAGATATCTTTCACTATTCGGCGAGATTTTACCACTATTCGGCCACATATCTCTAAATATTCGGCTACAGGTATTCGGCCGAAGTATTCGGTCAGCAAGCCTTCAATATTCGGCCAACCGAATATTCTGCAAAAGGGCCGAATAGGCCGAATACCGAATAGTGGCCGAATATTCGTCCCATCCCTAGTTTAGAGGTATCAAAAATTTGAGAATTTTCTTGATTGCCTTTGTAAAAATTGCGAATTTTCTTGATTGCCTTTGTAAAAATCGATAATTTTGTCGACCAGACTCGAAAAATCAAATTTCATCGATTGGCTTCGTAAAAATCACGTATTTTGTCGATTCAATTCGTAAAAATCTTATTTTTGTTGTCAAACAAGAAAAAAAATCAATCATTTTGTTGATCGGCTGTGGAAAAGTTGCGAATTTTACCTATCGTGTGAAAAAAAATTGCAAATTTCATCGATTGGCTTTGTAAAAGTCACGAATTATGTCGATAGCTTTGTAAAACTTGCGATTTTTGACTATCGGTTTCATAAAAGTCAGAAATTTTATTGATCAGATGAAGAAAAATTGTGAATTTTGGCAACTGTCTTTGTAAAAATCATGAATTTTGTTGATTTATGCAGTAAAATTGCAATTTTTTTCAATCGGCTTTGTAAAAATCAATACTTTTGTTGACCAGACGCGAAAAATCGTAAATTCCATCGATCATAGCTTCATAAAAATCGCAGATTTTGTCGATTCATTTTGTAAAAATGTTATTTTTGTTGTCAAACAAGAAAAAATCGATAATTTTGTTGATCAGCTGTGGAAAATTTGTGAATTTTACCAATCATGTGATAAACAATTGCAAATTCTGCCGATTGGCTCTGTAAAAATCACGAATTCTGTCGATTGCTTTGTAAAAATCGTGATTTTCGACAATCGGTTTCATAAAAATCAGAAATTTTATTGATCAGATGAAGAAAAATTGTGAATTTTGGCAACTGTCTTTGTAAAAATCATGAATTTTGTTGATTTATGCAGTAAAATTGCAAATTTTCTTAATCGGCTTTGTAAAAATCAATACTTTGGTTGACCAGACTCGAAAAATCGTAAATTCCATCGATCAGCTTCATAAAAATCGCAGATTTTGTCGATTCATTCTGTAAAAATGTTATTTTTGTTGTCAAACAAGAAAAAATCAATAATTTTATTGATCAGCTGTGGAAAAATTGTGAATTTTACTGATCATGTGAAAAACGATTGCAAATTCTGTCGATTGGCTCTGTAAAAATCACGAATTCTGTGGATTGCTTTGTAAAAATGGCGATTTTCGTCAATCGGTTTCATAAAAATCAGAAATTTTATTGATTAGACGCAGAAAAAATTGTTAATTTTGGCAAATGTCTTTGTAAAAATCACGAATTTTGTTGACTGGTGCAGAAAAATTGGAAATTTTCTTAATCGGCTATGTAAAAATCAATAATTTTGTTGACCAGACTCAAAAAATCGTAAATTCCATCGATCAGCTTCATAAAAATCACACATTTTGTCAATTTATTTTGTAAAAATCTTATTTTTGTTATCAAACAAGAAAAAATCGATAATTTTGTTGATTAGCTGTGGAAAAATTGTGAATTTTACCGATCATGTGAAAAACAATTGCGATTTTTGTCAATCAGTTTCGTAAAAATCGAATTTTATTGATCAAATGAAGAAAAATTGTGAATTTTTTCAATCGTTTACTTAAAAATTGATAATTTTGTCGACCAGACTCGAAAAATCGTAAACTACATTGATCGGCTTCATAAAAATCGCATATTTTGTGAACCCATTTCTTAAAAATCATAATTTTTGTTTACTTCATCAATCAGCTGTGGAAAAATTGTGTATTTTACCAATCATGTGAAGAAAGATTGCAAATTTCTTCGATTGCCTTTGTAAAAGTCATGAATTTTGTGAATCGCTTTTAAAAATTTTAATTTCCATAGATCGGTTTCGAAAAAATCATAAATTTTTTTGATCAGGCATAGAAAAATTGTGAATTTTCTCGATCGGTCATGTAAAAATCAATAATTTTGTTGACCAGACTTGAAAAATCATAAATTGCATCGATCAGCTTCATAAAAATCGCACATTTTGTCGATTCATTTTGTAAAAATCTTATTTTTGTTGTCAAACAAGAAAAAATCGATAATTTTGGTGATCAGCTTTAGAAAAATTGTGAATTTTACCGATCATGTGAAAACAATTGCAAATTCCATTGATTGGCTCTGTAAAAATCACGAATTCTGTCGATTGCTTTGTAAAAATCACGATTTTCGTCAATCGGTTTCATGAAGATCAGAAATTTTATTGATCAGACGCAGAAAAAATTGTGAATTTTGGCAACTGTCTTTGTAAAAATCATGAATTTTGTTGATTGGTGCAGAAAAATTGCGAATTTTCTTAAACGGCTTTGTAAAAATAGATAATTTTGTTGACCAGCTCCATAAAAATCGCACATTTTATCGATTCATTTTGTAAAAATCTTATTTTTGTTGTCAAACAAGAAAAGATTGATACTTTTTATTAGTAATTTTTGACGAATTAAATTTTTTCCCCCGATTATTAGGAGAAATTTACACTTTTCCAGCAATCCTTTGAAGAAATTTACCCAACACAGTGAGGTTTGTACTGGCATTTTTGTTGTATTTCATCTGTTACCTCCCCTATATAAAAATGACAACAAATTTTAATGCATACTCCCATCAATCTCAGAGATAATGAAATTCATCGTCGAAAAAGCAGAAATCCATGTTTTTGCAGAAAATAATCTGTAGGTAAAATATTTTTACAATTGAAGCATTAATTAATCAAACAGTCACTTACCTGTGGTGTATTGTCTTATTTTTTAAATGTTTATTAACAACCTAAATTTTTCAAATAGTAAGTAATAAAAACTAAACATGACATGAAGCAAAACAAAGGTTTAATGAAAAAGAATCTGCAAAAAAGATAATAAAATTGTGATGCCCATCTCATGTCTTTTTTCACCTCACAAAACACTTATAATTTAAGGGGGAATTAATTTTTATTTTTCATAAGAATTTCCATTTGTTTTGAAAAGCAATCTAAGCATCTAGTAAATGTCAAATAATCAGCAAATTAAATTAATATCAGTGATTAAATCAATATCAATGAATAAATTAACATCAACAATTAAATTAATAATGTGTGGTTGTTATTACAAACAATAACCATGCATTAATGAGTATCAATTTTTTAATCAAAGCAAGATTCTGTAATTTTATATTTTGTTTATCAAATTTCAGAATAAAAAATTATATTAATTCCAAAAGCCAAACCACCTCCTCCCTCTAGAGATACCTTACGATATCATTCGTCAGAGCTCCCCCACCTCCCATAAAACTATAACGCTATATTTGTAGAGCTAGCTAATTCAGAAAGATTTTCAAGTCCCTGCAAATTCATAAACTTGGAGCAAAAGGCGAAATTTTTTTTCGATCCCGATCGATTCCACAGGGTTTGCCTGTGCTTACAAATAACTGAGTCATCTGAAATTTTCACAGAGATACTTGTAAAAAAATAACTTTGGCATAAACGCTATAATTTAAATTAGAAATAATAAAAATAAAAGACGACGGAACACGCGGTAGTATCCATTCGATTCTCTCGCTTCGCGGTCGAGTGACGTCACATGTAAACACACCAGCTCCAAGTCTTTGTGTTGAGAAGTATTAATCCTTCTGATTCCTAGAGTCGGAAAGATCGCTATAGCAGTACATGAGAGAATAAAAAATAAATTAATAATTATTAAAAAGGATTCGTCTGATTTTTGAAAGCGCAAGTGATTGTCATAATAATTGGAAGCTATACCTGATAAGGGAAAAGGGCAAATTGTAAGCTCGTTGAAAAAGTGGAGTGTTTGCGCGCGTGTTGTGAGCATGTGTGTGTGTGTGTATGTGTATGTGTGTGTGTGTTTGGGGGGGGGTCCACTTCACTTCCCTCGATTTTGAAACTTAATTATTTAATTTTTTTTATTTTGAAAAACTTCATAAAATTTATTCTTTTCGAGAAATTTAAAATAAAAAAGGAAGTAACACATTTTCTGATAGGGGGATGAAAGCATGTGAGAGCAATTGCCTCCCCTTCTTTTTAAAATTTGATTAATTAAAATTTATTTTTCTCTTTTTTTGAAATTCGTAGTCAAATTTATTATTTTCGAGTAACTTAAAAAAAAAAAGTAAAAATTTTGCAATGGGGGAAGGGGGCATAGAATGGCTTTTGCCCCTCTCTCGATTTTGAAATTTAACTAAGTTTTGTTTTTCTACGATTTTGAAAAACACAGCAAAATTAATTCTTTCTAGGGTAGGCACATTTTGCCCTTAACAGGATTTTGAAATTTAATTAACTTTTTTTTTTTTTTTCGTTTTGAAATGCCCAATAAAATATGTTTATTTCAAGTAATTTAAAATTAAACGATTTTTATGGGAAGAAGCCATATGAGAGTCATTTCCCCTCCCTTAAGTTTGATTTAAATATTATTTAATCTAAAATACAATTGAGTTTTATTTTTGAATGATTTTGAAAAACATAGTAAAATTATGTCTTTTCGAGAAATTTAAAATAAAAGAGAAATTAAATATTTCCGTAAAGTTAGAGGGTTTTACTAAAAACATTACCCCTCCCCTAAGTTTAAAAATTTATAATTAATCAAAATTTCTATTTTCCTTATTTTTAACACATTCGCTGCCGATCACGCGCCAGCACGTGATGTGGCGCCAGCGTTAAGGGGTCACTCACGCGCCAGCGCGTGATGTGAGGTGGTGTCAAATAGCCAGTCACGCGCTGGTACGAGAAAATCTTTCACTGATTATTTGTTATAAAAAATAAATCGGCTTCTGGGAAAAACCCACTTCTACAGTGCGGCATTAACTATCATCACATCTTCAAGTAAGCGGCAGCGAATGTGTTAAAAGATAGTAGAATTTATTATTTTTAAGCAACTTAAAATATAAGATAATCTCAAGGAAGTTTCCGGTAATGAAGCGAGGGGGGGGGGGGAGGTTCATTACCCCTATTTCTGGATTTTGAAATTTAAATAGTTAAATTTGTTTTTCTTCAAATTAGATAAGCATACTAAAATGTATTTAATTTGTTTACCTTAAAATTAAAATCGAACTGAGAATTTTCTTTTATTGAGAAAGGGCCCACAACCTCACGATTTTGAAATTTAATTAACTCATTTTATTTTGGCTTATTAAGACATAATCCAATTTATTCCTTCCGATTAAATGCAAGTTAAATACAACATTAGTTTACTTTTGAAAATTTTCACAAATTTAGAAAAGGCACCAGGCATGAAAATAATAATCCCTGTAATGAAAAAATCTAATTTTCACATCTATAAAAAAATAGTACATAATATTTGCAAAATTGGAATCTTTAATTTTTTTTTTCAAAAAAAAAAAAAAAAAAAAAAAAATTGCACAATTTTTGCACACATGGAATATTTATTTATTTTATGCAAAAAAAGTGCACTGTTTTTGATAACTTATAATGTTCACTTTTTTGTATGCATAAAACATGAAAATATTTTTCACAAAAAGTACATACTTTTCGGAGTATTCAAAAATAGTCACTTTTTGTGCACAAATTGTGTACAATCTAAACTTTTTTGCAAACAAAGTGTAAACTTTTTTTAGCTGGGATTTCCTTATTCTTTCTGTGATCTCTTCTTAAAGAATGTTACTTTTATTCTTCATTTTCAAATTATTTCTAAAATCTATGCTCAATTTAATATTAAGTGTTAAAAATGTACTTCCAGTTCGCCATTTTTTAAAATATAAAATATTAAATTCTGCATCGATTTTAGAAGTATTTTGAAAACTAAATAAAAAAGCTACATTCTTTAAGAGTAGATCACCGAAGAAGTGGTTAAAAATATGAATTTTTCGAGGAGATGTTTTAGATATAAAAATGCATCAAACGTTTATAGACTTATCATTTCGGAAGGGAATTGACAAAGTGAGTCACCAGTAGCCTTAATGCAAATCTGATCAAACAGAAATTTCATTTTCAGATTCCATTTTCCATTTTCTTCGTTTTGTGAATAAATTTGAATTCTTTTTTCGACGCGACAATATTTCTCCAATGAGACACAAAATTGAAATAAAATGGCCGATTATTAGAAACAGGAACGCAGGAGCAACGTCTGTGAGAGTCAATGGTCTTTTACTGGTATATTCCTCTGAATACTCTAATTGAAGTGGCAAACCGGTAAGAAAAAGTCCAAGTTTGTAGATTTCACTCCGTAGGCCGGAAGCCATCATTCTATGCACAAATTCATCTAGCAAATTTTTGCAACAGAAATCTTTTCGAACCAACAGGGCAAACAAAGCTCCAAGGAAACGGTCTTCTGAGATGTAATAGTCTCCAGTGAAGATATCTGTCGTTGTCTCACTAACAAATACTGCAAGATTTTCCTCTTTGTTGTGCCTAAGGAACCATTCATGTGGATCCATTATAAATGAATAGTTGCTATATTTCAGCATATTCGCTCCAACAATTCTGATATCCTTATTTTCTGACGATAAATACCCGGTTACTCCATTTCCACCCACGCACTGATATTCTCCTGCTTCTACAAACTTGGCCAAATCTGATAGGTGTTTTATTTTTTGGAGAGGAGGAAATGCAAGAAAAGATAAAAATACCGAGTCATAAGCTAAACAAAGAAACATCGTTACAATAATCCAGGAATACGTAAGTATTTTTTCTGCTAATGATGACGGTGTTATAATAGAAGCCTGCCTCACCAATACTGAAAATACATGGAGTACAACATAGTTGAATGAATATCTTGATTTTGATGTGATATAATGCAATATTATCATCATAATGAAAATCAATAAAATAGCTAACCAAACCCGTAGTGAGAGTGTTTGAAAAATTGCGAAAATTTGAGGCTTGTACCGTGCTTTTGTAACAACAAATGTCTCAGAACCAATAGAAAACGGGTAACTAAAATCGGCTGCTTCTATTACCTCTTTATAAAGAGCTTTAGGTATTACCCCAATGTCAACAGCTGTTTTATTTATTGAATGTAATACCCCTGAAATGGGAATACTATTGTTAATTATGTCTCTTTCAAAATTCATAAGATATAGTGCTTGATCAAACTTTCTTTTGTGTAGTATAAAATATTCAGCAAGCAGGTACATCATTTTTGAATTAGCATTAGCCTTATCTGAAAATAAATTGTAAAATACTTCAGCGCCATAAGGAGAGTTCACATAGTCTTTAAAAATTGGTGGAACTTCAATTCCCAATCTTAATATTCTTTTGTTTTCCATATCAATTTTTGTTTGATGGCATCTTTATTTATTTATTTATTTATTTATTTTTTTTTTTTTGTACATATATACTTTAATATAGTTCAATGAAATTCATTTGGCATTTCTTTTTGGTATATATAGAGAAAAGAATATATATGTATAAGTAGATATATAGAGAAATATATAGCTATAACAATTGTTATTTATTAAAAAGAGTTATGACAAAATTTTATTAAATATTTCACAGTAAAAATGCGTTTGATAAAGTCAGTAGGAAGAGAAATTATTACCAGTGTGATTTTAACAATATTATACTATGAATAAGAAAGTTCTTACAGTATTAAAGAAACCATAACTTCAAATTTCACCATGCAGATTTACTTGAACATAACGAACATTTAGTCATATTGTCTCAAGATAAAAGTGGGAATTGTGATTAGAGAGCAACGATAACTTATCCTTCCGCATTCACAATTACAAAATCTAATTTTTTTAGCAATATATTCTCCGGCTCTCAAATTCTCCAGTCTTCGCGTAAAATTTTATGTTAGTAATATATTTCTTCGTGTTACAAATCTGTGTAAATCTGTCCATTTTACTTTTAATCGTTCATTATTTATATCCTAAATCATTTTTTTCAACGGAGTTAAATGTAATGTCAGCTTAACAAAAAACAATAAGCATGCGCACTTGAAGAATTCAGCATAAAAAAAGTTTATTGTTAGAAGCAGCGTGCTCCGTTCAATACAAATGAAATAAATAGATATAAAACTTACCCGTTTGATTGTGATATACTATTAATACACTGTTCAAACAAAAGAATAGATTTGGCTTCTCAAGAAAGAGGTGGAATTTATTAGATCGTAAAAGAGTTGTTTTTTAAACATTTCACTCATCTTGATATAAAATCCTTAAAAACAACTTGTTTACCCAAGTTTTTTCAACTCTTTGTGAGAAACTGACTTTCAAATCGTAAGATGAGTAAATTCCGGCTCAGTTTGAGTTATTTTTTGGCTGAGATCTTAAGGGAGTAGTATATAGTTTTGCATTGAGTATTGCTTTATCTTAGCAATTACTTCTTTTACTATCTAAATAGGGTAATGATAGCATATGCCTATGCATTTCTTATTATGATTTCATGTATGTTTTGGTATTTAATAATAATAATAATAACAGTAAATGTTTGTTAATTCTCTTTGCATCATTGGCGATTCCTTTATTTTAAACATATATTCCACTCTTTAATTTTAAAATATATGTTACTTTTCTGAACAAATCATGTGTGATAGAACTAAAAAATCATTAGGAAGTTGCAATAGAGTATAAATCATGTTTTAATATGATATTTTCCAAACATTAATCAAACTTTTTCTTATCCTATTTTCATATAAATAAGATTTGAATACAGTACGCAAGAAAACTACTTTCGTTTGGTTTCAAAGAATGACATAGTCACTAAACTTTAGCAAATGTGTTAGAATAGTTATCATTAACATTATTAACGCAGTATTTTTCTTCACAAAATTGAAAAAAAAAAATTACACCCGAAAGGATTATAGAGTGCTCATTGTAAAAGCTAACATTACCTTCTTCGGAAATTTAAAAACTTGGTAATGATGATTAAAGCAAAACAGAATTTTTATGCTTTTTATAAACAGGTACTATTGAAATAATTAGAAGAATCTCTCAAAGAATAATTCAGTTATGTTTAAAACTTATATTGTAGAATTTTTTACTCTATGTTTATATGGGATTCTATTGTTATTAAGTAATTAATAATTCATAAATAATGATTTCTAAAATTTTTAATATTTTACGATCATGTCAGTTGAAGTTCATTGCATAATATATTCAAAAATTTCCCTCCTGCATAGCTAATCAATTAGCATGCAAATTATGAGTATACATTTCACATTATTTATAAAATAAGAAAATTTTCGGCTACTTTCTTTTTATTGTTAGTTTCATATTATCGACGATATTTCATGTTCTAAGTATCAGTTTATGAAAGTGTGTAGTCGATTATTTGAGTTTTGCAACAGAAATAAAAAATAAGCTGCAATATCTGTTAAATCCTTTTTCAATCGGATAATTTTCAAAAGTCTGCCAAAACTCTTCCTCATCCTATTTTCATATGAATATGATTTGAATAGTACGCAAAATATCTACTTTAGTTTGATTTCAGCCAATAACTTATTCATTAAACTTTAGAAAACATATTAGAATAGCTATTGTTAACTTTATTAACGCAGTATTTTTCTTCTCAAACGTGATAAGACAATGATTTATTCGTTAAACTTCAGAAAATATATTAGAATAGCTATTGTTAACATAATTAACGCAGTATTTGTCTTCTCAATCGTGAAAAAAATCGGACTCTAAACAACTATACAGTGCTATTTATAAAAGATAATATTACCTGTTTCAGAAAATTAAAAACCTGATTCTGATGATTAAAGTTAAAGAGATTTGTTTATACTTTTAATTTGCTGGTGATCACAGAATAATCAGAAAAATCTCTCATAGACTGATTCAGTTATGGTTAACGATTCTTTACTCTAGGTTATATAGGTTCTGATTTCATAAACATTTAATAATTCATAAGTAATATTTTCAAATTTTTTTTTTATTATGTCAATTAAAATTCATTTCTGCGTACTATATTCAATATTATGGGATATTTAGATTGTTTATGTGGGATACTGTTGTTACTAAATAATTAATAATTCATATATAATGATTTTTAAAATTTTAATATTTCACGATCGTGTCAGTTGAAATTCATTGCATAATACATTTAATATTTTTTCCCCTACAAAGCCAACTAATTTGTATGCAAATTGCGAATATAGATTTCACAGTTAGTATATTAATTAAATAAGAAAAATATGGACTGCATTATTAGTTTTAAAATTTATTTTATCGTCGATATTTCATGTTCTAACTATCGGTTTTTAAAAGTGTACATTCGATTATTTGATTTTTGGAACATAAATTAAAAAAAGAGTATTACGGACATTGTTTTTCATAAAAACAGAAATGGAGAAAAAAATTTGTTAAAGGTAAAATGAAAATTTCGAAATAAGTGTTAGTTTTAAGTTTTTGATTTGTAAATTCATATAAATCGATGGAAATCAAAGAATATCGATTATGAACACTGAAAAAAATGGGTTCTCAGGATTGAGTAAAAAGTATTAATTATTTGACATACTCAAAATACCTCCGATCCAAATGTTCTCAAAACTGAGAAACGCAGGTACTCATTTTTGATTCCATGGTTGTGTTCAAACGTAAATAGCTATGAATTGCCCCCTGATTTTACAAATTAAAATTAAAATATACTGGCACTTATTTCTTGCACAAAATTATTAACAATAAACCTTTAATTGATTGTTTATTAAGAAAAAATAACAAAATTATTAGCAAAATACATAGCTGCGAACATCTTCCGCTTTTTTGGCCCGGAAAAATTTTATAGAAAATTTTACCATTTCAAATCGCCGTGGTTTGCCGATTAAATAAGTCAAAAATGTCTATGAAAATTTTCCAGGCCAAAAAGTCGGAAGAGTTGGCAGCTATGAAAATATTTAAATCGAATATTTTTATATCAAAGGCATTATTTGCAAGAATTTTTAAGTTATTTTAAAATATCTTGCATAATTTAATATTTGCATTAATAAGCACCTTTCATGCCGCCATAAAAGGAAAAAGCCAATAAAGGGTACAAAATTATCGTTAGTTTGGATTTGGTAACATGTGATGTTTCGAAATTGAGAAAGCATTGTGATCATTTTTGATCCAAACATACCCAGTTCAATATGAGTACATGGATGTACTCATTTTTCAATACTTTATTTTTTTTCAGTGAATTATTTACTAAAAAATATATGTATTTCATTTCAGTTTATGTATTTTTTTAGTAATTTTTCAGGATTCATCTTCAAGAGCATGAACATGCCTCCCTAAGACGCACAGTGGGGCAAAAAGCCTTCAAATCTGGCAAAAAATCGAAAAAATGAAATTTTATTTTGAACTACCGGCATATGTCACTTTAATAGAGCAGATGTTAGTACACATCTGCACAGTATTAAAAATTGTGCAAAGTTATTTTGGTCGTCACTAAAGAAAGACGTTCAACTGGATATTGTACTTTCATAATAAATGAAAAAAAAATCAATAATTTTGTTTCAACAATAGTTTGTTAATTTCGTTATAATAATTAAAAAATAATTTTTATTTACTATGGAACTTTTAACTACAAGTATGTAACAATAATTCATTAACTTTCAATTTCTTTTAATACGATTTTTATAGATATACAGGCACTTAGAATATATAGCTGTGAAATTTATAAAAAAAAATTAACAGTGTCTACAAACAATTGAAAGTGTTAGTTGTGAATTAAGACGAATTAAGCGTTAATTATAATTTTTTCTAGTAATTTTGAGTTTTAGAAGGGTAAATATGTCAGAAAATCTTGCTACTTTTTTAATTGTAGGGTCATTTTTATAGTTAATCATCCTTAAATTTTTGTTAGTGTACGGGTGTGCGAAACATAAATATATATTGTTTCTTTGTTAAAGATGAATTTAAATACATTATTTATTACAAAATAGTGTATTTAAATGAAACTGACTATCATGAAATGTTTTTACAAAAAAGCTTTTCAAAAGTAATATGATTTTTTGTATAAGAGCTTCATAATTGGAGAAAATATGAACAAGTAGTTTAAATGAAAATAAAATACAATGTTTTAAATTTTGATATAAATTCCGATGGGCAAAATCCTGGCGAGAGAAGATAAATGATTTAGAATTAATAAAGAGTTGGCTTGGCAAATCGCTTTCATTTTTTCGATTTGAAAAGCAAACAGAAGCGTCAATGAAAAGCAAAGGAGCCCGTCTTCATATTCCATCTGAATTTGTTCTGGATCAAAAAGATCATGATCAAAATGGTTACACGATTCTAGTTCTACATATTCGTTAATGTACGCGACATGTATGAGTTTAAAATGTGAAAGACAGGAAAAGAAAAAGTATGTGTTAGCACCAAGACAGCAGAAACAGTTTTGCTTCTGCTGTCTTTATAGTAATGCGTGCATTTTGCCTGAGAAAGGTTGATTCATTCCTTAAAAACGAGTCGCTAATATTCACTTTAAAGTTTTCTTAAGAATCATTAAAATTATTTATTTTTTAATTAAAAAAAATTAAATGCGATATTATGAATGATTTATAAATTTTCTTATTTGTATAAAATTATCTTAAATTCTTGTTTTTAACTCATTTTTCTACAAAAAATATTGAAAAAGGTTCGTAAATTAATTAATAAATTACTCTATAGCTTATGTAAAAGTTTAAACTTTTACTACTTTTCTTCTACAAAAGAATCCATGATGTGCTTTTTTTGTTCAAAGTAATTTTATTTTTTGTCAACTTTGGAGGCTTCCTGCCCCACTGTGGAACGTAGTAACAAATGTTTTTAAGACGTAAATATTTTAACATGTTTGTAATGTTTTTTTTTTTTTTTTTTTTTTTTTTTTCTAAAAAATTTTTACGGCATTAAAAATTTCTGTTTTTTTTTTTTTTTTTTTTTTTTTTTTTTTTTTTTTTTTTTCTGTTTGAATCATGTTTGTATCTTAATTGGAACAGAAAATATTAATTTTTTAGTTTTAGTTTATTTTTCAAAATCTAACTTTCAAGCAGTGGTTGAAAAGAAAACGACTTCTTGTAAAAATGTGTTTTTCTTCACGACGGCTTTTTCAAATATTCTCGAATTTAAATTACTATAAATCAAGAGCTGTTAAAGACAAATACTTCAAACTTGGAACATGTCTTTTTTTATTGTATTACTTTAATTTTGATTACACAAATTTGTAAAAAAAAATATTTACTTTTGACAATGATTTTTTTTTTTAATGTTCATCATCTTTTTTTTTCAGATTTTTCGTTTAAATATTATTATTATGTTTTATTATTAGTAAAAATGCTGAATTATACTTAAAATTTAGACTTTTCTGTTTGTTTCGTTATAAAAAAAAATCGAAATTCTACAAATAATATTTTGAGTTCAAATAATTTTCACCCATTCGTGCCCAGCATCTTTTGCGTAAATTTTATTTGGTTGGCACCACTATTTTTAAAAAAATTAAGTTTAGTTCATTAATCAGGAAAATGCATCATATAAATAAAATAATTATTGCTTTTCTTTTTTGCCGGTGTCAAAAACAGCGCTGAATGTACCTTTTGAAACGTCCCTAAAAAGGGACGCTAGGCACTAATGGGTTAAACTACCACACTTTTTAATTAAATTTTTAATTAATTTATTTATTTTAAATTATGTGAAGTTTTATCATATGATTTTGTTTACAAACAATATGGTTAAACGTCTCAAAAAAATTCAGAATTTTAACTCAGTAAATAAAAATTGTTTTAAAATGTGTCTCGGATCTTCTTAACCCTTTCGCGGCGAGAGCTTTTTACGAAATTTTTAATTTTCTGTCACCGGTTTTTAAAAACAAAAATTTGTGCCTTAATAAATCGAGAAAATAATCTGATTAAATAAGAAAAATTTTACAGAAAAATTCTACTGGTGGGATTATACAAGGATTCTTGAGACTTTTTGCGGCACGTATACGTGTCGTTTGTCCCCAAGGAGTTAAAATGCCGCATCTCGGGAAAAAATGTGCGAATTCATTTTTGCCATTCCGTTATAAATCAATGCTCATGACTGAACGATATAATTTTAGGAAATGGCAAATTTAAAATTCAAATAAAAAATGAGATTAGAATATTACATTTATATTTTTTCCTTTTTCTAATTCTTTGGTGGAAACGGTTGAAAAAGGACCAAACATAAACAATAGTGTTAAATAAAAAACAATCGACTACATTGCGCCAATTTAATAATTTTTTTAAACGTATCATAGGGAGTTGCGCATTATCCTTTTAGGGGGGGAGAGGGAATGGCTCATGATATCATAAGATATCTCTAGGGGCAGAGGGGATTTGCCTTTTGATATCGATATCATTTTTAATCCAATAAAAATTGTCTCATTTTATTTGTAATATGGTCTTTGGCTTAAGATAACATGCTATCTTCTTTTAGTCAGTTATCTATTTTAATGAAAATACAAAATGTTAATTAAAATCTTTAAACCATTACAAAATCGTTTTGGTCTAAAATATGGAACACTCTAATGCTCATATGTGCATGCATATATAATCACGGTTCGAGATACCATATGCGAAGTATATTTGAAATGAAGCTTGATGATTACTAATAAATTAAAGAGAAATAGAATTTATTCGCTTGCTTTGTTGGTAAGAATTTCTATTTACTTCCACCCCTCTTCCGTTCGGGGAAACTGCAACATGACTTTATAACTAATGAATGTATTATGTATTAAAAGCTATTATAAGATATTTTTAAACCGTAACTATTTCTTTTAAATGTTATTTGATATAAAGGGATGTTTTATTATCTTCATTTGAATCAATAAAATATGCGAAAAATAAATGTAATCAGGTTTGTAAATCACTCCAAACAAAAGAAATAAATTCTAAAAAAAAAAAAAAAAAGAAAAAAAAATTATAATTTGATACGATATCATTACCGGGAGTGGGGGGAAGGGGTTCTAGGGATGATAACGTATGATATCGGAAGGGGGAAAGAAGTCCAAAATTATAAAAAAGTTTATAACGTTATATTTGCACAGCCCCCAATATGAAAACAGTAATTCTTAGTTTATTCAATAAAGTAAGGTTTTCTATTCGGAAATTATATCATATATTTTAAATTTAACAGAAATCATGTATTTTAGGTAGATTTCGTATGAAATACTACCAATTGCGATCGCTCCTATGTTGGAATTTCTGAAAAAAGTTTGCAGATCTACACCGATTATGAGCCCTAAATCCCAAAACTACCACCAGTAATTAATTATATATATATATATACATATACATATAAAACCTTTTTATGAACACTATAACTTCTATAACTTTGCTTAGATCTCTTCCAAATTGATACATAAAATCAAAGGACATAAAATATCGGTCGAGTTCGTTAATGTGCAAAATCGGACCAAGGGGGTAGCAATAGGAAGGGTTTTGTGAAAGCCGAGAACTCCCCATAACTTTTTAATGAAAATAGATTTCGAATCAGTTTAAAGTTTATATTACATCTAAAAATTGTGCCAAAGGTTTATGCATGAGAGATTTTTAATAAAATTAAAAGTGGGCTCAAGGGGCGGAAAAAATGTGGTTTTGGGGAGTTTAAAATTTATAACTAATAATTTAAAAATTTAAAAATTCAAATTAAAAGTAACGAAATGCTTATTTTACGACTCATTTTTAAATTCAATTTTGCTCTCAAACGCATCTAATTGGCATTTTCTTTTATTTAAGAACTATATAACGTGCCGTATTGGTCGATTTTTTCATAAAGTCAGAGTATATTTTTTAAAAATGCTCTCAAAATAAGCATTTGAGTCGAATTTCGCTTAAGATGATTCTGATAAAAGTAGCTTTTATAGAAAAAGGAAATTAAAAATATTTCAAAAGCGTCCAAATAATTTTTTTTAACTGGGTTTATCTCTAAACATATTTTATTTTTTGTTGTTGAAATGATCACTTAACTGCGAAATTTACCTCCGCCTATAGGCCAAGCCGACAGGGATTTTACAACTTGCACCATATCTATTTGGATCAAAATACTCTTTTTTAGGTGCGTTCGTAATCATGTAAATACGTAGCACCTATAGTGGTCGTTCAGTCCTCCCGTCTGTCCGCCCGTCCGTCCGTTTGTCTGTCCGTCTGTCTGTCCGCATATAACAACGCAAAAACTACAAACCGAATCGTTTGAAATTTAAAATATATAATTATTACAAAATTGTGTCGGTTCATTTCAAATTTTATGAAAATCGGATGCATAGATCAATTACAGAGGCAATCAAAAGTATTCAATTACATTATGGTCAAAGGGGAAAAAGTTTCAAATGTATTTTATACGTTTGAAATTTAAAATACATAATTATTACATAATTTTGTCGAGTTATTTCAAATTTTATGAAAATCGGATGCGTAGATCAATTACAGGGACAATCAAAAGTATTCCGTTATATTACGGTCAATGGGGAAGAATGTTTCAAATGCATTTTAATGGTATTACACTCATTCGAACTTAATAAAATTTATATGCAACTATAAAGTACATATTATTATATACATTTTACATAATTTGTGGTGCAAAGAACATTTGTTATTGATTTACAAGGCCACACAAAAGCATTCCATTACATAATGGTATAGGGAGAACATTGTTTGATGAGCGTTTTAATTGTAAATCTCTCTTTACAATCTTATGAGATTGATACATGAGAGTAATATTTTTAAAACTTCGTTATCGTACGAACGCACCTCATTTGATACGCTTCATGTGCAATTTCCAACTTGTTTTTTTTTTTTTTTTTTTTTTTTTTTACTTACATTTACAACGTATTAAAATACAATTAATCCCCCGAGAAGACAGTACCAAAAATATTCTATAGCCTACAAATGGGATACGATATTACTTTTATATTTACATCTTAACAGTATAGATGGCAGCACTAAACTAAATAATGTTTGCAATTCTTATTAATCAAAATTCGTTTCAATTTAGTGAAATTTCTAAATATAAAAAGGATTAAACAAATAAAAGCGAAAATAAATGAAATCGATTAATTAAGGATATTAATCAAGATCAGGAACCATCCCTCTTCTGAAAATATTGTTTTAAACACAGTGGTGTTAGTCCTAAAAAAGCAGATGGTATACACAGTGGGTACATGCTAAACGTAAAACGTATACCCTAGAATGTACACACTATAGCTTTCTTGAGAAACAGAGGGTATACTGTCAACATCCCCTATAGTCAAGAGTCAAGGCCTTCACACCGTTTCAAAATGACAGATCACGAAGTCCGACCCGACTTCCCACTTCCATAATATGAATTTACACAAGCTCATACATTAAAATTGCATTTCTTGTAATTTTCAAAATTTTTAGCAATACTGCTTTTTTTCTCATTTAATTAAATATTCGAATAAATCGGATTTCCCTAAAATGTATTGTTTTTTTTTTTTTTTTTTTTTTTTTTTTTTTAATGTGTAATCAAATAAATAATAGTCATTTCCGATAAATATAAGTTGTAATTTAAATACTAAAAATAATTAATATTAAAAATTTTAACATTAAAAAAAGGAAAATCTTGTTTTATTCAATTTTATTTTTCATTAGATTTGCATTTATTCTCTTTGAACCGTTCGTTTTAACTGTGGTTTTCAAATGCAATTATTATTATTATTATTTTTATTTATTTATTATTATTATTATTATTTTTTTTTTTTTTTTTTACACTACCATGTAAAATATAAAGGTTTGTCAATAGAGTTAAATAAATTTACCGATTTAAAAAAAGGGGGGGGGGCGGACTTTTGACAAACGAAAGTTATTAAGAGGATTACTTATTGTTTAAAATATATACTAAAAGGGACTTAAAATACGAATTTTTATAAAAGGCAAAACTACATTAGATTTGAGCTATGGATTTCTAAATAGATGTGGTTTAATTTAGAAATAGAATATTTCCTTTACATTATCAATATCACACTATTTTAAATAAGTAAGGATAAAAAAAAATCTATATTAAAGCATCAAATGAACTTATACATTGAAGAAAAGAAAGAAAGAAAAGAAAAAAAAAAAAAAAAAAAAAAAAAAAAAAAAACAAGGTTAAAATTATAACTGTATATCATTAAAATATATATATATATATATATATAATTTGTATTTTAAAGTAGCTTTATAATCTTGAAGCTAAGTTCTTTTATATGACTAAAATAAATAAAAAAAAAAATATTGAAAAAAAAAATGTACTAAATAATATGCTGTGTGAGAAGAGTTTTTTCATTTCAAATATCCCCCCCCCACACACACACACACACATTTCACACTAACTCCCATGTATTTTATTTGTTTACTTTTTTCTTATTTGATGAGAATTAAACGACAGAATGCTAAGTGTTATCTGTTATTTACTTAGGTCATTGTCTCAATATCATTATTATGTAATAATTTCTGTTATACATGTGTAAGATATAAAATGTTTTTCAGTAATAAAAAGCATATTATGCTTGCTTTTTAGCTTTAATTATATTTTTATTCAGTATTTCCTTGTAAGACTCTGTTTTATACTATTAATATTAAATATCACCGGGTGCCACAGGGGGAAAAAAGGTCCAACAACTTATCAATTTATAAGTTATTTTTAAATTACTATTACTATTATAAATTATTATTATTATTAAAGAAATAATCTGTTCCTTATTAATTTATAATTTTTTTTAAATTACAGTAGAACCCCGCAAATTCGGACCCCGTTAATCCGGATCTCCGAATAATCCGGATCGATTTAGGCAATATTTTGTTTCAAGTTTGCGAAGCGTTTGGCTAATTTCCATAACATTAACATGTTTCATCGTCGTATTCGGAATAAAAAAAAAAACTTTTTCTGGCATCTTTTCGGAAGAATACCTTAAGTTTTCTTATTTAAACTCTTCGATGTTATCTTTCAAAGAAACAACAACGTATCACTAAGTTTGGCAATTCCAATTTTCCCTATTTTCTATTTAAACCACTTAGAAATGTCATAAAAATCACTACACAACAAACGAAGCAACATCTCATTTAGACCAATTAATGGTTTATTTTGAATGCCAGACGAAGACTACACTCAATGAACTACTTATGCTCAAGCGGATGCACGACCGTACGGCTCGCAAAAGGTATAGAAAACAGAAAATTACAAGCTTTTTTATTTCAAAGTAAACATTTCTACTGTCTGTAAATATTCAATAAGTTTAACTTAAAGGTGATTTTCTGTAAGTAAGTTTTATTTTATTTCATTTTTTTTCCAATTCTTCGGATAATCCGGATTGGGTCTGGTCCCAGTTAATCCGAATTATCGGGTACTTACTGTGCTATTATTATTATAAATTATTATAATTATTAAAGAAAAAAATGTGTTCAATATAAATCTATAAATTATTTTAAAATTACTATTATTATTATAAATTATTATTATTATTAAAGAAAAAGATGTGTTCAATATCAATCTATAAATTATTTTAAAATTATTATTATTATTATTATAAATGTTGACCATTAAAAAAAAACCTATTCCTTATCAGTCTAGTTATTTTTAAATTTCTATTACTATTCTAAATTACTATTGTTATTAAAGAAAAAACTGTTAAATGTCAATCTATAAGTTGTTTTTTAATTACTATTATTATTAAATGAAGAAAAATGCGTTCAGTATCAATCTATAAATTATTTTAAAATTACTATTTTTATTATTATATATAATTACCATTTAAAAAATCTATTCCTTATCAATCTATAAGTTATTTTTAAATTATTATTATTATAATAAAAGATTATTACTAAAGAAAATATCTGGTCTTTATTAATTTATAAGTTATTCTTAAATTACTATTATTAGTATTAAAGAAAAAAATCTATTTGCATAAAACTAACTTTTAATTAAGTACATATAAAAAGAAAAAAAAAGATTATTGTTAAAATGCTAAATGCAGTATAAGAACTGATGCTAATTAATGTACTAATGAATGCTGCAATAGCAATAAATAAACTCTTTGAATATTTTATGAATTTTTAAACAGCGTATCCAGATTACTGTAGTAAATAATTTTAAACTGATAAAGAGTAAAATTACATAATTTAGTATATTCGAATGGAAATGAATAAACTGGAGTTTAGGAAAATATTTAATAAACAAAGAAATAAACAGTTGCTAAAAGGCAGGAATTGTCTTATAGAAGATATATACTATGCATAAATAACAAAATCCTGTGAGGAAATACTGAAAATTAAAACCAACAGGATAAAAAAAATTAGTTGAGAAGCAAAAAATATTATTTTTATTAATAGTATTTTAAACAAAATACTAATTTAATGTACAATTAAATGTTTTGAAAGCCACTGTTGCAATAAACATGTGGTTGGAAAATTAAATTGGAAATCATTAATCTTACAAATATATATTTAACAGAAATTATCTTTAAAGCTTTGTTAAAACAATGATATAAGGAAACAGAGATAACACTTACTTTCAGTCTTTAAAACATCCAAATTAAAGCAAACACAAAATTTAAAATGGCGAACGCGAGACATGAAGTACTAGCACCAATGCACTGACTGGCTATTAATGTGAATGAAGAAACAAGATGAAGGTCACTGGTAAAGGGGAGTTACTCACTGGGGACCTTCGGACTACAGGGGCAGCCACATTTGCATTTCTGGAATTCGCTGCGAAGGCCTTGATTGTAGGGGGTGTTGATACTGTACACCTTAAAAAATGCCTCCACTACATCCTTGTTCAAACAAAAGATAAATATCAAAGCTACGGATCAGGGCGCTTGCGAAGACTTTTTGTTGGTGGGGGGAACGAGCCTTAAATTGCCAAGTCAAAATTCAGCATGTGCCAACTCACTGAAAAGCAAACAAAAATAGTTTTCGACATTTGCCAACTAGTTTTATAATTTTACCAAGTTATCACAATTAGAAAGTGTAATATAGTTTTTATTTGTAAAAAGCTTGATAATATATTTAATTATATTGGTAATTTTCGTCAAATCTATCTAAAATACAAAGTGTATTATAGTCATTTTATTAAAGTTTTGAACTAATTTGGCAATTCAGTTTGTAAATTTGCCAACTGTAACAACATGTGCAAAGTTTGGGGGGGGGAGGCTCTCCCCTAAATAAAAGCAATAAAATTCAGTTGATTAAATTATGAAGTATGAAGTTATTTTAAAATTAAAATGATTTGTGTTCATAAAGATAATATTTAACACCAAATATATGGGAGCGATTCTTTCTCCCACAGCCAATAAGCAGTGTGTCTCGTAGCTTCCCCATATCACTACTCTGAGACCAAGGCTCTCAGCAAGGCAGACGATTCAAGGAGTAGATCAAATTCAAGCGAAATGCCAAAGTGAGATGAAGATAACGTTTGATGGCATGTTTGTTGTGGGTCGGAAAAAAAGAATGTTGGATGAAGATGACTTCCCACGTGAGATGTGTACTAATTAACTAAAACTTATGAGTATTTAAATTGTAAATAGAATTTTGTAAATATTACCTTTGTAAATAATTAATGTTTAAACATAAGTTTCAAAAGTTTAACGGTGTCAGAATTTGTGACTGTGAATTTAATTATGATTTAAAGAACTGAACTTTAGAAGAAATTCCCACAAAAAATGGTCTCTGTAAAGTGGAATAAAAACACACGCCCATAGAAATGGAATTATTTTTTGAATAGTTTGGAAGCTATAAAATGATGTGATGAAAGTGCTGTCACAGTGTATAAAGCTGGACATCTAATTATGAAGTGAGTTTTTTATTTTCTTTTTCTTTTCAACCATGACCAAACCCATAGGTTTCAAGGAATTAGAAATTTCGTTTAAAACAGAAAAATTGTCTAGTATTAAGACATTGCATAAATTAATTTTTGGAGAAATCGGTGACAGAAATAACAGACGCAGAATTCGGAATTTTTCTGGGTTTGCGTTTGAAGTAGATTCCGATGAATATCAATCTAAATTGAAAGAAATCAAAGATAATTTTTCTGTCAACGATTTGATAACCATTTGCAATGTTTTATGTATTCGGGAACTTTTGATGAAATTGCTGCGAGAATAATTTCTAGTTTGTGTGGATATAGTATTTTGAAAATTAATATTATGCCCGATGAAGGTACTCTTAGTGATGTCGAGAGTGCCGACGAATTTAATGATGATTTACGTAAAACTAGAACCATTTCAAATGTTTTTGAGAATAATGTGAGAAATTATTCTGGTAGTTCTAGTTGTGAAAGTAATGAAAATCAGAAAATTCTAATTCCTGATTATGTTATTAAACCTACTATTTCAATTAATGATATCGAAAGTATGATTACAATTTTTGAAGGTACTTAATTTCAAAATATTCAAAAGTGGCTTGCCGATTTTGAAGATATTGTTTCATCATTTAATATTAGAGATTTGCACAAATTGATTTTGGCTAAACGCCGTATGACAGGCAAAGCTAAATTATTTATTGAAAGTGAAACAAAAATTAATTCGTGGTCTAAATTAAAAGCCTTACTTATTTCTGAATTTGGTCGAACGTGCAATTCAGCTGAATTACATGAATTGCTATCCAAAAGAAAAATTAGACCACATGAATCGTTAGATGAATATTTTTTTAAGGATGAAACATGTGACAAAGGGGGTGACAAAGGGGGGGGGGAGGCGAGTCAAAAATTTAGAAAAAAACATGTGACATCATTTATCGACGACCCCTAAGTCACACAACCAAAACTTTTAATAAATTAAAAAAAAAAAAAAACTAAATTCTTTACCGGTAAACACATTTTTATGGATCTATTCGGACTGTTTATACAGTTTGGATTTCAGTAATTGTAGATATGGAATAATTTTTATAATTCACGAATAATAAAATAAATAATAATAGAAAATCTGTTAATGACTTATGCTGTTTTAGAAAGAAACGAGGTTAGAAGGTATTTAATTTTAACAAAGAAAACATATTAAGCGTATTTTTACTTAAAACTAATGAAGATAACATTTATACGGGAACATTTTTATGTTTTATGTAAGTTTGTTGTGTAATCATATTCTTCATTACTCATAATTGTATCTTCAATAATGGTAGTTATCCAAAATATGTTCTGATAAAATAACATAAGCTCTTCCAGAATGCTATCCTAATCTATTAACCCCTTCGCGACGGGACACTTTTACGAAATTTTTAATGTTTTGTCAACGGTTTTTAAAAACAGAAATGTTTTTTGTGCCTTATTAAATCGACAAAATGCTTCGATTTAATAAGGCAAATTTTAGAGTAAAATTTTGCTGGTGGGGATAAACAAGGATTCTTAAGATTTTTCGCTGTACGTATAAGAGCACTGCCCCCTCTACAATGCCTATTCACTGAGCAGACGACAAGCGTGAAACGTCATGAAGTAGAGGCGAAATCACTAACCCTATTGGTTCCACAATCCCCACGAAGCTCAGAACGCGATCGTTGTCAGGGAAACAGCCTCCACTACGTCACAAGCGAGAAGGCATTGTAGAGGAGGCAGTGATAAGAGTCGTTCGTTCCCAAGGGGTCAGTTGGCACTTTCAATCTTAGGCTTTGGCTTAGTGGTCTGCACGGGCCGAAATTTCCCAGGCCCGGCCCGAAAGTTAAAATTTTGGACCGAGCCCGGCCTGAAAGTTAAAAATTCTGCCGAAACCGGGCTTGGCGCCATTGAATTTCTACAGAACATTAATCTTTACTCTTACGGAAGAGTTCAGACCAAAAAACTTATCTTAGTCTTTTTTTATTTTTCATGTTAATCTCCATTTACGCAGAAGTGTCGTAGGCTGCGATATTTATGCTTTTAATGAACCTTTGTTTCTTGTACGTAACTGTTTCAGTTATCATTAGTATTATTAATCCATATTCTTCGCAATGGAGACAAAAAAATTGAAAAAATGGCATATGGTAAAAGTAAAATCTTCTAAGATGTAATCGCATTGGAAATCAAAGAAAAAAAAAAAAGCTTTCTTTCTTAGCAGATGTACATGTTTAACTCATTTTTTTCTTGCGTATTGTTGTATTCATTTTGCATATAAATTGCCCCACAGATGAATCTGCTATGCTGTATTTTTCACTATTTTGCGGTAAATATATCTCAAGAACTAATGCATGGATTTTCTTCAAACTTCAGATTCTGTTAGTACCCGATGAAAAATTTGCATGGATTTTCATCAAACTTCAGTCTCTGTTTCATCAAACTTCCGATAAAAAATTGATCCTGATTAGTTTTTTGTATATATAACCAAACATGTTTCGCTGTTATGCAGATTTTTTTAAAGATTTTGCAATAGCGCTATCTCAAAAACTAACACACGGATTTTCATCAAACTTCAGATTCATTTATAAATTGACATAAGTTGTTGCTGACTAAATTTTGGTTTAAACCACGTAACCGATGGCTACGGTAACTATGCTGCATTATTCAGGAAGTATTAGGATGCATAAGATCGAAGAAAGTTTTGTGATTGCCACATCTGACTAAATTATTTTTCTTTTTCAATTTTACTCCATTACAAATCGAAAAAATATTTTTTGTTTCCTCCATTTTTTATCGAATTTCATAAGCTTCAAAATACTGCACCTAATATAACAGTTTCCCTATTACAATGAGATTTCAGATAGAAATACAATAAGTATTATTTCTATGTTATAAGCGTCAGTATGTTATCTTTTCTTATCATAAAAAAGCACTGCTAAAAAATAGAATAAATAAAAATCGATTGGTAGTTTTTCGATTTAGGAAAAATACGACATCTTATGTACATAACATTGGTACATTTTACTAAAAGTATTAAGAACATGCAACAATTTGACTTTTGTGAGGACTTTCATAAAGCTTTTGGTGTTATTCATAAAGTTTAATCCACGATATAAAAGATACAGCGTTTACTAAAGGTTTTTAAAAAGTATTTCTATGAAAATACGACAATTTTCTTAATGCATTTTGAAAATATCGATCATTAAATAAACAACATTAAAACGATTAAATTTAATCGCCTAAAAATATTATAATTTTGGAAATTTTAATATATTAATGCTTCTGTATTGCTTTGAAAAACTTCAGGTAAATAAAAGGAATGTTTTCTGTTAAGGCAATCATTCACAGAACTGAATATTTCTAATATTTGTATTTAAATACATTTTTGTTACTATAGTGATCTAAATGTTAAAAATTTTTATAAAAAAAAAGACCTCTAGGCATATCATTAAGAAAAATTCAAATAATTGTTTGAAGCTTTGGTGGCAAATTGTTAGAAATAGGTGTGTTAAACTAATTAGGTAATTAACAGCCTCTCGATGCATTCTTTAAAACAGCCAGTTAAACTAAATACTATAAAAGCTTTAAGAATCGAAAGTCATACATGATTACATAAATATAATTGGTTATTTAAAATATTTGGTGTAGACTTTTGTAATGCAAGTGATATTCAACGTAAAAAATGTTCTATACTTATTCCTCGTATTTTTATGAAATTGGCATGGTGTATTATATTTTATTTTTCAGTGACAAGAATATATGCATCACTATTAAAATCATTGAAAAACCCCAAATTAGCATTATTGTTTTTGCCCATGATGATGTGTGCATTTCTGATATGGTGTTACATTTTACAGTCACAGTTAAAACTAAATGAATCCGTCAAAAAATTACAAAAGATAGCAGACGTTCTGGAAACTGCACACTTCTCGGCAGTTTGAAAGCCTATGCCTCATGTTTTTTGCGTTTACGTATATGCTTAGAATTTTTACACAAATATACTCATTTAAAACGGAAAATTCTATAGATTTTCTTCGAGAATTAACCTTTGGCGCGTTAGACAGCCATGGTATTAACTGTAGTGTAGCAATAGTTATACGTCATTGTTTTAAGCTTATTAAGATTCATGTTGTTTATACAATTCCAGATTTTGTTTCAGTGTTCTTCATTATTATTGCGTATAAAATGACTCGTATACTAAACAAATATGTTATAAAAAGCAAGAACATTATTAAGAGAGGATGCGTAACATTTAAAGAATGTGATTGCTGGTATGTAAATTATAACGTTATTTTATCGACCTTTGATTTTCTGAATGAAATTTGGTCTAGTCCAATTTTGTTATTAAGCACTTATTATACAACTAGTATATTTTATGGTAGCTGGTTGTTAATGAAAAGTGAGCAAGATCCAAAATTGGTCATATTTACAATATCTAATTTTATCTGGTTTACTGCATTCAATATGGTTGCTTCTACCGTTAATGAAATGGATAAAATAGCTAAACAGATTAATATTGAAATTCTATACTTATTAGATCCTGAAGAAAAAGGCCGTTCTAGCATTGATCTTCAAGTATTATTACTAAAGTGTCAAGGACCTGCCTTTGTTTTTTCTGCGTGTGGATTTTTTCAGTTGACAAGAAGTTTTTATCTTACTGCAGTTGGATGCCTTATTACATACAGTCTGCTAATAATAAATATAGGAGAACAAGCATAGCATCAAGTAGCATAGTGGAATGATTCTCAAAAATATAACATTGTTGACGTGACTTATATAAAAAAAAAAACTAGTGCTTACAACTTACTATGTAACTAGTATATTTTATGGAAGCTGGTATTTAATGGAAAATGAGTTAGATCCAAAATAGGTCATATTTACAATATCAAATTTTATCTGGCTTACTGCATTCAATATGTTTGCTTCTACCGTTAATGAAATGGACAAAATAGCTAAACAAATTAATATTGAAATTCTATACTTATTAGATCCAGAGGAAAAAATCCGTTTTAGCATTGGTCTTCAGGTATTATCACTAACGTGTCATGGACCTGCCTTTGTTTTTTCTGGATGTGGATTTTTTTCAATTTACAAGAAGTTTTTATCTTACAGCAGTTGGATGTCTTATTACATACAGTTTGCTAATAATAAATATAGGAGAACCATCAACGAGTATGGTGGAAGGAATCTCAAAAATGTAGCACTGAAGACGTAACTTCTAAAAATTTACAATTTTGAATTTTATCTGGTTTACTGGTTCAATATGGTTGCTTCTATCGTTAATGAAATAGCTAAAATAACTAAACCTATTAATATTGAAATTCTGTACCTATTAGATCCTAGCCTTATTTAACCAAATGCAGGCTTCGTTGAAAATAATGTCACTGTAAACAACAATTTATTAGTCTGCTTTTCAAACATGGCAATTATTTCTAAACATCATTTACGGATTAAATTGTGTTTTGAAAGCAATAACAAAAATATTCCTTAAAATTTCGGGAAAATTTATTGGATTTATACGGATTTATAATCTCATAATGTCAATTTTAAAAAATTGAACTACTTCCTTAGAAAAATAAAACTATTCCGGGTTTTTTTTACAGTGTAGGCATTGGTTGTTCTGCTAATTTGTCGGCATTCTCGTTTCCGTAGATGCCCACGTGTGTTTTTATCGAACTTATTTTAATCTTTTATCGTTCAAGTTAATTCTGTGGCAGAAATTATAGAAGATGGATTGCCACCAGCATCCACAAACAAATTTATTTGATTTGAAAAAGCGTTTTTTTTCATATCGTGCATTACAAAAAAAAAAAAAAAAAAAAAAAAAAAAAAAAAACATATTTAAAGAAATTTCCAATGCGAACTGATTAATCTTTAATGGAAATTAAGCGGTAAGAACCACTTCACCACCGTCTGTTTCGAGATAATTCGGGGATAAAAGCACTGTTTCCTGATACCTGTCGTCGGTTAAGTAGTGGGTTAATTTTGCTATTAGAATATTGACTGCATTATGTATGTTATTCATCCTTTTTTTTTTTTCATTAAACGGTTCACTGAGTACTTTGATACAGACATGCAGTCGTAGAAGAGGCTTTACACTTTCGCTGTACTGTTGAAGCTTTCTGCCACCTTTAGTATACAGTAAATATTTTCATCTTGGAAATCCCTTTTGAATTACCTTTGTGGATCTGGCCCTGTTTTGATTTTTTATCGGTTTTGAATTTACGAATGCCGAATCCTAGTGCTTCGTTGAAATTTCGAATTACCTGTGTATATTATAATGCTTTTGCAGTTAGGTCCTAATCATGATTCTGTTGTTTCAGCTGAGTATACTTGCCATACATTGATTTTCTTGTCGTAGTTCGTAAGATGAAATGTTGTTCCGTATTTAATAATTGATTTTCTAAGTTTTGATACTGTCATGTAGACTAGTTCGCATGTAGACTAGTTGCTTCTAAGTGAAATGGAATCTGTCCAGCTAAAACTTGAAAATCTACGGTGGGTGGAGTGGGAATTCTATACTGCTGTTTTCTCTTTTGTGAATTTTTAATAACTACAGTTGCAGTTGTGGTCTTAATCTCCTATGTGCCATCGATAATTTCATTCATTTCATTCATTTTACTACAGTATAATCCCAAACACCCTTATTTTGCTTTGAATTTTTGTTGTCCCGCTTAAAAGTCTCAAATCGCAATTGACAAACATGAAATTAAACAAATATTTCATAATCCAAAAATTCCATAAAATTTTTATAAGTATATCTTTATATATTTGACAAAATGTCTGAAATTAAATGCGTCCAGTCATTAATGGCTATTTAGCGTATATCACCGACTAACTTGATATTAATATTTATTGAATTTCGAGAATTATTTCTTGATATAGAGCGAAAAATTTGTGTCACGTACGGACAACCAGCCTCATACTCACACAGACAGCCATCTTATAAAAACACATTTTTCAGATCTCCTGACACTTTAAACGAGTAAATCCGTCGAAAACCTAAAGTGTAAAATTTTCACGAATCCAACAATTTTTTCCTGGTAAGGATAAACGAAAGTAAAAATGTAAACATCGCTTTTAAGCATTCATTCAATATTTGTCCCATGCTTATGACGCACATTATAGCAGCTTTTATATTTAAAATTTTTGCAGTCGAGCTTTACACAATTCGAAGTATTCATATATATTTAAAAATTTTCCTCTATCTGCCAAACAAATGTAATTTTGTCACATTTCCAAAAGAACGGTTAAGATATAATCGTATTACAAAAACATTGGAAACGTAAATCTCCTTTTAGAGCGTTTTACATTGAGGAGTTTTCTGGTAAATATAGTATTTATAATCTTTTAAAAAGCTGTTTTTCTATACAAATATGCACACTATACTTTGAAAATATTTCGCCGTGAGTTTAACAAATTGTAGATGAACTCCGAGTCTATAAATATGATACATTCTTCTTAACATGATTTATATTAAATTTTACAAATCTAAAGCAATTTTTAAAAAATTGTAAAACTTGTGTGTTTTTAATCTTAATTAGTATCAAAATTAATCGTTAAAATAAAATAATACTCACGAGGGGATCACTTTTGGCGTTACTTTCACCTAGCATTGAGATTTGATGCATTTTATAGCCCTATATTAGAAAGTTTGAGAATCGAAAAAAAATTCTGTTGAAGTAATATTTTTTTGCAGCAGCATAACTTTCTGAAAATGCTAATTTCGAGGCCACTTATACGGGGATTATAAACATATACTAGCAGGGATGACCGAGCTGAGCTCCGTCAAAATTAATTCTGTGTTCAACTCGATATAATATTCTCACTGTATCATTCTCTTTGCATTATACCTGTAAAGCATGTTATTTATATCAGTCTTATTTGCAAAAACTTTTAATATGAAAACCATGTATGTTTATAAACTTCACATTATTTACGCCTTTACAACAAAAGAACATCAATCCAAATCATATTTTTAGCTCGTCTCTGATTGTTTTAACAATGCATCTCGATTCTTATTTAAAATTTCTATTAAAAAATTTCCTAACATGTCGCCAAATGTCGCCAATATTTTGTCACATATCGCCAACTGGCTGTTACAATTTCCTCGGTTTCGTGAATGATACTAGAGACTGGCTTAATTTACATCGTAAGACAATACAGGTCTAAGTGGAATCTTTCGAAGCACACATTTCAGCTGATACTATTGAATCTGAACTATAAAGTCCCACTCTTGTATCCCTGTTGATCCAGCACCGCCGCCAAATATTCCTACAGTATGCGCACGAACATCATAATTGGACTACAGGGATCGCAGCGTCCCTAAAATTTTCACATTTTCCTACCACAATTTTAAAACGACAATATTTATCGTAGAATTTCTGTCTTGATGTTAAAAGAATCTGACTTGAAAATTTTTGATTGAAAATACTGGTAGAAAAGTGCGAAAATTTTAAGGACGCTGCGACCCCTGGGACTATGCAACATAAGGAGAGAATTGCCTTGTTGTCTCATGAAACACGATTCATCCCTCAACACGTGAATGGCCGTGTTTGAGTATTCCGTCTTCTATGAGAACTGTTAATTCCCCTTATACAACAGATCATATACAGAACAATTATGGCGATATTAAGTTTAGGGAACGTTCTCATGGGCGTCTCTGGGACCTGTAATTGTTGCAGAACAGACCATAAACGACACTATCTGAACATCATTACGGATTATTTGCAATATTATACAGTGTCTGTCTTCCGAAATGGAAATAGTTTTCCACATGGGCAGCACTCCATGTCACAAGACTCGAATTGTGTTTGACTGCTTCCAGGAACATAATATTGAGTTCCACTTAATGCCCTGGTCGCCTGACTCGAGAGATCTTAATCTGAAAATGTACATTTCAGGTGTCATTCAACGGTTGCCCAGAGCTCAAAAAACAACCAATTTGGAATATCCCGGATATGCACGAGCACTGCTTGAATAATTTATACAATATATCTCTGGTCATCTACCAAAAGAGCTTGAGTCATCCATTGCAAGATGGTTTTCAGCTATTATGCTTGTCAAAGGTTGGCCAACACGTTATTAGGTAGGTGATCATAATATTTTGGTTCTTGAGGGTACACGCATCTTGTAATGAATTAAGAAATTACTTTATTCTTTAATTATTTGCTTTAATATATATCATGATGTGCATAATTTAATTTAATGATTGATTATTATTATTTTTTACTTAATGAAAGTGAGTTTTAAAAGTAATTTTAATTTTTCTCGTCGTATTTTGAAAAAGTAAATGTATACAATTTAAATGTAATTAATATGGCACTTTAAGATTGCACATCAAGGGGAGGAAGATAAATATCAACTAGATATAAATCTCATGCTGATTTAAAAGAAACTAACTAGTTAAATCGCGGGCAGATGGTTTCATATAATGCATTTATTAATTAGTAACTGTGAATTGCATTATACAAATACATTATTAAAAGTTGTTATGTAGACTTTAAATGCCGTCAGCACAAAGAATGAGCCGCCCGTGTGTTTGAGCTTTTTTATATCAGCATTACGAAAGCATTGCCATTTGGACCAGGAGGCACCAGCACTGGGGCATTCACCTCATCGCATTAAAGCATGAAATTCAAGAATTTGTTAAAACTTAATTCGCATATTAAAATTCAAACAATCTGCCAGGTCATATCTTGGTTGAAAACAAATGAAAACCCAATTTTAACGGTTGACTTGTAGGTTTACCATTGTGTTTTCTTACTTCCAGTTCTCCATGATTTCATATTTTCGGGTGTAGGAAATCACAATGGTAAACCTACAAGTCAAACGCTAAAATCGGATTTCTCTGGTATTTTCGACCAAGATACGACTTGGCAGACCGATAGAGTTTTAATATGCGAATCGAGTTTTAACTAATTCTGGAATTACAGCCGTGAAGTCTATGAGATGATTTTCTGTAATGCCGCTTCTCTGTCTAACTATAATCTACGCGATATACAAAGAATTTATTTTTTAAGTAACTTAATTAATGTCTGTATACTATTTATAAATGTATTTGTGAGTGGTCAAAAATCTATAAATATGTGGGTGAATAACTTTGATTACTTCAGCCAATTTAATCTTTCCTTGTTCCATAGATTCCGAGTAAAGTGGCTGTGACAACAGGCACAAAAATTATCTTATCTTGATTCCACTGATATTTTTTAATTACGGAACCTTAAAAATATCACCCCAGTTGCCAAAAAAGCAGTGTACTATATAATTAAAAAAATACTTATTGTTACATTTTATAATTTCATATATATAGTTTCATTTAACAGAACAGAAAATAATAGAACAGTTAAATATGATGAGCATAAATAAGTTGTTTTCGTGTGAAATATTCATATATTTGAATAAAGATGTATACAGACTTTTAATTTATGGCCTATAGAATTATTTACCGAATAGAACTTACGCGAAACATCGAAAGAGAATTATATATGTCGGCATAGACAAAGTTTGAAATAAACTTAAATAAGATTACTATACTTTGTAATTAAACAGAAACATTGTTGTCTGAATAACATCGGTAAAATCAAGGAAATGTTGAAGTTCAGTTAATTCAAAATAAAGTTTAATTAACTGTATCTGTATCAAAGGACGACTAATTACTTTGATTAATGATTATCCCAGAAAGTTATTAGATGAAACACATAGATTTAAGAAGTAAAAACAAAATATTATGGAATTATTAGGCAACACAAATAAGAGGAAAGATTTGGATATAGGTAGTAAACTGGAGAGCGGCAGCGAAGACAATTATCTCATCGAGTTCACGGGGGAAAATCTAGGATTAGTTAAATCAAACTTCGCATATTAAAAAGCAACTGGTATGCCAAGTCATATCTTGCTGGAAAACACTTAAAAACCCAATTTTAGAGGTTGATTCATAGGTTTATCCTTAAGTTTTCCCGCTTTCATTACTCCATGTTTTCATACTTTGCGATGCAGGAAAGAACAATAATAAACCAACGAGAAAACCACCTAAATCGGGTTTTTAGATGTATTTTACCAAGATATGACTTGGCAGACTGATTGTTTTAATATGCGACTCGAAATTTAATTTGGCTTTTATTTTGGATTTAATTGGCTTTTCGTCCGGGAACTCGATGAGGTGTTAATCTGTGCTGTCACCTCCCAGTCTATAAGTGTAAAAACGTTTTTAAATAACTAAATAATAGTTAGTTAAAAGAACTAAATTTGTATATCATATGCAATAACTATGAATTATTCAGCAAGTAATAAAATCATGCACGTGATTAACATTTTTACTTCATTAGGCGATGACGATATGACATTTAAAACAGAAAAACCTGACAAATTTTGCAGTCCATTTCGACGTATATTTATGAGAAGGAATACTTGCATGTATAGAATGGAAATATATAGTTAAACAATCATTGACACACATGCTCTGTAATGCAAGTCGATTTATCATCAAATGTAACAAAATCTGATAGGTAAACATGTTCAAATCCTGTTTTAAGCGTATATTTTCAAATATAAAATTTATCTCTCCATTTTGAAATAAAATATAATGTACGAGTAATACTTGCGCTCAGAAAGTTCCTTACAATAAATATATGAATATGAATGATTAATAGTATTATTGAAAAGATCGTTGCTAAAATAAAAATAATACTTTGTAAAAAACTATACGAAGAAGGGTTGGGTGTAACTGTATGTATTAAAAAAGCATGAATGGGTATATCATAAAAATTAAAAGAGATAAAAAGCCTAAATAATATCAAAAATTGCTATTCTCTTTTTTTTAATATTTTTTTATGAACTTAATTCGGTGCTGACAGTAAAAGAAGTGCAGATTCAAAGCTAAAACAAAACTCTGGTTAAAATTTTAAGCACGGCAATGATCAAAGTGCCATGGAAAGGGCGCTTTCCATAGAAACGCGGAACATTCATCGTGATCATGTGTTATATTTTTATGAAACTAGTATTCTATGCTGTACTGCATGTATGAGCCATGAAACGTTGTTTGAAAAGATCGTTGCACTATTAAAAATGAATTTTAAATGAGGGCATTAGCCTTAAACCTTTGCGGCGCAGGGCAAATTCATTGCTTAAGTGTTGAAATTAAAATGACTGACACCGGAATTTGAAAACAAGTTTATTTGTAAATAAGAAAACGCTATATTTCACGCATTCAATAAACTATAATTTTCTGTAACAAAATTCCGGTTTCAATGTGGCGTTTGGGAATTAAAATTAAGTGGTATATCTATGAAACCACTGCGCCGCAAGGGGTTAAAATGATGAAGCATCAACTGTATTTACTTTCGCAGTGATTCGTTACCACCGCGGCAAGCTTTCATCAGTAACCTTAAGTAGAAATTTTCTCTTTATTTAAACGTCTCATTAATGGAAAATTTCAATAAAAAATAATGGCAAAAACTGATATTCAAATTTACTAATGAGAGCTGTCGTAGTTTTGTCACATTGAAACAAACAAGGCAACCTCCTCTCAGTGTCAAAGAGAAGGTCATAGTACTTAAACTGACTGAAGTAAAAAAAATATACATATATATTTTTTATCATATTTGTGAGAATAATTTACCATATATATATCTGGCTCTAAATTGAGTCGGAATTTTCTCTTCAAGATTTTTGGTGGGGATTATTACCAGCGATGATCAGAAATTATTGTTCCAGTTAAAACGAAACAGCCTCCTGTCAATCTTGATACAACCTCTTCAGTTACTTCATTCTTAAGGGGCTGTGCAAATATAATGTTATCAGTTTATCGGGATGGGGTCTGGCAAATGATATCGTAATATATTTCTAGGGGAAAAGGTGGTCTTGTCTTTTGATATCGATATCATTTTTGATTCAACCATTTTTTAACATAGCTTTTTGTTCAAAATAGTATATTATCATTTTTAGTATGTTATCTATTTTTATGAAAATACGAAGTTTTTTATTAAAATTGCTAAATTATAAAAATATTTAATTCTAAAATATGAAATAGCCCGATATTTGAAATTATATTTCTTCTTCATATATGCATGCATATACAATCACTGTTCTAGAAACCCTATATGAAGTATCTTTGAGATGAAGCTTGTGCTTACTAATAAATAATAGAGAAAGGGTAAGAATGTTGCCCACTTGTTTTGTTGATGAAAATTTCTATCTCTTCACCCCTCCTTCTTTTCTGCTTGGCAGTGTAACAAGACATTATTACTGTTGAATACATTATCTAACAAAAAGCTATTATAAAATACTTTCAAATAATAATAATAATTTCTTTTAAGTTTTATACGATATAAAGGAATATTTTATTGACTTCATTTGATTGAATATTTTATTGACTTCATTGACTTCATTTGACTTCATTTGATTCAATAAAGTATATAACCAGCTTTGTATATCACAGCAAATAAAATAGATAAATTCTAAAAAAAAAAAAAAAAAAAAAAAAATTACACATTGATAACGATATTATTACCGGGGGGGGGGGGATTCGATAAATGATAATGTAGGATATTGGATGGGAGGGAGAGGGCCCAAAATTACCAAAAAGTTGATAACGTTATATATGCCTAGCCCCTAACTGATAGACAGTACACTGTCTGTCTTCTCCCCTTAATTCAAAACTCCATTGTATGAGTACGCCCTACCATACCTCATCGAAGATCGAATCCCATCGAGACCCATCAGGAGATCAAAGTCAATCTCCTGATTTTTTTTTTTTTTTTTTTTTTTTTTTTTGTTCTATTGTTTTAATTAATATCTTTATATTATAATCCTTAATTTTTTCACACTACTGTAGTTTCTGAATTTAACATAATGCGGTACTTTTATGCAGTGGAAATGAATCTCCGCCGATGCCAGGAGGAATTCAAAGTTGTATGAAATCAAATCATTTTTAACCCGCTTTTATTAGCTTTACCTGTATGTATGCATGTATGTAATGGAGTCTTTGAACGTTATTTTCACCCACTTTAAGACATCAGATTTAAAATGAAACTTTACACATTGCTTTGAAACTTTTGAACTTTTCTTATTGAACGAATTGAAACTTTACTTGTTGAAAACCGATGGCAATTCAATAATTTGAAAAGTCGCCGCTTAAAAGGATAAAATAAAAAACGCCGGATAAACGTACCAAAAGCAATTTGAGAAATTGATAGTCACCTGACACCTTAGACGCATGGCAATCACTGAAACACATATGAAAATCGTAACTATGCAACCAAAAAAAAAAAAAAAAACATTTTAAACTTTTTAGTCCGACCTGATATAAAAGCGTGTGTTTTAGTTTTTAAAACTGTTTAGCAGTTATTAGTGTAATTTTTTTTGCTATAGCAATCCAAAGAAAACTAGTCGGATGTGGCAATCCCAAAACTTTTTTCAATCTCATCCGTGTTAATATTTCAAAATTCTTTAAACCAGGGACAATCTATGCCCATCATGGGAATTCTAATGATATGAAATTCAATGAATTAGCTCTTGAGATATGATTATCTCTAAAATAGCATAAATCATGCAAAATGCAGCATAGCAGCGCCACTTTTTGGCTGATTTATACAAAAACCTGATTTACATTAATCTATATCAGTGATGCACAACCTTTTTACAAGAAAATCGTTTGCCACCGGAATATTTGAAAAGTGTTGTTTCTTTTCTTTAATAGCAAAGTCTCTGTCATCACTATAAGCAAAATTATTCTGCATAAGAATTGTGGTATTATTGTGGCCCGCGGGCCAAAGGTTGTGCACCCCTGATCTATATCAACATCTAACTGAATCTGAAGTTATATGAAAATCCGTGCATTATTTCTAAAGATTAATTTATGCGGAAATCTTAAAAAATTAGATTTGGCAGCGCCATCTGTTGACCTATATACACCAAAAGATAGAAAACATCAATTCATGACTAACTGAATCTGAGTTTCATGAAATGCCGTGCATTAGTTCTTGAGATGGAGCTATTGCCGAAATCGGGATAAAATTTGCATAACAGTGACAACTGTTGAACGATTTACACCAAAATGAACAAAACGTCAATTTATGTCATAAACTGACTGAAACTGAAGACTGATAAAAATCCGTGCATTAGTTCTTGAGATAGAGCTATTGCAGTAATCGTGAAAAATACTGCACAGCAGCGCCACTTGCTGAATGGTTTTCACTAAAACCTGATCAGCACCAACATGTATCAGAGACTAAATGAATATAACTTTTTATCAAATTCCATCCATTAGTGCTTGGAGATAGAGCGCCTACAAAGTTTGTGTCACATAGAAATAGACAGACATGCAGACAGAATCACAGACAGACATTTTGTTAAAACATGGTTTTTGGAACCTCTGACCCCTAAAACTTGTAAATCCGTCGAAAACCGGATGATAAAAAAATTTACGAATCCTATATTTTTATCCAAAGATGGAAGAAATTAATAAACAATTAATACGGAGCATTTGTGACACATGGATTATGAAACTCTATCGGTACTTCAATATCATTTCAACGCATCTCCAACTTCTAATACAATGAAATTAAAAAATAAATACAAATTCGGTAATTCTTTAAAATTATCATAAAAACATGCGTACTATTTTTGAAGAATGCGTTACACGTTAAAAAATATGTAATTTTACATTTAGTTTCACATAAGTGTATTAACTGATAATCCGATGCGATATTATAGTTTTTAATGACATTACTGTATTCGTCATTATTTAGCTGCGCTTTACAAACTAGTTGGATGTGCCGATTCCAAAACTTTTTTCTATCTCATACGTACATTTCAATATTTCGAAATTTAGTTACACATGTTAATGCGTTAATATTATTAATTCAATATTAATTCAATAATAATATCAATAATTTCTTCTATTGAAGATAGAAAAAAATAAAAAAGAGAATTATGTATACCATTTTAAATGAATATAAATTTGTCATACAGTTTTAATTACAGTGAACGTTTATGACAAATTACATTTATTTTATTTTATTTATTTTTCAGAAATTTCGTAATTCCTGTCAAAAGAACTGGCACTGAAATTTTGCAATCGGGAATTGTCACATCTATTTTCCCTCGAGGAAATTACAATAGTAGAAAAGAACCACACAACCTTCGAAATGCGATGACATTACAAAAAGTTTTTCAAGTATTTTCTTTCCGGTTATTAAACAAAATCCTCTTTTTTAGAGCGTATGGATTTATAAAAATTGCTTTGAATAGAAAAATTTAAACAAAACTAAGATAAAACGATTTTGATATGATGAAGTAATAAAGAATACTGCCCAGTTAAACTGATGGCATTGAGCTCACAGGCTACAAATACTAATTGTACATTAAAGCCTTATATTTTCAAGGGTTAATTCCGTTCGAAAAAAAAATTAAGAAGGGGAAACAACTCTCCCCTTTCCTCTTTTTTTATACTTAATCATTGAACCTCCTATACTATCAAAGACATGCTTTATCATATAAAAAATCTATATCCAAAATTCAGAGCAAATGAGATAATTCTTAATAAAAACCCCTTTAGCATTTATATAATTTAAAAGGAGCTATCCCCCTCTTTTATACTTAACCATTAAACTTCCAAAACTATTCAGAGATTTGAATGAAATCTGAAAATTCTGCTTAAAAAACCCATTTATATAAATTAAGGGGGGGGGGCATTAGAACCCCTGTTCCCCCTATTTATACTTATTCAATGGACACCTAATAACAGTCACGGAATCGCCTCATCAGAATGATCCTAATCTAAATTTTGAACGAAAACTTAATTCTGCATGAAAATCCCATTTATATAAACTAACGGAGAGGGGCATGAGCCCCCCGTTCCCCCTCTTATACATATCGAATGAACTCCAAAAACTAATCAGGGAAGCGCCTTGTCAGGATATACCTACATACAAAATTTCAAGTGGATGGGATATTTTTATCACGAGTTATCGCATTACGCACGAACGTACGAACGAACATACATACAGAACGGACGGGCACATAAGCTCTCAGGCTATGATAGCCATGAGCTAAAAACAACTTAGAATACATTAATAATTTATCGTTATACTGTTTTTTAAAGGTATGATAATTTTTATCATATATCCAGAATTCGCACTGTTCCTAAAATTTTCATACTTTCCTACCACTATTTTCAAACAGTAATTTTTGTTTTACAATACTGGTATAAAAGAGTGAAAATTTTAGGAACGGTGCGAGCCCTGTATATTCTTCTATGATATCAATATATCATATATGCTTCTTCTGTCTTTAGAGGAAGAAAGTATTGGATTTATAAAAAAAATTCGAATCTCGGTTTTTGACGGATTTATACATACCATTTAAAAGCAATACAAATTTTTCATACAGTTTTAATTTCAGTGAACGTTTATGACAAACTGCATTTATTCTGTTTTATTTATTTTTGAGAAATTTCGTAATCCTGTAAAAAGAAATTACACTGAAATTTTGCAATCGGGATTTGTCACATTTATTTTCCCAGAGGAAATTATAATAGTAGAAAAGAACCACACAACCTTCGAAATGCGATGACATTACAAAAAGTTTTTCAAATATTTTCTTTCTGGTGATTAAACAAAATCTTCTTTTTTAGAGCGTACCGATTTATAAAAATTGCTTTGAACAAAAATATTTATCCAAAACTCTAATAAAATTATTTTCTAGTGATAAAGTAAAAACAATTTAGAAACATGTAATACATTATAATTCATCGTTATACTATTTACTCGCTACATTGTTATACTCAAATTGAATCTAAGGTTTTGTGAAATTCTGTGCATTAGTTGAGATAGAGCGCCCACAAAATTTAGGTCATTTACAGATAGATAGACTCACACACAGACTTTTTGTATTAAAACATGTTTTTTGGAATCTCTGACCTCTAAAACGTGTAAATCCGTCGAAAACTAGAATTTTAAAAATTTTCATGAATCCGATACTTTCTTTTTGTAAAGAAAGATCAGACTAAAAATGTGTAATTTTACATTTACTTTTATATAAGTACATTTAATTGATAATCCGATGTGATATTACAGTTTTTAATGACATTACTGCATTGGTCATTATTTAGCTGCGCTTTACAAAAAAAAAAGAGAATTATATATGCCGTTTAAAACTAATATAAATTTTTCATGCGGTTTTAATTTCAGTGAAAGCTTATGACAAATTTCATTTATGTTGTTTTATTTATTTTTCAGAAATTTCGTAATCCTCTCAAAAGAACTGGCACTGACATTTTGCAATCGGGAATTGTCACATCTTTTTTCCCCGAGGAAATTATAATAGTAGAAAATAACCATACAACCTTCAAAATGTAACGACAAATAAATAAATAAATAAATAAATAAATAAATAAAAATAAAAAAAAAGTCCATTTTTTTTTTTTTTTTTTTTTTTTTTTTTTTTTTTTTTGTGATTAAACAATTTTTTTTTTTTATTTTTTTTTTTTTAGAGCATATCAATTTTTGAAAAATGCTTTGTACAGAAATATTTAACCAAAACTGAGATAAAACTATTTTCAAGTGATGAAGTAAAAACAACTTTTTAATTACTTATTGTTATACTGCTCAAAGATGTGATAATTTTTATCTTCTTCTACCTTTAGAAGAAGAAAGTATTGGATTTATAAAAAATTTCGAATCTCTGTTCTTGACGGATTTATACATACCATTTAAAAGAAATATAAATTTTTCATTTAATTTTAATTACAGTGAACGTTTATGACAAATTGCATTTGGTTTTGTTTTATTTATTTTTGAAAATTTTCGTAATTCTTGTCAAAAGAAATGATACTGAAATTTTGCAATCGGATATTGTCATATCCATTTTCCCCCGAGGAAATTATAACAGTAGAAAAGAATAACACAACCTTCGAAATTTAATTGATGATTAAATAAAATATTCTTTTTTTTTAGAGCGTATCGATTTATATAAATTGCTTTAAACAGAAATATTCATCCAAAATTCTGATAAAGCTATTTTCTTGTGATAAAGTATGAAAAACTTAGAATACATCAATGCATTGTTATACTGTTTAAAAATATGATAATTTTTTACCTTTTTCTTTCTTTAGAAGAAGAAAGCATCGGAATTTTTGAAAAAAATTGAACCTCGGTTTTTGATGGATTTATACGTACCATTTAAAAGAAATATAAATTTTTCATACAGTTTTAATTTCAGCAAACGTTTGTGACAAATTGCATTTATTTTGTTTTATTTATTTTTCAGAAATGCCGTAATCCTGTCAAAAGAAATGGCACTGAAATTTTGCAATCATGAATTGTCACATCCATTTTTCTCGAGCAAATTACAACAGTAGTAAAGAACCACACAACCTTCGAAATGCGATGGCATTACAAAAAGTTTTTCATATATTTTCTTTCCTGTGATTACATAATCTTCTTTTTTTAGAACGTACCGATTTATAAAATTTGCTTTGAACAGAAATATTTATCCAAAACGGAGATAAAACAGTTTTCAAGTGATGAAGTAAAAACAACTTAGAATATATTAATAATTTATTGTTATACTGCTTATGATAATTTTTACTTTTTTCTATCTAATTTCTAATCTAATAATTTCTATATTGGATTTATAAAAAATTTCAGACCTCGTTTTTTTGACAATTCATACATACCATTTAAAAGAAATATAATTTTTTTAAACAGTTTTAATTACCGAGAACGTTTATGACAAATTGCATTTATTTTGTTTTATTTTTTAAAGAAATTTTGTAATTCTGTCAAAAGAAATTACGTATATTCAAATTTTGCAATCGGGAATTGGCACATCCGTTTTCCCCAGAGGAAATTATAACAGTAGAAAAGAACCACACTAGCTTCGAAATGCGATGACATTACAAAAAGTTTTTCAAATATTTTCTTTCTGGTGACTAAACAACATTTTCTTTTTTAGAACGTACCGATTTATAAAAATTACCTTTGAATTAAAATATTTACCCAAAACTCTGATAAAACTATTTTCAAGTGATTAAATAAAAATAACTTGTATGTAACCTATAAATATGTAACCTAATAATGCATCGTTATACTGTTTAAAGGAATGATAATTTTTACTTTCTTCTATCTTCAAAAGAAACTTTTATTTGGAACATGGATTTGTGAAAATTTCCGAATTTCGGTTTTTGACGGGTTTACACATTTTAAAGCTCAGAGATTCCAAAAAATACGTTTTCACAAAATGTCTATCTGTCCGTCTGTTTGTCTGTCTGAGAGATAAATTTTGTGGGCGCTCTTTTTCATGAATTAATGCACGGAATATCATGAAATTTATATTAAGTTAGGCCTTGATAGAAATTAATGCTGATTTATTTTTGGTATAACTTCCTCAACAGATGGCGCTGCTATGCTGCATTTTTTACCGTTTAATCAACAGCTCTATCTCAATAACTAATACACGAATTTCTATAAAACTTCAAATTGGGTTAGTCCCTGATATGAAAAATTGCATTTATTTGTTTTATTTATTTTTGAAAAATTTTGTAATTCCTGTCAAAAGGACTGACACTGAAATTTTGCAATCGGGAATTGTCACATCCATTTTTCCCCGAGAAAATTACCACAGTAGAAAAGAACCACCCAACCTTCGAAATGTGATGACATTACAAAAAGGTTTTCAAATGTTTTCTTTCTGGTGAATAAACAAAATCTTCCTTTTCAGAACGTACCGATTTATAAAAATTGCTTTAAACAGAAATATTTATCGTAAACTCTAATAAAACTATTTATAACACTAGGACCGCCGGGTATTTTACACAAGTTTTACAAAAAGTGTTTCTCACCAGAATTATAATTGTAAACTATTTAACTTATTTAATTAGTCTATTTTTTGTGCTACATATTTTTAACATATCTTATGAAGAAAATTATGGTTCGAATCGATTATTCTCATGCTGGAAGGAGTCATTTTGATCCCTAATGACGCTTCTAGTGTTAAGTAATGAAGTAAAAAATATTTAAAAAAAATTAATAAATTAATGCATCATTAAACAGTTTAAAGATATGATAATTTTATTTTCTCTGTTTTTAAAGAAAAAAAAATAATTCGATTTTTGGCGGTTTTACACATGTTAGGGGTGAAAGATTTCAAAAGACATGTTTTTACAAAGTATCGATGATGAATTTTTTGTGATTGCCGCAATAACTCTATTGCTAGAATTAAAATATAGATTTTCATAAAACGTCAGATTCAATTAGTCCTGAATATGATTTGGTGTTATTTACATTTTGGTGTAAATTGTTTCAAATCCAATTCTTCGAACTTTTCAGTGTTTTTAATTAGTGTAATTTTTCTTTTAAACTAGCCGCCTATGGCGACCAGTTTGGTCTCCATTAAAAGTATTCTACGCATTCCATCATGTTATTTTTACCCTTAATTTAATTTACTTCTTCAATCATTATCCAAATCGGAAGATTCCGACCAGAGAAATTAAGAACTATTTGCAATCATGGTAGCATTTCATAATTCATTATTTCAAAATTTAATAATGAAAAAGCATGCTTTTTTTCATTAATTTCGTTTCTGAGTTCATAGATATGACAATAAAAAAACGTGAATTCAAACTGTAAACAACTCCGCAATTTTACCTTGTATGATGTTTTAAGACATAACAAAACTGTCACGTCATTACCTACAATGATGTCATAAGAATATTGTCCATTTATTGTTGAAAAACTTGCTTTACGAACTTCCATGATTATTATTTTTCCCGTTCGTGATTGAATGAATCTTTTACGGCTTATTTATTTTTTAGGAATGCGATATTAAACTATGAATGTCAATTTAAATTCAGTGGGTGTTATCTCAAAATATACATACTTTTTAAAAAGTGTAAATTAGAAATAATGCCTTTATGTTGCAATAAATTATTTTGGTTTAAGTTATTATTAATACTATTAATTATTTATGTAAGTGATTGTGCATATGAAAAAATAAAAAGGTTGCGAGAAAAGATTTTGTCAAATTTCTTTTCTCGCCAAGCACTCACTTTCTTTTGCCAATTACCTATGCTGGAAAAATACATTTAGTATTGTATTTTAAATGAGGTGAATGAATCAGATATTTATATTTTTTAATCTGTGTTATAAATAAAAGTTATGTATTTTAAATGAAATAAGCTATAGTTTTATGTTTCAAATGAAACTGGCATATGGCATAAAATTTGGCAAACCTGCACTCGGCTAGCATAAAAGCACCAAAATGGCAATCATGCATATACAAATGTGAAGTGGGGAGACTTGAAAGTGTTGATGACATTGCGCTTTTATAATATAGATTGGCGACTTATCACCTGCGCTGGCTAACATGAAATTTACTGCATAGCATATAAAGAATGAAGTGGGTAAGCCCGGAAGTGTTGACAGTCACATGACTTAGGCTTTTATTATATAGAGGATATGTCCGGTATCTATTTGTCATTTTTTTCTTCCATTTCTTTAGAGAGTCGATTAATCCGAGGTAAGGTCGCAAACGAAAATTGGCTATTGCCGTGGCGGTTCAGTTTATACTCAATATGACTTGGCGGTATCTACATTTTGGTGTAAATCGCACAAAAGTGGCGCTGCTTAGCAGCATTTGTAACGATTTCCGCAGGAGCCCTATCTCAAGAACTAATGCACGGATTTTCATCCAACTTTAGATTCAGACGTAAGTTATGAAAATTAGGTTTTTGTGTAAATCGTACAACAGGTGGCGCTGCTACACTGAATTTCACATAATTTAAGTAATTTTAGCGATAGTCCTATCTCACTAACTAATGCACAAAGTTCCATATCAATAGAATCCCCATGATGGGCATAGATTGCCATTTAATTTTGGAACTGTGATCTAGTGAATTTGTCGGATAATGAAATATTGGATTCGTGAAAATTTTTGACTTCCGTTTTTCAGCCGATTTACGCAATTTAGGAGTAAGAGCTACCAAAAGACATGTTTTTACAAAATGTATCTCCGTGAGTCTGTGAATCTGTGACTCCGTCTGTATGTATGTGACGCAAATTTTGTGGGCACTTGATCTCAAGAACAAATGCATGGAACTTAATAAAAATTTATATTCAGTTAGTAATATAGTACCTGGCATAAATTAGTACTGATTACTTTTTGGTGTAAGTCGCTCTATAGGTGGCGCTACGGTGCAATATTTTTATTACAATTTTTGCAATAACTCTGTCACAAGAACTAATGCATGGATTTTTATTAAACTTCAGATTCAGTTATTCCTTAATTACTTGACTTTTATTATATTTTGGTGTTAATCACTCAACAGATATCGCTGCTATGATTAATTTTTTTTCACTTTCTACAGCAACTTATCTATAAAATTATTTCTCGTATTTTCATAAAACTTTACATTCAGTTAGTCCTTAATATAACTTGATATTGTTTGCATTTTGATGTAAATCACCCAACAAGTGGCGCTGCTATGCTGTATTTTTCACCATTCTCGCAGTAGCTCTATCTTAAAAATTAGTGCACAGATTTTCATTAAACTTTAGATTCAGTTAGATGTTTAGTTCAATTACATAGAAGTTGCTGCTATGATTAATTTTTTTTTTCACTTTCTACAGCAACTTATCTATAAAATTATTTCTCGTATTTTCATAAAACTTTACATTCAGTTAGTCCTTAATATAACTTGATATTGTTTGCATTTTGATGTAAATCACCCAACAAGTGGAGCTGCTATGCTGTATTTTTCACCATTCCCGCAGTAGCTCTATCTTAAAAATTAGTGCACAGATTTTCATTAAACTTTAGATTCAGTTAGATGTTTAGTTCAATTACATAGAAGTTGCTGCAAATTATGTTTCTGATTAAATCACTTAACAAGTGACACTGCTAATCTGCATTTTGCATAATTTATGAGATTATAACAATAGTCATATCTTAAAAATAATGCACAAAATTTCATATTATTAAAATCACCATGACTGGAATAGATTGTCATTCATTTTTTGCACTCTAATATCGAATTTTGAAGTATTTACATGTATGAGATAGAAATAAATTTTAGGATTGCCACATCTGAATTGCTATATTTGTTTTTTATTAATTATCAAGAGATGTAATACCGTATGTTTTTACTTTAAAACATTTTTTCGAATATGAAACTTTCATTTTCTCAAGACAACTCAAGTAAATACAATATATTGAAAAAAAAAGCTATTTTCTGTTATATCACCATCCAGTAAGTTTCTAATAATATTGTGTTGAAATGAAATGAAAAATTCTGTATTTAACTTTATAAGGGATTATAAGATCTTAAAAACAATCCTGTCTGACAATGTCACATTCTCTTATCTATAAATATTATATCTTTCTTTACGCTGTTGTAAGGATTAATCCATAATAATTCCACTTTTTTTCTTATAAATTTACTTTCTTTTATCATAATCAATAATAGCACTTGAAAAGAAGAAAGAAGATTAAAAACATTTGTAACAACTCAGTAATATAACACGACTTCGTTTTCTACTCAAAAAGCCATTTATTTTTCTCAAAAGTTGTCATATATTTAACTGTATCACCTATTCAATAAAATTTGTAATAACATTGGGATGAAATTAAATGAAAAATTCTGAATTCCATTTTATAAGGCTGTATGAGATGTTAACAAATATAGTATAGTGTCTGATAATGTTACATTCACTTATCAGGAATTTTTATTTCTTCCTATAAGCTGCTATAAGATGTAATCGACAATATTTTCTTATAAGTTTATTTTTCTTTATAGTTATCAATAATAGAACTTGGGAAGAGAACGGAATATTAAAAACATTTCTAACAACTCTGTGATATAAGGTGACTTCGTTCTATACTCAAAAATCTATACATATTTATCTTAATTTTTCATGTATTTTATTGTATCATCTATCCAATAAGATTTGTAACAACATTGGGTTGAAATAAAATGAAAACATCTGTATTTCATTATAGAAGGTGTATAAGATCTTACCATATATAGTATATGCACATTCTGTCTGACAGTGTTACATTCTCATATCAGGAATTTTCCTTTCTATCTTTAAGATGATATAAGGTGTAATCGATAATATTTCCACTCTATGTTTTATAAGTTTATTTTCCTTTACAGTATACAATAATAAAACTTTGGAAGAAAGCGGAATATTAAAATTTTCCTAACAACTTTGTGAAATAACGTGACTTCGTTCCTTATTCAAGAAGCCATTCATATCACCATAAGTTGTCATATATTTTATTGTATCACCTATTCAATAAGTTTTGTAATAACTGAGTCGAAATCAAATGAAAAGTCCTGGATTTCATAGTATAAGGCTGTATAAGATCTTAACAAATGTAGTAAAGTGTCTGAAAATCTTGCATTTCCTATCAAGAATTTTTCTTTCTTTCTTTAAGATGCTATAAGGTGGGATCGATAATATTTCCATTCTATTTCTTATAAGTTTATTTATCTTTACAGTTTACAATAACAGAACATGGGAATAAAACAGAATATTAAAAAAATTTCTAACAACTCAATATAACACAACTTCGTTTTCTAATCAAAAAGCCATTTTTTTAAAAAGTTTTCATATATTTAATTGTATCACTTATTCAATAAATTGTATAATAATTGTGTTGAAATCAAATGAAAAATTCTGCTTTTAATTCTATAAGTCTTTATAAGATCTTTATAAAAATATTGTCCGAAAATACCACGTTATCTTATCTATACTAATAAAATAACAAATCGCTCTGTCTGCGTGTGTGTGTGTGTGTGTGTGTGTGTGTGTGTGTGTCTGCGATGGCTAGCAAAATCTATGGGACGTACGAAGCTCAAAATTTTTATGAGAGTAGCCCAATATCTCTCCTGATGCACCTGAGCTTCAGAATTTCGAAATTCTATTTATTAACTGAGTAATTAATTAAATTCCAAAGATCACTCTCATAAAAAATCGCCTTTTTTCTTCTTTTTTCCCCTTCATTTAGTTATGGTTGGTTGGTTGCATAAAATTTTGGCATAAATAATTAAAAAAGCTGGAACCGACCTTTAAAATTTATAGACTGGCAAGCTGTCAGTTTAAAAGATGATTTTTTATCACAGCGGTTGTAAACCATGGAGGAAAAAGATAGGTGGTGGTGAAGTAAACCGAAAAAAGGGTTGCAATATTAAACCATTTATCGCTCAAATTTTAATGTCCCAAACAAAAGCATGTAGAAGAGATTTTGTATTAATAAGACGAATTGAAAGAAATGAATTACAGCTGAAGCGTATTTTGCGAAGAAATAGTAATTTTTTAAAATGGTCTTTTTTCCATTATATTATTTATTTTTAAAAAAATGTTTGCTTTTAAAATAATTGGAATTGATAAATTCGAAATAATTAAATATCAAAATAAAATAAAAAAGAATATTGAAAACATTTGATTTGAACTAAAAATTGTATTACTAAAAGTTTTCTTTTTTTTTCAGAACTTTTTAATACTTTATAACGTAGATGAAAAAATGTTTTTAATTTAACAACATATTAATAACTCTATGTCAATATATAAAATATATTTATGAAAACAATCTTTTAAAATCATGCGCGAAAACTTAAATAACAAATATTAATCTAAAATCTAGATTTCAGAGTGCAGACGATTTTAAGACATTAACGAAAGAATGTTAACTTTTCAAGCAAAATCTTAAATGATGCTTCTATATTGGTATTTCAAAGTGACGGCTAGGTTACATTTATGTTATATTTAAGTTACGGTAGGGTAATGTTAAGTCGCAGTTAGGTTACAGACAGATTATGGTTATGGTACAAAAGTTTACGGTTAGGAATTTGTCCACAGTGTATACATTACGCATGCTTTGATTAAAAATATACACTTTTGTTAAATGGTTCTGAAATTATAATACTATATACCAATCTTTTATCATCGCGTATCGATTTCATTCACGGTATAGACGGAATTAAGAGTGATATAATTAGTTTGAAATTCAAAATATTTCACTTGGGATTTCTATGCGAAAAAAATAATTAGTTACGTGATTTAACAGTGATTTTTACGGGTAAATATCAACACTTTAACACGAAACTAACGCAATCGTTGGATACATGTTCCCTCCCGTGTTTCTCATTGCTCATTTTAAGTATTTTTAGAGCTCAATATTAGTTGTTCTTTTTAAAACCGATTTTTCACAAAGTCAGCTGCGACGTATTTCAGACAATGTATTTCTGCATGCTTCCAGTTAATGATAAAATCATACAAATTTCAAGTTCGTTTAATATTGTTAATACGGACCCGGGCAACGCCGGGCGGGTCAGCTAGTCAATAAATATTATTTCTTTCTTTAAGCTGCTATAAGGTGTAATCGACAATATTTTCTTATAAGTTTATTTTTCTTTATAGTTATCAATAATAGATCTTGGGCAATACCCACGGACTATTAAAACACGAGAAAATTTCTTTCTTTCATTTCTTTCTTTTATTTTTTTCTTTAAGCTGCTATAAGGTGGAATCGACAATATTTCTACTCTATTTCTTATAAGTTTATTTTCCTTTACAGTATACAATAATAGAACTTGGGAAGAAAACGGAATATGAACCCCTTCGCGACGGGAGATTTTTGCGAAATTTTTAATGTTTTGTCTACGGTTTTTAAAAGCAGAAATTTATTGCTTATTAAATCGAGAAAATGTTTCGATTAAATGAGATAAATTTTGCGGTAAATTTTACTGGTGGGGATTAACAACGATTCTTAAGACTTTTTGCGGCACGTATATGTGTCGTTCGTCTTCATGGGGTTAAAAACTTTTTTAACAACTCTGTGATGTAACGTGACTTTGTTCCTTTTTCAAGAAGCCATTCATATTTATCATAAGTTGTCATATATTTTATTGTACCATCTATCCAATAAGTTTTGTAATAACATTTGTTGAAATCAAATGAAAAATGTTGCATTTAATTCTATAAGTCTTTATAAGATCTTTAAGAAAATACTGTCCGACAATGTCATGTTATCTTATCAATAAATATTATTTCTTTCTTAAACCTGCTATAAGGTATAATCGATGTTATTTCTACTTATAAGTTGATTTTCTTTTACAGTAATCAATAATAGAACATGGGAAGAAAACGGACGATTAAAAACAACTAATTTCTAACAACTCTGTGATATAGCATGACTTCGTACCCTACTCAAGAAGCTATTTATATTTATCATAAGTTGTCATGTGTTTTATTGTATCATCTATCTAATAAGTTTTGTAATAACATTTGTTGAAATCAAAATAAAAATTCTGTAATAAATTGTATAAGGCAGAATAAGATCATGACAATGTCACGTTGTCTTATAATTAAAAAAAATATGTTATTTTTGTCGTTACGCTGCTATAAGATGTAATCCATAATATTTCCACTCTATTTCTTATAAGTTTATTTGCTTCTATCAAATCAATAATAACATTTGGAAAGAAAACAAAATATAAGAACATTTCTAACAACTCTGTGATATAACATGACTTCGTTTCCTACTCAAGAATCTATTTATATTTATCATAAGTTGTCATATATTTTATTGTATCATCTATCCAATAAGTTTTGTAATAACATTTGTTGAAATCGAAAGAAAAATTCTGTAATAAATTTTATAAGGCTGAATAAGATCTTTAAGAAAATATTTTCTGACAGTGTCACGTTGTTATTTCATTAAATGTTATTTCTTTCTTTAAGCTGCTATAAGGTGTAATCGATAATATTTCCACTCTATCTTTTATAAGTATATTTTTCTTTACAGTATAAAATAATAGAACTTAAAAAATTCTAACAACTCAGTGATGTAACACAACTTCGTTTTCTAATCAAACAGCCATTTATTTTTATCAAAAGTTGTCATATATTTATTGTGTCAGCTATTCAATAAGTTTTATAATAATTGTGTTGAAATCAAATGAAAAATTCTGCTTTTAATTCTATAAATCTTTATAAGATCTTTATGAAAATATCGTCCGACAATGTCGCGTTATCTTATCAATAAATATGACTTCTTTCTTTAAGCTGCTATAAGGTGGAATCGATAATATTTCCACTCTATTTCTTATAAGTTTATTTTCTTTTGTCTTAATCAATAATGGCATTTAGAAAGTAGATAGAAGTTAAAAAACATTTCTAAAAACCATGTTATATAATGTTACTTATTTTTCTACTTAAGAAGCCATTCATATAATCATAAGTACTCATATATTTTATTGTATCACCTATCCAATAAGATTTGTAATGACAACGTGTTGAAATCAAATGAAAAATTCTGTATTTAATTCTATAAGGCTCTGTAAGATCTTCAAGAAAATATTATCTGGGAATGTCACGTTACTTTATCAATAAATATTATTTCTTTCTTAAAGCTGCTATAAGGTGTAATCGATATTATTTCAACTCTAGTCTTATATATATATATATATATATATATATATATATATATATATATATATATTGTAATAATCAATAATAGCGTTTGAAAAGGAGATAAAAGATTCAAAACATTTCTAACAACGATGTAATATAACATGATTTCGTTCTCTACTCACGAAATCACTCATATTCATCAAAAGTTTTTGAGATTAATTCTAAGATAGCAAGTTTGTTTTTTGTTATGACACCTGAAAGTTTCTTACCTTTAGATTAAAGGAAAGTATCTAAGTAAGTGGGATATACTACAAACCACAAATATCAACCAATTCGATTTATTAATTGAAAGTATTGACAGTTATCGATTAGTATGGGGATAATTAAATAGCTTTTTAAAGTCGTATTAACTCGGTCATTGAACATTGTAGTTTTTACAATTAGCATTTTAGCTATAAATATAGACCGGCAGGTAGTAGCAAAGACAATCAACCTCATCGAATTAGATGCTGAAATTCCAGAATTAGTTAAAACTCAACTCGCATATTCAAACACAATTGATCTGCCAAGTTATATCATCGTGGAAAATACTCAAAGAAATCTTTATTAGCGATTGACTTGTAGTTTTACCATTGTGTTTTCCTGTCTCCAGTCCCATAGTCTCCATGGATACTATGAATATCTGTATCTTTGGATACAGGAAATAACAATAGTAAATTTACGAGTAAACTACTAAAATCGGGTATGAAGTTGGTTTTCACCAAGATATGACTTGAGATACCAGTTGCAGTTTAATTTGTTGAGTTCGTTTAATCCTGGAATTTCATTCTCCAAATAGATGTAGTGATTATCTGTGCTGCCGTCTCCCGCTCTAATATTAATTTCATAAAAAATAGAAAGGTTATTTTCGAGAGTTTTTCCCCAAGTAAATATAATTTCCTTTCTACAATATTTCTTCTTAGAAAATGATACTGCACTTATTTGAGTATACACAGGGTGAATCAAAACTCTTGGGCAAAATTTTAAGATTTGATAGTAAACATCAAGACAAACTATATTAAATGAAAAACTAAGGGTTCCAAACGTCTTCCGAAAGATATAGGCGCCATTTAAGTTTAGGGCCCGAAATTTCAAATGATTATTATTAAAAATTGGTTGATTCGTTTGCGGTTTTCGCAACAAATACTCTTTATGTCAGTATTTTCTAGAAAATAAATTTTAAAGATAAAATTCAAAAGGTGCCGATATAGGCCACTTTAGACCTTGGAGTAGCTATTATTTACCGTTAATTTTTTGTATCTCATTAAATGCTTTTAAAAGATTAGACTTGAAATTAAACTTTGAGCTCAAAATCTGAATTGTTAGGAGTGATTAAGCAGCTCAACTGAAATTTATTCAGGGCTGAAATAGGAATACTCTCCCCTCCTGAATACAATTCATTTTACACGTTGTAGTGAAAACCGCAAATAAATCGACCATTTTTTTTATTTTTTGTATATATATATAATCATTTGAAATTTTGGGGCCTATTTATGGCGTATATCTCCTTCGGAAGACGTTTGGGGCCTTTATTTTCCCAGTGCGATAAGCGGTGATAGTACACATCAAGACATGTCTTGATGTGTACTATCACCGCTTAAAGTTTTGCCCAACAGTTTAGATACACCCTCTTTATAAATAATTAGACATTTTACCAATAACTGTGCTAATTTCAACGAGACATGCCAATACTTCCATTGTATAAACATTAAAAAAAATCCCACTGATTTTAAAAAGTACAAACATGTACTTAAATATTATTCTCAACTATTGTTCCGTTTCATTAAATGTATTATAAAATGACTTTTTCGCTACCTAAATTTCGAAAAGATTTTACAATGTGACATAATATTAATATATTCTGTTTTTTAAAAATATTTGTATCTATATGCATATTTTAAACCTAAAGCCATTAAAAATATACTTTTCAGTAACCAAAGTACATTTAAAAGGATATTTGCACGAATAAATCATAAATTATTCATAGAAAATTGTAAGAAATATTACAGAAACATGCAAGTTGAAAAATTCCATGATTGTTTTTCTGATAAATAGATTTTCTGAAAAGGCTTTTCTCTCAGAGGTTACATATATTTTTCCTAACCTAAAGAAAAATTGCTATTATGTAAGACTTTTTGTTCTAAGTGTATTGCGTAGGTTGCGTTGAGAAGGCCATGATCAAAAGAAAAATGTATCTATGTTCTTATCATGCTGAAATAAATTGCGAGACAGGAAAATTTTACCTCTAGATGTTTTGTTGAAATTTTATCTCTAGATTTTATCTCTTTCCGATTAAATTTCAAATAGTCTCATTTCAAAAATTAGATTATGCAAAAATACATTAAATTTATGATTTTCTTCCCTTTTTTGTAATAAAAATTATATGTATTTTTTCATTTCCATTTTCTTTGGGAAAAAAATATTAAAAACATCAATAATAGTTACTCTGTATTTCATAAATTTTGGGTCTACTCTGTTATCCCGTCGACCGATTTTTCCAATTTATACAAATCACCAAACTAATATCCAAATTATACAAGCTGACGTAATTTTTATTTTAAATAATTAAAAAACAAATAATTAGTAGAATATTAATAAAAATACAAATAAAAAGTCGAAATAAAAATCACTTAATGACGTTTTAAAAATGTGTATCGTATTTAACGTCATTGAATTAACATTCACGACTATTCCTTATTGGCATTTAATCTTATAATTTGGCGATAGTATTTTGGTCGATGGGATAACAGAGTAGTACCCAATTTTGTATAAATTCGGTTCGACTCTTGAAACTCGAATAATTCTCACAAAGCAAAATGCTCACATTACAGAGAAAGAGATATACTATAAATTGGTGAAGATGAGCTTTTAATGAAAATGCAATTAATTTTCTAAGTAAAATTGCCCATTATATCTATAATAAATTTCAATTTAATTCTTTTTTGTTACCTGTAATTATAAAAGAAAGTTTACCGTAATTTGCCTGTGTGTTTGTGTATCTGTCTGCCTGAGATGCCTAGCGAAGTCTATTGCACGAAAAGGTTAAAAATCGAGATGCGTGTTGTCCGAGGCAGGTCCTCATGTACCTGAAGACCAGATTTTTTTTTAATTTTAATTATTTGGCTAGATAATAATTAAAAATTTATCAAACGACCGAGTAGAAAAGCTATTTCTTTCAGGAAAACGAGGAGTTGAATAAATTTAAAACCTGGGGCAAAATTGGCGCGATGATACCTTAAATTTGCCCTGCATCCCTCACTCCTCAATTCGGCGACTTTGAACAAAAAAAAAAAAAAAAAAAAAAAAAAAAAGATAGTTTTCGCTAAATAGCAAAAAATTAAGAAAACTAATCAACATGTCGATTTGAAATTTTCAGAGTAAATATAGAGAAAATTTCTTCAGAATACTTTTTCTTTTTAGTTGAGATGTAATTTATAACAAATTTTACAAAAGAACTGATTGCGATAGTACACTTATTACAAGAAACAACCAGAAAAGAATGAGCATTCATTAAAAAAAATAATTAAAACGAGATCCATTCTGTGAATAAGTCAACCCTTTATCTTAGGATATGAAACGAAATTAACTACGAGTTCTAAACTTTGACAAATGCTAAAAATATAATTTAAAAGAATATTATCAACTTAATCTATATATATATGATCTTTGATCACATGGAGATCCCTGGTTTTTGTTTCTAAAGGTAAGCAATATTTTCAGATCGTTAAAGAAATATTTAAGAAAAGAAACGTCTTTTAATAGCACAGAAAATATAGCTGTAACAGTTTAACTTTTTCACTGTCATCATAAATACATCATTTTCAACTTTTCACTAAGAACTTTCCAATATAATGTAGTTTTAATGCAAAAACATTTGAAATAGGACATTATATAATGATACGTAAGTTTCTGATACGTAGAAAAATTTTAAACATTTTAAATAAAAAATTTAAACTTTTAGAATTTCAACGTCAAAAAATAAATGTTTGTATTGAAAATTGGCTAAATTTGATGAAAAATGTTATAGTTCTTTGTTTAAATTCAAACATAGCATGAAACATTCAAAGTTAAAATTCGGTAAAAACTTTTAAATTGAAGATAAATCTCAACATTCTTAAATAAAAATATTTTGTGTCTATCTAATTTTTAAACTTTCAGAATTTTTTTTAAAATTTGTATTTTTAAAGAAATCTGACAAAAGGATTTCAATACAAGAAAAAGATAATACCTTGAGTTTTTAAACATCGATAAAACAAATAAATAAATAATTGTATCAGTGTCATAAAAAATAATAATCATGGATTTCTTCAGAAAAAAATCTTTATTTTTATACATGTACTACTGTGAATTTTTCTACAAATCAATATTGTTGAAATGTTTTTGAAGTCATTAAAGATTTTTTTGAAAGTTCATTTGATTTTTAAACTGAACAATTTTTCAAGCTCGTGATCGATCAGTAAAACTAATATCGTATGATTTATTTAATAACATTATTTTTTTCTAAAGGAGAATTAAAACAAAGTTTTCACTACCTAAGATTAGAATTTTTGAAAAATTTCAAAGTTAAATTATCATTTTCTTAAAGTATTCGATTGAAGCATAGCTGATGTATACACGTTTTTTTTCATATTCAGAATGTGACAAAAATTGTGGTATGCTAAGAATCCCTTTGGGATTAAATTAGCCGAAAATTGCAAAGTATGCGATGAATATAACTATAAATATAATTTATGTGTGATAAATATTAAAATTAATGCATAGATATATAAAAATTAGTTAAGTGCAAATTCTGGATATTCATATCTTGAGATGAAATTTATTCAGAGGACATACGAAGCCATTATAATGTAAATGAATTTATAGAAGGTTAGAGTACGTATAAATTAATGCCTGACTTTATTTATTTATTAAGACAGACATGAACACAATTAAGAAAATGGCCAAACAAAAATGATAAATTAGCCGGCTCCAAGATTCAAACCTGGGTCCACAACGTTCTGTGCAGTTGCTTTACTACTAAATTAGCGTGGCCAATATCCGATCATGGCAATTTTTCGCTATTAAAGGGGGGGAGGGACTAATATCGAATGGCAACCGCACAACACATGATAACAGAAAATACGATGGATAAGACCGATTCACAATATATATTAAAGCCACACATAAATTAGAGTCTGAATTTATTTATTTATTTATTAAAGATGCATAAATATTAAGATAGACTTGAACACAATTAATGCAATAACCCAACAGGCGTGAAAAACTGACAGAAGACGAAATTCGAACCAGCGTCTACAGCGTATCATGCTGTTGCCATAACATTAACCTACCCTAGACAATATCCTAGCTCAGCAATTTCTCACTAAAATCAATGTTGGGGAACGTCATAGGCCGGAAATTGAAGGATAATACATTTAAATAATACATTCGATGTTCTAGGTGACAGTTATTTCTTATAAAAGAAGGTAGATGAAGCTAGCCAATGAACGTTGTCGCGACCTTGGTATGCCCTGTATACATACTTAGTTACACATGTCTGTTTATAAGTATGAATGATATTGCATGAGAAAAACCAGATATAAACTTATCGACATATAAACCGACATGTAAGCAGACCTAAGGAAGAGTCATGAATGGTGGAGCTAAGCCTCTTTTTATTACTTTCCAATGGACGGTTGTAATAATCAGTTTATTAATTTCTCTTGGGGTAAACTTTCTCATCTTTCCAAAACTAAAGAAATAAAACCCTCTTATGTTTTTATTTAGTAAAAATAATCTCTAAAAGTCAAAATTATGTAATAAATATTTTGTAGCAATCAACAATTATTTTACAGAAATTTCTTCATCTTAACGTATATACTGTAAGGCAAAAAATATTCGATAATCGATTCTAAGTCATCCAATATTCCGAAGCATTGTTTTATTTTTAAAAAGCACAGAAAACAATTTTTTTTAAATTTCCAGTAGAATTTATAAAAATGAGTTTTTATGGGCTGTCCGTCATTTTTGGAAAAGTTTTCGAGAAGCTCTTACAATGCATTAATTAAGTTCTCTCACACAGAAAATCGGTTTTTTGGATGCTATAAGACTTCAAGTAAATATTTTCAGATGCATAACTGAAATTATACGTAGAATTGTAACCAGCGTTCTCGCTGTCGATCGCCATTGCGCCAAATTGCGACTAAATTCTTCATTTGGCGAGTAAACAAGCGATTAGATTCGCCAAATTGCTAGTGCTCAATTTTTGCTTTTTCTTTCGTAAATTGTAAGAGAAAAAAATTAATTTTAATGTCAATGCTGTTAATTCTATATGTTTTTTCATTAAACACGTTTTCTAACATGAAAATATTCACCTGAGACATGAATGCATCCTTAAACTCGTTTTCTTGGTAGACAGAACTGGTTAACCCTTTAACGGGCAAAGCGTTTTCAATGCTAAGATATTGAAATAAATTGTTGACACCGGTAATTGTGAAAAAATATATTTATAAATATGAAAAAGTGATTTTTCACATGCATAATAAAATAGATTTTTTTAAAATTAAAATTCTGGTGGCGTTGTTGCATATCGGAATTAAACTTTTATGGTTTCGTAGAGAAACCAATGAACGTTAAAGGGTTAATTCACTCTAAAAGCTACTCGGAAACGTTTTACAAAACTGTGGACGGCTAAATATGACTTTATGTTTGTAAATTCTTTAAATTTCGAATTCATTTATGATGTTTCTAAATATAAAGTAACGTTTTTCGGAATCATGGGTGACTAACGCAAAAAGGTATTGTATATTTTCGTTAGTGATCATTCTGCCGTTTCGGAAATTAAGAAACACCTGTCTTTCTCTCACATTGTACTTGCTTGTAAGTGAATGTGGTCTTAGTTCTGTACTAATAATAATAATAAATGTAAATTAAAAATCTTTTAGGAAATAGTTTTTAAAATGAACCGTCTACTACTCTTAACAATGAAAGTGCGATAAAATTATTCTCTTTTGAGCGCTCATCATAATCCCAAAAGATATCATAATTACTGAAAGAGCAAAGGACAAACAAGGAAATATTTTCTTAAGGCCCCACGTTAGTCGCTAAAAAAGACCCGGATGATAATGTTAAGTCTATGGGGGCGTTCTTTTCAAATATCTCGCTCAAATTTTAATATTTTTACATGATTTTCGCATAGGATACCTTTGGACGATCTACAACCGGGCTAATTTTTACTTTTTCAATTTTCGTTTCAGATATTTTTTAAAAAATTACTTTTAGACTTTTAGAAGCCGGTACTACTTTTCAGAAACCGATTAGAACCGGAACTGAAATTGAAACTACACTGTAAAAAAAAATCTGTAATAGTACTAAACATTTTCTAGGAAACTGGGATTCCAAGAACTTTTCATGTAACGCTAACAGGAAAAATCCATGTAACCGATTCTAAAACTTGAGTTTTTGTTGTTACCGTAACAGGAAAAGTTCTTGGAATCCCAGTTTCCTAGATAAAGTGTTGTACCTTTACAGATTTCTTTTTACAGTGTATCATATTATAAAAAAATATGTAGGCAAAATCGAAAAAGTAAAAACTAGAACGGTTGTGAATCATTCTAAACTATATTATGGAAAAAATCATGTAAAAATATTAAAATTTGAGAGAGATATTTGAAAAGTACGCTCCCTTGGAACATTATCATCCATGTTTTTTTTCTGTGACTACTGCACTGTAAAAAAAATTCTGTAAAGGTACTAAACATTTTCTAGGAAACTGGGATTCCAAGAACTTTTTATGTAACGATAACAGGAAAAATCCATGTAACTTATTCTGAAACTTGAATTTTTGCTGTTACCGATACAGGAAAAGTTCTTGGAATCCCAGTTTCCTAGAAAAAGTTTAGTACCTTTGCAGATTTTTTTTTACGGTGTGTTGCGTCTTAAGGTAAATTTTGAGTGTCCTCAAGTGATTTGTTTAGCAACTGTACTGAAGATAGCTAATATTGAACGAGTGTCCAGCCCTTTAAGTTTTTGGAATATAATATTCCGTTGATTAAGCTCCAATTTTCACTGCAATATAAGCAAGATTTAACATAATATAACTCTACAGATTTAGTGAATTTTCAATACATTGAAGAATGATTAATACTCTCAAGGATTGCATTCATATTTATACGTAAGTTTTTTTAAGTATAATTTTGAAAGATTCATGTTTTTTTTTTTTTTTTTTTTTTTGAGCATTTAAAACAAAATTCAGAGAAAGCAACAAACAATTTGACCCATTTGTAAGAGGCTCAGAGGATATGATTATAGGTGAAATGAATAGGTTTTTAAAAATTACCTATACATGTTTTCAAAAATTCCTATTTTTATAGATATTTAATGCTGAACATGAAATAATAATGAAGTTATAAATTCAGTAGCAATAATGAAATTACTAATTTAGTGGAAATAAGCTCAAATAGGTCAAATACATAAATAAGAGAAACCAACAATTATTTGAAAACTTACAGTAATTCCCTCATCTAACCATACTTGCTTGTAAAATTTTGTATTCTTACTTCTGTGCTACTAATAACAAACATAATTAAAAATTTATTTAGGGAAAAAAATCCCAAGCTTAACATCTACTATGTGTTAATAATGAAAGTGTGATAATTGTATTCCTTTTGAGCACTCACGATATTCCCGAAAGATGTTATAATTTCTGAAAGGGAGAACGACAAACAAGGAAATATTTTGTTAAGGTAAACATTGAGTGACGTCAAGTTATTTGCTTCGCAAATGTACCTCAGACATCCGATATTGAATGCCTGTAAAGATTTAGATATGGTTATGTGTGAAATAAATTTTGTTTTTAAAAATTAACAATAAATATTTTCAGAAAGTATTTAAATCCCTATTTTTATAAACCTTTAATGCTGAGTATGAAATAATAATAAAGTTATTAACTCAGTAGAAATAGTGAAATTATTGATTCAATAGAAATGAGCTCAAATAGGTCAAATTGATGTAATAAATTACTTTTAGCAACAAAAAAATTATTTGACAATTTACAGTAATTTCCTCAGCTTACCACATTTGCTTGTAAAATATTATATTCTTACTTCTTAATAATAAATATAAATAAAAACTTATTTAGTAGTTAATCTTAAGCTTAACATCTATTGTGTGTCAATAATGAAAGTATGATAATTATATTCCTTTTCGACTCTCAAGGTATTCTCAAAAGATGTTATAACTCCTGAAATGGCAAACAGTAAACAAGGAAATATATTATTAAGGTAAACATTGAGTGACGTCAAGGTATTTTCTCAGCAAATGTACTTCAGAAATCCGATATTGAATATTTGTCTAGATTTAGGTATGGTTATGTGTGAAATGAATTTTGTTTACAAATTAACAATTGATGTTTGCTGACCGTATTAATTTTCATATCTTTATAAACCATTGATGTTTAACATGAAATCATAAAACAAACACTTTTTTAACAGCACTGAAAAATGGAAGGAACGTGTTTTAATATGCGAAAATATATCGTAATCTCGAGCTAAAATAAAAAAAATCTTCTAAAAATGTTTTTAAGATTTAGATATGGTTATGTGTGAAATGAATTTTGTTTACAAATTAACAATAGATGTTTGAAAAGACAGTATCATATCTTTATAAACCATTAATGTTTAGCATGAAACCATAAAACAAACACTTTTTTTCCCTGCATTGGAAAATTCAACAAATGTGTTTTAATATGAGAAAATATATCATAAACACAAGCTAAAATAGGTACATAAAAAAAATCTGCTAAAATGTTTTTAAATAAATAAATTTTGAACATCACATTTTCATAAACATATAAATTCATGACAACTTTATTTCAACATATTTAACTCTAAACTTCCTTTTGAGTAAGATATCACACAGAATACATGTACAGTATAACCTCGAAAATCCGGCAGAAAAGACAGAGATTAAGCCTGATTTTTGAAAATTCCGGATTTCTGAAAAAATATCAAAACTATTTTAAGTTTCGTATAAAAAAATACAAAATGCTAAATAGTACATGCATTATAAAACAGTGATTTCACATACACATTTAAAATATAATTAAAACCAATTATCTACTACGCTATTCCATACTCTCCACACCACATTTTCACAAAGTAATTCAAACTTTCTTATAAAATCTTTTTTTTTTCGTTCAATAGACAAATTTAAATGCTTTATCTTAGAAGCAACATTCCGTGGTTTTGAAAAAGATTTTGTATTAGGTGTAATAAATAGAAACTTCCGAATAAAATCATGTTCATCCAGATGTTCTTACTTCTACCAGAAATTAGAATAATTAAAATCAACGTTTAACACACAATAAATAAAGACACACCACATACATATACGTTTCACGATCACCAGGGCTCGCTTCCTCAGTGTATAAAAGTTAAAATGTTTAAAAACAGAAAAAAACCCCAACTGACAGCAAGTCAGAGACCCAAATGATCGCAAACATACCAAAATACCCACAAGCTTCAGCAACCAATAAGATTAAACCGGAAATGAGGTGTTATGAGATAATAAATCTAACCAGAAAGTTGGGATGTACGGTATACTTGAAAGATCATTAACCAAGGAGTTTTTTGCTTTATGTATATGGAGTGCTTCGAAAAAGTCTAAGTCTAGCGGAGTAGTGCATTTATGGATGATAGTAGCAGAGGTAAAATTAAAATTATGGCCCTCCTCCCAACAATGAGAAGCAATAGAGGAATTCTTTAACTCTTTTCTTTTAACATAACCTATATGTTCAGTGACTCTTTTTCTGAGTTTACGTTTTGTTTGTCCAATATAGGACAAACCACACTGACATTGTATATTGTAAATGCCCCAATGATCCAGGGGAGAAATTTGATGTTTTAATTTTAAAAAGATTAATTTATTGACTGGTTTAAATACTGCTTTCAAATCATAATGTTTCAAAATATTTGCAACTTTAAAGCTAATGCTTTGATGAAACGGTAAATTTATTTATTGTGTGTTAAACGTTGATTTTAATTATTGTAATCTTCCACACAAGGTTTTAGCTATTATCATAAATTAGAAGTTAAAAAAAAAGAATAGATGACTATGATGCCGGATTTTTGAAGTCACACGAAATAAACAAATAATTTTACATGTTTCGCTATATTTAGAGATAAAATTCATTATTATAAAACATAACCATTGTTTGATCGATGATGAATTTTTATAATAATGATTTTTATTTCTAAAGAAATCAAAGTGTGTAAAGTTATTTATTTGTTTATATATGCATTTTATTTGATACCTAATTTTAAGTGATATATATATATGAATTTATATACAAACACCACATCCGGGATTACCAACAATTCCAAAAAATGTTCTTTATCTTCAGATGCGTCAAGAAATAATATATTTCTGAAATTAAAAAAATATATATTGCTATTCTTTTTTACTGTTACTGTTACTGATTATTGGACAGGTTTCCAAAGATGTTTTATAGGACAATAATCAGTTTCACAAACTGGTTTTTAGTTGCTATCAATTTTCAGGCAAATATTTTAATATAACCAAGTGAAAAAAACTAATATTCATTTTAATTTTAATGTTTAATACTGTTTATCATGTTAGTTTAGAATGTTTGCAAAACATACTTGTTAAGCACAAGGCCTTAGTTAAGGGGGTGCTAGGGGCTGCTCAGCCTCCTCCCCTGAAACATTTTGAGCCTCCTCTGAAAAAAAAATCCAAGGTCATTAAATTATTTTCTGTTTCGAAAATCCAAATAAAATTCTGTTCAAAAATCTAATTTAGTTTTGAGGCCCTTTCACAGTTTTGCAGAAATACTAATTTATTATTCAAATAAGTGTTTCAATACTTGCTCATCCTATTTGCACTTATGAATCTAACATGATGTTTAATATTTCACTTGTTATACACTTGAATTTTTCATCATTCTATTCTTTTCTAGCATAAAATGAAGTTATTACAACGGTTTAATAAATAAAAAAGCATAGTACCCTCCCGTAAGACATGGTGACGTCACAGTGACGTCGTTGTGAAGTCACATTGTGACTTTGTGACCGTCGATGTGACGTCACGTGACGTCGATGTGAAGTCACAGTGACTAAAATGTGAAGTCGTTATGGCCGTTTTAGAGCTCGTTTGTGACGTCACATTGTGACCACTTTGTGAAGTCACGGTGTGACCAAAATGTGAAAAATGTGTCATTTGTGACAAAATTGCCTTTGAAACCGTGACTATTCTGTGACGATAGTGACAAGATTGTGAAGACTCTTTGTGACATTTTTGTGAATATTTTGTGATCTCCAACGATTATGTTACTAACTTTGTGACGGTGGCAACATTGCCAGTGCTGTAATGTTACACTGGGACACAATTTTACAGTTATGAACATTGATATATAGTGTAAAATCATTTACATCTTTTACAAAACTTCATTATAATTTGGCAATATATCTCAATTCAAACTCGAAAGCTGCTATGAAAAGAAAGCACCAAAAGAAAGTTACTGAATCAAACTGCAATGCCATACAGATTTTAATCTTTGTTACACATTTTTTTTCTATTGCAATAAATGGAAATATTTAAGACAATTGAATATTCGATCTATCACAATTATTTGTAATTTAGCTATTTGTTTTTTAAAAAGCATTAAAATTATGAAAGAAACATTTCTGTTTAACCTTTTAAGCGGCCTTCAGATTTTTTCGTGAATATTTAATGATTACTTAAATATGAGCAATCAAAACATATTTTGTTTTGATAAAGTCTGTATAGCATTGCAGTTTGATGCAGAAACTTTCTTTTTATAGCAGCTCTCAAGTTTTAATTGAGATATATCGTCAAAATATAATAAAGTTTTGTAAAAGATGTAAATGATTTTACATTATATATCAATGTTCATAACTGTATAATTGTGTCTCAGTGTAGCATTACAACACTGGTAATGTAGCCACCATCACAAAGTTAGTGACAAAATCGTCACAGATTACAAAATATTCACAAAATCGTCACAAAGTGTCTTCACAAACTTGTCACTACCGTCACAGATTATTTTATTCACTGCAAATGTGATTATTTTATTCACGGAAAAAAAAAGAGACATTGATATAAACTTTACAATAAATTTTATATTAAAATACAAGTATGTTGAGAATTTTAAAAATTATATTTTGGAAACAATTGCTATTTTGGAAGATAGTAACAATAAATAAAATCTTATTTTTCAGATCACTGTAAAAGAAATTGACTTTTGGGCATATTGCAGATATTTAGAAGGGGTAATTTTACATCTAAGTTTGCCTGCAGTAAAAAACATATTTAAAATAAGCTTATTGATTAAAATAACTTTAATAATTGATTGCCAAAATTACATTTTTTTTATGAAAATAAACACATTAAATAATAACATAATTAAATAATAATTTTGTTTTTGTGTCCATTTTGGCATTTAAAATTTAAATACAAAATTTGATTATTTAGGTTTTCAGTTATGTAAAAATACTTCATGCACTATAAACATTACTGAAACTGTCTACATTGGGTGTTCATTATTGGAAAATGACTGACTAACTATCCCAATAATAAACACCCCTCTTAAAACCTTAAAAATAAAGGGCATTTTTAAAATGGTCATTAGTATATAAAATTCAAAATTTGCTGTTACTATTCAAACGAAAACATTCAAATTTTGTAAGAAAATAAAGAATACCAAAAATTATTAAATAAAGGCAGCTCCTAGCATATTCATTAAGATTTTCACTGAAAAACAGTGGAACTTTGAAACATTATTTTCTGCTTTCTGATTTGTTTAATTAAAAGTTTTCAAAAATAGGCCAGACTGTAATACATGCTAATAGAAATTATGAAAAATAATTAAGCAAAATATTTATTAGTTATTGTTTTATGAACCAAAAAACATGAAAGGGGGTCCATTTCTGGAAAGTTGTCTATTGCTAACATACCTACCCTATGAAATTTCCAGCCATAAACTTAAAATAAAACCACATACATGTTAAATAAAATTATTAATATTTTATTTACAAGATTAGACGGTAATTATAAATAAGAAAGTCATTTTAATCATGATGTATATTAATAGTGCATATATTTCTGAAACACAATCATAATTTAACTCTTATTGATTGATTAACTTCTAAATTTTTATTCAGGCTTATAGTTGTTATACTTTGAAAATATTCCAATAAGAATGTGTATCAACTGAGACGTTTTCACCCACTATGATTACTTCTTTTATAAATTTTATAACATTTGTTAGGTTGAAAAATACATTAAACAATTATTAGTTATTTTTGTTACCCTATTTCTTATAAATTTCTCTTCAGAGCAGATGCAATAAAAAAAATAAAACTATGCCATGTTTCATAACATTCCTTGATACAAAAATTTTAAAAGTATATTTGCAAATAATTTTATTAAAAAAAGGGTTTCTATATTAAATATTTTAATTAGCATAAAATGTTTAGTAATTGTACAAACGATTGATTACAATACTCTTCCATATGCTGCTATATTTATGGAAACATTTTGTTTTAACCAGATATTCTAAATAAAGAAACGAATTAGATTAAAATGCAATTAAAATCACTAATTTTAATAACCTGATCCAAATTATTGATGGTGAAGTTTTCTATATAAACAAAATAAATAACGTTTTTGAAAAGCTAACTAAAATCGTTCTAATAATAACAATAATGATAAAGCAAACGGCAAAAAGAAAAAAAATCATACCTATGTTTTATTGACGTTCTTCTATCCAAATTGCTTTTTGTCGATCATGTTAAGTTCAATATTAATTATTGTGACACAGACTGGAATCATTTTCACCAAGCCAGCACCACAATAATTCTCTTGAACTCCTTTTTTGCTTGATATATCAGCTAAAAATTGCTCTTGAGGATTTTCTTGCTTAAATTTTTAAATCCGTTTCAATACGCGTACATAACTGCCATATGCTCTCCAGCAAACTTATTTCTGGCACATTAGAACTTTATTTTATTCTCCGGTAAAAAGTCGTCTGCGGACGATCATGAATTTTGCAATGCGCATGACCGTTTATTTCATTTTGTAAACAACAGATTTGGAAGTTAAAGACACAATAATTTAATAAGAGTGTCTCTAGCTAAACTTTTTTATTTATTATTTAATTAATGAATTTGGTAATTTAATTTATTTTTTTTTACTTTTGCCAGTTTCAAAACAATTAAAGTTAAAAATTATTCATAAACCTTTTTTTTGTAAATAATATTAACAATTAGAGTTTATTAGATAAAACATTGCTTAAATTTTAAAAATAAGTATAAAGGTAGATTTAATGGTGATAATATATTTTTAAAGTAAAGTTATCAAACGTAGCAAATACACATCTTCTTAAAAAATAAAAAAAGTGTTATAAAGAATGAAAAGTTTTTCTTTGTCAATCTGTAACTTTTTTCATATTAATTTTCTGTAGGAAAAAAATCTTCTAAAATATCTTTTTTAAAAACATGCTTAACAACATACTTAACAACATACTTAAACAAGAATTGCAAGAAGATTTTTGCCGTACAAGTTAAGTTCAATATTAATTATTGTGATACAGACTGGAATCATTTTCACCAATTCAGCGACACAATAATTTATTTAAACTCAATTTTTATTTGATATATCAGCTAAAAATTGCTTCAAGAATTGATTCAAAAGTTTTTTAAGTTCATGTTTTTGTCACATTGCGATTTTAAAATGTGGTGGTATTATGTCACATATTTGTGACGAACGTTACATGAAGTGACATCACAGTGACGTATTTTTTTATATTGCCAAAACAAAAACGTAATTTTACATTAAATGTCATATTTTAGAGACTTTTTGTGATTATTTTAAGTTTTCTAAGATGTTCACATCTAAGTCACAATGCGACGTCACAGAGTGGTGGCATTTTGGTCACAGATGTGATGTGACCACAGTGACTTGCAGTGACGTCACAGTGACGTCACTGTGACCATCCATGCTATGTGGGTAGTTTCATATGATGGGAGGTTTATCTCATATATGTGATATGACGTACATGTTACATGCAGTGCATGTAATGTGTGACATAAGAGCGATTGCACAATATTCTTCTGCAATGCCAGAAAACACGTTTTTTTACCAGTAAATAACATGGTTTGGAGAATTTTTGTAATTTTCTAAAGTTTTCTAAGAAAGTCACATCTGAGTCACAATGTGACGTCACTGAGAGGTGGCATTTTGGTCACAGATGTGACGTCACATTTCAGTCACAATGTGACGTCACTGAGGAGTGGCACTTTGGTCACAGATGTGACGTGACCACAGTGACTCACAGTGACGTCACTGTGAGTCACTTTGGTCACATCACATCTGTGACCAAAATGCCACCACTCAGTGACGTCACATTGTGACTGAGATGTGACTTTCTTAAAAATCTTTAGAAATTTATAAATATCCTTCAAAACATGTTATTTACTTTACAAAACATGTTTCTGGCAATTTAAATATCGTCGCTTTTGTCACAGTTTCGCCACAATGTTAATGTCAAATTAGTCACAAATGACACATTTTTCACAAATTTGTCACATTGTGACCACTTTGTGAAACGTCACAAAAGAGCTCTAAAACGGCCATAACGACTTCATATTTTAGTCACTGTGACTTCACATCGACGTCACGTGACGTAACATCGACGGTCACAACGTCACAATGTGACTTCACAAGGACGTTGCAGTGACGTCACCATACTTTACGGGTTAATTCATCAGCGACTCAAAATGCTTTTCTAATTATACGAATTTTATCTGATTTAAAAATATTTTAGGCCTAATACTTACATTTATCTTTTATAATGATTTTTGTAAATGATCATTTGTTCTACTAGAAATTTCTCAAAGGTATTCGGATCACTTCTGCATTTTCAAAATACAATTTTTATTATTACAATTAAATCTTCAGTTTATAATGTGCATGTAGGTCACATAACTATTTATTCGAATTTCAAATTTTTGTTTTAGAGTATGTTTTTGAAAAAAGAGTTACTTTACAAGATGCTTTATTCTGCAGAAAATTAATATGAAAATAATTAGTGATTGACAAATAAAAAACTTTTCATCCTCTATAAGCCCCCCCCCCTTTTTTTTATTAAGAAGATGCTATGTATTTTTTCATGTGATACAAACTTTATTTTTAAATATTTTTCTTTATTATTAGCATTAAATCTGTCATTTTTACTCTCTAAAAACAATATTTAATCTAATGAACTCTAATTATGAATATTATTATTTACAAAAAAAAAAAAAAACGGTTTTACAATTTATTTTAACTTGAATTGTTTTGAAACTAATAAAAATAAAATAGTAAAATACATTAAAAAATTCTTTAAATAAAAAAAATTAATTAAAGACACACTCATAAAATTATTGCGTATTTAAGTTCCTAAAACATTGTATAGAAAATGAAAAAACAAAACGGCCATGAGCGTGAAAAGTTAAAATCGTCTGCAATCGAAAGGATCACGGAGTAAGAAACTTACTCCGTGGTTTCTTACTCCGTGAAAAGAATAAATAAACGTAAACAGAAGTATTTTATATTGATGATAGACGCAAGAAGTTAGTGGGCTGGAATTTATGGCAGTTGTGGGTAGTTTTGTATTGATACTGATTTAACAATTTAAAGAAGAAAGTCTACTACAGCTCTTCTAAGCGGCAAAATATGAGTCCGAGAAAATTAATGGGGCTTTGACTGTGAAAATGATTTGGTCTTTGCCACTTTAATTATTATCGGATTTAGTTTATGCGGCAAAAAGAATAACTAGAACGAATGACTTCGATGGAAAAAAAGGTATGAAAAAATATTTTTCATGGTTGCTTTTCAATTATTATTGTTCTTAGAACGATTTTAATTAGCTACTCAAAAACATGCTATAAAACATTAATTCTCCATTAACTTTATAAAGTCTAATACATTCATTATTTATTTTGTCGACATAGAAAACTTGATTATTAATAATTTGGATTACGTTGTTAAAGGTAGCGATTTTAACTGCATTTTAATCTGTGTTGTTTCCTTATTTAAAATATCTGGTTAAAATAATATGTTTCCATAAACATTAAATTTTATATTTTTTAATAAAGAAGCTTTTAATAGAATAAAATTATTTGCAAAGATCTTTTTTTAATTTTTGTATTAAGTAATCTTTCGAAACATTACATAATTTTATTTAAAAAATTACATATATTCAGAAGAGGAATTTATAAGAGAACGTTAAGAACAATTAAAAGAAATCGTAGATGTTTCATATTAAAAATATAATGATTGCTTAATGTATTTTCCAAACTGTGAAATGTTATAAAATTTCTAAATGGATAGCGGGTGAAAACGTTTCAGTTGTAAATATTCTTATTGGAAAGTTTTCAGAAAGAACTAGAAGTCTAAATGAAAATTTGGAAGTTACGCAATTAATAAAAAATTAAACATGATTGTATTTAAAACAAATAACGCAAATACTTAAACGGTATGAAGCTAGAAAGTAATAACTGTATTTTATTATTTATTTTTCATTCTAGACACTTTTATTATTTTCTTTCCTGAATGATTTTACAGAGGTAAATTTCACAATATCCATTATATGTATTATAGGGATGAAATTTCCGCTTTTTTTAACACCAGTAAAATTTTAGAGAAAATGCTATATTATTTAATCGGAACATTTTTGCGATTTAACAGGCCAATATTTTCTCTAAGATTATACTGGTGTGCAAAAAAGCGGAAATCTCATCCCTGGTATTAGTATACATCGTGATTAACACTAGAACGCCCGGAAATTTTAATCAAGTTTGATAATAATATTTTGCACCAGAATTTTTATTCAACATTATTTAATTGTTTATTTAAAGTAAATCCTCGTGGTTTGAATTTAACTTATTTCTGGAAAAAATTTCTGGCTCGAACTGAAATTTAATCGCATAGTCAGAGTCGAATCGACTCCTTCCGGGCGTTCTAGTGTTAAAGTGGGTCTCTTATTTATAATTACTCTTTAATATAATAAATAAAATATTAATAATTACAATTAATGTATTTGTTGTTCTATTTTATCGTTGGAATTTTTATTACGTAGATGTGTTTGTGATGGACAGCCTTCCAGTAATGGATAGCCCCTTAATGTTTTTTGTTCATTAATATACTAATAAATAATTAGCTTTAATTTTTTTCATAATTCCTCTTTGCATGTTTTAATAATATTTTAATATTTATAGAAAATAGTATTTGAAGATAGTTTGCGATTATTTTTTGATTTGTGACAAATTTGTCACTAACTTTGTGACGTGGCAGCATTGTCAATGTTGTGAAGTCACACTGGGACACAATTATACAGTTATGAACATTGTTATGTATTGTAAAATCACTTACATCTGTAATTTTATTATACTTTGGCGATACATCTCAATTAAAACTTGGGAGCAGATATAAAAAGAATGTACCAAAAGAAAGTTACTGAATCAAAATTTAATGCCATGCAGACTTTAATCTTTGTTACACACACACACACACACACACACACACATATATATATATATATATATATATATATACAGGGGTTGGACAAAAATATGGAAACACCTTAAAAAACACACGTTTCCTTGCCTAGTATGGTGTACGGTACTCGTTGTTATTCAAAACAGCTTGCAGTCTTCTCGGAATGGATAAATACAGTTTCTGTATGTTTGCCAAGGGAATATTGTACCATTATTCCTGCAAAAATGGTGGCAAGTTCAGAAAACGATGTTGGCGGTGGATAGCGAGAACGCACTTTCCGCTCCAATGTAGACCACAAAGGTTCGATAATATTCAAGTCTGATGACTGTGGGGGCCTGGGGAGATTCGAAAATTCATCCTCGTGCTCAGAAAAGCAGTCCTGGACAATGTGAGCTGTGTGAACGGGGTCGTTGTCGTCTTGGAAGATACCATCATCATTGGGGAACAAAGCTTGTACCATTGGATGGACTTGATCGGCCAAAATGTTCACATAAGTCTGAGCAGTAATACGCCCTTACACAGTTATCATGAGGACAGAAGAGAACCACGATATGGCTGCCCAAACGATCACCGAACCCCTGCCTTGTTTCACTCTTGGCAACAAGCAGTCTGTTTTATAGGCTTGAGATGGCGTTCTCCAGACGTAAACTCGGCCAGAAGTGGGGAACAATGTGAAAGAAGACTCATCAGACCATATTACGCTCTTCCACTGCTCTATAGTCCAGGCTTTATGACTTAAAGCACCACTTTTTCCTGTTACAGGCATTAGCATTAATGATGGATGGCTTTTCAATTGCAACACGGCCAGCAATTCCCTATTTATGAAGCTCCCTTCTAATCGTTTTGGAACTCACAGGATTTAGTAACACGACATTCATTTCAGCAGTAACTTTTGCAGCTGTGGACTGCTTATTTTTCGCGATAATCCTCCTTAATGATCGTCTGTCACGATCACTCAGCACACATTTTCGTCAGCGCTGTGATTTAGCGGATGATGTTTTTTCCGCATTTTAAATAATTGGAATAAATCTTCGACACAGTACCTCTTGCAGCACTAAAAACCTAGGCTACCTTGCTTACGGAAGCACCCACCATACGCGCTCCAACAATTTGTCCACGTTCGAAGTCTGTTAACTCTGACATAATGCAATGATAACCTCAGATAACAGTGCTCCAACAACGACTGAACGGTGCAGCGATTTTACGAAGTTGTATAGGTGGCGTCAGTAGGCGAAAACTCCAGTGCCATCAGCATAGTTTATTATAATCAATCTTTCTTTTCAAACATGGATTTCAAAAGGTGTTTCCATATTTTTGTCCAACCCCTGTATATATTGCAATAAATGAGAATATTAAAGACAATTGAATATTCGATCTACAACAATTATTTCAAATTTAGCAATTTGTTTTTCTAATAAGCATTAAAATTATCAAAGAAACACTTCCTTTAAGGTGCAGGTCTAGTCACAGAAAAAGACCCGGATGTTTATGTAAAGTCTGTAGGAGCGTTCTTTTCAATATCTCGCTCAAACTTTAATATTTTTACATGATTTTTTTTATATAGGATAGCTGAGAACGATCCATAACCGGCCTAGTTTTTACTTTTTCAATTTTGGTTTCAGATTAAAAATATATATATGTATATTTTTTTAATTACAAAACCGGTTTATACTGGTTCTGATATTGAAACTATCAAAATATAAAAAATATATAAGCAAAATTGAAAAGGTAAAAACGAAGCCGGTTGTAGATCGTCCTCAGCTATCCTATACAAAAAAACATGCAAAAATATTAAAGTTTGAAAAGAACGCTCCCACAGACTTTGTATTATCATCCGGGTCTTTTTCTGTGACTAGTGTTGCACCTTAAAGGAAGTGTTTATTTGATAATTTTAATTCTTATTAGAAAAACAAATTGTTAAATTTGAAATAATTGTGATAGATCGAATATTAAATTGTCTTAAATATTCTCATTTATTGCAACGGAAAAAAATGTATCAAAGATTAAAGTCTGCATGGCATTACATTTTGATTCAGCAACTTTCTTTTGGTACATTCTTTTTATCGCAGCTCCCAAGTTTTAATTGAGATGTATCGCCAAAGTATAATAAAATTATAGATGTAAGTGATTTTGCACTACATAACAATGTTCATAACTGTATAATTGTGTCCCAGTGTAACTTCACAACATTGACAATGCTGCCACCGTCATAAAGTTAGTGACAAATTTGTCACAAATCAAAAAATAATCCTCACAACCTTGTCACTATCGTCACAAAATAGTCACAGTTTAATAACAATTTTGTCACAAATGACACATTCTTCACATTTTGGTAACAACGTGACTTCACAAAGTGGTCAAAATGTGACGTCACAAACGAGCTCTAAAACGGCCATAACGACTTCACATTTTAGTCACTGTGACTTCACATCGACGTCACGTGACGTCACATCGACGGTCACAAAGTCACAATGTGACTTCACAACGACGTCACTATGACGTCACCATGTCTTACGGGTAGTGCCCTCTTAGCATGCATGGTCACAGTGACGTCACAATAACGTTACTGTGAGTCACTTTGGTCACATCACATCTGTGACGAAAATGCCACCATTCAGTGACGTCACATTGTGACTGAGATGTGACTTTCTTAAAAATTTTTAGAAATATACAAGTATTCTTCAAAACATGTTATTTACTTTAAAAAAATGTTTCTGGCAATTTAAATATCGTCGCTTTTGTCACAGTTTCGTCACAATGTTAATGTCAAAGTAGTCACAAATGACACACTTTTCACAAATTGGTCACATTCTAACGTCACAAAAAAACTTTAAAACTGCGATAACGACTTCATATTTTAGTCACTGTGACTTCACTTCGACGTCATTTGACGTCACATCAACAATCGATGGTCACAAAGTCACAATATGACTTCACAACGACGTTACAGTGACGTCACCATATCTTACGGGTACACGGTGTGAATATTAACTAATTTATCTTTCTGCGTCAGAGAGAGAGCGAGAGAAAATATCAGCCCCTCCCTTCCTACATTTTCTTGAGCCCCCCTCCTATTACACACTTCTTCCTACTTCTTATACATAGAAATATTTACTCGTGCATTGAAAGTTTCGGAAATACCCACACAATAAAAAAATGACGGATGTTTCTTAATCTACGAAAATGTATAATAATCAGGAACAAAAATATTCGATAACCGGTTCCAAGTCACCTAATATTCTGGAAAGCGTATCTTTATTTTTAGAAATCTCAAAAAACCGTTTATTTTTAATAGGTAAAGAAAAATTATAAAAATAAAATTTTTATAAGGTGCCCATCATTTTCAGAAATGTTTTCGGGTAGCTTTTAGAATGCATTAATAAGCTCTCTTTACCCGGTGAAAAGAAATTAAATGAAACAAGTCGTAAACAAATAAGGAGATGCATCCGTACATATCTTGATTATTTTAATGATGACTTTGTAGAATGATAGTTACACACTCGTTTCCATTGCAATTATGATACATTATAAAAGGAAAATTTTAGTTCAATTAAAAATAAGAGAGGGACCCATGCGATGACCATCGCATCATATCAACATTTCAATCTAAAGATAAACTGCAACATTTTAAGAGAAACTCGACTCGCTCAAAAAGTCCCGGATGATAATGTTAAGACTATGGGGATGTTATTTTCAAATATCTAGCTCAAATTTTAATATTTTTACATGATTTTTTTGCATAGGATAGCAGAGTTCAATCTAGAACCGGGCTAGTTTTTACTTTTTCGATTTTGGCTTTTTTTTTATATATATTATGATAGTTACAATTTTAGAACCGGTTTCAATCGGTTCCGAAAGTTAAAGTAATAAAAAAAAAAATTAGAAGCCAAAATCGAAAAAGTAAAAACTAGCCCGCTTGTAGACAGTCTTCAGCTATTCTGTCTAAAAAAAGTGTGGAAATATTAAAATTACAGCATGATATTTGAAAAAAAAAAAACGCCTGCATAGAGTGAATATTATCATCCAAGTCTTTTTAAGAAAGTCGAGTGGCTTGTTAAGGTTGATACACACGCTTGCTTTCGAAACTACAGCTTCTAGTGGAGTATCCATGCAATCGAGCTAGTATTGCCATTAGACGAATACTTTTTCTAAACCCGGAAAATAGTTTTTTTCGTAGACTGTTGGTTCTCAGCTAAACATTTTCAGCTGCATACTGAAATTCTGCGTGGAATTGTAACCGAATAATGTTAATTGCATTGTTAGAGCTAATCAGGGATGAGATTTCCGCATTTTTGCACACCAGTATAAATTTAGAGAAAATATTGTTCTTTTAAATCGCAAAAGTGTTCAGATTTAAGCAGTGTTGCCAGATTGGGGATTTTGTCCCCATTTTGGGGTATTTTGAACTTCCTGGGGAATTTTTTGGGGACAAGTAAATCTTCGGGACATGTTTGGGGACTATGAACATATTTGGTTGAAAAACTTGGGGAATTGTTATCACAATTTCAATTTTTACTTTCAGACATTAACCAATACTGGATCTGTCTCGAATTCGATTTTGGTTTGGAAAACGAAAATAAATATAGAAATAATAGATATAAATCATTCTCGCGGTCTTGCTCACCGTTTATATGTACTACAGAATCATCATGATCTACACTGAACTATCCCTCCTCTGAATTTTCAGATAAGTGATTCAGATTTTCCTGTCAATACGGACCGAAATACCAGCACAGAAATACATTTCATTTAATAGTATAGATTTATACAACAAAAATAAAAACAATTTCATAACTTTTCTATTTTGTTTTTAACTTTGAACATACATGAAAAATTCTGTTGGGATTAATTTTTTTTTTTTCATAAATGGGGAATTTTTTTTAAAAAATGCTTGATTTGGGGAAAAATTTGAGTTTAAATTTGTTAAAAAAAATCTATAACGGAAAATTGAAAATTGGGAACTTGCCTCTTTGAGTAGAAATTGCGTTGGGGACTTTTCTGAAAAAAACCCTGATTTGGGGGAAAAATTCGGAAATTTTGGGGAAATTGGCTTTCGACAATCTGGCAACACTGGATTTAAGAGAACAACATTTTCTCTTAGATTATACTGGTATGCAAAAAAGCGGAAATCTCATCCCTGGAACTAATTCCACATTTTTGCCAGTTAAGCATGTTTCCTGAACATTTATTTACCTCACACCTAATAGCATTTCTGGCATTTTTTTTCTAATTGCAATTTTGCATTTTCTAGAAAACTGGATTGTTCATTGTATACCTTTACGAGAAGCATCATTTTTAAGCAGTTTTTAAGATATTGAAATACATTTTGTCACAATGTTTTTCTCATCTGTTGATATTTTATGAAGCAAAATTTAACTTTTTAGTTTGTATCTATTAATTTGAGAGCTATTTTTATTGAAAAATATTCATTTAAAAAACAAATATGCTTTGTATTTAGTAACTTTAAGAGGTATTGCAAATCTTTTACTTCATAACACAAGTGGTATGGTTTGCTAATATATTATTGGAAAAAAAAGTGAAGTATATGGAATAAATTTCGTCATAGGAGATTTTGCATAAACGAATTTTTTTATTAAAATTTGAATAAACATTGCCTAAATTTGAGAAATAAAAAAACAATCCATAAAATATTTATACAAATTCATAGTTTTATTCTCTGTTTCAACTAAAAACACACGTGTTTTATAAAATTTCATGTCTTTCAAAAAGTGCTCGAAGATAGGCACATACTTTATGTACTACATAAACATTTCAGAAATACAGTCGAGTCTCCATATAACGAAATCCAACGTTCCAGTAAATAATTCGTTATATAGAGAAATTCGATGTATAGAGAATAATGTTAAAAATCGTATTTAATGTGTGAAATTTGGACAAATATTATTTTTGATCTTTTGAATTAAGAATTTGATATGTTTAAAAGTAAATATTAACCTAACATTTTATTTCTTAATTGCCGAAACGTCAGTGAAGGCTTACTTTGGAGACACGAAATTTTTTGGTTTCTGTCTGTCTGTCAGTCAGTCAGTCTGTCTGTTCCGCGATAACTAACGCAAAAAACATCCGATTGACTTGAAATTAAGTGGGTATGTTAGTGAGGCATTGGGATTAAGCTGTATAGTTTTTTGTTAGATTTGATTCATTCGTTCGTAAAATATAGAATATTTTATTTTGCGCAATAATGCTTTTCTATGGCAAATCCAATGATTTTCAATTTTTTTTTTTTTTCTTGAGAGAAAAATGACACATTTCATTAATGGAATTCAATGATAAATGGACACTGAATTTTACCAGTTAAATTATTCATATTGTTTTGAAATTTTGTCTAGGCATTTGTCAGATTTTTAAAGTTATTACTGTAAATTTTGGAGATTTTTTATAAATGTGTTCCAATAATATAAACTAATTTGTTTTAGAGATTTACTTATTTCAAATGTATTTATTTCATTTTCCTTATTTTCTCTTAATGGTTGCTAAGCAACCAATCATCCTAATCCTTATTATATTTTAATGCTATAAATTTGAAAGCAAATACGAAAATTTAAATGAAGTCAACCTCAAAACTGATGAATTAATGTCTTTGTATCTTTGCGGATAAATATAACAAAGCCCAGAAAAGAATATAGGCTATATTTTATTAATTTTATTCAAATATTTTCCTTAATAATTCAAAATTTCCTTCTTTTTCATACAGAATCAAGAGCGATTTTTTAGATAAAATTTAACCAATTTCCTTTATCGTTGCCAAAAAAAAAAAAAAAAAAAAAAAAAAAAATCTGGAATAATTTTTTAACGGCAATAAGTTTCAATTGAGCAATTTCCATTCGAAAAATTAAACTAGAAAAAAATAAATATGACGTCAGAGTTAAAATAAAAATAGTACTTTGTTAAATATTAAACACGGAAATTTGTTTCGTTAATAAGAATTTTTCTGACAAAAATGGGGGCATAATTAGAAGTAAAAGAAATAAAAAGTAATTATATTTTTAACAAATATTTCAATTGATAAAATTTGACGTCACAGTTGAAATAAAACAGGTATTTTACAGTGGTCGTTAAAAATACAAGAAACATGGACAGCAATAACTCATGAATAATGACGTCATTGCCGAAACTTCGGCGAAGGCTTATTTTGTCGACGCAAAATTTATTGTTTTCCATCTCTCAGTCTGTTCTTCTGTCTATCTGTCAGCCCCCGATAACTGCCACAAAATGCAATCAAAATTTCTTTTTTTCGTAAATAAAATTGTAAAACCCTGGATTACTGAGTTTACACTTTCAAAAGTTCCTGACACATCAGATTTAGGTGTTTTTGGTGGGCAGGTATCTAGAAGTATGAGGATAATGAAAAATGCTTATTAAAACTGTCACTTATCCTTAGAAATCAAAATGTAGAAAAAAAATACAAGATGTACGATAACCATTAGTAGATTGATAGAAAGTTAGAAATTTAAATTTAATGAGGTTACGGGGGGTTCAGGAGGACTCTACTGTGGTATAATAAAAAAACAAATATAATAGATCATGAATTTTTCAGAATATCCTAACATAATTAAATATTTAATTTAACGGCTTTTGATGGCTTCAAATTTCTTATTCTTATTTTATTCTTATAAATAATTACGTAATTCGAAAATTTTAAAATACAGTTTCCAGGAAGTTGAATATTACGCTAAGTGTGTTTTTAAAAAAAGAAGTGAAAAGCTGACGTTGAGGCTCTTGATCTGCAGATTTACTAGTTATTTAAGCTGTTTCAAAAAAGAGAACATACATTTATTTGAAAGCTTAATGAAAATAAAATAAGAAAGACTTGCATTAATTTCAGACGAAGAAATCTGTAATTTTTTGTTGTTTTGATTTTAGAATTGTTACGCTCTCAAAAAAAAAAGCTCGAATTTTAGCAAGGAATGAAAAATTGTAGTTAACATTTTCCTCCATTTGAAGGGCTCTCTTATGTGCCGCTCATTGATTCCTCTGTTACATGTGTATCAATCCAGTTGACTCTGTTTTGAGAAGGATGTGGAAAGGTGTGTGGGAGGTGGGATGAATTCGTTAGATTTAAAGAACAAGGAGAGAAAAAAAACTCAGCACTGACGATAAATTGAAAATAAGGGATGGAAAATTGATTCCAAATGATTTCAAAGCTTTTTTAAAACTGAATAAATTAAGACTAATTTATGAAAAAATTCGTTATATGGAGATAGATAATTCGCTGTATAGAGACTGTTTTTAATGTAATAATGCGAAAAGGGGACCGTTCCGACTAAAAATTCGTTATATAGAGAATTTCGATGTATGCAGTTTTGTTATAGAGAGACTCGACTGTATATGTGCAGCTTAAAAACACTTTGTGTATGAACTATAACCGTGTCAGGAATTTATTTTTATCAAGCGCACAGATATTCCTTGAAGAGAGTAACTTCCTCAATGCGAAATAACAAACAAGGAAATATTTTCCTAACATAAATTTTGGTGTTGGGTTACTATGTAAACAGTTTTCAAAAACAAGTCAACACAAATCGAAATATATTAAAACTTTATTTTCTGTCAAAACAACTCTTGCAATTACCTGCTGAAACAGAAATATGGGTCAACAATAATTTACAAATAATAGTATGAAATAAAATAACAATGGAAAATTATAATTTAAACTTCCTTTATTGTTCATAATAATTTATAACCAAAGTGATCTGATGCATTTTTTAAATATATAGAAAATACCTAGAATTATAATTTTCAGATATTTTTAAATTTGTTTCTTCACATAAATTAATTATACATGTAAATGACTAAGTGTTTATTTCTGTTCTATTTTAATTAAAAATTGTTTAAAAAAGTTACAATAATTACAATCAACGTTTAGCACACAATACACAAACACACAGCACAAACATATACGTTTCGCGAGCACCAGGGCTCGCTTCCTCAGTGTATAAATGCTTTGATGAAACGGTAAAATAACTAAACTAGAATAAGAAACAGGTGTAACAGAAGAATCTGGATCATTGGGATGTTTATTAAAACTTTGAGAAATTAATTTATTGATATAAGATAAGAAACAAACAAATAGGTCCGTTGAAACCAAAGATAATAGCTAAAACCTTGTGTGTAAATTACAATAATTACGATCAACGTTTAACACACAAATATTGTGTTGTGTGTTAAACGTTGATTGTAATTATTGTAATTTACACACAAGGTTTTAGCTATTATCTTTGGTTTCAACGGACCTATTTGTTTGTTTCTTATCTTATATCAATAAATTAATTTCTCAAAGTTTTAATAAACATCCCAATGATCCAGATTCTTCTGTTACACCTGTTTCTTATTCTAGTTTAGTTATTTTACCGTTTCATCAAAGCATTTATACACTGAGGAAGCGAGCCCTGGTGCTCGCGAAACGTATACGTATGTGCTGTGTGTTTGTGTATTGTGTGTTAAACGTTGATTGTAATTATTGTAATTTACACACAAGGTTTTAGCTATTAAAAAAGTTAATTCAGAAATGATACTCTCAACTCCCAAGAACTTTTTGTTCTTTATTTTCTTCTATCTTCAACAGAAGTAAGAATTGTAATCGAAATATTTCGACTTACGGTTTTCGACGAATTTACACATTTTATGGACCATAGATCCCCTGAAGTATGTTTATGCAAAATATCTGTCTGTCCATGTGTCAGTATATGCGTGTGTTGTTAGTGTACCATCAAAAATCAGAAGTTTTGGATAAAATTCAATGAATTTTTTGTGTATATTTTTTAATATTGCCAGCAGGTCCTCTTTCAATTTGGAAATATTCTGCATTAACGTAGCGCCACAATACCGTTTTTTTTTTTTTTTTTTTTTTTTTTTTTTTTTTTTTTTTTTTTTGCCATTGTTATTCATTGCACAATCGAAAATTTAATGCGTTATGCATAGAATTTAAACTTTTTTAACCATTTGAAAAATGGTTGTTGTTTTCGGGAGAATGGACCCGATGATGTTACCACTTTTGAATGATGTTACCACTTTTGAATGATGTTACCACTTTTGAATTTAAATTAAATTCTTTATTTTTAGAAGAATTTTTATTTGAATTTAAATTAAATTCTTTACTTTTAGAAGAATTTTTATTTGAATAGTAAATTAAAATGGTTAAAATCATTGTAATAAAGGAGAAAACTAACAAATTTAAAAATGGGTAGACGGAAATTAACAGATACGGAAAAAGCCGAAGCCAAAGAAATGAATGAACTTGAATATCGCATTCAATGATATTAAACACAGTCAACATGTATAAGTTGCTTATTAGTTTGGCGATTCGTATCATTTGGCGAAATTGGTCGACGGGATAACTGAGTAATACTGTATTTGGTTTGGCGCAAAAACGTCTTTCAATGCAGAAAATGATAAAATCAAAAGATTATTGAGCCGCTGAAAACCAATTACGTGTTGAAAGGCGATCACGAAAAAGGAAGCAATTTAATGCCGAACCGATTAATTGTAAAACATCATGTCGCCAGGGCGACCAATCCACTAGCCATGGCGTTTTACTATCGGTCGGTTCTAACCAGGAAAATTTGAGTGCCAATAGTGATTCTAACAAGCCGGAAAATGTTATAGCTATTACTCTTGATTTTCCACCACCTAAAAAGAAAACTAAAAAGCAATCGGCTTGGGAAAAACTGGGAAAAAACTTTTTTGATTCGATGTCTGATGGACCCATTCACAGATGCATGTGCTGCGATCGATTTTGGTTTAAAACCTCCATCACCAAAATTCTGCTCTGTAAAATCAAACAATATATGCCAAAGTCTTACAAGTATAACAGTATATGCCAAAGCTGTATTTTAATAATGATTACTTTTGCACCAACAATGTTAAATAGTTTGAAATGTTTCTTTCGTCGCCAACTTTTATGCTTGGCGACAATAGAGTGATATAACTTAAACGAACCGTACCTTCAAATTGCAGCATGTATAAAGTCATTTATAGCAGTGGCACGGATAATACACAATAAAACAACTGGTATTTAGCTTAAAATGATAGATGAATGTATCGAGTGAAACATTTTTCAAATGGTTGGGGTAATTTCTTAAATTACAATTATTTTTTTTTTTTTTTTTGCTACAGTCAACAGGTTTTGCTGACTTGAATTTCGAAATATTTCGTCGAAAAAGAGTGCAATATTAGCGATTGTTTTATAATTTTCACTATATTTCGTAGTTTATTGTACATAGTCGGCATGTGAAGCGACGGATACTTTGCGTCTTGCTAAGTCGGCTATTCGCAAATAGTTCATGTACAACAGAATATTTAAAAAAAATTGCTTTTTTTATATATATATAGAAGTCACTAACATGATAAATTCGTTTTTACTCCGATTAACTGACTGAAGAAAAAATTTAAGATTAAAACTAAAGTTTGCAAATTATTGAAAATTTAATAATGAAATATGAAGATTTACTAATTACTTGTTGAAATATTGAGATGTATGATATAGAGAATGGAATTAATGCATTCATCTAATTGCAATTTCGTGTAAAATCATTTAAAATGTGTAAAATAATGTGTATCTTATATATATAAAATACTAATGAAACGAATTTATGACACGACCGATGAAATGACTGATTATGTTTTACTATCCGCATTGATCACAGATTCCGAAAATGATATTAGAACTTACAAATTTGAATTAGTTTTCGAGATAGTATTTTTTTCTAATTTTATTGACATTTATATACTAATGTCAGCTAGATTACTCTATCTTTGAGTGAAAATAGAGAAAACACGGGAATAATTAAATTTCTTTTCATATTTTTTGAATTGAAACTGAAATTATCTTTCATTTCAATTGATAGTGAAAACAATATTGTGATTAATTTATATTTTTCAGGGGAAAATGTAAAAACATTTCTTCACATTTGGATTCCAGAATAAGTTTATTTTAGAAATCAAAAATCATCTATTATTTTCAAATTCCATAGATGTAAAAAAGGGTCTTTTTTTCAATTGGAAAGAAAAAATGACATCATTTGTCTTAAAAACAGAAATAAAATTTTAAAATAGGAACTAAACGATAATTTTTAACAGGTTAACAGCAGAAAATGGTTACGTCAAAAACTTTACAGATAAATAATAAAATATATGAAATTTTAAATAAATAATCACACTCGAAGCGCATCAAGGAAATAATTACGTTACATATAAAAGGCCCAAACATTAAATATCGTAATATTTAAAATGCCTAAAATATTTAAGAGTGGACTTTACACTATGGCTTATTATATGAGTACTGAGACTAGCTCAGAACTTTTATTTATAAATTTCCTAAACAGTGTACAATGGTCTATTGTACATTGTTTAGCAAATTTATAAATAAAAATTCTGAGCTTGTCTGGATACTCATATAGTGCCTAAAATAATTAAATTATTACACGGGGGAATCTTTTAATAGTGAATAGTTAGATCATGTTTGAAAAGTCCAAATAATATTTCTAAATACTTTAAAGTTGAATAATATATGATAATATATGTATCCGTGAATCCTAAAAGAAAATAAAAATAAATTATTATACGTATGAGAAATGCATTTAATAGGGAAAATTACGTCACATATTAAAATGATACATAATACATATAAATTATTTTCATTAGGAGACAAAATTGGACGTAATATAATAATAAAGTAATGCGGCAGGCAAATTTGTTTTTGTATTACATCATTTGGATATAGTATAAATAGAGGTACATGTATGCGTAAACAGTACTCTCAGCGTACCTAAAATTTTCACAGTTTTCTACCACAATTTCAAAGCGATAATATTTATTGAAGAATTCTATTGCAGTTATTAAAGGAAGCTGCCACGAAGATTTTTGATTTGAAATACTGGCAGCAAAGTGTGAAAATTTTACGAACGCTGCGAGCAAGATATTTTCTGTATATTCTATTCAAATTACTGTTAAATAATTACATATTAGCTAGTTTGGATATTCTTATTAAGTAATACAAACAGTATAATTTGTAAAAAAGGCCTTTAAAAACAAATAGTATAAAAAGTTATTTAGGACAATGTTTACTTAGACCCCAGAGCAAATTCTGATTGCAATGCTCTTTAACGATTGTCATCACATTAAACAGCTAGCTGTTCAGCACATAATAGATGCATTAGGAGAGTAAATGATGGAATACGCAGATATGAAACATCTACAATAAACTCGGAAGTTGATAGCTATATAAATCTAATAAATTGGTAAGTTAGTATGGTAAATGAGATCCTTAATCACTATCCATTTATCGGATGCAAACCCGGTTAATATAATACTATATTGCTGAATAGATTCCATTAATAATATCTCCACTTCATTACATTATTTGTCTTCTCTTACAAAAGAGTCCAAACCATCATCATCAAAACTCTGTGAATACGAAGAAGAGATGGACTATTGGTGTGTCTGTATATATAAGTGATAGATTATAGAAAAAATGGTATATGGATACTACAGGTGCAGATACACGGTCTCTAGTCGCCATGTGGTGACTGAAGATTTTGACTCAGAGACTAATTTTCGCCGTCAAAGTCGCCATCCTTTGGCAAATTTTACATTTTTTCTTGTGATCATTTGACGAAAATTGCATTTTTCCGTAATTCTCTTACGAGAATCTCAAGTTTTTTTTCGCGATCCTTTGACGAAAATCGTGTATTTTTAGTGATCTTTTCTCCAAAATCGCATTTTTTCTGCGATCTTTTGAGGAAGATTGCGTTTTCCAGCGATTCTATAACGAAATTTGCCATGTATTTTGCGATACATTGAAAAAATTAGCTTTTCTTCTATGATTTTTTTAAGAAATTTCACGTTGTTTCTTAATTTTTCTTAGAAATTAATCCCTGGTAACGAATGGAATATCTGGGTTTAGGATTATCCTTTTCCATTGTCTCCTTAAAAATTTTGGGAATCTGCACCTATAGTTGATACATAGAAAACTTATGTCAGTCTTTGATAGAAAAAAAAAATCATAATCCAAGGTAAAAATAAAAGATTGTGCTCAGATGCCGGATGGATGATCTCGTTCCGTGTGCAAAATGATATACAGCCAATATCCACGTGGTATGTTCTGCGTAGTTTTGAAAGCAAATGGGTAAAATATGTATTCAAAACGACAATTCGTTGTATGCCACAATAGAGCGGCAACTATTTTTGTATACCGAAAGTTGTCAGTTTTGCTCCAGTTATACCGAATACAGATGCCGTTTTATCGTATTTTAAGTGTTTAATAATAATGGTTTAAATAACACTTTTAAATAACAAACAGTTTTATAAGAATTTTTTTTATTTTTTAAAGTCAAATTTTATCCAAAATTTTGACGTTTAGATTAAAAGCGCGGACCCAAGCCATTTTTTCTTCAGTGGCACAATTTCATACAGTTACAGTGTATTACTATGCAACTTTTCGCACCAAAATAATCTAATTTGATAAAATAAAATAAAATAAAATAAATTCCACCCAAATCTACATCTATTTCAGATATATCAATTTAAGATACTGTAATATAATCAAAGTGAACGGCAAGCGATTTTTCCCATAGACAGTAGCGTAACGGAATACTTTTTAGAGGCTCTGTAAAGGTAACGAAAATTCTATATAGTGTATTTTTAATATTGAACGTATCACGGTAAACTTCGATAACATATATCCGTTTCCTGACAATCAGACAATACTTACCCAAATTAGAGATCGGACATTTTTACAGACAGACGGACGGACAAACGAAGACGAATTCACAAACGCTTTTAAACTATGTTGGAAAGTGTTAAAAAAGGTCATTGGATAAACTAAAAAAAAAAAGCTATAGAAATATAAGTATTACCTCATTATTCATTAGAATTCAACACTGAAAGGTAAAAAACAAAATAATAAAATTTAAGGGAAGACACCATTGTGTGCAAACAAAGGGGATATATGCGTATCTGTAAGATCTGTTTCATCGGAAACTACCAGACTGATTTTGATAAAAATTTTAATCTCCATTTGCTGAATTATGCGCAAAAGCTAAAATAAACATTTTTTTTCTGTAACTAAAACTTTTAATTTTAGAATAATGACAATTTTCCAAAAAAATTCCATTTTCAGAATTTGTTTACTTTTTTCTTCAAGCAATTAAACTTTTTTAAAACTGTACGCCACATATGATCACATATTTATGCTCTATCACACGTAAAAAATGGTAGTCGCTGGAGTACTTTATTAGATAATGCGATTCATACCTGAAAAGTTTTTTTTTCATGAGAGCCAAAAATCATACACATTTCTAAGTTGTGTGGAGTTCATGCACAATTTTATCAAACACATGAATTAAAGTAAATATAAACACTTGGATAAAATTTAGTTTTATACAATAAATGACAAATGACATAATTTATAACTCTCGTCACTTCTATGTTACTCTCCACAGAGTACAAACAGAGCCTCAACTCGGCTTGAAAAGAACGCCCTCAGTGGATCACTTAAAAACTAAACCATCGCGTTGGCGATTTTTATCCTCGTGATTTCTGTTTAACTGTAACCATATTCTGGCTTGGCACTTCTTGCGAATGCTGATTTGATTATCTTTGCACACGTGCTTATGCTATTTGATCTTAGATTTCCGCGCTTATATTGATTCGTAATTATTACTGTTATTGTTCTTGAATTTTCAAGTTTAAATTATTAGGTCGTTATGTTAAGAAGAGACACATGCATTGCTTGCAAGACGAATATGTCAAAATTATATAAATATTAAAATAATACTTTCATAAATTTCAAAACAAGAAGCAGCAAGCCGTCGCTGTATTTTTTTTTCTTTTTTCCTATATCATTTGTCGCCAAGGAAGCGATGTTCCGCCGAATTAGCAACCTCTCTTATGTTATGATCGTAGTTTCAGAGTCATCCGCTCGTATCGCTACTGTCTATGCGTAATCCCATGTTAAACAAGTTGCCATTACAGTGTATGAAAGTTGATTCTCTGTTCCGTACTCTGTGTTACTCTCTACGTGACTTCAGGACCACCCATTAGATGAATTTTGCTAGGTTAGCTTCACATTTTTCAAGAAACATTTTTACTTAAGTTTTGACAACGTGTGCATACTACAAAATTCACTTTAAATATAAAGTGGTGCAAATATAATATAGAAGAAGAATCAATAATTAATATGTGAATTATCATTGCTAACTAAACATAGAACCAACATTGTAAAAAATTTTCCAAGTTGGGGATCGAGCCTGGAAAACTTGGAATAGCGCTGCAAGTGCTCTACCATTTTAAGATAAGAGGACGATGTCCACCTTGGCATTTTTCACTACTATAGATGTTGTTTAAAGATAGAAAACCAACGATTATAAATGCACAAATAAAGTATGAAAAGGTAGCAGCTAATAGCTATTTCGAATCTACTATCGAGATTCTTCATCAGTGCAAAACTCCGCGAGCTAAAAATAGCAAAACTGAGCAAAGAGACAGAGAGACGCAGGTTTATATACCCGCTATGGGAACAATCCCGCCTAAAGAAAAGCAACCAATGAGAAGAAAGCAGATAAAACAACTGGGAAAACAAGTAGCGACATCTATCGGAGAACAAGCAAAAAAAAACTAAAAAGCAAATAAAAAAAAAAAAAGTATTAAATTACAGATTTCCAAATACTACGAAAATAAGGAGCACTAGATAAGTCATTGACTAAGGAGTGAGAATTTTTCATGATGTGATAAGCTTCCCAAAAATCAAGATCAAGAATGGAAGGACATTTATGGATGATGGTGGCTGAAGAAAAGTTAAACTTATGTTGTGAAGACCAACAATGTTGAGGAATAGAGGAACGTTTAAGCTCTTGATTTTTGACATACCTTTTATGTTCCATTAGACGAATTCTGAGAGCACGTTTAGTCTGACCAATATAAGAAAGACCACATTGGCAAGAAGTTTGGTAACCAAATTTCTTGCCAATGTGGTCTTTCTTATCACACAATCCTGAGGCATAACATGAGACACAAACAAATCCCGCATCAGTACATATATTTAAATTTTCATCTGTCAAGTTACGCTTGAAATCTATAATTTCAAGTGTAATGTCAAAGCTGAAAATTTAAAAATTGAATCACGTTTAAAATGTTGTTATAAAATTATTACGAATTTTTTGTAGAGTCCCAGTTGTATCTTCCCTGAAAAAATGCAATAGAAATTTAGGTGTAAACACAATTATTTCTTTTATATAGTATAAGTACAGTAATTTCCTTCATCATAAACTTACTTTCCTGTAAAAGAAAATAATTTTATTTCTATACTTTTTAAACAAATATACATAGAAAACAAGTTTAGAAATAATTTTCAAGGAAACATCTTACATTGAATTGGTGAAGAATTTATTTTCTTTGAAAAAACAAAATATTTGTAGAATACATAACATCATCAATGGGAAATTGCAAACAAAGAAAGTTATAGTTGGGGTGCCGTTAGATGACTTGCTCTGCAAATATATTTCAAAAAGATGAGTTAACATGTCCCTGACGTGTGTATAATTATGTTTGAATAAGTTTCTTATTACAAACAAACAATAGCTGCATTCATAAAGTACTGTCATCCTGTCAAGATGTTTGCGTGTTTATTTTAGACAGCGTTCTTAAATTTAAATGACTAGTCTTTGAAGTATGTCAGAAACTACAAATGTAAATACTTTTTATAATAATTTTAAACCCTAAATAAAAATAGAATCCGCTAATAATTTTATTTTGATGAATCTAATTATCTACAAAAATTAATTATGAACATTACATAAGGCAAGTAAAATAAATTAGGAACTAGGAGTTTAATCATAAATTACATATATACAGGGTGTCCAGCAAATAAGGCTCTGATTTCAAAATTAAATTTCCCAAAAACAAAGATCGATAGAATTACGCGGTAAACAGTTTGTTTATTAGGTAATTTGTAAAAATGCTATAAAGAAGTTTTGAATGGTGAATATTTTGTAAAGGTTGTTTTCTGATTGCAAAGAATGCTTGACTTGATATTTTTCTTGTTTTAGATTGCTTGCAGAGAATAAGTCTTTCGGCGTACAATGGAATAATTTAACGATTTTTGGAACTAAATTTTTAGAATTTCTGAAATTCGAAAAATATAGTTTCAAAAATCGTTAAAATATTGCACTGGTCACCGAAAAACTCATTCTCTGCAAGCAATCTAAGAGATGAAAAATGTAGAATTGCAATTCTTTGCAATCAGAAAACAATCTTAACATTCAACCAATCAAATTCAAACAAAATGTTCACCGTTTGAAACTTTTGTATAACATTTTTACAGCTTATCTAATAAACAAACCATTTGCAGCATAATTCTATCGATCTTTGTTTTTAAGATATTTAATTTTGAAATCAGGGTGTTATTTGCTAGACACCCTCTATTTATGATTATTTATATAGGGCTATTTCCATGCGAACTTGTCAGTCTGTTACACAGCTGAAAATCGGTATGCGTGTTGGCCACCGTTATTTTCAAAAAGTTTGCTTCGCCTTATTCAATTAAAGAGAAATTTTCAATAAAATAAGTCCAATTTTTCTCTCTAAAATACTGGTAGCAAAAAATCGTAGTACGTAACAGACAAACAAGTTCGCATAGAAATAGCCTTAGGGTTCGTACACATCAAGAAATTTCGGAAATTTTATGTGTTATAGTACCAGAAATTTTTTAAAATCCTGGTCGAGATATCTGAAGACAGATTTTTCTTTTCGTTGGGTTCCAAAACATAAAAATCTTCAAATTTTCTAAAAAAGTTATAGCGTTAAAAATCTTTCTGTTTTTTTATGCTTAAAATGACGTTTAAATCATGTTTCTCTCTTAATTGGAAAAGGAAACATGTTTTTTTCGCCTTTTTTTTGTTTTCAAAACGAGCTTTAATGCAATAGTTGTCATGGAAATGACTTCTTGTGAAACTGCGTTTTTCTTCATGATGGTTTTTTCACAATTTCTTGGATTTAAATTGTTATAACTTAAGAACCCTTAAAGATAAATGCTTCAAACTTGAAACATGTTTTTGTTACTATTTTACTTTACTCTTGATTCATCAAATTCGGATAAGATATTTACTTTCGAAAATGTGATTTATTTTAATAAAAGTTATGTCTTGCAAAAAAAAAAATACTTAAAATTTTTAAAATTTTTTTAAATTAATATTTTTAAAAATGCTGAATCAAAATTAAAATTTAGAGATTTTTGTGTATTTAAATGGTCAAAAAAATGGAATTCTAGAAATAATATTTTGAATTATAACGATTTTAAATTACCCATTTTTTAAATAAATTTTTAATTTAAAATTAAAAAAGTATACATTGAAAGTTTTATCATGTGTTTTTATCTACAAATGACACTGTTAACCAGAACAAAAAAATTCAAAATTTTAACTTAATAAAGAAAACTTATTTTAAAATGTGTCACGAACCCCCTTAATTAAGAAAAATATTATTTTACGAAAATTCAGATTACAGGCGCTTGAAAATCTTTGAAGAGTACACGGGAATAACAATTTAAATGATGAAAGTCCAATAGAAATAAAATAAATTAATGAATATCAGAGATTAAACAAATAATTTTCAGTGATGATGAGTCATTTCTTTACCCCCTTGGGAGCAAGCGACGTGTATACGTGTCGCAAAAAAGCTTTAGAATCTTTGTTTATACACACCAGTAAAATTTTATGATAAAATTTTCCATATTCAACCGGAGTATTTTTTTTTTATTTAATGAAGCACAAATTTCTACTTTTAAAAACTGGTGACAAAACATTATTTTTTTTTAAGTCTGCCGTCGCGAATGGGTTAACCTGTTAAAAGCTAGAAATTCTGTATGCCATCTGGACTGTAAAACAAGCTCCGCCCTCTTTTGAAAAGCTTTCATAAATTAGTTTCCTAAATAGCTTCCTCAAGTTTAAGCTTGAATAATACCTTTATGCTTAACCTTCCTATCCTGAATGGGTCGAATCGACCCGTTTTTATCATATGTTTTATTCGATTTGAACCAGTAATTTCTTTATATACAAAGTTAAATAAAAGTTTCGGAGAACTACGTTAAATAAATAGGTAAAATAGCTTTAAATAAAAATTCTGGTGTCAAATGTTTTTAATCAAGTATGAGTAATTTTCAACAGGGTAGGAAGGTTAATATAGTATAATGTCATACGATTAAAAAATAATGTGAACAACATGATATAAGAGCATTTTCTATAAATATGAAATCACGAGTTTTTAATTATTAGTGTTTTGCAAAAAAAAAAAAAAAAAAAAAAAAAAAAAAAAAAAAAACAAGCATTGTCGTATCTGGCTTAGAGATCTGCTCGGGCCGGGTTCGGGTAGATTTCTATTAACGGCATTCGGGCCGGGCCGGAATCGGGCCTTACTTCTGAAGACTCGAGCCGGGCCTAATCACTAATGTTTTCGGACCGGGCCAGCACGGGCCTTAATTTTTTTTTTCTGGAGTATCGGGCTGGGCCTAACGTATATTTTCCGTACGAAGCCGAGACCGATTCATTCTTTCTAGTCTTCATGGACCAAAATAATCAGTTCCTGTTGAATCATCCCGTATGAAAATCCTTTTCTCGACGTGGTCAAATCTGTTCATAATTCAGTAAAATTTGGCTTGGCCCAAAAATTTTTGCGAAAAAGGACATATACTTTTAAGCCGTCATTATCCTGAAACTAAACATTAGAATTTATTCTTTTTGAAGAATCGTAGATTACTAGGCTTATTAAAATAGAATTAAATACAAGTAAAAAAGAAAATGATTATGATGGAATTTTCTTTTAAACTGAAAACTGCAAATTTCTTTTAAACTGTTTCCACGCAAAATGAATACAACAATACGCTAGAAAATATATATACATATCAAACATTTACATGTGCTAAGAAGGGGACGTATTTTTTTCTTTCCAAAGCGATTCCGTCTTAGAAGATTTTATTTTTACCATATACCATATTTTAGATTTTTATGCCTCCATTACATGAAATATGGAGACATGGAATATGGATTAATTATACTAATGATAACTGAAACATTTACATACAACAAACAAAGATTCATTAAAAGCATAAATATCACAGCCTACGACACTTCTGCATAGATGGAGATTATAAACATGGAAAAAAAGGCCTAAGATAAATTTTTTTGGTCCGAACTCTTCCGTAAGAGTAAAGATCGATCTTCTGCAGAAATTCACTCGGTCCGGGTTCGGGCCGAAATTTAAACTTTTAGGCCGTGCCGGGCCGGGCTCGAGCCTGGAAATTTCGGCCCGTGCAGACCTCTAATCTGGTTATTCAACTATTAACAATCGAATGAAAAATACAGTGGTTAGATAGATAAAAGTTTTAGGAAGAGGAAATGCTTTACGTCAAACGTTGCAAATAAGGACTTTCGTATTTTTATAAATATTGAGATTTTAGTGCAATAGCTGTTGTATTCTTATGAAAAATGTTTTAATACCAAATATATTAGGATTCCATATATTACATTCTCTAATAAGGAAATAATAGAACTTTATTTAGAGTGTGGCTTAATCACCATGGCAACTTAAATCATTATCAATAATGGGATATCATTGAATTAATTACATCTGATAAGATTTAATAAAGTGATGAAAACTTTCATTAACATTTTTTTAAAATTTGATTTCAGAATTTTTGAAATGATTCAACAAAATTTTGAATATGTATTAAATTTTAAACCATTTAATTGGACAGTTTTTGAGTACATATGTGGATATATGTGGAATATGTGGATATATGTGGAAGCGTGGACAAACAGACTGATGGACCAGACTACTACTATGTATGCAACGTAATTATACATTTACGAACGCGCCTATCAATGCGACACTGAACATTAAAATACTACATTGTTATTGTAGATATTAAAAAAATAGGAAATATTTTTCAATAGGTAGCACAAATAATAAAATATACATGTAAATATTTCAGATTAGTAAAAAAAAAACAGTGCAGTTAAGATAATTACGTGATGAAATAAATATTAATATTAGCAACTGAAAATGTCTTGGTCCTTTTTAAGTGCACTCGTAATCACATAAATGTGTAGCACCTGTAGTCGCCTTCTGGTCTGTCCGCACACAACAGCGCCAAAAAAAAAAAAAAAACTTCAATTGAATGTTTTTAAATTTAGTGCATATAATCATTTCAGAAATGTGTTGAGTCTTTTGAAATATTATGAAAATTGAATGAAAACTTTGAAGCTATTAATAAAAGTTTTTTTTTTTTTTTAATATTACTTAAACTTATCATATGCAATCCATTGAATAATAGGTAATAATTCTAAGTTGGAATGTTGATTATTACATTGAATCCTATCATAAGTAATTAATTCAATGTTATCCCATTGTATTAATAATTCTAGGTTGCCATGGTGATAACTTCCTAATTAAAATGGAGTCCTATTATTTCCGTATTGCTGAATTTAACACTAGAACAGCCGGGTATTTCACTCAATTTTTATAAAAAGTGTTTCTCACCAGAATTTTAATTTTAAAATATTTAACTTATATAACTAGTTTATTTTTCTGCTGCATACATTTAACAAAACTTACGAAGAAAATTCTGGTTCGAATCGACAGTTATCAATCTGGCAGGGTTCATTTTGACCCCTAATGACGGTTCTAGTGTTAATAAATATAACCGTAATAAATTTTCTATTCATGCATTTTTGCATAAGAATGCAACATTTACTGCAACAATTTTTGAATATATATATAGAACTATACTCATCTCATTTGTCACGTTTGACTTCAGACTTTCTGACTTGTTTTTATTTCTATAATTTTTATCCATTTTATATAAGTTTTTTAAATTCTATTCTACAAGCATAAATTGTCTTCCTTTAACTTAACTGACCATTAAATGCCTAAACTGGTAAACTCCGATTAAAAAAGAGAAAGCTTTCTTTTTAAAGTTATGTTTTCCGAATTTAAGAATTTCGCACACACTCTACTGCAAGTACATGTGTCGCTCGACGCTGTGGCGTTACCTAAATTAATTCAATAAGACTTTCTGTTAATTAGAAATGAACATTAATTAATTTACTTAAACTCTCAGGGAAAACACACTGTGCTAATTAATCTTTATGTTATGACTAACGATGCTACAAACTAACTAAAACTTGAATTATAACACACATCACCTTCCAACAATACATGCAAATAAAATAAATTAAACAATTTGCTGAGCAAGGAATTAAGCAAGGAAAATAGTGGTTGAGTGAATAATTCAAGCTTTATTTACAATCAAAAGAGATATTCGATAAATAATTTGATGTTTGTAAATGAAGACACATTCTTGAAGCCTTCATTAATTAAAAGTTTCAGAAGCTATTAATTAAACAGATATTAAACATTTTAATGTAATTATAAATGAAATGAACTAACTTTCAATAAGATTGATTTTTTGTTTCATATTTATAAGAAACGATATTTCAATGTAAACAAAGTTTTGATATAAATGTAAACACACACACATTGTAGTATATACAGGTGCGATATGTTATCTAATGCCGACCTGTAATTTTTCAACCGTTCGTCGTAGACACACAGTTCCAGGTATAAAAACGTTTCAAGTGAGGTAAATAGTCATGTTACTGAATTGCTTAATGTAAACAAACAATTTTATAAAAATTATGAAATCTAACTTTTTATACGCTAGTAGTAGATAAAGGCCGTTTCTGCGGCCGGAGGGGCAATGGGCAATCAATCACAAGGTCAATGAGCAATCAATTCGCAATATTCAACACCCACAAGCGATGTTTATATGATCAGACACCCAATATGTTGACTTCATGATTTTTCACGTCTTATCATTTAAGATACATTTTTATCTCATTTTCTTGTTTTCACTAATATTTGTTAGAAGGGTTTCGAAGGCTTTTTACATGTCTTGCATTTTATGGTATAAATGTGTATAAATATCTAGGGTGTATATATGTGTTTAAATATGATTTTCTGTTTGCATGTGAATAGTTAACTGTCTATACGTATGGATCTTTGTATGACTATCTATTAATTAAATTTTAAAAAGATTTAGTAAATTTTAAAAAAAGTTTTAACAAATTTTGAAAAGTTTAAATGAATTTTAAAAGAAAGTGTCAACGCATTTAAAAAATGTTTAATTAAATTTTAAAAAGTTTCAACACATTTTAAAAACGTTTTAAGAAATTAATATATATATATATATATATATATATATATATATACTTAAAAATGTTTAAAAAAATTCTTAAAGTTTTAAAACGTATTTAAAAATTTATTGTGAGTGAATAAAAGTATTAACACATGTATTATATAAGTGGGTACGTGTATGAGTATATTTGCATATGTGTACACTACGTATAAAACAATATGTGAAAAGATATTGTGTAGAAGTTTTAACCCCTTAAGTGTTGCCGGGTCGGCAACACCTAAAGTTCCCCCTGTTTAGGGACACAAAAACTCCATAATATTTCAAAAACTACTCTAATGGCTACTTGTAATCTTTCTTATGAGTTCTAGATGGCAGCACCACAGAGATCAAACTCTACTGTTTTTAAATAATAGGTACAATGTTTTACTGTAATACGCGCTTCACAGCAATGCTCTTCTCACTGCGCTTATCAATGCTTTAATTATGGGAGGTTACAACTTCAGCAACAGCTGTATAATTAAAATGGTTAGTGCAATCTTTACGAAACAATACCTGTGTACTCCTCTAGGCCTAAATAGATTGCCTATTTTTTTCTTTAAATTCCAACTTTAAAGAGTAGTGCTTCGGAAAGGGTTAAATAATTACACATAAGTAAAATCAAAATTTTTTTATTAAATTAAAACAATTTACTGATAAAAGCATATTTACAGGCAAGATGTATTAACATAACAACATTTTTCTCGATAATTTTACAATATATTAACAATTTTCTTCAACCAGTACAATCTTGACTAATTTCACGATGTCGATAGGTTAAACTGGTGATGCCATCTTCTAGCAGATATCTTTTGTCGTCAAATGGTGATAAACATTTTTTGTTCTCTGTTAATGTATACAGACGGTGTGCATCTTGAGCGATTCTTCTCTGTTTTTCAATACTAGTTTTTTCTTGTTGAAGGCACCGCAAGTAATCTTCATGCTTGATTTTCTGACGAACAACATAAATAGATACACCCTTCGCTCGTTTCTTCTCTTCACGGCAAGATTTCAAAGAGTACATTTTGGATTTCAGTCCAACAAACTCAAGGTCTAGATCACCATTAAGTTCATCCTTGAACTTGCCGATTGCTTTCTTGTTAACATCTGAGTACAGTGAATGATGTTTCGGATAGTCTGAGAAATCAAAAAGGTTTGAAACAGCATTCAAACCTTTTTGATTTCTCACATGATGATTTCTTAAATTATGAGACGTGAAAAATCATGAAATCAACATATTGGGTGTCTGATCATATAAACATCGCTTGTGGGTGTTGAATATTGAGAATTGATTGCTCATTGACCTTGTGATTGATTGCCCATTGCCCCTCCGGCCGCAGAAACGGCCTTTATCTACTACTTACGTTCTCCCTGTAATTAGTAAAATTAATTAATATGTATTTAGTAAAAGAGTATACAACAATAAAAATGAATATAATGTACGCAAAAGTGGAAATAGTTAAGAGTCATATTTAACTGTAACTCCAAATTTGGTTCACTAATACAAATAATCAAAAATAACATTTTATTCTAAATGCTTCTTTAAATCTATAAAACCTATTGGTTTCTGAGGTTTCTGAATAGTAATCGTGGGTAATGCGATTTTACCATCAGTAGACATTGTATTATATATTAATACATTGTTATATTACATTTTTGTAAATTAAAAAGCATTACTTTTTTTTGTACAGTGCATACATATTTATAAACAACATTTCAACGAACAAAATTGTCCAAATTTTCCTTCCTTCAATTAAAGAAAAAGATTTAGCGTTACCATTTATAATTTCATCTGCTAATCAAAGTGAACATAAGATACGTCATCTTATATTACTGTCATTACTAATTTCGTCGTCTATAACAAATTTGTGTAAGATGTACAAACTGACATCACGTAATGTCCACATTAAAATTATCGTATATACATAAAAACCGGCACAATGGCAAACCTATGAATTAACTGCTAAAATAGGGTTTTTAAGTGTTTTCCGCCAAGATATGACTTAGCAGACCGATTGCATTTTATTATGCGAGTCAAGATTTAACTAATCCTAGATTTTCATCCGTGAACTCGATGAGGTAAGTGTCTGAGCTGCCGCTTCCCGGTCTATAAGATACTTCATCTCATATTACTGTCATTACTAATTTCATCGTTTAAGGGAGTCTAGGGCATAAAAATCTTAAGATTTTCTAAAAAAAAAAAAAAAAAAAAAAAAAAAAAAAAAAAAATTACTGCATTAAAAAATTATTTTTTTTAAATTTTTATAATGACATTTAAATTATGTTTCTATCATAATTAGAGAGGAAATATTATCTTCGTTTTCGTTTGTTTGCAAAATCTAGATTTCAAACAGTGATTGCCATGAATATGACTTCTTGTGAAAATGCTCTTTTCTTCATGATGGGTTTTTTCCAATTTCTCAGATTTAAATTGTTATAACCCAAGAATTTAGAACATATCTTTTTTGATTGTTTTACTTCAATTTTGATTCCGTAAATTTGAAAAAAAAATTACTTCTAAAAATATTAATTTTTAAAAATAAGTTACATCAAATTCTTTCAGATTTTTAGTTTAAATATTAAATTAATATTTTTAAAAATGCTGAAATAAAATTAAAATAAAGGTGTTTCTGTTTATTTAACTATAGAAAATTGAAATTTTGCAAATAATATTTTGAGTGATAACTTTTAACTACCCCACTTTTTTAATAAATTTTAAAATTTAATGTTTTTAAAAAGGATTTCAGAAAAGTTTTATCATGTAATTTTGTTTACAAATAATATGTTTAATCGTCACAAAAAAAGAAAAATAAATAAAATTTTAATTCTGTAAGTAGAAATTATTTTAAAATGTGTCCCCACTCCCTTATTACAAATCGTGTAAAATGTTCAGTCTAATATCACACATTGCTAAAATTACCGTCTATACATAGTTACATTCTATGAAATTTTATAAACCAATTACTTTGAAAATCAATGCTGTACTTTGATAAAAGCTTGCCAAATCTTATTTGAAATTCTCAGTGATTAAGTCTGTTCATGCAAAGATTCCACCCATATAATCTCTGGGGATATTCATTTTAAATATATATATTTTAATGGAAAATTCCCAAGATATAATACCCATATTTCTCGCAAATATTTACTGGAAAGATTATGTATTCCATAAACATTAGGGAAATGTAAATCAAGCAAGAGACTTTGAGAACTTTTGTAAATGAAAATTTTAAAGATATGTTAATAAAACGTTAAAAGAGAACTTTGAAAAAAATTGTATAGGTTGTGTTGATTTTTGTAGATTGAAAAGAATTTTTCTCATTTTGTACAATGATTACGTATTTATAAACATTTTACAAACAAAATTGTCCAAATTTTTCTTCATTCAATAAAAGAAGGTAATTTAGCATTAACCTAAATAGTTTCACCTCCTAATCAAATTGAACATAAGATACTCCTTCTCATTTTTAGTGCCATTACTAATTTAATCATTTAAGGGTGTCTTTGACAAAAAAATCTTCAAATTCTATAAAAAAAATTACTGCATTAAAGATTTCTCTGTATATATATATATATATATATACATACAGGGTGGTCATAAAAAAAACTTTGCCGATATATGGAGCTCTAGCGTCCAGTCCGTTCAACCGATCGAGATGAAATTTCAGATATAGCTATTCAAGGGTATGAGCTCGAGATTCTGTGAATGGCAACAAAATGGCGCTCACGGTTACGGTTATAGTTACAGAAACTCGAAATTTTCCAATGGCAACACCCATTTTTTTTATCGCAAAATCCTCAGCGCATGTGAAAACCCTAAAGAGCGTTGGAACGGTATGGTTGTTGCAATATTCGGACGCGTTATGCTCGCACAAAATAAGCTCTAAGAACGGCCCCCAAAAAAACACGACCAAGGCGCACGAAGAAAATTTGAATATGACAGAGACAAAATACCAATCCCCCGACCTCACTCCTATGGATTTCAGGTTCTGGGGATATCTAAAATCGAGAATGTATATGTGCAATCTGCAAACTTTGCCGGATTAGAAATATTCTATCAAACGTGAGATTGCAAACATCCCTCATGCGATGTAACGTTCGGCCTTCGTCTACAGTAGCCACCATGCAATGTGTAATTGCCTGTGGTGACACCCATGTGGAAAATGTGTAATCAAAATAAAAAATTTCTCCAATCATTGTTGTAATCAGACATTAGTGTACTGACTCTGTGTCACATGCAAATTTACTCCTTGCGTCCAAATCGTGCTTTTTTATGAGGGGGAGGGGATTCGCAGAACAGTTTTTTGTGCTTGCATAACGTGTCCGTTTTTTTGCTATACACGTACGGTTCCAACGCTCTTTGGGGTTTTCGTATGCGCTGAGCATTTTGTGATGAAAAAAATGGGTGTTGCCATTGGAAAATTTCGAGTTTCTGTAACTAGAACCGTAACCTCGAGCGCCATTTTGTTGCCGTTCAGAGAATCTCGAGCTCATACCTCTGAATAGCTATATCTGAAATTTCACCTCGATCGGTTGAACGGACTGGCCGCTAGAGCTCCATATACCGGCAAAATTTCTTTATGACCACCCTGTATATTTCTATCATAATTGAAAAAAATATATATATTGTTTTTATTATTATTATTTATTTATTTATTTTATTTATTTATTTTAAAATCTAGCTTTGAAGCATCGATTGTCATGAATATGACTTTTTGTGAAAATGCGTTTTTCTTTATGATGGGTTTAATCACAATTTCTCCGATTAAAAATGTTATAGAATTGTTATAACTCAAGAACCGTCAGATAAATGCTTCAAACTTGGACCCAGGGATGTAGTGGAGGGTACACGAGGGTATACATCGTATACCTTCTGGAATTTTTTAAGGAGTACTGTATACGTTCTGTTTCTCAGGAAAGTTATGGTATGCACATTCTAGGGTATACGTTCTGCCTTGAGTGTATACCGTCTTTCTTTTACAACTACACCACTGCTTGGAACATGTCTTTTTTAACTATTTTACTATAATTTTAAACCAGGAAATTTGGAAAAAATATATTTGCTTTTGAAAATAGATTTTTTAAACAAAAGTTGCATCATTTCTTTTCCAATTTTTACTTCAAATATTTTTTAAAATTCTAAATCAAAATTAAAAAGTAGATATTTCTGTCCATTTAAATATAAAAAAATTAAATTCTACAAATAATGTTTTGAATTCTAACGATTTTAAACTACCTCACTTTTTTACTAAATTTTAAATTTAATTTTTTTAATTATGAAACGTTTTACCAAATGTTCTTCTTTACAAATGATATGGTTAACCATCACAAAAAAAGATTAAAAATTGTAACTCAATAAATAAAAATTATTTTAAATTGTATCCCGGACTCCCTTAAACAAATAACAAATCCGGCCTATTTCCAAAGATCATCTGGTACTATGTAAACATATTTAAAACTAGCAAGAGTCATGCTTTGTTTGGATTCGCGAAACATTATTTCATAAGAAAAACATTCGAAAGTATCTATATTTTTTCAATATTAATTTTTAATATATATTAAGCAAAAACGAAATATTATGTTTTGGCTTTTTTTTTATTTTAGAAAAAATAAATTCAACCAAATAACTTAGAATTTCTTCGGAATATTTTATTTATGACATTAAATAATTTTATCAGATAATTTTATTTGTTTAAAATTATTTGTTGCCACTTTACAAAAAAAAATCATAATATAATTCTTTTAAAATGCTAAGTAATTGCAATAATCAAAATATATTTTATTTATTTATTTAATCCTGATTCTATCTATAATTACTAACTCCATGATTTATTTTTTATTGTGAAAATATTCGAGTTTCATTTTTTTTATTAGCAAAAATGCGTCCGTAATGAAAAAAAAAAAAACATGTAAAATAAATTAATTAAAATAATATTTTCGAGGTTATTCTGTAAAAAGAAAGTATTATTGTGCAAATCTGCAGATCGTAATTTATGTTTATGTTTAATTTTAAGTCAAAATACTGAATTTTTTTTTTTTTTTTTTTTTAAGTGTACAACAAAATGTAATTTTTGTAGCCTAATAAAGGATTCGCTTCGCTCATCCTAAATATAATATTGCTTTAATTCAGTTAATGATTAACACGAAATGATGTAGCATAAATTCGAAAGTTACTATAAGAATTTTTTTCTCAGAAAGAGTAATATTTATAATGGAAAATTCCTTTAAATATTCTTGGTATTGATTTATAGAAGTGCTTTTACTTCATGTTATAGATAATGTTTTCTCGTAATCCTGTTGCAAGAGCGTTTCAGTTTTACACGTAACATCATTACGCATTTTAATGTGTTTTCTATTTAAATCTTTTTCATCGTTACTGGCTCTCTTCTTCATCTATCACACTTATGAAAGTCTTTACGTCAGAATAAACACGCATACATTCATTTTTAACGTTTTAAGAGATAGATTGTCTATATAATAAATTTAAACATAGTTGGTATAAAACATTTCTTCATTGTTTGAGAATTAAGCTAAATCCTATTTTTAGGTACTTTCGTAATTATGTAAATACGGCACAGCTAAAGTCCGTTGGATATATCCGTCCGTCTGTCCATATATAACAAAAGTAAAAGCTACACAACCGAAATGTTTGAATTTCGAAATGTATAACTGTTGCATGATTTTGTCGAGTTATTTCAATTTTTATGAAAATCGGATGTATAATTTAACTACAAGAACGATCAAAAGTATTTCCGTTACATTACTGCCAAAAGGAAAAAGTAGTTGCAAATATTAGGTTAACTGGAAAACTGTCAACCAATGTTATTTCACAACTGTTTTTCAAAATTCAGATTTCTTTTCATTGCAACCATTTTTTTTAAATAATAAAATTGTTATGGTTTTCATCTTAATGTGCAACTTAAAAACAATGATGATGTTTCACCCTTTCGAACATAATAATAATATTGATATACATCTATGAAGTACAGTCGGCTCGCGTTAATTCGAACTCGTCGGGACCACAAGAAATGTTCGAATTATCCGAAGTTCGAATTATGGAAAACATGCTTAATATGGTACTATTACAAAGGAATTAATTTTATGGTGTTTTTTAAACTTATTTCGTCTGTTATCATTAGAATGACTTAATATTAAATTAGAATGTATAAATACATAAACTAATTAAAAGATTAGAAACAAGCACGATGGAAGAAAAGATTAAAGCCTCAATGATGGACAGATGGGGCTTTAAGAAAGTGGATATCAAAGGCATTGTACTGTACACTCTAAAAAATAAATGTGCAAATTTACACACAAAAATGTGTAAATCGATGATACAAAAACGACATGTCTATATGTGTAAATTGGTGTGTAAATTGCGCCAAATGTGTAAATTTAAAAATACACATTTTAATGTGTAATTTGATGATAAGTCCAAATGTGTAAAACTTATCTGATAACTCTTGAAATACACACTTTAATGTGTAAGTTGCACTGAAATACACACATTTCTGTGCAATATTTTTACACATACATATGTGTAAAATTCTGTTTATACACATATTTTGTGTAATAGGAACATACACATAATCTTGTGTAATATGTAAAATACGCATATTTTTGTGTTATATGCAGAATACACAGGTTTATGTGTTAATATTCTGTTCTTACACATAGGTATGCGTAACATGCAAAACACACACTTTTGTGTAATATTTAAAATACACAGATTTTTGTATACAGAGATTTACCTTATGCTTTGATATGTAAATTCTAAAAAAAAAGTTTTCATGATCACGGAACAAAATTGCATAAAGAACAAACTCATTTATACTTGGCACTTATTTTTTTTTAAACTGACTTGCAAACAAGTCCACAAATCCCAATATGCTTAATTTACAAACAATCAGGATAGTCTCAAATTATAATATGTTATCATTCTGTTAGATTTGGTTTGAAGTCGGAAAATGATGCATTCATAGTTTATGAACAGGAATGTATAATTTGTATATAGACAGTATGAAGACTGTCTTTTAAATTAGGTTAAAAGTTAAAGTTCTTTCACACAGTCTTACAAGTGTAACAGCTTGCGCTGTTTTTAATTTATTTAGAATTTTCGCTTTTCTTAAATTCATATTTCTCCGTATTCTGAAAATGGCATAATTTTATTTTGCATTTATGGCGGACAAAATGGAGATTTTTTTTTCTTTTGTTGCGGCGTACAGGATAAAAATAAAACCGTACATTTTTCTTTCTTTTTTTAAATAAATTATTACAAACTTTTTTTTCGTGGGCTGTGCTAATTGTATTTTTACACTCTCTTTGAAAGCTTTTGCTCACTTTAACACTAGAACAGCCGGATATTTTACTCAAGTTTTATAAAAAGAGTTTCTCACCGGAATTTTAATTTTAAACTATTTAACTTATCCAATTAGTAAATTTTTGTGCTAATTATATTTACCATTTCTTATGGAGAAAATTCTGGTTCGAATCGACTTTTCTCTATTTGGCAGGGGTCATTTTGACCCCTTTTGGCGGTTCTAGTGTTAACTTCCAAAGTTATCATCACACATGTAAAACTCCACAAATAGCTAGTCATTTTTAACCACGAATGTTCAATCAGAATTATCCTTTAATATAATTTTACTAAATGGGTGAAAAAAGCGTCCAGGGCAGAATTCGAATCAGCAACTTTTAGCGTAAGCTGCCAGTCTGGCATTAGTTAGCTCTATTTAGTATATAATTCTAGTTCTTTGGCTGAATTGTGTCCGCCAGATTCATCCCCGATAGCTCATTTGGTAGAGCATTGGCAGCTCTCATAAAAAATCCCGCTTCAAACCTAGGCCAAAATACTTTTTAATTCTGTTAGAAAAATTACAGGAGATTTATTTACTAATTAAAATAATGTATTAAAATTAATATAGAATTATTCTTTTATCAAACTGTGTGACATTTAACAGCAATATTTGTTAAAATTACTAAAGAAATATTTCTGCTTGAATGTTAAAATCATAATCAATATAAAATCTATATATATAAAAATATTCTCTTACATTATACATAGTACTTTTTGTAATCTTTAAATTATAAGAGTTATTGATTGACTGAATTGAAAGATTATTGATTACTATTGACTGAATGAAATTAATTTAGCATTTTAATACGCATTTTGAACGCTAAATCACGAGTGATTATTTAGATACATAACAACTATAAAAAATCTAAAATATAAAAAAGAAAACCGATATAAAGTACTTATATTTTAAGCATTTTAATTGTATGATATTAATTACTATAAATAATATATGCGATTATAATGCAGTAGACGTAGTTGATACAGATATGGTGGACAGAGAAAATGGGGTTTACACCAAAGTTGCAGTTACGATGTCGCCAAAATCATCCTGAAATATATATATGCACGGTGACCGCCCACTTGCATTTTTAAATATTTTGTTAAATATCTAGAAAAACACTTGAGGAATTTCCCTACAACTCCAGGTGTATGTAAACATAATAGCACAGCCATATATTATCATGAACATTTTTTCCCGATCCTCCATAGGGAACCCGTCAACAAATTGAAAGAGAACGTATATCTTTTGGATAATCCTACCAAAACTAATGTAGCAAAACGCTCAAATTGTAGATTATGATTAAGTGGAGTATTGTAATAAACTGTCTTCATTTTTATGTGGATAACATGCATACTCGTAGAGAAATTAAGATTTTAATAGAAATAGTCTCAAATTTTGACAAGTTTTTTTATTTATAATTTGCAGAGTTCTGAATATAAAATAATGTACTTTTACGAAAATATGACAAAAAACATTGTACACAATACTTTTTAATCAGAATTAATAATAAAAATTGTTTGAAAAATAAATAGATTTACTGAATAATTTTTCACTGCGCATGCGTGAACGCTATAATGTATAATGTTTTTTGTCATATTTTCGTAAAAGTACACTATTTTATATTCAGAACTCTGCAAATTATAAGTAAAAAAACTTGTCAAAATTTAAGACTATTTCTATTAAAATCTTAATTTCTCTACGAGTATACATGTTATCCACATACAAATGAAGACAGTTTATTACAATAATCCACTTAATCATAATCTATAGTTTGATGGCTTTTGCAACATTAGTTTTGACAGGGTAATCTAAAGGATATTCTTTCATTTTCAATTTGTTGACAGTCCCCTATCTTCAAGGAAATGTGTGACCTGTACTATTATATTTACGCACTTAGAGTTTCAGGATAATTCATCGTGTATTTTTCTAGATATTTAAAAAAAATGTTTAAAATCGCAGTTGGCCGGTTAATTTTGATCATATCTTATATATGAAGGCGTGAGTTTCAAAGCTGGCCTTATCCAGAAAATAAAAAAAATATCAGGAAATCGCAAAAAACCTGACTGCGTTCAATGGTTTTCATTATAAAGCGTGGTTTTACAATAATAGAAATGCACGATAAAACTATTTTTTTTCTGCAGATTATAATGCTTTTTCGATGTAGGCTCATTAATATTAGAGATTGATTGTAATAATTCGATTTTTTAAATTTTGAAACTCACGTTCTCATATATACATTCCAAACATTTATTTTCCATAAACATTCTTATATAAGTAATATTTACGTCTTATGTCCTATATATATTTATGCATCTATGTCATCGTTTACATCTTATACACAAGTCATGTAGGTATGCTTCACATATGATGACTAGAAACGAGCCATATATGTTATAAAACGTTAATTATAATATATATTATTATAAAGTCATATATGCTCTATAATTTGGCAATCCATCTTCAAGAGATAGCTGCAACACATAAATACCTAAACAAGTTCAAACTACTTCGATTCTAAAATGTACAATGAGTTTAAATACTATTTGAAAAATAAAATTGAAAAATAAAAAATAAATTAAAAAAAATTGCAAATGTACCTATTTTTTTATGGGTATGAAGTAATCTTTTGACTTTTTCGATCTACTCGTTTACTAACAGTATTTCTACGGATACCAAATGATACTTTTTAAAATTATAATTTTTGTTGTTTTTCAATGAAATACGCTTAAAAATGTCTTCAATGTATGAAAAATACTTTTTAATTATTCCAATCTAAAAATCACACACACATACATACACATACAAAAAAGAAAGAAAGAAAGAAAGAAAGAATTGAATTTTGTTAAAAAATGGGATTTTATTTTGGTAGAAATAGTGTTAAGAAAACTAGGGCAACTAGGGCGTGTAAAAAAGTGTAAACGTGTATTATTATATCAATTATTGTGATAAACAAGCTGAAACATAATTATTTCAAGTGCTATTCGATGTTGAAATTGCAAATATTTATTGGAGTGTCAAAAGGAATCATTTTAGAAATGTATAAAATAAATAAATAAATAAAAATATTGATATTTTTTCATGTTTAAATTAAACAAAAATTTATATACTTCACATCAACTTCATCATTTTTCAAATACAAAATTGTAAAGCATACGAACTTACCTTTGTAAAAAAATCTCCTTTTAAGCTATTTACCATCATATTACAAATTCTGCAAAATTCATTTTACAATAAGTATGAAAAACTAATCAAATAAGAAATAAAACTTTGATATGAAAATTTATCTCAGTATCGCTGCATGTTGACAATTCTAAAAACTATTTAGGCTGACAACTGCTATGTTTGAAGATAGCAACAATAAATATAATCATATTTTTTTTAAGCTGACAATAAAAGTAACATTGATTCTCATTGTATGAGTAACTTTCATTGAGTAACTTTCATGAGTAACTTCAAAGATTAATTCATTTTACATAAAAGTTTACAAGCTGTAAAAAAAAATTAAAAACATTTTTATTATTATTAAAAAAATAATTTTAATAATAGATTGCCGAAATTACATTTTTATTTGTGAAATTATACATTTAAACCAAAAAAGTCTTAATGTATGATAAAAATAAACAACTATCGTTAATTGTTTATTTAACATAGCACCGCATCTACTCTATTTCGCCTATAATCTAAAATTTTAAATTCGTTTTTTTTTTTTTTTTTTTTTTTTTTTTTTTTTTTTTTTTTCAAGTATGTATTTGGTTTGCTGGATATTTAATGACAGAGTCACTATAAATCTAATACTATCATAAATAGTACAAAGAGTTACAATCTATTATGCAGTTCTTAAAACGAAATGTGGTGAAAATTTGATTTGTATATGTTTATTAAAAAAAACAGATATTTTTTTTTTTTTTTTTTTTTTTTTTTTTATGTGACCCCATAAGAAAAGAATAGTTAATACAATATCAAATGATTTACTAATTTTCTAAAGTAAATGAATACGTAAAAGAACTCAGATCATTGGTATAAAATAGAACAACATATTAGTTCATTATTATTATCACCAATACTTTATTTATAGGATTAGATGATAACTATAAAAAAAGAAATCCATTTTAATCATACCGTTTTATAATAGAGCTTATGGTATATATTTTGAAACTTATCTGTATAATATCATTCAAGATATAAAATAGGGTACTTTTCGGTTAATCGGACGTCAATATTATATATACACATGCATATACCTATCTATACACATATTGTATCTATATATACATGCACACATATAAATACATGCTTATATATGAGGACCCCAGAAGCCAAGGGGTACAAGTGACAAAATTTCGATTTGGAGTAAATCGAGTTTAAAGATAATTGATGTTAAATTGGAACATCAATAACAATTGAGTGGATTGAAATAGGAATACTTGTTGCATTCTGGTCTTTGAACTCTTATTTCAATAAATGTTAAAAAATAAAGTACAACTTTCTTTAAATGTATAATTAATCAATATTGTTTGTTTTTCGAAAAAAGTGGTTTGCCTCTATAACTCAGCAAATAATAAGAAAATCACTTATATTTCTTTACCTGAAATGAAAAAAGCATATTTTTAGGTCGTCTGTGAATTTAGTTTATTTTTTTCAATTTTGTCATTTATGCCCCTTGGCTTCTGGGGTCCTCATATGTAATAATGCTTATATATGTATTCATAGTTACATATGTATTTATATACATGTACGTATATATATGTGTATATATAACACTGGCGCCCAGCTAAATAAAAAGTACCTAAAATAGTAAAGCTATCAGAATAAAAAGTAAATAATGAAATACAATTATTACATTTTAGCTTCATATCGTTGAAGTATATGCGATATTCTTTTAATATTTAAATTTTTTTTTAGTAAAATCATGTTTAAATCGTTATTGATTGTGTAACTTCTCTATTCTCATTTGCATGCAGTATCCAAACTTCTAATTTACTTTGAAAATTTTCAAATTAATAAAATTTAACAATTGAAAAGTATCACGCACTATGAATATTTCTTTATAGATTTTTAACGTTTCTCAAGTTGAATAATAAATTGAATAATCATCGAAGTCGACCCCCCCCCCCCCTTAATATTACATTTCCATGTTTTCTTTTAAAAACACTTATCCATTGTGCCTTATTTCTTATAATCATCTTCTGAGCAGATGCAATTTTTAAAAAATAAAAATATGTAATGCAAATTATTTCAGAATATTACTTAAACACAATATTTAAAAAATTATGTTTGAAAACATTCTCTAAAAAGGCTTTTTTATTCTATAATTTATGTATATTTAAAGGTTTACTGATTACATAACCACTGATTGTATGTTTTCCCATATACTTTTAAAATTTATGAAACCATGATCTTAACCAGATGTTTTTAAAAAGGGAAGAAGTCTGATTGAAATGCTGTTGAAATCATTGTTTCTAATCATCTGATTAAAATTGTCACTAGGCAAATTATGTATTTCAACAAAATGAACAATAAATTTATTAAACTAAATGAAGTTAATGAAATATTAAAATTTTAAAACAAGTTTATAAGAAGTTAATTAAAATCTTTATAATTTAAAGAAAAACAAATAGCAAGAATATTTTTTTTCATACCTGCTTTTCACCGACATTCTTTATAGTTCAATTTTTTTGGAGAACTATAAATCCAATACATAAGCACAATAGCTAAGGCTGGAAGCATATACACCACGCCTAAGCCAGTGTATTTATCTCGGACTTATATATTTCGCATGAAGTATGATTTTGGAAGCGCTGCTGAGAAATCCATTGTTTAAATTACTAAATCCGCGTCAATACAGATCTAAGTTGTCGAGTAATCGTTCCTGCATTCGTTCGAAAGCTTACTACATACACTCTGTTTATTTATATTCCACGGTTAGCCAGCCGCAGACGACTTTTTTTCCAAGCAGATGCAAAATGTGTTTTTAAAAACAAAAAAATGTTCTAATTGAAAGAAATTTTTTTCTTTGTCTGTCATTTTATATTAATTTCCTGTTGAATAAATTGCTTGTGATCTAACTATTTTTAAGACATTTCTGGAAAACAATAAATAAAAATATGAATAATTAATTATGTGATGGTTGTAGCATAAATTGTGTACATTTATTTTACATTCAGAAAATGTTACATTTATTTAAAAGGTTTGCAAAAAGTGGCAAGCAAATTTTTAAAGAATAACTTAAAATCCTTAAACATTAACAGAAAAAAAATGTATACAACCATATTGTATATTAATATATACAACTATTTTTTATAATATTAAAGCAGCTTTTCATTACAAAACGCCCCACCCCCCTTTCTGTGCATATTCATACACACACAAACCTTTGCTTTTCTCAGTTGAATATTATTTTCTGCCGTGTCTGGTTTTAAGATTAATTTCATAAATCAGTGCAAACTTCCCGGATTATAAAAAACAGAAGAAAAATATATATATATTTTTTTAAATTCAAAATTAATAAACTTTTTAATATTTTTTTTATTATTCATATACAACACCAAAAAGAATTTTCATACGAAAAGATAAGTTATAAATTTAAAAAAAGTTTCGAAATGTAATAGAAATACTTTTGAGTTAAACACATACCGATAGTTAGCAATAAACAAAATCACAAAAAAAATTTGCTATTATAATCATTTTCATTTTTTTTACATAATAGTTTTAATAGCTTAAGCGCGAGGTTCTATTACATGTCTATTACAGCTACGTTTTATATATATACTTTTTTATGCAAGTTTATTTATAAGCAAGTTTTCAATTTCGTTGCAGAATATTAGCCGGAAATAAATGCTGATTTTCTTTTCTTTCTTTTTTCTTCTTTTTTTTATGGAATTTAATCTTGTGTAATTGTATTACACACAATAGTTTTAAAAAAAGAAACATGGTTTCAGATTATTTTTTAACCATAAAAAACAACAAATTGAGGTACGATAGAAAAAATTACATTTGAAGAAACATTTCTTTCCCTATTTGATTGTGAAAAAAATTAAATTGTGCAACTATTAGAAGTTAAGAAAGTCGCAGTGCAAGTGAAATTTATTTATCAGGTGTTGCCAACGTTAAAATGATATCGCTGTTATTAACGAATGTGTTTTCCTTTATAATATAGATTGCTGTAAGTTTAACCAAAGTTATTAACTTTTCATGGAATATAGAAAGCATTTGAAAAACTTTCATAATAATAATAATAATAATAATAAATTATTTCGTGGATTATATGCAAAATTATGAAATAATAAATTATTTCGTGGATTATATGCAAAATTATGTTTGCATCATAATTTATAATTGCTGATTAAAATTGATGCATTTATAAAACATTTTTTTTTTTTTTTTGTGTGTGTGTGTGTTAGGAAATAAATTAATGAATATGGGTTCATTTGCAATGATTGAAACAAAAATCAGTCATCATCCTACAAATGCATTAACACAATTCCGATAACTAAATGTGTCCTATTTTCAAATAAACATTCACATTGTGACTTAACAACATACTGGTCGTTTGATCGCATATGTGAGTGACTCGCAGTAACGTCGGAAAATTTTTCAAATTTGTCAGAAGCATATTTTTTTACATTGAGTAATATTCTTTTTGTTTCTAAACAACTCATATTTTACTTACAGTGGGATTTTATGAGTGCGGACATTTTGGTTATAGATGGGACGTGACCATCGTGATTTGCAGGAATATGACAAAAACATCACTGTCACTATGGTTTTTATATGGGTAATGGCCTTGAATCGACCGAAACAGGTTTTTAAGACCTAAAACATGACACAAACCAAATTTCGGTAAACTTTCTATTTTCGGTCGAAAACGAAAAAAAAAAAAAAAAAAAAAAAAAAAAAGATTATTTTTCTTTTTTTTAAGTTATTAATGCATACATGAATGTGCACAATTATTCATTAATTAAAGGTGTATAGGGACACATTTCTTTCAAAAAAATAAACATGCATAAATACTTATGATTGTGTATAAGCTTCAAACGAAAACATGATATGAACAAAATAATAATACAACTTTTATATTTTATGACAGCCAGTAATTATAAGCATTTACAATAATTAATTAACAAAGTAATTAAAAGACCGGGAGGCGGAAGTACAGATTATCATCTCATCTACGTCACTGGTGAAATTACAGAATTACTCAAAACTCGATTCGCATGTTAAAATGCAATCGGTCTGCCAAGTGATGGAAAACGTCTAAAAACCAAATTTCAGAATTTGACTCGTAGGTTTACAATTGAGGTCCCTTCTCCCAGTTCCCCATGTTTTTATCTTTTGGGTAAAAAAAAAAGATAAACCTACCAGTCAACCGATAAAATCGGGTTTTCGGACGGTTCCCCCCAGGAGATGAGTTAGCAGATCGGTTCCGTTTTAATATGCGAAGTTTTTTTTAAGTAATTTTGAAATTTCATCCGTGAACTCGATGAGGGGGTTGTCTTTGCTGCCACCTCCCGGTCTATAACAGTGGAGAACAAATTCAATAAAGAATATTTCATTTTTGAATATACATAACCTTTCAGCTATTTAATATTTCTCCTTGAAATTAAATAAAATACTACTATTTAAAAGTACGACTTAAAAGGGTTTTTTTACGAAACTAACTCTAAATAAGTTGTAATAAAAAATAATCATTTTATAATTTATAATTATTACTATTTTAGCAAAAAATTAAATATAGATGAGATGTTCACTTAAATAAACATTTGCTACTTCCTCCCAAAAAAAACTTGCCATGGCTTCGCCTCCCTGAGATTGTTTTGAAATAATGCTCTTGTTTGAAAAATCTATCGAGCAGATGAAAAGCACCATATGTGCGTGCATGTTTGTTTTATACTTTTATCCTAGATCTTGAATCATACATGACCGAGAATTATAAACAGAGAAGTTCATAGCAATAAATAACAAGTTGGAAATTGTACGTCAAACGTGACAAATGAGGTGCGTTCGTACTATAAACAGATTTATGAAATAGCTGTTAAATTATGTAAAATTTGTCTTATGCAAAAATGCATGAATACAAAATACGATAAATCATATATCAATTACAGAGCAATCCAACTATATTACGCAGGTTAGAGTACGGTCAGACAAAAAAAATTCTTAAACATTTTCAACTTTGTTGTAGAGTAAAACACCTACTAGATTGAAATTTCAATTTCAGAATTTTATACCCAACAGACTGTAGCATATTTTAATTCTTTTGTACAGCCGAGCACTTTGTTTACAATCTTTACATACGTATAATGCCACTATTCAGCTAAAATTTAAACACGCTTAAATCTAGTGAAATCACCAGAGATTATCTTCCATAGACAGCCATGTATCTAATACCTTGCGTGGCCCTCTTAAACATTTTTTTTTCATTGTTCGTAATGTAACGGAAAACTTTTGACCATCCCTGTAATTAAACTATGCATCCGATTTTCAGAAAGTTTGAAATGACACGACAAAATTTTGCAATAATTATATACTTAAATTTAAAAGCATTCTGTTGGATAGTTTTTATTCTATTATATGCGGACGGATAGACGGACAGATAGACAGATGGAAAGACGGACTGAACGGCGACTGCGGGTACTAAGTATTTATATAAGTACAAACGCATCTAAAAAGTATCTTATTTGAGCGGAAACAGCTCAAACAAGAAGACATACTGAAATTTTCCATAAGAAGAAACAAAATTTCTAGAATTCAAATAGTTTCGGTCTGGCCGAATTTTCAGCAGCATTTTTGCCGAAAACGAATTTTCGGTGAAACTCGGATTTTTGGCCGAACACGATAACGAATTTTCGGTCGATCTCTAGTAATGGCAATAAATGTAACTAAGATAATTTTTACATTTTTAATTATGTGTAACACGCCAATTCGTGTAACTCCAAATATTTTATACATTTACACATCTGTCTGAGTTTAGGAAGCGGTAACGAATTGCATATTTGACTTCATAAGTTATATACACATAAAAACAGCTAAATTTTTGTTCAAAGTGTGTAATTTTTATGACAAGCATGTAATTTTAGAAATTTACACACATGTTTGTGTACACATAAATATGTTTAAAATAGAATAACTCATCAATTTGTGTAAATCTAACCATTTTTCTACATTTACACACTTATCTGGGTATTTCAAGTGATAACAAATTACACACTTATTTTAATATGCTAAATACACATAAAAACAGGTAAATTTCAGAAAAATATGTGTAAATTTTACGACAGGTGTGTAATTTTATAAATTTACACATATATACGGGTAAAATTAGCTGATTTACACATTTATTTTTTAGAGTGTATGTATACTCGTTCGGAACAATTTTCACAAAAATCAAAGAATGAAAGTTATTCAAACGATCTGAAATCCGTGAGAAATTTCTCATGGATTTCAGATCTTTTCTTTAAGGAAAAGAAAAATGGAAAAGTGGAATTCTCGTTAGTTCGAATTAAACGAAGTCAAGAGAAAATGAGTTCGAATTAATAAAAGTTTTTAACGTTATTCTGCCATTGAAAATTTCGGGACTTCATGTTTAGTTCGAATTAAGCGAAGATTCGAACTATCCGATTTCGAATTAACGAGAGTCGACTGTATGTACTAAAATATACATATTCTACATTCTGTAGTGCAAAGAATATTTGTTATTAATTTACAGGACCACATAAAGTATTCCACTGAATAATGGTATAATGTGGAAACATTGTTTGGGGGCGTTTTAATTGTACTAAATTAATTCACATTTTATAAAATATTAGACATAGGTTTCTGAGATTTACTACCAGATACTTCCTCTATAATAGAAAGCTGATAGTATTAACAGGGACACACAAAAGATATCGGCCACTATATTGTATCTGAAATACTGTATAGTGTTACATGAAAATTTGTATATTTTTAAAACTTCGTTATAATACAAATTCACCTCATTTGCTATGCTTGACGTGAAATTTCCGATTTGTTATTTTAAGTAAAATTGTTATAAAATGTATAGTTTTAGCGCACAATGTTTTATTTTATATAACTAAAGAATTTTCGTACAGGGGTCCAAAACACATTAAAAAAATAATAAATAAAAAAGATATTTTATTGAGATTAAATTTTGAAATTTTTTGTGGTGGTTAACCATTTTATTTGTAAACAAATCATATAATAAAATTCTCATAATTAAAAATAAAATAATAAAATCTTAAATTTATTTAAAAGTGAGGTAGTTAAAATCGTTATAACTCGAAATATTATTTGTAGATTTTTTTCCATTAAAGTATGCAGAAATATATAAGCTTTAATTTTGATTCCGCATTGTTAAAAGTATACAGTTAAATAAATATAAAAAATATTTAAAGAAAAAAATTGAAAAAAAATGTCATTAAAAAAAATGAAAACACATTTAATTTTTTTTTCAAAACTTGTGAATCAAAATTAGAGTAAAAAAATTGAAAAAGACATGTTACAAGTTTGTACATTAAAACGTTACATTACATTAATTAGTTTAAACGTTATTTTAAGCAGAAGAGAAAGATATTTTTTTATGAAAAAGAAATATTTTAGAAAATTTACGGAATACCTTTAAATAAATAAATAATAATAACAATAAAACTACTTTGGTTGAAAATCATAAAGTCGTAGCAACTAAAGACTGTCATCAAATAAATAAATAAGCAAACAAATAAATAAATAACAATTTTTATTTTCATTATTAAAACAAAATTCGTAATCGAACTCTCTATGAAAGCATTCAAATACAAAATGGGGTCAATTTCAAATTCTTGTAAGCACTTTAATACACATTTAAATTGACTTTAAAATTTCTCTTCTGTTTTTTTAGTTTTTATTTATTTTTTATTTTATTTTTTAAAACAATGTTTTTGCAAATATTGCGGATGGCAAAAAAAAAAAAAAAAAAAAGTTAGATGTTAATAATATGACCTAATTTTTCACCTAAATGGCTATATATGGATATGTGGATATAAATTTTATTTATAGATATAAAATCAAAAGCAATGAAAATAAATCAAATATATTCTTTTTCCCTTCAAATCCACAAATGAAATGTATGTTGTTTTTATGTTATTTAATATATCATCTACTTACAATTAATAATTAATAAATAACTTAAAAAAGATAATAACTGAAAAAGAGGAAATTAATGATTCAAAACTTTCGTATGTAATTATTTTTCTTTAATAATATCGAAACTCGCTATATAATCAACAAAAATTTCAACAAAGTTTTTTATTAATAAAAGTCAAGGAAAGAGAAATGAAAAATTTAATTAAAAAACTTAGGTATCGACTTTTTTAGAAAAAAAAACTCTATAAAAAATTAAAATTTATATTAAAATTTGCGATAAACAATGTTATTATCCAAGTTCTCAGAAAGTACCCTATTTTTTAAATAATGTTTAATGAAAATCAATATTTAAATAGAATAAAGCTTATTGCTTTTTAAAAGCAAGTTCAAGTTTATCAAATAAAATAACAGATCATACAAATATATCAGAATCTTTTCAGTTTATTCCTGCAGGACACTAATTTTTTTCAAATTTAACATAAAACACTATCGAAAAAAATCATGCGTCAAGCATAGATTATGAAGCACTTTCCAACACATTCAGAATAATGTAAGAAAACTGCGCCGTTTAAAAAATAAAATATCATGTCTCATTTCACCATATGAAAATGTATAACGCATTTCAAAACCGAATTTCAGCTATAATCCGAAAACTGTCCGAATTTTTTGAAGCACTATATATGATACAGAGAATTGTATCTATTAACAACATACATTCCAAAATTTAGTTTATGTAAGAGATGCATATATTTTAGCTAAAAATTCCCCTTCAGCAGTTTCCTGTAATAAAGAGAATGGTATGCGAGTACTTTTGAGCAGCCCTGTATATGAAGTATAGAATTAATATATAAGATTAATATGCAAATAACTAATTATATTTAAAAACGGACAGCGAATTTTAAAACGGACTCTCCAGCAATTATTACGCAAAACAATACTGCAACCGATCTCTTTTGTGTGTTTTTTAGGTAGATTTCGTAAGAAATACTACCTATTGCAATCGCACCAGTTTATATATCTATCTATCTATCTATCTATCTATCTCACTTTTTTATGGACACGATAACTTCTATAATTCTTCACCAATCTCCACCAAACTTGTACATAAAATCAAAGGGGATAAAATCTTGGCTGAGTTCGTTAATGGGCAAAATCGGACCAAGGGGGTCGGAATAGGGGGCGTTTTTGTGAAAACCGAAAAAACGCCATAACTTCTTAATTAAAGTAGATATCGAATCGGTTTAAAGTTTATATTACTTCTTAAAAATGGGCCAAAAGTATATGCATGACAGATTTCTGATAAATTTAGAAGTGGGCTCAAGGGGCGAAAAAAACAGGGATTTTGAGAGAAAAAAATTCATAACTTCATCAATTTTGAAGATATCAAGTCCAACTAAATTTTTTATAAATGTTCTTAAAATTATCTAAAACTTTTGTATTTACAAGTTTTTGATAGGACCAACTTTTACCGACGAAAAAAATTAAAAACGAAAAGAAAAAGGGCTCTGAAAAAAGAGAAAAACCCATAACTCCGTCAATTTTTAAGATATCAAATCTGATTAAATTTATTTTACATCTCCTCAAAAATATCTACAACTTTTATATTGACAAGTTTTTCATAGGACTAATTCGTATAGCAAAAATAAATTAAAGAAAAATAGGAGTTGGAGAAAAAAACCTCAAATCCAAACTGCGTATATTATGACTCATTTTAAAATTCATTTTTGATTTTAAACGCATCCAAATGGTAGATCCTCTTATTTAGAAACTGTATAAAGTGACGCATTGGTCAATTTTCTGATAAAGACAGAATATATTTCAAAAAAGGGTACCAAAAAGGGTATTTTGAACAGAATTTCCGAAAGTCATCGGGACTGAAAATTGAAGGAAGTATTCAAATGAGAAATTGCGTTTTTTTCTGACTCGTTTTTAAATCCATTTTTGTTCTCAAACGCATCCAAATTACAGATCCTCTTATTTAGGAACTATATAATGTGATGCATTGATCGGTTTTTTGATAAAGACAGAATATATTTTGAAAAAGGCTACCAAAAAGGGTATTTTGAACAGAATTTCCCGAAGTCTTCGTGATTTGAAAATTTAAAGAAGTTTTCACATAGCAAATTGCGTTTTTTATGACTCGTTTTAAAATCCATTTTCGCTCTCAAACGCATCCAATTTACAGATCCTCTTATTTAGGAACTATATACTGTGACGCATTGGCCAGTTTTTTGATAAAGATAGAACATATTTTTAAAAATGCTGTCAAAGTGAGTATTTCGCACAAAATTTTCCGAAGCAATTATGATTAAAGAACTAAGGATGTATTCAAACAACAAACCGGTTATTTTATGACTCATTTTTAAATTCAATTTTTTTCTCAAATGCATTCAGCTGACAGTTTTTTGTTATTTAGGAACTGTATAATGTACTGTTTTGGTCGATTTTTTAATAAATTCAGAATCTGTTTCAAAATATGTTGTCAAAATGGGCATTTGAGCTGAATTTTTCTTAAGATGATTCTGATAAAACCAGTTTTTGCAGAAAAATGAAATTAAAAATTTTTCATAAACGGCCAAATGAAGTTATTAAACTGGGTTTATCTCAAATCATATGTATGTTTTTTTTTTTTTTTTTTTTTGTTGTTGTTGAAATGAGCACTCTTCGAAATCTACCTCCGCCTATAGGCCCAGCCGACAGGGATTTTGTTAATTAATAAAAGACTAGCTGGCTTCGCCCGCTCGCGGATTCCTCCTTTTTTGTAAAATCTCGAAACGGACGAATATCGAAGCGAACAAACCTCGAACCGTGTTCCCTCAGCAGCTTATAGCAGTCGTGCTACACACGCGCTGCCTAATGTACTCCTCCCTTTCGAACGAAGTTTGAACCGTCTCCCCAAAGCCTACGGTAGTGTATAGCAGTCGTGCTGAGCACGCAACTCCAGATGTGCCTTTCCTTTTTGAACGAAACTCGAACCGCGTCGCCTGCGTTCTGCGCACGCACTGCCGAATGTGGCCACTTTTTTTTGAACGAAACTCAAACCGATATGCTACTCGAGGAGGGGGCACTTTAAAGCTAGAATTTAAGATTTTTTCAAAAATTACTATTCGAAAAAAGTAGCACTTAATTCGGAATATTTTTTTAAATAAATTAACATCATGTACCATAAACTATCTGAAACTTTCAAATAGAATTTCTGTTGTATTTCCTTAGTTTGTTCGCACCCCTTGCCTTTCCCGAAATGTAATTTTTTGTATAAATTTATGTCATGTGTCATAAACTATTTTAAAGTTTCAAACATTTCCTGCAAGAATTTAAAATTTTTCAAAAATTATTATAAAAAAATAGTGGTATTCGACGTGGTATTCTTTTTCTTAAATATTTATCATCCTGTTTAATTATGTATCTAATTACCTTTCAAGCAGACCGCGATGTTTTCGTTTACAAAAATTTCACAAAAACTGATCTATGCGAAAACCTATATCTGTAACGAATTAAAAATGGATATTTTCATGCTTCCAAAAATTTTCATGTGATTAAAAAAACTAATTGGATGTGCCAATTCCAAAACTTTCTTGTATCTCATACGTACATTTTAATATTTTTAAAAATAGTTACTCATTTTAATGTTTTAATAATTTTAAATCAATACCATACGAACTTTGGTTTTCATCTTAAATTTCTGCTTCAATCAATTAATCGGAGTTTGTTTGTTTGTATTTGTTTGCATTTATGTCGGCCGCTATGGGATATAGGCCCTATGGGGTGGGATGCCCTCCGTGGGGGTCTTTCTAAGGGAACCTAACCCGTATTTACGCAAGGTTCGAAGAAAACCACGGAAAACTCCGAACGGTTAGGCCGACGGTCGCGATTGGGTTCGAACCCAGCACCTACCGTCTACCAGTTTGAGGTCAGAACCTCGCGGCCACTGGTGGGGCCAATTAATCGGAGTAAAAACGAATTTCCGTCTCTGCACGAGCCGATGAACAATAGAATGATAAGCAGATTTACTTTTTTTAATTCAGGGAGGACCTATTTGCCTTACTAAAAAATAATTATATAAAAAACTTTTAGTTCAGTTCTAGGAGTAACTTCATACACTTTTAGGTGGTGCAATATTGAAAATGGCATAAAATTGGCTATTGCAGCGCCCCTTCTGGCGGATTTTTTTTCAAATTCAGGGAGGACCAACTAGCCATAGCCATATACTTACACAAAAAATTTGGTTCAATTCGATACATAACTTCGTATACTTTTGGTCGGCATAATATTGAAAATGGCACAAAAACTGCGATTGCAGCGCCCTCTTCCGGCGGAATATTTCAAAACTGAAGGAGGATCTGCTTGCCACAGCCAGAAACATTCACAAAAAATTGGTTCATTTCTATGCATAACTTCTTACACTCTTTGATGGTAGAATGGCGACATACACACAGACACACGGACAGAAACATGTAAAAACATGTTTTTTGGAATTTCTGACGCCTAAAAAGTGTAAAAAAATTTCGAAAAAAATTTCGATTACAATACTTTCTTCTATTGAAGATAAAAGAAAGTAATAAAGACATATTCTTAAACAGAATGAAAATTTACATGGGTTCAAAAATGGATATTTTAAAAGTTTTTGTTTCCGTATAAAAATTTAGAGTACACCAGTGCACCTGTTTTTTATCGCCTAAAATTGAAGTAGAAGCGGCAAAGGAAATAAATTTTTAAGATTTTTTTTAAAGATTTAGATAAAAATTCATAAATTGGGTTCTAATTGAGCTACGAACACGATTTTATAAATGAATATAAGAAAATATGAAAATAGACTTTTCTCTACGTCTAGTAGTGCAATTTTTGAATTTCTGTGAAGTATAGAAAAAAAGTTACAGACCCCCTCTAAAATATCGTAGTAACAGATGTCACGTGATAGCACAACTTCGATAAAATGATTTCAAATCTCCCAGACATGCATCTACGTACAGATTAAAAAAATTGATGCAACAAAATGAATTTCAATCGATTTTTAGGGATATTTTGAGAAATAAAGGGACTGTAAAATTAAATTTTAGAATTTCGGAGAGCTCTTTCAATTTCACGTTCTCTCGTGAAAGTTGCGTATTCGTCGCTTTTTTAGAACGAAAAATATCGCCTTTTAAATGTTTTCCTAATACATAAATTCTGTTAAATTGACATCTGCTTTTGATCCAATTAAGATGAATATCATTAAAAAATTAGGTTTGTAATTAATTTTGTCGCTAACTACCACCGGATTTTTTCGAGACAGCTGTTTTTGGATTAACCGAAAAATTAGCTATATTTATATATATATTTCGTGTCGTTTTGCGTGAAGTAGGAAAAAAGTTTTTGCTGCTTCAAGGGGGGGGGGGATTGCGCACAGACAGACAGACGTTTACCACTTTTAATAGAAGTGATGCTATGAATGCTCTGTTTTAATATGATCGTAGTAAAATTCCGTCATTCGTATTTGTTTCAGTGCGTTTGAAATAGCGTAATGTCATTAAAATATTCTCAAACGATTTTTCCCCATATACCGTAAGGTAACCGAATAATTTTGATTAACCTTGTAAATAAACCATTAATCGTACATACTTCACTTGCAATACAAAATATGCTTTGGTGACCCTAAATAAGCTTTATCAATTGCATGAAAATCCGAATATGTTTACGGGATTTAGAGCATAAACAGATGGACAGACGGGCAGACAAACTGCACATTCAATTTTGTTGGAAAGTGCTAAAAATTAAATTATATTTATGAATGATATGATAATGAAAAACAAGTAATCGTATAAAAATTAATTAACTAAACTAATTAAAATTTTAATGTCCTATAGAACAAAGACATTAAAAAATACCAATTCTAATAAAATTGAACTTAAAAAAAAATGCATTCTTCTTCTTCTTCTTCTTATTATTATTATTAGTTTGCTGTAAAACAGGACTAATACACCTTTAATTATTTTCTTCTAAGAAATGTATTACTCCAAAAAAATAATTATCAGCACGTATTGAATCTCATGTATATCATTAATATATAAACAATATACTGACATTAATAGATAAAAAAAACATAACAACTGAAATAAAAAATTTCCGTTTAAGAAATTTCATATTTATTTGCATAAATATAAGATTAGATTAAAAATTTTTTTAAGAAGCTAAAATTAAATTTAGAATCTGGTAAGAATATAACACTCTTTGTGAATAAACATCAAATTAAATATTAAAATTAGAAGCAGTATTAATTTTAAAAGTTGTTCTAGAATTTCGAAGATTTAAATAGGTACCTTAGAAAAAATTTAAATTTCTAATAAATGTAATCTCTTGAGAGAGATACAAATTAAATAATATGTGTGGCACTCGGGGACTGCCGCGGTAAAGCTATTGCATAGCATTTTTTATCAACTTATGCAAAAATACCGCGTCAATGTCTGCTGAAGTCTATCGAAGGATACCGCGCCGAAGTCTGCCAAACTCAAACGTAGTTAGCCGGATTGTTAGGATTTTTCTCGTTACGGAATTCCTAGATTCGGTCGCCGCGCTCAAAGCACGCGATAATAGCTATGCAATAGCTTAATAAATTACCAAACAAAATTTGGCCGCGCTACGAAAATTAGATCGCGAGTTATAAGCCTTTTAAATTTTTCGACCCTCACCGTGGGGGTCCCCTGTCACCAAAAATTAAAAATATCTCATAAAAAATTACCAAACAAAATTTGGCCGCGCTACGAAAATTAGATCGCGAGTTATAAGCATGTTAAATTTTTCGACCCTCCCCGTGGGGGGTCTAATGTCCCCAAAAATTAACACTGTCTCATAATAAATTACCAAACAAAATTTGGCCGCGCTACGAAAATTAGATCGTGAGTTTTAAGCATTTTAAATTTTTCGACCCTCACCGTGGGGGGGGGGGGGGGGCTCCTGTCACCAAAAATTAACACTGTCTCATAATAAATTACCAAACAAAATTTGGCCGCGCTACGAAAATTAGATCGTGAGTTATAAGCATTTTAAATTTTTCGACCCTCACCGTGGGGGGTCTAATGTCCCCAAAAACTAACACTGCCTCATAATAAATTACCAAACAGAATTTGGCCGCGCTACGAAAATTAGATCGCGAGTTATAAGCATTTTTAATTTTTCGACCCTCACCGTGGGGTGTCTTCTGTCACCAACAATTAACACTGTTTCATAAAAAACTACCAAACAAAATTTGGCCGCGCTACGAAAATTAGATCGCGAGTTATACGCATTTTAAATTTTTCGACCCTCACCGTGGGGGGTCTCCTGTCACCAAAAATTAACACTGTCTTATAATAAATTACCAAACAATATTTTGCCAAGCTACCAAAATTAGATCGCGAGTTATAAGCATTTTTAATTTTTCGACCCTCACCTTGGGGTGTCTTCTGTCACCAACAATCAACAATGTCTCATAATAAATTACCAACCAAAATTTGGCCGCGCTACGAAAATTAGATCGCGAGTTATAAGCCTTTTAAATTTTTCGACCCTCACCGTGGGGGTCCCCTGTCACCAAAAACTAACAGTCTCATAATAAATTACCAAACAATATTTGGTAGCGCTAAGAAAATTAGATCGCGATTTATAAGCATTTTAAATTTTTCGACCCTCACGGTGGGGGGTCTCCTGTCACCAAAAATTAACACTGTCTCATAAAAAATTACCAAACAAAATTTGGCCGCGCTACGAAAATTAGATCGCGAGTTATAAGCATTTTAAATTTTTCGAACCTCACCGTGGGGGTCTCCTGTCACCAAAAATTAAAAATATCTCATAAAAAATTACCAAACAAAATTTGGCCGCGCTACGAAAATTAGATCGCGAGTTATAAGCATGTTAAATTTTTCGACCCTCCCCGTGGGGGGTCTAATGTCCCCAAAAATTAACACTGTCTCATAATAAATTACCAAACAGAATTTGGCCGCGCTACGAAAATTAGATCGCGAGTTATAAGCATTTTTAATTTTTCGACCCTCACCGGGGGGTGTCTTCTGTCACCAACAATTAACACTGTTTCATAATAAATTACCAAACAAAATTTGGCCGCGCTACGAAAATTAGATCGTGAGTTAAAAGCATTTTAAATTTTTCAACCCTCAAAGTGGGGGGGTCTAATTTCCCCAAAAATTAACACTGCCTCATAATAAATTACCAAACAAAATTTGGCCGCGCTACGAAAATTAGATACCGAGTTATACGCATTTTAAATTTTTCGACCCTCACCGTGGGGGATCTCCTGTCACCAAAAATTAACACTGTCTTATAATAAATTACCAAACAATATTTTGCCAAGCTACCAAAATTAGATCGCGAGTTATAAGCATTTTTAATTTTTCGACCCTCACCTTGGGGTGTCTTCTGTCACCAACAATCAACAATGTCTCATAATAAATTACCAAACAAAATTTGGCCGCGCTACGAAAATTAGATCGCGAGTTATAAGCCTTTTAAATTTTTCGACCCTCACCGTGGGGGTCTCCTGTCACCAAAAATTAACAGTCTCATAATAAATTACCAAACGAAATTTAGCCGCGCTACGAAAATTAGATCGTGAGTTATAAGCATTTTAAATTTTTCGACCCTTACCATGCGGGGGGTCTTATGTCCCCAAAAATTAACACTGCCTCATAATAAATTACCAAACAAAATTTGGCCGCGCTACGAAAATTAGATCGCGAGTTATAAGCATTTTAAATTTTTCGACCCTCACCGTTGGGGATCTAATGTCCCCAAAAATTAACACTGCATCATAATAAATTACCAAGCAAAATTTGGCCGCGCTACGAAAATTAGATCGCGAGTTATGAGCATTTTATATTTTTCGATCCTCAACGTGGGGGGTATCCTGTCACCAAAAATTAACACTGACTCATAAAAAATTACCAAACAAAATTTTGCCAAGCTACCAAAATTAGATCGCGAGTTATAAGCATTTTTAATTTTTCGACCCTCACCGTGGGAGGGTCTCCTGTCACCAAAAATTAACACTGTCTTATAATAAATTACTAAACAATATTTTGCCAAGCTACCAAAATTAGATCGCGAGTTATAAGCATTTTTAATTTTTCGACCCTCACCTTGGGGTGTCTTCTGTCACCAACAATTAACAATGTTTCATAATAAATTACCAAATAAAATTTGGCCGAGCTACGAACATTAGATCGCGAGTTATGAGTATTTTAAATTTTTCGATCCTACCGTGTGGGGTCTCCTGTCACCAAAAATTAACATTGTCTCATAATAAATTACCAAACAAAATTTGGCCACGCTACGAAAATTAGATCGCGAGTTATAAGCATTTTAAGTTTTTCTACCCCCATCGTGGGGGGTCTCCTGTCACCAAAAATTAACACTGTCTCATAATAAATTACCAAACAAAATTTGGCCACGCTACGAAAATTAGATCGCGAGTTATAAGCAATTTAAGTTTTTCTACCCCCACCGTGGGGGGTCTCCTGTCACCAAAAATTAACACTGTCTCATAATAAATTACCAAACAAAATTTGGCCGCGCTACGAAAATTAGATCTTGAGTTATAAGCATTTTAAATTTTTCGACCCTCACCGTGGGGGGTCTAATGTCCCCAAAAATTAACACTGTCTCATAATAAATTACCAAACAAAATTTGGCCGCGCTACGAAAATTATATCGCGAGTTATAAGCATTTTAAATTTTTCGACCCTCACCGTGGGGGGCTCCTGTCACCAAAAATTAACAGTCTCATATTAAATTACCAAACAAAATTTGGCCGCGCTACGAAAATTAGATCTTGAGTTATAAGCATTTTAAATTTTTCGACCCTCACCGTGGGGGGTCTAATGTCCCCAAAAATTAACACTGTCTCATAATAAATTACCAAACAAAATTTGGCCGCGCTACGAAAATTATATCGCGAGTTATAAGCATTTTAAATTTTTCGACCTTCACCGTGGGGGGTCTCCTGTCACCAAAAATTAACAGTTTCATATTAAATTACTAAACAAAATTTGGTCGCGCTATGAAAATTAGATCGTGAGTTATAAGCATTTTTAATTTTTCGACCCTCGCCGTGGGAGTTCTAATGCCCCCAAAAATTAACACTGCCTCATAATAAATTACCAAACAAAATTTGGCCGCGCTAAAAAAATTAGATCGCGAGTTATAAGCATTTAAAATTTTTCGACCCTCACCTTGGAGGGTCTCCTGTCACCAAAAATCAACACTGTCCCATAATGAATTACCAAACAAAATTTGGCCGCGCTACGAAAATTAGATCGCGACTTATAAGCATTTTAAATTTTTCGACCCTCATGGTGGGGGGTCTCCTGTCACCAAAAATTAACACTGTCTCATAATAAATTACCAAAAAAGTTTGGAAGCGCTACGAAAATTAGATCGCGAGTTATAAGCATTTTAAATTTTTCGACCCTCACGGTGGGGGGGGGTCTCCTGTCACCAAAATAAATAAGACCACCAAAATAAACACTGTCTCATAATAAATTACCAAACAAAATTTGGCCGCGCTATGAAAATTAGATCATAAGAAACATAAGTTTGAGACTTGATATCCTAATATCTGAAAAATACCACGTCAATGTCTGCCGAAGTCTACCGAAGGATACCGTCCCGAAGTTTTCCGAACGGAAACGTCGTTAGCCGAGTGTTAGGTTTTTTTCGTTACCGATGTGTTAGGATTTTTCGCGTTACGGTATTTTTGGATTCGGTCACCGCGCTCAAAGCCCGCGATAAAAGCTATGCAATAGCTTAATATTGGTAAAACAAACTTTATAATATACTATTTCATTAATGGAAAAATTTAGTTTAAGAAATATCCAATTTTTATAAATATAAACAGTAAAAAGATCCTTACGAAGATATAATAAAATCATAATAATAACAAAAAGTATGAATTTGTAAAATTTATGAAATAAATATTCTTTCTGGAGAAATGGAGTAATGGCATTAAAAATTACCAAGATATTAATGTCTCCAAAATAAACTCAGATGCAGTTTACAAACAAATTGCAGTTAAAAACACCTTCTTTTCTATACGAGGGTATAAAAAATGGAAATGTACGATCCTTAGAATAAAAAAAAGTACAGTCAATTAGGGCAACTTTGACTTATCAGGATTAACTTTGGGCCAAGAGAGAAAAAAGATTGATACTATATGGTTATCCCGTCGACCAATTTCGCCAAATTATACATATCGCCAAACTATTAGCCAAATTTCAGAAATTAACGTAATTTTTCGTTTAAATAATGAAAAAACAAATAAATTAGTAGAACATTAGTAAAAGTGCAAATAAAAATTCGAATTAAAAATTACTTGATAAAGTAATATACATGCATATTGTGCGTTATGTCAAGTGAATGTGATATTTATGATCATCCATTATTGACATTTAATATTGTAGTTTGGCGCAAGATTTTTGGTCGACAGGGTAATCATGTAGTACCAAAAGATTAAATCTGCTACATCACTTGAATTAATGGGAAAGTTTTGGTTTCAAAATATAGATAGCATCACTAGTGTGAGTTTGGCAGATCATTGGAAATAATTCGTCAAGATTCCAGTGTGGCAGAATGGATCAAAATTTTGTAAAGATAAAGGAAATTTATCCTGATTTGGCGCAAAGTTACCCTGACTGACTGTGCACTTTATCAACAATTTAACCGTTCAATAATACATATGTTTTTCATTTTACGTCTAGCTTCTGCAACGTAACGTTATTTTTCACTGACGATACTTTAATTGTTTCCTGTAAGAAATACCATTACAGTTTCTATTACATCCACAACTATGATACCATGCATCTACAGCTATCGAGCCAGAATCGTGCTTAATTCGTTCAATTAATTTCTGGGACCATTCATCCCCATGTTTTTTTACTGCAGCTTTCAAAAATATAATTTTCGCTTCTAACTTTATTACTTTGTGAATTAAGTTTCTCTTTGCGTAGGGCTTTTGTTATTGTTTTTCGTTGAAGACATCGGGGTTATCGGGATTATCTTCTCCACATAAGAATCAATTATCTTGAAACTTGAAATAAGTGCTCGATCGGAGTCGGAGGGACAAACTAGCCTGTGTAGAATCTTCATTCCAACGAACATATGCATCTATCTTTCTCTCATTCGTATATGTTTTTCGGCAATCATCATGTACTCTAACTTCCTTTCTACTTAAAAAAAAAAAAAAAAAAAAAAAAAAAAAAAGGTTGATTATTATTTTGACGTTGAATGCTATATTCAAAGAGCTTACAAGTCATTTCTGGTTCACAGCTAATTGAAGCCGTTTGGCAAACGAAACACAATTTTGGGTCGAGTTCATTCATTTTTTACTACTGCATGAGAAGAAGGCACGCCATAAACTGAATAACAACATATTAGAAGAGTGTGTCTTAAAAAAAAAAAAAAACACTTCCATCAAAAAAAAAAAAAAAAAAATCGATTGTGAACGTCACATGGCCGCTATCTTCCATCTGCATTTCTTATATACATACCCCCGGCCCTCCCCCCTTCGTAATTGTTTTTCTTATAGGTTTCCAGAATTTGCGCTTCTTCTGCTTGCCTTTCTTAAAACTTTGACTTCTCATCCATCAACAGATGTATTTAATTTTCATTGTTAGAGATGAAAGAAAGTTTTTTGGAATGACGAACGAAAAGTAGGTCACTTTCTCTAAATTAAAAAAAAAAATGACTAAATTTAAAAATATCCATAGCACCTTTAGTAATTGGTTAAAGAAAATGATTTTATAGCAAAATTTGTAGATAATTTAATTTTCTTTCTTTTTGTAAATAAGTATGGTACACAAAAAGTACATAACATACGAGTTGCAGGCAAAAAACTGAAAAAAGTTCGAAAATTTCGTAGCTTTTTGACTCCACTGAGTTTAGCCTTGAGATAATTTTTTGGAAAACCATTTATTCTTGTTACTAGTATCCCCATCTACACTTTAAAAACATAAAATCTTCTAGCAGAATTTTTGCATCTATCCGCACTTTTTTCTGACAATTTAATTGGCCTAACTCTTAAACCGTGTAAATCCGTAGAAAAAAATCGATTACAATACTTTTTTCTGTTGAAGATAGAAGAAAGTAACAATATATATATATTCAAAACACACAAAATTTATTTTTTAAATCAAATTCTCCAATTTCCAGGAAGGAAAGCAAATACTCTTTCGATAATTGAAAATCTGATAAAAATAAAGTTTGCAAAAATATAAACATATATTTATGGTGACCTACAAAATTTTACGGAAAAAGAAAAATATTTCTCTACTGCTTCACTATCGAGTACATGCAAGTTATTATATAATCAAGCTGAAAATATTTATTCTTAAGTTTTTAAAAAGTTGTTTTAAACTTTAAAATATTTCGGAGAAAGTTTTGGAATAATTCAACAAATGTACGTTAAAATTAAAATTATCATGTACAACATGCTGCTAATCCACATGAATAATAAAAAATACACACATAAAGAATAAAAATTTAATTAAAAAATCAAAATATCTTATTTCCATAAAAGAAACCCAATACCCTTCCAATAATTGAAAATCTAATGAAATTAAACTTTGAGAAAAACAAGATTTTTATTTAAAATGAAAGATAAAGTTTCTCAAGAAAGAAAAAAAATATATTTCTACTGCTTCGTTATCGAGTACATGTATGTTAGTATAGAAATGAAATTTAAAATATTTATTCTTATTTTTTAACGGAATTAAACTTTAAAAAATATATAGAAAGTTAAGGAATAAATATTTAAAAATATGAATTAACTATCCTGTACAGCACATTACTGGGCACATAAACAACAATGAAATTTGTAAACGTTTAAACTGTAAATTAAAATGAAAATCACAATTTTTCATGAAGGCAAAATAAACACCCTTCCAAAATTGAAAAATCTTTGCCGGATTGGCCTACGGACATAGGCATATTTCGAAGTTAAGTGCAACTTTCACAAACAAAAACTAAATTATCATTAGATTTAAACCCAGCTTAACAATTTTACGTTGTTTATATTTAATAGTGCAATTTTCACTAACAAAAACTAAATTATGATTAGATTTAAACCCAGTTTAACGCTTTTAGAGAGTTTTTATTTCATTTTTCTGTATGTGCTGGTTTTATCAGAATCATGTTAAGGCAATATTAAAAAAAAAATATGTATATTTTTTTCCAGCTCAACAACTCTTAAAATTTTCTAACACTGTTTCAGATTAATTTTTAAAAGAAAACATGTGAAACTTGCTGACGTGATTTTTGAAGATATTTATAAGAAACCTGGTGCTTTTATTTTTCGGTTTGTTAATTAGATCTTGAATTTATATATATAAAAAATATGTTCTCGATCATATTTTTTCGTTTCCAACACTTATCTCTTCGGAAAATTCTGTTCAAGATGCCCCTTTTCCAGCATTTTTTGAAACATATTCTACATTTATCAAAAAACTGACCAATATGGCACATTTTATAATTTCTAAATAAGAGAACCTGCTAAATGTGTGAGTTTGAAACCAAGAATGAATTTAAAAATGAGTCGTAAAGTAAGCAACTTAGATATGAGTACATCTTTAATACAATATATTTTTATTCTACTACTATTTTTGTTAATATTTTTATGCTATAAGAATTGGTCATGTCAAAATCTTGTCAGTAGTTGTAGATAAAAGTTGTAGATATTATTGAATTTATGTAAAATAAATGATTGCCCTAGAAGCCAAATATACTTCCTTTGGAAATATTCACCTTTCTTTTCAGGTAATGAAATATTAGTGATTTTCTAATTATACACTGCATTTTAGAGGTTACCCATATTTGCCAAATAACAATCAATATAAATTAATTATAAATTTAACTAAATTTGTGCTCTACTTTTTTCACATTTATTGAAATACGAGTTCAAAGACCGCAATGCAAGAGCAGCAGTTTCCTATTTCAATTCAGTCAATTATTATTGATGCTCAAACTTAACGTCAATTATCTTTAGACTCCATTTATTCCAAATCGAATTTAGTCAATTATACCCCTTGATTTCTGAGATCCTCAAATGTAAGCGGATTTGATATCTTGTGAAATGACAAAGTTATGGTTTTTTTTTTCTTCATCCATCTCCCTCCACCGCACACTTTTTTTGTTTTCTTTTTTAATATTTTTCGGTTAAGAGTTGGTTCTGTCAAAAAATTGTCAATATGACAGTTGTAGATAATATTAAGAAAATTTAAAATAAATTTTACTGGATTTAATATCTTGAGAAGTGACGAAGTTATTATTTTTTTTCTCCCTTAAACCCTATATTTTTTTGCCCCTTGAGCTTATTTTTAATTTTATCAAAAATCTGCCTTACCCAAATTCTTTACACTTTTTTCAGAAGTACTAATAACTTTAAACTGTATCGATATCTAATTTGAGTATTTTTCGGTTTCTAGACCCGCCCCTTCAATTTTCACCAATTTGGCCCATTAACGAACTTAACCGAGATTTTATGCCCCTTGATTTTATGTATCAATTTGAAAGAGATCTGAGCAGAAATAATGAAGTTATCGTGTACATTAAAAGTGAAATAGATAGATAGATAGATAAATAAAAATTTTTTACTGAGGGTGACTTTAGGTTCAAAGAATCGTGATTGGTTTAGGTGATTTTGGTCTGAAATTTCAACTTAGGAAGGAATGTAATAAGTAGATTTCATACGACATTGCGTACACTGTAAAAAAAAATCTGTGAAGGTACTAAACATTTTCTAGGAAACTGGGATTCCAAGAACTTTTCATGTAACGATAACAGGAAAAATTCATGTAATCGATTCTGAAACTTAAATTTTTGCTGTTACCGTTACAGGAAAAGTTCTTGGAATCTCAGTTTCCTAAAAAATGTTTAGTACCTTCACAGAGTTTTTTTTACAGTGTAGAATTCATACGAAATCTACCTAAAAATTAATAAAACCTTTGCAAAAATTAAAATTCTTATTTAAGCTATGAGAAAAAACTTTACTGATAGATTAAAAATAGTTCCTTATGTCTGTGCTAAAGAATAGTTGTAAGTTGGTATGTAACAAATTCAAATTATTTACTTTTATAATTTATATAAAATGGTGTTTAAATACAAAATACTCATAAAAAGATTTTGGAATAATTAACAAACTCAGAGTGTCTCAACATTGCAATTATTCTATGTACCATGCTTCTGAGCCAGTTGAATAAAGTACAAGAAAGAAAATAAATCATGCGTCAAGCATAGATTATGATGCAATTTCCAACACATTCAGAATAATGCAACAAAACTGTGCTATTTAAAAAATTAAAATATTACGTCTCATTTCACCATATGGAAATGTATAACGCATTTTAAAAACCGAATTTCAGCTGTTCCCACTTACAATCGGAAAATTATCTGAATTTTTAAGCAGCCCTGTTTATAGATATTTGTATCTATTAACAACAAGCATTCCAAAATTTAGTTCATTTAAGAGATACACATATTTCAGTTGAAAATTCCCCTTCAACAATTTTCTCTAATAAGCAGAATAGTATGCAAATACTCCAGCAGTTATTGCGCAAAAGTGATTTATTTTGTATGTCCCTGTAAGTTATTAAAACATGCTATGAATGTTTTGTTTTAACATGATTGTAGTGAAATTCAGGAATTTATATCAGTTTCGATACAGTTAAAACAGCATAATGTCATTAAAATTCTCTCCAAACAGTTTTTTCCCATATACCATAATGTAGTCGAATTCTTTTGAGTGTCCCTGAAAATCAACCATTAATCATACATACTTCATATTCAATACCAAACATGCTTTGGTGACTCTAATAATTTTTATTAATTGGATGAAAATCCAAGTATATTTACGGTAGTTAGAGCGTGGTCAGACGGACAGACAAACCGAATGCCCTTTTCAACTTTTTTGGAAAGTTCTAAAAAATATACGGACACTAAATTTCTTTTAAAAAAATTTAAAAATTCTGATTTCAATGAAAGAAATCACATATATCCTTCTACGAATTAAAATTTTTATAAAATTAACTTTTTCAAACAACATAATTTTTATTTGAACTTTGAGACAAAACTTTAAGCATAAATAAAAAATATATTTTTTTATAGCTGCACTACAGAGTGCATGTCAGTTCGTATGCAATCAAATTAATATTACTTATTCTGATAAATATAGAAAAAAATAGAATATAATTTTAAATTTAACAAACGTATCTTAACCCATTAGTGCCTAGCGTCCCGTTTTAGGGACGCTTATAAAAAAGGCAATAAGGCACTTTTCACACCTGTAAATATAAAGATCAATAAACACTATTTTTCATGAGACAAATTCTTTAATAAATTAAGATAAAAGTTATTTGCCTTTTGAAGGTGGTGGGAAACCCAAAATTTCATTTTTAATGAAGAAAATAATTTAGGCATTAATGGGTTAAAATTAAAATTATCATGTACAATATGCGGTTGATCCACATGAATAACCATTATAAACTTTTAACATTTTGGACAATAACTAAAATATTATTTCTAAGTATATAAAATGCATACATTAATTATCTATTTAATTTCTTCTTTTATCTTAAGATATTAAGTTTAGATTAGTGTTGTCAAATTGAATAATTTTTTGCTACGTCATTTTAGGGACAATTATAGTATCTGGTATGTTTTTTCCCTTTTCTATCCATCTGAATAATGTTATTATGAATTATTTTTAATGTTTTTTGTTTTCAATTTTATTTTATTTTTATGTGTATTGGTAGCCCCAAATTCGTATTATTTTGCTTTTCCGTGGTTTATACGAAGATGAAACCACACTCTTTATTTGTAGTTCCAAAGTATTTTGGTTCTGCAAATTTCAGTTGTTTTCATTTTAATTAATTTATTTTTTCATATTCAATATGATAATTTTGTATTAACCCTTTGACGGATAAAGCGCACTTCTATTCATAAAATACTAAAATCATTGAATGACACCGAAATTTAAAAACAAATTTATTTCATAATATATAAGTTTATTTTTACGTTCTTTGTAAAATTAAAATTTTCATTTAAAAATTCCGGTGTCAGTATGGCATTTCGCAATTCAAATTAAGTAGTATTCTGGGCGCATATACGCGTTTATAACCACGGAAGGGTTAAATTCAAAGGTTTATATATTGTTTTATAATTAATGGATATATATTAACAATAAACATTTAATTTTGATTCAAAATTAGCGATCTCCATGAATGAAAGCAAACACATTTCCGAGAAAGGAAAAACTAGTCGAATGTGACAATTTTCAAAACTTTCTTCTATCTCATACTAGTCAATACTTCCAGAAAAAGGAAACATAACAGCGTCTCCGGGTAGATAATTTACACGAAAATCAAATCGGCAACAACTTATTTCAAGTTCTAACTGAATCTGAAATTTGATGAAAATCTGATAATGATAATTTAAAATAGTGGTATTAAATTTCAAAATATTATAAAAAAGATTTTGGAATCGTCAAATTTAATCTAAGTATCTTAACTTTGTAATTATCCAATTTAGCATGCTGCAGAGCTAGGTAAATAATAAAAAATATGTAAACACTAAAAATTTTATTAAAAATTCGAAATTGCATATTAACATTGTAATTATCCCAAAAAGCATGAATAATAAAATAGACGAATAAGAAAAAAATACATAAACACTAGTTATAAATTTAATCTGAAACACTGCTACTTCAACTTTTTAGCTGCGCATTTAAGACGAAATGTGACAGTATGAGAACAGAGGAATGCAATATAGCAAAAATAACTACATTTAATAATAACATATTTTTTTCTCTAATTAAGTTTAATTCAAGATACTGATATTACTATTTTCAGCTCTATCAATTATTGGCCTACGCATTTTTCAAAACGAAATGACGTATTTTTATAAATAAACAACAATTAGTAATTAAAATGTTCTCAGATGAAGAGCTTGGAAAAGTTTGAAACTACTAAGAAGTTTTTGATTAAATATATATTTTGAACTTGTAAATAGCTATTTTAGACATACTTAAGGGGGTCCTGGAGACATTTAAAAATAATTAGTACTTATTGAGTCAATATTTTGAATTTTTGTGTGTGTGTGTGTGTGATTGTTAACTATATCATTTGTAAACAAAACCACATGACGAAATTTTATATATTTCTTTTTAATTTTTTAATTAAAAATTTATTATAAAAGTGGGGTAATTTAAAAGTGTTTTAATTCAAATTGTAATTCGTAGAATTTCATTTTTTTTTTCATTTTAATAAACAAAAATATCTAAACTTAAATTGTGATTCAGCAATTTAAAAATAATTATAATAAAAATATTTAAAGTAAAAATTTGAAAAAGATGATATAACTCATTTAAAAAAAGATCCTTTTTTCAAAAGTAAATATTTTTTTTAATTTTCTAAATAAAAAGTAAAGTAAAGCATTTTAAATAGATGTATTACAAGTTTGAAGCTATTCTCTCTTTAGCAGTTCTTGAGTTGAAATAATTTAAATCTGAGAATTTTTTTTAAAAGCCACTATGAAGAAAAACGTATTTTAACAGGAAATCCATGACCAACATTGCTTAAAAGCTAGATTTTGAAAATAAACTAAAGCGAAAAAATAACATTTTCTCTTCTATTTAAGATAGAAGCATTATTTAAACGTTATTATATGAATAACAAAACAGAAAAAGCTTTAATGCGATAATTTTTTTTAGGAAATTTAAAAATGTTTGTATTTAGACACCCTTAAATTATATTTAAGTAAAACAGTGAGCTTTTAACAGTTTTTATTATATATTTTATTACGAGAAGGTTGAGAAAATATTGCAAAACTCAACATGAGCAGACTATAGTTAAACTAAAATTATTTTGTAAAACAAAATCTTATGTAAACACTTGAAATTTAATTAAAAAATCAAAATCAGCGACTTTATGAGAAGGAAAACAATTATCCATTCGAGAATTGAAAGTCTAATAAAGATAAAATTTGCGAAAAATAAAATTCTTATTTAACCTGTAAAACAAAACTTCGCAGGGAAAGGAAAAAGATTTATCCACGGCTGCTCCAGAGAGTGAATAAGAGGGCGCTATCTGAAGGAGTTTTGAAACTAAGGAAGAAAATTCCCCAGTTAAACTATCATTTTAGTGACATCCTAAGTGGCATCAAGCTGACACGCAGACGAGTTGGGATGGAAAAAGAAATCCTCGAGACAGAAGTAGCATTCGAAGTAGCAAATTTAATCCGAAACACTTCTACTTCAACTTCCCAAGTGTGTATTTAAGATTAAAAGTAACGTATGAGAACAGAGTGATGTAATACCAGGGTGGCGAGTGGTCAGGGAAAACCGGGAAAAACACAGTCAAGAAAAAAGTAAACTACCAATATTTTCTTACAGGAAATATTTCAAATAATATAAAGAGGATTACATAAACAGAATTTATCTTTAACAAAATACTGGTATTTATCATCTCTATTGATTGTGTCTTTATCTAACCACTTGCCACCCTGAATACAGTAAATAGAACTGCACTTATAATAATACATATATATATATATATATACAGGGTGGTCATAAAAAAACTTTGCCGATATACGGAGCTCTAGCGGCCAGTCCGCTCAACCAATCGAAATGAAATTTCAGATATAGCTATTCAGAGGTATGAGCTCGAGATTCTGTGCACGACAACAAAATGGCGCTCACGGTTACGGTTATAGTTACAGAAACTCGAAAATTTCCAAAGGCAACACCCATTTTTTTTCATCGTAAAATGCTCAGCGCATGCGAAAACCATAAAGAGCGTTGGAACCGTACTAGTATCGCAAGAAACGGACATGTTATGCACGCACAAAAACCGTTCTGCGAATCCTCCCCCCCCCCCCCATATAAAAACTCGATTGGGGTGCAAGGAGGAAATTTGCATATGACACAGAGTCAGTACACTAGTCTCTGATTACAATACAGATCGGAGAAACTAAAACTTTTATTTTGATTACACATTTTCCACATGGGTGTCATCACAGGTAATTAATGGTGATGGCACCCATGTGGAAAATGTGTAATCAAAGTAAAAGTTTTAATTTCTCCGATCTGTATTATAATCAGAGATTAGTGTACTGAATCTATGTCATATGCAAATTTCCTCCTTGCGCCCCAATCGAGTTTTTTCTATGAGGGGAGGGGGAGGATTCGCAGAACAGTTTTTTGTGCGTGCATAACATGTCCGTTTCTTGCGATACACGTACGGTTCCAACGATCTTTAGGGTTTTCGCATGCGCTGAGCATTTTGCGATGAAAAAAATGAGTGTTGCCATTGGAAATTTTCGAGTTTCTGTAACTATAACCGTAGCCGTGACCGCCATTTTGTTGCCGTTCACAGAATTTCGAGCTCATACCTCTGAATAGCTATATCTGAAATTTCACCTCGATCGGTTGAGCGGACTGGCCGCTAGAGCTCCATATATCGGCAAAGTTTTTTTATGACCACCCTCTATTTTATTAAGTCTAATTTAAGAAAGTGCTATTTCTATTTTCAACTATATTAATCGTTGCCCTTCTCATTTTTCAAAACGAAATGACGTATTTGTATAAATAAACAACAATTAGTTATTAAAATATTCTCAGATGAAGAGCTTGGAAAAGTTTGAAACTACTAAGAAGTTTTTAATTAAATGTATATTTTTTACTTGTAACAAATCTTATTTTAATCATATTTAAAGCATATTTAACGTAAAACTATGAGCTTGTATGGTTTTTATTGCGTATTTTATTGCGAGATGGCTGTAAAAATATTGTAAAACTCAACATGAGCATCATTGAATTAAAACAAGTAATTAATATGTATATATATATATATATATATATATATATATATATATATATATATATATATATAAACTAAAGTCAGTCCCTATTTAAATCAACAAAGAAAAAAAATATTTTAGTTCATTTTATTGTAGTTTCTTTTCCCATATAAAACTAAAATTAATTAAATTTAATTCATTAATTAATATTTTAAAAATATATATCAACATCAAGTGTCACCCACTACAAGTTTAAAAAAAAATGTATTTGAACCTGAGTGGATGAATAAAAAGTACTTTATTAACGATTGAAAATTTGAACAAGATATATAAATGTACATAGGGAGAGTGTGAAATAATAGTAGGACTTCAAATTATGCTATCGAACAAAAAAAATCATATAAACACTTGGAATTTAATTAAAAAATCACAACCACCGACTTTATAAGAAGGAAAACAAATACCCATTCGAGAATTGAAAATCTAATACAAAATAAACTTCGCGAAAAACAAAATTCTTATTTAACCTGTAAGACAAAACTTCACAAGGAAAGGAAAAAGATTTATCTACGGCTGCGCCAAAGAGTGGATAAGAGGGCGCTATCTGAAAAAGAATTGAAACTAAGGAAGAAAATTCTCCAGTTAAACTATCATTTTAGCAACATCGTAAGTGGCATCAACTTGATACGCAGACGAGTTGTGATAGAAATCCTCGAGTGAGAGATCGTTCAGGATTTTTCCTGGAGGAAAGAAATTTCTAACGTTTCTTTATGTTTTAACGATATTTTGAAAAATCTTCTACTCGTAAGTTTCTATTGCAGTATGGTTAAATATTTTTAAAGAAATATTTAAATGTTTCTTTAAATTTCTTCAGTGAAGTTCATTTCGATATGCAGAAATTAATTTAAGATTAAGAGAAATATTTAAAAATTTGATTAAGATATTATTATTGTTATTGTTACTCTTATTATTATTAATTATTATAATTATTATTGTCGTTATTCTTATTCTTATTATATTAATTATTATTTTAAAAGTCTTTCGTACTTGCAAGGTAGCATTTTTTTAATAGAAAAAATAATGAATTTAACCTTTTGGACCGATTTTTTTTTTCAATTTTTAGAAAAAATTACTTTTATGTTAATAACATGTACACTTGCTATCCAAACAGATTAGTTAGTGTTTAAATTTATCTCAATAATAATTGTTTTTAAATCATACATAAATTTTAAAATATTAAATGTTAAAAAGTGTTTTTTTTTTTTTTTTTTTTTTTTTTACTTTCTAGCTGCGTTCGTAATTATGCAAATGCGTAGCACCTATAGTCGTCGTTGAGTCCGTACCTCCGTCTGTCCGTATATAACAGAGCAAAAACTACCCAGTCGAATCTTTTGAAATTTAAAATATACAATTCTTGCATAATTTTGTCGAATCACTTTCATTGTCTGAAAGATAATTAATCTTGTTGTTTTGCGTATTATTCCATTAATATTCAAATGACATTAGGCTAAGTAGAATTTTTGGAGATGTTTAGAAAATATTATATACAGTAAAATTTATCCTTTATTCTAATTCTCTAATACTTTTTGTGCTTTATTACACATGATTTATTCAGAAAAGTATTTTTTATGTTAAATCCAAACAATGAAATATATGTTTAAAATAAGAGAATCGCAAACGGTGCAAAGAAAATTAAGCAAAAAATAACAATCAATAATATTCTAAATGCCTAAACATAAATGAAGTCATATAGTAAATGCAAAGACTTATACTAACATTACAACATGTTACTAATAGTAAAAGTATTTCTTAAAAGAAAATAATATTTGATTAAAAAATATGTATACCAGAGTACACCAAACCCGAAAAGATTAAAATTATTTTAAAAATCTTTTAATATTGTTAAATCAAGGACGTAAACATATATATATAGATATTTTCAAAAAATGAAAAAAAAAACACTAAAGAGTTAAACATTCGTTTAAAAAATAACCATAATCATTAAAAGGATTTTTTCCTATAATCTATGTGTATACATACATACATATGTACGTGCATTCATATATATATATGTTGTTTATTCCTTGTATTTTTAAAGAGATGAAATAATTTTCATGAGTATTATTTTATTTTTGAAAAATTATAGAGATTTAGCAACAAAATATTTTGGATATAAAATTACATAAAATAATTCATTAATTAAGTGAACTCAAGACTCAAGCTTTAAAATATTCAAAATTTAAATTTTTTAGAGGTTAAACTCCTATCTTTTCTAAGCATTTTAATATAATTGTTTCCATGAAATTCCGGTTTGACCAGAAATTATGGCTTTAAGAATTACAAGGTGGAACCCATCGAAATTTGGCGAAAGAATATTTATAAGGAGGGACTGTTTCATTGATTTATAATATATCTACAAAATTAGTTACAGTGAAATATACATCTTATATTGGTCAGCCTAACTCTCAAACAAATATTATTCAAGCTAAAATTAACAAAATCAATAAAACTGAATTATTCAGATTATTAAACGAAATAAAACCGAAATTCGCCGGATTTTATAACAAACGATTTTTTAAAAATAGTATACGCATTTTAATTTCTATTTTTTTTTTCAATTTTAAGAGAAAATGGAGTGATTCTGTTGCCACAATTACAAAATTGGTACTAAAAATTATAAAAAAAAATATATATATTTAAAAAATAAATTGAGATACAGCTTTGAAACAAATTGCATTTAAAAGTAATTTTTTTCTATACGACTCTGTATAAATTTAAAATGTACGATGTTTAGAAGTGTAAAATTTGCAGTAGCGAAAATTGCAACACTGAAATTGCAGAGGAAAATGTTACCATTCGCAAAATGACGTATGCGTTACGCACAGATACGTTTGGCTTTTATAATATAGATATCCACTAAATAACTGAAGTGGCGCGGTGCTTCCTAAAATTTGGAGATTTATTTTTTCTTTTTTCTCTCTGAATGAAGTTTATAGATTTAACGCGCAGAATATCTATAAAACGTATGATTATTTTTTCACGAAACATTTCAAAACATACATTTTATGATAATCTGTATAAAAAAATCTAAAAATTTTTTTTTATTTTTAAAAAATATATATTTTTAGGTGATTATGCCCTTAAAATTTAAAAGATTTCTATTAGCTAAATACAACTTTGTATTAAAAATAAGTAAATGCTTTAAATACAAATTTATTTATATACAGGGTAATTATAATCTGAAGTATAATTTGGCTCAAAAAATTTAAATATAGTTACAAAATTTAATTTGTAATTCTGCGCGTAAAATTTTATACCACTTTTTTGCTTTACAAATAACTCACAATTGCAAGCCCCTTATAAATATTAATTTTCTATGTTTCAATATTTTAAATGCAGGAAATGAAGAAAATTTATCCCAATAAGAATTGTTTTAAAATCATATATAAATTTTAAGATATTAAATGTTGAAAAGTGTCCTTTTTTTTTTTTTTTTTAACTTTCTAGCTGCGTTTGTAATTATGCAAATGCGTAACACCTATAGTTGTCGTTCAGTCCGTACCTCCATCTGTCCGCATATAACAGAGCAAAAACTACCCAGTCAAATCTTTTAAAATTTAAAATATACAATTCTTGCATAATTTTGTCGAGTCATTTCAAATTTTCAGAAAATCGCATGCATAGTTTATAATTGCACTCACAATGAAAAACATTCAGTTACATTACGCCCAATGGGAAAAAATAGTTTCAAGTGCATTTTAATGATATTGAGCTCTTTCGAACATGATAAAATTGGTAAACAATTGTAAAATATACTAAAATATACATTCTGTAAAGTCTGTGGCGCAAAGAAATTTTTTTTTTATTGATTTACAGGAACACGCAAAAGTAATCCATTGCATAATGTTATAGGAGGATACACTGTTTGGGGCGCATTTTAATTTTAGTAAACTGTTTCATATTTTATGGAATTGATATACTTTGCTAAGATTTACTATAAGTTACTTTCTGTATAGTAAAAAGCAGATAGTGATTACAGAGAGATTAAAAGATTTCAGCCTTTACACTGTATCTAAAATACTATATACTATAACACCAAGATCTGAATATTCTTAAAATTTTGATATAGCATCTCATTTGCTATGCTTGATGTGAATTTTCAGACTTGTTACAATTTAAGGAGTCCTGAGATCTTTTAAAATAAGATTAAATCATTAAAAAGAACTATCTTCTATCTCTGCATATCCTGTCAATGAGATATTATTACAGTTTCGTAACAACTACTTAAATTTAAATTCTGATGAAGGCTAAGTATTAGCCGAAATTTCGCGATTTCTAACATATTCTTAATATTTTATTCAACCTTTAAATAAGTAATCATTTATGTAGTTTTATGATATCATGATGAATTTCAGTATCCTCAACTAGTTTATTTTATGACACCTTTAGTCAAATATACTTATAATAATTTAACTTCTTAAATATACTTCACTATTTAATTTTATGTTCTTAAATTCTATATTTGGCGCAGCATGTCCCTAAAGGGACTTCACGCCATTTACACTAACACTTATACAACCAACCAGCCTTAAACTCTAAATTCCAAGCAATTTCTGAAATAAAGAGTGGTTTCTTTGATTAACAGTGTATTAAATTTGACGTATGTAGTTTAAATGTTCCCTTTGTTTTTGCATTCCCTTCGTTTTTGCAGGAAAATAATATTTTCCTTATTTAATCAGAGAGTTTTTGAAATTGTCAACTCCAAAGAAAGTTCTTTTAAAAAAGTGGTGCTGATCGAATAAAATTTGTGTAAGAGGCACCGGAGTCCGAAGGATTAAATTTATTTTATTGACATATTTTTTCCCACAATTTATATAGAAAATATCTGAAATATATAAGATACTTTCGAAATTTAGAAATGTAATATAATATAAAATAAATCATGATTTTTCATGTTACATGCAAATATGGAAGTAAAAGCAATGCATTCAAATTTTAGGTGTTTACAGTTTCTAGTATATATATATAACTATGACATCTGAGACATTTCTACTGTGTATCAACAAATGTTACAAATATTTTAGCTTAAAAAAGTGGTTTTTATCCCGTATATTCAATTTCTTGTTCGTAAAAAAAAGAATCAGTTAAGTAGTTAAAACTTGGTTTGATTTGATTTTTTAAAATAGAACTTTTTACATTAAACGTATTATTAAATTTATTTTATTGAAAAACATTTTCCCACAATTTATATAGAAAATATCTAAAATATTTAAGATATTTTCTAAATTTAGAAATGCATTGTGATATAAAATAAATTATAATTCTGCATGGTAATATTTTAGGAAGTAAAACCAATTTGTTCAAATTCTAGGTGGTTACAGTTTCGAGTATAAATATAACTTTGATATGAGTGACATTTCCACTGTGTATCGACAAATGAGGCAGATAGAAAGTGTGAATTGCTGTCGGAAAAATTAGAACTCTATGTACCTATATAGTAGAAATGGCAAAAGAAGGTATTTGCTTCCAACATGAATCAACTTCCATTGGCTAAAGTGCAAATAAGAAAACGATGACGTTTTTAGGACGTACGGCTCTTCTGATGCTAGTTTTTACTACTCAAGTAAGTTCTATTTCTTTTAATTATTTACATTTAGTTTTTTGGTGTATAAGAACGATACAGTTACATGAGTTGAAGACCTTCGCGAAAGATGATATTATGTAACAATAGTTAACTTTAACTAGCAAAAGTCATGCTTTGTTTGGATTCACGAAGCATTATTTCATAAGATAAATATTTTAAAGTAACAATTTTTATCAAATATTATTTTGGCATTTTTTATTAAGCAAAAATGTAATTTTATATTTTTGCCTATTTTAATTCTAGAAATGTAAATCCAGCGAAATAATTTAGAATTTCCTCGGAACTTTTTATTTATTACATAAGATTGGTATAATAGATAGATAAAAGTATTTTAGAAGCAAAATTTCACAAAATATTAATTTTATTTGTTTATAGTTCATTTGTTGCCTCTTTATATAAAAATCATAATATTTTTTTAAATGCGTAAAAGACATATGATGCGGATATTTTTTATCAATTTAAAAAAAAGTAATCATTTGTTCTATCTATATTAACCAACTCTATGATTTTTTTTTTCTGGAAATATACGTGTTTTATTTTTTATGTGCAACAGTGCGTTCGTAATGGAAAAACATGTAAAATAAATTAATTAAAATAAGAAAATTTTTAAAGGATATTCCGTAAAAAATAGTATTGTGCAAATCTACAGACTGTAATTTATTTTTAATTTTAATTTTAAGTTAAAATATTGAGTAATTTTTTTAAAGTTGTACGACAAAATGTAATTTGTGTAGCCTAGTAGAGGATTCGCTTCGCTTATCCTAATTATCTAAATTTATTTACATTTAGATTTTTGGTGTATAAGAAGAACACAATTATATGAATTGAAGATATTAGCAAAAGATGGTGTTATGTAACAATAATTAACTTTAATTATTTAGATCTAGATTTTTAGTGTATAAGAACTATACAGTTATATATACATTGAAAGGCTTAGGGAAAGATGGTGTTCTGTAGCAATAATTAATCTTCGAAGAAATTTATAGGAAATTTTTCTTGTAAATTTTACTGATTTATTTTCTTCCATATAGAATTGGTTTGAATTGTTTGCAGTCTATAAATAAACTCTCTTTGTATAACTTATTATCTTTTGATTTTCAAATACAAAAAATCATAATATTTTTTAAAGAAAGTTTTTGTTTACGAAAATATTATATGTTAAATTATTGTCTCGTATTAACAAAAGAAAATAAAAACTTTGTTTATATTTTCGTATCACAAAGGAAAATGTAAACAATAATTAACTTTCGTGGAAATGTAAGGGAAATTATTTTTTGTTGTAAATTTTATTGATTTATTTTCTTCCAAATAGAATTCGTTTGAATTGTTTGCAGACGATAGCTAAATTTTCTTTGAATAACTTATTATTATTTGATTTTCAAATACAAAATATATATATATAATTTTTATTAAAGAAAATTATTGTTTACGAAAATATTAAATATTAAATTATGGTCTTGTATCAACAAAAGGAAATTTAACCTAGTTTTTTAGTATTACCAAGCCATTGTTTTACACAAAATACTATTATTTATGTGAAAAAAGTTTTTTTCTTTTTCCTTTTTTTATGAGAAAACATGAAAAACATCATTTCCCACTAAGCTCTCAATTTTATCATTATAACAATTTAAGTATACTGTTAAAAACATGTCAAAAATATGCAAGAATTGTAACAGGATAACTGGTTTCAAAAACATATTTTCTTTCTTTCTTTCTTTAGTTGCTTTCTTTTTTTCTTTTTCTTTTTCTTTTTTTTTTTTTTTTTTTTTTTTTTTTTTTTTTTTTTTTTAAGGTGATTTGGTCCAAATGTTTCTTCGAAATAAATTTGTAATATAATAATGTGACTATTAAATAATGAAATTTATACGAAAAAACAAAGAATCTGTACAAATACTCAAATATTACTAGTAATTATAGTATATTACTAGTAATTACTTGGTTTGAATTCTTTTACGTATTTTTATAATGGAAAAATATAAATACTTGTGTTAAAATAAAATAAAATTCGTCAGCTTTGAATCATGTATGCTCAATTATTTAGAAATATATCAGCATTCAGTTTTGCATAAAACTTAATGTATTGATATGAAATTGAAAACAATTTTTGTTAAAATATCCAAGTAATTTGGATAAAAGTATAGGTAAAACTAATATATACTTGGAAAATTTAACTATAAAACATGAAATATTAATAATTTTGAGTTGTTGATATTACATCGTAAATATCAAATTAAGTTACTAAAAAAATCCCAACGCTTTCTATATTATCGAAAACTTATTGTAATATTTATTAACTGTCTACCTGTTTCTCGTTTTTTGGTGTTCTAGATTATAAAGAAATATGCTAATATCGATTAGTAGTTCAAATTTTAAGTGGAAGTACTCCGGAATAATCGGTTTAGCACTCCTGTTGAAAAGATCAAAATAGAACTTTTAGCAGACCAATCATTATTTTCAAGTTTTTACACTGTTTAAATTACGAAATATACAGGGGACTTCTGAGCCCTATCATCAGCAACCACAATCAGCGAAACAAACATAACTAGTCAGATGTGGCAATCGCAAAATTTTCTTCTATCCTTTGGTTATTAACGCTTCATGAAAAGTGCAGCACAGCAGTACCACCGTTTAAGTGGTTCAAACGAAAATCTAGTTAGTAACAACTTATGTCAACTTATAGCTGAATCTGAAGTTTAATGAAAATCCGTGCATTAGTTTTTGAGATAGAGCTATTGCAAAATCTTTAAAAAACTGCATAATAGCGACACATGTTGGATGATATACAGAAACGGATTCAACGGATGCCCGGAAACGGAGATACTAACTGAATCTGAAGTTTCATGAAAATCCATGCATTAGTTCATGAGGTACATTTATTGCGAAATCTTACAAAATGCAACATAGCAGTGCCATCTGTTGGGGGATTTAAACGAAAAACTAAACAACATTAATCTATATCAGGGACTAACTGAGTCTGAAGTTTTAGAAAATTTTGTTCATTAGTTCTTGAGTTAGAGCAATTGCGAAAATCACGAATAATGTACGATGGCAGCACGTTTTTCTGAGCTATTTATACCAAAACGAAATCCGCACCATGCTATATTAAATACTAACAAAATATTAAGTTTTATGAAAATCGATTTAGTATTTCCTGAGATATAGTCATTGTGGACATTGTAAATAATGCAGCATAGCAGCACCACCAGTTGCGCGATATACACGAAAAAAATAATCAGATCTAGTTGACATCAAGGTCTAACAGAATCGAAATTTTATGGAATTCCGTGCATTATTTCTTGAGATACTCTACAAAATTTTATTACATACAGTGAGACTGACAGACTCACAGACAGACATTTTCTTAAAACATGTTTTTCGGGTTCACAAAGCCCGAAACGTAAAAATCCGTCGAAAACAGAATTTCGCAAATTTCATGAATCCAATACTTTCTTCTTGATAAGATAGAAGAAATTAAACAGGGGAAAAAAACCTGCCTATTCGGCAGCAGGCGGAGGCAGAGCTCGAATTAAGCATTAATTTCACCAGCAAAATCTCAATCAAGATTAAAAATAAACACAGTTTCTTCTTTAAGCTCTAGACCATAGATTCCCAACCTTTTCTGGACCACCGCCCCCTTTACGAGAGAAAAAAATGCCAACGCCCCCTCTCCCATAATAGTTAATTGTACATAATGTTAAAATATTGTTACATATTATATATATATACCGGGTGTCCCAAAAATGACTGATGGATTTTAAAATTCAATAACTTGCAAAAAGTGACAGCTATTTAAAAAAAATTGCAGCAGGGTTATGTACAATGTCAGGAGTTTTTTTACCATATTTTTTTATTTTAGTTCGCATATCAAACAATAGGTGGCGCTGACGGCGATTGAAGGCCAGGTGATCAATGCTGAGTGAAGCGTCGACCTGGCCTACAATCGCCGTCAGCGCCACCTATTGTTTGATATGCGAACTAAAATAAAAAATTACGGTAAAAAACTCCTGACATTGTACATAACCCTGCTGCAATTTTTTTTAAATAGCTGTCACCGTTTGCAAGTTATTGAATTTTAAAATCCATCAGTCATTTTTGGGACACCCGGTATATATATATATTAAATATTATGTACTATAGTTTATTTATCTATCTACTAAAAATCATAAAGTAGAAGTTAATTAAAACGATCATCATATGTAGTGAAAATTGTTTATTAAAAATTGAAAATTAAACACAAAACCAATGAAAATTAAAAAATAATAATAATGAAATAATTGAGGCTGATGAAGTTTCAACAATATGTTCAGGATGGATTCCAATTTCTTTAACACCAGTCACAAATTGCCAGGTTCAAAGATGTCTGTTCCTTTTCTTAGACAAAAAATGAGCTACTGCACGGAACCCAAACTTAGCCAAATCTGATGAAGAAAAAGAAATTAAAATTTTATGTTCTGTCGCTCACAATCCAGGTTAGAGAGCTGTATTGGCTTTTAAAGTTACTCTTGGTATACAATTCTGAATTTTACTTTTAATTTTCGTTTGCTGTGAGTTCCACGATTTTCTTCTCCAAATATGGTGATACTGCTGTATCATTTGTCTAAAAACAGATCTAAAAACAAACATGATATATTCATGTATAAAAATCTTGGAATCACTCAGAGAGAACTTCATGAAGAACATCCAAGTGTTGACAGTAAGTTAGTAAATATTCCTGTTTTCGCAGACTGCGAATAATATGGTGAACAAAGTGAAACAAATGTTTCACTTTTTTGTGAAATGATTTTCACTATAAAGGTGGCTGATTATCCTGTCAGTCAATGAATTGCTTCTATTCTTATTGACTGATCTAATAATGTAACGAAGCAGGAATATGGGTGTTCATTTGAAACCAAATGCTGATGATGTATACCACAATGTACAAAGAGCACATTTTGTACTGCTTGTTTAAAATGCGTTAATGAAACGCTCCTGCAACGACGGGACATCAACAGAAACATCAGTAGCAAGTGAGAAAATGCTATGAAAACGCATTTATTTCCCTTGGACTAACTTCGTGGAATTAAATATCGATTATCTTTTTGTATCATTTACCAAATTTTTAGCAAATAAAGCTCTTGACATTTGTTTTCTTCTTTTATGAGTTTTTGTTATTTGGTAACACTAATACATCGAGTTGAATAGAAAATTTGCAGGTCTTTAAGTAATAACATAATGATATTTCAATGCCTTTAGCCATCTATTCCTCTTTGTATCGAATTATTACTGAGGATTTTTTCTGATGATATCCGACGGTTTCTTATGGTATAAAGAACAGTTTTTATTATCTCTCTCACTACCAGCAAGATTAGTTTCTCGCCGATTGGTACGATTTTCATACTTTTGCGATTAACAACATAATATGAGGATCGTAATGCGTCATCTTCTTTACAAGACGACTGAAAAAGGCTTGATATACGTAGTTTTTAAGATTTTCTTTTCCAGTCCGAAAAATAAGACAAATCTTCGTCTTTTTTATCAGTAGCAATTATTAAAATGCTCTTACAGCCTAAGAGGCTTCATGGTTTTATTTAAAAAAAAGAAAAGAGCATAGATCCATATCTCAAATACTCAATACTGTACTGACGGCATTTCTACTTCGATTACTATATTTTGAAATATAAATTTTTTCTTTATTTAAGTTTAAATAAATTTACATTTGAACAAATTTATAAATATAAAGATTTTCATCTTTTTCACAAAGAATAAGCGAGTTTCTTAAACTGATTCAAATTACAGATTCGTTTAAAAATCTCTGTTAAGGCATGTGTCGTCATAATTCAGAATTTTTCGAAATACAGGTTAATTAAAAAGAATTCTGTTTAAAACTTTTATCCAGCCAATTATCGCAAACTTTGTACTTCACAATTTTTGAATTCATAATGATTTTTAATGTGAGTCATTTGCAATTTTTCGTGTTTTTCTGTGATATTTTGACATTCATGAAAGAATTGCAAAAACAATTTTTTTAGCCTAATATAAAGAAAAATTTGTTCTCCGCGATTTTAGACCTCCTTCGTGTTCACGGCAATTTTTTGACAAGAGTAAAGTAAATTCAACCCCCCCCCCCTCCCCTCAAATGTACGCTCGCCTGTATAGATTTCCCTTTAAATATGCAGTTAAAGTTTTTATTACGGATTGTGGACAGTCAACTATTTTCTCTATATTACTTCCTAAATATATAGGTATGCCTTCACCGACCCCCTTGACTCTCCTAACGCCCCCCATTTTTCTCTAGACTCGCTACCGCCCCCGTGGAAGGTTTCAGCGCCCACTGGGGGGGGGCAGTACCGCCCCCGTTGGGGACCTATGCTCTAGACCCTAACATTTTGTAAAACTTCTAATGCACACGCTTACACACACGTACATATATATGGAATAGATTTAAAAATGGCGAAAAAAATTAAAATTCGGTGAAATTCAAAATATTTAAATATATCAATATTTCCATAGTCGGGTATTTATTGTGCTTCAATACTTTTTTCAAACTCACATGACGTTACATATGTACTAGTTGACGTCCATTATGATTCCAATGTGACTTAATATTGACTTCTTTTTTTTTCATTCTTCAAACCGTTTATTTAATTTTTATTTTTTCTTGTGAAAATCTTACTTCAGAAACATAATAACGTAATATTCAATTTTTGTTTGTTTGTTTGTTTGTTTAATTTGTTAAATTTTTCAGTTCATTCTCATCGTGGAAATCTTGCAATAGAAAAATAATTGTTGTGGCAAAAAAATTATTGTTTTTTTTATTGTTGGCAACTGTTTACTTTTTTTGTAATTAGTTAAATGTTAAGGAATTTTAATGTTCGTACAAAACACTAATAGTGTAGAATTTGCAGTATTCTGAAAACGATACGAACGCTAATGCGGTATCGTATTTTTGATTATGTCAAACAAAATTTCGGCTGTTAAGGGCAAATACTTTTTCTTGATTACTTACAGTACAGGTTAATACATATGAAAATTCCCTTATTTCTTACACCACTGTATTTTTTGGAAGAATAAATTAGTGTAGTCACAAAGAGTAAATTTAAAAGTCAGTTAATGTAAGTAACACGGCTGAACGTAATTTCATATGAAAATATTAAAATTTTGGAAATCGGGGAGGACAACAAATACCAAGTATACTTAAGTATACTAAAATTACGCCTGAAGAATTATTTAACTTTCAATGCAACGTCCTATCAAAATCCACCCAGTGCACCTTTTTTTTAGCTAATAAGCTAATAGAATTCGCCTGATTATGGAACTTTCCGTTGCAATTCTATAAATACATAACATATGCAATATTCCATAGAAAAATTCCTGAAATATTATCTAACTTACAATGCAAGTCACAATCGAAATCCACACAGCAGAGTTTTTAAATGACTAGTTTTTCATAATCGAGTTTACAGGACTATAGAACTTCCCCCATATTTTTTTAATTGAGCAGCGTATAACCGAAAGTATATAAACTAAAACGTTCCCTGTAAAATGATCTAACTTTAAGTATAGGTGCCATCAAGATTCATTTCGCAAATTTAAAATTATCTAGGCAGTTGAATTAAAAGTCCCAATGTCATTTTATATGCATTTATAATGCCTAACTGTGTTGCTAAAATTAAAAAAACTGTCAATTTATTGCTCATGACTACTCTAATTTATACATATGAGCAGTTTTCATTAACCCTTAGTATCACCGTGTTTCAGATCTGCAACATACCCATAAGTCAATAGTACTTACACAGTAAGTTTTAAAACACGATTTTATTTGTTGTTCCCATTTAACAACACATCAGTTAATATCAATTGATAATATAATTCTCAACAGACGATGATAAAGAGTTAATTTCTCATACCAAAGTTTTGTTTATCATTTGAGAAGTTTCAGATCTACACTGCAAAAATTAATTTAGTAAATTTTGTCAAATTAAAAAAGTTAGATAAGTGCGACAGTTGATTTTTTTAAGGATGATTTTCTATACTTTAATATTTTGTATTAAAAAGTGGACAATATTTATGATTTGTATTATAATTTCTGTTTTTTGTAACTGTGAGAAAAGTACCTTTTAGTCCATAATTATTTTAGTGTTACGTTAAAATTACGTTAAAAGTATTTTTTACGGGCTTAAAAATGTTGTATTCTAACATCTGAGTCAAACTTTTTCAAATTAGAGCTGATGAGTCACAAAGGGTTACAATGACTGATGGTATATTCAATCCATATCAAAGAAAATAAATGATTCTCAACCTGACATTCACAACATATTTACCCTTTCATTATTTGGAATGAGTACCACATTATACATTTGAAATTACTGCATTGATTCAAATAAACCAGACAGCTATAAAATGAAAGTAGACTTTTTACTTTTAAAATAATTTGTAATTCAATTCGGTGAGATGCACGTGTCAGTTTGGGAAAGAAACATTAATAAGTAGATTAACGATGAACATTAAGAAAGAAACAAGTTTGTTGAAATATAAAGAAGTTATTTGTTTGAATTTTAAAATATTTTTTTATTCTAAAAAATATTAAAACAATTCCTTTGGCTCAAACCATATTATTTTAATGAATAAAATGCCTGATACTATAAATATTAAAGAAACTGTGACTGATAATTATTAAGTATATAATTCTGATAAAAATTTTACATTAAAAAAAATTCTTTATTAGGGACCATCCACAAATGATGTCACACTCGGAGGGGAAGAGGGTGGTTCATGAATTTGTGACAGTTTGTGACAAGTGGGTGGAAAGGGGTAAGAAGAAATGCGACCTCTCACATTTTAGCTAAAATAAAAGCATTAAAATTCAGTAGATTAAATTATGAAGTTATTTTGAAATTAAAGTATTTTGTTTTAATAAAGTAAAGTTGGCGCAGCATGTCCCTTAAGGGATTTTTCGCTATAAAACCCTATATAACCAATTTAATAAAGTAAAGATCAGACTTAAAGTGAAATATATTAAATTTTACTTCAAATACCAAAATAGTACTGATTTTAACTGTTCTTTCAAATTAATATTTTATTACTATTGTATATTTTTTATGGTTTAGTTGTAAACATTAATTTTATTTTATACAAAATAAGTACATGAATCATTTTACTGTTATCCTCACAAACGTCATTAAAACACAGTTTAAAAATAAAATTTGAAATATTATCTATGACGTAATACTTTGTTTTTGAACTGCATGTGTATGTTTATCTAATATAGCGTGACATATGACAAAGGGGAGGGAAGGGGTATTGTGAAGAATGATAATTTGTGAAAAAAGGGTGGTAGAAGGGTTAAAAAATATATAAAAAATGTGTGACATCATTTATAGACAGCCCTATATCATGCTGCTTAGTTTTTACAGTAAGTAAAAACTAAAAGTTGAAGCTGTTTCCTTTAATATCATAAAAATTAGCAACTCAAAAATTGTGTTACAGTTTTGCCTAATGATGTAATAATTAATTTTTAAAAAAATATTTAATTTTTCCCACATTTTCTAGATTTTTCATTTATTAAATAACCTTTAATATATATTTTTCCTCTAAAGTCACGATAAGCAACTTACTGACTCTAATGTTTATTTTTTAATTTGTTTTATATTTTTTCTTAGTTGTCTAGAATTTAATTAAAAAAATTAAATTAATAGATTATAGAATTACATTGAATTTTTTCTACAATTTATTTTTAAGCTAGATTTTTCAATCATTAAATAATCTTTAAAACATAATTTTCTTTTAAATTATAATGTCATGATAAATAATTTACAGACTCTAAAGACTTTTAAAATTTTCTTTTATGAGACCAGGGTTCTCGCTGCTGCTTGCCATTGCGCCAAATTGCAACAAAATGCTTCATTTGGCGCGAAAACGAATAATCAGATTCGCCAAATTTCGAGTTCTCAATTTTGACTCTTTTTATATGTGTGCCAGTGCAGTCCAAATTTATATCCGACTTGCTGAACGATTGATGTTGCTTTTCCTTCTCAATCGCGTCGTGCCAAATTTACATTACTCTATTGCAAAGATACTGAGACAACACCAATTTAATTTAGCAACAGCCAAAGACACAGAAAGGATCATTCCATAGGTATTTCTCGATTGCAAATTACCTTTATCTGTGCACTGTCCTGGTGTGTTAAAAACACAACAAAATTTCTCGCATCAATCGCCACATATAGAAAAATTTTGCTTGAATGCGGAGTTAAAATGAGCTATTTACCACACTACTTATTAGTTATATGCAAAATATCATTTGTCGGACGATCGCCTGGAGTCGAAATCTCAAAGCATTTTTAAGTGTATATTTTCACAACATTAATTCAAAGATCGCTTTTTAGAATTTTTATTTTGACTGCTAAAAGAATGTTGGAAACCTTTACATATTTAGGATTATTTTAGATTGTACTCGTTTTTAATAGTAACTGCAGCAGTTTGTCTAATTTCTATTTTATAAGCGATTGCATAAAATTAAGTTATTTAATAACATATTGACAAAAAATGGGATACAAAAGCGGGTTAAAGATAAATTTTTCAATGTTTCATGTCGAATTTACTTTTCTAACTTTATTTTTCATTTGGCGACTGTTTTTAATTGCTTATTCGCCAAATCACTAATATTGGTCAAAAGCCAGCGAGAACCCTATGTGGCACTATTGTTTAAATTTCCTTGTCCACAACGATTTCCAAAATTTTAATATTTACACATGAAATTACGTTCAGCTGTGTTACTTAAATTAACTGACTTTTAATTTTACTCTTTATGACTACACTAATTTATTCTTGCAAAAAAATATTTAGTGAAGCGAAAAATGCTATTTTTCACTTCACAATAATCCACATAACAGAAAATCAAGTAATTCTCACTTCCGCAATTACGAAAGAATATTTTAGCTTTCATTACCTGGAAATACCAACATATTATAGATTTGAAACTACTTCATTTATTTAATTACTTTTCAGATAAAAAAAAAAATCGATAGTAAATTTTCAGCTGTAGTTTTTCTTTTTTACTGTTTATATTTTTTAATGGATCACAATATGACAAATGGCTAATTTCAAAATCATATTCCAGCAAAACTTTACTCTATTTGTCACTTGATGGAAGTAATATTATTTGTGTTTTTATCAGTGTGATACCGGCGCATAAATCGCGACTAACGACATTAGAGAAAAACTTAATCACATAATCCTTTCAGTGTCTTTGCTATTGCTATTCTGAATTGGTATTGAGTCAGTGTGTCTATAAATAGAGCTATGCAAAACTCACGGTGCAATTGAATATGTAAATCGACATCAATGGTTTAGTAACTGGGATGAAAATCTCAAGTATATTGGCGCGCGCGCACACACACGTATATAGAGAGAGGGAGCAAAAGGTGAGCACTTACAATTTGGCGAGTCTGATTGTTCGTTTACTCGCCATAAAATAAATTTTTCGTGATTTGACGTAATGGTGAGCCGCAGTGAGAACCCTGATCACACTATATTTACTAAATTAACTGAACATTCAATTTACTTTTTATAACTACACTGATTTATATTTATTTAAAGTTTTTACTGAAAAATTCAATTTTAATCCACATTAATGAAAATTAAATTATTCTTACCTGACATTTACGTTTCACCTTTCATTATTTGAAATTAGTACATTATTAAACATTTCAAATTACTGCATTTGTTCAATTGAACCAGACAGCTATAAAATGAAAATAGACTTTCTATTTTATAACTAATTGGTGATTTGCTTAGGCGTGTCGCACGTGTCAGATTAATAAAGAGACACCAGTAATTAAATTAATGATAAATTATAGAGAAAAAATAAAATTCGATTCTGGTAAAAAAAAAAAAAAAAAAAAAAAAATAATAATAATAATAATAATAATAATAATTTGTTTGAATTGTAAAATATATTTTGATTTTTCGAAATATTGCTACTCTTTTTCCTTTCAGAGTATGTGATTTTACAATATAAAAATGCTTAAATGTATAAAATTGTAACGACATACCACAAATAATTACAACTTTAATTTTAAACTTTTGATAAAGAGCTCAATTCCTACTATCATGACATTTTTCCCCAAAGGTACATGATTTTTCGTTTATAAAAACTCAAAGCTGAAGCTGTTTCTTTCGATATCATAGAAATTATCATCTCAAAAATTTCCATTTCATTTTTGTTTATTGATGTAATAATTATTCTTTTAAACCTTTTTTTAACTTTTAGATCTTAGAATGAAAATGAATTTCTTTCATAATTTCTTTTTAAATTATTAAATAACCTTTAAAATGAAATTTTCTGTACAATTATAATACTATGATACACAATTTAGACATTTTAAACTTTTATTATTATTATCATTTTTGTGAAACTATTGTTTAAATTTTCTTGTGGAAAACTATTTGCAGAATTTTAGTACTCACATTTGGAACCACGCCCTGCTGTGTTTTATAAAATAACTGAACCTTAAACGAACTTTTTATGACTACTCCAATTTATTCTTATAAAAAAATTTACCGAAGTGAAAAAAATCTATTTTCGTTCAACATTAAAGAAAATTGAGTGATTGTTACATGACTTATACGAAAGAACGTTTCACCTTTCATTATTTTAAATTAGTACATTATTAGACATTTCAAAATACTGTATTTATTCATTTGAACAAAACAGCTATAAAATGAAAATAGACTTTCTATTTTAAAACTAATTGGTAATTTGCCTTGGCGTGTCGCATGTGTCAGACTGAGAAAAGAAACACCAATCATTAAATTAATGAAGAATTATAAAGAAGAAAGAAAATTCAATTTTGGTAAATAAAAAATAATAATTTATTTGAAGTGTAATATGTATTTTGCATTTTCGAGAATACGGCAACTTTTTTTTTCTTTCAAAGCATGCGATTTTACTATGTAAGAAGTTTATCTCAAGAAGTAATGCCCGAGAAATCACAAAACTTTAGACTCAGTTGGATCTTAATATAAACTGAATCTGATTAATTTTGATACATATCACTCAACAGGTAGCAATGCTATACTGTCCTTTTCACGATTTCCACAATAGTTATGTATCAAGAGCTAATTGACGAATTTTCATAAAACCCGAAATTTTACAGTTCAATTTATATGATATGGTTCTGATTACATTTTGGTGTAAATCGCTCAACAGGTGGTGCTACTATGCGGTATTATTCATGATTATCTGAATAGCTCTATCTCAGGAACTAATGCACGAATATACATCAACCTTCATATTTATTTAATCCTGATATAAATTAGTATTTTGTAATTTTCGGAGTAAATCTCTCAGTAGATGGCTCTGCTATGGGGCATTTTCCAGGAATATCGCAATAGCTCTATTTCAGTATCTAACGCACAAATTTTCCTCAAATTTCAGATTCATTTAGTCTATGATATAAATGAGTATTATTTAATTTTTGGAATAAATCGCTCAACAGGGGGCGTTTCTATGCGACATTACATGTTGATCGCAATAGCTCTATCAGGAGCTAAAGCACGGATTTTCATCAACCTTCAAATTCAGTTAGTCCCAGATATAATTTAATATTCTTTACTTTTCAGAGTAAATGGTTCAACAGGTGGCGCCTCTATTCAGTTTTTTATGATTTCTACGATAATTCTATTTCAAATACTAATACACGGATTTTCACCAAATTTCAGGTTAATTTAGAATTCGAAATAAGTTGTTGAAGATTAGATTTTGGTGTAAATTACCTAACCGGTGATGCTGCTATGTTTCATATTTCTGGAAGTAATAAACGTGTATGAGACGTTTTGGAATTGCCACATCTGACTAATTTTCCATTATTATATATTTTAAGACACTGTTGTTTAAATTTTCTTGTCGACCACGATTTACAGAAATATAGTACAGTCAAACTTCGTTAACACCCCACTAAAAATAATCTTAAGATTATCTGAAGAAATCGCCACTTTCTACAGAAATTCTACAGAAATTTGAAGAAAATTTGCAGACTTAGTTTTATCTTTAAAATATCTGCAGAATTTGTAAAGATATTCTTAAAAATATCTGCATAATGGGCCAAATACCTTCGAATTTCCCACAGATTTTGGGCCAAAAAGCTGTAGGTTTTCTACAATTTTTTTTTAGTGGGGCATGAACACGCTTAACGTGAATTACTTTTAACATGAACATGCTTAACGTGAATTACTTTTAACATGAACACGCTTAACGTGAATTACTTTTAACATGAACACGCTTAACGTGAATTACTTTTAACATGAACTGTTTTCGCAATCCCCTATAAACACAAATACAAAGATTTGATGCCAATAACATGAATTATTGTTAACATGAACAACATTTTGATTCCCCTTGAGGTTCATGTTAACGAGGTTCGACTGTACACACATTTGAAACTACGTCCTGCTGTGTTTTATATATTAACTGAACTTTAAATGTATTTTTTATGACTACTCCAATTTATTCTTATAAAAAAATATGTCGAAATGCAAAGTTCTATTTTCGATCCACATTAAAGAAAATTAAATGATTCTCACTTGACATTTACGAAAAAACATTTCACCTTTCATTATTTCTAATGAGTACATTATTAGACATATCAAATTACTGTAATTATTATATTGAACCTGACAACTTTAATCTGAAAATAGAATTTCTATTTTAAAACTAATTTGTGATTTGCTTTAGCGTCGGGACGCATTTGTCAGTTTAAGAAAGAGACAGCAATAATTAAATTAATGATGAATCATAGAAAAAAAAGTCAATGTTTGTAAAGAAAAAAAATCATTTATTTGAATATAAAATATATTTTGCATTCTCATAAATATTGGAACTCTTTTTTTCGCTCAAAACATGTGATTTTACAACATAAACGACATAAAATGTCTAAGGGTGTAAAAACTGAAACATACTACCACAAAAAATTACATTTTTTAACTACAAACTTCTTATAAAGAACTTACTTTTGCTTTCAATTCCTACTATCATGCTATTGTTTTTTTTTTTGTTTTTTTTTTTTTTTTTAACGATATATGATTTTTTGTTTGAAAAAAATCGAAGCTGAAGCTGCTTTTTTCGACATCATAAAAGTTATGAAGTCAAAATGTATTTCTTTCCCCTGTAAATTCAATTCCCACTGGCTTTGTTGGACATTCTTCGTGGTGTTCCAGGCAGTAATTCTCCGGTGTTTTAAATTTCCTTGTGCTAATTCGTCATTCTATATTGACAAAATTGTTACGTCCGGTTTGTGTAATTATTTTTGCGTATGAAATAGAAGGATCATACGAGATGACAGCCTATAGGCCCCAAAGCAATCTCTTCTTCGGCAGACTTCAAACAAATCCGTAATAAAAAAATAAAAGTATGAAAAGTGCATAGAATATGTTTTTAATCTTGAAATTTTATTGTTTTCTAACTTTTATGTATAGGACTATAACACGCACCAGGTCTCCATGCTAAATGCAAGCAACACCAAAAGTAGTTTCTTTGTTAATTCTGAGGCTATCTTCGTCGATATTATAAAAAAATTAACAATACGAAAATTCTCATTCTATTTTTCACTAATTATGTAATAAATACATTAAATAATTGAAAGGTTTCAGAGAAATATGGAATTTTCCCCATAAATTCTTTTTGCCCTATGAGTATACAGTTATTAAATAACCTTTAAACTATGGTTTTCTTTTAAAGAATATTGTCTTGATAATAAACTTTCAGATTCAAACTTTTAAAAAAATCTCTCGCGATGCTCTTATTTAAGATTCCTAAACAAGAAAATTTCTTAATATTTCAATACTGAAGATTCTGCATTTTCGTCCACAACATATGTTAATTTTCTATTCAGTTTACTTAGAAGGTTTTTTGACGACAGTAATTTGTATTCATGAAAGATTTCAGCGAAGGGGAAAATACTATTTTCAATCCGTATCGCAGAAAATTATGTGACTTTCTTCTGACAGTTACAAAATAAAAGGCTTTTTAACTTCTAAAACTGACATAAATACCAGACAAACGATCTGAAATTTCTTCAGTTAGTCAAATTAGCTAGAGCAGTAAAATGAAAGGAAATTTACTGGATGTAATATTATTTGTCCAAATGCATGTAATGGATTAGGAAAGATGCAAATGCGCACTGTAAAATTAAGTACAAGTTATATAATATAAATTTTAAAATGTTCAGGTTTATTTAAAAGGCGATTAAAATAATCAAATTTTATTTAAAACATCTTAGTACTTTCAAGCCTTAATCAGGCTCTTCCTCGTAGAATATTTTTGTTTATTTATACAACTACAGGATTTCGTTTTGAAAATGAACGAGCCAATAATTATTACAGTTGAAAGTGGAAGTACTTTTTTTAGATTATACCCAATGAGAGAAGATATATATTATTAACTATTTGGAAAAAATAGTTGTTGTTCTCGGTTGAGAATCGGAAAATCTAAAGTATATCTGAATTTTTTATTGGTTGTATTCCGCAATTTATTTAATTTTATTCATTTCCTGATTGGTCCAAGTTTAATGTCCAGCAATCGAATACTTCTGTTTTTTATTTTATTCGTTTTCTGATTGGTCCAAATTTAATATCCAAAAATGGAATACTCCTGTTGCCACAATAACAAAAAGAGTAATAAAAACTAAATAAAAAACTTAATAATGTAATAACAAATTGTGATAGAGATCTCAAACAAATTTCATTAAAAAGTGCCTTTTTTTTCTCCACGCATCGATGTAAAAATTTAAAATGGGCGATATTTCGAAGCTTAAAAATTTGCAGTTTTGAAAATTGTAAAACTGAAATAAATAAGATTCTGAATATGAGTCTGAATAATAAAGTTTCAGATTCAAACTTGTTCTTAAAAAAATTCTTTCAGAATGCTCCTATTTAAGAGCTCTAAACAAGGAAATTTTTTAATATTTCAATTCTGAAGCAGGATTCTGTATTTTCGTCCATAACATATATTAACTTTCTCTTCAGTTTACTTAGAAGGTTTTTTGACGACATTAATTTGTATTCATGAAAGATTTCAGCGAAGTGAAAAATACTATTTTCAATCCGCATTCACAGAACATTATGTGACTTTTGTCTGACAGTAACAAAATTAAAGGCTTTTAAATTTCTAAAACTGACATAAATACCAGACAAAAGATCTGAAATTTCTTCAGTTAGTCAAATTAGATAGAGCAGTAAAATAAAAAGAAATTTACTGATGTAATATTATTTGTCCAAATGCATGTAAAGAATGAAAGATAGGAATGCACACTGTAAAATATGTACAAGTTATATAATATGAATTTTAAAATGTTCAGGTTTATTTAAAAGGTGAATAAAATAATAAAATTTTATTTAGAACATCTTAGTACTTTCAAGCCAGTACATCCCACACTATTGACTGAAAAAGACCCGGATGATAATGTTAAGTCTATGGGGGCGTTCTTTTCAAATATCTCGCTCAAATTTTAATATTTTTACATAATTTTTTTGCATAGAACAGATTAAGATGACCTAAAACCGGTTAGTTTTAATTTTTTCGATTTTGATTATATATTATTTATATTATAAAAGTTTCAAGTTCACAACGGGTTCAAACCGGTTTCGAAAGTTAAAGTATATTTTTATGAAAACTCTGGAACCAAAATGGAAAAAAATAAAACCATTCCCGGTTGTAGATCGTCCTCAACTATCCTATGTAAAAATTTTTAAATTTGAGCGAGATATTTGAAAAGAACACCCTCATAGACTTAACATTATCATCCGGGTCTTTTTCAATCAGTAGTGTAGGCTCTTAATCAGGTTCTTCCTCGTAGAATATTTTTGTTTATTTATAGAACTACAGGATTTCGTTTTGAAAATGAACGAGCCAATAATTATTACAGTTGAAAGTGGAAGTAGTTTTTTTAGATTATACCCAATGAGTGAAGATATATATTAATAATAATTGCAGTCCCTTTATTTTAAAATTCCACTCTGTGTTAATCCCTTTTCATTTTTAATAGTGTGGCTTGAAGATTGATTTAGTAGTATTTGAGATTAAAAAGGTAAAAATAAATATTTAACTATTGCACCATAAATTTTAATACTTTATTTCTCTTATTAAGTCATTATCTTCATTCTCTCATTGAGAAGACTCATCCAGAAAACTAATTCTACTTTTAACTGTAATAATTATTGGATCGTTCATTTTCAAAACGAAATCATTAATTTGTATGAATAAACAAAAATATTCTCTGAAGTGAAGCCTGATGAAGACTTGAAAATACTAAGGGGCTGTGCATATATAATTTTATCATTTTAGTGGGGAGGGGGGTTTGGAATATGATATCGTTAGATATCACAAGGGGGAAGGGTTCTGTCTTTTATTATCGATATCATTTTTGATCGTATCAAATTTTTCTGTTTTTATTTCTAACATGGCCCTTGGCTTAAAATAGTGTGTTTTCCTTTTTAGTCTGTTATCTATTTTTATGAAAAAATAAAGTTAATAAAATCATTAAATTATTATAAAATTATTTCATTCTAAAATATAAAAAACCCAACATTTGACATTCCTATTCTTTTTTTATGTGTGTATACATCACGGTCGAGAAACCACATGTGAAATACATTTGAAATGAACCTTTTGTTTAAATAAAACCGAAAAAATAATGTCGTCCATGTCTTTTGTAGGTAAGAATTTCCATCTATGCCCCACCCCTCCAACGTTGGGGGCAAGTACAAGAAGACTTCATAACTGTTGAATGCACTATACAACAAAAAGCTATTATAAAATACCTTTAAGTAGTACCTATTTCTTTAAAATGTTATTTGACATAAAGTAATATTATATTGAATTTTCTTCATTTGAATCAATAAAGCATTAAAAAAAAAAAAAAAAAAAAAAAAAAAAAAAAAAAAAAAAATTTGCATATTACTCCAAACAAAAGAAATAAATTATAAAAGCAAAGAAAAAAAAATATACTTTGGTAATCTTATCGTTACGGGAGGGGGGGGGGCGGTTCAAGGGATATCGAATGGGGGCGAGGGGGTTCAAAATTAGGAAAAGGCTGATAATGTTATATTTGTACAGCTTCTAAGATGTTTTAACTCCAGAACCGCGGCGACGGGTCACTTTGACCCGTATCATATGCAGAGATGTTGATTCGAACCATAAAACTCTTTTTAAAATAAGCTAAATATAAGCTGAGCAAAAATAATTTTTATAAATAACTTAAACAGTTTTAAATGAAAATTCCGGTGAGAAATATTTGTACACTACTTGAATGAATTTTCCCGCGATTCTAGTGTTAAATGAAATTTGATTATTTTAATCGCTTTTTAAGTAAACCTGAACATTTTAAAGTTCATATTATGTATATTTTGTGTTAAAAACAATGTGAAAATTGCATTCTATCATATGTTTTTATTTTTATTTAAATACAAGTTTTTTTTTTAAGCCTTTCGACTCCTGCGCTTTTTGCACGATTTTTTTTTTTTCGGTCGGCATTACGCAAGAAATTGCTTTCAATTACGCATTATAAAAATACTCTGATTAAATAAGGCATATTTTATTTTCCTTTATGATTGGTGCACAAAGTAAATTTTGCAATAAAAGATGATGTCCATTAAAAAAATGTAAAATATTTATGATTGAATTTACGAATATTTACTTATTAAAGTAATCAATTACTTTTTGAAGTTAGTGCCAATCAATTTCAATTGACATTGATTAAAAAACTAATTTACTGAAAAAATAAAAACATTTTTTCCGATTTTGCATCATATTTTTGATCATCACTTTACTCATGGTACCAGGTATAATAATTCACAATTCTTACTAATAGTTATTTTACTACACCCAGAAAAAGCAATTGATTAAATCTACAAAAAATGTTTTGTTGAGTACATTTTCGTTGTTTTAAGTGAATTTTTTAATTAAAGTAAAAAATCGGTTTTGTTGCTCAGATAAAAAAAAAAAATTGTTAACACTCTTATAAAATTTTAACAACATTTCATCAATTTTATTTGAGTCTTTCGAACATAATTTTTGTTGTTTTTGAAAACTTTAAATTGGTGTACAGTAGCTGTAACTCTCTCACGCAATTTTATTTAATTGATTTATATAGCTGTAATAATTAACATAATTTTTGGATAATAAAAACTTTTTAATTTGAGACCGATTAACGACGTTATTATGCATTTCGGATGATAATTGTAGACGGGAAAAAAGCAAAAATAAATTAAATGTTAATCCTTTATAGCTATATAAGTCAATCAAACAAAACTGCGTGAGAGAGTTATGGCTACTGCACACCAATTTAAATTTTGCAAAAACAGCAAAATTTTGTTGGAATTATAAATTGGAAATACAAGACTTTTGTAAGACTCAAATAAAATTGACGAAATTTCCTTAAAATTTTATAAGAGTGTTAACAATATTTATTTATTTATTTATTTGTCTGAGCAACAAAACGATTTTTTACTTGCTTAAAACAACCTTAAACCTTGGCTTAAATTGGCTTAAAACAACCAAAATGTACTTAATAAAACATGTTTTGTAATTTTAATCAATTCCTTTTCTGGGTGTATGTTTTTTTAAACTTCTACTTTATTAGTTTATAGTTTAGTTAAAGTTTCACCATTCGTGCAATTTTCGTAGCTCATATCATGCTTCATATAAATACAAATATGAATCTCCTTATTAAATGTAACAAATTACCATTCTAAAAATACAATTTCAATTTTTAATAAGACATTACTTGTACATATCAGATTGTTCCATTCATATGTAAAATTAAAATTTTATTTCATTTTAAAATTTTTAGTACGAGATAGAATTTTTAAAATAACTATTTTATCCAGTTTTCTTTTCGATAATAATATTACAACTTACAATTTTAACTTATTTTTTTCTCTTTTTTTGTTTTACATTCAACCTCTTTTCCCAGTATTTAAAAATAGTAACACGATATAGCGCCGTCTTACATTACATAAATTATCGAAACATTCAAATTAGTTTTACTGACTACGCTAATTTATATTCATGGCAGGTTTCTGTGAAGTGAAAAATGCTGTTTTCTATTTATAAAAAGAAAAGTTAGAAAATTGACAACAAAATTTTTCAAACGAAGAATATTGAATGCTTAAGTAAAATTACTATTACATTTTAAAGTAAACTTCGTGCCTTACTTAGTCAGCTAAATGAAGATAAACAGAAAATTTAATTAAGATTTTGCTTTTTAACTGAATTATTATTTTTTTTCTTTTCGCCAGATTGCTTGAGTCGAATTGCAACAGTCGCAAATGTATCGAGGCCCCCATCAGTGGCCGAGAGGTTCTGACCTCTCAACTGGTAGACGGCAGGTGCGAGGTTTGAACACAATTGCGGCCGTCGGTCTAATCGTTCGGAGTTTTCCGTAGTTTTTTCGAACCTTGGATTTCCTTGCGTGAATACGGATTAGGTTCCCTTAGAAAGACCCCCACGGAGAGCACCTCAACCCCTTAAGGGCCTATAACCCTCGTATAGATAATCGGCCGTCATAAAATAAACCAAATCAAACCACAAATGCATTGTTAATTATATTAATTTTGAAGAGTTTGAATTTGTAGAATTAAAAAATTAATGCAAAACAATACACTTTAGACGAGGTTTTCACAAATCTTTTATTAGCTCTGATGCATTTTAAAAATAAATCAGAAATGTAGTTGTTTATGCTAGGATATTTTTAAGTTTAACGATTAAATTTTTAATTATATTATGAAATCAAATTTTCACTGTAGTAAAGCTATATAAATTGCATTTTACTATATTCTTAAAAGTCTAAATATGTTTGGCTATTTTACATTGCTATGCTGTTGCTCAGGTTTTATATAGAAATTTCATTTGTTTTAAAATATTTTGCACTCAGTTCATGCTTTTAGATGGGAATTTCTCCATTAACTTTGATTAAATGAGCTTATCAGATTAAATGAGCTTATTTGAAGGATTTATTGAGCTTAGGATCGATTTAACCTCAAAACGCATTGTTGTATTTGTTTATTTCAAACTCAGAAACAAATTAATTATTTAATCTGTAGTCCGCGCTCCTGGAAAACCACTCTTTATATATATTATTGTATATACAGTGGGTGTCAAAAGTTTCCGGCCAGCAAAAATTTTTCAGTTAATTTGTAAATATACTCAAATGAAGAGGAATCTCAAAGCGATACTTATACATTTTATTGACATATTAGTTAAGAACTTACTTATAGAAGAACGTGTAAATATCAATAAACTTTATTGACAAAATTAAGTATAAAAGAAAACGCATGTTCTCAAAAGTTTCCGGCCACTTATCATTCTTTAGTTTTTTCTATCCGTAAAGTGTTTTTTGGTTGTGTTTATGAATGAATCAACGTGTATAGCATAGTTTGAATTCAAATTTGAAAGTTCAACAATTATTGTCCATAAATGAGTGATTAGTTTGTCGCTAAAAGGCCAATCTTCTCTAGATATTGCGGTTAAGTTATCGATCGGTAAAATCGACTGTAAACAATATTTAAAAATTGTATAAAGATGGCCATGGCTTTCAGGACTTTCAGAGGTCCGAGAGACCCCGGAAAATTACTATTCCTGCGGACAGAATTATCAGGAGAAAAACTATTAAAAATCCGCATGAAAATTCCGTTGCAATATACTGCGATTTACGGGATGAAAATATTGCTGAAATAAGTTAGTCTTACCGTGTTATGATGCTGACGTGATACAGAACTTTATCAAAGAGTCGGTGTTAAAAAATCTTCAGAGGTTAAAAAAATACCGACGTACCCTACTTTCATTTTCCAAGGAACACAAAATCTGGTCAAGTGAAAACTGAACAAAAGTTCTATTTTTCCATTAATCGAATTTGAAACTTTTTTGGTAGTGATGGCAGACACTACATACGATGACCTAACAACAAAATATATGATTCGACTTATGTTATTCCTGCAATGAAGCATGTCGGAGGACACGTTATGCCGTGGGGACTATTTTCCTCAAAAAGTGTCGGTCCGTTATTTGAAATCCATAGCCAGGTGAATGATACAATGTATAAGGATATCTTGCTAAACTATTTTCTGCCTTATTAGAGAAAAAAAATTTGGTCGCAACTATTTTTCTTAACATGATAACGACATAAATAATGTATGTAAACCTCGATAAACAATGGTTTTCGCACAAAAAATTTGGTTTTTGAAATGATCAGCCCAAGCGCCCAACATGAATCCAATAGAAAATCTTTGAAAAGAAGTTGACAAAAGTCTGCGGAACTATAAATATTCCAACTCAGCCGAAATTTCGCCAAAATTGCAAGAAATGTGGAAAAAACGTACCATAGACCATTTTTAACCGTTGATTGTATGAATGCCACGTTGCTGCGCCACAGTACTTATTACTAAAGCTAATAAAATAGTAATACGATAAAATACTAATTGTAAATGTTGTTGATCACTGTAATTTTCTATTACAATACGACTATTTTACAAACTTGTGAAGGTGGCCGGAAACTTTTGAGAACATGCGTTTTCCTTTATACTTAATTTATTCAATTAAATTTATTGATATTTACATGTTCTTCTATAAATAAGTTTCTAAATATTATGCAATAAATTGTATAAATATCACTTTGAGATTCCTTTTCATATGGGTATATTTACAAATTAACTGAAATTTTTTTTCTGGCCGGAAACTTTTGACCGCCACTGTATTTTTGTGTAAACAGACAAAAATACAAAATAAATAAGCTTATATTAAATTATTTAACAAAAAAATAATTAATAATGTATTCCAAATATTAAAAAATTTTTGAATGCACTATTACTTACTTAATTTTTGTTGTTTAAAGATCAATAATAATACACAAAAATAGTAAATATTACTTTTATGTATACTCCAAAATATCTAGTTAGAAGGCCATTACAAAAATTTCATCCTAAAGTTATGTTATACAAATTAATTGAGAAAGAAAATTTAATGTGTTAAAAAAAAGAGAGATTTATGATTTTTTAAGACGATTATGATAGAATATGTCATTTATTGTGTTTGCCGTTCATTTACCGGGACACACAAGAGAAATTGGTCACAGTACTGTCTTTGAGTAATAATTGCTGGAAGTACGTTTTTAATTTTAGCATAAACTTTTAAATTAAACATGTTTTCTTTTTTTTTTTCACGTTGTGCACAAATTCTATACCTCATATACAGGGTTGCACAAAAGATATAAAGTACTATTCTTCTTACTAGCAGAATTAATGGGGAATTTCACCTAAATTATGCATGTATTTTAACTGAACGACATTTTAGGTTGCTGTTAATAGATACAAATGTAGCATTAATTAATAGATACAAATCTGTATATCATACAGAGGTCTTCTCGAAAAATTCTGATAAATTTTTGATTGTAAAGAAAAATATCAGAAAATTAACACTGTAAAAAAACGGACGTATTACTGGTGGAAGTATTACTGATAATCTGGACGCCAGCACTATTTACTGTTTTTTAACGGAAAAAATTCCGCAAATTCCAGATAAAACTCGGAAAAAACGGAATATTTTCCAGAATTTACGGAAATTTTTTCGTTAAAAATCAGTAAATTGTACTGGCGTCCAGATTATCAATAATACTTCCGTAAAATCGTCCGTTTTTTTTTTTTTTTTTTTTTTTTTTACAGAGAAGTTTTTAAACGTGTGATGCTTTTCCGTATGACTAAATTAGATATAATATTTTAAGTTTCTAAACGGCAGTTTTGTTATATCATTCTTAAAGTGTTGGAATGTGTTTCATAATGTTTGATTTGCATGATTTTTCTATTTCTTGTTATTATTTAATTAAATAAAACTGTTAACTCCTGCCACTCCGTTTTCTCCGCTGCGGAGACATCATCTTTCCTTTCAAAATTTGTTTTTGGCACCAGTAATAAAGAAAAATAAAATTTTCCTCATTTAATCAGAGAATTTTTGAAATTGTCTACTTCAAGGAATGTTTTTTAAAAAAGTAGCGCTAATCGAATAAAATTTGTGTAAGAGGCACCGGAGTCAGAAGAGTTAAATTTTACAATTTTACATTATTTTTTAACGGTTACATATTTAGGTATTTTCATTTGGTATTTTCATTTTAAGAAGACAAAATTAAAGGCTCAAGGATAATATCGAAGTTTCATTTGTTTTAAAATATTTTGTATTCAGTTCATGCTTTAAGCAGGAAATTCTCCATTAACTTCGACCACAGATTAAATGATTTGTTGAGCTTATGGTTGAGTTAACGTCAAAACACATTGTCGTATTTGTTCATTTGAAAGTCAAAAGAAAGCAATTAAATATTTAATCTGCTGTCCAAATTCATGGAAAACCGTTCTTTTAATATATATTTGTGTAAATAGACAAAAATTCAAAATAAATAACCTTATACTGAATTATTCAATAACTTAAAAAAATAATTAAAATATTTCAAAATATTTAGTATTTTTGAAATACTCCGTTATTTACTTATTTTCCGCTGTTTACGAATTAATAACACTATATAACGAATAATAATTGTTACTTTGATGTATATTTTAAAAAGTTTATTGTTTACAAAACCATTTCAAAAACCATTAGCCTAAAGTTATGCTTCACATATTAATTGAAAGAGAAAATTTAATGTATGGAAAAACATATTTTTTTTTAAAAATATAACTTATTATTCTTTATTTTTAGTTTTGAATTTGGACTAAATCTGTGTTACGTTGCGACAAATCTCGAATAAATTACTACAATTTAGCAGAGGTGTATTTGTACACTCGCATGATTAATGAATTTGTCAGAAAAATAATTTTAAAGTAAGTGAACAACTAATCTTAATTTTAAAATAATTAATCTTTATTCTACTAAATAAATGAATAGTTGAAACTACACCTAACGGAAATTTCTCCTAATAGAAATCTAATTTAATATCAAAAGAATATATGTGCATTACATGTATGCAAATTTTAATATTCGTAGTGTAGTATGTGACATTGACCTCTGAGGGAACATTTTTAAATTCTGTTATATAGTATCACCAGGTCCACTGTTTAGAAATCTAGGCAGAGACACTATAAAATCAGGATAGTAACTTCTAAATCAGGACATAAAAACACTGTAATCCTAGAAAAACTATATCTCTCGTATCTATGACAAAGAAAAATTCATACTCCGTACACTGTAAAAAAAGGATCAATCTACTAAAAAAATTTTAGTGATCCTTGTAATTACTAAAAAATGTTTAGTAACCTTACTCAGTTACAAGGAATCTGTAAGAATTACTAGAAAAAACTAGCAATGAATAGAGTTAATAGTTTTAAATTTTTAATAGCTATTACTAAAACTCACTTGGTGTGGCAGTGATAGCCTAGTGGTCATAGCACCGACCTCCAGGCTGAAAGTGCCTGGGTTCGATGCTGGCCGCCGTCAAATATGCACCGAATGTATGCAATGTAAGTATTTGTTAAATAAAGGGATTATGAAAATCCTGTCGTAGCAGTTACCATGGGTAATCATCTGTGAACTTTCCCTCCCCTTTATAAACATGTCAAAATAGAGCAGGTAGCAATGTTTGGTGCTGCCATCTATTGTGGCTTTGCCGAAAATCTTCCGTTTCAGAAGTCTGTTTTTTACCCACTGGATGCAGCTCGAAGGTGGCTCCTGCCATTCGGGCACACGTAATGGTTACTAAAAGAAATTGTGGAGCTATTACTATAATTTGCTTGGTGGCTCATACTAAAAAGTTTTAAGTTATACAAAAAATTCTTTTGTTCAGTTTAGAAAAGAAATATTTGCTTCACTTGCAAAAAAAAGTTTGTAATGGATACTAAAAAATTCTGTGGAATACAAATTTACTAAGAAATTTTTAGTAACCTCTTGAATTTTTACTTTCTTCTATCTTTACAAGAAGAAAGTATTGGATTCATGAAAATTTTCGACTTCCGGTTTTCGACGGATTTATACGTTTTAGAAGGTCCTGAACACATTTTGACTATTTTTAGAAAATGTCTGTCTGTCCGTCTGTCTGTCTGTCTGTCTGTATGTATGTATGTATGTCTGTCTGTATGTGACAAAAAAATTGTGGGCGCTCTATCTCAAGAACTAATGCTCGAAATTTAATAAAATTTTATATTCTGTTAGACCTTGATATGAATTAGTGCCTATTAGTTTTTGGTGAAAATTGGCCTGCAGGTGGCGCTGCTATACTACGTTTTTCATGATTTTCAAGATTGCTGTATCCCAAGAACTAATGCACAGAATTTCACTAAACTTCAGATTCTGTGACCCCTTGATATACATAAAAGCTGATTAAGTTTTGGTGCAAATTGGCCAGCAGGTGGCGCTGCTATGCTATGCTTTTCATGATAGCTATATCTCAAGAACTAATGCACAGAATTTCACCAAACTTCAGATTCCGCGATACCTTGAGATACATGGCCGCTGATAAGGTTTTGGTGTGACCTGCCCTATAGGTGGCGCTGCTATGCTACATTTTGCACGATTTTTGCGATAGCTATACCTCAAGAACTAATGCAGAGAACTTCATCAAATTTTGGATTCTGTTACACTTGAATATATAACATAATTAGACGCTGATTACATTTTGGTATTAACCTTGCAATAGGTGGTGCAGCTATGCTGCATTTTGCACGATTTTTCCGATAGCTATATCTCAACAACTAACACACAGAATTTCATCAAACTTCAGATTTTGTTACAAAATGACATATAACATAATTACACGATGATTACGTTTTGTTATAAATCCTTCAACTCATAGTGCTGCTGTGCTATATTTTACACGGTTTTTTTTAAACTAGCTATATCTCAAGAACTAATGCACAGAATTTCATCAAACTTCAGATTCTTTTACACCATAACATAATTAGACGCTTTTTTACGTTTTGGTTTAAATTGTCCAAGATATGGTGTTGCTGTGCTACGTTTTGCAAATTTTTTGTTATAACTATATCTCAAGAACTAATGGACGAAATTCCATCAAATTTCAGATTAGGTCTTGACATTTTTAGGTCTTGAGATAAATATATGCTTATTAGGTTTTAGTATAAATTACGCAACATGAGGCACTACTAAGCTCATTTTCTCAGAATATTAATTAAATTTTGCGTTTTAGGCTTTTCGGATACCCGAATCTCATTAGGCTAGGTCAAATGTTCGAGGAAATTTGATAGTGGGTAAATTTGGGGTCACCACGTTTTTTTTTTTTTTAATATTAAAATGTACTTATGAGATAGAAGAAAGTTTTGGGATTGACACATCCAACTAGTTTTTACAGTGTATCCGTACGAAAGGGGCATAATACAATTACACATGCTAAGACGAACACTAAGTGAAAACTTTCTCGGGTCGTTTGAATTTTCGTCTTTCACAGTCTTTTTTGTCTAAATTTAAATCGATGTAGACTAAAATATATTTAGAACAAGTTATGTGTCATAGAAAATCCGGATATTAGGGCACCTGAAAATGGAACATGCCGCGTAAATCGGTAAATCTGGCACACGAGTCGTATATAGAAAGATAGAATTGTTTCTCTACAATTAGATTTGCTTTTCATTATCACAGTTACGTATATTACTATTTAAAAGTAAGGATATTACAAAATATGTATGGATATAATCTCCAAATTACTGACATATATCATCTTGAATATAAATGAATACTTATATTTAATATCCACAGCAAACTAATGTTAAAAATATATTTTAGATAATTACCTTAAATTAGAACTGTAATTTGTTTACAATAATTCTTAGAAAGAATTACTAAATAATTTTGTATAATTATTTTACGTATAAAGGTATCGTATTAAAACAAGAAATGTAGAAACTTTAAACAGCGTTGTGAGGCTGATTAATCACACAATGCAGATTGTTTAGACAGTTGTTGTGCGACTAGATAATAGATGAATCTCAGAATTACTTTGTTCTTAAGTATACAATGACTCGCGGTTAAAAGTGGTTTACGTATCGGATTCATGAATTAGGAGTACTTTCATGATATATTTATAAAATTAAATACATGGTGTTTCAAAAACAGAAGTACAGTTGTTGTATGTATGTCGGCCAATTATCTACACCATGGGATATAGGCCCTAAGGGGTGGGATGCCCTCCGTGGGGGTCTTTCTAAGGGAACCTAACCCGTATTTACGCAAGGTTCGAAGAAAACCACGGAAAGCTCTGAACGGTTAGGCCGACGGTCACGATTGGGTTCGAGCCGTCTATTAGTTTAAGGTCAGAACCTCTCGGCCACTGGTGGGGCAACAGAAGTACAGATTTTGAAAGAGTCCGGGACATATCTTAAAATAATTTTTATTTATTGAGTTAAAATTTTGAATTTTTTTCTATTGATTATCAATACTATCTGTAAACAAAATCACATGATAAAATTTCTCATAATTTTTTTAAAAAGCTTAAAAATTAAAAATTTATTTTAAAAGTTGGCTTCCTTACTCCCAAGGGTAGGGAATGCCCCTAATTTTCTGGGGTCAAAATAGACCCATACTAATATGAGGCATGTAAGGTGTATCCCGTTTGCTCAAGCTTTCAAATGCGGCCGTATCTTGATGTAGCTTAATTAGGAACTGAGTTAGAAAATTGAATATCTATGGAAGGGGGCAATTGGGGTTGGGGGGTGGTGAAAGTTTCATAATATGAGTGAGTGATCTGAAAAGTGCCGACATGTGGTCATATATTCCAAAACCTTAGGCATCTCCTCTAATCTCCTTAGGTGGGGAATTTCTGAAATCGCTGAACCATGCTTTCGATTATTTTTTCAGTAGATATTTTTCTCTAGAATTCCACGCTGTTATCTAAAACAGCTGCTGAATAATGACCAAATGTTCTAAGAGTTTCGACTTCCTCCTCCTTTAATCCCTAAGGGGATTTCTAAAATTGCTGCAACACATGCTTAATTATTTTTTTTGTAGATCTATTTTTTGAATTTCATGTTTATACCTAAAAAGGCTGCTGAGATATGGCTACAGGCTCTAAAATTTTTGAATCTCCATTTTAACCCCCTTATGTGGGAATTTTCAAAAATACTTCCTTAGTGCGGTAATGTCCTCCAAATTACCTGTGAATTATACCTCTGGAGGTGCCTTGCCAGGTGAAGGTCTCGTTATCTGATAAAGGCTCTAAATTACAAGACCATCTTGCAAAGCCATTTGCAGTTCAAACAACAGTATGTACCATTAATGAACAGGCGAAACAAAGTATGCTCAACGACAAGCAAGTACTGCAGAAATGAAGGCATGCGAAGCAAAGTTTATTGCCGCTACGTGGCAATTAGGCGGTCGTCCGCCCCGATACCAGGTATCTAACCGTTAAGCTGAGATAACTCGGCAGGTAGGGGGCCTGGTCATCGGTTAGAAAGAAAGAAGTATGTTTCCACCAACTTTCTTGCTTCGAAGTATAGCAGTTAGGACTGGTCGATGATGAGTCAGTAAGCAGGACGTTGCCTTTCATAAAGGGTGTTCCAAAACGAATGATCCATTTCTATGAACACTAATCTATTGATTTCTTTCACTCGTTTTTGAAGAGTCATATTTTCCTAGAAACTGGGTGATAAAACATATGAAGAGGTGCCTCAGTTGCACTATCGAAAATATGGAAAATAGCCATCAACAAGAGCCAATATCAGGCTACTTGTGAACCAAAATCAGACTAACCGGTAACGTAGAAGATGAAAAATGTCCTGGACGAAACATCAACATCTGACGTGGCCGTCAAGATCATTCGCGAGGCTGTTGAAAGGAGCCCGCATTCACAAGTAGCCTGTTTATTTGGGTTTATGATGACCAATTTTTTACGCACGGGATATAGGCCCTAAAAGGGGGATGCCCTCCGTGGGGGAGTCTTTTTACCAGAACCCATCCCGTATTTAAGCAATGAAATCAAAGGTTCGAAGAAAACCACAAACACCAAACGGCCGCTATTGGGTTCGAACCCAGCACCTGCCATCTACCAGTTTCTGAGGCAGAGCCTCTCGGCCACTGTTGGGGGCTATAAGCAGCCTGATATTGGCCCTTGTTTATTAGTATTTTCCGTGTTTCAGATGATACAGCTACGCACCACTTTATATGTTTTATCACGCAGTTTTTAGGAAACGATGGATTTTCTTTCTTCTAAGGCGAGCATTACTTTCAGCACCTGTGAAAGAAATCAATAGAGTGTTTTCGCTGAAATGGATCATTATTTTTGTAACTCCCAGTATATGGAAATTCAAAAAAAAATAATAATAATTTCCTCTAAAAAAAATCAAGCGATAATTCTTAGATGATTATTATTCATATTGCTATTTGGTATGTTGGCAGTATATATGACTGCTTGGTAAGTAAGATACTGGGTGTCCCAAAAATCACTGATGGATTTTAAAATTCAATAACTTGCAAACGGTGACAGCGATTTAAAAAACTTTTGCAGGAGGGTTATGTATAATGTCAGGAGATTTTTACCGTAATTTTTTATTTTAGTTCGAATTTCAAACAATAGGTGGCGCTGACGGCGATTGAAGGCCATGTCGACGCTTCACTCAGCACTGATCACCTGGCCTTCAATCGCCGTCAGCGCCACCTATTGTTTGAAATTCGAACTAAAATAAAAAATTACGGTAAAAAAAACTCCTGACATTACACATAAACCTCCTGCAAAAATTTTTTAAATAGCTGTCACCGTTTGCAAGTTATTGAATTTTAAAATCCATCAGTCATTTCTTGGACACCCTGTAAATGGTCTATTGTAAGAGCTTATTGTAGCTATTGTTCAAAAATAAATCAAGTATTTATTTAGTTTATTCTAATTTGTAGATGCGACTATTTTGAACGCTCACTATTTTGTTAATTTTCATTTCTTTATAGAGGCATAGGACCTTTAAACATTCGGTTTCTATTTTGTTCTGAATTTTTTTAAATTGGTCAGCAACGTAAAAAAAAAAACATTAACATATCTCCATTATGTTTTGAGTTATAATCACTTATAGATGGTGAGTATAATGGGGGGTGCGTAAATACTGGAAATTCAAAATGCGTCCGCCCACATTAGTAAATTTGAAGTTTATGTGCACTGTTACTGATAACCACTTAATCGTCGCGCCCGAGACATTCACGGTCTGCAAGCTTCACGGCTTTTAATCAGAATTGTTTGATTCCCACCAGTTTTATAAAATAGTGTAATTGGTTTTATTCTGGTATCATTTTTACTTGTCATTAAATAAGATCAATATTTTTTTTTTCAAAAAAGTGGTGGCAATAATGAATTTTAATTTTTAAACCGTAATTCAATGCGACCATTAAGGGGTTAAATTACAAAGTGTGTCTGTTAAACCCTTCGTGACGGGAGCCTTTTACGAAGTTTTTAATGCTTTATCACAGGTTTTGAAAAACAGAAATTTGTGACTTATTAAATCGAGAAAATGCTCCGATTAAATAAGGCAAATTTTACAATGAAATTTTACTGGTGGGGATAAGCGATGATTCTTAAGCCTTTTTGCGGCACTTACGTGTGTCGCTCGCTCCCAAGGGGTTAACCCTTAAATGCATAGGATAGAACGCGTTCCAAAAAATGCGCAATTCAAAGAATCAGAATTCATACCAGAAAAATCTAAATAGTAAATTTTTCTTTATTAAATTACGAATGGTCCGTCATCAAGTAAAGTAAAAATTGCTCTTTTAAATTTCTGGTGAGAATACGGAATATGTGAATAAAACCCCCAATAAATCGGGAACACTTATGGTATCGAAAATGATACAATGTGCATTTAAGGGTTAAATACCTGGACTGTGTGTGTAGCTAATTAATGGAAATATGTATTAACGCGTAATCATGCAAATGTGATAGCGTAACCAATGACCCATCAATTTGGAACAAATGCGCAGCCTTTTCGGAAGGGAGAAGTTAAAGCACAGATTAACTATGAAGAGAATAACACTCTTCAGAACACGAAGCGGGCGACATCCAGAACTTTTATTTATGTCACTTAGACTTAAGAAATTTAAATCTGCTTGTCTGAACGAGGTTTTAAAATTCATAAACAGTATTTTCTCCTGCACAAATGCTACACCGCTTATTTCGGTGATCAAACAGCTGAAGAAGAGTTTTCTCTAAAATGTCGAAAATTTCCCACAAAATTATTTATGCTACTTAATTATCTAAAAATGTAATTGTTTCAACCCACATTATAACAGCAATTTATTCTTTAAAATAAATCATTACTTACCCATCATACGTAGTATAGCGTAAGTCTTGCAATCGTTTTGAAAATCGAAAAAAATATTTGACGGATTTACTTTGACGGACTCCACGTTTCAGATAGTGGAGATTCCGAAAAACGTATTTTTAGAAGAAAAAAAATTGCCGTCCGTCCGTCTGTATGTCTGTCTGTCTGTAAACGCTCTATCTATTGTAAATGAACATATTGAGATAGAGAATTGAAACTTTGTATGTTCTTAGAATGTAAGACTAGGACGAAGCCTATTTAATATCAATAACCTCGATGCTCCGGAACTATTTTTTTCGGACTCTCGAAAAATTTGTTCTGATAACAGATATACAAAATTTTTCGAAATGTTTTATTTTAAGGAGTGGACGTAAACGACAATAAAATGACACAAATTTTGCATAAAAACGAAGTCGATCGGATTATTAGTTGTCGAGATATGTGTAACCCTGTTTTCCACACTCTTTGATTTTTCATGACCCTGTATTTCATTCAAAGTTCAATTCAAAGATACATTTTAATTGGAAATGAGACGCTTAATCCGACGCAGTAAATTGTTAGTTAATGTGATTATTATTTTTGGCGTTATAAGGATGTTTCTTTTACGCAATTCGCTACCACTTGAATATTTTGACACTGTATATAATTTGTCGAAATCGGCTCATCAGCAATTCATTGATAGAGCAATACTATGTATATTAAAACTATTTAAATATGCGTTTAAATTTTATTTTGGAATTGCGATTTTATAAATGTTTACATCACTGTAAAAAAAAAAAATCTCCCTTACTTTACACCAAAAAGGGTGGCAACTAAGTTGCCACCCCAAGTGGTGTAATGAAATTCCACTTGTAAATTGGTGTAATGATTTCAAATGATATCAAATGGTAAACAAACACCATTTGTAGTGGCAACTTAGTTGCCACCATTTTGGGTGTAAAGTAAGTAATATGTTTAAAATGTACGTTATAATAAATTGTCTCAATTAAAGGGAAGTTTAGCACACTCTTTGCGTGAAGCTATTTTTTTTTTTTAATTATGGCTGCATTAAATTTGAAATGTAATTTTTTAATTATTTTTTATTTTGCTACCATTTATTAAAGTACACTATATAAGTAGATGGTAAAAAAGGAAATTTTCTAATATTTACATGATTTTAACAGCAAAATAAAAAATAATTTAAAGATTACATTTTAAATTTAACACAGCCATAAATTAAAATAATTAGTTTCATGCAAAAAGGCTGCTAAACTCCCTTTTAATTGAAATATAATTTATTATAACATGCATTTTAAACATAATACTCAGTTATTAAACAATGTAATTTAGTATATTTACATACTTAAAAACATCGTTATATGGGTCACATAGTGTGTTTGGGATTGGTGGGGGGCGAGGGCAGAATGTATCTGCAGCACCTCTAAATTTCAGTATAGTTTCATTACTGTTTGTCACAGGTGTCACAAAATTGAAAAGAGTAAAAGCACAAATAAATATTCTATTAAATACATGTTTTTCGTTTATTTTGAAACTTTAAAAGATTTAACATTACAACTAAATACTATAAAAGAACATTGTGCTTATATTTTGGCAAAGGTGATCTGGAAAACATATGTGAAAAAAATGTATCTAACAGTATTGCATGACCATTTTTGGATTTCAAGAATGAAGTAACATGCTATTTTGAAAATGTATGTTTTTTCACACAAAAAATCCCAATATGTTTATATATATAATTTTTTTTACAAAAAAAAAAAAAAAAAAAAAAAAAAAAAAAGACGATAATAACATAAATTTGGCGGCCCTTCAGTTTCCGCGCCCGGGGCGACCGCTCCCTTCGCCCCCCGTTTCACACAGCTCTGAATGAACATACCGGCAGCCCCCCCCCCTTTCATTGAAGTTCTAAGATTTTCCATTAAATGTATTCAAATTCAAATAGGCATTAATGATGATTTTAATTATGTTTTACTAATTTAATAAATAGAAAAATAAAACCATGGCAATCTCTTTAACTCTTTCAGTATCAACATATATGGGTGATTCTCAAAATAGGGGACAATTTATGTCTTTCGGCATACAAAAAAAATGAGAGGTTTTCTGACATGTTTTTATATTTAGATATGTTTGTCTTAATATTATTCATTATTTGCACTCAAGAATTACTCACTTTTTAGTTAAAAACACCTTAAAATAACAGAATAAATGTTCAAAATGTCATTAGCATGGATGTCCACAGCAGCTGTGCCTTGTATATACTAGCTTTTTAAAGAGTTAATATCATGTTTATAAAATAAAACAAATGTTATTCTTTCTTTAAATTAATCAAGGAGAGGATTTATCCAATAAATTTCTTTTTAAAAATAAAATTATAGTATATAAAAAAAGAATTAAAGTTTGTCCTCCATATTCCATTTTCAAAACAAGGTCATACTAGAACAGCTGGTTATTAATCAAAATTTCATTTTCACATATGACAATAGTTTGAAAATATAAAGTTTCTCCATGGCAACAAGTAGCCATTTTATCCCAGCCTGAAAATAGAAGCATGTATTGTATTTTAAGAATAGAAGTTGAATATTAGGGGAGTACATCAATTGTATGTCATTAGAATGGATAATAATTTTCATGTTTATTTTATAGCCAAAATTTTTATTTTACTTATTTGCATAGAACTTTTGTGTTTTAAAAAGCCCCAGAAAGGACTATTTCATTGTGATTATATTATGGCTCATAATCTTATTTAAAATTTATTAAATTTATTTGTTTATTATTAAAATTTGTCATTAGCATGGACAAATATCAGTGTCATTAGCATGGTTTTTCTGTCCATGCTAAAGACTCCTATGTGCATAAATGTAACCAGTGCTTGTATTGTACCCTTTATAAAGTTTAATTTTACATATAAATTTAGGTATTACATTTATTATCCCTAAAATATGCATTAAATCTGTCAGAAAATCACTAAGACAGCTTCTTACATTGTTAGTGTCAGAATGTTGCTCATGTAAACAAAGTTTGCTCTTTGGTAATGTTTTTATTCTCCTTATATGTATATATGTAAAAATGGAAACCATTTGCTGAAAAGGAAGTTAATAAATATAGAAAAAAATATTTAAACAGGAAGAAAATAAAAATTTCTTAATATATTTATTTTATGCAATTTGTTTTGTCATTAGCATGGCTCAAAAAATACTAATTATTTTTTTAAGTTAATTTTTAAATATTTAGCTCTGCTGACTACATATAAAGTATACCTAATACTATATTAACAACACCTATTTTTTTCAGAAATTTTGCTAACAGTAATTTTTTTAAGATTTCACTTTTGAAATTGTCCCCTATTTTGAGAATCACCCATATATATATATATATATATATATATATATAACGAAATAAAAATAATGAAATTTTTGCTTCTAATAATCTAAAAACACATCAAAATACAAATATAAATTGAAAAAATGAATGTTTAAAACAAGATATAACACAATGTTTATGTAATTTCGTGTTAGTTCAAGTTATGCGGAATTTAAAGCAGTAAAACACTATAAAATCAAAACTAAATATTTACAGAGCTTTGGCTCTGTATACGAAAGTGACAATTTTACGACTTCTTTTATTATTAATTTTCATTTTTAAAATATCGAAATAGCTAGACTGCAAAATCACATTTTGCAAGTATCATGCATTTATTTATAATATATATATCCGTACAACAAATATAACACAAATACAAGCTTTTACAGAGAATTAAGAGTGATTGTATACAAAACAGAAAGAAAATAAACGTCACTTACTTATTTGAAAAAAATCCAAAACTTTGCAACAACACTGTGTTGCAGCTGACGGCCATCATTAGAATAGACTCTAATTCATTATAGAATAGATTATTTCTGGTTTTTTAAAGTGTCCAAACTAATTGAAATAATCAAAGCTGTAAGTCGATAAAAGTTCTTAATATGAACTATGTCAGCAATTTTTTAATCATTTTATTACTGCGAAATATAATCGATATTCACAGAACAAAACAGAACGTTTCAACCAAGCACCATTTTGCATATCCAATAATTCCACCCCCAGCGCTGGATTACATAATCACCGACTTGCTGTCGCTGTATTAAAAAAACACTTGCCGTTGTGTTGATGAATTCAATAAAGTCTTTTAGAGAGCGAATTGTAATGATTTCTAGTGATTCAGAACGCCTATTTTTTTAAAAAGGGGTGTGATATGTCATTGAAAGTGTTACGTAATATTTATTTTGGTATTGGCACTCAAAAAATAATACATTTACACCTTATTTCACATCTCATACAACCGAAGTAAATGTGATAAAACTCTTTATTTTTTACAGTGATGCGTTTTATTTTCATATTTTATATTATTGCATATCCATGATGGGTAAGTATTACTGTGGTCCCCAACGACTAGTTTATTACGTAATTGATTTCTAATGACAAATTTATGAAGTCTTAAGTTTTCCATTGTTGTTGTTGACGTGCACTCGAAGGGCAAGAGATGTTACTGGAGCTTCCGATAGATTGCTCCGAGGGGGTGTAGTCTAATTGGAGAACAAAGTGTTCAGCAAAGCTGGCAGCACCAAATTTCGCCACCTTCTCAATTTCGATAGGTCTCTGAAGGAGAGGGAAATTTTCTGCCAGATACCTCATTGTAACTGCTAAGACCGACCACAGAACTTTCAAAACCCCTTTATTGAACGAACGCGTACACTACATACACTCGATGGGTCTTTGGTGATGTCGAGCATCGAACTGGAGACCTTTCAATCCAGAGCTATGGTCACTAGGCTACTAAGGCCCCTAATTTTCAATTGGTTCAATTTTTCTTTCTTTTTTTAGTTTCAAAGTAATAGTTTTTTGTCTTATTATATATACATATAAATATTTTACTTAATTTTACACATAGAATTAAAAATTGTTAACCTACATTTAAAATTTACAGTCTATTTATCCTTTTACCTTTCTTAATTTTGTTAATCTCCTCTCTATATCACTTCAAATCATTTTAACAGGATTTAATTTTTCTTTTTTCATGTTAATTACACTTAAAGATAGTATAAGTACTGGTTTCATTGGCTTATTGTTATGGTAATATCTGAGTTACTTTGGTTTTATTTGTAAAAGCATTTATATGTATATATATATATATATATATATATATATATATATATATAACCATTATATAAGAGTACAAATCAACATCCACAGCGAATATAGAATAACCCAATGTAACAAACATAAACATGAGAAGGCAATCAACTGGAATTAGCAATAATGAAACAATTAAGAAATAAAATTGAATATATATACATATATATAATTTTTCAATTGTTTCACTTTAAAAAATGTCATTTATATTTTAATTTAAATTTTTAGAACAAGACAAATTTTGAAAATCCCTTTCGGCATGGCCTATAGGCGGAGGTAGATTTCGAAAAGTTTTCATCTCAAAAAAAAAAAAAAAAAAAAAAATTAAATGATTAGAGATAAACCCAGTTTAACTACTTTATTCAACCGTTTTTAAAAATTTTTTAATTTCATTTTTCTGTAAGAACTGGTTTTATCGAAATCCTCTTAAACGAAATTCTACTCAAATGCCCATTTTGGCAACATATTTTGAATTATATTCTTACTTTATTAAAAAAATTGACCAATATGCTCATTCTATAGTTCCTAAATAACAAAAAACTGTTAATTAAATTCGTTTGACAGCAAAATTGAATTTAAAAATGAGTAATAAAATAACCAATTTATTATTTTAATACATCCACAATTCTTTAATCAAGATTGCTTTGAGAAATTTTGTACGAAGTGCCCACTTTGACAGATTTTTTTAAATATATATTTAGCCTTTATCAAAAATCTGACCAATACGGCACATTACACAGTTCCTAAATAACGAAAAACTGTCAATTGAATGCGTTTGAGAGCAAAATTGAATTTAAAAATGAGTCATAAAATAAAAAAATTGTTATTTGAATACAACTTCAATTCTTTTATCATGATCGCTTTGGGAAATTTTTTTGCGAAGTGCTTACTTTGACAGCTTTTAAAAATATGTATATTCACCCTTTATCAAAATCCCTTTCGGCATGGCCTATAGGCGGAGGTAGATTTCGAAAAGTTTTCATCTCAAAAAAAAAAAATTAAATGATTAGAGATAAACCCAGTTTAACTACTTTATTCAACCGTTTTTAAAAATTTTTTAATTTCATTTTTCTGTAAGAACTGGTTTTATCGAAATCCTCTTAAACGAAATTCTACTCAAATGCCCATTTTGGCAACATATTTTGAATTATATTCTTACTTTATTAAAAAAAATTGACCAATATGCTCATTATATAGTTCCTAAATAACAAAAAACTGTTAATTAAATTCGTTTGACAGCAAAATTGAATTTAAAAATGAGTAATAAAATAACCAATTTATTATTTTAATACATCCACAATTCTTTAATCAAGATTGCTTTGAGAAATTTTGTACGAAGTGCCCACTTTGACATATTTTTTTAAATATATATTTAGCCTTTATCAAAAATCTGACCAATACGGCACATTACACAGTTCCTAAATAACGAAAAACTGTCAATTGAATGCGTTTGAGAGCAAAATTGAATTTAAAAATGAGTCATAAAATAAAAAAATTGTTATTTGAATACAACTTCAATTTTTTTATCATAATCGCTTTGGGAAATTTTTTTGCGAAGTGCTTACTTTGACAGCTTTTAAAAATATGTATATTCACCCTTTATCAAAAAATCAAAGAATACGCACATTATATAGTTCCTAAGTAACAAAAAACTGTCATTTGAATGCGTTTCAGAGCAAAATTGGATTTAAAAATGAGTCATAAAATAAACAAATTGTTATTTGAATACCCACAGTTCATTAATCATGGTCGCTTTGGGAAATTTTGTGCGAAGTGCCCATTTTGGCAGCCTTTTTTTAAATATATTCTGCCTTTATCAAAAAACTGGCCACTCCGTCACATAATATAGTTCCTAAGTAAGAGAACCTGTAAATTGGATGCGTTTGAGAACAAAAAAAGATTTAAAAATGACTCGGTAAAAACGCAATTTTTTTAATTTCCTCAAATTTCAATCATGATAATTTCGTGAAATTCTGTTCAAAATACCCTATTTGGCAGCCTTTTAAAAAATATATTCTGCCTTTATCAAAAAACTGGCCAATACGTCGCATTATATAGTTCCTAAATAATAGGACCTGTAAATTGGATGGGTTTGAGAACAAAAATGAATTTAAAAATGACTCAGAAAAAACGCAATTTGTTATACTTAATCAATTTTTAATGACGATAATTTCGGGAAATCTGTTCAAAATACCTTTTTTGGCAGCCTTTTTAAAAATATATTCTGCCTTTATCAAAAAATTGGCCAAAACGTCGCATTATATAGTTCCTAAATAAGAGGATCTGTCATTTGGATGCGTTTAAAATCAAAAATGAATTTTAAAATGAGTCAGAATATAAGCAGTTTGGATTTAAGGTTTTTACTCCAACTCCTATTTTTGTTTAATTTATTTTTGCTATAAGAGTGGGTTCTATGAAAAACTTGTCAATATAAAAGTTGTAGATCTTATTGTGAAGATGTAAAATAAATTTAATTAGATTTGATTGCTTAAGAATTGAGTAAGTTATGGGTTTTTTTCTTTTTCCTCCCCCCTTTTTCTTTTCGTTTTTAATTTTTTTCCTCGGTAAAAATTGGTCCTATCAAAAACTTGTAAATACAAAAGTTTTAGATAATATTAAGTACATTTATATAAAATTTAGTTGGATTTAATATCTTGAGAATTGACAAAGTTATGAATTTTTTTCTCCCAAAAACCATGTTTTTTTCGCCCCTTGAGCCCATATTTAACTTTATCAAAAATCTGTCATGCATAAACTTTTTGCCCATTTCTTAGAAGTAATATAAACTTTAAACTGATTCGATATCTGTTTTAATTAAGAAGTTATCGCGTTTTTTCTGTTTTCACAAAAACCCTCCTTATTTCCACCCCCTTGGTCCGATTTTGCCCATTAACGAACTCGACCGAGATTTTAGGATCCTTGATTTTATGTAAAAGTTTGAAGAAGATCTGAGCATAATTATGGAAGTTATCGTGTCTAGAAGAAAGTGATATACACCGATAGATAGATAGATAGATAGATAGATAGATAGATAGATAGATATATAAACTTTTTTACTGATGGTGGTTTTGGGGTCTAGGAGTCATGATTCGTGTAGATCCGCAAAAATTTTTCAGAAATTCCAACATGGGAGACAATGCAATAGGTAGTATTTCATACGAAATCTACCTAATAACTATTACTTTGACACTAAATGAATGAAAAAATAAAATTTTATTTTCTTATTTAATTTTTGTCATGTGGTACTAGGCTTTTTTTTTAATTTATTTTTAAAGTTTTCCATGTTTAGCAGTAATTAAATATTCAAACACGGAACTGTGGCTTTACACACTGTATAAATTAACGATACTTGCAATTTACTTTTGTGACGACTTTAATTTATATTCATGAAGAATTTTGGACAAGTTAAAATTACTGTTTTCAATCTACTTCTAGAAAATTCAACAAATTGCCAATTAACATTTTAAGACAGGAGATGTTTACAGTACTTTAAGTGAAATTTTTGTGGCAATTTTAAAATAAAATGTTTTACTTTGTTTATTTATCGAAAAAAGACAAAGTTTAATGGGATTTTTAAATAGGTTTTTATTTTACTTCCTCATGATGCCTGTTGGAGAATGCTTCAGAAAAGGAGAGTGACTATATCCTCTATATTGTATAAATTAGCCTAATTATTATTTTATTTTTAACACATATTTTATGTTAATTTTTATATAAAATGTGGGACTTTTTTTATAAAAACCTTAATATCTATACGAGTATCCATGCTATCTGCATAAAAATTAAAATATTTTATTACAATAAGCTACTTAATCATAATCTACAGTTTGAATGCTTTTGCTTCATTAGTTTTGACAGAGTTATCCAAAATATTTTCATTCTTTTTTCAATTTGTTGACGGTCCTCATGGAATTTCGGGGAAAAGTCCTCACGGAAATGTATGACCTGTACTATTATGTTTACGCAATTAAAGTTTCAGGATGATTTCTCGAGTATTTTTCTAGATATTTAACAAAATGTCAAAAATTGCAAATGGACGGTCATCTTTGGGCATATAGTGTATGAACCAAGTTGGAAAATAATTTTAGATCATGGTCTATTTTTAATTTGATCTTTTCACAATCGAGCCCATAGTTTTTTTAGCTCACAGATTATCAAAGACTGGGAGCTTATGCGTCCGTCCGTTCTGTATGTCGTAACGCGATAACTCATGATAAAACTATCGGATTCACTTGAAATTTTGGATATATGTACATTCTGATAAGGTGCTTCCCTGATTAGTTTTTGAAATTCATTCAATATGTATAAGTGGGGGGACGGGGGCTCATGCCCCTCCCCTTAATTTATATAAATGGTTTTTTCATGCAAAAATATCAGTTTTCGTTTAAAATTTAGCTATAGGATCATTATGGTGAGCCATCTCCGTGATTAGTATTAGGTCATCATTGAATAAGTATAAAGAGGGGGAAGGGGGCTCATGCCCCTCCCATTAATTGGTATTAATGGGTTTTTCATGCAGATTTCTGAATTCTGATTTTTCGAACGGAATTAACCCTATAAAAATTAATGCTGTAGTGTGCAATTAGTGTGCATAGCCTGTGAGCTCAATGCCATCAGTTTAACTGGGCTATATTCGTTTTATATTTGCATCTCATTGTCGTGTGTCGTTTGTATTGACTGTAAGAGGATTTCTATTTTTACTTTTATTATGATTATGATTCTTATCAGTTTGAAAGCGAAATATGTCAATGTTATCTGTTTTTAATTTTTTGTAACATCGCTCTCAAATAATATAAATTGTTTATTAAATTATTACTAGTTGTTTATGATAAATTAACTCCGGTGAATGTGTTAGACGTTCCATTAAGTTTAACGTTTCATTTGGCTTTAATTTTTAAATAAATATATTTCAAGTGTTAACTATATTTTATAGATTAATAAGAATTACGAATTTGAAAAGAGCCTTTATGAGAAATTAATGAATAGATACGTGAAAACTATCAGAAAATGTAATCCCTATTACTTTTTTAACCGATGATCAGGCCCCTACCTTCGGAGTTTCCAAAGCTGAACGGGTTTGACATATGGTAACGGGGCACGTGGCCGCCTAATCGGCCCGTACAAACAATTAATTTGACGAGGGCCTAAATATTAATCCTACCGACTGTGCCTAGTTCTTCAATGTGAACTTTGTTTTGCCAATTATGATGGCTCGGGATACAAAAATTTTAAAATTTTCTGAAATATAAAATGAATAATGCTTACTTAAAAGGCTATTAAATAAACAATTATATGTTAAAGTTTTATTTTATTTAAAAATCTTAGTACTATCGAACCTTTTCTAAACAGGTTCTTCCTCAGAGAATATTTTAATTAATAAATACAAATATGAGATTTTGTTTTGAAAAATGAACGAGACTCGTGGCTTGAAAATTGAGTTAGCAATATTTTTACGTGAACGGTAAAATTACTTGATTGTTGTACCATGATTTTTTTAATACGTCATTTTCACAATTTGTTAGGATTTTATTTTTAGGATGGTAAACCATAAATTGGGTATATTATAAGGTAGGGTATCATTGCATACTTTATTACTCTTGCATAAGATTTCTATTGATTCTCTTATAATGGATAAGTAATAATTGGATGTTGGAAATATGATTTTTGTATTATCAAAATCTATTGTGATATTCTGTGAGCAGTAGATTGGCGACAAAATTTTATATCTGCTTTATGTTTTTTATTCTTTTTTTTTTTCCTTTTTTTGAGTTTTCTATTGGTTTTTCCGATATATTCCATTACTTTATTGCAATCAGCTTTAAAAGGGATGGTATATACACCGGCTAATTAAATTTCTGGTATTGGATCGATTTTTGTGCAAATTACTTCTTTTAATTTCTTTGGTGGACAGGCTATTAAATTTACATTGTGTTTCAGAAGAGCATATCTTAATTTCTCGTATAGACCAGGGAAATATTGAAACTTTTTGTATTTCACTTTTTTATGGTTTACTTTTTTGATATTTTCTTGAAAATTAAATTCATGAATGAGTTTATTAATGAGAATAGTTTAAAATCCGTTTTCTTCAGCAATATTTCTGATGGTATTAAGCTCTTTTTCTAAATATTTATCTGAGCATACCTTAAAAGCACGTCTAATGTAAAATTTGTAGGCTGCAATTTTATATAAAAATGGTGATGAGCTATTATATGGGATCGTATTATTTGATTTGATTGGTTTCCTAACAAACATCTCTGTCAAGGCTGAAGTTTTCTTTGTTTTTAACTAAATTAACATCAAGAAAAGATAAGCTTCCATCTGTCTCAATCTCAATTCTTGATGTTAATTTAGTTAAAAACAAAGAAAAATTTAGCCTTGACAGAAATGTTAATAGGAAACCAATCAAATCAAATAATAAGATCTCATATAATAGCTCATCACCATTTTTATATAAAATTGCAGCCTACAAATTTTACATTAGACGTGCTTTTAAGGTATGGTCAGATAAATATTTAGAAAAAGAGCTGAATACCATCAGAAATATTGCTGAAGAAAACGGATTTTCAACTATTCTCATTAATAAACTCATTCATGAATTCAATTTTGAAGAAAATATCAAAAAAGTAAACCATAAAGAAATGATATACAAAAAGTTTCAATATTTTCCTGGTCTATACGAGAAATTAAGATATGCTCTTCTGAAACACAATGTAAATTTAATAGCCTGTCCACCAAAGAAATTAAAAGAAGTAATTTGTACAAAAATCGATCCAATACCAGAAATTGAATTAGCCGGTGTATATACCATCCCTTTTAAAACTGATTGCAATAAAGTAATGGAATATATCGGGAAAACCAAAAGAAAACTCAAAAAAAAAAAAAAAAAAAAAAAAGAATAAAAGAACATAAAGCAGATATAAAATTTTGTCGCCAATCTACTGCTCTATCACGTTTATATCTCAAACAGAATATCACAATAGATTTTGATAATACAAAAATCATATTCCCAACATCCAATTATTACTTATCCATTATAAGAGAATCAATAGAAATCTTATGCAAGAGCAATAAGGTATGCAATGATACCCTATCTTATAATATACCCAATTTAAGGTTTAGCATCCTAAAAATAAAATCCTAACAAATTGTGAAAATGACGTATTAAAAAAATCATGGTACAACAGTCAAGTAATTTTACCGTTCACGTAAAAATATTGCTAACTCAATTTTCAAGCCACGAGTCTCGTTCATTTTTCAAAACAAAATCTCATATTTGTATTTATTAATGAAAATATTCTTTGAGGAAGAACCTGTTTGGAAAAGGTTCGAAAGTACTAAGATTTTTAAATAAAATAAAACTTTAACATCCATAATTGTTTATTCAATCGTCTTTTAAGCAAGCATTATTCATTTTATGTTAAAAGCAAGGCGAAATTTTATTCCGTCATATATTTTATATGTATTTTCTAAAATAGTTTTTTTAAACTAAACTTTCTCTGTCTTATTTTCTGCTTTTTAATTTTTGTTTGAATTGATAATTTTTAAAATACAGAACCAAAAAATTAAAACATATATTTATATTTATTTAAAATGAAAAAAATAATTTCGGCAATTAATATTTCGAGTTATAACCCCTTGAAAAGCGCCAGCAGATGATATATACCACTTAATTTAATTCCCAAATGCAACATTCAAAACAGAAATTACTAATTAATTTTTGTTTCATGTAATCTTCACGAAGAAAAGCTTTTACTTAGTTCCATTTATAATTGTTTGTAAATAACGGTATCAATCAATCATACGAATTAAATCTATCCAACTGAGCGAAAAATTGCCCAAGCCCATCTCTTTAACAATTTGATCTAGTTACTTCCTATCTGCGCATTGCTATTCAAGTTGATGTCGTAAATTAGAATCTTGGTCAGGTGATTAGATCTTCGCCCGGGAAGAAATATACAGAGGTCAGGGATGAGATTTCCGCTTTTTTGCACACCAGTAAAATCTTAGAGAAAATGCTATATTTTTAAATCGGAACATTTTTGTGATTTGAAATAACAACATTTTCTCTAAGATTTTACTGGTGTCCAAAAAAGCGGAAATCTCATCCCTAAGAGGTATAAGTCTTGGGTAATTCGGAAACTTTGCACCCAAGATGGATTTTACATGCACTTGGCGCCACAAGTGTATATCCTCTTCAGACCCGAGGGTTTATTGATCTACTTTTATTAATTTCAGCTATGGATTTACATTAATTAATTAATAACTAAAAAGGATTGAACAACTAAATAAAATTTATTTTTTGTACATATTTTTTTTTTTTTTTTTTTTTTTGATATATGGGGACTTATAAAACACGCATTTTAACAATTTCTTAGGTTATTTTAAATTAAATTTTACTTTTCTGCATTGTAAAAACATAGAAAAAGATCAAACAAATATATATTTTATAATTTGTATTACTAATGGAGTCTATAAATGGTATCTTAACATACAGTAAAAATTTTTACGTTTTCTTTTCTTTTTCTTTTTTCTTTTTTTTTTTGTACATTTCGTGCATTTCTGCTGCAAGCCATTTTTCTATATCATGTAACTCATTGAAAAAGCACTACGAGAGACAAATTGCTATTTTCTATATTTCTGCTATCTGTTAGGCTCCATTCACACTAATTTCTCTTTTTTTAATATTATTTATATATGTGAAAACAAAATTATAAAGATGTGTATCCTATAGGATACACCAGGTCTGAAGAGGATATGGTGAACATGATTATACATTGTTAAAAATCTTGTCCTAGTTTGAACCAAATTTTGGTGCTCGATAGCTGCCACTGTAAGTTGGCGAAATCTTGAACCAATATTTGGAGCTCCTGTTGAAGCATAGTTCCAATAGTTGGAACGAGGTAAAATAGAAAGCTCCAAATATTGGTAAGATTTCACCATCTTATTGTGACAGCTAATGAGCACCAAAATTTGGTTCAAACTAGGACAAGATTTTTTAACAGTGTAGAAAAAGACATGGAGAACATGTCAAAATAGGGTTGCACGCAGAATTTTTATAAAAATGGGTCATCATAAATAAAAAAAAGTAATGAAAATTTTTCAATAATTGTTAACGTTATATACATGTTATTAGAAATTAAAAAAACGGAATGTTTTAGTCAAATCATTATTTATAAAAACAAATGTAACATAGAAAATATTTGATGCATTTTAAAATTTTCTTTTACAGCAGAACATGTAAATATTATAAAAGAATTTCTAAATTTCACATTTAAAAAATAGTCGAATACTCCAGCATATAAATGCAGTTTTAGTATTTTTATAATACATCAAAGATTTTGTATCGCTGAATAACATTTATGTATACATATAAATATATCTGCATTAAAATTTTCATTGAAATAGTCACGTTTTTGCCCTTCTGAGAAATTCTACAATCTCTTAGTTCAGTATTTATGACGTTTTGTAAAATTAGATTTAAATATTTTTTGCATATTTATAAGTATATCCTTTGCGAGTTGAAATTAAATTATCTTTGCACATATCTGAGCACGATAGAAATGGAGATTATACAAATGTGGTTAAATTAAAATAAAACACTTCCATGCCAATGTTAATTTTTCACGAGAAATTTAAAATCAGAAAATAATGTAATTTATTTTATATAAAGTTCGATTTAGAAGAAGAAATTTATTTTTATCTAATTGTATGAATATTTTCATTCATATGATGTATACATATCTGTATAAAATCAATATAAATCATTACAAATTACCAACAAAAATTGTTTATGTATAAATAATGAAGGCATTTATTTTTTAAAAAAGTTATATACAAACCACCATATAAATTGTTGAAAATGTATTAAAAAAGCTATGCCTTATAGCGCATTACTCCTTTACGCAACATAAGGATTTTTGTTTAATATCGTTTTACCAAATCAGTTCTATATTCTATATCTATCAATAATAATAAGAAGGCAAGATAATCTTACCTTTCATTCTTCTGGTTCTTCAAAATATTCCGTTCTTCATGGCCTCCATTCTTTTGGAATCTTCGATTTAACGTCAGCCTTTTATAACTTATTAATTAGTTAAACTTCGCTGAAATGGTAAACATTTGATTAATAGTTGGTTTTTAATAAACAATGGGGTCGAGGCGAGTTTTGAGTTGAATAATGATATTATATTAACATATATTACATAGCTGCTTTTAGCAGCGAAAAATAGACGTTGTTACATGACTTACATCCACAGAGAAAACTAAACAAACACTAAAAAATTAGAATGTCAAAAAAAAGAGTTCTAAATGTTCCTTTTTTTTATTTTTTTTTATGACGACAAAAAATGAAATCTTTTTATCGTGAATAGGTCTAACTTGATTTTATTCAGCTGAAATAGTGATTAGTTTATTTCAACACCCTTCCTTAATCACTTCAGATGAATAACACTGTAGGTTCATAGATTCTCGATGTTTTACTAATTGAGTCTTTGGCAGGGGTTTTGTAAGTGCGTCGGCTATCATATCTTCAGATGGGCAATATTCTAAATTTATTATTTTGTCTTCTTTGAGTTGTTTAATGGCGTGGAATTTTATATCAATATGCTTCGTATATTTCGAAAACTTCGCATTCTCTACCATTTTTATCGCACTCTGATTATCTTCGAAAATCGTTATAGGTTCGTCTTGTTTCAAGTCTAAGTCGTTCAATAACTTCTCCAGCCAAATAATCTCTTGGGCTGCTGCGGCTGCTGAGATAAATTCAGCTTCTGCCGAAGAATATGCAATACAGTTCTGTTTCTTCGTGTACCAATTAATAGGTGTTTTTCCTAGAAAGAAAACATTTCCTGTTGTTGACTTCCTTGTTCTGGTGTCGCCTCCCCAATCGGAGTCTGCATAAGCTACCAATACTGGTTGGTCGTCTGTGCTGATTGTTAATCTTAATTCTCTTGTGCAGTTGAGATAATTGACCACTCGTTTTGCTGCTTTCCAGTCCATCTCACGGAGCGTTTCGCATCTTCTGCTGAGGATATTAACTGCGGCTGATATATCTGGACGTGTGTTAGTGGCTATGTATAACAAAGATCCAATGATTTTTCTAAAATTTGTATTGTTAGGCAGCAAATTTTGTTCGTCTTCTATTTTATAAAAGCCGGGGTCCATCGGAGTTCCTACGGGTTTAGCTTCTCGTAATCCTAGTTTATTTGCCAATTCTTCGATTTTTGATTTTTGGCTTAGTGTATATCCGTTTTCTGTTTTCTTTATTTCCGTACCAAGGAAATATGCTATATGACCGAGATCTTTAAGCTCGTATTCTTCTTTAAGTAGTTTCACTATAATGTCAACAATTTTTTCGTCACCGGAGAGTAATATATCGTCAACATATATAATTATGTAAGTGTAATTTTCATTTTCTTTTCTGGTGAATAAGCAGGGATCAGCTATACTTTGATTAAAATTCAGTTTTTTTAAGGACTGTTCGATTCTTTTGTGCCAAGTTCTGGCTGCCTGTTTTAGGCCATATATTGATTTTTTCAGTCTGCAGACTTTGTTTTCAGAATTATTTTCTATGTAGCCTTCCGGCTGTTTCATATACACTTCTTCCTCAAGCTCACCATACAGAAAGGCGGTGTCAATATCTATATGTCTAACGTTTTGTTTGTGGTATGCGGCTGCTGCTAAAAATGCGCGAACTGTTGTTTGTGAGACGACAGGGGCAAATGTCTCATCATAATTTTCACCGTATTTTTGACTATAGCCCTTCGCTACTAGGCGTGCTTTATATTTTTGAACATTTCCGTAACTATCTAGTTTCTTTTTAAATGTCCATTTTGATCCTATAATTTTTTTGTTTGGTGGAGGATCCACTAATTCCCATGTGTTATGTTTTTTTAGCGAATTGATTTCCGCTTGTGTGGCTTTGAGCCAATTTTCTTTTTCACAGGGATTATTAATTTCCTGTATGTCATTCCAACTAGTGAGTTGATTCATTTGGTTATTGTTTACATAACAGACGTATCTGTCTGGTGGTACCCCTCTGTTTGATCTTTGCGATCTTCTAAGTTCAGTGGTGGGTTGTTTGGACGAGGTTGGTTCCTCGATTGTGTTGTTTATTTCTGCTTCGATGTAATTTTTATCATTATATGAATTTTCTGCATCTTTACTTTCTTTTAAGTTAATTTTGCTATTCTCTAGGAATTTTACGGTTCTTGCTATTACTATTTTGTTATCTTTAGTGTATACGCGGTATCCTTTTGAATTGTTATCATACCCTACGAATGTCCCTTCCTGAGCTCTATCGTCTAATTTTCCTCGATGTTGTTTGTTTACATATACGTATGCTTTGCAGCCGAATGTACGTAAATAGTGCAAATTTGGTTTGCGTTTAAACCAAAGCTCGTACGGGGTTTTATTCGTTGATCTTGTTGGTAAGCGATTTTGTAAGTGATTTGCGGTATTAATTGCTTCTCCCCAAAATTTTTGCGGTAAATTGGCTTCGCGTAATAGACTTCTAGTCATGTCTAATAGTGATCTATTTTTCCTCTCAGCCACGCCGTTCTGGCTCGGACAATATGGCACAGATAGTTGGTGTTTTATACCTCTTTTTCTTAGGTAGTCATTTGTTTCTCTACTTATGTATTCTCCGCCATTATCGGATCTTATTGCTTTCGGATATGAACCGAATTGGTTTCGTACCATAGCTATATAGTCGATTAATTTATCGTGCACTTCGTCTTTATGACTTAATAAGTATATTACTGTAAACCTAGAGTAATCGTCTATGAAGGTTACAAACATTGTTTTTCCGCCAATTGTGGGGGATCCTATGGATGTGCATACGTCTGTGTGCACTAGATCGAGTACTCTACCTGTTTTGTTTTTATATGTTGTTTTTGGTTAAAGTGCATCGCTTATTTTTGTTTGTATGCATGTTTCGCATATTGTTTCATGACAACAATTATTTAGTTCTATTCCATAGGTTAAATTTTCTTTAATCATTTCCTTTATGGAATTGTAGTTTCTGTGACCTAGGCGTTTGTGCCACAATTCTAAGCAATTTTTATTTTTGCATTCATGCGCAATATTTACTGTGTTAGATTCTATATTCTCTAACAATTCAACCGCATATAGATTGTTTTTCATTTTTGCTTCCAAGTATATTTTCCCATTTCGGGATAGCGTGCATTTATCTTTATCAAAAACTAGTTTATAACCGTTCTTTGTTGCCTTACTTACTGAAATTAAATTAGATTCTAAATCAGGTACGTATAATACTTCCTTTAATGTAATTCTGTTTACACCTCCGTCGGATGTTTTTGTCATAAATGTGGTTTCTCCCACACCATGCGAATTTAACGATTTTCCGTTTGCAATAATAACGGTAGTTTTTTCGGTGTCGTTTAATTTAGTAAACAAGTCTTTATCGTTTTAAATATGTGTGGAAGAACCAGAATCAATAATCCATGTTTGTTTTCCAGTTTTCTCAATTAGAAAGGCTGCGTCGCTGCTTCGATCTGTTTTTAGTTGTGTTTTGTAATTTGGCTTATATTCTTGTTTACGATCATTAAATTCATTTTGGTTATACGATTGTTGATAACAGAGAGACGTTGTATTGTTTTTGTTTTTGTATGTTTGTTGTTTTTGTGTATTTGGGTGAGTTTGTCTATTTTTCAGATGCCAACATTCGCTGTAAGTATGACTTTTCAATTTACAGTACATACAATATTTTTCCCTTTTGCTATTATCATTTGGGAACCTTTTTTGTGTTTTAAACGCTTTGGTAGAATTGTCGCCCTGATCCGCGTTTTCAACCCTTCTGTTATATTCATCAGTTAGTTTATTTATAATAAATTCTGGTGTTAAATCGGTTTCATCGCGAGCCTCAAGTGCTACAATCAATGTATTATATCTTGGGGGTAATGAGCACAGCAATAATGCTGAAAGGTGCGAATCGTTAATAGTTTCCCCAATCGCTAATAGTTTATCTTTTAATTCTAAAATGTACGTCATGTGTTTAATTAAGTTACCATTTTCTGGCAGCCTTGCCCCTTTTAATTTCCTTAATAAATGCAATTTACTAGACAAATTCCCCCTTTCATGTATGGCTTTGAGCGCGTCCCAGGTCTGTCGGGCAGTATTTAGCCCTTTTACATGCACTATCTGTGAATCTTCAATTGCAAGGTTTATAATTGCTCTTGCTTTATTATCCTTCTTTTGCCACTCTGTGGTAATCGGATTTGGAATTGTATCTGTTATTACCTCGAAAATTTCTTCTCTTATTAATAACATTTCTATTTTGAATTTCCATGTTGAGTAATTGTTTTGATTTAATTTTTCTATTAACTGAAATTCTTTCGATGCGGCCATAACGGATCTTACTTATCAACTTATAAATATTTAATATCGTAATTCGGTGAGAAATTGTTTTTATTTTTCTTTATATTATATAAGAGATTTTCTCTATTTATTTTTATTCATTCAAATATAACGAACATATCACTTGTTATGTTTACTCATTCAATTTCAACTCGTATATATCATATATTTTCAATAACGTTGAGAAAAGAAGAACAAATATATTTTTTCACAATAATTATATGCATTAGTAATAATACAATTTATTTTTATAAGGCCATTTTTATTTATTTATATCATATTATATTATAACCTTATGTGTTAATTTCAGTCTCTTGATCGATTTGTTGGAAATGTATTAAAAAAGCTATGCCTTATAGCGCATTACTCCTTTACGCAACATAAGGATTTTTGTTTAATATCGTTTTACCAAATCAGTTCTATATTCTATATCTATCAATAATAATAAGAAGGCAAGATAATCTTACCTTTCATTCTTCTGGTTCTTCAAAATATTCCGTTCTTCATGGCCTCCATTCTTTTGGAATCTTCGATTTAACGTCAGCCTTTTATAACTTATTAATTAGTTAAACTTCGCTGAAATGGTAAACATTTGATTAATAGTTGGTTTTTAATAAACAATGGGGTCGAGGCGAGTTTTGAGTTGAATAATGATATTATATTAACATATATTACATAGCTGCTTTTAGCAGCGAAAAATAGACGTTGTTACATGACTTACATCCACAGAGAAAACTAAACAAACACTAAAAAATTAGAATGTCAAAAAAAAAGAGTTCTAAATGTTCCTTTTTTTTTATTTTTTTTTATGACGACAAAAAATGAAATCTTTTTATCGTGAATAGGTCTAACTTGATTTTATTCAGCTGAAATAGTGATTAGTTTATTTCAACATAAATCTGTGAAAGAGATCCCTTAACAGGTATCAGAAGGATTCGAAACATATAAAACATAAAAATAGCAAATAAAGGCTTTGTGCAAAAATGTTAAAAGATAGTAAACCAACGATTATAAATGCACAAATAAAGTATGAAAAGGGAGCAAACAGCTGTTTCGAATCTACTATCGAGATGCTTCTTCAGTGCAAAAACTCAGCGAGCTAGACAAAACAAAACTGAGTCATGACGAGTTGATTCACCATTTAAAGTGTTATAAGTTAAGAACCGTAAAAGATAAATGGTTAACTCTCGGAACAAGTCTTTTTTGGTTATTTTACTTTAATTTTCATTCAGCAAATTTGAAAAAAAATATTTAATTTTGAAAATAAGATATTTTAAAAAAAAGTTACATCCTTTTTTTTAAATTTTGACTTTAAATACTTACATTTTTTATTTAAATTGGAAAAATATATTATTTGAAAAAATTTATGTTATTCTTTTTCAATCAATTTACATAAATTTACATAAATTTATAAAATATATTATTTTTTAAAAAATTTAATTTTGAAAATATGATCTTTTTTAAAAAAGAAAAATTTCACTTTTTGAAAAAATTAATTTTAAATATTTTTAATTTTTATTTAAATTAATATTTCTAGAAATGCTGAATCAAAATTAAATCTTCAAAATTTCTGTTTATTTATATGAAAAAAATTCGATTTTCTACAAATAAAATTTCGAGTTGTAACGATTTTAAATTAAACCACTTTTTTCGGAAAATTTAAATTTTAAATAAAAAAAATCTAAGAAGTTTAACTTGTGATTTTGTTACAAATCATATGGTTAACCATAAAAAAATCTGAATTTGAATTCAACAGATAAATATTTTTTTAAACGTATCCCGGGACCCCTTAACGGGACAATTTATCCTTAAAATGCTCAAAAAAATCAGCTTTTGTTTTTAGATTGTAAATGAAACCTGTTTAAAAGTGAATATTTTGAAACGCACCTTTTTTACTCATATGGAAATTATATTGTGAGGTATTCTAAATTTTATTAAAGCAACCAGCGCAATTCCCTGATTTATCTATCAAGGCGAAGTGGACATCTTTTTTTTACCTATTCAACAATAAATTAAAATTTTAGGGATATAAAATTGTCAATAAATATCTTACAACTTTATTTTCTTAAGCTTAGATTCAAGGAGAAAAAGACATACCTTGTTTAGACAATATTGTTCATACAAAATGGTGAAGCTTTGTAACTTATTGCACTGAAATAATGTATTGCCATATACATTCTTAAAAAATAATGTATTTGAAGGAAGATATTTAGAGAATTCAAAGGTGCCCTCATTTCAAATGTGCCCACCTGTCCCTGACATAATGCAAAAATAATAATATAAATAAGCCTATGTGGGTAATATGTAACTATTCTAATATTAATGAGATTGATTTTCTCTGCTAACAAAAGAATACAGAATTTAATTTAACCCCACTAAATTTATTGCGTGTTTAACAGGGCATGAAATTATCTACACGTTAATTTCCGATTCCGGAATCTTATTGAATTGCATTTTAAAGCATAAATAGTTTTATCATTTATACTGTATATTGAATTATTTCAATTTAGAAGGTTTTTTATGTACTGTTTAAGTATGTTTATTGTAGTATGAAATGCATTTAAAGGAAATTATATACATTAATTCACGTTTGCATTAGATAAAATAAATTACCGCTATTGATTTAAAAAACGAATTTAAATTATTAAATTCAAAATATAAATAGACTTTAATCAATCTTCGTTTTATCAAAGATTATAAAAAAATTAATAATTATCGGATAATCGCTTCTTTAAATACATAAACCTAGTACAAATAGCAAATAATTCCTATTAAAATTCATGTTAAAACAGTGTTTTTAATTAGCCCATTTTCTAAATTTCAAAGTATGTAATTTATCGCACACGCACTGCATAAATATTTGTCCAATTGCAAATATTTAAAATTAGCTTCTAAGGAGTTCTTTTAATTTACAAACTTCTGTTGAAAAAAATCGATATTTTCTTAATTTATAATTTTAATTTTTCTATAACTCTATACATAGTTTTAGTTTCTGAAAGTATACACTTTAAACAATGAAATTAACACGTTTGCGTCATTTTGTTATGAATGAGAATTAACTATTACTTTGGACATATGTTTTTACACGAATCTATAAACAGCAGGTTACATATTTCATAATGAAATTCAAGTTTTTAATAAAATACTTGTATTAATTGATAAGACGTAATATCTTCACCCGGAATTAAAATTTAATTCATTGTAAATGAAAGAGATTATTAATAAAGTTATTAATTAAAAATATAATAAAGATTTCTATTCAAATTATTTTGGTGCTTAGTAAATTTTATATAATATATGAATATTTTGAATTTTATTTTAATATATTAATTTGATTAGTCAATATTTCTATAAAACAAAGAATGCGTTGGTATATTTGCTTTATAATCTAAATGCAATTATACAAACAAGATTAGAATATTTAATTAATGATGTAAATTTTTAAATCCTGAAAAATTATTACATCTTTATGTATTATATGCATATAATGAATGAAGTCTGAGCATACCAACGAATACTAAAATTTTTAATAATAACTATTTAACATGCAAAATGTAAACATCTTTCAATATTTGCATTATAATTCAATAAAAAGGCTTATTTTATAAAGTTAAAAATAGTTAAATAAGAACTCTGTTAAGCTATTATATTTTTTTACTAACCCATAATACGTAGTATAGGGTAAACTTTGCAATCGTTTTGAAAAACGAATAAAAAATTGACGGATTTACAAGTGTCAGACACTGAAGATTACGAAAAACATTTGTTTAGAAAAACAAGTTGTCTGTGTGTCTGTCTGCCAGTGTGTTTGTAAACGCTCTACCTCTCAAATAAATTGAGAAAGGACTTGAAATTTCGCATGTATTTAGCATGTAAGAAAAGAAAACAGCTTGTTTAATAACAATAACTTCAATTATCCGGAACTATTTTTTCGGACTCTTGAAATATTCGTTCTGTTGAAAGGTACATAAAAATTTTCGATATTTTTTATTTTAAGGAGTAGATGTAAAAAACAATAAAAAAGCATAAATTTTGCATAAAAGATTAAATCTATAAAAAAATTAGTTGCTGAGATATTTGTAATAATATTTTTCACATTCATCGATTTTTCATGACCCTGTTTTTCATTTTAAATGGAAATGAGACGCTTAATCCAACGCAGTAAACTATTACATAATGTAATTATTATTTTTGAAATTGTAAGACTGCTTCTTTTCCAAAATTCGATATTACTTGATTACCCGTGGATAAAAACAAAAACTATTGCCAAACTGTAAGATTAAATGCCAATAATGGCTTATCTAAGTGTCACATTCACTTGACATTAAACACGTTATATGTGTTTGCTACGTCATAAAGTGATTTTTAATTCGAAATTTTATTTGTATTTTTATTAATCTTTAACTAATTTATTTGTTCTTTCGTTACTTAACATAAAAATTATGCCAATTTATATAATTTATGAGTAGTTTGGCGATTTATATTGTGTGTCAAATTTGGTCGACGCGATAATTAAGTAATAACCGCAATTCCGTGGTAGAGCATTACTATGTGTTAAAAATATTTAAATACACGTTTAAATTTTATTTTGGAACTGCGATGAATTTTATAAATAGTTTATTCGTGGTTTTTTTTCATATTTAATAGTATGCATATCCATGATGGATAAATATTACGGTAAATCCCAACAACAAGTTTATATATATATATATATATATATATATATATATATATACACAGGGTGTCCGAAAATTCTGGAAACGGTCGAATAACTCAAGAAATACATATGAGATTGAAAAACAAAAATATACGTATTAAATATTTTTAAATAAGCTACTCAGTGATACCAAATTTGACCTTCGCAACCGAACCTCTGGGGGTCAGAGGGGGTCCAACTTTGAAATTTTTAATTATAACCCCCATTTTTTATTGCAGATTCGGATTCTACGGACAAAAATACGTAACTTTTATATTTGATGTTTGTTTCGAATCCTCGTTTATCACGGTGTAATTGAGCATATTAAATCGATACGTATTTTGGTTTTCCCAACCAGGTTTTGCCTGATTGGCCAGAATTTTTGACGTAAAATTCCTCGTCTTTTGCAGGAATAGCGTTTCTTCAAAATCACCCGTGGCGATTATTTCGATAATGCTAGGCTGTTAAAAAATTTGATCCATTTGCTGTAGCGTTACTCCATAGCTTTTATAGAATATCTCTTTTATGACCAATGAGAATGCTCCATAACACAGTAAAGTAACCGTTTTCTATAAAAGCGGTAGAGTGACGCTACAGCAAAAAAAAAAAAAAAAAAAAAAAAAAAAAAAAAAAAAAAACATACACCCTCATCAGCCGTATTTAGAAACCATTCGTTATTTAGAAACCATTTACTGGATAAAATAAAAATCCAAATAGAAAACTAAATTAATATATTTCAATGAATTTTTGTAGAGAAAAACATAAAAAAACCCTATACACTGTAAAAAATTTAACTCATTTGCTACAGTGTCACTCCACCGCTTTTATAGAAAACGGTTACTTTACTGCGTTATGGAGCATTCTCATTGGTCATAAAAGAGATATTCTATAAAAGCTGTGGAGTGACGCTACAGCAAATGGGTCAAATTTTTAACAGTGTAGCATTATCGAAATAATCGCCAAGGGTGATTTTCAAGAAACCACTATTCCTGCAAAAGACGAGGAATTTGACGTCAAAATTCTGGCCAATCAAGCAAAACCTGGTTGAGAAAACCGAAATATGTATCGATTTAATATGCTCAATTACACCGTGATAAACGAGGATTCAAAACAAACATCAAATACAAAAGTTACGTATTTTTGTCCGTAAAATCCGAATCTGCAATAAAAAACGGGGGTTATAATTTAAGATTTCAAAGTTTGACCCCCTCTGACCCCCAGGGGGTCGGTTGCGAAGGTCAAATTTGGTATCACTGAGTAGCTTATTTAAAAATATTTAACACGCATATTTTCGTTTTTCAATCTCTTTGTATTTCTCGAGTTATTCGACCGTTTCCAGACTTTTCGGACACCCTGTATATCTATATCTATATATATATCTATATCTATATCTATATATATATATATACATATATATATATAAATCTTTTTTTTATATACCACATGTATCAATGAATACAATATATAAAAAATGGGTTCACTATTCTCAAGAGTGGTTCTGTGGGTGAAACTAACGAGCAGCTAGCGAATTAACAGAAGCGAAATATCAAGTCTGCAGCGTTGAATGAAATTCTTTCAAGTATTAAGAATGCACGTAGTAAGTTAATAAACTCGCCATTTAAGGCTCAACACTTGTCACTGGAAAAGACCCGGTAAAGTCTTTTCAAATATCTCGCCCAAATTTAAATATTTTTACATGATTTTTTGCATAGGACAGCTGAAGACGATCCCCAACCGGTCTACACTGTAAAAAAAAATTCAAGAGGTTATTAAAAATGTCTTAGTAAATTTGTATTCCACAGAATTTTTTAGTAACCATTACAAACTTTTTTTTTGCAAGTGAAATAAATATTTCTTTTGTAAACTGAACAAAAGAATTTTTTGTATAACTAACTTAAAACTTTTTAGTATGAGCCACCAATCAAATTTTAGTAATAGCTCCAAAATTATTTTTAGTAACCATTACGTGTGCCCGAAGGGCAGGAGCTTCCTTTGAGCTGCATCCAGTGGGTAAAAAGAGGGACTTCTGAAACGGAAGATTTTCGGTAAAGCCGTAATAGATGTCAGCACCAAACATTGCTACCTACTCTATTTTGACATGTTTCTAAAGGGGAGAGAAAAGTCAGAGATCATTACCCATAGTAACTGCTACGACAGGATTTTCATAATCCCTTTATTTACATTCGGTGCATATTTGGCGACAACCAGCATCGAACCCAGGTACTTTCAGCCTGGAGTTCGGTGCTATGACCGCTAGGCTATCAGGGCCACGCCAAGTGAGTTTTAGTAATAGCTATTAAAAATGTAAAACTATTAACTCTATTCGTTGCTAGCTTTTTTCTAGTAATTCTTACAAATTCCTTGTAACCGAGTAATATTACTAACATGTAAAAAACATGTAAAAATATTAAAATTTGAGCGGTTTATTTGAAAATAACGCTCCATTAGACTTTACATTATCATCCGGGTCTTTTTCAGTAACTATTGTGGGGCCTTACGGGGGTCTCAGAAATCTTGATTTTTACCTGGTAGTTCAATTTAGCAACATATCACATTTTTTTTTTCTCTGATAGAACATACATTTTTTGACATAGAGAATATAACATTTTTAGTATAGAGAACTCGATATGTTTTCTATTTAAAATATTTTTTTTAATATTCCACATTGAGATTTTATTTATTTATTTATTTCAATGTTTAATTTTCATAAAAAAAAAAAAAAAAAAAAAAAAAAATGGTTTTCGATTTGCATCCATTGTGCGCAAGATTGTAGCAAAACTATTGGTTCAAGAGCACCCCCCCCCCCGAAAAAAAAGAAAAAAAAAACTATAATGATATAAATCTAATGCATCTTAAACTTATATTTCACATCAAGGAATTTATTTATTTAAAATTTTATTTTAAATTTTTGAAAATTTAAAAAAATTATTTTTTTTTTGAAAAAGAACTAATTTTAAATAATCAATGCAATTATAATACTAAATTTTAAGTATAAGTTATTCTTTAACTTAAATTGAAGACATTTATTAATTTTGATGAAAATTGCTTTATTAGTTTATGAGAAATTTTGAGTTGAGTCAAAGAACAACTTAAATTTTTTTATCGAAACTAAACATAAAAAGGGATAAAATAAAATTTCAATATATAATATTAAAAAAATATATATTTTAAATCGAAGAAATATTAAGATGTCTATATTAAACATTTTATCCATTTATGTTTTATAGGGACTGTCAGGCCTCCCAAATGGTCCCCGAACTGAACACCAATATTTTTTAATAGAAAATTTCATAACATGTTTTTACAGAATTTGTACTAAAACCAACCTCCGAAGGCCGTTTCTGCGCAATTTGCAAGAAAAATATAAAAAGAAAATCTTTCTAAGAAAATATTGATGTTCAGTTGGCGGACCATTTGGGAGGCCTGGACTGATAAAAAAAATTAAATAAACACATATGGCAAAATTGCATCATCAAGTAAAAAGTAAGACTCTTAAGAAACAATTTAAAAAATACATAATAGAATTATTGGCACAGAATCATTTACAGGTTAGTGATAAAATGCATTATCTAACATCATTTTGATGGAATAGCATGACCTCTTTGGTTCCTGGGTCCCCATTCGAGGACCTCTGTCCTTTTACTTATAAAAAACTAAAATGTGTTTTTTTTTTCATTATTAAATCACTTCTTACCGACGAGAACTGATGTACCGTTCATTAAGCTTCAGGTTTCATTACAAAACATAAATTATGTATATTAATATAATTCTACAGACATACTTCAGTTTTAAAAAAATAAGTTATGATTAATACTATCAAAGCTTATATACACCTATATGTAATACAATTTTTTATATTATGTTGGAAAAAACACCTTTTTTCAGAATTTTAAATATATTACAGTAAAAACACCATTACAATTTTGCCCTTTTGCTCGGAGGTATGGGGTTTAATAGCTGAATGTTTTATGCGTTGAAAGCAAAAGAATAAATACCTGCATCTAAGCTAAATCCCTCAAAAAAAAAAAAAAAAAAAAAAAAAAAAAAAAATCGTGTCAGTTTTCAAATTGCCTAAAAATGTTCGAAGGACAGTGTGACAAAGAAAGAGATAAATTTTCTTAAGTATATAACTTAAATCTTTTTCACTAAATTATTTTGGGGATTTGTAGATTATTTATTTGTTTAAAGCTCTTAAATTTGTGATTGCGTTAATTTAGGTTTGTGGTTATTAAATTGATATTTTAAAAGGATTTGTAGTTTTAGATCCAAATTTTTTTCAATTTAAATTACTAAGCGCCTAAAGGATAAATTTATAAAAAGGCATTTTTTCATGTCATTTACAATGTCATTTTGTTTGGAAAAAAATCAACGAATAATTATTTCTATTACTCCCTCTGTCCCAAATTAGTTACGACATTTGTTTATTTTTGTACTGATTATTGATATTTATGATTTCATGATTCTGTTTTAACATTTTTCAGAGAGCAATCAACACAATCAATCAACAAAAGTTACTTACCTAACATTTCCTCCGTCATTCCATAAATCAGAATTGCATTTGTTTAAAAAATCCCGGTTCACACGCTTTTAAGCCACGCCCCTATTTGCAAAGATTCTTGTAACAGTAATCACAGAAAACTATTTTTAAGCTAATCAATCGTAAATTCATTTCCAAGCATTTCATTCCAACATTTCTGAAAAGTATCTTTTAGCTTGAACATGCTGCAAAGAAAATCGTATTCTGTCGAGCTTATTTTAATCTATTAGAATTTTCTTAATGTTGAATGAAATAAGTTTCAAATCTTTTTCCGCTTTGAGAATCCTGTGTACAATTGATTTACGAATTATAACAGCATATGATAATCTTCACAAAGATTATTTTCGTTTTATTGGGACATCTTTGATTTTGCTAATTGGCCAAGAAAAATCTTTTTTTTTTTTTCCTCAGCATGTATGGCATGATGAATTAGCTTACCATTTTTCAATCATCACTTAAAACACTCCAGTACAGAATTGTGCTTCATATTATTCACTTCCTTCTTAAGGATATTTTTTCTTATTTTTGTTACTTTACATTCTAGTTTCATTCCTTCTGCCTCCTAGTATACAACATAATATTCATTTTAGTATAATTTTACTGGTGTCGATTTACTAAATTGCATCAGAAGTTATCTATGATTCCACCTACTACTTGAAATGTAGCAATTAATTTGGGACAAGATTTTCAACTTAAATGTAACAACTCATTTGGGACAGAGGGAGTATTATAGTATCTTCCGTATTGAAGATGTTAAAGCAGAATTTTATTAAAATGATTCTGAGGTAAAAATTTGAAGCATTAAGTAATAAAGGAAAACATGTTTATTTTACTTGTAGTCGTGTACTACTTTAGAAACACTGAGAAAGGTTTACCGAAATGTCAAAAGTTATATAGCGTCGTTACATTTTATAACGCGATCATCTATAAAAAACTAATAAAATATATACAAGGTCACTGAAAATTTTCCAAAAAATGGGGATGCCAGAAAATTTTAAGTAGCTTTAACAATAAATAAATAAATAAATAAAATTTATATTTACACACACATTTAAAAAAAAGAAAAAGAAAGAAAAGATAAGAAAGAAAAAAAAGAACCTGTAAGGTTAGGGACTTTTCAAATGTAACGTTATCAACATTTTCGTTATTTCTGACCCCCTCAAATTACTTCCAATATAATACGTTATCTCCCTTGAATACCCCCCCCCTTCGTCATAATGATATTGTTATCAAAATGTATTATTTTTTTATTATTATTCTTAGAATTTACATCTTTTATTTGGAATGATATACAAAACTGGCTACATTTATTTTTAGCGTGCTTTATTGATTCAAATGAATTCAATAAAATATCAAATTGTATCAAATAACACATAAGAGAAACAGTTACTATTTAAAAGTATTTTATAATAACTTTTTGTTACATAATGCATTCAACAGTAAAAAAGTCATGTTGCATTTGCCCCGATGCACTACTTAAAAATAATAAGAAGCAATTTTCAATTTAAATTAAAATAAATAAAATAAAAAATATTTTATTAAAAATTTTTGAAAATTCTAAAATCTTTTAAGAACACATTTTTCATTATTTAAAAAAAAAATTCACTCTCATCTACAATGTTAAGTATTTTTAAAGAAACCAGTTTGCTACATAATTTTGAAGTCTCAACTGCTTAAATTTTTCCTCCGAACTTGGATTCCAAGAGATTTTAATGTAACGGCAACAACAAAAATTCATATAACAGATACACATATGCGCTAAAAATCAAAAAGTCTGCAAAGTTATTAAGGTTTTTGTAATAAACTATTAAGCCTAGAACTCTTTACGTAACTGAAACCCAGGTAAAATTGTAGTAAAATTATTGCTATTTTAGTAGAATACTTTATAAAGCTTACAGATTTCTGTAGTTTTACAAAAAATAATTTTGTAAATATCGATATTTTTTTATGTACAGTGTATAGATTAAATTTTGGTAAACATACAAATTTACGTAACTTTATGCCTATAGAATTACAGATCTTTTTTTTTTCACAATGTAGTTTTTTCATTGAAATTATTAAGAACTTTCTTTTCAAATATCGGGTAGACTCGGAACAGAACGGATGCCAAATTGTTACAAATTAACACGAACTGCACAGCAAAAATTAGCTTTTGCCTCCAAGGCTATCCACAACAAGGCTATCCTGGTAAAAATATGTAACCATTTCGGATATAACACTTTATTCCAGCATAGGCTGAAATACTTTGTTGGTAAACTGCGCATAATAAACTTTTTATCATGACTTATAAAACAAATTATAGCATTGCATTAGATAAATCTCTTTTTAATATGTACCAAATTTTACTAAAAATATGTACTAAAATAAATACAATTACTAAATGGTACATATAAAAAAAAGAATATATTTAAAATACAATTAAAAATTCATCAACGTTTCATTCGTTTCTACGAACGTCGTCAGGATACAATATAAAGATGTTAAATGTAATTTAAAGCTTTCAAAATGTAAACGCATATTAACAGTATCCGCAAAGAAACTCTTCGAGAGGGTTGAATTCTGATAGGGATTGGCCGACGCGTTTTCACGTAACTTGGCGATAATTATACTTGGCGAGCGATAGATGCTTTCGTCGGGGAGTTTGATTTCCTTCTGAACCAAGTACAAAGTAACTATTCTCTTGCAGCACTGCATTGGATGGAACGTGTCTTACTGAAAGCTGTACTCTTTAAAAGTTTTTAAACACAAATTTTTACTTTGTACTCGGTTTATTTTGTACTCGGCTCCGAAGGAAATCAAACTCGACGGAAGCGTCTATCGCTACGCCAATATAATTATCGTCAAGTTACGTGAAAACGCGTCGGCCAATCCCTATCAGAATTCAACCCTCCCGAAGAGTTTCTTTGCGGATACTGTGAATATGCAATGTAAACACATACGTCCACGAGCATAGTTGAGTTAAGATGAGAGTGCGTAAACTGCGTAAATAATTATAGCATATTCTGCCAGATTTTATGAACGGAGTATAATAAATGAATGATATGGAGTATCATAAATGAATAATAAAAAATATTAAATATAATTTATCATACTCCGTTCATAAAATCTGGCACAATATACTATAATTATTTAAGCATTTTACTCACTCTCATCTCAACTCAACTATGCTCGTGGACGTATGTGTTTGCATTTTGAAACTTTAAATTACATTTAACATCTTTATATAGTATCCTGACGACGTTCGTAGAAACGAATGAAACGTTGATGAATTTTTAATTGTATTTTAAATATATTCTTTTTATTAGTGTACCATTTAGTAATTATTTTAGTATTTATTTCAGTACATATTTTTAGTATAATTTATGGTACAATTGTCCAATTTATAATTACAAAATTTTACTTATTCAAGAGCATTTTTATTTAAGAGGAATGTGAAACTTAAGTTTTATTTATGTGGTTTGTACAAAAGAAAATTAAACAATTTCATACATCGAAGGAATTTTACAATAGTTTAACTTTTAAGATGGATTTCATGCATCGTAGACTTTACTATATCTGATAAAAGTGCATCGAACATCAAACATTACTTTAGTGAGCAGGAAAAATGCATTTCCTTTGGCGAGAAATGTGCTGTGAAATACGTGACACCGACGTTTTACTTTTTAGAAATTTCGTTTTCTAACGAAAACTTTCGCCTGACTTCTTTGATGTATCTCTGTGAATTTCGAACTTCATACAGAATGTGTTACACAAAAAATTGATTATTGAGTGATTTTAACTAATACTGTTTAAATTTTTATTTTGCACTTTTTTTCGCACAAGTTTATATTTGATCACAAAAAAAAAAAAAAAAAAAAAAAAAAAAAACATTATATTTTAAACATTTAACGCTTTAAAATTTGGTGCAGTAAAACCCCGATAATTTCGGATTAATTGGGACCAGACCTAATCCGGATTATCCGGAGAATTAGAAAAAATGAAATAAAATAAAACATACTTACAGAAAATCACCTTTATGTTAAACTTATTGAATATTTACAGACAGTAGAAATGTTTACTTTGTAATTTTTTTTCAGCTGGTCCAGATTTTTATACCTTTTGCGAGCCGTACGGTCACGCATCCGCTTGAACATAAGTTACATTGTTGTTTATTTGAAAGCTAACATCTAAGAGTTTAAATAAGAAAACTTAATATATTCTTCCGAAAAGATTTCAGAAAAAGTTTTTTTTTTTACCCAGAATACAACGATGAAGCAAGTTAATGTTATTGAAATAAGCCGATCGTTTCTCAAACTTAAAAAGAAAAAAAATTGACCAAACCGATCCGAATTAGCGGAGTTCTACTGTAAATGAAAATATCATTTTGAAATTATCTGAAAATATTGGGCCTCCGTGGCTGAGTTGTTAAGACATCACACCGCTGATCGTGAGGTTGTGGGTTCGAATCCCTCTGGCTCCATTGCACACACTCTTTGTGTGGAGCTCCTGGTTGTACTTCTCTTGTGTTGTAATATTTCCTTGTGTGCTATCTCGTCCCTGTATATTGACGATGACTTATAAGCAGGCTTCATGCCGAGCACACAAGTCAGATGTATGTTGTTCAATAAACAAACAAAACAAATATGAAATTATTATGAAATTTTTAGAACTAAGTTTAATTTTCTAAAAGTTTGATTTCAAGGAAACTTTTAGATAGCTAAATATAGGTTTTAAAATTTTTATAATAGTTTCCAAATATTTCAAGATAATAAAGCCATCATTAACTATAATCAAGTATTTAAGTCAAAATGCTAGAGAAAGTGTAGACTAAAAAGACATGAAATTCGTCCAGTAAGTCTTAATCCAGTCTGTGCAAGGAATGACACATCATTAATATTCTCTTATTGGAAGTGCGAAAACAGATCTCAAATAATTTATCTGCTAGCTAAAATATCTAGCGTCTTTTGGAAGTTTAAAAGTACTTGTTTTTTAAAAAAAAAAAAAACACTTTCCAATTTAAATATACTTTATAAAATAAACAATAAAAAAGCAATGGAAGTTTTTTATAATGAATAAAATGATAACCCAATATAAAAAAGAATATTTCCCAGTTAAACTGATGGCATTGAGCTCACAGGCTATACACACTAATTGTACATTACAGCCTTAAGTTTTCAAGGGTTAATTCCGTTCGAAAAAAAATTAAGAAGGGGAAACAGCTCTCCCCTTTCCCATTTATTATATTTAATCATTGAACCTCCTAAACTATCAAGGACATGCTTTATCATATAAAAAATCTATATATAAAATTCAGAGCAAATCGGATAATTCTTAATAAAAACCCATTTAGCATTTATATAATTTAAGAGGAGTTATCCCCCTCTTTTACACTTAACCATTAAACTTCCAAAACTATTCAGAGATTTGAACGAAATCTGACAATTCTGCTTGAAAAACCCCTTTATATAAATTAAGGGGAGGGGCATTAGAACCCCCGTTCCCCCTGTTTATACTTATTCAATGAACACCTAATAACAGTCACGGAATCGCCTCATCAGTATCATCCTATATCTAAATTTTGAATGAAAACTTAATTCTGCATGAAAAATCCATTTATATCAATTAAGGGGAGGGGCATGAGCCCCCCGTTCCCCCTCTTATACATATCGAATGAACTCCAAAAACTAATCAGGTAAGCGCCCTGTCAGGATATACCTATGTACAAAATTTCAAGTGGATCGGATATTTTTATCATGAGTTATCGCGTTACGCACGTACGAACGAACAAACATACAGAACGGGGGGGGGGGGCACATAAGCTCTCAGGCTGTGATAGCCTGTGAGCTAATAAAAATGTGTGAATTTGTATAAACTCAATGTTCAAACTCAAGTGACGTTATATATTCACCAGCATCATATTTCCAATATGACGTAATATTCAGCTTTTTTTTAAATGCCTGAAATTATTTATTTCATTTTCATTTTTCACGAGGAAATCTTGCAATAGAAAATCAATGTTGTGGTTAGCATATTACTGTGGTTTGTATTTGTTGGCAACAGCTGTAACGAAAACTGTTATTAGAAAATTTCTTTTAAATTGGTGTTTTTTTAATTAATTAAAAATTAACTGTAAATTATTTCGATTCAATCGGGATCAATTTAATTGCCACGGTTGTGTTTTAATTTATACATACATAACATTTCACATGGTATTATCATCGGGCCCAGTCAACTCCGTACGGGTACGTTAACAATATATATTTGAAACTTTCCATACGAGTATTTGATGTCTTACAAAAATCATTTCAGCAGAGCGTGCGCATCGAATATAAAATCAAACAAATTTATGTTTTATTTAAGAATATTATCATAGGTCGGAGCAACGTCGGACAGGTCAGCTAGTAATAATTATTTTAAACTTTCCAAACGAGTATAGTAATTAAACCCTTAACTTTGTTGGGGGGTTAAATGTAACTTTGGTTAATTGTAACCCCCCCCCCCAAATTGTATCTTTGCCCCGGGAACAGTTTTTTTCTCGCGCGCCGCTGGTCTTTTAGAGAATTTTTTAAGCTTTTATCACCGCATTTTTAAAACAAAATATTTTGCCCAACTGAATTAGAAAAATTCTCGGAATAAATAATTCCAAATGTACAAAAAAATTTTGCTTGTGAGCACAATAAACCATAAGTGGAATATGAATGCCCATACGTGTTGCATTTTTGCCGATCCCACCGAAGCTAGCATAGGGAAGTAGATACGGGCTTCTGATTGGTTGAATACTTTAAAGGGCAATTGATATTTGTAAATAAATTATTCTGAATATAAATGTACGTATTAGGGGTGTATATGGGTATATCGCGTAAAATAATAATTAAAAGTTAATAATAAGAAGAAGAAGAACATTTTTTAAAAGAAATATAGAACAATTTGTTTTGTAAATATCACATAACTGACGCAATAAAAAGGAAATGTGATTATCGTTTGTAAATGAATTGTTCTATCACATTAAAATAATTAAGAAAAAATTCCAATTTTATTTTTAATATTTTTTTATAAGTAATACAGAACAGTTGAGAAACATCATCATTAACTTCTTTAATTCTAAATACCAGAAAATTTTTCTGTTTATCAGTCAATAAATATGTAAGACAGAAGGAAATTAATCAAAATTCATCTTTTAAAAGCTTTTCAAACAGAAACTGATGATTTAATAAACGTAACCTCAAAAATGAAACAAAACAAAATGCTCTTTAAATTATTCAACCAATCAGAAGCTTGTATTTTCTTGCCTATGCTAGCTTCAGTGGGATCGGCAAAAATGCATACGTGTTACGGTCAAATCATGATTGGAAAAAAACACATGCTGCTCATATGACATATGGGCAAATCAGGGAAGGGAAGCGGTTAAAACCAAAACACATAAATGTTTTGTATAAATTTGATTCTTAATTTTTGTGTCAAATTTAATTTTTTAGGCTGGGCCATCGCTAAGACTTTTTATTGGTTGGGGAGAAGACCTTAAATTGCCAAGTCAAATTTTCATATTTGCCAACTCGTTTTATAATTTTGCCAAGTTACCACACTTAGACAATGAAAAACAGCTCTTATTTGTAAAAAGTTTAATGATAGTCTCAATTAGAGTTGTAACTTTTGCAAGTTCTATCGAAAATAGGAAATGTGTTACAGTTTTTATTAAAATTTTTAATTAAATTTGCATAAAAGTTTTAAATTTGCCAAGTGTAACAACAATTTCGAATGTTTGGGGGGAGGCTCCCCCCTGTCCCCCCCTTAGCGAGGCCCCTGTTTTTAGGTTTCTCAAGTGCTATAGAGATGAATAACCAAATCTGCGATTTTTATTGTTTTTGTTCTTTGTTTTTAGCATGCACTGTAAAAACAAAATATCCAAATTGGGTTGAAAGATTTCTGGGTACAGAATTGTTCCAATTTGGAAAGTTCAGTTTGTAGCACAAAATCGTTTTAAAAAAGTCTGATTTTTAATGACATTAAAACAATTAAAATATCTTAGATAGTATATACATTATACCTCAGAAATTTTGATTAATTTAATGTTAATAAAGATCTGCTCTGTTTTGAACCATTTTGGGTTATCTATTTTGGGAACAATACTCTACCATTTTGGAATCCTTACTGTACCATTTTAGGAACATTACTATACCCAGAAATCTTTCAACCCAATTTGGGTCTTCAATTTTTAGTGGTAGACTATAAAAAAACGCATATTTGTTTTTTTTTTTTGTTTTTTTTTTTTTTTTTTGTCGCTGCCTAATTTGGCCGTACATCGTACGGGCAACGTGATTTTGCCAATCATGAGTTGCTCGTACCACATACGGGAATCCATATTCCAATCATGATTTATTAACTCTCACCAGTAAATTTTTATTATAAATTTTATATTATTTAGTTTGAGTATTTATCTGATTAACTTAGGCAAAAGTTTCTGTTTTGAAAAACCGGTGATAAAAGATAAAAAGTTCTGTAAAAGACATTAAAAAATAAGCATTAGTTGAAAGTTTTTTTTTCAAAAATATTTATCAGTTATGTATGCTGTAACATACATTGTTTGAACGTAATACTGCGCACAGTATCGAATTTTAGTGATCTCAGAAAACGCATTTTAAAGTTTTAATACGCACAGACCATCAGTTACACACACCGTCTATAAATGGTTATAACACAAGAAATGTTGCAGGTATTTCAATGAAGTTTTAAGTTTACTGTTAAGAAATTAAAAAAAAAATCATTATTCAAAAAATGAAAACTTTTTTTTAGGTGCGTTCGTAAATACGTAGCACCTATTGTTGTCGCTCAGTCCGTCCGTCTGTCCGTCCGCATATAACAACGCAAAAACTACCAAACCGAATCGTTTGAAATTTAAAATACATAATTATTACATAATTTTGTCGAGACATTTCAAATTTTATGAAAATCGGATGGATAGATCAATTACAGAGACAATCAAAAGAATTCCGTTACATTACGGTCAATGGGGGAAAAAAGTTTCAAATGCATTTTAATCGTTTGAAATTTAAAACGTATATTTATTACATAATTTTGTGGAGTCATTTCAAATGTTATGAAAATCGGATGCATTGATCAATTACAGGGAAAATCAAAAGGATTCCGTTACATTACGGTCAATGGGGAAAAAAGTTTCAAATGCATTTTAATGGTGTTACACTCATTTGAACATAATGTAATTGACATGAATCTATGATGTATGTACTAAAATCTACATTCTGTACAATCTGGGATGCAGAGAATATTTATTATTAAATTACAGGGCCACACAAATGTATTCCACTAAATAACGTTATACGGGGAAACATTGTTTGGGGGGTGTTTTAATTATATTAAACTACTTCCCATTTTATGAATAAGATATACGTTAATGAAGTATAATAAAAATTACTCCCTGCATATTTACAGGAACACAAAGATTTCGACCACTATACTGTATCTAAAGTACGCTCTACTATATCAGCAAGATCTGAATATTTTAAAACTTCGTTATCAACGAACGCACCTCATTTGCTACGCTTTACGTGCAATTTCCAATTTGTTTAGTTTAAAGATGCTGTACCGCCTTTTAAAAGAGTATTTTTTCTTTTCAGGTTTCACACATTTACTCTTTCGAAATCATTTTGCCGGACAATGATACAGAAATAGTTCTTGAAATGTACTGCAGAACCGAGAGAGGAGTTGCTCTATCACTGGATGACTATCGACGAGACACTTGTGCGAGATGCTATTTTTACTTACCTCATTTCGCTTTCATCGATGAAGATTTGAAACTTGGGTAAGAGTTTTAAATGGTTAAATTTTGGTTTCTTTTATTTAACCCCTTCGTGATGAGAGCACTTTGCTTAATTTTTAACCTTTTTTCACCAATTTTTCAAAGCATAAAATTTTCTGTAATTGAATTGCAAAAATGCTCCGTTATATAAGATAAATTTTACGATAAAAAATGGCTTTTATGATTTGTTAAGTTATTATTTTTATTAACCATTTAGAAATAGGTTGTTGTTTTCAGTGCAGAATAGACCTTGTAATGTCTGTTTGTTTGTTTTTTCTTTACCATTTTTAACGTCCGTGATCGTTTAGCTTTTCTTCTCTTATTACGATTTTCTAGCGGAAGCCAATGTGGAGAAAAAATAAAAAATTAACAGAACAATTACAACTGCGTCAAGTTTATTACTATCCTATCAAAAACATGAATGTGAAAGAATGCCAAGTTCGTAAAAGGTTTCGCTAATAAAAGAAGTGAGATCTAACTGCAAACCAAGTTCTTTCGAAGCTTCTTAAATCATAGCTCCTGTCATGCATAATATTCTTCAATTGCTTAAAATGATTTGGTATGTTACTTGTTATTCAATAGAGCGACTGAGCAAGTTTTCTGTTATTCAAATTCCTCTATTTAATTGATCAGAACTTAAAGTTGATCACTTAATTAATTTATCAATACTTTAGCTTCAATGTACTTATTCGAACACTTGATTGACTAGATCTTTGCCAATCAGATTCTAGATTAAATTATACTCTTACTCAAACATTAAAGTTAGGGGCGAAAACTTGCCAAGTCGCTCTATTGAATAAAAAGTAACATACCAATTCATTTTAAGCAATTGAAGAATATTATGCATGACAGGAGCTATGATTTAAGGAGCTTCGAAAGAACTTTGTTTGCAGTTAGATCTCACTTCTTTTATTAGCGAAACCTTTTACGAACTTGGCATTCTTTCACATTCATGTTTTTGATAGGATATATTATTTTTTGTCAAATAAGTCGGTATTTGTTTCCTTTTTGAAATAAATTGGCTTAATATTAAATTAGTTTTATTTAATATTAATTAATCTTACAGCTTTTTCCTATGTTTATTCACTGTTTCTTTCAGTGAAATTTAAAACTTTCAACAATAGGACTGCTTATGTTCCTTTAAATTCCACTAATAAGGATGTTTCTTTTATGTGATTGGACACTACTTGATTATCTCGACGACCAAAAAAGTTTGTCGCCAACTTCGTGATATATCGCCAGATTGACGACAAAAATTACCCGCCAAAAGTGATGCTAACTTGGCGCTATTTCTGGTATTTCGCCAAATTCCCATAGACTCCCATTGTAATCTGGCAATTTATTCAATACTGTTGTTAGAGCAAGGACTGCCGCCATCATTTTGACATTTTTTTTTTTTTTATCGGTTCGCTAACTTCCCAATATTGCTAATATTGCTGTTTAGAACGTTTTTAGAACGCTTTTCGCGCATTTTTACCCCTTTTAAATTTTGTATTTGTTAACAAATGTTCTTAGTGATCATTTATATCTTATAAGTAATGAACATGCCAAATTTGATGTTTCTAGGCCCTTAACATACAGACATCGCATTTTTAGAATTTCTTTTACTCTTTTAATTCTTTGGGATTAGTGGAATCGACATAAGATATAGCCTATATTGGAGCAAGGAATGTCACCATCATTTTGATATCATTACTTTTAAGATCGGATGGTTGTTTGCTGAGATTGCTTAAAAATACCAATTTAGAACAATTTTAGAACGCTTTTCGTGCATTTTCAGACTTTTTGAATTCTTTATTTTTTAGCAAATGCCCTTAGAGATCATTTTTATCTTATAAATAAGTAACATGCCGAATTTTGTGCTTCTACGCTCTTTAGTAAAACAAAAATCTCATTTTTAGAATGTTTTTTGCTTCTTCACCCTCTTATGGTTAATGGTATACACATAAAATATAGCCTATATTTGAACCGGGGTGAATACCATCATTTTGGTACCATTAATTTTGAAATCGGTTCATAATTTCAGAAATTAGCCCCGATATTTGCCAAAAAGACGCCAACTTAGCACTATTTCTGATATTTCGCGAAATTCCCGTAAACTCTAAAATGCCAAATTTTATAATTCTAGTCCCTTAACATACAGACATCGCATTTTTAGAAAGTGTTTTGCTCTTTTACCCCCTTTGGGTTAGTGGCATCGACATAAGATATAGCCTATGTTGGAGCAAGGACTGTCATCATCATTTTGATATCATTACTTTTAAGATCGGTTTGTTGTTTGCTGAGATTGTTTTAAAATCGCTATTTAGAACGTTTTCAGAATGCTCTTCGCAGATTTCCACCCGTTTTAAATTAGGTATTTTTTAGCAAATCTCATTAGTGATCATTTATATCTTATAAATAATTAACATGACAAATTTTGTGCTTCTAGGCCCTTCACTAAAACAAAAATCACATTTTTAGAATGTTTTTCGCTTCTGAACCCTCTTTTAGTTAGTGGCACTGACATAACATATAGTCTATGTTTGAACCGGGGCGAATACCATCATTTTGGTACCATTACTTTTGAAATCGGTTCGGTAGATTCAGAGATTAATCCCGATACTCGCCAAAAGTGACGCCAACTTGGCACTATTTCTGGTATTTTGTGAAATTCTCATAAACCGCCATTGAAATCCAATAATTTATCTTCTAACAACCATTAATGTTTAATTAATGGTGATTTCTGATTTTTTCCTATTTATAGATCCAATAACCTACCTCCACACCAAATTTCAACTTCCTAAGTCACCTGGAAGTAGTCAAACATTTCTATGAGTGAGTCAGTGAGTCAGTGAGTCAGTGAGTCAGTGGGAAAAACAGTGGTTTTCAGACGTCAATTGCTCGTGAACGGTAAAAGATTGTTTAAAAAAATTATAGGATTCGGAAATTAGAAGATGGTGTTACACGACACAAAAAATTACAATTATGTAGGTCAAATAGAATTTAAGTTATTGAGGGGTCAAAAGTGGCCCGAAATGGTTCGGGTAATATAACCCTCGGCCGGTGTGTCGACTTTTACTTTTTGAACTTGGCTGACACACTGCCGTGTGTCTAGATATTTAAATTTTGTTTATTTGTTGGGTTTTTTTTTTCATTTTTATTTATTTATTTCTGCATTACAGATATAACGAAAACATGGGATTACTAGTGGATCCCGTTTCAAACATTTCATACGATGCTGATCCAGAAAATGCCCGTCATCCTGCATACAGTACCTTTCGGACAGACATATTTGCCAAAAAATGGATTGCTTGCTGTAGAGCAGCAATAGATTGTTGTAGCATTATGATAGCTGAACCAATTGGCAGCACGACAACAGGTAAGCCTTGAATATTATATGAAATTAATTCTATGCCGCATTCAATTGCTATTCGCGAATTTTCAGTTCTGTAAACCCTCGTTACGATGAATCCTTGAGAACATCAGAATAAAATGCTTTAAGTGGAATTCAACTAAGGAAATTTGAAAAATATTAAATTTGCATTCACATTGTAAAAACTATGCAGAATGCCCACTAAATTCCCCTGACACCCACTTAACTTTGGAACGGCTGTTGCTATATTCATAAAACTTGTGACTAAATTCTCAAACACATAAATTAAATGCTTTTTAGAAATTTTCTTATCAAAAAATTAACAACACATTAATGTGTTGTGAATTAGAAAACTTCAGATATAGCACATTTTTTGGGATGTGATTGTATTCGTGATATCTTGCAAAAGTGTCGTTATCCAGAAATGTGTTCTAAAAATAGTGTTATTAATTGTATTGAAATAATGTTGTAAATAGTGTTGATGAAAATATGTTATAATAACAGTCTTGTGTTGTACAACACTTTGTCATCAAATTAACAACACATTGTACACACCACACAATTTAGAGCACTACAGAACAACATAATGTAAAACATTTTCAAACCTCCTTCTCCATGACTTTAAAATTACACAATTTTAAAAATCAATGTTTTAAAACACATTTTCTCCCCTTGTAACTTTTAACAAGAACTTTTTGTATTATATTTTTTTTTTGGCACAACACATTCACAACACGACCGATTTCGGCATCGAAAACGATTTTAGTTAGAAGTGTTAATTAATTATTATACTCAGTTAGTATTGCACAGCGTTCCACGAATTTGCAGTAAAGTATGGTAAAGTAGCCATTTGCTACTGAATGAAACAATTTAAGGCGCCACCTGGTGCGAAACTGCGGAGTTATATGAAAACAGAAGGAGACAAGGAAAAAACTGATTTACAAAATTATCGAGCATCAACGATTTAGTACAAAAATACACCTTGTGGACATTAATGCGAAGAATAGAACGGTTGGAAGACGCATTTTTTTTATGATTTTCTATTCTGTGACATCGTGAGCTGAAGCACAAATACTTCTTTTTCGGACAAATGTGCATTGCAGATGATAGTGAAAAGCTTCAAAATCTCAAATAAAGATATATTGCTAAACTAGTTATTTTTTAGAACTTTTCAAGTTGAAAAAGTGCTTATGCATTCGATTTTCCTATCCATCTGTCCACGCTCTAACTTCGGTAAATATACTCGGATTTTCATGAAACTGATAAAGCTTATTTAGGGTCGCCAAATCATACTCAGTATTACATATGAAGTAAGTGCAATTAATTGTTCATTTATAGGAACACTCAAAAGAATTCCATTACATTACGGTATAAGAGAAGAATTGTTTGGAGCGTATTTTAATGACATCACGCTATTTCAAATGTATTTAAACTGATATAAATCACTGAATTAACTACTGTCACTTTCAAACAGAGCATTCATAGCATGCTTTAATAAATTTACTGGGATGCACAAAAGAAATCGGTTACAGAACTGTTTCTGAGTAATAATTGTAGGAGAGTACGTTTTCAAATTCGGTATGCGCTTTTAAATTTAATATTTTTTTTCAAATTACTGTTTTTATATAAATTCTATACCTCATATACAGAGCTGCAAGTATTTGTGTATCATTCTCCTTATTACAAGAAATAGCTGAAGGGGAATGAATTTTCAACTGAAATATAGGTATCTCTTAACCCTTTAACGTTCATTGGTTTCGCCACGAAACCACAAAATTTTAATTCCTATACGCAACACTGACACCAGTATTTTATCGAAAAATATCCCTTTTATTATGTATGTGAAAAATCACGTTTTCTTATTTAGAAATATATTTGTTCTTAATTACCGGTGTCACTCATTTTTTTCGACATCTTAGCAATGAAAATGCTTTGATCGTTAAAGGGTTAAATGAACTAAATTTTGAAATGGATGTTGCTAATAGATACAAATCTGTATAACCTGTACAAGACTGCTAAAAAATTCGGATAATTTTTGCGATTGGAGATGGAAACGGCTGAAATTTAGTTTTGAAATAAGTTATGCGTTTCCATGTGGTGAAATTTGACGCAATATATTAATTTTTTAAACGGTGCAGTTTTGTTGCATTATTCTGCTTCATAATCTATGCTTGACGCATGACTTTTTTTTTATTTTTTTTTTTTCTATAATCGCTTTGTCATGCCACAATGTAGGAAATCACGACAAAACAAATTTCCATTTTAACTATTTTGATCTTCATTAAATTTCTTCAACGTGTATTTTCGTAATATATAATCGATGATGGTCTAAAATCGATAGTCTAAATCGATGATGGTAAATTACTTTTATTTCTATTTCTTTTCGTTTTTGAGATAAAAATGCTAATTCAGCAATCTTCCTGCCAGGTGGCACCGTAGAGGGTTTTATTTAGTGCGCAGCTACTTTGCTATACCTAGACACAACTTTTACGAATATAGCAGCAGCAGTTTCCAAGTTAAGAGTAAAACAAGAGGTTTTAGTGGAAATACTGTGTTCTACTCCTATACTGTATTCCTATTAAAATGGAAACATGTCATTAAAGAATAAATGTCGAGCATATTATTATGAATATGTTTACTAAAATGATAAAATTTATAAGAAAATTTAATTTCAAGATTTTAATAAAAACTATCATAAAGGATTGCAATTTATTTTACATACCTAACTAGTAAAAACCATAGTTGACAGAAATCACACTAAAATTAATCGTAAATGTAACATGTAATTGGATTTTTTTTTTTTTTTTTTTTTTTTTTTTTTTTTTTTTGTCATTGTTAAGACACTATTTGTATAAGGAATATGTGACACGTGTTTAAAGGTTTCCCAAACGAAAAGGAGACTACAATTATATGTGAATCAATTTTTATAACAATATTATAAGTACAGTGTCAGTGGAACACTTGAACTACATGTAATTACCATGAAGCATTGTATTACTGATCACAACGCGTAGGAAGAGAGTGGATGATTTCCAAATATATTTATATATAGAGAAAAAAAGGTAACTTTTAAGATAGTCAGTAAAGAAACGCTTACGTTGCGAAAGGATCCAGTTTTCCAAGGTGTCTTAAACATCCTTGTCAAAGGTGAATCTTTGACTCTTAAGAGATTTTTTTAAAAAGCCGAAGATATCCGAATCACACGGGGACAAATCTGGCCTGTAAGAAGGATGAGGCAGGACCTCCCATCGAAGTGTTTTAAGTAGCTTTATTGGATCTTAAAACACTTCTTAAAACAGTTCTTGATCTTAGTAGTTGATCTTATAAGATCTTATTGGCTACATGTGGCCTGGAGAGGCACTGATCTCAGTACATTGCTTTAATCCTGTTATAAATTTGGGAAGCCTGCTCCCTTTGTCCTCCTGCCTGCTACGCGAAGAACTTGAATAACTGCTATTTATGCTGATTTCGAAGAATTTATCGAGCAACCAACTCGGGAAACTCTCCTGAAATGGGGATATTGCTGCGAAGCCGTTAAATGCGCATGGGTAACAAGGAATACCATAATGCAATCTATCCGCAAACACACTGGCACATATCCATTTGATATTTACGCAACGAACTACAGCTAAAATCTTCTTTTCAATTGGGCATGCCTTATATTTCCCCAATATATTCTATTAACTTTTTTAATTGAGCTATTTTTTTTAAATAAATATGTATTAATTTATAGTTTTACTTGACATTAGTTTCTTCTTCATCATCAGAAGTTTATACTTAGGCTTTAAATTAAGTTGGCGCACGGTGTACTTGAACCGTGACATTAAGTTACTACAAGCCACCCTTATTGTTTTTATTCTAATTATTATTTTTTTTTCTAGTAGATTCACGTTTGTCGTATTTTTAGTACTTGTGGACATCGCACTAATATGATATCATTAAAAGTTTATATTTAGGTTTTAAAACCGATGGTGTTCAGAGTGCACCAAACGTGCCTTTATGTATAAAAATTACTAACGTCTTTAACCTTCCGTCTACCAGACGGGTCCATTGGACCCGACAGCAATATTTCTGGTGTCAATGGTAAAATGAGAAATTGTCGATTGACACCGGAATTTATAAAGGACTTGTCTAGATATTACGAATTCCTTAATTTAAGCTTTCATTGTAAAAGCAAAATTATATTAAAATATTACCGGTGCCATTTGCAAGTTTGGAATTAAAATTAGGTGTTGCCGTAGATAAATGGGTGTTTTGTCTGGTAGACGGAAGGTTAACCTTCCTACCCTGAATGGGTCTAATTGACCCATAGCTATAATTCGTTCTATACGATTCAAACCAGGATTTTTTTTATTAGGAATGTTAAATATAACATTCAAAAAATGAGTCAGTTAAAAATATTAAAACGTTTTAAATAACGATTCTGGTGTGAAATGTTTTTAATCAAGATTGAGTAAAATTTGAACAAGGTAGGAAGGTTAACCTCTTAAGAAGCAAACAAATAATGGCTCTGTAATATTCAATTCTCACCGGAAAAATTGAAAAAAAAATAATTTAAAATAAGGAAAAGCAATTCTTTGGCATTTTGCCTCCAAAGTTAAACTATAAAATTCCGTTAAAAGTATTTTGTAAGAATCTCGTTTAATTTAGATGCGATAAAATATATCCCACTGCCCTTAAGGGGTTAAAAGTTAAACATTTAAAAATCAAAAACTAACTACAGTAAAGCATCGTTTATACGACGATCACTTATACGACGTTTACATTTATACGACGTTTTAATGTGGTCCCGATTCATTCCTATTCATTTTAATGTAAAACTATATCTTTTATACGACGCCCAAAATCGTTTATACGACGATTTTCCGATTTTGTATAGGTTTATTTTTGTTTATTTTTCTTGTATATTTTACAAACAAGCGGAAGTTGGCAGCTATGAATGACACCAAAGAGCGTGTTTAAGTTTAAATGCACTCCACATTGTAAAAATGTGGTCTGGTGTTCGATTAGTCTGAAAAATCAGCTTACGTGTAACAGATTACACTGGGAGAGATCATTCTTTTTTCGGGGATGGTCAGCTTTCCCGACCTCTTTTAAGTTGCAAATAGACTATCCTTCTAACTGTTATCAGTATTGGCGACTTTTAATTGGCCACGTGGGGTTTTTGATCTTTGACTTTAAATGGAAAGGGAATGGTGTACTGCAAATGAGGAACCTTTCGGTGAAACATAAATAAAGGTACGCATATTTAAATTGCTTGCTAATTCCCTCCCCCCATTTTTTTGGTTAATTGTTTATTTTGCTTGTTTAATTTACAAATTCATGCAAATCATCACGTTAAACATTAAAATTAAGTGAAAACAAAATTAATTCTAGTTTTGGAAATGAAAATCGATTATACGTCGTTATCGTTTATACGATGTTTTTCGGTAGTCCCTTCGGCGTCGTATAAACGATGCTCCATTGTACATACAATAAAAGTTAATATATTATCGTTTTTATAACTTTTAATTTCTATTTATATTTGAAACTGCTTGTTAAAAATGGAAACTATGCATGCAGATAAATAAAAAATATATATTTTTTTTTTCAGAATCCGTTTATTGTCCACGTACTTGGGATGGATGGCAATGTTGGCCAGATACACTTGTTGGTCAGACGGCTAGAGAACTGTGCCAAGAACATATTTATTTTATGAGTGATCCTCCTCCTTGTCCTCGTAAGTAAGTTCTATATGATAACTTTTGTGTCGGCTAATGGCGTAGTCGGTAGCGACTGTTGCTGTCAGGGCTGGGGTTGGGGTTCGAATTTCCTTGTAAGAAATGGATGTAATTTAGTGTATTCATTTGCAGTAATATAAATATTTAATGGCAAAGAAATAAAGAATTGTTGTCGCTTGTTGTTTATGTGTATATCAAGATCATTCAAAGCAAAAAGCCATAGTGCTATAGGCCCGAAAGATGATATAGGCGCACCAATGTCCAATGCATTTTTCTTGGATGTATGCCAATAGAAAATTTTCAATAATTTATTCCCCTTAATTCTTCAAATAGCACTAAAAACAGATTTGTTACTAAACACATTTAACACAAGGATTAGATGTAAAGCCATCTAAGGATGAATAACATGTAAGATCCCCATATTAAATAATTGAGACACGATTCCGTATAGTTTTGTCGTATTTAAAGCATATTTAAGATTTTATTGAATACATATACATTTTATTTGGCAGGAAACGATTGAATATTGTGACTTTAACTAGAAACTAATTTGTTTTATAAGAAAGGAAACATTATTTGTAATACAAGAAAACAATATACAGTTGTCGCATTCAAATTATTTTTGTCACGCTTACAGAAACTTAAACTTAGAAATCCAAAGTAAGTAATTGCATTTTTTTAAGTTACATTACTTTTTTTAAAAAAATTTTATTTTAAATATTTTAAATTTTTATTTAAATGAGTATTTTTTCAAATTCTGAATCAAAATTAAACTTATATATTTTTGTATATTTAAAGGAAATAAAGTTAAAATTCTACAAATGATATTTCGTGTTATAACGATTTGAAGTTATTCCACTTTTTTGATAAATTTTAAATTTTAAATTAAAAAAAATATAAAAACTTTCATCATGTGTTTGAAACGATGTAGTTAACCATCACAAAAAAATTCAAAACTTTAAATCAATGAATAAAAATTAATTTCAAATGTGTCCCGGACCCCCTTAGTATTATACAGTATGTAGAAAATAATTACGCAGTTTTGTAATTTTTTAGGATTTGCTGAGAAAAAATGTCTTCCAAATGGCTCATGGTATGTTAATGAACGGGACAGTGAATGGACAAACTACAGTGGATGTGGAAGAATGGAGGTAAAAATATACAAAGTGTTAAAAAAAGATTGAAACTTATATACAACGAACGTTTACTTACTGTCAACGTTTGCGCATTATTGCTACCACTGAAATTTTACAGAGCTTTTCCATTTGTTTAATCATAAGATTTCGCTGATTAAATAAGACTTACTATCAAATTTTTATGGTAGGAAAAATGCGTAAAAGTTGGCAGCTATGAAACTTGCTTTTTTTTTCTTTTTCTGTTAGAGATTTCTTTTTTATTCTGTAGCAGGGTTCGCACACTTCTTATATTTTTTAAGGAATCTGGCACCACTATCAATGATAAGAAAATTTATATCTAATTTTTAAGAAACAGCTTTTCGAACCGCCATCTTTTTTTCTCAAATTTCGCAATATTTTCGGCAGTGAAATACATTGAAAATACTGTTAAAATTTAAAATTAAAATTTTGCGAACCTTGTGTAGGCAATGTAAATGTTAAAAATCTTTAAAACAAGATAAAAATTAAAGAGATATCTATGAAATAAACTTGCAATTATTTTTTTACTTTACAAATTATTCATATTGTCCTCAGTTTCCAGAATTTTTACTTGGAAAGATTTTTCAACATTCTTTCAAATACAATTGTAACAGTGTCACTCTGCTAGGCTACGATCAACCCCCAAGGATTTATGATGTTTTGAATTTTATAAAATTTCGGAGACTTGCAGACCTTAAAATTCCTTTTGGTGTCGAAAATCCCGAATATTTGGAATAAAATGCAATTTGTACTGTAGAGATGTCAGTGCATACAGAAATTCTTTCTAAGCATTGCTTCTAGAATCTGAGGCAGGTTGTAAAAATGCAAAAAGTTCAATCGCTACAAAATAAATTTCAGAATTATTTAACCAATATACTTAATCTGCAGCTTATTTTGAGCATTTTTGTAATTCACTTTCTATATCAATAGGTTAGATTTTTAAAACCCATTGAAATCTTTACAGAAATCTTGCCGATAAAAAATCAAATGACCATCTAACTTCCGTATATTTAACTGAATTGATGAAACCGATATTTTATTGTGAACGGATTTATGTACAAACTCTATATGCAAGACGTCACATAAAGAATGAAATGCGCTTTATTTTATTACCATTCGAGATAATATATACAAATGAGGAGAGTCCAATCTAATAATGTAATTAAAAATATGATTAAAATGGTAAACATAGCAAAAAAGAGGTCGGCGACCGCGTAGTCTTGTAACTGAGGAGAGAATATAATAAAAGATACTGACTTCATTAAATTACGATATTTTCACAATTTATAAAGTTAAATAATTAACAAAAGAATACCAAACGAATAGAATTCATGTAAAAGATGCTGGTCCTGAACGGGTTTAATACCAGTTTTTATATAAAAAAATATTTGCATCATTTATTTCTAAACTCTAGTGATTAACAAACTCTAGTGACGAACAACCGGTATATGTGCCGCATAAGGTGCTCAGAATTTTACATTATTCACACTAGTAAATTTTATTTTAAATTTTGTTTCATTTAATCCTCGCATTTCTCTGATTCCAGTAGCCAAAAATTTCCGTTTTAAAAAACCGATGATAAAAGATTAAAAATTCTGCAAAAGACGCTCGCTCCGAAGCGGTTAAATAACGCAAGCTTTTCCATTGAGAAGTAAATTTAATTAAAAAAATATGTCTGGAACTATGCTTTAACTTCTAGATGCATTTTTCAAAAATTTCCTGACATATTAACCCTTAACTGCATGAATTATTCTTTTATATTTGTGTTTTTTATTCTTATATTAAGGATTAGACACCAGAAATTTTTAGATAGATTTCTAATGTTATACAGAGACACATATTTGTAATAATTACAGGATTAAAATTTCTATATACAGGGTGAGTCATAAATATCGAAACAATAGGCTATCTCCTTAAATATTGCCGATAGACCCATACTTCCAATTGCAAAAATTCATAAAAAAAGGTGAAATTTTTGATAAGATAAATTGCGACTTCATGGGGAAGTCTAGTAGAAAAAATACGAAAATTAAACTTTTATACGGCCCCCGTATGATAAAATTTCCAATTAGAAAAAATTTTCTTATTCAGTCCTGAATAAGACACAAAAAGTTGCATCTTCTTATCTTTAAAACTCGCTAAGTTATAGCCGTTAAAAAAATTCATCAGGTTTTAAGGGATTAGACACAAATTGAAATGTGCGCAATTCAAAAAACAAAGTTACATTAACAGTTCTAGGAAACGCGCGAAAATCTATTTTTTGAGTTCAAATTTTGATTTTTTTTCTTTTCTTTTGTGATGGTTAGTCTTATAGTTTGCTAAGAAAATCACATTCTAACATTTCTCATATAATTTATAAAAATTTCATGTGGTTAGTACTGGTTTAATTAAAAATGAGATAATTAAATATCGTAATAACGTAACATTATTTATCGGATTTCAGTTTCTTTCCATTTAATTAAAGATGAAAATCTGATTTTAGTTTTGCTCCAGAATTTTGTTTTTTAATATTAATTTTAAAAATATTAAAAATATTTATTGAAAAAGTAATTTAACTTTTAAAAAAATCATATTTTCAAAAGTAAATATTTTTTCAAAATTGCCGAAAGAAAACTAATGTAAAAAAAATCAAAAATGACGTGTTTCAATTTCTTTTTTCTTTAAAAATTGGTACCATTTAATTATTTAAAGACAAGAATTAATGGGAGGAAAATTCATTAAGCAGAAAAACGAAGTGTACTGTTTAAATGTCTGTCATTTATTTAAAAGAATGCTTTTTCTAAGATGCAGATTAAGTCTTCTTTATAAATTTAGCTCTCACAACTTCAGGCTTTTTATCTTCCTGGAGAGACTGTTAAAAAATCTGTATTCTGGGCCCAGGCCGGGCCAGGACCGAGACGTTCCTTTTTTCTGAACACATGTCAGGCCGGACCTAACGTACTTTTCATAAAGGAGGAGACTGCTATCTTCTTTCTAGGTGTACATTGGACGAAATTTTCAATCCCGGTTTCGACAAAACCCGTATTAAACTTAATACGTACTTAAAATAAATAAAATTCGGCTCAATCGAAATTTTTTCAAAAAACACATAGATTTTAAAATCTTTTTTTTTTTTTTTTTTTTTTTTTTTTACAAAATAAATAAATAAATAAATAAAATTCATTTTTTTTTTAAGAATAGTATATTCAAAGGCTGAAAAATTAAATACAATAAAACCAGTGAAAAAAAGTCTGCCTATGACGGAATTCTGTCTTAAACGGAAAATATGTTGATCCATGCAAAATAAATACAATGATACGCGAGGAAAAGATTAAACTCTAATTACACTTTCTAGGGGGGGCATCCTTCTATAACGTATTTTTTCTTTTGTATGTTTTTCCGTCTTAAAAGGTTTTACTGTATAACATTTTTCAAAGTCTCCAACGCATGGGATGCGTTGGAGATTAACGATGTTAAGATATAAGTGATGCATTTATACATAAATAGAGATTCATTGATAAAATGTAAATATTATAGTCTTTTGCACTTCTTAATAATAAAAAGTATAAATATAAAAAACGAAAAGCTATAAAAGAAATTTTTGGTCAGAAATTTTCCATACAAAGCAATTTTTTCCCACACCGAAGTAAAAAACTATGTAGAAATTTGCGGCTGAACCTGGCTATGATTTAAACTATTTTCCAGACCGGTCCGGGTTATGATTTTAACATTTTTTCAGGCCGGGCCGAACTTTTTCCCCTATGGGTTGGTTTGGGACCGGATCAAGATATTTAGATCCATGCAGACCTGAAGTGCAGACTACCAACATATTTTGAAAAAAGTTTAGATTTAATTCAATACAATGCTTTGTTATGTCCAAATGAGAGGCACTGTCTTAAATCGATATTTAAAAATGGATAATATATGGATGACCCCTTACTTGCTTTGAAAATTAGAGAGAAATTCTTTGTTTCTAGACATGGTAAAGTGGTGTAAGTCACGAATTTTGGAGAAATTCAGATTTTAATATCTCTGTCAGATTTTTAGATATTTAGATGAAATTTTTTTTGTTCATTTTAGGAATGGATAAGGAATAATTTCCTAATTGGGAATTTTGTTCAACGGGGGCCGTATAAAAATTTAATTTTCGTATTTTTTCAAATAGACCCCCCATGGAGTTGCAACTTATCTGAAACTTCATCTTTTTTTATGAATTTTTGCAACTGGAAGTATGGGTCTAGGAGCAATATTTAAGGAGATAGCCTATTGTTTCGATATTTATGACTCACCCTGTATATATAGTAGTTGCTAAGAACTTAATTTAGTTTTTAAAAGTTAAATAAAAGGTGGTGCAAATTTGCATCACTATGTAAAGAAGGGTTAATAATACTAAAATGCCAGATGTAGTCTTATATAAATTATGACCGAAAACCAAAATTTGGTCAGTTGGCGAACTGGCTGGCTAATTCGCAAACTGCCTAAGCTTCCGATTTTGGCTATATCATACATATCGTATTTGTGTGTAAAAATCTTCTATCTATTTTTTTCCATGATTCATTTATTTATTTTGAAGGAATTGTGCACTTTTTGATTTAAAAATTTAAAACACGTCTTTTTCTTAAACATAATTAAAATATCTGTTGTCAAAAGTAGCTTTTAATATTTACAATTTTTTGATATGCTTTGAAAAAAAAATAATATAAAAAATTCTTTTTTCACTGTATTTCACAGGGAATGAGACGCCTTGTTTATTTCCACATCATTACTTATGCGGTATCCATTCTTTTTCTACTTCCAGCTCTTTTCATTTTTGTCGTGTATAAGTAAGTGCTATTTAAGATTCTTTAATTGAAAAGTTTTAATCTGTATTTAAACGCTATTCTATAAATCAATATTTTCTAAACGGGAATAAATTTATTTCTAAAATTTAAAAAAAAAAGATTTTTTGTTTATTTGTTTGTTTACTTGTTGCACTGATGGAGAAACTTCTTTTTTAAAATTTCTTTAAAATAACGAGACGGACTAAAACGCATATTATTAGGATGAGCGAAGCGAATCCTCTACTAGTCCACTCAAATTACAATTTGTCGTACGCTTTACAAAAAAACTATTCAATATTTTAACTTCAAATTAAACACAAAAATAAATTATGATCTGTAGATTTGCAGAATATAATTTTTTTTACAATAAAACGTTAAAAAAATTATTATTTTAATTAATTTATTTTACATGCATTTCCAATACGGACGCATTTTAGCAAATAAATAAAAAATGAAACGCGTATATTTTCAGAAAAAAAAAGTTTAAATCATGGAGTAAATAATTATAGATAGAATCATGATTAATTTATTAAATAAAACATGTTTTCATTATCCCGCAAAATCGTTTGCACAGATGACACTTAAACATTTTAAAAGAATTGTATTATGGATTTCTTTTTCTCTTTTTTTTTTGTAAACTGGCAACAAAATAATTGTAAACAAATAAAATTAATTCTTAAATTTGTTATATAAATGAAAAATTAAAAGATCTGCGTGAAGTTGTTGGTTCAAGCTCTTTATAAATATTTTTGCGAAGGTCGTATTGTGGCTAAATAATATCGACTCATTAATCAGAAGGATTTTATAGAAAAATAAGACTTTAATAAGTTCGCAAACACAACAATAATTATTCGTGAAAACGTCACTGCGAGAGTGAGAGAGCGCTTCGTTAAAAAAGGTAATTCCATTAATTGAGTTGCCATTCGCTGAAAGTAAAAAGTTCTCCCACGCGGAGAGAATTACAGCAATTCTCATACGCTAACATGTATAAAAACGAAGAAATTAAAATAAAATGTTTTACAGTTAAAAATTCATAGTTTCAACGAAAGCAGATTTCAAATGTTTTTTCCAGAAAATAGGATTTTGAAGAAGTAACTTTCTTCAAGCTTTCTTCAAATATATTATTCTAAAATAGCTATCAAAGATTATCGGATGTTAATTACAAAGATTGGAAACATGCATATTTCAAACAATTAAAAAACACCAGTGGCTACTTGAAATTGTAAAAACATCTTTAAAAGAGCTTTTAGTTGAAAATTTAAAAAAAAATTGTAAAAGTTTGCTTCGAAAATATCTTATTATGCCAGTTTTACATCATAAATAAAAAATTAAAATGCGCCAAAACATAAAATAACGTTTTTGTTTAATAAAGATGCAAAAATAATAATAAAAAAAAATATTGTTACTTTCAAATATCTATTTTATAAAATAATGCTTCGCGAATCCAAACAAAGCATTGCTTTTGCTAGTAATATTTTAAAGTCATAACAATAGTGAAAAAAGCTATTGGGTATATGCAATATACCCAATAGATTTTTTTTGGTTAAAATTACATGTTTTTTACTCGTGTTTTGGTTAAAATTACATTTTAATTGATATTATTATAGGTTTGCATATGTTTGTTTCATATAAACGTCTTGCTGGCAACAAACTCATCAACATTTTATGCTTCTGCCAATTCTTGTTGCGTTTGAGTGATGTCTTCATACAACAATGCTTGCAATTTCCATCTTAACGTTCTGAGTCTTCAACATCTAATACGATAGTGATTTTTGAAAAAAAAATATCGGTAATTAGCCGAGATATCAGCATTCAGAGATACGGACAGTTTGTATATATATATAAAGACGCGAGTGGTGTATTTTATGCGTCTTTTAAAATCTAGACAACAACTTTTAATGATACACATGTATAATGCAATGCCCAGTTATTAATTCATATATATTTTTTAAGGAACACTCTGAGCGTGAGTAATATTAGCACTTGACCGGTTATTTAATATTTTTACCTTTCTTGCGAGAGTTAGAGGGAGCCAAACACATTGTACTAAACATTTTATTAGTATATATTTTACAAAAATTTATGAAATGATTGCATTTTGATAATAATGAATGTGACAATAAATAGTTAAAAATGTGTAAATATCGTTTTTTTTCTTTTTAGACAATTACAAGTTTATCGTGTCACTATGCACAAACATTTGTTTATGGCACTTCTTCTAAACGCATTGCTGTGTATTATATTCAAATCATTTGTAATGCTGGAAGAACTAGATCTTCCAAGAAACAGACGGACAATTATTGAAAACAATGGCGTAAGTATATAAATTTATAAACAATAAAATTGCTGCATTATTGATTTCTAAACATCACCAATAACTCATTAAAGCTTTTATTTGATATTCACAGTCAAGAAAATACACTTATTAGTTAAAAAAAATTCTAACATCAGATACTATTTTTTTAAAAAATCGGTGAAAATGTGATAACTCTTTTCATTATTTGTAAATATGTTACTTACTGCTTTTTCATCAAAATAAATAAATAAATAAATAAATAAAAAACGCTTCAAAATGAAAAACATAAGATAGTGTTCGACGAAACCAAATTTAGGTTAATCTAGCTTCAGCCGAAAATGCTTTTAAAAAAATCATGAAACTGTCTTAAAAATAAGATTGGGGTAATTAAGAGTCATTATTTTATCAATTAGACAAAGTGTTATTGTTGTATTTTTTTATTTGCTTGATTTTTTTTAATATGTTAATCATATTTAATGAATAATGTGATCATATTTAATGAACAATGTACAATTTTGAAGCCCTGAAAAAATTTCATGTTTCCTATAGAAAATGTCACAGTTCCAGATTGTGAATGTTATTTTTCATGAAAAGGGAAATGCTGGTATGTTTGGAGCACTATATCTCTCGCAAGCAACAGCATCTCAAAATTCTTTTGGCATAGTGTAACATTACCTGCTTATTAAAATTTATTTGTTTCCATGGGGCATTGTTACTTTACATTGTTATGTTGCCACAAAGTATAGTCAAATTGACGTTATTATCAACTTTCCGCACTTAATATGTTATTTAAGGAATAGTACCCCAAACTTTTTCTTGTTGAATATGAAAGTGCACTACTAGGACAAGCTAAATAATATAGTACTGCACGGAGATATTGTTGCTGTTTGTAGATAACTATTCAAAATTTTCAAAATCTGCAACATTTAAAGCAGTGCTATTTCAAAAAAGCGCCAAAGTGAATGAAAAAAATATATCACGCAATAGTTGAACATATGTACATAAACATGGAAAAAAAAAAAGTGGTATCTTTTGATTGCACCACAGGATAAAATCTCTAGCATCAAACCTTCAACTTTGCGATTTTCGATATTATGAATAAATGTTTTTAAATTAATATTAAATATTTTTAAATCAATCTAACATTTAATTTATTATTATGTTCAGTCGTTTCTAAACAAAATATTATGCAGATAACATGTATATATAACCATTTGACTTTCGATCTATAGACTCAAAGTTAATCGAATTCTCCACACTAATTCAAACATGGGTTTAACATCTAAACCTAAAAAATCATTATTATTTTTTGTGGATTTTTTATTTATTTATTTATTTTAATTTTAATTTTATTTTATTTTATTTTATTTTTATTTTTTATTTATTTATTTATTTATTTATTTATTTATTTATTTATTTATTTATTTTGAGAGAGAGAGAGAGGAGGGTAGAGACCCAAAGAAACATTCATTTGTTTATTTCAATTAATTTCTGCGGATGTTTCAACCGCATTTGGATTTCTGTTCCTTCTACGCATTAGAGAAAGCAGATGTGAACCCAATGGGCGTAACATATTTTCTCTAGAAAAGAGTAAATTATGAAAATTCAACAAAACGTGAAGCTAAATAAAACTTATCTGTATTCAATGAATATAGAAAAATGGTTTTTAAATATTTCTTTTTAAATTATCATTAACTACATATTTCACCTATGCAATAAAAGAAATTTCAAAATTATATAATAATAAAATCAAAATAAACACCAGAAAAAATATAAAGTATTTTTAATTAAATAATTATATGTCAATTATAATGCATTTCCGGTCATTTTCATAAAGACATATCAAGTAAAAAGCCTGTGTGCCAAGCACAGCTGAAAAAATTAAAAGAATCCGTAACTTTAAAAAGGGTATACTGTAGCACATATTTATAGTAGAATACACATATTTTAAGATATCTTAAAAAAATTAATAAAAGCGATACCTGTCAAAAATTTCTCTATTTTAAATTTATATTAATGTTCGATTGTAACTGATTTTTAGTTATGTTCCTATTTTCGGCAGAAAATACAAACGAAGCTATCTAAAAAATGAACTATCATAAATTACCGAGAGTAAGTCAAATGTAAAACACCGTAAAACAAATAAAGTAAACCATTTAAACCTGGATGCGACAACCAGACTAATTATCGCATCCAGTTCACGGAAAAACACAATTATTAGTTTAACTCTCTGGATCCCAAACCGCCCGAGATATTTTAATTCGTATATTTCTGTTCCCACCAGAAAATTAAAACAATATTTGCTTTGATCAATAACAGAACATTCCGTATTTAAATAAAAAGAAATTAGCCATTGAATTTTTCTGGTGTGAAATGAACTACATAATTTCTAGAACGTGTTCTGGCATGGGAATTAAAGGGTTAATCTCGATTCGCATATTAAAACGCAATCGGTCTGTCATGTCATATCTTGGTGGAAAACTGAGAGATGAAGATGGAAAACCACTAAAAACCTGATTTTTGTGGTTGACTCGTAGGTTTACCACTGTGTTTTACTGCTCCAAATCCTAAATGTTTTCATGCTTTTGGGTGCTCTTGTAACCTGGCATTCTAAAATCTTGGTATACAGTCATAGCCGATGGACGCAGTTTGAGGTTTTTTGTGATTTCTTGGATAAGTCGAATTTTGAAAACTCGCGTCGTCAATATGTATCAATTAATAAATAAAAAGATTTTGAAAGATTTTTTTTAAAAAGATTTAGAAAATGGTTGATTATGATTTGTCCAGTAATATTAATATTTTGTCCATGACGTACGTATTATACGACTTTATTATTATGTAGGCCATGTTTTGATCATCATAAAAATTATGTTCATTATTATTATTATTAGTAGTAGTATTATTATTATTATTATTATTATTATTATTATTATTACTATTATTTGGAATATATTTATAAATCTTAAATTTTACTCTTTGAAAAAATCCTTTTTCAAATGTTTGTTCTAATTTGTTAAATTAAGAGAGGCTACTCTACTCGCTCATGAAGACCCGGATGACAATGTTAAGTCTATGGGGGCGTTATTTTCAAATATCTTGCTCAAATTTTAATATTTTCACATGATTGGTTTTGGATAGCATAGCTGAGGACGATCTGCAACCGAGCTAGTTTTTATTTTTTCAATTTTGGTTTCAGATTTTTCTTAAATAATTACGTTAACTTTCGGAACCGGTTACAACCGGTTCTAAAATTGAGACTATCATAATATTAAAAATATATAACCAAAATTGGAAAAGTAAAACCTTGCTCGGTTGTAGATCGTCCTCAGCTAAATTATGTAGAAAAAAATCATGTAAAAATATTAAAACTTGAGCGAGATATTTAAAAATAACTCTCCCATAGATTTAACATTATCGAACTTTTGAGCGAATCGAGTGGCCTCTTAATTATTTTTCTTTTGTTTATTTACAGGCCGATTGTAAAATTCTTTATATTATGACAAAGTATACTCGTATGACAACTTACATGTGGATGTTCTGCGAAGGATTTTACTTGCACAAACTCATTGCTTCATCTTTTGCTGAGCAAAAATCTCTCAAAATATTTTACTTCATTGGATGGGGTAAGACAACTATTTAAAATAACTTTGTTTTTAACCACTTAACCATAACTGCCAACTTTTACGTATTTTTGCTAACACTAAAATTGTACAGAAATTTTCCATTTGTTTAATCTTAAGTTGTCGACGATTAAATAAGGCAATGTCAACGACAGTAGAACCTCCATAAGTTGACCACCCAAGGGACTGTAACTAAGTGTTCAATGTACGGAGGTGGTCAACTTAGGGAATTTGTAGAAAATATTTAGTACAATATCCGCAAAAATTTAGTATCTTTTTAAATATCTTTAAGGAAAAATTTAGAGATAAAATTAGCACTTATCTTTATTTTGACTGAAGATTCAGCACATTTTCACAGTTTTTGAAAGTATAATTCAATTTTTGTTTGAGTCCTCTTTTTGTTCATTAAGTAATTACAAAAAGCACTTTCACAGTTTACAAATCCATTAAGCATGCTTTGGCATTTTTCTGCAACAAAATCTTTAAGTTGCTCTATCAAGCGCTTTACATCCTCTTCCTTCAGAGTTGGGTGCTTTTCAGTTTCGTCGACTCTTGGATCATCATCTTCTTCGCCATCTTCATTTCTTGTATCTTAGAGTCATCGCTGTTCTTAGTTTCAGAGAGTATCTCATTAGAGATTGTCTCTGGGTCTGGTTCAGAAGATGTTGCTAACTCATCATCCATAGTAACATAATCTTCAAAGCCAAAATTCACCAAAAACTGCAAGGAAGATAGAGGAAGCTCATCCTCTTGCACCGATGGTGTAGTTGTAACAAATCCAGCTTTCTTAAAACAGTTCTTAATCGTAGTTTGCGTCACTCTATTCCAAGCAGAAGTAATCCAGTGAACGGCCATTCAAAGCATTTACTGAAGTAGCTGTTTACGATGCCAATGCATAAGGACCACAGGTTTGAGCTTTCATAATCACCCATTCCAGAAGTTGAGCTCTGCAGTGCACTTTGAAGGACTGAATAATGCCTTGATCTAAAGGTTGTGTTTTTGAACGAAAAAGAACGAAATGTATTTCACATGTGTATTTCGGCAATCCCTTCATTTCTCAACCAGACGATTGTGTTTAGGGGCAAAAATTTTAGCTTCACATTTCTTAGATTATTCACTTCCGGGTGGCAGCGGCAGTTGTCACGAAAAGCAGAATAGATCGCTTCTTTTTCCTCATTTCTGCGTCAATTCCTCTACTCCATTCTTCGAACAAAGCACTGCTCATCCAAGTAGATCTATTCGCTCTCCAAAAAACAGGAAGGTCTTCCGGTTTTACATTTTTAAATGCACGAATTTTAGCGTATTTGCCGATCACCATAGGCTTCAATTTTTCCCCAGTCATACTAGCACATAGAAGAACAATAAAACTCTGCTTTGAAAGCTTTCCTCTTTTGCAAGCATCACCCTTCATTACTAAACTTCTATCAGGCATTGCTTTAAAGAAGAGATAAAACTCATCACGCGCGTAAGTAAAACAATATCGATTTTGAGAAAAATCAAATTAAACAGAAATGTTCGATTAAAAATTCTTAAGCAACATGTATAATACAGCGATTGCTGTTTAAAATTTCTGTACTGTTGTAGAATATGCATATAAAAGAATTCAGATGACTACATTTTTGAAAAATGTCTCCAAAATGTGAATTTTTTGTCGTTATAAAACACGAAGACATTTAAAAATATTACATAACATTTTTCTTAAGGTACAAACAACTAAAATGTTGTTATTTAAAGTTATTATATTTCTACAAAATACATACCAGTAAGAATTAAAATTATTATTTTTGTTTAAAATTTAATATCAATTTAAAATGTTGAAACAAATTTCACTTAACTCAAGAAATACACGAAATTTGAAATTGCTAAAAGCTTACTTTCCTATGTAAAGCGTGTAAGATACACATAATTTTATAATAAAAAATATATCATTTCTATTGATACTAAAATTAATGCAGCAAAATAATAAAGTACTTACCTTATGCTTAAAATATGAAGATGTTTTGATGAGTGACGAGAAAATCTTTTAAATATATGGCACTTCACTGTATTTTGCACAAGTGGACTAAATACTTAGCATATTTCTTAAAAAAAAACTAGTAAAATAACTATCAATCACTTATTTAAAATTCAAACAAGTATAAATAATCTCAAAGACGCAAATATAAGGGGAAAATGTGAAAACATTAATTTAATCGTTAAAATAAACAATGACAACACTTTTTTTTCTCTTGAGGTTTTTTGAAAGAAAAAAAAAACATTCTTATTGGTAACATAACCTTATAAAATTCTTAAAATTACATATGATATAAATGGTCACTGCTAACTTATTTAAAATATAAATTATCTTGGAAAGTCGAATGTCTTACAGTCTATTATTCCTCTTAACACGTTATTAGAATTTTTAAAATCCACCCGCACAGTACATTTCACCTTCAATATCTTTTAAAGATTCCTCTTTTGCTGTTTTACATCGCTGCCTCAGTTTTCGTTGCTCTTTTGTTTGCATACATGCTTTTCTCTCTGAATAGGCTATACGTTTATTATCAATCATTTCAAATCCATTAATTGAAAAATCGCTACGAAGTAACTGCAGAGAATCCATAACATCATGCCGTCCTTGACATCCTTCGTTAAACAATATTGTAGCTTCATTCGTTGCAATCTGTACAATTTTTTTTCCAGATCCTGTAGTTTTAGGGCAAAATTTCCATATCAGGGCATTTAGGCTTTCATTTGTGTTTTGAGTGCGTCCTCCTAAACAACGTTTTAAAAGTGATGGGCGTGAGAGATCTTTAAAAACAGGTTTAATCGCTTCCATTACCACAGTAGGAACAGTGAATTTATGGTGATAAGAACTGCCTTCTAAACGTGATTTATTATACTTACACCAAGTATGAATGTTATTTGGGCAAAAATCATGAAATGGATTTTCATCCGTTGATATTTTGTGATAATATATTGCCCAAATAGCTTTACGCATGTCAGTCAAAGAGTCTTTATGCTCTCTAATAGCATTGCCATAATAGTTCGTTATTTCTTTTATAAGTGAATCTGTTAGTCTCCCTTTACCACCCAGTGTTTTTCCATCACTCAATTTTTTCTTTTCTTGCTTCAGCTTTCTTAGACGCGTACCCATGCGCTTCTGAATGTGTCCAACACATTCGACTTTCTCAATAGTTATATCCCCATAAGGTTTTGCATCGCACACTGACTGAAAGGTTTTTGTGTCACCATCCCCAATATATTTCACAAACTTCAGACCACGTGTTTTTTCAGATCTTAAAAATATTCTGACCATACCATCAACTTCCATTTTTCCAGCAGAACCAAAATGGTTTCGATTGCAGGACTCGTGTGCTTCAGAATACTCGCACATTTTACAATAGGAAGACATCACTTCAGTTTCAATTACTTTACCACTTTCGGCTCCAATTATAGTACATACACCTGTAAGTGATGTATGGCCGCGTGTCTTCCATGTACCATCACCACTTACGGTAACAGACAGCGAAGAATTTGATAAAATAGCTTCAGTTTGGGCTGCTTTTTTCATCGACTTTTCTGCAGTTTCTTCTGTCGCCTTCAATATATTGTTTATGATTCTCGTATAAGATTTTTGCGCTATAGGTGGTGGGAGATCCATACCGCAGCAAAAAGTCTCCATTCCTGCTCTGCCTTGTCCAATCATTCTCATAGAGTAGGAGAATCTTCTATTAATTTCTGGGATATTTTTTTTGCTTCCTAACATAGTACAATTTCTTAGGCTTTTTTTAGAACATTTACATGTTACTTCAAATTTAGATGCTAATCCAAATAGGGACATTTCCTTTAATGAAATGTTACCACCACAACTTTTACACGATAAGTTCTGCTGCATAAAATTGATCAATAAATTTATGTCGAACAGTCTGTAGCCATCAAAATTAGATGTTCTAGTAATAACTTCTTCGACAGGAGGTAGGACATCCATCTTTAATTTCTTGCTTGATGCACTAACATTTAAATCAGTTTTAACGTCAGTATACCGGTTACCACAAAACTTTCGTTTTTTAGGACGAGTGCCAGACTCTCTAATCACATTCGCAGACATAATAACGAATGAAAACAAACTAATAAAATAAATATGTACTATAAAACGAATAAAATACTCTCTAAACAAAAAATAACAATAAACTATCTAACAAAATCCCTAGCAAAATTATTGCTGTGAAAAAATACGAAGTCGAATTATGATAGCAACAGCAACGCTGAAAACCACATGTCAACAAACTTTCAATCATTAACATGCGGCAGATATCACGAAAGAAGGAAGAAGAGATGTTTCCTTCCTTCTGTTACGCCAAACAATTAATAATTCATGGAGTTTGTGATAAGAGTAAAAGCAAAAACTGTAGCTTTCACAATGTAAACAAACACGCCGCCATGATGACAGAATCAGCTGACTCAGGTAGCTCTTTAATTCACTTGAAGCAGACGAAGGCTAATTTACATTTTTTACTATAACAAGCGCAATTTTACGAATATTTTAATGCGGTTTGTGGCAAATTGTTCAGAAAAAAATTAGCTTTTAAATGAATTAAAAAACAAAAAATCGATTTTTGGAAGATTTTAAAGGATATGTGTCCCCTTAACCCTTTGAGGGGCAAGCAGTTGCGTTCGTGTAATTCAGAACTCCCACAGGAAATTTGTAAAAAAGTTATATCAAAAAGAGGAAAAGCAATTTCACGACTGTTTTCCATCAAAGTTAGAAAAGTGAAATTCAATAACATTTTTCTGGTGTAAATCTTCATCAATCGTAGGTGGTATATAATATGTACCACCGCCCCTCAAGGGGTTAAAGATGTCCTCATCAAACCTTTACCAAACTCTGGGAATTTTTCAATAAACTTCACCACTTCAGCTGAAACCTCATTCGATTCCCCACACAAAACTTTTTGAGAAATCTCGAATCGTAGTTTGAATTTTTCAAGCCAACCTGCTGACGCTTGGAAGTCCTCGATTTGAAATTATTTTGCAAGTTTTTTGATAATTCCTGAAGCATAGGTCCTGATATTCTTGCATTAATTGATATCATCTCTTTAAACCAACGAAACGTGGCTTCTTCACAGCGTCAAGGCATGTTTTTCTGCGTTTTCTTTGGAGTTCCCCGTTTTCGGAAGAATACCTTTCAAGATATTCTGCCTTGCGTTTTAAAATGTTGCTTACAGTTGTCTTGCTCACACCAAATTCTTTCGCTGTTTTTCTTTGGCTGCTGCTTTCCAGAAAATTAAGTTGATCCACTTTCTCCTTTAACCCCTTGGCGACGAGCGACACGTATACGTACCGCGAAACGGCTTAAGAATCGTCGTTTATCACCACTAGTAAAATTTTACAGCAAAATTTGCTTTCTTAATCGGAGCATTTTCTCGATTTAATTAAACAGGCATTTCTGATTTTAAAAACCGGTGGCAAATCATTAAAAATTTCGTAAAGGTTCTCGTCGCAAAGGGGTTAATTTAAGTTCGTTTAGAGCTTTGCCGCATTTTTAATGAAAATTCGCAAATAAACATCCGGTCCCGTCACAACGCGATATACAGAAAAAAAAAAGATCGAAATGTATTTCACATGTGTATTTCGGCAATCCCTTCATTTCTCAACCAGACGGCAGGCGCAGGGATTACGTGACTTATTAGATAATTGATATTAAAAACACTTTTTCTTGTTCTTTTAGTTCATGTAATGTAGAACTAGAACGCAGTAGTAGACTGCATTATTTTATTTTATTTTTTGATCTCCCAGAGCGGAAGAAAATAAAGTATTATTTCAATGTCAAAAAGAAAAGAGTTGCTAAAATATTAATTGTTATTTAGAATCATGAGTTCTAACAAAGAAACTTAATATACTCATCTGCAGTGTTCTCGCTGTCGCTCGCCATTGCGCCAAATTGCGACTAAATTCTTCATTTGGCGAGTAAACAAGCGATTAGATTCTCCAAATTGCTAGTGCTTAATTTTTGCTTTTTCTTTCTTTTTTCGTTTTTCATACATGTGCATATATACATATTATTAATATATAAATATTTTTAATATATACATATTTTTAATATATTTGCAGCGGATAGTTGAAATTAAGATTAATAACAATCGTTGTCCAGTGATAAAAACTTTGGTAGCATTAGAACATATTGAAAGAAAGGGGGTACATAAAAGAAATAGGGTTAATTTGTGTGTGTGTGTGTGTGTGCACGCCACACGGCGAATCTATTTTGCTAATACTTTTTCATTTGGCGAATGTTTTTTATTTTTAATTAGCCAAATTACTAACGTTGGTCAAATGTCAGCGAGAACACTGCTCATCTGTAACTATGTACATAATGTACATAATGCATATTTCGATTTAATAATAATGTACAAAAAGTTCTCATGAATATGATTATTTACAAATGGTGAACACAAAACTTCATACAATCCGTGAAATTAAACATAGAATCGTGACTTCTTCAAACTTGCTCTCCCACTATTTTTTATGAATTGTGATAGGACATGGGAGAAAAAACGGAGGAAAAAGCAAATTCAAGAAAACATCAGTGGTCAAGTTACAGAGAGTAGAACCTACTAAAAAGTGGTCAACATACGTAGAGAGTTAATTCCCAATTGAAAATGCATTGCGACCAATCAAACTAATAAATTTTGGTCAACATAGAGAGGTGGTCAACTTTGAAGGTTTTATTGTATAAAATTTTTGTGGTAGAAAAAATGTGTAAAAGTTGGCAGCTATGACTTAACTGATCAATATTTTTGAAAAAAAAAACTTTCAAATTATGCCTATTTTATTCATATCTTTTTACATAATTTTTAATCAAAATTGGTTGCCGTATAAATTTTGATGAGGCCAAAATCATAGTTCCGTGCAGTAACCCAGTTCAAGGTAAAATAAGAGAATCTATCGAAATCATCGCGCGAGAAAATAAACCATGTAATGATAATTTATCCTACAATATTCCAAAAATATGGCATAACATCATAAAATCTTAAAATTTTTATTTCGTTGCAATATTTTAATTTTTACTCACGTGTAAGCGGCAACATTTTTAAACTTTCAATTCATTTCTATTTTAATTTATTAGAAATATTATCTATCGATCAAGATGCAAACTTAGTCCTTCCATTATCATATTTTCCTGAAGACGTCCTGAGAAGACGGCGCGAAATGTTGATATTTTGTATATTAAAATTCTTGTTTTGTGCACCAATGAGCAATGTGCTGTATTTTAATAAATACATTTTTATTAGTTAATTTTTAATCTTTTATCACCGGTTTTTCAAACAGAAATTTTTATCTTATTAAATCGGAAAAATGTTCGGATTAAATAAGACAAAATTTGCAATAAAAATTTACTGATGAAAATAATCAATCATGATCAGATAATGGATGCCCGTATATGATACGGAAATATTATGATTGGCACGTTACCCGTATAACGCGCGGGCAAATTAGGGAGGTCTTTAGCGGCTTCCCTGATTTGCCTGTACGAGGTTCGGGCAAGAAGAGTTTCCCTGATCCATCATTTAAAACTGTTTGATACTACTCTTTGTTTTGTACAATTTTTTCTGATAATGGATGAAATGTTTGGTCTAAAGTTACAGGGCTGCCACTGTCAACTATTTTTATCTTCTGTTTATACCAGTATTTTTCTAACAAAAAATTTGAAATATATTTGATTTGGAAATGTTGTCAAAGTGTATGTTAAGGATTTCTGTTTAAAGAAAGTGGTGCCAGTTTGAATTAAAAAATAGTCGCCTGTGGCAGCCCTGAAATTACGAATAAGGATGATATTTTAAAGAATAAATTTTAGATTTTCGTCTCATGAACTACGTGGAAAATGCAATTAAAAAACTATTTATTTATAATCGTGTAGCTATTTACTTTCAGCGGATTTCATTTTGTAACCATTATAGGACCGTCATTAAGAGTTGTAGAAATCATAGTAGTTTACTTCCAAAACTTAAACGGAAGGATATACAGGGTGATTCATAAAAGATGGGAACAATTTTAATGGGTGATAGTATACATCAAGACAAACAATATTAAATAGGAAACCAAGGGTCCCAAGCGTTTTCCAAAGGCGATTGCCGCCATTTAAGTTTAGGGTCCAAAATTTTAAATAAACATAAAAAACGGAAAAATTGGTTGATTGATTTGAGGTTTTCACTAAAACTATTATTTATGTTGGTATTTTCTTAAAGATAAATTCCGAAAAATGTCGATAGAGGGCGCTTTAGATTTTGGAGTAACGAACAATTGTTTTTTGCCATTATTTTTTGCATCTCATTAAATGGTTTCGCAGACTTAGACTTAAATTTTGAGCTCAAAATCTGAATAGTTGGGAGTGGTAAAGTAGCACAAACTGAACTGTGGTCAGAGGTTCAAATTTCAAATGATTTTAAAAACCGGAAAAATTGGTCGATTGATTTGCGGTTTCCATTAAATCTATTCTTTATGCCAATATTTTATTAAAAATAAATTATAAAGCTAAATTTTAAAAAATGACGATAGAGGCCACTTTAGACTTTGGAATAAGGAAAAGTTATTTTTTTACCGTTATTATTTGCATCTCGTTATTTTTTTTTAGAAGTTTAGACATAAACTTAAATTTTGCGCAAAAAATCTGAATCGTTGGGAGTGGTTAAGTAAAGCTAACTGAACTGTGTTCAGTGGGGGTGGGGAGGTTCAAATTTCAAGTTATCATAAAAAACGGGAAAAAAATGGTAGATTTGTTTACGGTTTTCGCCAAAACTATTCTTTATGCCAGTATTTCCTTGGAAATAAATTTTAAAAATAAATTTCAAAAAATACCGTTAGAGAGCGCCTTAAACTTTAGAGTAACCAACAACTATTTTTAATTGGTATATTTTGTATCTAATATAAGCTTGATAAAGCTTATAGTTAAATTTTTAGCTCAAAATCTTAATCGTTGTGAGTAATTATGTAGCGCAAAATTGAACTGTGTTCGAGGGGTGGGGAGAGTAACATTTCAACACTTGAACGCAGTTCAGTTTGTCCTTCTTATCCCCTCCCAACTATTCAGAATTTGAGCTCAAAATTTAAGTCTAAGCATTTGCAAGCATTTAATTAGATAGAAAAAATAACGTTTAAAAATAGTTGTCGGTTACTCTAAAGTTAAGGGCACCCTCAAACGAAATTTTTGAAAATTTATCTTTAAAATTTATTTTCAAGGAAAAAGTGACATAAAGAATAGTTTTAGCGAAAACCGGAAACAAATCGGCCAATTTTTCCGTTTTTTATTATCATTTGAAATTTGAACCATCTGAACACAGTTCAGTTTAAGCTACTTAACCATTCCCAACTATTCAGATTTTTATCTCAAAATTTAAGTTTAAGTCTAAGCTTGCGAAATCATTTAATGAGATGCAAAAAATAACGGCAAAAAACAGTTGTTCGTTCCTCCAAAGTCTGAACCGTCCTCTATAGATATTTTTCGGAATTTATCTTTATAATTTATTTTCAAGAAAATAATAGTTTTAGTGAAAACCGCAAATCAATCGACTAATTTTTCCGTTTTTTATGTTTATTTGAAATTTTGGACCCTAAACATTAATGGCGGCTATCTCCTTTGGAAAACGCTTGGGACCCTTGGTTTCCTATTTAAAATTGTTTGTCTTGATGTAGGGGAGAGTGTGGATACTTGAGCATAGGGGATACTTGAGCCACCCCTATTATCTCTACAGTGGATTAATTTTTTTTTTCTAAAACTGCCAATATGATAACATATTTATTGTTCTGAACATGTAAAAAAGAAATCACACATCTTGGTACCATTTTGAAAATATAGTGATTAATAGTTGTCTTTTCCCTATCTCAAGTAAATATTTGGGTGCATGGCTTTTTTGTTTTTTTGTAATCAAAGTTTTGTTTAAAGTTGCAACTATATACATACAATCAATAAGCATAATTTCAATTGTATTTTGAGTCTAAAATAGTTCTAATAGCTGCATGCTTTATTTAGTAAAACTCTGGGAAACAAAAATAGTGATAGTGGGGATACTTGAGCCAATGAGAGTGGGGATACTTGAGCCATCTCTCAACCATCCCCACTAGAAATTAAACATGGGTGAAACAAACAAAAAATAAAATTCCATCCTTATATTCACTAATAGATATTTTTCTGGATAAAAGGGAGAATAATTTTTCATTTTATTATTTTTTTTCCTTAAAAAAATAACGACCTAAAAATGTTTAAAAATGTATATTTTTTAAATGAAAATATCTATTTTATTTTTCATTTTGACTAACAAAATAACCTGTCTAGATAAATGTAAACATAGTTTTCAATTTAACTTTCATTAAATTAAAATAACTTTTTAAAACGGTTTTACAGACTATAATCTCTAATACTTTAATTAGTTAGGTCCAACATATTAAAGTATTTATTTTTTAATACAACATATTAAGATTAATATTTTATATTGAAATCGTAACCTCTGTTGCTGTAACTTTTTTTTTAACTAAGAAAATTGAAGAAAAATTGGTAAAAAGAGCGCACAAAAAACAAAAAAAGCAACAAAAATCCCAGTTCAAACTTACCTGCATGGAGCCAAAGAGGAAGACAAAATCTTTTCCTGTGAAATCAAAAAAGTGTTTGAAATAGTAGAATGATACATCTGGCTTAAATTCCGACAGCTACTAAATTAAAAGCATGAGTTCGACAATATCATTAGAGGAAAATTCTGTCAATGATGGTGATGATGTGAAAAGAAAACCTTCTATTGATGGTTGGTTACTAATAAAATATGCCAGAACGAAAACTGTAAAAATATTTGTTGGATAAGTGCTTAATATTTTGAAAATGAAATTTGCCCGAAGAATTGCAGATTCCAAATTTAAATGGCTCTGAACTGAGGATGTTTCTACCGTCGTTATAACTCAAGTTGAAATTATCCTCCGACAACCAGTTTTAACGACAAAAAATGATCGTATTATTAGCTTTGTTTTCTCAATTGGTTTTGAATAACTTTACGTTTTATGATTTATCATTCTGTAAAATGTTTGTGCAAAAATAAAGCGAAAAAAATTACTTTTGTAGGTATTTTTCCTTAGTGGCTCAAGTATCCCTTCACTATGGCTCAAGTATCCCCGCCATGGGGATACTTGAGCCACGATGTAAAACAAAAAATAAACATTTATTATACATAGAAAAATAGTTCAAAATTAATTGAAAGTGGTTTTTAGTTGAAGAAAAAATATCAAATTTTCATTTTCAATATTTTATTTTATTCTAAAAAAATATAAAAAATTAAAAAAAATTAAAATTCAAAAAATGGCTCAAGTATCCCCATCTTCCCCTATACTATTGCCCCTTAAAATTTTTCCCATCTTTTTTAAATCACCCTGTATAATAGAAACCCCGTAGCACTGACTTTATTTGACCAACTATTTGCTGAGTCACGCTATAAACTCTTTTGCAATCAATAGATACAGTGAAACCTTCTACAAAGGTCACTGCGAAAAATGATAACTACCGAATACCGGTCATATTTTAATGTTAACGAATCCCTTCCATAGAAAAACATTACACTAAATTTCCTAAACACGGTCAAACTACAGTATTTCTTAGCACTTTCCAACAAAGTAGAAAAGTGCTTATGCATTCGGTTTGTCTGGCCGTCTGTCCGCGCTCTAACTCCCGTAAATATACTCGGATTACTATGAAAATTTTATACGTTATTGAGGTTTACCCTAGCACGAACCGTATTGAAAATGAAGTATCTACCATGATTAGTTTATTTACAGGAAGAGTCAAAAGATTTCCATTACATTACGGCCTATGGGGAAAAATCGTTCAAATGAATTTTAAAGGCCTTATACCCTGTCAAACATACTCATATTCATACGGATTCGCAAAGTGCACTAAAATATGCATTCTGTAATGTATGCAGCGAACATATAGCTATTATTCATTTACAGGGCCGCACAAAATAATTTCATTAGATAATGATAAACAGGGAGTGTGACATACTTTAAATATATTAAACTAGTTCATGTATAATAAAATTGATATATGTCACTGAAACTTAATATAAATTATACTCTACTGTCTTGCATAATATGAAGTACCTAGCATTTACAGGACTATACAAAAGATTTCAAATAGTATATTCTTTCCGAAGTACCGTATATGTGTCCGATGATGGTTGATGGAGGGATGAAATGCATTTTAATTATGATAGGCGCGTTTATATTTCGCTAAACATATGCGCATTATACGGTGTGTATAAATGTAGTTGATATACAGGGCTAACCAAAAGAGCTCACCAACGTTACTGAATATGAGCGTAAATTACTTAAACATGGTTCTTAAGTAAGCTATGCATTTTTACGCTGAGCTGCATTCAGTTTACTGAGAAATGGTTGCAGAATATAGATAAAAGGATATACAGGGCCACACAAAGAATTCGGTACCTGGACGCCTATGAATGACAATTTATGAGAATGTGATTTCAGTTGTTTTAAAAGTGTTTTAGTTTACAATAAATTTTAGCTTAATGCTGACGTTTAATAAAGGTTCAATGTAAACTACATGGCTGAACAAAAGTATTCAAGTATGTTTCCATCTAATAGTATGAATAGCTGAAAAAGAAATTTCAAGCTACTGGGTATTTTCTTGCTAAACTAAATTTTCCCATTACATCAACTGACGTATGAAATACAGGGCTGGAATACATATACTGGAATACATATTTGGGTATATTTGGCTATACACTATTATTTCCCTAAATAACAAAGTTTTGTTAAAGATTTCATTAATTGTTGGAAAGTGCTTCATAATCTATGCTTAACGCATGATTTTTCTTACTTGTTTTTTTTATTATTATGTTTGTGGGGGTGGATTTTCTTACTTGACATTCTTAGAATTTTTCCTTAAAATTTCTTCACTAATTTTTAGCGGTTACTTAACAAAACTCCGTCCATATATATAGGCGTGGCAATAAAGGATTGGGGGGTGACAAAATTTAAATTTTTAAATGCGATCTGTGATCAAGCAGTAGTCACTTGTTCTATTTGTAAATTGTGTGATGACATTTCTTGTCCATGTGTAACACGTGTTTATCACTAATAGAATGAGTTGAAAGTGGAAATGTTTTACGCTATCAGGATAGCAAAATAAGTTAAGTCCGTGAAAATTCATTGTAATGTGCAATTGCAAAAGGAGCCAAGTAGGTGACATTTTGAAAAAAAGTAGTTTTATTTAGGTAAGACGTTTCAAGGTACATTTTGGAATCTAAAACTAAGTGCCGAAGAACTGGTTATGATAAGATTGATAAGTTACTTCTAGAATATCTTTTGGCCTGTGGAGAGAAAAATACTCCTATTTCTAGACTAATGTTGCTTGAAAATGCCCCAGAAATTATCGAAGAACTGCCTAATTAAAAATTTTGCACTCATTTAAAATGATAAAAAAAAATCCTGCAGATAATCTATGGAAATTCATTTAGAAAAAAAAGATATAGTCAAAAAATAATAAATAAATAAATAAATAAATAAATAAATAACAGTGAATAAGTATTTTTTAAGTATACGAAAAAGTGTAATTTTTAACTGTAAAATTAAAATAATTAAATAATTTTGGTCAGTTATTTTAATTTTAATTTAATGTAAGTTTGAGCTTTTTAATTGTAGAACCTCTGAATAACGACAACCTCTGAAGTACGGTCACTTTATCGTGCTCCCAGGGGTGGCCACTATTCAGAAGATTTACACTATATAGATAAAGAATATATACAGGGTGATTCATAAAAGATGGGCAGAACTTTAAGGGGTTATAGTACACTTAAAGACAAATAATATTAAATAGGAGACTAAGGGTCGCAGACGTATTTCCAAGGAGATAGGGGGCATTAAAGTTTAGGGTCCGAAATTTCAAATGATTATAAAAAATGGAAAAATTGGTCGATTCGTTTGCGGTTTTTGCAAAAAATTTTCTTTATGCCAGTGTTTTCTTGAAATAAAATTTTAAAGTTCAATTTCAAAAAATGCCGATAGGGGGCGCTTTAGACTTTGGAGTAACAAACAACTATTTTTTAACGTTATTTTTTGTATTTCTTTAAATGATTTCGAAAGCTTAGACTTAAACTTAAATTTTGATCTAAAAATCTGAGTCCTAACGAGTAGTTAACCCTCTAAGCGTCTGGAACGTAATATCCCGTATACTACGCTCCAGTTTTCACTGCAATATAAGCAATTTTTAAAATACTATAATTCTATACATTTAATGAATTTTCAATACATCGAAGAATGATTAATACTCTCAAGGGTTACATTCATATTTGTAATTAAGTTTTTTTATATAATGTTGAAAGAATCACATTTTCTCAACCTTTAAAACAAAATGTTGAGAAAACTTCATTACAATTTTACCCTTTTGCAAGACGCTTGGAGGGCTAAGTAGCGTAAACTGAAATTTGAAATTTGAAACCCTTCTCCCCCCAGAACAAAAATCAGTTATTCCCGATCTTTGTGTCGTAGATTAGGCTCTAACTACTGCCGCGTTTTGCTAAAATTATTCTTTATGTCAGTATTTTCTTGAAAATAAATTTTAAAGAAAATTTTCAAAAAATTCCGATAGAGGGCGCTTTAGACTTTGGAGTAACGAACAACTATTTTATACCGTTATTTTTTGTGTCTCATTAAATGCTTTCTAAAGCTTAGACTTAAATTTTCAGCTCAAAATCTGAATCGCTGAGCGTGGTTCAGTAGCGAGGGGAGGGGGTTCAAATTTCAACTTCTGAACATAGTTCAGTTTGCACTACTTAACCATGCCCAACGATTCTGTGCTGTGATACGAGTCAAAAATACAACTTTCGTCAAGGACTGCATAGTCGGAATTCACTCATAAAGGCACTGGCACTGTTGGAAACGTCGCTCATGCAAACGTTAAAGCTCCATTCCTGACGCTAGTCACCGGGTGAAGAAGGAGACAGAAAGTATGCAAATGTCAAATGGGGAAGAAGAAGAACACGTATGCAAAATTTCGACACGATTCAGGCATAAAAACCACTGAACGGTGAGTCAAGTGTAAGTCGCTGTAGTAATGAATCGGAAGATGGTGCCCTTCACGAATAAGGAAAAGGCTGAGATGCATTTAATTTACGGAGCGGCAGATGGAAATGGTGCAGAGGCACAACGAATGTACGGAGAGCGATTTCCCAACAGGCGGTTGCCTAACCGCAAAACTTTCGAGCGCTTGCACAGACAGTTGTGTGAGACGGGATCATTTCTCGCTTCCCGGTCGAATGCAGGTCGTGCAAAAAAGGACGAATCAGTAGTTGTTGCAGAAGCCATTCTGGATGCAGTAGCGGCGCAGCCAAGTACAAGTACACGAACAGTGGCTAGGCAGGTGGATACCTCACAGTCCATGACTTAGAGGGTACTGAAGGATGAACATTTGCTCCCGTTTTATGTGCAACGAGTCCAGAAACTGTCTCCAGGGGATTATCCAAATCGTATTGAATTCGCCCGCTGGTTTCTGCAGCAGAACGCGCTAAATCCACATTTTGGACGAACTGTGCTTTTCACCGATGAATGTACCTTCACACGTGAAGGTACATTTAACACACACAATGCACATGTATGGGCGGATGTCAATCCACATGCTACGTATCCACATGCTCATCAGAGACGCTTTTCCATCAATGTTTGGGCAGGAATCCTCTAAGACCACCTAATCGGACCGTACCTTCTTCCTGAACGCCTCAACGGTAAAACATACCTCACATTTCTGCAACATGTGCTGCCAGACCTGTTAAACGTTGTTCCTCCACGCATCCGGCGGGTCATGTGGTTCCAGCACGATGGAGCGCCAGCCCATTACATACGAGAAGTCCGCAACTATCTGGACATCACATTTCCGAACAGATGGATTGGTCGAGGTGGTCCTGTTGCTTGGCCTGCTCGCTCGCCAGATCTTTCACCCCTCGATTTCTTTTTTTGGGGACAAATGAAGGCTCTTATGTATGAGACACCCATTGAATCCCCCGAGGAACTGGTCGCCAGACTTTCCGCCGCTGTAGGGGAAGTGCTCGAAAAGCCTGATGTTTTCGCGAATGTTCGCCGTTCCATTCTTCGCCGTTGTTCTGCGTGCATAACCTCTGGTGGTCACAATTTTGAACATTTATTGTAATTACATGTTAATAAATATGCTTTGGTAACATAATCCTAATTTGTGTCTTTTTACCTCGTATCACAGCACACAATGTGTGGACATGGTAAACTGAACTGTGCTCAGGAGTAGAAATTTCAAACCCCTCTCCCCAGAAACTTAACCACGTCTAACGATTCAGATTTTGGGCTGAAAATTTAAGTCTAAGCTTTAGAAAGCATTTAATGAGACACAAAAAATAACGGTATAAAATAGTTGTTCGTTACTCCAAAGTCTAAAGCGCCCTCTATCGGAATTTTTTGAAACTTTTCTTTAAAATTTATTTTCAAGAAAATACTGACATAAAGAATAATTTTAGCAAAACGCGGCAGTAGTTAGAGCCTAATCTACGACACAAAGATCGGGAATAACTGATTTTTGTTCTGGGGGGAGAAGGGTTTCAAATTTCAAATTTCAGTTTACGCTACTTAACTACTCGTTAGGACTCAGATTTTTAGATCAAAATTTAAGTTTAAGTCTAAGCTTTCGAAATCATTTAAAGAAATGCAAAAAATAACGTTAAAAAATAGTTGTTTGTTACTCCAAAGTCTAAAGCGCCCCCTATCGGCATTTTTTGAAATTGAACTTTAAAATTTTATTTCAAGAAAATACTGGCATAAAGAAAATTTTTTGCAAAAACCGCAAACGAATCGACCAATTTTTCCATTTTTTATAATCATTTGAAATTTCGGACCCTAAACTTTAATGCCCCCTATCTCCTTGGGAATACGTCTGGGACCCTTAGTCTCCTATTTAATATTATTTGTCTTTAAGTGTACTATAACCCCTTAAAGTTCTGCCCATCTTTTATGAATCACCCTGTATATATTTATATATAAGTATATTTACATAAATTATTTTTCCCTTTATTGTATAATATAAATAACTGAGGACTAAAAATGAAAAACGCTGAAGTTCGATAGAGGAAATTTTTCAAGAGAAAAAAACTACTTCTAGTATGTACAGCGTTTTGCTCTTCGCTCTATTCGCGCTCTTGGTGCAACTCTTTAAAATCAAGGCTCCTAGCTTAAAACCATTACCATTTGTAAACATTTATTATTATTATTATTTTAATGTTTTTCATCTTGCATGAAAATATCCCATTAATGTAAACAATAACAATATGATCAAGCTATGTAATCGCCACCAGTGGCTGCTCATCTTATCTTTTTCCACTGCGCATCATTTTGAGTATGGACTACCAGTACCTCCGCATCATTACACAAACTTCATGCAGTCGGCATCACTTTTTTAAAAGAAATTTCCTTCAAGTACCGAGTGATCCAAAAGTCAGGACGAACTTTAAAAATGAATAATTCGAAAACGAATCAAGATACAAAGATACCTTACTGGCACCTTAAAGAGTTAAGCTTGGCATTTAAGATATTTTTTCGTAAAAATAAATAAATAAATAAATAAAAATTGAAAATAAAAGTTTTTTTTTTACTTTTTTAGTATTTTTAGCATTTTCTATCTTTAGTATTCAAATCCTGTGCATGGATGTGCTAAGCAAATTATATATCGCCAAAATAAATTATTATCGCCTTTGAATGTAAATTGGAGTTAATGTTAATTTTATAATGTTAGATCGTCTATATTATATAAATATATATCTATTTCTTTTAGTGTTTCCAATATTTCCGGTTGGAACTTTTGCTATTTTAAGGTGGTGCTTCGCTGATGAAGAGTAAGTAGAAATACAGATTTTAATAAAATGAAACTAAATATTAAATACAGTCGGCTTTCGTTAATTCGAACTCGTCGGGACGACAAAAAATGTTCGAATTATCCAGAGCTCGAATTATGGAAAATATTACAGGAAAACATTATTAAAGGGATACTATTATAAAAAAATTAATGTTATAGTATTTTTTAAATATATTTCGGCTGTTATAATTAGAATATGATTTAATATTAAAAATATAAATACATAAAATATTAAGGAATTAAGAACAAGCCAAATGAAGATGGGATGGAAGTGTCATTGATGGGGCATTAAAAAAAGCGGATATCAAATGCATGGGACTACTTGTATACTTGTTCAGAACAATTCTTCCAAAAAGGAAAGAAAGAAATTTATTTCAAGGACCTGAAGTCCGGGAGAAAGTAAGGAAAAAAGAAAAAATTGGAATTTCGTTAGTTCGAATTAAACGAAGTCAAGAGAAAATGAGTTCGAATATATGAAAAATTTTAACATTATTCAGCTATTGAACATTTCGGGACTTCATGTTTAGTTCAAATTAAGCGAAGATTCGATTTATCCGATTTCGAATTAACGAAAGTCGACTGTATGTGTATTTCGTATGAAGTGATTAAATCAAGAATTGTTCTAATTTCTTATTCATAAAATATAAATTTTGTAATGTAATAATTTCGACATATACAGTTTTCAGGGTAACTTTGATAAACGATTTCTCTATTTTCTTATGCTACATTTGTTTTTTAAGAATATTGTTGCATCTAGGGGCATAAAAGATTAAAAATGATCCTAAATTATTGTATGACTATCCAAAATTGAGGAATAATAATGATAAAAGCAATAATAAATATATTTTTATTCTGGTTCCAAGTTACCTAGTCATTTAGGATAACTTTGCACCATATTATAAATATCATCTAAAACAATTCTATATAAAAAGGTATTATAGGTACTTTGAACCCCTCAAAAAGTGTTTTCAGATATGTGCTGACTCCTAATTTGTATTTTTCAACGTCACATGATTTGTATAATTTATGATATTACAAAAAATATTATGCATTAGAAAAGTTGAAGATGAGAACCATGAATATTTAGAAATAAAAAAGAACTATTTATTATTCATAAAACACATTGAAATGCTGAGAAAAACAATTTTCAATGTTTAACTCAATAATGTATCCATAGTTACAGTAATACATACCAATACTAGTATTATTCTAACAAAAATAAAAAATATCAAATGCATGAGATGTCAAATTTGAGTAGCTCCGCCCCGAATAACGTGTTTAAATTAATTTTACGTATTTTATACATATATTTGTGAAAATATTTACATGTTATACCTAATTAACATTTTCGGCATTTATATAAAATATACGAGCAAATATCGGAATTTTTGGTAGTAGCACCTATAATCAGTAAATTATAAACATCAGTATACCTTTCAGCTGGCTCAAAGTTATAATGTACGTTCAGAAAATTTTACTTATTTTGTAATAAAATTGCTCTTATTTTCCAGTGTCACTCAGTAATTTTAACATTATTTCAGCATAAGAATACCGCAGAATTTTATGGAAGATCCAATGCTCCACGTAATTTGTTAAAAAATTATTATTATTATTATTATTATTATTATTATTTATGTTTTGAGGGGCAAACAATTGAGCTTGTGTAATGCTAAAATCCCACATGAAATTTGGAAAAAAATGTTTCAAAATCAGGAAAAGCATTTTCTCAACAACTTTTCCCAAAATTTATAAAAGTAAAACTTAATAAAAATTTTCGGATCCAAATCTAAATTAAACTTAAGTGGGACTTAATACATCCCACCGCCCCTCAAGGGGTTAACAATTTTTATATAATTTATATTTTAAGTGCACTATAAATATCTCTCAAAAATATTTTATCTCACAAAAATGTCTATAAAATGTTTTTCATGTATTTTGCAGATGTTGGGCAGTACCTGTCAACCCATATGAATGGGTAACCAATAGTCCTAACCTACTTAGTCTCATTGTAAGTAAACATAACGTAAAATTTTATTAATCTTTAACCGTTTAATTCATCAATATTTTTGAAAAACGCTTTCAAATAATGCCTATTTTTTATGTCTTTTACAGAATTTTTGATCTCTCATCATCGGTATTTCAAAATAGAAATTTTTGTGCTTAATAGAATCCAAGAAATTTAAACCAAGGTTTGGTTTAAATATTACAAAAATTACAATACAAATTTTCTATTGAGAATAGTAAATCATGATTCGATTATGAATGCCCATGCGTAGTACAGGCAAATTAATGAAGTGTTATAGGGTAATTCCAGGAGAACATGTCGTGTAAGTCACACACTTCGATTTTGGATATCAGTATTTTAGAACGGAAAAATGTGACTTATTTTATCATAGATATTTCATTAAGGCCACACAATAGTCACAGAAAAAGTACTCAAAAAGACCCGGATGATAATGTAAAGTCTATGGGAGCGTTCTTTTCAAATATCTCGCTCAAATTTTAATATTTTTACATGATTTTTTTTTTTGCATAGGATAGCTGGGGACGCTCCACAACCGGCCTAGTTTTTACTTTTTCGATTTTGCTTATATATTTTTTATATTATAATAGTTTCAATTTCAGAACCGGTTTAAACAGGTTTTGAAAGTTGAAGTAATTCTTTTAAAAAAATCTGAAACAAAAATTGAAAAAGTAAAAACTAGGCCGGTTGTGGATCGTTCTCAGCTATCCTATGCAAAAAAAATCATGTAAAAATATTAAAATTTGAGCGAGATATTTGAAAAGAACACTCCCATAGACTTTACATTATCATCCGGGTCTTTTTGAGTACTTTTTCTGTGACTACTGTGTGGCCTTAATTGAATGAGACCATGCAAACCTTTCGAAAATAACCGTGCCCAACAATTTAGCAGTTACTAGAAATGTGACTTACACGACAAGTACTAATGGAAATACCCTGTAGTAAATGTATAGACACATAGTAACATTACTACATGTAAAAAGTCACAAAAGTATTTGTTAAAACAAAATAATACCCTATAAAAAGACATGTACTATTAATAGTACACTAGACCCGAAAAGGTTAAATTACGTTGTGTCTCTTCTTTTTCTGTACAAAGGGAAAATAAATTCACTTGTAATTACATCACTTGTAATAACACTTTGTTCATTTTTTTCAGCTAAACTTCCTCTTCCTTTGTAACATCATCAGAGTTCTTGTGACAAAACTTAGAGACATGCACACGAATGAACCTAGGCAGTTTCGGTAAGCAGATTTCGAATAGTAGATACTGTAAAAAATATATGTATATATTTCCTTTGTTAATTTTTTGTATTTCTTCAAAAGTAACTGAAAAGAAAGAAAGCATATTTGTAAGCATTGTGTTTAAAATGTGTCAGAAAAATAAACATTTTTGTGAATTTAAAATCTTTTCTTGAAATATTTTGCAACAATCTTTATGAAAATCTAATAACGAAAGTTGTCGTACTTGTTGTACACAATTATAATTTTAACTTCAAAACGTAATTAGATATCATTTTTATGCATTTAAAACAAGTAAAATGCTTTGAAGAGTATCATCTGTAAAATAATTATAAAAGAACAGGTTTAGCGTTTCATTTGTTTTTCGTTAAATCATCTAACTGTTCTTAATGTTATAGTATTTAAACTAAAGTTTATTAAAGTTTACAATATCTTCAATATGAATGTAAGAAATACATTAGATGCAAGAATATACAAGAAGATAGAAGAAGATACAAGAATATTTTAAAGCAGTATTAAATGAATATGTTTCTAGCATAGAGTTTTTCGGGTATTAAAGGGGTCAGGGGCACATGTTAAAATAATTTTCATTTATTGAGTTAAAATTCTGATTTTTTTTTTTTTTTTTTTTTTTTTTTTTTTTTTTTTTTTTTGCGATGGTTAATCATATTATTTGTAAACAAGGTCAAATGATAAATCTTCACATAATTTTAAAAAATTAAATTTAATGTATATTAAAATAGTGGAGTAAGTTAAAATCGTTATAACTCAAACTTTTAATTTTGATTGAGCATTTTTAAAAATATTATTTTTTTTTAAATAATATAACTATGTAAAGTTAAAATTGTAAACAAAAAGGGATGTAACTTTTACTAAAAAATCACCTTTTCAAAAGTAAATATTTTTTTCAAATTTGCTGAGTCAAAATTAAACTAAAACAATAAAAAAAAACATGTTCCAAGTTTGAAGAATTTATATTTCAGTTCTTGAGTTATAACAATTTAAATTCGAGAAATTGTGAAAAAAGAACCATTATGAAGAAAAGGGCATTTTCACAAGAAGTCGTTTCCATGACAACCATAGCTTGAAACTTAAACATTGAAAACAAACCAAAATGAAAAAAATAATATTTCCTCTTCCAACATGATTTAAAAGTCGTTTTAAGCATAAAAATACTGAGAAATTTTATAATTCAATAATATTTTTCAATAATATTTTTTTTTGGAAATTTTGAAGATTTTTGTGTTTCGAATATCTTTAAGTAAAATTCTTTTACCAAAAAAAAAAAAAAAAAAAAAAAAAAAAAAGAAATAGCTTATTGTAAAAAGAAATATTCTCTATAACTAATATTATTGTATAATATTAATAAAAATCTTAGATTTCAAACAAATAACAAAGTTTATGAAAAGAATTAAATGTTTTTGTTTTTTCATTTAATTTAAATGTATACAACTTTACATACATGCAATAAGTAGAGAAGAAAACCTTTAAAACATTATTGAAAAATATTAATAATAATAATTTCTCTAAACTTACAAATTATGTAACAGAACATTCATTTAAATTTTTATGTAAATCATTTACTCAGAATATCATTCATTTTTGTGCCTGTTAGAGAAAAGGATGTCATGCAAGTTCATTTTTAATGTAATTCTTTATTTATCTCATAGTTCTACATGATTTTACAGTTCAATGTATGTTGTGAAAAAAATATTAAAAATATTGTAGTAGCTGATACGACATAGCTAAGAATCGCTTTTATAAAAGAAAATTTCTATTAAAAACAGCTAAATAAAGAAATCATTTACAGTGGCGTTTACTTTTATCTCCTTTACAGGAAAGCTGTTCGAGCAACCTTAGTTCTGGTTCCATTATTTGGCCTTCATTTCTTCCTGGTTATTTACAGGCCACAATCTGGAGAGTGTTCAGTTCTAGAGGTGTACACTTTTTTTAGCTATTCGATGGATGGACTTCAGGTAATTACGCATTAAAAATAAAAAATTAAAATATCAATATATTTGTCTGTATATACACATGTATATATATGTAATAAAGTACCTGGAGTAATAACGCCACATTACGGTTCTACCAATTTTCCCAACTTGGTTTTAGAATTTTTTTTTCATACAAATATAGGATTTCATACAGCAACTTACTGACTATGTAAAAAAGAGAGAACATTTTCGCAGACATGCATTCATAAAATGTAATGGCATGATTTCTTGACAAATTCTATTTTACGTTGAATGCCCAAAATGCCATGCAAACGCCATATAAACAAAGCTATAAGATACGATGGAATAATAGCATGTAAAAGTCCATTTTTTTCTCTCTTTCTCTGAAAGATTTAAGTGCATATCTTCGAACCGTACAACATAACTCTTTGCTTGACCATAATATACATGTGACTTTTAGTTTCGGGGAGAGCATTACTTCTCTGAACGGAATTCAGCTTTGCCGATGCTTTTCTGCCATCTCTAATTCTTATCTCTCCCTTTCTCTAACATGATACATTTTGATAAATGGTATATATTACGTACAGTAAAGTCCCGATTATCCGCAGAATTGAGTGTCGAAGCTATCGCGGTTAAGCCGATTTCGCGGATAATCAACAAAATTATGAAGAAATAACAAACCAACATAAATATGCATTTGAACAGTTTATATATACAAGAGGTAAAATAAACATACATTTGAATAATTTATACGCACAATGGATAACATAAACATGCTTATTATTTTAGGAATAATAAAATTATTCTCTTCTTGCAAATTTTAATTGCAATTTTATCTTCTTGCAAATATTAATAAATTGAGAAATCATTCAAAATTTTCTCTTTTTTTTCGTTCTTTCTTTTTTTTTCTCCTTTTTGTATTGAAAACTCTTCATTTAGGTTTGAAGGCATTTAAAACTATTTTATCCTCTGCCTCTAAATTTTATATAAGACCTTCAGAGTAAGCTACACAGCTACGTTGTCGCTCAATTTCTTTTGTTTCTTACCATTTTCTTCATCACTCTCTTCAAAATTCACATCTAACGCTTCTTCTGCAATTTCTTCATCAATCACATGCTCGAAGCCTGGATCTAATCCTGGATGAATTAGTTTTAATTTATCCTGTATTGTTAATACAACTCTTTTTCTTTTTTGCGACATTTTTCCTAAAATGAAATTTAGAATCGCGGATAATCCGTTTGTGAATAATTGGGAATTTACTGTATTTAAATTGCTCAGCAATTTTTAGATATATAGAATCCAATAAAGTATCTGTTTTCAGATTAGTTTTTAAGTGCTTTGGTTTATTAATTACCATTTTTTTATTCTTCATTAATCATAAGTGCATTTTAACTCATATATTGTTATGCATTGTGTTGCATGTTATACTTTCGGCTTTTTCATGCGCAAATACGGCCGACGTCTCATATTAAACCGTCAACTTTTTTTCTTTATTTATTATTTTTTTTTTATTTGCTTCCGTGAGGTTGGCATCGCATTCATAATACAAAGAGATTGTCGATAACTCATTAAAAACACTTACAAACTTAATAAAAATACATATTTAAAAAACTCTATGAACTGTATTTATCCGCTCACATCTTAGCCGCTCATGGCTACGTTCTTTTAAAACATTCTCAGAACTCATCTTAACAAACGCAGACAATAAAAGTCATTGCCAAAAATACACATCATAAATACGAACGAACAGAGATAATTGGACAATTGGAAGTTAATTCGACGCTATTAACACGTAACACCATATCCCGAGATTTTTTTTTTTTTTTTTTTTTGTACATATTGTGTTTCTCTTTTTTGTGACTTATTCAATAAACTAATACTTTTTAATTATTTTAATGCATATTTTAGTATTTTCTTTCTCTCTCTGACATGCGAGAAAGGTTGTAAAGTTGTTTTCTACGTAATGCTGTAAAATAATTTTCAACAACTTGTTTTAAGTTTTCTGAATTTTTTTATGCGGATATTTTTCTTAAGAGACTATTCGACTCTCTGAAAAAGACCCGGATGATAATGTTAAGCCTATGGGGGGGGGCGTTATTTTCAAATCTCTCACTTAAATTTTTAATATTTTTATATGAGTTTATTGCATACGATAACCGAAAACGGTCTACAACCAGGCTAGTTTTTACCTTTTCGATTTTGGTTTCGGATTTTTTTTAAGTACTTTGACTTTCAGAACTGGTTGAAATCGGTTCTGAAACTGAAACTATCATAATATTTATAAAATATAACCAAAATAGAAAAAGTAAAAACTAGCCCGATTGTAGATCGTCTTCAGCTATACTATGAAAAACAATTATATACAAATATTAAAATTTGAGCGAGATATTTGAAAATAACGCCCTCATAGACTTGACATTATCATCCGGGTCCTTTTCAGCGAATCGAGTAGCCTCCTAAATAGATAAAAGCAATACATTTGAAGAAAAAAAAATATCGAAATTTCTTAATAAAAATTTTCGGTCAGTGCAGGAAAAACTGGAGATACTATTGGATAGACTATTAAATGTACGATCGCTAGAAGACCGAATGTCTACTAGCTAGTAAAATAATTTGCATTGAAAATGCAGAATAGAAGGTATATTAATTTTTAGATTTAAAAAAAAATGTTGTTTTTATTTCTCTAATTCAACTAAATCCGATGAACAATTTGTCAGAATTAATTGTCGGAAACCGTACAGATTCATTTTGTGCTATTATGATTTGCTCGCCCATGACAAATTTCTTAAAAGAATTTAATTAGTTTATTAATATCCGGTCTCTGAACGACTTTAAATTTATGAGTTGCAAGTTTAAAAAAAGTAAAACCAATAATAAAAGTGCATTAAAAAATTAATTAAAATGTTTTAAAAGAAGGTAAAATGCGCAATTTAATTTGATTGAATTTTGTAGTTTTATTAAAACGAATCACAGTAAATTTTGAAAAAAGAAATTTATTTCCTTCTAAAATGCATATTATGTTTATCTTAGACTTTCTTAATCTTATGCGATGATTTGTGATATTAAAAATTTAATAAGAAAAAATTTCAGTACTTTCATGGCAAATTTCTGTCATTAACCATTCACGGCAAGATTTTTTTTCTATTTTTATGAAAAACATTATTTGAAATCTATATGTAAGGCTAATCATGAAGAAAAATATTAAAAAAAAAATAAATTTCAAATTTTCAGCTAAATTTTCATATTTTATGCCGTGTAACCTATGTACACAACTAGCGTTTTAAAATATTGTATTGCTATATTTTGCAATAAATGAGCTTAAAATTAATTAATTTTATCTGCTTAATGCTCTGAAACTTTTTTTATATTAATATTTTTAAGAATTCAGTAAAAATAAAAAAAAGAATATTTTGCCTTAATAGCTTGATCGAAATATTTTTTTCGTTTCCAAAGAACATTTTTTTTTTTTTTTTTTTTTTTTTTTTTTGGTTAAATAAAGCTACAGGGTGTCCAGTAAATGACTGACACATTTTGAATGTAAATAACAAAAAAAAAAAAAAAAAAAAAAAAAAAAAACGGTTTGAGATAAAAAATACGTGGTTTGCTGTATTGTAATTAGAAAAACAATAAATTTTTAAACATGTACTTTCTTAATATAGTTCGAATTTCGGCCAAAATATCACGCTGGCGGCAACAAGCTGTTTGAATCCAGACATGACTCTACTTTTCATAAATATGAGCTTTTCGGCTGAATCTGAATCTATATGTAGTCAAAACTGAATCTATATGTTGAATCGACTCTCGACTCAGCTTCAGAAATAGGGTGCGTTGGTTGGAAAAAGATTTAAAATAATATTCACGATTGAACAATCTGTATTATACTTAACCTCCTCAGTCCTGAGACTGGGATAGTATTATAAATAATATTATATTAGATTAACAAAGTGCATGGTTTTAAAATTTATTGATATTCTAATTATAATATAGCAAACCGCACATTTTTATCTCAAACCTTTTTTTTTTTTTTTTTTTTTTTTTTTTTTGTTATTTACATTCAAAATGGGTCAGTAATTGACTGGATGCCCTTTACATGACATGGAAAAATAAGTGTTATTTTTTTTTCTTTGGACTATTCTTGATTCGGGAGAGAAATCTTATTGGCCAACTTCTCGGCGCATGATGATAATTGTAGTGTTTTTAGATATATGCCAGATATGGCACATAAATCCAATAAAGGGTTAAAGAATGTTAATAATTATCTTTGATATTTTAAAACAAATCTGATATTATATGTCAAACGTGGCAAATGAAATGCGTTCGTGCTTTAAAGTAGTTTTATGAGCATTCTGTTCTTGGTTATAGCATCTAGTATGTAACAGTGCATGAATCAAAATTTATTATAATTATAGATATTAAATTGAGTAATACGGATATAATATGACTCCATCTTAAGTAGGAAGTAATTAAGACAGCCTAGAATCATTATCTATCAAGAGATATCATTGTATTAATTATGTATAATAAGATTTTATAGATTGGTAAAAACTTTTATTAATATCTTTTTGAACTTTGATTCAATTTTCATAAAATCTCAAACGACTCGAGAAAGTTCTGCAACGATTATAAATATTAAAACCATCCAGTTGGGGAAAGACAGAGATTTTTTACAGGCATATTTGTTTTTGGGGATATTTGATCTCTAAAGCTGTTATCAGATTCACAAACTTTTCAGCCGATTTTAACCCCAACTTTTTCCCGTTCAAAAAGAGAAAAAGGTTACAATTGTCTTCGAAAAAGTTGGAGGAAAAGCAGGAAAACCAGTACTACTATTACCAGCCGTTAATATTTATCGCCTATTCGTATCAATCGCTTATCTCTGATTCGTTGAAATGTTCGAAGTTTGATGAAAAATCTTGGCTAGCTCAGACTTTTTTGGAACTGTAGAAAAAAGTCGGGGGACATTGCTGTTTGCTATCACACTGGGTGTTGGGAGGATATTTTGCGAAAAGTTGGAGGAAATCAAGTGTTGGCTCAAAAGTTTGTCCTAATGTTGGTGAATCTAGTAGCAGCTTAAAACAGAGAAATCAGTCCAAAACCGGAAGTAAAAAAAAAAAAAAAAATTCGATTACTGCTTTCTTTTTTTTAAGATGAATAGCAATAAATAATAATAGTAATAAAGTTTGGAATTTTTTTTAAATGCGATAATTTTATACTATCCGCTTAGCAGAAGTTAATAGCATAAGAAATTGCCAAAGGTTTCATTACTTATAACGCTCTTTATTATCCCGATAATTCCGATGGTTTAAGCCTTAAAGTATTTCTATAAGCGTGAGATTTTTTTTTTAATTCCTCAATTATTTTACGGAGTTTGACGATTCATTAGTTGATATTTCCAATTTTCACTATTTTCTAAGAAATTGCTTTACGCATCGACATGTGACAGTCTGCAGATTTTAGCCTAAAACGTTCTTTATATGACTTTCATACTTTAAGTGCTATTAAAATAAAAATAGTATTGCTAAAAGTGCTTAGAATACACTTAAAGACTTTTAAAACCTTTTTGCAAAAGATACCTACAAGTTTCATGCATACAATCGATGACGTTGTTCAGACCAATAAAGAAATTAATTATTTTCACTATTGATACTGATTGTTTTCATTATTAATCTTGATTATTTTCCTTATTGTTCTTGATAATGTCGCCGTTTGCATGTACGAAACCTGTAGATATGTTTATTAAACATTCTATAAGTACTTAGGTATATTCTAACCATTTTTAGCATGAAGAAAATCTGGAAGCATAGCCAGAAAATCATAGCAGAAATTTTAATTTTATACTTAGAGAGATTTTATTTTTTCTCATATGTTATTTACTGTATAAAAACATAATATAAAAAATTATTTTTTTACCATTGACTTCAAATAAATATTTCCATCAGCATGTTTAAAATATTTTCATTTGCAAGAAAAAAAAGAGTAGTGAGAAAAAGGGAAATGAGTTTGGTATTCTTAATAATATTCAAAATATGCATGCATATTTTTAGAATAATAAACTTTATGAGTATTTCAAATTCTAAAAGAACATTTGAAAAGACAATTAAAATTTATAAAAAAATATATGTGTATATTGAACGTGGAATTTAATTTCGTACATTTTAGAATATGATATTACGTTTTTCTACTGCAAAATATCATTTCTTTTAAAATGATGTTCTTTGTAATGTCCAATTTTATTTATTTTATACGGCAAAGTTAACTTGAATAATTTCATCAATGACAAAAATAATAATGTGAACTTTTTGTATATTTTTAGGGGTTTCTGGTCTCTCTAATATTTTGTTATCTAAATGGAGAGGTAAGTATCATCTTTTATATATGTTTTGAAAGTAAAATTTTAAATAATGTACTATAATACCTTAACATTCACGAGTTTTGATTATTCACGAAATAAAAAATGCCTATCAATTCAACACTCGCGAAAACTGAACTTTGTTGTTCGCGAATTTTGTTTTATAAAGAACATTTTTTTACGACGTAAACTCACTCTGTTTTATAACTAAATAAATAAACAACGTTAAAGAGCACAAATATTATAAAATAAAAGATGTTAAAAGCATACAGCCATTTCGGGACTTCTAAAGTCCCATCATCAATGCTAAAAAAGTGTAAAACGTAAAAGAAAGTCACATCCTTAAATAAAATAAAATGAACCGTACATCTGAGTTCGCCGCTAAAGCGAACTGACCATGAAACGTCGCCAATTCTATGTACTACATGACACTGCACACTTATGTACTGTATAGCCTGTTGAATTACTGTAATAACAGGGGCCGCAGCGTCCCTAAAATTTTCACACTTTCCAAACACAATTTTAAAACGATAATTTTTAATGTAGAATTTCATTGTAGATGTTAAGAGAATCTGACTTGAAGACTTTTGATTTAAAATGTTGGTAGAAAAGTGCGAAAATTTTAGGGACGTTTCGATCCCTGTATTAACTATGTTGCGAGAACTTCAGCCCTTGTATTGAGGAAAAAATAGATTAGCAACCTCTTTTATTATTATTATTATTATTATTACTAGCAAAAGCCATGCTTTGTTTGGATTCGCGAAGCATTATTTTATATAACAGATATTTGAAAGTAACATATTTTTTAATATTATTTTTGCATCTTTATTAAAATAAAACGTTACTTTATGTTTTGGCGATCCAAATGATAAAGTAAGAAATGGTTAAAATCCATTTGTCGTTTCTGAATCGGCCAACTTTGCTTTAGTACATTTATAAAGAGCTTAAATCAAGGCAACAACTTCACGCAGTTCTTTTAATTTTTCATTTATATAACAAATTTAACAATTAATTTTATTTGTTTACAAATCTTGTTGCCACTTTACAAAAAAAAAAAAAAAAAACCATAATACAATTCTTTTAAAATGTTTAAGTGTCATCTGTGCAAACGATTTTGCGAATAATGAAAACATATTTTATTTATTAAATTAATCATGATTCTATCTATAAAAAGAAATACCGCCAAACTAAAAGATTAAATGTCAATAATGATGATAAAAAAGTCACATTCAGATAACATAAACCTCGTATCACGTGTTCGTTACGCCATCATACAGTGCCGAAGTTGTAAAAGAAACAGAAGGTATACACTCATGCTCAATACAGAGGGTATATCCTAAAATATATGCACTAAAGCTTTCTTGAGCAGCGCAGGGTATACAATGTTCCTTTAAAAAATCCTGAAGGTATACTGTTGATACCCTCGTATATCCTCCAGTACATCCCTGGCCATCAAGTGATTTTTAATATGAAATTTTATTTGTATTCTTATTAAAGTTTTATTAATTTATTTGTTCTTTCGTTGTTTAAAATAAAAAGTATGCCAATTTGTATAATTTAGCGAATAGTTTGGTGAAATTGGTTGGCGGGATAACTAAGTAGTACCAACCAATAGTAGATAACCAATTGATATTGCTTGGTTATCCCGTCGACCAAAAAAAAATTATCTAGCCTCTTGTCTTAAAGATCATCTATATAATAAAAGCTTAAATCATGTGACTGTCATCAACACTTCCGGGCTTACCCACTTCACTCTTTATATGTTATGCAGCCAATTTTGTGTTAGCCATCGCAGATGATAAGTCGCCAAATTATTGTGCGCAAATTATTGTTATTATAAGCGCATTTTGTTGTCCTCAACAGTTTGCTGTAATGACCATTTCGCTTTTATAGGCCAAAAAGCCATTTTTAATAAAAATTATTTTTCCTGATGATAAAGCTATATAAAAATTACATTTTTATAGAGATCGGTTTAAAAAAATAATATTTGAGAGATGAATTACGTTGAAGTACGTATATATTTTGAGATTACTTCAGTAAAATTTAAATTTACTTTCCAAAATCTGTTTCCACCAAAGTAAACAAAAAAAAATTATTCATTCTCCAATGACTGAAAAAAAAATAATTTATGGAGGTATTAAACCATATAGCAAGTTCTCCAACCATCAATCTTGCCATGCAGAAATAATTCGAGCATGTAATTCAATCAAACTTCAGTTTCACTCTGCTAGATGAAATACTATACAACTCAACTTTATATATGTTTTCTTGACGAAGTGAAATGTAAATGCACCAACTCACATAATATTTAATATACAAATTTCATGTCTCATTGTAAGTTAATTTGATATCCACGCACCATTTACGTAGATCACCGTAAATTTTTGTTAATCACCAATAATACTTAAGATTGTAAAAGCCAATCGCATTCAGAACAATAATTTATTACACATTTATCAAATACAAATCATGGGAAGAATTCTAGGCACAGATATCAAATGCATAACACATTGGCGAAATTTTTTTCTGGCGCCAATTCATCGAAAATTTCGTTTTCAAATACAAGTTATATCTATATTTTTAAATTATTTTCCATTATTTTAAAAAGGAAGGTATAATAAATAAAAAATGTTTAGTTAAAAAATATAGAAAAAAATTATTTATAGCCTTTAAACAAAATAAAAATAAATAAACAGTTTATTATTGGCATTTAATCTTACAATTTGGCGATGGTTTTTTGCTCGACGGGATAATAATGTAGTACTAAAGAATGAATTTTGGAACGCTTTACAAATAGGAAAGAGTCTCATATCCTGTTGTGTTTTTTTTGGCATTAAATGAACGATATTTTGGTTTAATGTAAGGATAGACTTCATTAAAGGCCTTTTACAGAAAAAGGCAATGACCAAATCGTAAGACATGGAGACCAAACTGGTCGTCAGGGTGGCTAGTATATCATATTCGCGTTCTTTTCAACCAGTGAGTGAACGTTTTCTTGGCATTTTTTTATAACAGAGCTAATATATTCCATATATTGTTTAAAACTGCAAATTGTTTAAAATAAAACGGTAAATTTTTTAAAAATAATACTACATGTACCAAAATACTAATATATGTTTCAGTTGGTTCAAATTTCAAACTTCGAAATTCAAACAACTCTTTGTTTAACGAATTAAAAAATTAATTTTATTTGTTTACTATTTTTTTGTTGCCACTTTACACAAAAAAAAAAAAAAAAAAAAAAAAAAAAAAAAAAAAACATAACATAATTCTTTTAAAATGCGTAAGTGTCATCAGTACAAACGATTTTGCCGGAATATTAAAATATATTTTATTTATTTAATTAATCATGATTCTACCTGTAATTGTAAGCTCCATGATTTCTTTTCTTCTGAAAACATACGTTTCATTTTTTATTTCAAAAATTTCGTCCGTAATGGAAAAACATGTAAAATAAATTAATTAAAATAATAATTTTTTAAAGGTTATTCTGTAAAAAAAATAATATTCTGCAAATCTACAGATCATAATTTATTTTTGTGTTTAATTTCATGTCAAAATAATGAATAGTTTTTTTGCAAAGTGTACGACAAATTGTAATTTGAGTGGCCTAGTAGAGGATTCGCTTCGCTCATCCTAATTATTATTATTAGTATTTGAGTTTTTTATTTTCAAATTTCTAAATTTTCTTAAATTAAAAGTTTTTATTGCAAGTATAATATTTTCTGCAAAAATTGTCGAGAAAATTTTAAAACATTGCTTTTTCAAGAACAACTTGTTGAAAAAGCAATAGAATGAGTACTTCACGGGTGAGGAGTATTATATTTAAAATAGAAATTGAGGCAGTAACTTGAAAATTCATAAGCATAAAATCTGTTCTGCCAAACAATCGCATAACATAAATTTTTTCCACCATACATTAGCAAATAAATCTTGTAAAATACGTTTATAATTATTCAAATTTATTTAAAACATGTACTTTTAATGTGTAATGCTTAATTTTTTGAACTGCAATCCTCTTTCATGTTAAAAGAAAAATGAGAACCTAACCCCCTTATATGTATGAGAAGATAGTTCGCGAATTTGTCACTCGCGGATATTTCCGGGAATCTGACGCTCGCGAATGTTAAGGGGTTACTGTAGTTCATTATATTCAATTTTTATGTAAAGTATACAGGGTGAGTCATAAATATCGAAACAATAGGCTATCTCCTTAAATATTGCCCCTAGACCCCTACTTCCAATTGCTAAAATTCATTAAAAAAAGGTGAAATTTCTGATAAGTTACAAGTCCATGGGGAATCTATTTGAAAAAATACGAACATTAAATTTTTATACGGTCCCCGTAGGGCAAAATTTCCAAATAAGAAATTATTCCTTACACATTCCTAAATTGAACAAAAAAAATTTCATCTAAATATCTAAAAACCTGAGAGAGATATTAAAATCCGAAATTCTAAAAAATTCGTGACTTACACCACTTTACCATGCCTGTAAACGAAGAGTTTTTCGCTAATTTTCAAAGCAAGTGAGGGATCGTCCATAAATTATCTATTATTAAAGGTCGATTTAAGACAGTGCCCCTCATTTGGACATAACAAAACAGCTTATTGAATTAAATTGTTGAATTCAATTAAATTTAATATTGTTTTCAAAATATGTTGGTAGTATGCACTGGAGGTCTGCATGGATCGAAATATCTAGGTCAGGTCCCAAACTGACCCATCGCGGAAAAAGCTCGGCCCGACCTGAAAAAAATGTTAAATCATAATCGGAACCGGTCTGGAAAATAGTTTAAATCATAGCCCGGTTCAGCGGCTGATTTCTACGTAGAATTTTACTTCGGTGTGCGAAAAAATTGTTTCGTATGGAGGAGTTCTGACCGAAAATTCCTTTTATAGCTTTTCGTTTTTTATATTTATACTTTTTATTATTGAAAAAGCGCCAAAGACTGTAACATATTTATTTTATCAATGAATCTCTATTATTAATGAATCTCTAAATGTAAATGTTTCGCTTATATATCGTTAACCCATATCCCATGCGTTTGAGACTTTGAAAAATGGTATGCAGTAAGACCTTTTAAGACGGAATCACAAAGGAAGAAAAAATACGTCATAGACAGATGCCCTTCCTAGGAAGTGTAATTGGAGTTTATTTTTTTCTCGGGTAAGATTGTATTTATTTTGGATGGATCAACATATTTTCCGTTTAAGACAGAATTCCGTCATAGGCAGATTTTTTTTCACTGATTTATTGTATTTAATTTTTTAGCCCTTGAATATACTATTCTTTAAAAAAATTAATTTTTAAAAGTTTTTTTTTTTTTTTTTTTTTTTGTAAAATAAAGATTTTAAAATCTATGTGTTTTTCGTAAAAAATTTGATTGAATCGAATTTTATTTATTTTATGCACGTATTAAGACAGCTAGAGACAGTGATTTTAATACGGGTTTTGTCGAGAGTGGGATTGAAAATTTCAGCCCAAAATACAGACTTTTTAAATAATCTCCAAGACGATAAAAAGCCTGAGTTTGTGAGATCTAAATTTAAAAAAAGAGACTTAATCTGCATCCTAGAAAAAGCATTCTTTTAAATAACTGACAGGCATTTAAACAGTACACTTCCTTTTTCTGCATAATGAAATTTTTTCCCAATATTTCTTGTCTTTAAATTATTAAATGTTAAGAATTTTTAAAGAAAAAGAGAACTTGAAACACGTAATTTTTTATTTTTTTACACTAGTTTTGTTTCGGTAAATTTGAAAAAAAAATATTTACTCTTGAAAATATGATTTTTTAAAAGTTATATTAGTTTTTCAATAAATATTTTGAATAGTTTTAAAATTATTAAAAAACAAAAATCCTGAAACAAAACTAAAATCAGATTTTCATCTTTAATTAAATGGAAAGAAATTGAAATCCGATAAATAATGTTACGAGTTGTAACGATTTTTAACTATCCTATTTAAACCAGTACTAACAACATGAAACTTTTATAAATTGTATGAGAAATTTTAGGATGTGATTTTCTTAGCAAATTATAAGGCTAATCATCACAAAAAAAAAGAAAAAAAACCACAATTCTAACTCAAAAAATAGACGTTTTATGCATTTCCTAGAATTGTTAAAGTAACATTGTTTTTTGAATTGCGCACATTTCAATTTGTGTCCAATCCCTTAAAACCTGATGAATTTTTTAAACGGTTGGAATTTTTATCCTACGGGGGCCGTATAAACATTTAATTTTTGCATTTTTTCAACTAGACCTCAACTAGACCCCCCAAGGAGTCGCAATTTATCTTATCAAAAAAAGTAAAAATTAATTTTCGTACTTTTTCAAATAGACCCCACATGAAGTTGCAACTTATATTATAAAAAAATTCACCTTTTTTTATGAATTTTTGCATTTGGAAGTATGGGTCTAAGGGCAATATTTAAGGAGATAGCCCATTGTTTCGATATTTATGACTCACTCTGTATACAATCTGTGGTAAATATAATATTCTATTAAGATTTTGTAAAAAAAATAAGTCAGAAAGTGGAATCTAAGTTAAAGGAATATCTATATAAAAAGGGAAAACAGATTGACATCGGAATATATGGGCGCAAATAAACGCCTGAATTCTAGGGAACGTTGTGTATTCACAGTTGCTGCTCACACGCAAATCTCACTGATAATTCCAGCCTTTCGTCAGTCAATAAGATGACTTTACACAACTAATATAAATTACTAGTATGTTAAATGAATATGCACATATAAATCTAAAGTGATAGAAAAAATTATTCGGATAACTGCGCAAATGTATACAGAACGCTGTATGATAACTTCATCGATTCGATTTTCCTTGTCGATAGGTTGCATCCTGGGTAGCCGATTAACATTCGCTCAGATGTTGATGAACACATGCAAACATTTGAACCTGGGATTTATCCCTGAAGTTGTAGAGGGCGCTATGCGTCTACAATTTTTCCTCATGCGCAAATAAATGTTTCTGATAAGTTTAGCCGATCGACGTACAACAAGGTGAGTTTTTCGATGCAGATGTGCATTTAAATTAAGTTGCGATAGGAGAAACTGTTCGGAGAGCTGTATAAACGTATGCCGAAGGCTGTAAATTAGCTTCATCGATTGGACCACTCTGAGTCCACAAGTTGTGTCCTCTATTATGATAGGTCCGGAAAGCCGATCCAATTTCGCTCAGATATTGATGAAAACGTGCAAACATTTTATCCTAAGGTTTATTCCTGAGGTTGTAGAGAATGCTGTGCGTCTACAATTTGTGCTCAAGCGCAAAGGTTTCTGAAAACTTTAGCCAGTCGATATACGACAAGGTGACTTTGTACAAGTAATATGAGTCATATGATACATAGATATGCAGGTATCCATCTAATTTACGAAGAAACTGGTCGAAGAGCTGTATAAACGTATGCCAAATGCTGTAAGATAGCTTCATCGTTTGGACCTCTCCGAGTCGACAGGTTGCATCCTCTGTTATGATAGGTATTGAAAGCTGATCCAGTTTCGCTCAGATGTTGATGAACACGTGCAAACAATTTATCCTGAGGTTTATGCCTGAAGTTGTAGAAGGTGCTGTATGTCTACAATTTTTGCTCAAGCGCAAAGGTTTCTGATAAGTTTAGCCGGACGACATACAAGGTGACCTTTCAGAAGTAACATGAGTCATAAGATGAATAAATATGCAGATATTCATCTAATTTACAGTGTGATAGGAGAAACTGGTCGGAGAACTGTGCAAACGTATTCCGAATGTGTAAGATAGCTTCATCGATTGGACCTCTTTAGATCGACTGGTTGCCTCCTTATTACAAGTACTGATGGCCGATCCAGTTTCACTCACAAGGAAGGTCTCCATACTGGGCATACTCAGAATTTTTTGAAAAAAATACTAATTAAACTACTCATGTATGTGATAAAGGATTATTCAAAATTAGCGGCGGAATTACATTAGAAATTGTGTAAAAAAATAAAATACTTTTGAATATTTGGCGTGAAAAAACGAAAGCGTCAAGCGATTTGGCGTGCAGCACTTTTCCTCGCCAAAAGCAAACGATTTTAATGCAACTGAAAATATTGAATGTTTGGAATGCGTGTTAATGGTATTTAATGAATTTAAGTATAAAAAATGAGAGAGTTTAATATACTATATGCATATATATTGCATTACATATATATATATATATATATATATATATATATATATATATATATATATATATATATTGCCAGTTGGGGTAGTTACTTTAATTATCATTGGTTTACATATCAATCAACATATCATTACTTTATATATCAATAAATAAAAATAGTCATAGAGAAAATTTATTTTCATAAATTTAAGCGTATTCAAAAATAAAAGCCAGATGTTTCTATGGCAACAAAATCGAATCGGCAATTTTCAATTGGACTGAGCTTGAAACAATTTTAATTAATTTAAATTATGAATTTCGTTTTAAATAGAAAATTTTGATGATTAAATTTGAATATAAATGCATATAAATATATATATAATAAAATTATACTTAAAATAAACTAAAACTATCAAAACTAAAGTTATTTATATTAAATTTATCTAAACAAGTTCAACATGGTACTTTTTACTTTTAAGTGTATTTGACGTGAAAATGTATTTTTTGAAATTGCATTTTATCACCAACTGATGATAAATCGCCAAATAACGAAATTTTCATTATTTTTTACAGACACTGTATGGAGATTCCGCCGAAATTTTTTATAAACATATATAGCCTCATGAGAAGAACATTCTGTATTTTTTTTTCAGATTTTGCTGAGTATTCCCGTATGGAGACCTTCCTTGTCAGTTGTGAATGAACAAGCGTAAACATTTGAATTTAAGGTTTACGCCAGAGGAAATAACACTCTGCATATATTTGAGCAACTCTCAGACTGTTGTCCTCTGCCTTACTATAAGTAGATGCATATCTGCATATCCAATAAACGAAGTATTATCTATGTTATTCCTGCAAAGTTACACAGTCGACCAGCTGGATGTAATGCTTTGTGTGTGATCAGAAGTTCTAGACACACAGCCTATGCAACGTCATGTGTTCATTTGTGCTTGTGATTTATATGTGAAATTATCTTCTTCTGCTATTTTCTACCTGCCCATCAAATTTGAACGATCATTCCTTATAAGTCTCTATATTACAAAAATTTGCTCTTGTTTCCACATGATTTTATAACCAAATTACAAGATCAAGAAATTTGAAGTATTTGAATTTTTTATTTATTTATTTATTTTTGGAAAATTATCACTTAAAAAAGAAAAAAATTAAAGTTTTTTTCTTTTGCCGACTTCAAAAAAGAAAATATAAATTAACATAGCAAGTCTTTTACTTGTAATAAGTATATATGTAAGTATAAACTCTTCATTAAAAATACGTTTTTATTGCAGCAAACTTTTGCGTCTGCTATTATTTTTCTTTTTTTTTTAACCCTTCTTAATTTGGAAGTATAAAATGCTGAAATTTTATTTCCCTATTAAAAATAAGTGATAATGAGTTTTTAAAAGTTTCAAAACTTTTAGTGTCTAATCTTATTTCACATGTAACAATAGAATATCTATATTCTTTTTTCATTATTTTTTAAATTTCAAAAAAAGGTGCTACTAGTATCTAATTAATATAGAGTATTTCCTTGATCTACCTTTATAATGTTACTAATAATATATTGAAAGAATAGTGGAAAATTTTTCTCTGAATTCCTTTTTGGATTACCCATGAAATATGGTGAACAACATTTCATATTAATAACAAATGCTATGCTTATATATTATATTTCAAGTGGTAGAGATTTATTTTTATTTACAGAAAACACCAGTTGTGGAGTATTCTTACACTCCCATAGACAATTATTGACTTCATTTCTTGTTTTAAAATACCAACTTTGTAGTATTTTTGAAAACGCTTCATTGTATAGAAAAAAATATGAAATAATGTCTCTATTAATTATATTTTTCTTATGCTATAATAAGAGGTATGTAATTCCAGTTACCAAAGTTTAAAGCCAGCCACTTCACGAATTAGGCGACCAATTTACGAAAGGCCCAATTTTTGGCTTTGTCCGCAACATATACATAGTCAGAATTCATACCAATGAATGTTATTTTAACATAAATTCAGAATTTACGAGATTATAATCTGGCAATTTCTTTAACATATGTTGAAAAGTAAAAAAAAAATATTTTCCTTGCTTTATTTCAATTTTATCTATACTACTTTTGCTTTACGATCTTAAAATCGCAAACCATTGAAATGAACGCTTTCTCGAACGAGCAATTCACACTACTCATGCAATTTTTTAGAATGACCTTTTTGCAGTTCCTATTAACCCATTCCTGCCCAGCATCTTTTGCGTAAATTTTATTTGGTTGACACCACTATTTTTAGAAGATTTAACTTTAGTTGATTAATCACGAAAATGCATCATTTAAATAAAATAAGTATTGCTTTTCTTTTTTACCGGTGTCAAAAACAGTGCAGAATGCACCTTTTGAATCGTCCCTAAAAAGGGACGCTAGGCAGTAATAGGTTAATAGAAAATTAGAAATCTTGAAACAGCTCCTAGTACGGGCTTTTCCAAGAATATTAAATATTTTGTGAAATATCAAAAACATTCAAATACCTATTTGTTTTTTTCTTCTTTGATATAGTGGTAATATATCCCAAAGAGAAGCAACGAAGTTTAGATCTACTTACTTCTAACAAAATATAGCAACGGATAAAGGAAGGAAGGAGTAAATCATACATAAAATCTCTGAAAATAAAATGTTCAATGTGTGATATTGAGCAATCGCTTCTTAGGCACGAATGCATGTGTAGCATGATCTTGTCAATTTTTCCGTTTGGTCTAAGATATTTTAAAATTTAGCAGATAAAGTTATAGTGTTCAGATGACTTAAATGTAACACATATAAAAAGTAACATATACAATAGATTTTTGTCCATTTTCACAAAGTAATTTTTTTTTACCTTTATAGTGCGCAGTATTGAATTTAACAAAAAATACAAAACAATTCGCATTATATTTCAATACCAAAGAAAGGAGTAGACAGTAATTATCATTAATTCTTCGTTAAATATGTTATGTGCATGTGTTGTAGCTTTAACAAAGACACCTCTTAGTTTATGATTTCTAGCTTTTGTTACTTGAGTTATTATTGTTTTATGATTTATATTGTATTACGTACATTTATTATTAATACGTCAAGTTATGACGAGTGTCAAACTAGATTATAATTGATTTTCTAAGATTCAGAGCCTGCTGGGTCGTTCCTTCCAACGACTGCGTTTACAACGAAGTATGACATCATCCACCGATTGGCGGCGTTCTACACGCGCTGAACCCTTGAACAAGATGGTAGCAGCTGAAGATAAGAAAAGCGTTGCGAGACATTTCTTTAACGTAACAGCGTACGTTTGCATGGCCATTTTATTACATGTTACTGCTATTTAAATGAACTATTTTCGTTTATCAAATACAGATTTTGATTTAATTTTATTACATTTTTGCTCCTAAATTGAATATTTTTCTAGACATGAATAGAATAAGGAATTCAGGAATCATCTTATGATTATTTTGAAAAGATGAATGTAATCTCAAATCTTCTGAATCTACTGCAAATGTACATTTATTTATTGCGCTAATATGATGATCTATTTTATTAACTTTTCTTGATTTTGAGGTTAATCAGTATCCCTTGTGTTTTAAATAGCACGCTCTCTAGAACTACTATAGTATGTGCTAATTAGTGTATGTGCTGTTTTATTTCTTGCGTTGCTTAATGGTACAAACATCAAACGTGCTTATAATGACGCTTAGTTATACTACACGCATTCTCCAGAACTAGTCTGCTAAAAAAGTACTTTTTTAAAAAAGTACCGGCGAACAGATGACAAAATGTCAATAACAGAGTTGCCAACCTCCGGCTTTTGTTAATTCATGAAGACGTACTTTGAACCAGAAAATTTGTTTAATTAGAAGTGTCTAGTATTAACTCAGATGGTCATTTGAAATTTACTTAAATTCGTTGACACAATAAATTTCTGGTTAGAAGTATAATTGTTAGATTTTTAAAAAGCCGGAGGTTGGCATGTCTGCAATAATGTAAAAGTACGTTTCTGGCAGACAGACCGTAATAAATTTATCATACAGCCAACAGATCGCTTAACAAACTTTTAACGCTTCAAAATCTTTTTTGAAAATGTGGGAGAATCCACTCAAGTTACTCAACGCATCTAATATCTTCAATTAAAATATGCCTAGAATAATTTATTGTAATTATTAGTAGCAAAGTAAAGCTCGTAAACATACTTGATTTGTCATACTTGTCGGAATTTTTCCAGTTTAAAATGACATATAAAATGATGGGATTCAACAAGTACACAGGTAATCATAACACGGGCGATCTTAAGTCTGGCATATAATGAATGTTACTATAAACCAGTTTTCATATAAGTTGAGTTTTTCCAACTGAGCAAAAAAATGCCCAAGCTGGGACTCGAACACAAAGAAATATGGCAAGTGGACATAATATGGACCTGGGTCAGACTCCGGGTTGTGATGTTTTTTTTTTCTTCTTTGCTCAGTTCGAAAAATTCTATGGATATGATAACTGTACCAATCACACTGAGAGAAATATGTACCGCCTTTTCCTAGAATGAATAGTTAGTCACTTTTTGAATACCTAGACTAGAACTATGGATGACGAATATATTGCACAACTAAGCTGAATAGACGAAATGACCAAGCATTTCTAGTTTCTTGTTTTATAGGTGACGAAATGATATTGAATTGTTTCCGTTACGAGAAATTATCGCTTGATTTCCGCAATGGTTTCATGAACTAGAATTATTGTTAACCTCTTGGGGACGAGCGACCCTTATACGTGCCGCAAAAAGGCTTAAGAATCCTTGTTTATCCCCACCAGTAAAATTTTACTGTAAAATTTGCTTTATTGAAGCAGATCATTTTTCTCGATTAATATAGGCACAAATTTCTGTTTTTAAAAACCGGTAACAAAACATTAAACATTTCGTAAAAGGTTCCCGTTACGAAGTGGTTAATAAATCAAACTTTTTGTGTTCGCATCTATTCGCAGAGATTTTTAAATATGTTTGACAACAAGAATACAGGAAAACTCTCTTGACTTCTAATAGGATACTCTAGAGCTCAATAACAAAGGGAGCTGGAGTTTATAAAAATGACATGGAACTACTTTTTCTAGAGCCACAACTTAGATTCTAGATGCCAAACTTATATTTTTTTTCTCAGTGCACTATGTGTTAAAAATAATAGTATGCAACCAGTTTACGCAATATTTTGATTATTTTAAAGATTTTATTACTAATAATGAGGTTTATCATTAATGCATATGTTCTTAGTTTTTTCTTTCTGTTAACAGGTAACTGATTTAATGCGACGGTCTATTTATCGTATGCGTCTTCGTTATTCTTTTGATGTCAAACCTTCTTCCGTCCAAACATCCAATCTTGTATCAGAAGCTCCCAAAAACATCATAAGATTAAACAGAAGAAGCTCGCCAAGAACTGATTCATTTTCGGTCGAAGAAGTTTCAAATATTTTCTAATTTACTTGTAGCATTCATCTATTTTTATGGAAATATGAATGTCTGAGAGGTATATACGGCATGGGAAAAGATTTTAAATATTTTCTGATTTGAGTGTATTCTAAGCCTGTTTTTATGTAAATAAAATTGTTCTAACAAACCTAGACCATTTTGTTATGCTCAGAGATAAACCATTTTTAATAGAGATTAAGATCATGATATATTCGTTAAAATATTGCACTATGTACTTTCAAAATTTTACATTATTTCATATACTTTGTTCTGTTGGCCGACACATGTAGATATAAAGACATTTTGTTTCCAATTTTACGGAAAATTTAATGACCGATTCAGTACAAGAAATATCTGATTCAGAGATGATGAAAAAAACATGTAATGATTTAATGCGACGGTCTATTTATCGCTTGCGTCTTCGTTATTCTTATATCAATCCTACTTCCGTCCAAATGTCCAATCTTGTATCAAAAGCCCCCAACAACATAACAAGATTGAATAGAAGAAGCTCACCAAAAAATGATTCATTTTCAGTTGAAGAAGTTTTAAATATTTTCTAATTTACATGTAGTATAAGTCTATTTTTATCTAAATATAAATGTCATAATGTATTTATGGTATGGGAAAAGATTTTAAATATTTTCTGATTTGAAAGCATTCTATGCCTAATGTAAATAAAGTTGTTCTAACAAACTTCGACCATTTTATTACGTTCAGTGATAATGCATTTTTAATAGAAATTAAGAGCATTAATTATTCTTTAAAATGTTACACATCTATTTTCAACATTTTACATTAATCCATATACTTTGGTCGATTGGCCGACACACGTAGAAATAATGACGTTTCATTTCCAATTTTACAAAAAATGTAGTGACCGATTCAGTACAAGAAATGTCTGATTCAGAGGTGATGAAAAAAAGAATGGATGATTTAATGCGACGGTCTATTTATCGCATGCGTCTTCATTATTCTTTAGATGTCAAACCTAGTTCTGTCCAAATGACCAATTTTGTATCAGAAGCTCCCAAAAACATAAGATTGAATAAAAGAAGCTCACCAAAACATGATTCATTTTCAGTTGAAGAAGTTTCAAATATTTTCTAATTTGCGTGTAGTAGTAGTAATATAATAAAAATTAAGAACAGGAATTATTCTTTAAAATATTACACATCTACTTTCGAAATTTTGCATTAATCCATATACTTTGGTCTATTGGCCGACACACATAGAAAAAAAGACGTTTTGATTCAAATTTTACGGAAAATTTAATGATTGATTCAGCACAAGAGATGTCTGATTCAGTACTGATGAAAACAATGAAATGATTTAGTGCAATGGTCTATTTATCACATGCATCTTCGTTATTATTTAGAT